>BSBM01000486.1:34510000-37010000 GCA_027924585.1 Larix kaempferi
CAAGCAATCTTTTCAGTTCAATATTTATGTTTAACTGCATCGATGTTGTCAAATTGTTGTTTTGATGCATCCATTGAAAGATCAAAAGTACTTTGTTTCCATCATTTTCAAGATCATTTGGAAAACAGTACATGCATTGGAATGTCTCATCTATAAATATTTTGGAAAAGTTGAAATAAAATTGCATTATTTGTGTTTTTCATGAATTATGAGTTGCTCATCTTCTTGAAAATTTCGAATAGATATCAAGTTTTGCAAAAGTAGTTATGTGCTTGGAAAGTTGCATTGTATCTTTTGATTTTTATGCTTTTAGGCCATCATAGTGAAAGTGAAAAGCTTGCATATTCTACTTAGGAATTCTCTCTTTTCATTACTTAGCATCATTTTTGTTTTGAAAAGACAAAAGAAAAAGAAAAACATGCTCTGATTTGGCTTAGTAGTGTTGTGTTAAAAAAAATTGCGTTTCACTGAAAAGGAAAAGAATGTTTCATTATCATTTTTCGTAGATTTGGGATTGTGTTGCATTGCATTGTTTTGGTAAAATTGTTGGAAAGAAAAAGAAAATTTCTCCTTTCCATACATAGAGTTCATCGAAATAGAAGCATACTTTTTGCATGTAGTTAGGTCCTGCATTATGTTTACGAGTATGTACTCACCTCATGCATTCACCTAACCATCCAGATAAAATTAACGGTAGAACTAGGGTAAAAGTTTTAGTAACTTGTGTGTAAGTTAGAGACGTGCTCCGGCGTCGTTAAGCGTGGCAGCTGTCGTTATTTGCTAGCACTATATCCCGGGGGTATTGTAGTATTCCACATACTTATCGGTATATCGAGCTCTTTCACTTACCCACCAAGTACCACATGTACTTGGCGTACATCGAAAGGTGCTTCACGTACTCGGTAGTATATCGGAAGGTATCTTTCCAAACAGTTGTGCATTAGACAACACCACTACGGATTTGAACTCCCACGTACCTTGCGTATATCGGGAGACACCCTTAGGATTCCTGAAACCAACTGAGTTAACCTTTTGGCCGTCTTGGTAGAGCAATACACCGAGAACAACACTAGGGAGATTACTATGCACGTATCGTCCAGTTAATCGGGTATTCAGGAAAGGGTACGGTCCCATTCCTCCTTGTCGCATTTTACTATTGGACCCTGCGGTATATAGCGATTTGCGAAGCCTTGACAATCCTGTGAGATTCTAGACCTGTGAATCCACTCTTATAACATAAGTTTGCTTGTGGCCTTAGCTTGTGTAGGATTTTGTATGGGCATCTTTTCTTTTGTGTAGCTTGCCTTAGGAGAAAATTTTTGTTTCAGTCACTCTGGCTGACTTTCCTAGGAGAAGGTCTCGCAGGATTCAGAATTTGCCACCCGAATATCCCCTCAACTAGGAGGTAATTTCGAGGGTAAGAATGGATCCACAAGCCAGGGTTGGGTCACATGAAGTGGAAAACCCCACTTTAATGTTGGAGGACTTTTGTTTCCTCATACTCCTCCAAATTCACCAACCTCTCATCCCCCGCAGGGTGAAGAAGCACAAATCTCCACTTCACAAGACTTACCTCCAATTGCACCAGGAAATCTTAGATCGTTGGAACGGATAAACTTAACCCCAAGAAAACCCTATAATAGTCGTTGGTCCTTCGGCAGCTTATTGGACATCTTCTAAAGGCCACCCAGTGGCCCATTTTTCGATTGCATCCCCACCCAGTTGGGTCAGTCCTGACGACCACTTAGCAGCTTATAGTGAGCAATTGGCTCATTTGCGTGCTATGGGTGAGGAGTTTCAAAGTAAGAATTTCCAACTAAGGATCGATGACTGACCAATCCCAGGTCGCTCTTTATCTTTTGAGTCATCGGAATCATCCGCGCAACACGTGACCACAACTGAAGCTGGTCAACCATCCATTCCTGCACATGCATCCCCTAGATAGGAGACCAGTTCAGTACCTGTTGAACAACAATAGTACAACACACCTGTGGTCACCACGGTTACGTTACCTTCTCCTCCCCCACCTCAAAATTCGAGGGGAGGATACTCTTTACCCCCTACCTTCCTTACGAGTAACGTTAATCCTATGGTGAATAACCAACAACCAGTGTTGGGTCAACCTTTACTTAGTGGTTAGCAAGTTGCTACTGGGAGGAAACCCCCGTGTCTTAACCATAATACTGCAGCAGGAGTTCCCATCGGGCCTTTCGTTGGAAATTCCTTACCTCTCGGACCTTCCACGATAGGACTATCCCATGTTGGGGGACCGTCCAACGTAATTCAACCTCCATTGAGTCAAGCATATCTAGGTCATCCTAACTTTGTGCCGAGTCAACTTAATCCCAGAAACGCACTCTACGGGGTACCTTACCCCGTAAATCCTTACTCTCTATGAGGACAACAAATTTTTTTACAACATGGACCCCCACTTACAGTCCCTCCACCCCCGTTTGGTCCACCCCCACCTCCCATTGGAGGCAGCGGGCCCCCTCGTAACTTTGGAGGAGGTGGACCTCTACCTTCTGGTGGAGGACCACCTCATTTCGGTCATCATGACCCACCCCCTCCTAGGGGAGGTGGTGGAGGACCACCCCCTCCGGGTTGTGGTGGTGGAGGACCTTCTCATCCTGGTGGCAGGGGTAGTGGACCACCACCCCACTATAGTGGAGGTGGAGGAGGAGGCTCTTACTCTTCCGATGGTGGTGGTGGCCCACCACCCCCTCTTAGCGGAGGTGATGGAGGCTCGTCCTATTCCAGTGGTGGTAGAGGACCACCACCTCCTCCCGACGGAGGCAGTGGCGGCCCATCCTACCCTAGCGGTGGTGGTGGACCCCCACCATTTGGAGGCGGCCCACCCCCTCCTGGAGGTGGAGGCGGGCCCCCACCTTATGGTAATGGGCCACCTTATTATGGTAATGGGCCACCTTATTATGGTAATGGACCACCTTACTATGGCGGCGGACCTACATTTGGTCTGGGCGGCCCATACCCCTATGGACAGTTTCCTCCTAGAACACCCTATGGTCAGTCCATACAAGGTCCCACAGGTCCTTACATGCCTTATTAGTACTATCAATACCTGCATCCTAATCCATAGCTTCCCTTTTTGGCTACTTAAGACCTACCTGATCTGTCTCGCTTGACCAATGACCCCATTCACCATAGAACTAATTGGCCACCCGTTCCAGTGAGACTTCCATCTGATATCCCAAAATTTGATGGCAAGCCAGGTGAGGATCCTAAAAATCATGTGATGACATACCACTTATGCTGTTCATCCAACTCCTTGATGGACGACTCGATTTGTATTAGGTCATTCCAACAGAATCTCACTGGTTCGACTGCGAAGTGGTATATTGAACTACCACCCCATTCATTCCCTGATTTTGGTTCTCTTGCTATGAATTTTTTGAGTCATTTCCAACTGCCTATACGTTATGAAACTGGTAGATAGCTTTTAACCTCGCTTCGTCAAAATACCGCTACTCATATCTCAGATCATATACATGAGTGGCAGAGGAGACAGCGTCTCATTAAGGCCCCTATTCCATACCATCTCCTAGTAGATTTGTTTACGAAGTTTCTCATTCCCACCATAGCTCGAGATGTTTCCATGGGAGGTGCTATCACTAAAGAAAAAGCCATCACCCGTGCCCATTTGCTAGACCTATTCTATGCCCAATCCAACACATTTTTTGATATTCTTCCTTACGCCCCCCGTAGCACCTACGATCCCACAAAACCACCCAAGGGACCCCAAGCCGATGGCATTATTGGATCCCTTACCACCCAGCCTTCTTCTCAAACTGTTGGATCACCGAACCCACAAGGTTCTTACCCATCACCAACATAGGCTGGTCACGGTACCACCAAATAATCTACTCATGTTGTCACTGAAGAGGTGAATTATGTTTCATCAGCTTCACCTCAAAATTCTGGTAGTAAAAAGAAGAACAAAGGGAAACCTAAGAATTCTTCCACCTAGCAGGAAGAAAAGAGCACCCCCGATGATACCAAACAGAAAAGAAAATTGAAGTATCATTTCCTACTGTGCGGTGATGATCACTTTTCTAAAGAGTGCCCCCATAGAGATGAAGTTCAAAAGTTTCTTAAGGGAAAACCCACACCCGCAGTTCTCAATGATCCCTTCCCTTCTCAAAATCAACATTCGATCGCTCACACTTCTTCTTCCCAAGGAGAAGCATCCACCACCGCACATGTTCTCATGATGCATAGCGAAACTATCAACTTGAAAACTCGTTCTTGTTCGTATGACTCCATTCCATCCAAAGAACCTATTGGAATTAATACTGAAAAATCTTCCACCTCGATGCATGATGTCACCGTATCGGCTGCTCCTCTCACCATAGAGAAGCTCTCATTCGATTCAGTGTTACGTCCACCCAAGAGCATGATTAGAAAATCGGTTTTCAATCCTAATGCTTGGGCTGCTAAAAAATACAACATTGTAGAGGACCTCGCACAAGCTCCGTGTGCTATGTCGACGCTTGAAGTATTGCAAAACTGTCCTAATCAGCGCAAGACTCTCCTAGAGGCCTTCGCTGCAATTGACTCGATTTCATCGAATACCATCATGTTCCGACTAGAATATTTCAAACCGAGGCTCTCCCATCAATTGGCATTTCAAGTTTCCACAAACATTGCTAGGAAGACAATCCATCGTACCATTTTGGATGAAGGTGCCTCTATGGCATTCATGTTGATCTCATGCTGGAGAGCCATTGGCTCTCCCGATTTGAACAGTTCTCCTACCACTTTGAGAGCATTCGACGGACGTGGCTTTCAATCTCATGGGCTGTTACAAGCTGTAGCAGTCAAGTTGGGGGGAGAGACCGCAACCATTAACATAGAAGTGGTCACTGCCCCGTTGAATTACAAATTCTGCTTGGTTGTAATTGGTTTTATGCCATGACCGCGGTCGCATCATCTATCTTCCTCATAGTACAATTCCCCCATTAAGGTTGAATTGTCATAGTCGACCAACTGGATTTCTGCACACCTGACACCAATACTCACCTGGGCGATAACGTTCCTTCGATTGGACAATCTTCGCAAAAGTATGAGAGTGTGAGGGTCGGCCTCCTTAAGGATTCATCCCTTATGGGAATCTTTCCTACTTTGGATCCCCCAAACCATGTTGCCACGGTGAGCATGATGTCCTCGCAGATTTCATCTATCCCTAACTCCACTGATACATGGCTTGTACCTGATGAAGCCACCACACACCTGATTGGAGACAACATGCCTGTGTCACCCGTTGAACTCACGTATGAGGCTATCCAATCAGCATCAGAGGATCACTTAGCTATGGCCTCCACCTCTTGTTCTCTACAACGAACACCATCCAATCCTATGCTACAGAATTTTCATTCTGACGAGTCCATTATGGAAATCATGAGTGCAGATGATCCTCCGTGGGAAGACCTCCACCATTGTTCATCTTTCCTTCCTTTCTTGGATACTATGGAGAACATCATTCACACCATATTTACACCGGACATCTACTCTGGCTCTCTGTCCTCGATCCTCGCACGTCAAATGGACTCAGAAGGAAACTTAGCCAACATTGATCCTACCACTTTGATAGAAATTTTGGTTACTCCTGGTGTAGTGGAACACATTCAGTTATGCCATAAGTGTTCCCCTGAAGAAGTCATCGCCGCCACGGCCTTATTCAAGCGATTCCCAGATGTGTTTACTTGGACTTATGAGGAGATGCCTAGGATAAACCCCTCCATTGTTTTACACGAGATTAAAACCTATCCCAACGTAAAACCCGTCCTCCAAAAGTTGCGACCCGTACACCCTCGGAAGACTGTGACAATCAAGGCAGAGATTTAGAAACTCTTGAAAGCCGACTTTATCTATCCTGTTCCATTGACAGAATGGGTCTCAAACGCCATCCCTGTTAATAAAAAACAAGGGACCATCCGCGCTTGTGTCGATTATCGAGATCTCAACAAATCTTGTCCCAAGGACAACTACCTGACTCCCTTCATCGACCAAATTATTGACAATTGTGCTGGAAGTGTCATTTTTTCATTTATGGATGGCTTTTCCAGATACAACCAAATTGAGATCCACCCCACCAACCAACACAAGACTACCTTGATCTGTCCTTGGGGAACATTTGCATATCATAAAATTTCGTTTGGCCTTAAAAATGCTGGTGCTACATTCCAGCGGGACATGTTGTATGCCTTCCATGATGTGAAGGACTTTGTGGAACCCTACATGGATGACCTCCCTGCTCACTCAAAGCAGTGCGAGTTCCACTTAGATCATTTGACAACCGTTTTCCTCAGATGCAGAAAGTACAATATTTGTCTGAGTCCTCACAAGAGTATTTTTTGTGTCGAGTCCGGACTCCTCTTAGTCTCTATCGTCTCAAAAGATGGGATCCGTATTGATCCCTTGAAGGTGGAAGCCATTGTCTCCCTTCCACCTCCAACCAACATTACAAAACTTCAGAGTCTGCAAGGAAGAGCAATTTATTTATGGCGCTTCATTTTTAATTTGGCACAAAAGACACAGGGATACATGAGATTGATGAAAAAAGATGTCTTGTTCATTTGGGATGACCAAGCTCAACAATATTTTGATAGTTTGAAACATGCCATTATGCATGACATTGTGCTCCAACCGCTAAATTACTATCGAGATTACATTTTATATATTGTCGCTTCCGACACCACTATCGCCATGGTTTTGGTGCAGGAAGATGAGAACGCCCAAGAACATGTGATATACTATGCCAGTAAAGGTCTTATTGACACTGAAACTCGCTATTCACATGTTGAGAAACTCGCTCTTGTGGCAGTTATTTCCGTGCAGAAGTTCCGACATTACATTCTGCTTTGCACCACCACCATCATCGCCGATTCAAACCCCATGTACCACATTCTAACTTGTCAGGTGCTTGGGGGAAAGTATTCACGCTGGATCGTGATACTGCATGAATTCGATCTTCTTTTCAAAAAATCCAAGTCGAAAAAGTCTTTGGTGTTTGCTGAGCTCATCTGTGACCTCCCCCGTACTGATGTAGAATCTGAGCCCAATAACTATTTTCCTGATGAGTCATTGCTTCTTATCAGTACGTCTGATCCGTGGTATGGAGATATCACATTGTATCTTCAAACCCAACGTTTCAGCCCCGAATTGTCTCATGACGACCATCGTTGTAATCACTACCATGCAAAGTATTACCTGATCATTAGTGATACTTTGCACCATCATGGTATCAACTCTATTCTTCGACGTTGTCTGAATCATGACAAAACTGAACATGTTCTGAATGATTGTCACACTGGGGCGTGTGGCAGTCACCTCTCTGGGATGGCTACAACCCAAAAGATTCTTGGCGTTGGATATTATTGGTCGTCTATTTTCAAAGATTGCATCGAGGCCGTAAAAAAATGTCCTCCATGTCAACATTTTCATACGAAAAAGCGCACCCATCCTGCCCCATTACACTCGGTTATTTCCGTTGGCCCCTTCGCTAATTCCGTATCGGTTATTTCCATTGTCCCCTTTGCTAAAATGGGGCATCGATTTCATGCATTGTAATCCTACCTCGGACGGGGGGCATAGTTACATCATTGTAGCTGTGGACTACTTTAGAAAGTGGGCCGAGGCAATGCCTACATACACGAACGACAGAAAGACCATCGCACTCTTCATGTTTGGAGTTCCTCAAGCGATAATTACTGGCCATGGTTCTCACTTTATGAACCATATGGTTGATGAGTTCAGCGATAGATTTGGTTTTCTCCATGAAAACTCAACACCGTACTACCCACAGTCGAATGGACAGGTCGAGTCCATTAAAAAGGTCTTTAAAACTATGGTCCAACGTATGGTGGGTACGCACAAGGCCAATTGGAATAACATGCTCTTCTCTACACTTTGGGCTTATCGAACCTCCATTAAAACTGCCACTAGATTTACCCCTTTCCAACTAGTGTGTGGATTGGAGGCGGTCCTTCCTATTGAGTGCAAGATTCCATCCCTCAAGCTCGCCATCGAACTTCTCCCAAACAATACTGCCGAGGAAGAACATTTCCTCTACCTAGATATGCTCGACGAGACTCACAAAGATGCCTCTCTTTCCAATGAGGCTCATAAGAAACGCATAAAAGCGGAGTACGACAAGTTGGTACAACCTCGCATGTATAGCGAGGGAGATTTGGTCCTCACATATGACCAAAAACACGATAAGATATGGGCAGGAAAGTTTGATTCCATGTGGCATGGACCTTACATAGTGAAACGCGTCTTAGAGAAGGGAGCTTATGAGCTTGAAGACTACGATGGGATATATTTGGGTGAGCCACACAATGGGCTCTACCTGAAGAGGTACTATGCTTGAGTCTTTCACGCATAAGTACTTTTGTATATACTGTACATGGCGTGTGTGTGTTTTTTGTGTGGTGTGATGCTTTGATTTTTGCATGTTTAGGTCTTGTTTCATTTCTTATACCATGTTCTGTCTGTGTGTGCAGATGGAAATGTGCTATGGATTCGCGGACGGTGCCAGCCGGCATACTTGTAACCTTGCTTCAGATGCTTGGGTACTCTATTCACCTACTAGCGAGCTCATCAGCTCAGGGGGAATGTGTCTAGGTTTTGTGACCAAAAATGCTACAGAATATCAAGCAGTCATTGGAACCCTAACAGATGTTATTTCTTTGGGTATGGACCATGTTGTCATCCACTTGGATTCTCAACTAGTGGTCTCTCATCTTAACCAAGTCTATGCCATCCACGATCCTATCTTACTCCATCTCTATAGACGAGTCCATCTTCTCGAAAGGTCCTTTGAGTCCATTCAGTAGTTGCACATTCCACGAGATGTGAACATAGTTGCCGACTCTATGGCCAACTTCATCTTAGATTGGTACATTGCACACACATAAGTATATTTATGAATTGTTAAAAGTATACATAACATGTAAATAACTCATTTTATAAGAAAACACATAAACAAGATCACACCATTCATCCATTTTAAAACACATAATGTATAAACCGTCGGAATGTATGTATATATATCATTATAAAAGTAGTGCTGGTACAAAATCTAAAGCAGAACGACTTTCAGTAAATCTCTACAAAATCTGAAGCCTCCTAGCTTTTAGTAAGTAAAACAATCTGAGGCCTCTAAGCTCTTAGTACATGATAACAACATCAGGCCTAGCGCCTGACACGTACACCCCTAGGTCTAACAGCTCTAGCCTACTGAGTATGGAAATAGTCAATTGCTCTCACAACCCTGCAAAGTAGCTCGTTGAAGCGTGCAGATGCTCCAACCGTATACACCTGCATGGGCCATGGTACCTCATCTACCGTCAGCTCGGGAATGTCTAATGTCAACCCGCTCAGGTTCGCGTAGACTCCATCCATCTATGTGATGGAAGCATGGATGGCTAGAGCCATGACTGCTCCCTCTCCTCTATCTCTCCTCGCAAGAAGAGAGACTCCCACTGGTCGTATGGGGCCCACGTCTGCACACACATGTTTTTAACTCGTCAACACTATAACAAAAAAATCATAAATGCAAAAAACTTAAAAATACAAGGGTTATTGTTCTTACCTATGTCTCCCCATCCTGCTCCCTTGGGTAGTACCAAGTTTGGGTCATCTCTGTAGTCCATACCACTATATGGGTAATCCTCTACCATAAGTAACTGGCCCTCTAGCCAGCTGAATAAGTTAGCTCCATATGAGATGATGGGGACCCCACCATGTCGGGCCATCACCTCTGTCCATCTAGCCATGTAAGGATCCCTAGGATCCCTATCATCCAACGACACCTACAGGCGCAGAAGGGTAACCTGCACCAATAAGAACGAGATCGCTATCGATTCGTAGCTGAACTATTTGAGCTCTCCTCACTGACACTTGGTCAGCTGAGCTCGAATGTTCACGAGGAGTCCCTCGCACTAGTTGAAGATCTTCAGAGACATGCAATCCTTCGCATATAGCATCTGAGACCGAGTAGCCATGTGAGGAGCTTGACTCCCTTCTATCGTCGTAATGGTGAAAAGAATGGCCCACAATGGACGCTCTCGTACATGTTTTATGGGAATCTTCCCACTAGAATCACGAGCGTGAGAAGTGCAGTGCTATAGGATCATGTCCTCCACAATACGATCACTTCCCTGTGATCAAGTAAGAAGCACAATGTCCCCCCTCTGGGACAATCCAGTCCGAAAGTAGATGTCCTAGACATCTATAGTAAGCACGTGCTCACCAATCACAAAATACTATTGAGCCGCATCCCAACATCTAAGCATATGCGTCAACAGGGGGATTTGGGCTCTCATGCCCTGGATCTTGAAGAACTTTAAAAGACCACAGTTCCTCAGCGCTGTCACACACAATAGATCGTTTGCAATTTGCATATCATCTACCTCTTGCTCCCGTTCACGCTACTCCAAGACCGTTTTGGATGCTTGTAACCTACCAAAAGGAGAGTTTAAACACTGTTAATAGTCACTTCAACCACTGGAAGGTCATTTTTTGGGCTTGGTTTCATTTTTGGGATGGACGTTTCCGCCATCGCACCCTGTCAATTATGACAGTGCGACGTCGTCATAGTCCACCTTTGCAGGATTTGCGACAACCCAGGTTCATCGCAATTCCTGTAAAGGCCACTTACGACGACTCGAGGATGCAATAGCCCTCCACAAATCCACTCAAAACCCAAAAAATTGGACCAAAATAAAAAATGTAAACCACTGCAATTATGTTGGATCAAGTTTAGAGTTACCTGCTCCGGAGGGTGGGTGAAATGGTCGCTCGTAGCTCCCGAAATTGACAAGTGAAGTTTTGGCTCCAAATGGCACTTCTCCTCCCCAATTGGGAAAATGAAATAACGGTGACTCTATTTGACCTATTTTTCTATTTATAGATAAAAGGAATATTCTTTTTTCAAATATTTGATGCCTTTAGGTCATTTTCTATAGTTTAAATAATTTTTTATTGCATTTTGAACGCTTGGTTAACCATTGGACCTAGTTTTCGAGTGTACAGGAGTCATTAAGTGTCTTTTTATGCCCTTTTCGCGTTGGAACGATCATCTCAGGTATGAAAACCCCTTGTGTATTTGGTCGTTATCTTTTTCATTCATTAGATTGTAATTATTTAATGATAATGAGCTTAATCTTTGTTCTTTCTCATGCTCTTGAAACTATGAGAATAAGTTACTGAGTTACGATTTATCACTTTTTCGGGCTCATTAAATTCCTACAGAAAAGGAACCCCCCCCCGGAGTCTATATTTAAGCTCTTTTCAGGCTCTCGAAATACGAAAATATTGCCAAGCGAACTTGTCGCATTCCTACTTGTTAAAGAATTTGAATGGTCGTCTTCATGGTGATAGTTTACCCCTTTTTAGGACCAAGGGGCACTACTTACGAAAAAGGTATACTCCAGTCAATCATGACTGGAAGATTCCTCTCCCGCGTTGTTTTACCCTTTTTCAGGCGATGAGGCTAACTTTACAAAAAATGACCGTTGGAGTATTCTTCAGTTCTTTTCAGACTCTCTAAACATAAAATGACGATCACGTTTACCTTCTATGGACTCGTTAAATTTTCACATTGAAGGACCCACCATGGGACGAACCCCTCCTATCCCACGTTCGAAAAATATTTGGGATTGGACTCATCTATGAAATGAGCTATACCGAGCATCTGGTTACCCTCATCAAGCTCATAAAAAACACATGAGGCACTCATCGTTCATGATGGGGGAAAAGGAAAGCTTTTATGTGACACCCCTTATTAGTGGCAGTACCTAGTCATTTCTTGAACATGGAACTCATTTTCATTTGCATACTTCACTTGGATCATCTCTTTGTCCTCGAGTTTCACCTATTTCCTGAGTCTTGCTACTCCTTTGAGTCATTCAAAGAACGCTTCCATCATCATTTGCATTAGGAGTTGGTACCATAACTCGTCGAGTCAATACTGCGAAGGCATGCCATGTCCATGTTCAAGAATACTTTCATTGTTCATTATCTGCAGTCAATATCCCATCATGTCGGTCTACTCTGAGTCAGTCTTGCATGTCACTATACCATGCGATCTGCTCTACACATCCTTTGTCGTGTTTCGTGTCGATGACGGGGGATACATCATGGCCCTCCTTCGACGGATTCATCCTTGTCAACTTCAACACATCGTCTGAGGATTAAATCTAGAAACCAACCAAGTACCTTGGCCCTGCATGCCTCAATGGCAAGTTTCCTCGCTTTCAACATGAGTTTACATCATTGACTCTTGATTGAAATATTTCATCTTGCGTTCAACTTCAACTCATTTATTCATGCTTGATGATATGTACTATGCTACCTTGGGGATCATTGACATTAATGGTGGTTTCCCTTGCACTTGTTAACGATATACATCAATGACCGGTAATCAAATGGTTACTACCATGTTCGACGCCAAGACATTTGTAACCACATGGATAGATTTGTTTCATTGCAGGTTCAGCTTGAAGACCTTGGGGAGTTATGTTTTACCCAGGTTGCGATGGATATTGTATTGAGTCATGTCACACGGATCCACATTTGTATTGGTCGTGGCTTCGTTATCATCATGGATCTACGCTTGTGTCTAATAGCCATGATTGTGTTCAGTCGGTCATTACTACCATGGATCTGCATTGTATTGGTCGGTAGCCATGTTGTACGTCATATGAGATTGTGTACTTAGAGTCAGTTGTATTGCAGCAGCATCCTTCGTCCGACAAGCCATTGCCATTCATTCTGTCAAAGCATTTCACGTGTCCAAATTTCAAACAGCTTTATGTTTTAGGGGGCATTCTGTTACACTTAAAATCCTACCATCATGAGATTCAGTGTATACATCCCTCAAGTTCCATTGGCTAAGTCATTAACCTGGAAGAGATACCAATGCATTCATGCTAGGTTTTGAGAGGTCGTCGCAGGCTACACTCATGCAATCTGCGACGTTGCATCTTACTCTCTTGTAGGGTGCGACGATGTCAGTTAATAGGAAAAAATATCTTCTTCAAGCCCATTCTCGAATCCTTCTGACTTGGATCCTTATCCCTGACCTCTTGGGAGAGTTGGCACTCGGTTCCTAACCTCTTGGAAGGATCCCCTATCTCTCTCCTACCATATCTCAACCTATCCTATCCATACCCTATCCACTTAGTCCTATATAAGTGAAGCTCTACCCCTCTCCAAAGGGAGGAAGTCTATAGTGTCTACATGCTAGTGAAATCATCATTGAGAGATCTCTAACTCATCCATTGAGAGACTCACACTTCCTTGGGAGGATATGGTATTTGGCTTGGATGGAGAAAGATTGCTACGTTTTGCCTCGGTTGTAATCATTCTTCTATGTAAATTCCCTATATTTACAGTAATATAAACGCTTTCCACCAATATTTTTGTGTTGATAGTATTGCGTAGTTTACTTGCTTAACTATTTACTTAGATCTATTATTGTATAGATTCTCTATACTTGTTTGCATTGTTCTATGAATCTTGACAGGTCTTGTAGCTGAGATCTGACGACCGCAAGGCATGGAAAGGATTACAAGTTTAAGGTAAGACATCTAGTGACTCGATCCTTAATTAGATCTAGGAAAGTAGTTTATAGTCTGTACTATTTTTTCTAGAATCACATTGAGCTAGGGAGATCGGGCTCGCATCCGCTCGAGTGGATTGTCCGTGAAACACCTTCCTTTCAGAATTACTGGATTTACTATCTAAGGATGATTAATCCTCAACCACTTACAGGATGGTTAATCCTGATCTCTTTAGGACATAAAATCCAGGGATGATACAATCCACTTGTCTACTTAGACAAAGTCTAAGGACCACACATCGACCTCATCATCGGTTCAGGTATCCTTATAGTCGACCTCATTGTCGAAACAAGTAACCTCATCATTGATACAAGTATCCTCATCATTGATACAAGTATCCACATCATCGATACAGGTATCGTCATCATCAATACAGGTATCCTCATATCATCATCGGTCATATCACTCCCCCTTTCGAGGAGGGTCCTTCTAAAATACACCAAGCTTGTCTCGGAAATACTCAAACTTTACTCAAGACAGAGGTTTGGTCAATACATCAGCAACTTGTTCGTCAGTGCTCACATACTCAAGCTTTATAGCTCCTTTCTGCACCATATCATATATAGAAATATCGGATCTCTATGTGCTTTGACTTATCATGGAACACTGGATTCTCAGTCATCTTGATACAACTCTGGTTGTCACATAAGAACACAGTGGGTTCCATCTCTAAGTCAAATAGTCCTGATAACAACTTCCAAAGCCATATCGCTTCACAACTAGGAGAGAAAGCTACTATGTATTCCGCTTCAGCTGTGCTGAGAGCCACACTGGACTACTTCCTGCTAAACCATGAGTTCATAGCAGATCCTAGACAATAACATCCACCAGATGTGCTCTTTCTATCTAAGACACTTCCATCCCAATCTACATCTGTATATCCATACAATTTGAAATCATTATCTCAAAAATAATATAGACCAAAGTCTATTGTACCTTTTAGGTAGCTCATCAAAGGCTTTACAGCTATCAGGTGAACACGTTTAGGTTGCACTAGATACTGACTCAAGGTGTTCACAGCAAAGCATATATCTGGCATGGTATTCATATGATACATCAATGACCCAATAACCCATCTGTACTAAGTTACATCAACCAATTCTGACGATTCATCATCCAACAACTTCAAGTTGGAATCCATGGGAGTGGTCATGGCTTTACATTCCAACATATCAAATCTTTTCAAGATTTCCATAGCATACTTTTCCTAGTTGAGAAAGATTCCTTCTGGGCCTTGTCATACTTCCAGACCTAGGAAGTAATGCATCAATCCGAGATCTTTCATCTCAAACTCAGTAGCTAGATTCTAATTGCTTTCCATGATCTGTTTCTCATTCCCTGTCAAAAAGAGATCATCCACATACAGTAATAGTATGACAGGTTCATCATCCATAACCTTAAGGTAAAGGTTAGGATCAACTTTAAAGCCCAAGCTTGTTAAGAAGCTATCAATTCTCCCTCTGTGACTGAACATCATTCACATTCTGCATTGAGTGATCTTCTGCATATCTATCCGTTCCATCTCCCGTCAAATGGTTCTACTAATATGAGCGTCAAGATCATTCGAACTCTATGGTGAGTTCCTTCTTCCATCCATCTAAGAGAAGAATGTCATCTGTATATAGAAACCATAATCAACCTTGTAGCAAAGGTTGAAATCCACATCACCCATGGTGATCATTAAGCTCATCAAATGACTATCGATCCTGGGTATCCGTACAAAGATTTCTTCAATCGTCTGATTCTCTATCGAATACTGAGAGTTTGCTCGATTTGCACTTCTTCTTCAATTACACCATTAAGAGAATGGTCTTGTCATCCATGAGTGTGTCTAGCCACTTGGAGCAAACATCTCGTCATGATTGTTAACACCCAAAAAGTGCTCACTAGCTCATTTCCTTATTCACATGACCCATTTGTCCACTTTTCCACCATTTGAGCCTCTAAAGCCATCAAAAGGTCACCAAAAGACCATAATACACCCTTTTTCCCCTCAAAAGATATATTTTTCCTCAAAAAAACATAAAAACCTCTCAAAAAGGGTCCAGAATTCCCAAAATTATTAAAAAGGAATAAAAATATTCAAAAAAGGAAAAAAGAGGGAAAAAGGTACCTAAACCATGTTGGTCAATACCATTGGTTTCCTCAAAACCATAATGGTATTCCCCACCACCAAAAACTATACAAAGGTGGTAGGGGCTCCTCACTTTCCATCCATCCATCATCCTATCCTCATGCTGTCAAAATCTCTCATGAGACTTTTGGCCATTTTCATCATCATTGGAGATTGGAGCTACTCACCCTTAGAGTTGCTCAACACAAATCCTCACCATCTGAGGTATCTTAATACAAAACATCTATTTTTTTATTTCTTGTTCTCTCCATGAATCGTTTTTAAATTTATTTGTTATATGCACATGTTAGTTTAGATTTAGATTTAATTCATAATCATTTTTGCTTTCTATATTGAAATTGCTATTACATTGTTGATAGGTGCCCATTACACAAAGCTTGGTTGCAAAACCAAGCCAACAGTTTTTGGCGACTCCACTGGCTTCGAATTCTTAGATCTTGGTTTTTTGCTTTAGATCTTAGTTTTTGTTACTTTTAAATCATTTTAATTTACAGATCTGCCATACTAGGCAGCAGATCCATTGTTGCTCTAGATCTTGGCCCTTTCTGTACCCTTTAAACAACCCAAAACTTCAATTTTCGGGTTCGTTTTTCGGCAACATTTTTCCATTTTCGCCTCGTGGCTTTTCGCCCGACAGTCACGTTGCTCATCGCGACCTCGCGGCCTTTTTCCACGCTGCGTGCCGTGGCTTTGCATCCTTTTTCCGCGCTGCACATCGCGGATTTTTTCCGCGCTGCACATCGCGACCTTGCGGCTTTTTTCCACACTGCACATCGTGGCTTCGCGGCTTGTTGCTGCGCTGCAGATCGCGACTGTGCGCTCGAAACCCGCGATGTAATTTTCTGGCAGCGCGGCTCAACTTTCAAACGACCATATCTCCCTCTCCCGAACTCCGTTTGAGACGATTTGTTTTTTCAAATTGGGTGTTTTCGATCAAGGAATCCAAATATCCTATTAGATTTAAGAAATTTTTCATAGAAATTTCTCTAATATTTTATTTTAGTGTTATTTATCACTTCAGTTCACCCATTTTGGCCCATATTTTCCAGCATTATTTTTTCTGCATTTTTACAGCCATAGTGAATCATTTTCTATTTATATATGCTCCATTAAAAAGTCCTTTTAAAAATTTTCAGTAAGTGAAAGACAAAATTTCAGCACTATTTTTAGATCATAGGTTTCACTTTAAAGTTGCTCAATAGTTTGCCCAAGAAATTTTTTGAGAAATCCATTTACTTCTTGAAATTTTTATGTTATTCGCTTTCCTTTGAAATTATTTCAAAAATCCATCATTTTTGAATTGTTTTTAAAGCATTTACATTTCGAAAAATGCCTTTATTTTTTGCAAATTGGAAACGTCTTATTTTTTCATTTGTAATTAATCGCCCGAGCGAGGCAAATGATTTTTAGTTAAATAATCACACTTGCACCCACTTTGCCACATTATTTAAACTGAGCTTTAAAATCTACCTTAACTCAACAAACTTTTTAAACCCACTTGGGGAGCACTTAAAAGAATCTTGTAGTTAGGTAGAATTGAGGGGATAGGTGTACAAATAACACCCCTCAATTATTTACATTTGAGACATAGTGGTTGTCCTCTACGGTACCAAAATCCCTTATAATTTTGACACGGTTCTCAACCAATTTATCAGGAAGGCCTCTCCCTTAGGAGGGTTGAAGTAGCCAGACTGGTTCTGGATGTCCTAGTGGAATACTGCAATCCATTCAGTAACTGAAGGATACCTTTCGAAGTTCTCGGTGTACACCTATACGGGGGTACAGCGGCAATAGGACCAAACTGCAGATTCACCCAACCGAACGTGTCATGAACGGGGTATCCTAGTTGCCATTCTTTAGGATTGTCTACCCGGTGTCCCTCCCGGTAGGGGGATATCTATCCGTTGATTCAACACTCTATATTGTCTGATTTGGATTTCATCACCTTGCAGAGAATATCATTTTTTGACTCACAATACTTCTAGTTAGGTGTTTGCATGATTCAATACCCACCTTTGGTCTAGTGAGCACCACTTTTTTCTAGGAACTGTTTGAATTTTGGTATTCTGACCACTTTTTTGGATCCCTCCACTTATTATAGCACAAATTTTATAATAAGTGCTTTTGAGGTTGGTTGTTGGCCTGAGAGCCGTTATTTTTTCACTACCCTCTTGCACACATTGTTGCACTAGGGTTTCGAGTCTTTTACATCACCACCATCCACTGGAATTTTTATACATTTCTCACCATTGAGAATTTAAGACAGTCCCACCATTTTCAAGGTGAACCCCCTCAGTTCGGTGCCCTTGACACGACACGTCATCAGCATAGAAAACCATCATCTGATTCTGATGCGCCTCACTTCACATCTAATTCTGAGGTTGAATCCAAACACCCCACTGAAACATCACCAACCAACACCATGGCTAGATCACAATACGATCCCCTTTTCACCAGTACTATTGGAGATACATCGACAAACCCTACTACTACTGTGCCACCCACGGTAACAACAACACCATTAGGCATGCCTAATATAGGGGCCATTCCCCCTTTATGTATGCCCAACATAGGGCCACCACCTGTTATGGGTATGCCCAACATAGGGGTCACACCCCCTCTCATTACCAAAACCCATATCCTGGGAATTCCTGGCACTATACCTAACCCCTCTGCAACCCATGTTGCACTTGGGAGCGCTGGCCTTTCCCACACCACATCGGTTGGAGCACGCATACCTTCCATACCTAGCATACCCTTAGGGGCCACTGGACCACTACATAATGCTACCATTAACAGTTATGTCCCATCCACTACATCACACCCCTCGGCCAGTCTACCATTTCTGGCAAGTTTGAATTTTCTAGACTTGGCAAGACTAACTAATGATCCTATTAGACATGACCCCACTTGGCCTTCCATGCCCACAAAGCTTCCCTCGGACATCCCGAAGTTTGAAGGAAAACCTGGGAAGATCCCCAAAACCACATAATGTCATTTCACCTATGGTGTTCATCTAACTCCATAGTGGATGACTCCATTAGACTAATACTGTTGCAATGAACGTTCACTGGCTCTGCAGCCAAGTGGTACATTGAACAACCACATGGGACCCACCATACATTTATGTCCCTCGCCTCCACTTTCCTTTAGTTTTTTCAGCTACCTGTACGCTATGATGCAGGAGTTGAAATACTGTTGTCTTGTAGACAAAACACAGCTACCCACATCACCGACCATATCTGTGAGTGGCGCAAGTGCTGTAGCCTCTGCAAGATAAAACTGGACGACCGTATATTTTTGGATTGGTTTTTCCTCTATATACGGTCGTCTAGAAGGATGGTAACTCTAGGAGGTGAATCTTCTTCATAGATTTCTTCAAGTTGGCACTTCCTAGATTTCTTGATAGCTGCTTCTTCATCAAATGTTACATCTCTACTTATCTCCGTATGATGAAAACCAGGTATGTAAATTCTAAAATATTTGGATGTTTCACAATATCCAAAAAATATTCCTTTCTTACCAGAGGGATCCAACTTGGTTCTCTTTTTTTTTGGAATGTGAATATACACAGGACATCCAAATATTTTGAGATGACTTACCTCAGGTTTCTTTCTTGTGAACACTTCTTCTGGAGTCTTAAATTCAAGAGCACTATGAGAAAGTCTATTTTGTACATAGACAGTTGTCCTGGCTGCTTCAGTCCATAGATACATGGGAAGATCTTGATCATGTATCATAGTCTTTACAGCTTCCATGATAGTTCTATTCCTTCTTTCAGCAACCCCATTTTGTTGGGGATTGTAGGGAGTGGTTAGTTCCCTCTTGATTCCAGCTTCTCTACAAAAGTCTTCAAATTCCTTTGAAGTATATTCTCCGCCATTATCTGTTCTGAGAATCTTGATTTTCTTTTCTGAGAGATTTTCTATTAAGGCCTTGAACTCTTTGAATTTTCCAAAGACTTCATTCTTACCTTTTAGAAATAATATCCAAGTTTTCCTTGAATAGTCATCCATGACTGTGACATAGTATTCATATCCACTCAAAGATGTGGAGGGAATTGGTCCACATACATCAGAGTGTATTAACTCCAAGGTACTTTTAGTCTTTGTTTCACTCCTAGGAAATTGGTTCTTGATATTCTTCCCTTTTGCACATCCTTTGCATGTGCCATCATGATCAATCTTTAAGTCTGGCAAACCTATAACTACCTTTCTTACATAAGGTAGTGCCTTGTAGTTAATGTGATCAAGTCTCCTATGTCATAGTTCATTTGGGCTAATGGTTTCATGAACAAGAGATGCTTCTGGAAGGCCCTTAAGTTTGTACAAACCTCCTTCTTCTTCACCAATGATAATTGCATCCTTGATAGATTTTCCTTTGGACCACATTAATACTTGTCCATCAATGATTGCAACCCTATATGCTTTTTTATCCAATGCTGAGATGGATAACAAGTTCTTCTTCAATCCTGGTACATACAATATTTCTTTCATTTTCATGGAGGTACCAGAATCAAGCGTGTAGCTTGCTTCACCAATTCCCTTGATGGGATATTGAAAGTCATCTCCTAGAGATACCTTTTTTGGAGAAGTTTTTTCTTCAAGACTTGAGAGAGTCTTTTTCTGACCTGTCATGTGCTTTGAAGCACCACTGTCAATAAGCCATGTATCTTCTCCAGGAGTTATAGATCCAGAGAGTGCGGAGAAAAGAACATATTCTTCTGCATATTCTTCTTTATTTCTCCTAGATCTTCTTTTGAAGAAGGTCCTTTCTTCTTCTTCTTCTTCACTTCTAGGTCTTTTATTGTGAGGCCTTTCTTCCTCTTCTACTTCTTCTTCACTATCATCTTATGCAAGATGTGCTTGATGTATTCTATAATGAGAACCCTTTTTCTTCTTTAGAGGGAAATCTCTAGCAAGGTGTCCTATTTTGTGACAAGAAAAACATTGGAAAGAGGAGTAATCTCTTCTTTGAATAGTTCCTCTTTTCTTTTGAAATCTATGTGGAGAATTAGACTCCTTGTGACTATTCCTTTTGGAGTAGGATTGATTCCTTCTTTTCTTGGTGTGGGTGGCCAATGCTTGGCCATCTTCTTTGAGCAAGGATTCTCGGTTTGCAACCCTAGCCTCTTCTTGTACACAATCCTCCCAAACTACATCAAACTTCATACTTTCTTTTCTGGCACACATAGTTTGTATGAATGACTCCCAAGGTCTAGTGAGACCATTTAGAGCTGTCATCACAAGTTCATCTTCATCAAGAGTATCACCAATGGCATCTAGTTACTCCTTGATTTGGGAGATCCTTGAGAAGTAGTCTTTAATGGATTCTCCTTTGTGCATATTGGTACTCTTTAACTGAGTTCTTAGGTTCATATTCCTATTGATGTTCTTTCCTTCATACATCCTTCCTAGGGCATCATCCATTTCCTTTGGAGTCTTCTTGGAATCCACTTGGGGAATCAAGTGGTATTTAATAGAATCAACTATGATTCTCTTTGCCCTAATCAAATCCTTCATATGCTTCTCTTTGGCTTCATCTCCTTCAGGTTCTGCAACTTCATCCTTGATATAATGAGCAAGGTCATTTTCTTCAAGAATGAGACCAATTCTGTATTTCCATGCTCGAAAATTTTCTATACCTTCTAGCTTGTCTTCAAGCTTAGTGTTTGGAGCCATCTTCTCTTGGAGGAGTCCAAGAGATAAGAGATAGGGTAGTACTTACCCGAAAACTTTAACTTTTCACTTTTCCAGATCTGCAACAAAATTTTTGGTTTATCACACTTTTGGTAAAACTAGGGTTTGACTTTCCCGGAGTTCTACCCAACCAAAAACCTCGATCCAAGGCTCAAAAGATAGATCTTTAGAAGGGCTATTCATCCATGCAACCATAATCCAAAAAATACTAACTTTTGCAGAAACCCTAACTTTGGGAGAGAGAGAGAAATATAATTTCACCTTGTGAAAGATGTTTTATTCAGGCTAGCTCTGATACCATGTTAAGTTTAAACCAAATACACTAGCAAGATCACTGAAAGAAACATAATCACAAGATAGACACAGAAATTAACCTGGGAAACCCTCATGGGGTAGAAAACCCAGCAAAGCTTTCCTCAATAAGATGATCAACCAAAATACAAGATGTGCTCCAAGACTTGTCCTTCTTCTCTACCTTGCATGCCGATCTCCCAGACACAAGTGCGCCACTTTCTGAGTTGCGGAGGTGTGTCAAATGAGGAGCTCTCCTCCTCTTTTATATTAGTTCCCGACTGACCAAAATCCCTAATGGGGCCGACCTCTCCTGGAGAAGTCTAATAACCCCTAAAATATAAACTCAGGGCCGACCCCGACATGGTGGGTCTAATAACCCTAGTTACCACAAACCATTGGAGGAATAAACATCTCCGGATACATAATAGAGTCACCTCGGAGGGACAAAACATCTCTGGAATAATAATGTACAAATATAATATTCTTAGAAGTTACAATATTCAACATTCGGCATGTGTTGAGAGGGTGAAATCTATCATGCTTCAATGTAGGATCCATTATAAACAAGCAATCCAATAGGCTATCATCGAAGTTGAGTTTAGGGACCACCCTTTAAATACTGAGAATGATTTTAGAATTTTTTTCTTCCTTTATAATATTTTCACTTTGGTGGACTACTTCTAGGAGGGATAGATAACCATATATTGCATTTTACTCCTCTAGGGAGATTGTTTCCCTATCTAGATGCATATAAGACTTATTCCTAGAGGCCAATTCATTTCTTTAGTCCATTGTCTTTTCGATAGATGTGTACCTCATGAAAAAGTGGATGATTGAGTGACCCCTTGAATTTGTTTCACTTTGAAACACCTTTGATTTTTGTAAAGTTACACTTATATGGGTACTTGAATAATCAACAAAGATGAAATATTGGGAAACTCAAGAGATAGGAAAATGTATAAATAAATATTACTAAAAGGAGAAGGGGAATTTTGGCTCTGAGATATTCTGAGACCATTGGAAACTTTTGTGGAATTAATATGAAGAAGCCTCTCTTTGTCCCTTTTGATTTTGGAAATACTTGATGTTTCAACATTTGAATGTTTTAAGTCATTTGATATTCATGCTAGGTTGTTTTATGAAAATTCTTATTATGTGTATGACTATTATGCTCATGTTCGTCACATTTTCTCATTTGGATACATCTCTACTTATTTTCCCAATTAGTAGTTGTTGATTTTGGCTCAATAAAAGTAAGAGTTATCTTCCTTGATTTTTTTTCAATATTAGATATGTATATCTTTCTTTCCTTTCAAAAAACTATTTTTATGGGATTTTTATAGCACTATGGGATACCATATTATGATAAATAGAAAGAGGCAGTTGAGACAATCATATGTGCACTACCATTGCTATGATTTTGAAAGAAGATCACATCATTTCCCATTCATACTACAATGGCCATGTATGTCATAATTCCACAACGAGCTTTATAATCTATATATTTTACATTATATGCTCAACTGATTAAGAAGAAAGATACAACTATAAATCAAGTAATATAATTGAGAAAGGTACAATTATAACATGGTGCTCACATAAATTGAATAACATTAACATAAACTATTATAACTCCTATTTAAACAAATTTTATGCTTATTTTAAAGTTTTTAAGGGCATCTAGGACACTCATCATTGCACAGGGGTTTTGTCTGTTAAGGATATAAAAATTTCCATTAAGCATCCCGTTAAAGACAAAGGATACATTGAAGGATACCAAGCGGAGACCTTAAAGCTTGGGATTTTGACCATGGTGTTGTAGACAAGGAACTCATATGTATCCCCATTTATGTGCAATACCCCCACTTTTGACTTGGAATGTATTTAATCAAATTATGTAAATGATGTGAATATGCTAGATTGGATTCCTAGTGAAAATCTCAAGGCCAATCCTCGACTAGTGAATGGCTAGGTATGGATGATGTATATATTTTTATTTGGACCGTATGGTTTCCTTATCATGTCAATTCAAAATATATGTAAATATTATGCTATAAATAATAAAATGGTCCAATATGGCTATGTAAAGAGCACTGGAGGGGCTATGATTCACCATAGGGGGAGAGGAAAGGAAACATATGGGAAACTAAATCTTTGTTTCCAAGTGTCAACCTTAGAACTAATCTAAATTATGCCATGTGCTTTAAATGAGCCAATTACCTTCCCTTGACTATCAATCCTAATCATTGAATGCATGTTTGAGGTTGGTGGGAAAAGTCACTTGATGTAGTTATTGAAGCATGGGGGTGGTGATAGTTTAGTCAACTATCAGAAGTACTTGTATTCTATGGTTAGAAGTCGTGTTAGTTGTCATTTCACCATCATATCATATCCCTTAGAGTAAAAAATCATTCTATAATTCTCACATGCGCATTTATACACTACGTAGAGTTTTCTATTGTTGTTCATGTCCATTACCAGACTATGTTTAACCCAAAAATTTGAATTGAGAGATAGAGCTGTAGTTTTGGAAGGAAAATAGATGGTTGTAGGTGAGCATAGATGTTGGGAAAGTTGGGAACCGTTACCCATTGAGTTATTCTAATTTTGTATGCTTGAGAATCCATGAATTAATGTTGCAGGAGGTTCTCCAATAGCATACAGTAGGTTGGATTCTTAATGCACATACTAATAAGCATTGTAAGGGTTGGATTTCTTTAGGGAACTATGGATTAGTGAAGGGAAATGCCTTCCTTGTGATGTTTGGTGAATTTAGAAGGATTTCCATGGTTGTGATGGTTTAGTGAGATCCTTGTAGAGCTTTGGATGAGTTTTTTTCTAAGCATAGACAACAGAATGGGTTGTGGGTTGAGAGAGAGAAGGTTGAAGATGTTTCCTTTTCCCTGGTGGCCCCATATCCCATATTGGGGGTGGCCTCTCAATAGAAATAGTATATGTTATACATAATTCTTATGGTTGGGTGTAAAATTGCTCTTACATAGCCGGTTGCTTGGATATTCTTTGTGTAAAGATACGTATTATTTTGTATTTGAATTTGCAATGCTTTAATTGATGCTTGTAATGATTAAGCTTGCATATGCATACTCTATGTGTGTAGATATTTTATTTATTATGTGTATTTTAATTATGCATCTTCACACATATTTTTATTGATATGAATTCATAATTATGGTTATGGATGAAATTTAGAAGCCCATAATCAGTTAATATCCCATTTTGTTGGTTAGATTGAGGGATGTCGACATTACAGAGTGGTATTGGATCTTTTGGTTGTAATACTAAAGCTGTATGGGACGAAAATGCACAGCTACAAGAAAAAATATGAGTTGTAGATGAACGACTCCTACGAGAACTTGTGCTTTCACTTGTTAGATATTATTTTAACCAAACTGCAGGTTAGCTCTGTGGTTTACTAGTGGGAGAGGTAGAATGGTTGATGCATTTTTTTGGAATTTGTAGATTCAGTGGTGTAAAGATTCTATTCTATTGCACGATAGATAAAACCTAGAGTTGGGAAAAAATGGACAAAGTTAATTTGGTAATAATCCCCTTATTTCCAAATTAAAATTTGGCACAATTTTGAAATTTTTGAAAAAATTGGGAATTTTTTAAGTGGCCCCCACCTATTCCACGTGGATGGGTGACATGAAGGATCCGCATGGTTTGGAGGTATGATGTGAACCAACCCTATCATCACCTAAGCACTAGAATTCGACCTAAGGGCTTGTAGTAGCTTAACACCGTTGTGCTAGACCCAACGTACCAAGTAACCAGAGTTAATGAACCAAGGGATTAGCATATGGAGATCTGACCATTGGGCATTAGAGAAGATAAATGGCTGATGTTGATATTGCATAGGTAACTTCTGTGATGGTTAATAATAGGCAGATGGAGATCTGACTGCCACATGGAAGGAATGATAGATGACGAGGGCTCATAGCGCATTGAAAATGTGCATGTTGTTTAACAGTAGGTGGGTAATACATTTGGATGATATCACGTTGACCATGTGTTTCCTTTTTAGTGGAGATGAATCATAATTTTTTTTCCAAAACTGTTTTTGCGGAGAGTTGTTACCACTTCTGGTAACGAGAAAACCACCGACACTTTCATGCCCAAGGCCAATTGCTATGTTGACTTGGAAGCTAATGGGGGATGACCTAGTCAGGTCACGAGTTGAAAAGTCAAACCCATTTGACACATGGACATGCACGTGTTAGGACAAGTCATAACCCTTTCCAAGTCAACAAAAAATGACGTCAAACTTATGCACCCGATTGCACAAAATCAAATGATTTAAAAAAAATGAGGGGGCTTCCCTCTATCCACCCTATAGTGAAAAGCCCCATTAACCCCCATTTTTTTTTTCATAAATCTACAAAGTGTGTTATGGATTTTAATCGCAGTTGCTGAATAATATCAAAATTAGGCAATATTGGCAATTTTGGAGCATTGTAATTTTTTGCTCATGAATAAGAAATGGGTATACTTATAGTCATTGGAAAAATTATCCAAAGGGAAATAATTGTATAGATTCAAATTCTTGATTGGTGATTCAAATGTTTCTATAATTGATTAGAAAAGTGCCTATATCCATAGTTTGACAAAAAATTCAATATGGGTATTTTCCATAATACATGATAATTGTTTTTTTTTTATTTTATGACGATGTAATAAATCTAACAAATGTATTTATATGAAAACTTGTACAGATTCAAAATTATATCATAGACAGTTAAGGTTTCAACATGCAGTATAGTTTAGTTAAGAACCCTTGATCTTGATTGGTCCAAGAGAATCATCATCATGGATGATGCATAGGATCTCTATGAAGCTAAAATAGATGTAATGGGAGAGAACATACATGTTGAGAATCCAAAGAAATAATATGATGTAGGAGAAACCAAGTGACTCCCCGAGACATTACATAAACTATGACTCGGATCCCAAGTGTGGAACTGCAGAGTTGTAGAGAAGACAATGAGAGGATGATTAGAGATCAAGAAGAACAAAATTAGTTTAATGCAACTATGCTCCAAAGTATGATAAAAATTCAGAGGATGATTAACTCTGGACATCACTCCAAAAATAAAGAAAAGAGTGGGAGTAGTTCAAGGAGGAATTCTCACAAGAGGTATTTTCAATTGGAATGCATTGTATGCCATTGGACAAAAAAAGGCATCTACCAATAAATAGACTTTGAAAGTGCTTTTAATTAGGTTGAAATTGTTGTTAAGAGATGCAAAATTTTGCCAAAATATGGATCATTATTAAATAATCTTTGAAATTTTTTTTGGATGTCTTGAAATTGTTGTTAAAAGTTGCAATTTTTTTAATCAAAAGTAGTTTTTTTCCAGAAATGGTTTTGGAATACATATCACCAACCTACTTGGATGCATCTTAAATCAATTGGAATGCATTGTATGCCATTAGACACAAAAACGACATCTACCAACAAATAGTCTTTGAAAGTGCTTTTAATTAGGTTGAAATTGTTGTTAAGAGATGCAAATTTTTTGGATGTGTTGAAATTTTTGTTAAACGTTTTACCAAAAGTAGTTGGGTTTGGTTTTGTTTTTTTGTTTTTTTTTGTTTTGTTTTTTTTTTTTTTTTTCTTCTTCTGTCTGGAAACGGTTTTGGAATGCATATGGGATATAATGGTGTACCATTTTTGTACTTACCATATTGTTCATAGAAGCTTTATCAATAATTTCCTTGCATAGCTTGTGTTGACACTTACAATGGGTTTTGGAAATGATAAGATTTTGTAGTGTTCTTATTTCTCATTATTAAAGTTAGTTGCAACATCTATTTTTCTCCTACTTCAGAGTCAATTGTAGTTTGGTAATATTCTTGAGTCATTGTTTCTTTATTTAGTGGCTTTGGGGTTTAGTGAACAATCTTAGGCATTTTTATTTTTTGTACAAAAAATAAAATCTAAGTTGTTCTTAAGCTAACTTTCATTGTCCTCTTCTACTTTGCCACCTCTCAAATCATCTTGTCCTCTAGAATCTGACAATGTAATATCTTGAATATCTTGTTGGAGCACTTTCTTCATCCTCTTGCATGTTTGCTATTTTTTTGTAGTTACATAAATTGTTTACTATACTTTTGTACAAACATGAGTTTTTTCCTTGAAGTTTTGAATTGTATAAATGTTTTTTCTCACAATTAAGAGAAGGCATTTGGAATTTAGATGTTTTATCATTTTTTATTCCAATTTTATATTCACTTTTCCCATTTCCCTTATCTTCAAATTTACCCCTATTTCTTTATCTAGTCTTGTCCTAGCCTTGCTCCAAAATTTTACAACATTGGTTCTCCTCCCAAACTTCGTCAGAAAGGATATCAACTTAACTTTTATTTTGGGCAATAGTTAGGATTCAAGCGATTTAGGATAATCATGATTAGGCATACCTTTGCTAAAGTTTCTTCCATGATTGTATATACATGGATATTATAATATATTAGGAGGAGAAAAAACTAATTTGTATGAGAATCAAGGTTTTAGAAAAAATATTACATGATAGATCACATCTTCATACTTTCTTCTATTATTGAGGAGGTTATTCAATGGTAATTCCAAAGTCTTTTGTTGTTTTGTATATTTTTAGAAATATTTTGACTTAGTCTTGAGGGCATCCTTGTTCTAAAGATTGCAAGACACTTATAAGCTTAAGTCTCTCATTTTGATTTATTTTAGGATCTATGACACAATCGTACGATGGATCTTCACCTGAAAAAGTTTTCATCACCTCATTAGGAGCATCATTGTGGTAGAAAAGGCTATCTTTTTATACCACATTGTTGGGATTTACAATGACAAGCTAAATACATATCTTAGGGAGAACACTTTTGGAAATGAAGGTTGAATCTTACATCATGTCTTGATTTCCATATTCACATTTAAAAATAACATGTTCCTTTTGGCTTCCTCCCTCATGGAACCTTAGAGGTAGATGGATGTTTTCACTAGCTTTTGTCATCATCTTGAATACTTGTAAGAAATAGATTTTGTCTTCTTTCTTTATGGGCGTAAAGTAGAGATCACTGCATCCTACATATTTTAATACCCTTAGTTTTGACAAGGAATTATTAAATCAAAACTATGTAACTGATGTAAATATGATAATATGGTTTCCTAGTGCAGAGCTCAAGGCCAAGGCCCAACTAGTGAACGGCTAGGCATGTATAATGCAAATATTTCTATATGGACCATGTGGTTCACTTGTCATGCTAACTTGAAAGCTATGTAAATATTAAGCTATAAAAATAACAAAATGGTTCAAAATGGTTGTGTAGAGAACCAGAGGGTCTATGATTCCAAATAGAGGGGAAGAGGAAAAGAGGCATATGTGAGATTAAATACTCTATTTCCAAGTGTCAACCTTAGAACTCATCCAATTATTGTTGTGTGCCTTAAATGATCCAATTACTTCTTTTTGACTATTAAATCCAATCATTGAATGCATGTGTGGGGTTGGTGGGGAAGAACTCATTCAATTGTTGTTTTGTTCCTTAAATGAGCCAATTACTTCCTTTTGAATATTAAATCCAATCATTGAATGCATGTGTGAGGTTGGTGGGGGAGATCCTTTAATGTAGTTATGGAAGCATGGGGTGAATGTACTTCTATGATAGTTGTAATCTAGTCTGTTCTTCAATGGTCACCAGTTATGTGAGTTGTCTTTTCATCATTCTCTCATATCCTTTGGAGTTTACCACTAATTCCATCATAGATATTTACACAACGTTGAGCTTTCTCTTGTTGCTCTCTCAATTCTATTATCATTATGATATTGAGCATTAACTAGAAATTTGAACTTGGTAGGAGAATTCCAAATTTTAGGGAAAAGAGATGGTTGTAGGTGAGCATAAGGTTGGGCAAGCTAGGAACCTTTATCCGTTGAGTTTTTTTGCTCACAAATTCTTGAGAATCCATTAACTAATACTATAGGAGCTTATCCAATAGAATAGAGCAAGTTGGACTCTAACTGTCCACATTTCTAAGCACTGTATGGGTTGGATTTCCTGAGGAAACTGTAGATCAATTAAGGGAAATCCATTCATTGCGTTATGTGTGGAAGTTGGAAGGAATGCCATAACTATGATGGTTGAGTGAGGTTTTTGTATATCTATGGATGAGGATTTTTCTAAGCATTGAGACCAAAAAGGGTCGTGGGATGAGAGAGTGTTGACGGACAATCCACTCGACCGGAGGCGAGTCGGATCTCCCTAGATCAACGTGAGTCTAGAACAAATAAAACAGACTACAAATGTGTTTCCTAGATCTACTTAAGGATCAAGTACTGGATGTATTACCTCTTTGATTCACTATCCTTTCTCTTGCTATGTTCCTCCACATCTCACGGTCGTCAGATCCAAGCTGCAAGACTTGTCAAGACACAGAAAAGAGAAACGAGTAAAGAGCATCTATACAATAAGAGATCTATGTAAACAGTTAAGAAGGTAAACAACACAACATCATCATACATAAGAGACAATATTGGTGGAAAGCATTTGTATTACTACAAATAGAGGAGTACATGATAGAGATATAGAACTACAACCAATGACTTAACGTAGCAGCCCTTCTCCACACAAGACAATTGCCAAGCCCTTCCAAGGATGCAAGAGAGTCTCCAAGAGGTGAGTGAAAGTGTCCAAGAGAGATTTCACCAGCATGTAGATACCATAGTCTTCCTCCCTAAGGTAGATTTCACTAGCATATGGATACCTTAGTCTTCCTCCCTTTGGTATGGGAGTGAGCCTCATATATATAGGACTAAGTGGATGAGGCTATGGATAGGATAGGATGAGAGATGGTAGGAGAGAGATAGGGGATCTTCCCAACAGGATAGGGGTTGAGTACCAGCTCTCTAAGAGATCAGGGATAAGCCCCCAAATGGGAAATCTTCGAGAAAGATCTCGAAATGGCTATTTTTTCCCATTAACAGACCTCGTCGCACCTTGCTATGGAGCAACCTGCAACGTCGCATGTTGCTAGTGTGCAACCAGCGACGACCTCTGAAAAGGTTGTACAAACTAAGTACAAATCCTCTAAAATGAATACTTGGTCCAGATGACTTCAGGGATGTATACACAATGGTCAAGATGATGACATTATCACAATGGTCATGATGACAACACTTGGTCATAATGACGGTACTTGCAATGGTCATGATGATGACACTAGGTCATGATGACGACACTTGCAACACTTGTGACACTTGTGACACTTGCAAAAGGGTGACGAAATTTTGGTGTAACAGAATGCCCCCCAAAGCATGAAGATGTTAAGGATGTACAAGTGAAATGCTTTGATAGAAAAAATGGCAAAAAGACTTGTCGGATGAAGGACGCTGCTGTAGTACAACTGACTCTGAACTGACAATCTCATATGTAGTACAACATGGCTACCGACCAATACATTGCAGATCCATGGTAGTAATGACCGACTGAACAAAATCATGGCTACTAGACACAAGCATAGATCCATGATGAGATGATAACATATCCATGACCAATACAAAAGTGGATCCGTGTAATATGACTCAATACAAACTCCATCGCAACCTGGGTAAAACATGACTCCCCGGGGTCTTCAAGCTGAACCCGCAATGATATGAATCTATCCATGTGATTACAAATGTATTGACGTCGAACATGGTAGAATCCACTTGATTACCGGTCATTGATGTAAACCGTTAACAAGTGTGAGGGAGATTACCATCAATGTCAATGATTCCCAAGGTATCACAGTACACATCATCGAGCGTGAATAAATGAATTAACGTCGAACGCAAGATGAAATATTTCAATCAAGAGTCAATGATGTAAACTCATGATGAAAGCGAGGTAACCTACCATTGAGGCATGCAAGGCCAAGGTACTTGATTGGTTTCTAGATTCAATCCTTGGATGATGAGTTGAAGTCGACAAGGATGAATCCGTCGAAGGAGGGACATACTGAATCCCCCATCAATCGACACGAAACATGACAAAAGATGTGTAGAGTGGATCGGATGGTACAATAACATGTGAGACTGACTCAAAGTAACAACGGCATGGCGACGTGTGTACTGACTGAAAATGATGAGTGAATGTGTTCTTGAACATGGGCATGGCATGACTTGGCAGTATTGACATGAGAATGATGCAAAATTCTAATGCAACTGATAGTGGAAGCTTTCTCCAAATGACTCAGAGGAGTAACAAGACTCAGAAAGTAAACGGGGACTCATAGACAATTAGATTACCCAAGTATCGGTATGCAAATGCAGACGAGTGCCATGTTCAAGAACGACTATATACTGCCACTAAGGTATGTAACACAAACACTTTCCTTTTTCCCCATCATGAATGATGAGTGCCTCACTTGTTTTTTAATGAGCTTGATGAGGGTAACCAGATGCTCGGTATAGCTCATCTCATAGATGATTCCAATCCCAAATGTTTTACGAACCTAGGAAAGTAGGGGTTCGTCCCATAATGGGCCCTTCAATGTTTAATTTAACGAGTCCAGAGAAGGAAAAATCGGCGTCATTTCATGTTTAGAGAGTCTGAAAAGAACTAAAGGAGACTCCAACGGTCCTTTTTCGTAAAGTTAGTCTCATCGCTTGAAAAATGGTAAAACAACGCGGGAGAGGACTCTTCTAGCCATGGTTGGTTGGAGTATTCCTTTTTCGTAAATAGTGCTTCTTGGTCCAAAAAAGGGGTAAACTATCACCAGAAAGATGATCATTCAAATGCTTTTACAAGCGTGAAAGCATCAAGTTCGCTTGGCAATATTTTCCTATTTAGGGAGTCTGAAAAGAGCTTAAAAGGACTCTATGAATAGCTTTTTCATGGTTGATGACCGAGTATGACAAAGGAAAAGTAAACTCGGCACAGTTCCTTTTCCGTAAATAGTCTAGCGAGGCCAGATAAAGTGATAAACCTATACTCGTTAGACACACCTTTTTACTCAAATTTTTAACGAGCACGACTATGGTATCAAAAGCACTCGGAATATTTTTCATATTTGAACTAGAGCACGAAAAAGTAAAAAGTAAGCTCAAACCACTTTTCATGTTTTAACCAGAGCACGAAAAAAGTGAAAAGTAAGCTCAACACCATCTTACTGTTTTTAACGAGCTCGAAGATATGTTGGAAGAATGCTCATGATGTCTGCTTCATTTTTTAACGAGCTTGTAGCATAAAATGAACTATGCTCAGGATAATTTTCATGGTTTAATGAGGTCAAAACCTTAAAAAAGGAAAGTATGCTCGAAAATGCTCCCAATGGTGAACTTCTTCCCATCATGAAATCCAAAGGTTGGTGCATGGCCCCAGCATTATTGCTAGATGTAAGTGACTTATCTCCAACGTGGTGTGGAGAGGCGATCGAGTTGACTTCAACGTAACTTCCAGAGGTTGAAGACATGCCCCCAAGCTTCATTTCATCCGCCTAAGGCATGGGCGGGTGAAAAGAAGGTTCAGGTACTAAGTCTATGAGGAGACTCGACTCAAAGGGAAAGGATATGTTTCATTTTTTAACGAGCTTGACACAGGAATAGAACTCTGCTCAAAAAGACTTGTTTCATTTTTCAAAGAGCTTGACATAGAAAGGGAACTATGCTCATAGGTTAAGGCCCATTGACGGGTTCCTTCCCAACATGATGCCCAGAGGTTGGTAAATTCCCCCAACATGATTGATAGCATCTTAACATGGTGGTGATCCCTCAACATGATTGTTGACAGTACGCCATGTGGCATGCCCCCCAAGCTTCATTTCGTCTAAAAATGTTGCTTGCTAACCCAACTACCAACCTAGCTACTAATATGAAAATGTTCACCAAGGGGGGGAAAATGAGAATCAGAGGAAATGAAGGTTCAAGTTCTAACTCTAGCGAGAGACTCGAATTGAAGGGAGGGAGATCTATTTCATTTTTACACAAGCTTGAAATAGACAATAACTATGCTTGAGGGGGCCCATATTATTTTTTAACGAGCTTGAAATGGAATAAAACTATGCTTTAGGGGGCCCATCTTATTTTTTAACGAGCTTGAAATGGAATAAAACTATGCTCGAGTGGATGGTTTCATTTTTTATGCAAGCTTGAAACCAAAGGTAAACTATGCTAGAGTGTTTGGTTTTCATTTTTTACCGATCTTGAAACATAACATAAACCATGCTCGTCAAGTGGATTGGTTTCATTTTTATGCAAGCTTGAAACCAAAGGGAAACTATGCTAGGGTGTTCAGTTTCATTTTTTAACGAGCTTGAAACATAACATAAACCGTGCTCGTAGGAACCTATTTCATTTTTTAATGAGCTTGACATAGAACGAGAACTATGCTCATGTGAAATGGTTTCATTTTTATGCAAGCTTGGAATCAAAGAGAAACTTTGATTGAAGGTGGTTTCATTTTTTAACGAGCTTGAAACGTAGCATAAACCGTGCTCGTAGGGTTGGTTTCATTTTTATGTAAGCTTGAAACCAAAGGTAAACCACGCTTAAGGTCGGTTTCATTTTTTAATGAGCTTGAAACAGGAAAATAAACTATGCTCATGCCCTATTCTCAGGGGGAAGAAACCACTAAAACATGTGGAACATTCAGGGAAGTTTGATGACTAGGAGTCATATGATGAGTGGGTGTCACGTAGGAAAGTTGATCAATGGTCACAATCCTCCCATCATAGGGAAAATACATCACTCAAAAGAGTGTGGACATGATGGCTTTCATAGCATAGACATAATCACGTCCAAGGAGTAGATTGAAATCTAAAGGACCTTGGACAACCATGACATCAACATAAACAGTTTTACCTCTCAATGTGATAGGTAACTGCGGGAGAATCCATAAAGGTTCGGTAGGCCTTCTATTAAAAGCCAAAATCTGGTCAGTTACTGGCACAAGCTGAGGCGAACCTATGGCTTGCCAAGCAGTTGAGGATAAAATACTAACAGAAGCTCCCTCATCAACTATCGTACGAAATATTTCTTTATCAGAAACTCCTACAGAAATTTGAAAAGGAATACTCGAAGGAAGACGAGATTCTGTTAGACCATTCCAATCAAAGGAAATGACCTCAATACTTGGAGGGGGTCCTGTAGGAATGGACAGGGTTTCCCCTTGGCTATGACATTCTAAACTAACTAGGAAAACATCAGCGGTTTCCAATTCACTCTCACTTGGAAGATAAGAATGAGATGAAGATTGTGTCATGGTGACTGCTTCAGTATGGACTTTCTCCAATGAAAGAGCGGGATCAAGTGGAGATGAGATTGACTCAATCACTTCACTCTCCGAAGGAAGAGTGGGATCAATTACAGATGAAACTGAATTAACAACTTGGTTAACCAGCAGGGGGTCAAGGGACAACTTACTTTCGCTTGTTGGAAGCACTTGTTGAAAGCTAGTAATATCTTCCAACCACCGTGAAGCTTCATCCATGCTTGGACAAAGGTAAGTATGATGCATGCCCTTGCATATCCAACAAGGGTCTGCGGATCTACCCTTCCGACCCTTCACCAATGGGTCACTGGTCGAGGGAGTGTCATCAACATGATGGCCAGAGGTTGACGATACAAGCATTTTTGGTTTTTTAAACCACACTTCTGACACACGGGAAAGACCGGGACAATTCTTGAGAAGGTGATCACCCTTGCAAAGTTTGCAAGGGAACTTTGGATTATGAGGTGTTCTCATAGAATGAGTGCCATCAGAGGCAGATGGTTGATGCTTGGTCTCTTTCTTATCTTTCTTCTTCTTAATCTTCCCTTCTTCTTCACACTCACCTTCTTACTAACATCAGAGTTTTCAGTAGGAGAAGAGGAAGAGATGGAAGCCGATTCAACTTTTGATGGAGAAGGAGAAGGGTCATCATGAGATTGATGCTATGTGGTGAAGGACCTAGGTCCGACACGATTAGTGCACTTGGCATAACTGGATTGGATAATAACCATACTGGTAATCCTATCGTCAATCCAGGAAGAATCAATGTAGCCATAAAGGGAGGACCAACAGTCCCACAAGGGGGAATAACAAATGGCATACCTTGGAAAGGGGCCTCTTGGTTGGTAGTCCCATAAGAATCTTCCATATCTAAACTTCCTAAGAGTCTTTAAGGTACCATACAAGTCAAGCACTACTCAAGTCTAAAATACACAAGCAGACTGTGTGAATAGGAGTGGATTCAAAGTCTAGAACCTCACGAGATTATCAAGGCATCGCAAACCGCTATATACTGCAGGGTCCAACAATATGACACGACAAGGAGGATTGGGACCGTACCCTTACCTACATACCCGATTACCTGGACAGTACGTGCGTGCTAATATCCTCGAGTGTTGTTCTCGGTGTATTGCTTTGCCAAGACGGCCAAATGGTTAAATCGATTGGTTTCAGGAATCCTAATGGTGTCTCCTCATATACGCAAGGTATGTGGGAGCTCAAATCCATAGTGGTGTTGTCTAATGCATAGCCGTTGGCACGAGACCTTCTGATATACGTGTCGAGTACGTGATACACCCTTCGATATATGCCAAGTACGAATTATGGTACTTGGTGGGTACATGAAGGAGCTAGATATACTGATGTACGTGGAAGACTACAATACCCCCAGACTGCAGTACTGGAAAATAATGACAGCTGCCATGCTTAAAGACACTAGAACACGTCTCTAACTTAAACACAGTTACTAAATGATTTTAACCTAAGCTAGATTTAATTTTATCTTGTACGGTTAGGTGGATGCATGAGGTGAGTACATAAATGTAAACATAATGCAATCCTCAACTACATGATAATGCACATTTTCCTTTCCTTTTCAATGAAAACTGCTTAAGGAAGGGAGATATTTTTCTTTCTTTCAAACCAAAAGTACTTAAGTAGTAGCGAAAAGAAGAATTCCTCCCTAGAGTGCAATAATTCTAACTTTCTGCAATAATCAACCAAAAAGCGTAAAGAAAATGAAAGATGCAACTAATCTTAACAATGTGTAAGACAAAATGATGAAGCACTTTTCAATTTCAAATGCATGTACCAAAAATGAAATTTGATAACTCAATGCTTTTCATATCTATATACAGAAAGTGAGAAGATATCTATAACACTCTAATCTTTTAGAAATTCCCAAAGAAAAATGGCAAGCACCCAAACAACTCAAAGGCACTCAAGAGAGGCTCAAAATATATCAAATGCAATAATTATAACTCATTTCCTATCTTTTTACACTTGAAAAAGACACATCTAAGCTACAAAAGAAGGATTCTACTAACGTTTCCAATCAAATGCAAGACAAAGGAAAGCATTTAACAATCTTATCTAACTCAAATGCATACAAATCTGAAATGAAATCTTTCTTCTTCTTATGAGTGTGAGACCAAGAATTTCAAATGATCAAATTGAAGCAAGCAGAATACTTATCTTTTCTAAATTCATGAATATAGAAAAAGAGTGACAAAATCAAGCTTTTATTTGAACTAAAGTGGAGACAAAGAATCAATCTTCCCCAAAAATGATTGAATAGCTCAGCATGTAAGGGAAACAAGATGCATAACCCAAGAAAGAGAGGCTAAAAAAGACATGGATATCCCACACTCTTCAAGTCTTTAAAACAAACCAATTACGCCAAACCAAAAAATGATCTCAAAACCTTGAGATGGGTCAAAACGACTGATGAATGCACAATTCATGGCCCCCCTTGGCCATGAGGGGGATTTTTTTTTTCAAAAATAGAACCCATTTCACTTAAAAATGCAAGCAAAACACTAGTTTTTACTCAAGAGGCCAAACATGAATCCAAAACTCAAAAGACCCAAAAACCAATACAAACAAGCCAAACAAAACACTGCTGGACAAAAGGGTCTCTGCCTGGAAAGTACAGTGTAGAGGGAGTTCACACATCAGACCAAGGCTCAAACTGTTAGATGAGAGGATGGATGTCTGTATGCCAACTTTTGGCAGATCGACGCACTCTAGATTCACCCATAGTGCGACATCGTAGTCTTCCTTCATGGGAGGTGCGACGATGTCGCAGTGTACCAATGCAAAAGTTGTGACGGGTAAGAAATAGACAAGGGACAGAGACTCAGAAAAACACAGTGTCTCTCTATTTTCACTGCCCAGGTGCGATAGGCAAGTTCTATATTCAAAAATGAATCAGATCTCTCAAGGATGAACCACAAATAGGTTTGAAACTAGGTTATACAAACTCAAAGGAAGAAGATGAGGATCTTCAATGTGAAGATCTGACAATGGAATCACTCCAAAGAAGGAAAAATGACAAAAATGATAACAAGGCTTGTGTCAAGCAATCAACTGAAAATGACTTAGATTAACGACTACTAGACAGGGAAACTCCCTAGTATGGTCGCCATATTTGTTGACAGACAATCCACTCGACCGGAGGCGAGCCGGATCTCCCTAGCTCAATGCGAGTCTAGAACAAATAAAACAGACTACAAATGTGTTTCTAAGATCTACTTAAGGATTAAGTACTAGATGTCTTACCTCTTTGATTCGCTATCCTTTCTCCCGCTATGTTTCTCCACGTCCCACTGTCGTCAGATCCAAGCTGCAAGACCTGTCAAGACACAGAAAAGAGAAATGATTAAAGAGCATCTATACAATAAGAGATATATGTAAACAGTTAATAAGGTAAACAACACAACATCATCATACATAAGAGACAATATTGGTGGAAAGCATTTGTATTACTGCAAATAGAGGAGTACATGATAGAGATATAGAATTACAACCAATGACTTAACCTAGCAACCCTTCTCCACACAAGCCAATTACCAAGCCCTTCCAAGGAAGCATGAGAGTCTCCAAGAGGTGAGTGAAAGTGTCCAAGAGAGATTTCACTAGCATGTAGATACCATAGTCTTCCTCCCTAAGGTAGATTTCACTAGCATATGGATACCTTAGTCTTCCTCCCTTTGGTATGGGAGTGAGCCTCATATATATAGGACTAAGTGGATGAGTTAATGGATAGGATAGGATGAGAGATGGTAGGAGAGAGATAGGGGATCTTCCCAATAGGCTAGGGGTCGAGTACCAGCTCTCCAAGAGATCAAGGATAAGCCCCCAAATGGGAAATCTTCGAAAAAGATCTCGAAATGGCTATTATTGCCCATTAATAGGCCTCGTCGCACCTTGCTATGGAGCAACCTGCGATGACCTCTCAAAAGGTTGTACAAAATAAGTACAAATCCTCTCAAATGAATACTTGGTCCAGAAGACTTTAGGGATGTATACACAATGGTCAAGATGACAACATTATCACAACGGTTATGATGACAACACTTGGTCATAATGCTGGTACTTGCAACGGTCATGATGATGACACTTGCGACACTTGTGACACTTTCACAAGGATGACGACATTTTGGTGTAACAGAGAGAGAACCCTGTAGGTGTTTCCTTCGCATTGGTGGCCTTATAGCCCAAATTGGAGGTGACCTATTAGTAGAAAGAGTATATGCTAGATAGAGTTCCTACAATTGGGTGTAAAATTTCTCTTACACAAACTGTTGCTTGGATCTTCTTTTTTTAAAGATATGTATTCTCTTGAATTTGAATTTGGATGATTTTATTTTCTTTATGTAATGAATATGTATAATTATGCATGGTGTGAGTGTGTGTTTGTGTGTGGATAGTGATGATTTCTGTTGTGTTCTCCATTTATGTATATGTACACATATTTTATTGTTTATGAATTCGTAATATGCCCATTGTACAAAGTTTACAAGCATGGAATTCGTAAATATCCCCTTTTGTTGGAATAATATATGGATTGGGACATGACACATATACTTGGGGTTGAGTTCATGGGGCCATGCTCAATATGATTCTCACTTTTCAACCCTATCTCTGCATGGAATACGATTCCTTGGTGGTGTTGGAGTGTCAATGATTCCATTTGTATTTTTAGGAAAGTCTTATGGAGGTTTACCTTTTTGGCATCATCATTGAACCCACAATGCTATATGAATTCAATGTCTAAGTAGTGTGTCAATATCCAAATATCCGGCATGTGTTGAGAGGGTGCAATCTATCATGTTTCAATGTAGGATCCATTATAAACAAGCAATCCAATAGGCTATCATCGAAGTTGAGTTTAGTGACCATCCTTTAAATACTGAGAATGTTTTTAGAATTTTTTTTCTTCCTTTATAATATTTTCACTTTGGTGGACTACTTTTAGGAGGGATAGATAACCATATATTGCATTTTACTCCTCTAGGGAGATTTTTTCCCTGTCTGGATGCATCTAATACTTATTCCTAGAGTCCAATTCATTTATTTAGTCCATTGTCTTTTCTATAGATGTGTACCTCATGAAAATGTGGATGATTGAGTGACCCCTTGAATTTGTCCCACTTTGAAACACGTTTAATATTAGTAAAGTTACACTTAGATGGGTACTTGAATAATCATCATGGATGAAAGGTTGGGAAACTCAAGAGATAGTAAAATGTATAAATAAGTATTACTAAAAGGAGAAGGGGAATTTTGTCTCTGAGATATTCTGAGACCAATGGAAAATTTTATGGAATTAATATGAAGAAGCCTCTCTTTGTCGCTATTGATTTTGGAAATACTTGATGTTTCAGCGTTTGAATGTTTTAACTCATTTTATATTCATGCGAGGTTGTTTTATGAAAATTATTATTATTTGTTTGATTATTATGTTCATGTTCATCACATTTTCTCATTTGGATACATCTCAACTTATTTTACCAATTTGTAGTTTCTGATTTTCATAGGAATAAGAGGAACTTCCCCAAGAATGGTTTCAGTACCTTGTTCATCAGCCTCATGAATGTACTGGGTGCATTAGTCAATGAAAAATGCATGAATAACCACTCATACAACCCTTCCTTCTTCTTGAAGGCTGTATTCCACTCATTGCCTTATCTAGACCTGATCTGGTGGTATCCACTCTTCAAGTCGATCTTGGTGAAATATCTTGATCCACTCAAACAGTCAATCAAGTCGTCCATCCTTGGCAATGGAAATCTATACTTGATCGTGATCTTGTTGATGGCTTTGGAGTCTCTACACATCCTCCATTCTCCTCCTTTCTTTGGTGCTAGTATAGTTGGTACTGCACACGAGATCATACTTTCTCTGATCAATCCCTTTTTCCAACAACTCCTGGACTTGTCGATTGAGTTCTCCACTTTATGTTGGAGTCATTCTATGTGGTTCCTTGTCGACCATGATGGTTTCAAACTCATCCAGCATATTCTTGACTTTGATTGAAACTATTTCCATCTTCGACCATTCGACACTCAGTCCTTTCAGAATGATGACGAAACATCCCAATTGTTTCTCCTATTTTGCTAGGAATTCATTTCCTAAGCACATCAACACTCTCTTCTCCCAATAGTTTCTCTCTCCCTCCTTATAGTTGGATATGTCCTCCTGCTTTGGCTTCAAAAATATTTGCATGCCATTTTTCCACACTGTGACTGTGTTGGATCGACCATCATATATCATTTTCCGATCATTGCCATGGTATTCCAAACAACAAGTGACAAGCATCCATTAGGATTACGTCACATAGTACATTGTATTCAATTTTCCCAACCTTGAAGTTGATCATGCACTGTCTGGTTAGATTCACATGATGTCCTTTCTGTAACCAGGATATCTTGTATGGATTTGGGTGTTGTCGACACATCAAACCCAACTTATCGATGACCTCCATTGACACTAAGTTCTCTGTGCTGCCTCCATCGACAATGGTTTTGCAGTATCTGTCAGCGATTGACACTTTGGTCCTGAAAATGGCCTTTCGCTGGGCTGACTCCTCCTCTTCTTGTTGGTTGTTCTGAACCAATGTTCTTCTGGTTGTGTAGTTTTGACTCTTCTCTTGATCATCTCCACCGCTATCAGATGTCAAACTTGACCTCTCCTTGCCCCTGCCATCTCGTCGGCATTTGGGTTTTGACTCTTCTTCCACATGTAAATTATCTAGGAAGTCATATGCTTTGTGTCGCACTCCTTAACACTTATAACAGACTATAGTTGATCTGTCAGCTCCTCTCCTTTCTGTTGTACCACTTCGACCAAAATCACCCCGATCACGGGTCTCTCAACCTTGCCATTGGTTTTCTTGTACATTTTCTCTAGTCGATGTCCCTTCTATGCATTGGTTATCTTCGATGGATTCTCTCCTGGTCCCACAAATTTGTCCTTTTGTGCAAGCATTCTTCGCACTTCGACGAGTCATCCTTCCTTTGGTCGATGTTGTTCTTCTCGTCATCTTTTCCTTAGCCTTCAGGGATAGCTGGTAGGATTCACTAATCGCTCTGAACTTTGACAAGATCAACTCGTCCTATATAACATACTTCAAACCATTTACATATATAGCGACCGCTTCTTTTCCTTTATCGGTTCGACCAGATATAATTGACATTCTGTAGAAATATTCCATGTATTCCTTCACCGTCATCTCTTTCTGTTGAAATTTGTGCAACTTCCTGAACCAGGAAATAACATAGCCATTTGGAAAGAACTTCCCCTTCATATTGGAAACCATTATGTCCCAAGACTTGATCTTTTCTTTTCCCTTCTTGACTTCTGCAGCCTGTACATTGTCCCACCATAATGAAGCATGACCCTTCGACTTCAGACATGCAGTTTTAACCCTCTTGGGATCCTATAGTTGCTCTATATCGAAGTATTTCTCCATATCTTTGAACCAATCTATCAGGTCTTCTCAATCCAAAATTCCTGAGTATGTAGGTACATCCATTTTTGTCTTACCCTCATCTATGTTAGTAGCTTGATGAATCTATCTTCTGGTTCTTCTTCTACTGCTTCCTGAGCTTCCACTTCCTCTCCTTCTTCATCACTATGGTCAAGTGCGTCAGGACCAAAGCCATGTGACTCTTTGATTACCGTGACCTCATTGGACAAAATTTTCATTGTTCGCATCCACTCGTCGAACATGTCATAGTCTGCTATGACTCTTGTGCCTCCTAGGGATCTTCATCCTAAGCCACAAACATTTATACCTCTTTATGCCATTATTTTCAACCTCAGCTAAAAATATACACTCATCCAATCGCAACCGGACTTTCACCACATGTGCACAACTCTACCCAACCGCAACTAGAGCTATTCACGCTTACACAGGCTCAACCTTCTCTAAGGATTATTTCGTTCAAATACCACTTGACACTATGCAAGAAAGTATTGGTTTCTATCCTGATCATAGGACTTATCCTACTCTGATACCACTTGATGCAAGGTAGGCCGGTCGGACCCCCTTGCTTAATAGATTCACACAAATGCGCTCACAACGACCAGATGTGAACTCAAAATTCCAAGAAGTTGGATTCTATTAATTGAATCAATTACAAAAATTACATGTAAACTAATAAACAAGTTGGCCTCATCCTGTTACAATACACAAGAGTAATCTCTACTCTGTATGTGTTATTTCTCTATGTTTGTGTGATATCTAATCCTTGATCATCGCTCTCTATTTGTCTTCCCTTTCTTTTGTGCCTTCACACCGCTCTTCTACTCTTCTCTGCTATTGATAGCGAGGTCCACCTTGTCGGTCTCCCCGATGTGTCCTTACTCTGTTCTCCGAACTATATTTGATCTATAGAACTGCAATTTCCAGCGCCCCTGAACGTTCCTTCCCAACCTTCTCTTGTGGTGACATATGGCTTGATCTCAACCACCCTCTTAACTGCCATTAACTTCCTCAACTGGATTGATCTCAATAATGACTATAGGTATGTTTCCTCGACCTCTATACCTCTTTGAATTCGGTATAGTTTCTAATCTAATCATTGTCGTTCTCAACATGTCGACCATTCTGTGCTTTGTCGGTCTTCGAATCAACCTGTCAGCTTTACTTAGTCTCCTTAGTTGCCAGTCTGCCCCATCCTTCTTGCTTGTCCTTTTCCATATTCTTCGGTGTCTATGTTCAACAAATCGTCAACTTTCAACCTCTTCAACTTCCGTTCCTGTCAACCATACTTTGATAGCTTCTTGATCGACTACCTAGCTTTTATTGCCAGTCTTCCCGCACCAATGGTCGTCGACAATCCCTCTAGTCTACCTTCTATTTTCGATCATCTTCGATTGTTTCTCCTAGGACCCAATGCCCCTTCATCACTTCTACAAAGGAAGAAGTTTGTGAAGACAAATATTTCCCTAAAGAGGTTGTTAAATTTTCTGAATTTACTTCAATCTGATCTAGGATCTTAACTGAGAGAACAACATGTATAGCATATCTACAGCATATCAATCATGGAGACAATAATGCAAGCACACAAGAGACACAAAGATTTACTTGGGGAAAACCATAAAGGTGAAAAACCCCAATAACTTCCTCAGAGATAGATAGAGCAATGATACAACCAACCAATAGAGATAGCCATAACCTAGCAGCAATCCTCCTCCTCCATAAGTGCACCTCTCCTCCTTGAGAGTATGTGTGAGAAGTGAGTGAGTAAATAGAGTGCCTCCCGCACTCTATTTATACTTGACTTGACTTGCCTTTTTACCTAACTCATGTAGGCTCGAACTTAACCACATAACATAATGCTGAGTGGGCCGACCCCCAATAGGGTGGTCTAATAACCCTTTGACCCACATGGCCGACCCCCAATAGGGTGGTCTAATAACCCTTTGACCCACATGACTTATACAGGGCCAACCCCAAATGAGGTGGTCTAATAACCCATCAAGTATAAGTTACGACACTTACAATATAAATGACGACACTTCCTTATAGACGAATAATACCATCTCTATAGGAATACAATATACATATATGTGAAATACATTCCGAAGTTACATATACATCAACGCTCCCTCTTAACTAGGAAGGTATTTCTTAGCATAGTTCTTCTAGCACAAGTCATCTTCTCTGGATCATCGTCACTGGATAATCGTCATCGAGTCATCATCATCGTCACTGCTGCTGCTATCTTAATCAATCCTTGAATCTACTCGTCATAGGAAGTTCTACAGAGCCAGTCCTTTTTCATACTGGATGTAGGCCCACCACCTGCAGGTCTTCGTCATCACTGGCCATACTGTGGAATCCGCAGGACTTATTACGTGTGTCACAAAACCTCGAAAGAGCATCCCAGGCTGTTACGAGCACATAGCTCTACCTATAGGATCTCCCAGGGCACAAATTACATGTGACCTCACCACAAAACCTCGAAAGAGAATCCCAGGACTGATTACGAGCACAAGGCTCAACCTATCGGATCTCCCAGGGCACAAATTACATGTGGTCACCACAAAACCTCGAAAGAGCATCCCAGGACTGATTACGAGCACACAGCTCAATCTATCGGATCTCCCAGGGCACAAATTACATGTGGTCATGGCAAAACCTCGCAAGAGCATCCCAGGACTGATTACGAGCACACAGCTCAACCTATCGGATCTCCCAGGGCACAAATTACGTGCCATAGGACAAAACCTCGAAAGAGCATCTACCAGATATCCCAGGGCACAAATTACATGCCATAGGCAAAACCTCGAAAGACTATTTGTAGATCTCCCAGGGCACAAATTATATGTCCTCCCAAGCAAAACCTCGAAAGAGCATTTGCCAGATGTCCCAGGGCACAAATTACATGCCATAGGCAAAACCTCGAAAGACCATCTGCAAATCTCCCAGGGCACAAATTACATGCTTATCTGCACAACCTGATCCACGGCCACAGAGTATCAAACTGATACTCACCATACATCATCCTGATGTATCCATGATCATCCTGATCATCATCACTGCAACATCCTGCTGCATGTCATCTGGAGCAACATCCTGAAGCTCGTCATCTATGATCATCCTGATCATCACTGCAACATCCTGCTGCATGTCATCTGGAGCAACATCCTGAAGCTCATCATCTATGATCATCCTGATCATCACTGCAACATCCTGCTGCATGTCATCTGGAGCAACATCCTGAAGCTCATCATCTATGATCATCCTGATCATCACTGCAACATCCTGCTGCATGATCCACCTGATCATCAATGCATCTACCTGATGCATACCAAGTATCTACCTGATACATATCATCATACATGATCCTCCTGATCATCAATGCATCTACCTGATGCATACCAAGTATCTACCTGATACATATCATCATACATGATCCACCTGATCATCAATGCATCTACCTGATGCATATACAGATACATGGTCCAAGCATCCAACATGATGCATATACAAAATACGTACACATGATCCAACTGATCATATCCAGCATCCAACATGATGCATTCATACATAAATGATCCAACTGATCATATCCAGCATCCAACATGATGCGTACATAAAAATGATCCAACTGATCATATCCAGCATCCAACATGATGTGTACATACATACATAAAAATGATCCAACTGATCATATCAAGCAGAAACCAGAACATCATCCTGATGCTCATCATCCAGCGCTTACATCCACAGCCATGTGAAGGATCCTCCTTCCAACATGCTTGGAATGGCTTCAACAAATGTGTCCATCACTTCTTCCTTGAAGTGTCCTCGATCTGAAGAACGCCAAGCCTCTCTCTGAAGTACTCGAACTTCACTCTGGCTAGTGGCTTCGTCAACACATCTGCAATCTGCCTGTCTGTTGCAACATATAGGAGCTTCGCAGCTCCTCTCTGCACCATATCCCTGATATAGTGATATTTGATCTCTATGAAACACTGGGTTCTCGGACAGCTTCACACAACTCTGGTTATCACAGAAGATACCAGTAGCTTCCAATGGGAGATCAAATAACTTAGACAGTAGCTTTCGTAGCCATACTGCCTCACAACTAGCTGAACAGGCTGCAACATACTCTGCCTTAGCTGTACTCAGTGCTACGCAGGACTGCTTCCTGCTAAACCAAGAGATCACACCTGATCCCATACTGAAGCAGCACCCAGATGTGCTCTTCCTGTCTGCAGCACTGCCAGCTCAATCTGAATCAACATAACCCTGCAGGTTAAACTTTTGATTCGCCTCATACCTGAGCCCATAATCCATTGTACCCTTCAGGTACCTTAGAACATGCTTTACAACAACCAGGTGAACACTCCTCGGATCCGTCAGGAACTGGCTCAATGTGTTCACAGCAAAGCAAATGTCTGGTCTCGTGTTCGTCAAGTACATCAAGGACCCAATCATCTGGCGATACATAGAGACATCAATCGGCTCAGATGAAGCATCACATAGAAGCTTCAGATTTGATTCCATAGGTGTGGCCATGGCCTTGCAATCCATCATCTCGAACCTCTTTGGGATCTCTACTGCATACTTCCCTTGTCCAAGGAAGATTCTATCTGCACTCTGCCACACCTCCATACCTAGGAAATAGTGCTTCATTCCCAAATATTTCATATCGAATTCAGCTGCAAGCTTCCGCTGCGTGTCGGCAATCAATCTATCTTCACCATACCAAGTTCTGCACATATATGATTTCCTATCATGTGTCTCAGAACCAAGTGGCTGCTCCACATACACTTCTTCTTCAACTACACCATTCAAGAAAGCTGTCTTGAATCCATCTGGTGTATCTTCTATTTCATCACTTTTATATTTCTCAATGCTGCCATCTGCAACATGCTTGATCTGATAGTTCCATTTGGAAGTCATAGCAAACTTCCCTTCATGTCTTGGGATTACATCCCAAACATCATTCTTCATGATCGACGGATCATGGTATTTCATTTCTTCATCCCAGATCCTGGGAACTTCAATATCTTCAATAAATAAATTTGTTGCTGAACAAATGTTGTAGTTCTCCTTTTGTAGGAGATGGCATACGATCTTTCCTACACAACAAGTTAAATTGCATGATTAGAAAACATCTCATAGTTTTCAGAACAAATTCTTACACATAAATAAATATGTCATACAGTCATGCAATTATCTTAGCCAATGCTTCAATACAACATTTATCCATATCCCGTAACTTTCTAGATGCCTTCCAATCTCTACCAGAACATTGTTAAGAGTGTGCACAACTCCCAACATGTCAGCAAAGAGGTTTCATTCTAGATAAGTAGCAATGGAATGTTGTACAGTGCCATAGGCCACTTACCTATGTATATTAGTAGTATACTGTTCATCAATGCAACTATTCTAATATGCATAATACATATCCTAAGTCTAGGAACATGAGCATATACATCATTGAACAATTTTATTTACACAAACAAATATGCAAGAAATTAAAATACTTATCTTTGTTTGTTCGTTGGGTGCACTCCCTCTGAGTCTTTGCTTCCTTACAGGAGCTGCTAGAGTCCTAATCTGAAGTAGATTTTTCTACACCTTTTTGTTGTGGAAAGATGGTCAACTCCCTCTGAATATCTGCATCCTTGCAGAAACTACTGAAGTGTGTTCCTTTGCTTTCTTGCAGGAACAACTGGAGTGTGTTCCCTCTTGATCTTTGCTTCCTGGATTACCTGTCCTTGAACTTACATTCATCCTTGGTCCCTAAGCATGCTTATTAGTATCATGATTGTGTTATCCTTGTGAACTCATATAAAATCATACATTCATTAGTATACTATTAAAACACAATAATCTCAAGCATGTATAGTCATGATCATTTCAAACAGAAATAATAAGCATTAGCATTCAAGGTTTATGTAGGATTATTATGGTTAGTTAAAGCATAAGAAACATAACGTGTCTAAACCTATAATTACTCAAATCTATGACTCTTCGGGTTAGTCATATCATCAATCAAGAGAAGAGATATAATATGCATAAAACCATGACTATTCAAACCTATGGTTTCATGATTCTTCTGGTTAGTCAAATCAATCAATATAAGAGACATATTATTTTACTTATATTCCTATTTGACCATAGGACTTTTCTGGTTAGTCATATCATTAAACAAAGTAAAAAGCATAATATGCCTAAACCCATGATTACTAACTTCAATGAATAATCATAATCAATCATGCCAAGTATACTTATATAAAGGATCTTATCACAAGATGAGATTGTAACTTGATATAGGAAAAACATACCTGGATTAGCATGCTAGCTAGTTATGTCTAACATACTCACATGATGTCTTCTTGTTCTTCTTCAATGACTTGTGCTAGTAACCTGTATATCTCATAGGTTAGCCATTATAAAACCAAGTTATACATACCTCGTAAATGGATCTTCTATGAGATCCATGATAATGGATGAATCTTTGTCCTCATGTTATCATGATCATATGTTCTTGGACCAGAACATGATTTGTCTTTCTTGGTGTACCTTTCATGTTAGTAGACAACATAAATCTCATACAACACCATAATGCATTAGTACAATCATAAGTGTCAACACCCTAACCAATGAATATCTTCTATCATGCATTCATAATTTTGTTAAGGTGATACGACAAATCTAAAATCAAAATTGTACTAACCATAATAACATGAAGACAAACATACCATAAACTTAATCATGGACAAATATCGAAACATACCTTGATGAGTCATACCTGTCGAGATCGCTTGTAATCTTCTTATGTAAGGCCTTATCCTCATCTCCCTCTGAGACAGGAACTTCTTCACTTATGCAGGTGATCAATCCATCTTCTTCTAGGATTAACCCAATCCACTTGATTTGCAAGAACTAGACCTTGAGCTGGATATGGGTTTGTCAGAGAAACCCCAAAAATTAAAACTTTGAATTTCAAACTTCTGACAGGATAGAAATATGTGCCTTGATGAGCTGATCAAGTTGGTATATTCAGAAATTGAAAACTGCAAAGTTTCACTCCTCAATTTTGCTTTTGAAACTTCTAGATTCACTGGACGTGACCCTGAACTGGGGTTTGATGAAGCCCACTCTTTTTCCCAATCAAAATGTTTGATCCAAAGCTAGAAGCTTCTATTCTTCTGAGGAGCTTCCAGCCGTGGTCACAGATTTCAAAAATTCCCATTTTTACAGAAGCCCTAATTTTCCACTTTTCTGATCAAAGTCCCGAACTAGTGTCTAATCAAGCCTGGCCTTCTGCCCAACCAAAAATTCTGATCTTGGTCTCTAAATTTCTATTTTGATGAGTAGCATCTAGCCGTGGTCTCCGATTACAAAAATTCCAACTTTCTCCAAAGCCCTAAATTCCGGAAGCCATGAATGAAGGTACCAACAAATAATTCTGTTTTGACAGAAATATGTACCTGATTGTTTCTGGTGTAACTCCAAAATTTTTGATCCACAGGGTCTGAAAAAGTTTCCTGAGATAGCCTGACCTGTTATCTTTCCATCCTGACAGGTCAAACCTCAATTGGATTCTCTGAGAGAGAGTTATGCCAAATGTCGCAACGTGACCTGTTTTGGGATAAAACAGGAGAGCGAACTTGTACGGCGTTCCACGTGTCACTGTTTTAACTTCGGCCTCTAAAAAAGTTTTCTGAGATAGCTCGGCCTGTTACCTTTCCATCCTGACAGGTCGGACCTCAATTGGACTCTCTGAGAGAGAGTTATGCCAAATGTCGCAACGTGACCTGTTTATGGGATAATACAGGAGAGCGCACTTGTACGGCGTTCCACGTGTCACTGTTTTAACTTCGGCCTCTGAAAACGTTTTCTGAGATAGGAAAGACTGTGTACTACCTATCACTTTTTACGAAATTTCATTTGGAGCTTCCTAGCCCAAGATATGACCTTTTTCCCAAGGTCACCTGATTTTGACTCAGATCTGGAAGAGGCAGAAACCCTATATTGTACAGATCATAAATCACAAAGTACAACGAATTAGAGGTTGTCCTTTGGACACAAGGTACCTGGAGATCTTATATTCGTCCTGTAACAATTTCAGATCCGAAATATTTGCCAAAACAGATTTATAGTGAAAGTGCTACGATGACTGGTTTTTGCTATATCAAGCCCTAGCATCGTAAGTGCAACAAGTGTCATAATGCCATATCATGCCTTCTTTCAGGCTAGCTCTGATTCCATGTTAAATTTTCTGAATTTACTTCAATATGATCTAGGATCTTAACTGAGAGAACAAAATGTACAGCATATCTACAGCATATCAATCATGGAGACAATAATGCAAGCACACAAGAGACACAAAGATTTACTTGGGGAAAACCATAAAGGTGAAAAACCCCAATAACTTCCTCAGAGATAGATAGAGAAATGATACAACCAACCAATAGAGATAGCCATAACCTAGCAGCAATCCTCCTCCTCCATAAGTGCGCCTCTCCTCCTTGAGAGTATGTGTGAGAAGTGAGTGAGTAAATAGAGTGCCTCCCGCACTCTATTTATACTTGACTTGACTTGCCTTTTTACCTAACTCATGTAGGCTCGAACTTAACCACATAACATAATGCTGAGTGGGCCGACCCCCAATAGGGTGGTCTAATAACCCTTTGACCCACATGACTTATACAGGGCCAACCCCAAATGAGGTGGTTTAATAACCCATCAAGTATAAGTTACGACACTTACAATATAAATGACGACACTTCCTTATAGAGGAATAATACCATCTCTATAGGAATACAATATACATATATGTGAAATACATTCCGAAGTTACATATACATCAACAGAGGTCAGGTCTAAGACCACTGAAAGGGCCAAAACTTAGTTCCTACAACTCCTAGGGTGGAAAGAATACATCAAAGGTGTATTAATTGTCCTGAAAATTATGAAATTTAATGTCAAAATCCTGAAAATAATGGAAAAGTGGGTTTTTGATTGATAATATTAAAAATCAAGAAAATGTATTACCCCACATTGAAAGTTGAATCATGAATTCCCATTTCCCAATGATATAAAATAAAGGCATTTGGGGCATAGTAAGGGACATAAAGTGAGATTAAATGCATGCTGGAAGGATTTCAAGGTTGGAAAGTTCATCTTCAACAAAGCTCTTGAAGGATCAAAGGCAAGGATGGAGAAGGATAACTAAAAGAAAAGGAGGATGGATTCACCTCCAACAAGGTTGTAAGTAAGTATCTTTTCTTCTGAAAAAATGAACAATTATCTAAACTTTCCTAATATCTTTAACCATTTTGAATTGAAACTAAACTTGGAGGGAAAAACTTAAACTCATAAATGGAAGGAAAATTTAATTGTTTCATATAATATCAATGAAGAAAAGATACTTACTTACAACCTTGCTTGAGATGAATCGATCCTTCTTTGCTTTGAGCTATCCTTCTCAATCCTTTCCTTTGATCCTTCAGGATATTTGTTGAATATGAGCTTTCTAACCTTGAAATCCTTCCATCATGCCTTTACTCTCACTTTCTGTCCCTTACTATGCCCCAAATGTCTTTTTTTTATAACATTGGGAAATGGGAATTCATGATTAAAATTTCAATGTTGGATAATACATTTTCTTGATTTTTGAATATTTTCACTCAAAAACCCACTTTTCCATTATTTTCAGGATTTTGACATTAAATTCTAAAATTTTTAGGACAATTAATACACCTTTTATGTATTCTTTCCAGCCTAGGAGTTGTAGGAACTAGTTTTTGGCCCTTTGAGTGGTCCTAGACTTGGCCTCTTTAAGGAAACCTTTGTCTTCACAAACCTATTCCTTTGTGGAAGCGGCGGTAATATGAGAGATTGAAGTTCTCAATTGTTCTAAATTTCTAGTCTTCATGTTGCGAGCGAATGGTAAAATGTGCTTCCTCCTTCACTTGTTAAGGGTGTTAATTTGATTGTTAACAGGAAGTATTTAGGGCTATTGTGAATAAAATAGAGACCTTTTTAAAAGGTAGAGATGTTGGAGGGAGATTAATTAAAGATATATGAAAATAAGTTTCTTATCTTGGAAAGGGTAGAAAATGCCATATTTATATTTCTTAGAATCATTCACTTCCAAATGTTTTGGAAGGAAAATAAAAAATCTTGAAAGGTATAGTTACCTTGTGTTAATAATATACACTAACATAAGAGGGTTGGGAAAGAACTCCAATTTTTTTTCCTTTGGTAGTTTAGTTGACCTACATAAGCCTAATATTATACTGATCCAAGAGACAATGAGAAAGAGTAAAAGGATAGTGGAGGAATTTGCAAGGACATGGAAGGAATATGAAGTTTTAGTCATTTATTCTATAGGGTGTTCTAGTGGTTTGTTAAAGTATAATTTATATGGAATCCCCAACATTCTATGATAAAAAAATTATGGAACCATTGAGTGTCATGTCCCAACTTTTAATTTTTAATCCTTTGATTAAAATAATTAAACGTGGCCAAAATTCATTTGATAAATTCATGATAATCAATAATGTTGGTAGCATAAGTCATGGATGAGGCCAAATATTGATTATTTAATGAGTTGAAAATGGTATAAAAGGCTCTAGAGGGAACGTTGGAGGATGCATGATGACCTTATGAGTTGTCTCCCTCAAGGAATGTGGAAAAAGTAGCTAGAAAGCAAGAAAAAGAGGAAAGGAAGAAGTTTCCATTTTATTGCTAAAAGCAGAAAAAGTAGGAAAGGAATTCCATATTTTGATAATAAAGCTCAAGAAGGAATAGAAACAACATGAAAGCATCAAGGAATCTCATTAAAAGATACAGGGTACAAATTTATCCAAGGAGGGTGCACTTGATGAGAGATAGTAGGTCCACATGTACCAATAACTTATTGAATTCTAAGAAAGCAAGTTCTAGGAGGAAAAACCCAATAGAATATTTGATGCTAATAAAAGAGGTATGATCACTCTAATGTAGTAATTTTGGCCATTTTAATTTGTCTAGAGGATATCTACACTTTTCATAGCTTGGGTGATGTTCCCCTTACTACCATTGGGTGATGTGCCCATTTGCAACCAATAAACCAGTTAGGGAGATTGAGAAGTCATTATACCCGTAGATTGAGGAAGAGAACACTCAGTTATTTTCATGGAGATTCAAGAAAGATGATTAAATATTTTTTAGGTATGATTTGAGTCTTATTATGGTGTGATCAAGTTCTAGTTTGGTGTGGTAGAGTTCTGGTAGCAGCAATGTTGAATTTGTAGTGTGTTTCAGAGCTAGTTTTGATTTTGCGTGTGCTAGGATAAGGAGGGAACCATGTGGTGTGTAAAGTGGGCCTTGGATTTTGTATTGGATTTAAAACCCCTATGTCAGGTGGAGGGAACGTACATTTATTCATATCAGAGTTTTTGGTCGTGATCCTTCAAGAGGAAAGAGTTTTCATATTGAAAAATCCATTTTCTTGGGTTGTATCGTCAAGATTTTCTTTTGATTTTCTTTGCCTATCAAATGTAACAGATTTATATGTATTTGAAGTTGTAATTATATCCATGTAATTTATGAAATTATCCATCCAATAAAAATAAATTTCCATTGTGTTTCTCCCATAGTTTCATTTCCATTCTCCATTGTTAAATCTTCTTTGCAAAAATCTGCACAAATAGAAAAACAAACTTAATTTCCGTGTTGTAAATATTCCATAAGTGTTCTCTATAATAAATCTGTGATCCATATAGCTTATTTTGGGGTGGGTTGATATATATATATGAGCCTATTTGGTTTAATTTGGGAGGGTCTCACTTTGCTTGGAAAGATCTGGAAACCAATAGTCTTTACTGGTCAAATTCGAGCTAGTCTTCCTTTTTGTGATGAAATAATCAACCAGTCGCTCATAATTTTGAGTTGATGCATATGGAGCTGAGCATGTTTCTCAAATTTGAATTATAATTCCTTACTATTGTTTATTTGTTTCCATTACTGCACCATAAGTAGAGAATTTTCCACATAATTCTTGGGGCCATTGCCTCTAGTCATTTTTGGCCATTCGCAGGTGTGATGCACTTTGAAATGTGCAAATTGTCGAAGCAAACCCATGAGTGAATTTTTTTAGGTGCATGGGATGTGTATATTTTGAGTTTTTTAGAGTTTCTAGTGTTCTAGAAACTTTGTTTGAAATATCTAGTATTAGCATAGTGGTGTTTGAACCAAATGTTTTTCAAGTTATAAGTACAAGATTGCCAATTTTGAGCTAATGTGCCTAATTGTCTGATTGGGTACACTACAGTGGTATCCAAGCATGGTTCTCTGCACCTATCTAAATATCTATTTTCAAAAGAATAAATTTGAAGAATGATTGCATAACATAACTTTCAATTGAAGAAGAATTGCAGACATGTCTCTATTTGGTGATAATGATTTCAAACTAGACACATCGGAAGAGTCATTCCATGAGGATGATCTCATTTATATAGATGGAGGATTGAAAATCTTACATGAGGAGGATGATTCCTTATGTGACATCATATATAAAGAATATAGAATTCTCGATCCACCAATGGCTATTCTTGAAGAAGAATTAGCAGTAAGACTAGTAGCAAGTGCCAACATGCCTCACTATTATCAGGAGTATCTGTCATTGGGTAAGGATTCTTGTACAATTTTTTATTTCAAATATTATTTTACTTACAAGTATGGATTCTGGCCCCAAGTTGTGGATGAGAATTCTTTTAAGAGAAACATTCCATCAAAATAAGAACCATGTTGTTCCTCTAGCCAGTGGATTGTGACATCAAAGAAGAAAGATGGAAACACCAAGCACATGAATGAAAAGGATTTTCATTTTTATAGAAGACATGTTTCCTTGCAACAACCAACCATTTCATGTCTTGATAAAGGTAATTTAGAATCTTCTAATGTGGATTTTCCTGTTAAGAGTGAGTTATGTGACATGATTTCATGGAACAAGCAATCCGATTTTACATTTCAAGCATTAGAAAATGTGAAGACAACACATCTAGATGGTGACTACAAGATTGAAGAAAGTTTTGCAGAAGCTATGCAATAAGGACCTAAAAATCAGCCTTTGAAGGATCATGAGAAGAACAAAAATAAACCAACTTGTGGAAGCCATAAAGAAAATGAAACCATAATGGTTGATGATACTACCAGTGTTGTAGATTGCAAGATTATGAAGAAGAAGAAGCATTAATTTTATTAAGGGATGAAAATAAATATTGGGAGGTAGACATGGATACATCTAGTAATGGTGAATTAGTAGCAATTTCACATAAGAATGAAGATGAGACACAAAGGTATGATGACATTTCTGATTTTTACAGTAGACATATTCCTTGGTGTCATCATGATACATCATCCATTTAGAAGGTTAATGATAGTATGGTAGAATCTTTTGATACTAATTTTCAAAATGCAAGTGTTGAAGATGGTTTCATTCCAATGAAAGAAGACATTGTAAGGGCTGAAACAATATATATGAACTTGCATGAGTTGAATGACTCCCTATGTGACATCATACATAGTGTTGTTAAGAAGCCAGTGCATGACTTAGCAAACCAACTCTTAGTCACAAAAGAAAAGATATTGCAAGTATTGTCAAGAATTGGTGATGCAAATTTTTTTATTGAAGACCTTATATGGAGGACCCAGTTGGAGGAGAGACATAGAGGGTTTCTTGTTCTGAACTATGCAACATAAAAAAAGAATTGGAAAGAATTAAATCAGATTACTTGCAACTATTTATGGACAGAGACCTTGCTATCAAATTTGTTGAAGACAAGTCCATGGAGTTTGAGAGGATTGGTATGGACTTGGGATGATCATATCCTTCCTCCAACATCACAAAAAAAACATATGTATATGGTTGATAACATTCATGAATTGATGGAGGAACCTGATGGGAACATTAAGCAAGATGAGCACTAATATTTGTTGGTGCTTGAGGAGGGAATTGACATGGAAATTGTTGACCAAGAACTTGTCTTGCATAAAGAGGATTCATATCTACCTCTATGGGATAAATACTTAGACATGGAAGAGGTAGAGGATTACATTCCATATGGAACAACAAGCAAAGATGTCTATACAACCATGGATTGGGTGGATAGATACATAACATAACTGGAGATTCAAGGGAGAACATGCACTAGCATCAGTATAAAATTAATTGACACACCCTTTATTTTCCAATCTTGTGAACAGTAGCAGAGCCATCTATGGATGCCATATGGTGCATTCATTGTACATAGAAAGACATGTAAGTTCCATTTGATTCGGTTGGATGGAGCATATGACATTGATGTAAGTAATAGAACTAGTGTGCAAAATGCACACGAGGAGTTTCTTTTTCTATTGGAAAGATTCATAAAGGTTCCAACAAGCATTGGAAGTGGTGGACTTCCAATATGGTTATGGGATCTAGAAATTCCTCATAAAAATAGATTATTTCAGATGACAGCGCTATCCACAAATTTGGATGAAAAGAAGGTTTTATCAACTCTCCTTGGGAGAGCGCATCTTTTTAGTGGATCGGATTCTCCATTGAAGAAATTTCATTTTTTACCCTCCTCCTACTAGGTTCTCCAAAACCAGATTTGGCAAGATGAAAAACAACACCAAGCTTGATGTGAATCTTGAAGGGGATGATAACTTATGAGCATGTAAGTATAGGATTCTCCTCATCCTAGAATAAAATGACTTGGAAAAGTATGTGAAAGAAGAGGTGTCAGAGCCAGAGGAAGATGAGCCTAAGGTAAGGCATAAGAAGAACATGGTTAGGGAAAAGAGGGTCATTGTTGATTCTATCAAGGATCACTTGATCCCTCATGTCTGATCAAAGAAGACTTCGTAGCAAATGTTTGATGCCTTTTCTAGTTTTTTCGAAGGAAAGAACATCAACTGAAAGATGACCTTGAGAAATCAACTCAAAAATGTGAAGATGTAAGAGGCATAATCCATTCAATCATACTTCAAAAGGGTATCTCAGATCGAGGAACATCTTGAAGCTATTAGAGACATGGTTAAGGAACCAAAAGTAGTGATGACTACTTTGAATGGCCTTCCAAGGTCATGGGATCTTTCATCCAAGGAATATGTTCTAGAAAGAATTTAACATAGTTCAGTAGACTATAGGAAGAATGTACACAAGAAGAAGCTAGATTGGTAGGAAGAAAATAAAATTTGGGTAATGATGAAGATCAAGCACTAGAAACACACACAAAGAAAGAAAAGAGAAGAAAATAAGTCCATCCTTCAAACAATTCTCAAAAGTTTTAGAAGTATAAAAATGATCAAAGGGAGCACTCAAACTTTAGATGCTACAACTACCAAAAGATGGGACATATTACAATAAATTGTACTCAAATAAAATATCAAATCAGAAGTGGAAAAAGATATCATGATTATACCATAGAAGATGATGAACTTGATCAAAAGAAAACAAGATAAGACGATTCAAGTGAAGAATATGTATTGATATCAACTCTTTCAGGGACAGTCACTCATGGAAGTGACACATAGCCTCTTGATAGTGGTGCTTCTAAGCACATGACTGGTTACAAGGATTCTCTCACAAGTTTTATTCGGAAGGAGTCACCTCATAAAGTGAAGCTTAGAGATGATTATCAGTATCCTATTAAAGGAGTAAGAGAAGCCTCCTACAAGTTGGATTCCAAAAATCCTATGAATATGAAGGATGTGCTATATGTACTTGGTTTGAAGAAGAATCTTCTATCAATTTCAACATTGGATAAGAAAGGATTCAAAGTTTCCTTCATGGATGGAGAAGTTCTCATGTGGCAAAAAATAAATACCATTCATGATGCAGTTGTGATTGGTATTGAAGGAGGAGGACTATACAAATTGAAGGGACACTCAAATTCAACACTTGCACACAGTACCATGAATCCAAGTGAACTATGGCATAGAAGAATTGCTCATTGAAACTACAAATCATTGTTGATCATGAGAAAGATGGTAATATGTTTTCTAGAGATCCAAGTAGATCATGATGGTGTTTGTAAAGGATGTGTACTGCAAGGAAAGAATGTGAAGAACCCATTTTCAAGCAGTGATAACAAAGAAAAGGAGGATCTTATATTTGGTGCATGAGGACGAAGGATGGAGACTTAAACAAGTTTCGGAATAGACAAAGAAGAAGATCAAGGTCTTTAGAATTAGATGATGGAGAAGAGTATGCTTCAAGAATCTCCAGTGACTTCTACAAGGAGGAAGTAATCAAGAGGGATCCTACAAAACACATGAAAGATAAGTATTTTTTGTCATTTGAGCTATTCCTTATATTCTTGAGTATTTTGAAGGATAATGCTCATAATAGTTATATATAGTTCTGTGACACAGTTTTCTTTTATGCATTTATATATGACTAAGATTGATTAAGAGTAGGCTCATGTAGTGCATGTTATATTGCGTAAGTATCCCACAGTGTTGCAAAGCATCCCATGAGCTCTTGATGGAGCAAGTCTAGGATGAAACATGTTTGCTAACCTACTGAGAGTAGTGCATGCTATTTATATGGAAGGCATCTAGATAGTTTCCGTGAGTATACTGGAAATGGATGGGTTTTTTTTTTAAGCATTGGATAAGATGCATTGGTTACATGATTATGTGCATTATGCATAAAAACTTGTCATTGCATTGAATTGATTGATTAATATGCAATGTTTCCAACCATATGACTGAATTTGACTTGTAGGAAATATCGTGTGCAATGACCTACAAGAGAAGGATGATTAGACTTGTTACAAAGAACAAGTGATGAATGTTCAGCAGTGACCTTCGAGTAGATTTACAAAATCGAGCATACTCCAGAAGTACAAAGCAAGGTTCATGGTTTCTCTCAGAAATAGGGATTTGATTATGATGAGATGTTTTCTACATTAGCCATACACACTTCCATCAAAACTATTATAGCTTCAGTGATAGAATTTACACCAGATAGATGTCAATACTACTTTCTTGAATGGTGTAATCGAAGAAGAAGTGTATATCAAGCAACCTCCAGAATTCATGACTCTTAATAGAGAATCACATGTGTATAAGGATTTGTATAGGCCCTCAGAAGGCATGCAAGAACTAGTACAAAATGAGAAATTAATGATAAAAAAATGACTAAAATTTGACTATAAATGACTATTTTTGAGTCGGTGACTATTAGTATCCAATTTCCACTATCTTATCTCTAGTCGTATTTCACTAGTCATTAATTGGTTGACTTATTAGTCATTGATTTAGTTATTGATAGTCATTGATTAAGTCATTGATTTAGTCATTGATACTCACTGATTTAGTCATTGATTGTCACAATTAATGACCAAATATACGACTAAATAAACTACTAGATGATAACATATTAATGACTAATCTAAATACGACTAAACCTTAGTCATGCTATAAGTTACTGGAAATTAGCTACTAATATTCATATATATGTGAATTTAGTCATTTTCTTAATCACTAATTTATGATAGGGTACGGAGGAATCGAACCACCAATATCCTGCCTATAATTAGGCAGGTGCTCTACCATTGAGATAGCACCCTTTCAGAAATTTTTATTCCTTGAGAATGATGATATTCAAACAAATTTTGCATCATTCAAGCATACAAATTAATGATTACCAATTTACTATAGATCCATAATGGCTTACCTTGTACTAGTCCTTCAAGTCTTTCAACTGCATTTATTAAGTGCAAATAAATTTTTGCACTTAATAAAAGCAGTTGAAGAACTTGAAGGACTAGTACAAGGTAATCCATTATGGATCTATAGTAACTTGGTAATCATTATTTTGTATGCTTGAATGATGCAAAATGAAAAAATCCCATAAATTTATAGGAATGACAAGCATGCATCCATTGTTAAACTATCTACAGAGTCATCTAGAGTCATGCCAAGATATTTGAATTTGACTGAAAATTAATATGTAACTTGAAGATAATGGTGGATGATCCCATGGAAGGAGAATTTCAATTATATAGAAGCAAAGGATGAGAAAATGATGTACCAAACTCATCTTCCTCCAATGTGGACCAAGCCACCATCCCCTGTAAAATTGAGATGCACCTGCAACAATTAATTAATAAGAATATGCGAAATAGCAGAAATAATAGAACATAATCACTTTTATATTGATCACGGGCCACTTCGAGGGGGCAACCTCCTTTGAGCAAGCTCAATACTATTAACTTCACGGTGCCTTCAATGACTTTAACACACACTTATATACTAAATCTATGCCCAATACCATGAGTCAAAACCATGGGACATATAATACTCCGGGACGACTTACAAAGCATATGCGTCCAATACTATGGGTCAATACTATGGGCTAATATAAACTACGGATCAACAAATACTACGGGACGGCTTACAAAGCATATGCGTCCAACAACAATATACTAACATAGTAAAGAGAAGGGTTTACATAGGTTCCTAACATCCCCTCTCCCTTAGAAAAAGCTTTGTCCTCAAAGCTTTGGTTGGAGAAATTGCTGCAGAGGCTGAAGGAGTGGTTCCCCGGTAGCATCCTCGGGTTGCATTTCAGGCCACTGACACCTTTGGAGTGTCAAGGAGGATTGCTTGGAAGGCTGTAGATGAAGAAGAACCCTGTCAGCTGCGTGGAAAATGCGCTCAAAACGGTGCTGATCGGGTTGTTGATTCAGGCGAATTCTGGCCATGTGAAGATTGTCCTGCAGAATGAGAAGAATTTGATCGCGGTTTCGAAGAACCGACTCAATTGCCTGAACTGGGGAGCTGCTAAGGGTGTATGGAAGAAGAATTGGTGGTGTTTTTCCATAGACCGCTTCATATGGTGTCCAGTGAGATGTGGTATTGTACCACAGAGCGCTGCTAGGAAATCCATAGAAATAGTTGGCCAAAGCTGTTTACGGATGGGCAAGGGTTTGAGTAATCCCGAAAGGAGTGTCGTTTCACCCTTGTTGACTTGGAAAGTATCATCGTCAGCCACCATCTGTTGAATTGTCATTTTTAGTCCCTGCCAAAAGAAGTTACATTGTTCTTGGTTATACATATTGCAGAACCCAAAGTGCCATGTTGATGAAGAAGCATGGATTTCATAGAAGAGAGATCCCTATTGAACATATTGCACCCAATTTGGAACAAGAAGAGAAAGAGTTGTAAGAGAAACTGGGTCATCAATTGTGCAAGAAGGAGCATCTTCCACCATATTGTCCTTACCCTTCTTGTAAGTGATCACATAGGGATAACCCATGAGTTGGATAACCCATTTCAGGTGTGTTGGGGAGGAGACCCATTGTTCCAGAAAATTTTCCAGACTCGGGAGATCAGTCTTGATGCAGAAATAATTCCCTAATAGGTATGGCTGCCACTTCTGTACTGCATGCAAAATAGCCATCATTTCCTGCTGAGAGGTAGATGTGGCTAAATTCTTACCGGAAAGGTCTCGTGAAGGTAGCAAGCGCATTAGTTTAGCAAAGATACCTGCATATCTATCCAAGGAAGTAGTGGAGACTGTTGATGGGTGCATCTGAATGGAATTGAGCTGAGCGATGACACCATGTGAATTCTTCTTAAGGATTTTTTCCAGGCGACGTGAACTGATGATGCAGAGAGACCCTGGTTGTAAGCCCATAAATTTGTGTTGTGCCCCATTGACTTTAAACTACATCCAAAGTTCAGCAAAATCCCATAAGATGGGGCCAAGTGTGCGTAACCATTGAACGCCCAAAACCACATCACATCCGCCTAAGGGCAAGGAAAACATGTCAGAGCGTAGGTTATAATCTTCCATAGAGATACGCACATTGTGACACTTCCCCTTGCAAGGTAAGGTGACCCCATTGGCAACCATGACTTCAAAGTTGGAGCAAGGATGGACAAAACAATCATCCTGTTTGGCAATCCAAGGGTCAATGAAGTTATGAGTGCTACCAAAATCAATGAGTATGGTAAGAGGGAGCTTCTTGAAGTATCCCCTGACCCGCATTTTTTGTGGGGTGGTGAAGCCGGTTACATCATGGAGAGAGATCTCAGGTGGGTCGTCCTGAAATGGGGTGTCAACAGGCGGGTGTTGAATGTCGATCTGATCATCCACTGTATCTGTAGCTTCTTCACCAAGTTCTAAGGCAGGCGGAGAATCCACATCCAATAGATAGAGCTTTTGTTGAACACATCTATGTCCCCGAGTGATTTTTTCATCACAATTATAGCAAAGACCTTTTTCTCGACGTGCCTACATTTCTATTTTAGACAAATGCTTGATAGCAGTTGGTTGAGGAGAAGGCGTGATGGGAGGTCGTTGGGAACCCATATTTCTGAAGGGAACAAAGGTGGGTTTGGAGCGTTGTTGAGCTGCAATCTTGTCCTCAGCCAACTTAGCCAACCCTAGGACTTCCATCATTGTGTTGGGACAAAACATTTTGACCTCTGAGCGAATTTCATCCTTGAGACCACTTATAAAACAACTCCTGTATAATTCATCAGACAATCCTTCTATGTGATTGGCCAATTTCTCAAATTCTGTCTGATACTCTCTCACTGTGCCAATTTGGTGAAGTTTAGTGACTGCTCCTGTGAAATCATCAAAAGCACTAGGGCCAAATCGTGGCAAAATGAGTTGGCAAAAATCTGTCCAGTTTGGCTCGGGATGAGCTTTGATGTACCAACAGTACCATTGAAGGGCTTCTTGTTCCAAATGAAAGGATGCAAGTGGAACTTTCTGGACATCAAAAGTATTATGCAGACTGAAATATTGTTCTGCTCGGTATATTCATCCAGTCAGATCAGTACCATTGAAACGAGGAAAATCAAGCTTCGGCCCACAAAAATTGTTGGAAGAAGAGAACCCGGTGGCTGCAAAAGATTCTGGCTGTCGGTTATTGTTCATGGCTGAATGTTGAAGATGGAGGCTGAGAAATTTTTCATCCAGATCTTGGAGTTTGGTTTGGATGGCTGCAAGTGCTTCCTCCATGGTGTTTGCTCCTGCACGGGTGACAACCATAACCAGGTGTTTGTTTTTTTTTGTGGAATGGGTAGAAGAACACAAATAGAAGCTGATTTAGTAAAGGGAAATTTGGATTGGGGAAACAATTTGATGGGTAATTGGGGTTTGACTAGATTTTGGACACTGTCGAAAGGACAAGAAAGCAAAAAGGGGGATTTCAGAAGCGGGGTGATAGAATGAGAAAATTTGGCAGAGAGGGACAAAGAAGCAGAGTTCATAAAGGAACTTTGTGGTAAAATTTGAAGGCGATTGGGTGAAATCTGAGGAAGTTATGGTAAACCCTAAAAAAGACAAATGTGGGCTTTTGTGCTTTGGGAAGGGGAATTGGGGATAGGGTCCCCAGGAATGAAATATGCAGAATGGGATGACAGGGGTTCCCCGAAAATTTCAAGGGAAACAGAGTGAAAACAAGGGAGATATGGACAAAAAACTGAATTTTATACTTCTTTTTTTTCCAGACTGGAGCAGCTATGGCTCGGAAAGAATCTGGAATAGCGCCGAATGTATTGAAAATGGCTGGATCTGGAACGGCTTAAAATGGAGCTCAAATGGCGCAGTAGTGATCGACAATAGTTCAGCTGAAAGTAGATATGGACCCCGGGTATGTGCGGCTTCCTAACAGTTCAGGGGTTTCACTCGGCCACCAATGCTGTCTGACGGCTTGCGTATTGGGGCAATACCCCTCACTCCACGGCTCAGGTAAAACTGATAACCGCTTTTCCACAAACGATAGCTCTTGGTTTACCTCATGGGTGGGAACTAGTCAATCAGGTAGGGGTCGTTGCCCTTTTCGCTGGCAGGTCCTCTCAATGGGCCAACTACTTTGGGGTTCCTGTGGTACTCCTCACAATGAGTTTTAGGGATTATGCCCAATTACTTCCCACGGTTAAGCGGATAGGGAGTATTCCCAAATCCGAAGCTGCAACAGATGCGAAAAAAAAATTTGGCAGAAATTTCACCCAGCGAGCCCAAGAAAGTGCTCTGATACCAGATGAGATGCACCTGCAACAATTAATTAATAAGAATATGCGAAATAGTAGAAATAATAGAACAGAATCACTTTTATATTGATCACGGGCCACTTCGAGGGGGCAACCTCCTTTGAGCAAGCTCAATAGAATTAACTTCACGGTGCCTTCAATGACCTCAACACACACTTATATACTAAGTCTATGCCCAATACCATGAGTCAAAACCATGGGACATATAATACTACGTGACGACTTACAAAGCATATGCGTCCAATACAATGGGTCAATACTATGGGCTAATATAAACTACGGATCAACAAATACTACGGGACGACTTGCAAAGCATATGCGTCCAACAACAATATACTAACATAGTAAAGAGAAGGGTTTACATAGGTTCCTAATAAAAATGAACACAGGTTCATGTTTCTCTCAGGTTCCATGAACATATTACACAACCTTCAAATAGTTTCAATCATATTTGGATGTCTATCTTAACTTCAAAGGGCCAAAACTTGAACTAGTAAATTCATAATATTTAAAATATATGTACAAAAAATCTCCACATCTAATAAACCAAGACATCATTTACTTATTGCATGATATTAGAATGGATGGACATATTGTTAGACAACATTTTGAGAGTTTTTATAAGATTTGGATATTCATTCCTAGGATGTATATGCCCATCCTAGGAAAAATTAACCTCTAAAATATTTTTAAAAAATCAGATAGAAATTTTGGAATCAACAAGATAGGATCCCTTGTAATTTTCTTTAGTCTCCAATGGAGCAACTCATTACCAAAAATGTATATAGAATATTAAAAATAAATATACTACTAATTCCATTTCACATCAAGAAGAATGGGCATTAGATCTAAGTGCTCTTAGCCACTAGATAAATGGAAATGAAATGAGATGAAATATTAGCAACAATACCTTCGAGTTTGCTTGCTGACAAGAAGTATGAATACTTATGTGATTATTTTATTCATAGGTGACTTAAACAACCACTAACTTGCAATCAAGGCAAGAAACCATGTTCATCATGGTATATAAATAAAATAAAATAAAAGTTAAAGATAGACTATGCCAATCACACTATCATATATACCTCAAAAGAGAACTAGCAAATATCCCACACCTGTTCAACTTTGTCCAAAATTCCCACATGGAATGCCACTATTTAAACAAAAAGAAATTGAAAACATGAAAGTAGTAATATAGTCTACCTGTCTATTGGATGTAGAGTCTCATAGATGTACAACGGAATTAGTCAAGCACATGCAATAAAATTATAAATGGACAAAAAGAAGAAAAATTTGTGGTTTAGACCTTCCTTTATATACTCAGATATATATATTATGATCAGACTTTGTATCTTAGTAGACAAGTCGCTAATAAAACAATTGACACACCTGAGAGAGAGATAGATAGGTAGTTGTAGGTCAGAGTGAGACAAATTCAGACCTCAAGGTATTAATCAAAACAGTATAGAAATGAGGATGAACTTTCTATCCCATTGCTTCAAAGCTTCAAATATGTCAATGCTAGGCTCATGAATGGTACAGACAACAGTCCTTCTAGTATCTACTGTATTACAAATAGTTCGCATCACAATTGTAGCTACCTTGGCATCCAAACCAGATGTGGGCTCATCCATAAAAAATTCTTTAACTTGTCTTTATGAAGTTAAAATTCGTTAATGTAAACAAAACAAGTACAAGCTATGACACTTATACAAAAACAAAAAGGAGGAAATTAGATGACAAAAAAATTTACACTTGGAGAGCTTTGATCCCTCCCAGTACTTGAAAAATATAGGTTTAAAAAGAATCTATGCTGAGTAAAAATAACAATATATTTTTATTTGTTGAAGTCTTATGCACTCAAAGAGGATTGTTTCCATTATTAAATTTTATTTTTCTTCCCTCTACTAAAACAAGAATCTTTGGACTATATCCTTCTTTTCCCCTATGAACTCGCTTCCAAATGCAACGTTTTCCAACATCTTTGCTTCATTTTCTACTTTATGTCTGTGGAAAACGCCTTGCCATAGTTGGGTAGTTGGATCCCCATCTATTCCCATCAATCTGTTAGTACTTGAAAGACTTAAATTACTATGCCCATCTGTGTGTTCTGTAAGATCTACTCAATTAAAAATTGTCATAACACATGCCATCTTAAAAGTGAAGGATCCTTTGTTGGTCCAATCATCTATGTCTTCAGATGAAATTGTCAATTTTTCAGAACTGAACTTATATATGGTTGATGCAACTTATGGAAACAACTCTCACGTCTCTAATAATTTTGCTAGAATATTATTGAATAAGACATGGAACCAAATCATAATATTTTATCACTTAATCATTTTCTTCCTATAGAGAAGTTGTTTGCACAGGTTGAGTATTGTTCCTTGATTATATGCTCACATTGCAGAAGAGGAAAAGACAAGAATATCCATAATAAAATGGGAATTCTTTAGTCGAATTTAATGGTTGATACATATGACCTATCACAATTTTTTATAGCAGTGCCCCTCTGTCTTTGTTATCAAAAGGGATAGGATACTTATTCGTTTATTCTTTAAGATGATGTAGTATTAGACATGGATTTTTTATGTTGATCAAGAAAGAAATTTTAAATGATTGCACATTTATATTTCACACTACAAACCAAAATCAAGCAAGAGTTTATAATACAAAAATCAATTTGCAGTTAGTCCTAAAGGCATGTGCATATTATTAGTAGTATGCTAAGATTATGATTATTTTAGATATAAGTTGTCTCTATGTTAGCCATAAATATTTTCTTTACGTGTGATAAAGATCCTACACCCTACTTCTGTATCTAGCATCAAAGCTTCAACAACAACAACACCACTTTTGAGGGACAACTTCCACTTTTGAGAAATAATTGTGTGCTTTATTTAGGAACAATTTACCTTTAAGGCTTATTGTAGCATAGTGTGAAGGATTGTATTCATAATTGTTCAAGATTTCAGCTCAGTTTCTGGAGTAATATGTCAACAATAGATGTTCAACAGTGAGATTTTACAAGCCTAAATCGTCTAACATTTAAGAAACAACCCTAGAAAAACCACTTGTTCCATTGCTTGGTACTTTGGAGAGGCCTTGTCCCATTTTTCAAAAGGGTTTGTGAAATGATTATGCCACATGTGAGTGCATATGCAGACTCAAGACTTATCCTGTGAAACTAATGCACATTTTTTAGAAGGTCATATTGCATTGTAAGCATTCTTGGGGGGTAGCGATTTCTTTTGAGGCAATAATGTTGAACCTTTGAGGGACCAAACCTTGATTTATGTCAAAGAGATACCTTTTAGAGGAACAACAGGCCTTGAAAGATTACTGTTTGGAGGAAGGGAAGTTGACATCAGCCATGTACAAGCAGTTTTTCAGGCCATACTTCATCCCTATAGCGGGGGCACACCTCTCTTCAGCCTATTTGCAGACCTTTTGTGCATTCATCATTTAACATTTAACTTAGTGGCATAGCCCAATCTTAACATTCAGCAAGACCTAGTTAATGTTCTCACTTTATCTTCTTTGTATATTTTGCATGTGGGATAATTATAAATTAGACTTTAGATAAAAATCCATTAACTAACAGGTACCACTGCCTGTCATAAACTTTATTTTAACATAAAATCTGTTTACTAACAATTATTATGAAGGACTATAAAAAATTCTAATACCTAGATAAATTTCTAATAATTAACGTTAAAGTTGGTTATCTTTAGATATTGTAATAGTCCACTCTCTTTGAACCAAATCAATTGTATTGTTAGCTACTAGAATATTTCAGGACCTTCCCACTTAGCTAGGAACAAGATGATCACAATATTCTAATATAGAGAGTTAATGCAAATAGTGACAATCTAAGTGACAAGGGATGATTTCGATGTTGAAGCAACCAAAAACATATGATGCCAATAACCTAAAGTCTGTAGTAAAAATCCAAGTCACTAATAATACGCTTCCAAAGGGATAATATGTCACTCACACACACAAGGTGTTGAGGAGTCTGTTAATTCTATATGAGGGGAGCAAAGTTAGTGTCACCTACCCAAATTCTGAAAATATTATTTTATTGGCAAAACACTTTATGTTAAATTTTAATTACAAAGTTTTGTAATTATGACCAAGTTTGGTCAAGGATGAATGTAATTACTGATTATTATTATTTAATAAATTAAAAGTAGGAGACAAACACCCAAGGGGACTATTAAATGAGTGTTCGCTGACCCACTAGGAGGAATGGAAGTTGTTAGAAGGCATGGGATAGATGGCAGCAATTGCACTTCACCACTAACTGTTGGTTATGGGACAACCGCCCCTAAAATTGTGGCATTATCCCCCAGGTGATGGGAGTGAGCAGGCAGCTCATTAAATGACCAATTAACCACTAAAAGGACTAGGCAGCCTACATAAGGCAAATTCGAATTGAGCATGCAACTCTTACAATATTTTATGCAGAAATATTCCTCAAGTGCATCAGGTGATCACTAAGAGATTCGAATGAGGAGGCTATGTGAGAGTGCAACTGTAAGTCTGCAAATTATTCTGAGAAGGAGAACCAAGGGTGCTGGTGCAGGTCCTTTTGACTACTAAGTCTTTAAGATTGGATAACTATTGCTACTACAAGTTGAGGTCCTAAGCTTCTAAGTTTCTTCCTCCTGGTGGTTCAGTGAACAGGCTCGGGGGTCCTAAGGCAGGTAAACTTGGCTGTCTTCAGAAATTGGTTGGGTGGAACAGGTTCCTTGGGCTATTTGTTTCCCTGCACTTAACTAGGTTTCACTATTCCTACTTTGTTTATAGTTTAATGTTTCTGCTTAGTCAAACTCTGTTTTCTAAAAGAATTTATTTTATTTTATGATCTATGTTTAATTTTGAATCATAAAGCTTTGTTAAAAAATTGATTAGATAACGATCTCTATATTTTTCTCCATGTTGTTCTTTGCATAGTACTCTAGTATAGAGAAGCAAATTAATGATAAATGAGAGATAGGTAGATTGCCATTGAGTGGATAAATAATTTCAGTAAGTGTTCTGTTTATAATTCTATCCTATGTTTAAACACAGTAAAACATTATAGTGTAGAACAAATTGCAGTATAGAAATCATGTAAATATTAATTGAAAGAAAAACACAGTATGCTTCTGACAGTTCCATATATTTCTCTTGTCTCTATTCATTTAATATAGCAAGCAAATGCAATCAAAATTTAACATTTCATGATTTTCCAAGTAATAGTATTTTAAAGAATTATAGCAGTTGCAAGAACCAATCACTATATAGATTTAATGTCATTATACATATTTTATTTCTTCACTAATTTCCTGCTTTGATTTCAAGTATCGAATATTTATTACAGTGGTATCAAAACCTAATATGCTACAAACCCTAATTCTGTATACACAGATCATAATTTCTATATCAAGTCTTCTATGACAAATTGTAGACTTTATTCAGAGAATGATAACATTAATGACTTATTAAACCCTAGTCATCACTTTCTAGAACCATACTATCTTTTATATATGGTAATTTTACTATCTAAGAATTATCTAACAGTTAGCCGAAGGCATGATTACATATTCATATCTAAACATTAGCTCACAATCCCTAGCAGTACACATATACATTATCAAAATTATGATTACAAAGATTTAATCTTGGGTACAAAGCCCGGCATAAGCCTGATAGAAATCGTAAGCTACAGGTAGAGTATCCTTCGTAAAAACAAAACTAGAGTATGGAGGAATATCCGTTTCGACATCTATTAACAGTCAACCATTTTCATCTATTTCCAAATAAGATTATCAACAATGAGAACAAAACAAAGACATACATCTTTTAAGTCATACAAATTGTAAATTTCAGTCCAAGACAACTATTGTTGCTTGGCATCATTGTAACTAGCTTTCACATGGTCAACTATTATTTAAATATAACTTTCCATTGAAAAGAAAACAAACTATAGTTTACAAGTGCAACAAGAACCCTCGATTTTGAATTTCCATCCAAACAAATAACATAGAATTACAAGAGTTACCCTCGACATTTTAACAATAAGCCGAGACTGTGGGACCACGAAACTACACAGGGTTTTACCCTGAACTTAACAACTTACGGTGTAAAGACCAACTCAAAGATGGTTCCAATGCTACAACAAAAATATTTTGAGCCGAACATCAAATACAATACTAAGGATCAACCTCTTACAGTATAATATCAAAACAAAACAAGCTTAAACTTCTTTGCAGCCATCACTGATGCAAGCCGGAGGTTTCCAACTCTCGGCACATAGAAAAACACATCAAAGGCATCTACGAGGCTTTGCAAGAACCACCAGAGCTTACCGGGAAGCGGTAGTAGCTTTCCTTTCCCAAAACCGTTGCATAAAAGACTTCCAACGAAGAGGGTACCTTCACAGTTACACATCGAAGTGGTTAAAAATAAGAAGATACAAGAAAACGATTAAGCGAAACAGTATTTTGTTATTATCATAAACATTATCTTCTCATCGAAGCTCGGGTCATTGGCACACCACACCAGCAGAAGAACAACGAAATTTGGTAACAACATCAGTAACCGCATTTTCAAAACCCTGAAGATGATTCAAAAAGAAAATCCAAACCCCAATACAAAAATACTCTCAACAGCTGACAGAAGCCACATTTCGTATTATTGTATCGTGGCTCTATGGCAAGGAGCTAAGCCTGCAACTATTAAATAAATTTCATATCACAGGTTACACGATCGACACCCTGGAAGGGAATTTCCTTCAACCCTACTTTTTGGCAGCCTGTCGGCCTCAACTCAATGTAACAATGAAAGACCGAGAAACTTGCTACCACTACATACAACAAGGTTAGGGTTACACAACTCAACGATCAATATTTGGTGAGATCAGCGCACAGGAAAGAGCCAATAGTGCTATGTCGAAAGCCGAGCAACATTGCGTTAACATCTCATTAATTACTTCAACAACAAAGTGGTCAACATTACATTCCAAGTGAACATTACTGTGTACAGCATGGAGGAGAGGCGATACAACAACCTTGCCAGCTAGAACTCTTAGTTACATTATCGATCAAAGTTCACGTGGTTGGACTACATGGGTTGACAACCAGGCTTTCCACTATGGAGTTTGGTCATAACAATTAATACATGATCGTAACCCTGTCAACCTGTCAACATCAATTTCAATGCACATCAACTCATCACTCCATTAATGAGACCTTGGTGATTACAATAAAATATGTTAATAAAACTTAGGATAAGAGCTAATACATATAGCATGGGTCAAACTACTGCTTAAGCCATAACCTTTCTAAGTTTGTTTAGAACGTATTCATGTCTGCATATGATAATACTCGACAGTGCTAATGTATAGCTAGGTTTGCATATTATAATCATATCATTGCATAATAAAAACCTTATCATTGTAAAATGTAGCGTAAACTTTATATAGTCTCAAGTTTAAACTTAGCCATATAGATATTATATTGCTAATTCATGGAAAGCTAGATATAGTTAGGATTCTAACTATGTACAAGAATATCATAACAGTACAAATTGTAACAACATGCAATAATATCCAAGAACTTAAAAACATCTGTAAACTGTACTATTTTTGCATAATCATAAAAGATCTTTCATTCAAGAGATTAACATCCGCTTAAATATGAAGTAGAAAATACAATTAAATCATATTTAGTGGAGAAGTATGATGTGTCATCGCTACAAATTATCTTAGTTAAGAAATCAAGTTAATTTATATGTTCCGCATTAATGACTTTGATAAATATTGCTATTATAATTTTATTTTATTTTGGGTATTTTCGGGATGTTACAGTTAGGGCTCTCTACCTCAAGAATATGCTTTACTATACAAAGTTGGAAGAAGGGGATTCAATTTTAGAACAACTGCTAAAATTGAAGAATAGTAGAGATCAATTACTTGTCATATAAAGGGAAATAGAGGGAAATAGATAAGTATAACATGGTAGTGATTTCATTAGTGATTACTTTTAAGAGTTTTCTTTAACCCTTCAATCACTTTCTTGAGAAATTAAATATTGTTTTGAATCCATTGATATTAGTTTTGACAAGTTGTGAAGTTAGCGGTTGCAAAGGAGTATGGGAAGAAGTGGTTGGAAGTGGTGGTAAAACTTTTGAGAGTGCTCTTGCTGCAAAGTATAAATGCAAAAGAAAATTAACAATGGATTGAAGGCGGGGGGCGAATTCAGTTTAAGCAAAGCAACTATCACATATAATTTTGTTTATAAAAACATATGTTGTCAATACAATGGTAAAAAATCAGCTTAGAAAAAGTAAACTAATGTGACAAAACATGAAGAAGAATTTGACTATGCATTTGGTGCTTCATAGGTGGGATGTAAGCCTTCAAATGACTGGCTCTTTTATTTGGAGATACCAAGAATATGGAAAACATGAGGAATCGGTCTATTACCTTTGCTCAAAACAGATCCAAAGCATAGACTTTGATCTTAAGTGATGACAAGGCACATTTTGTTAAACATTATGGTGATCTTCAATTTAGATTGTCATATGGTAGGAAGTTCAAACTTCACCTTTAGGAATGTGATTTACAAATTAGGGATGAACACAAATTTATTTCGGTTAGTGAAATAACAAAGAAGATCCCAGATTTGGAAGTCCTATTTAGTGTGGATGGATATTTTATAAATGATAAAAAGGATTTGTAAGATGATTTCATTAGGGGTGAAGGATAATAGTTGTACATATTTGTGGAGGTTGTACAAATTACATCAACTAGGTTGGACTTTTGTTTTACAGTTACAACACCAAAAGCTAAATATTGGAATGTGCCCATGTAACGCCCCTGTTTCCCCAGTTTAGTAACACAAATAAATATGTAAATGTAACAATTAGTAATAACATCGAATAACCGCCGGTTGTGGTTGAGGAAATGCCGAAAAGAAGGGGTCTATGAAACTATTAGGGAGTAGGTAAGGGGGTATGGAGCCTCAAAGACCGTATTCCTTTCCAACCCTTAGTGTTGGACCCTTGTATGATTTTTATTAATGTTTTATTTTAAACCTTAGATTATAATGGTTCATGTGGTGACGTGATGAGGTTTTCCCAAGGTGGTTGCATGGTGTTTTGGGAGGTGGCATGTGGTTCTCCTTGTCCATGCACCAAAAAGGCTTGGGACTTAGGAGGATAGGGTCATTCATTTCATGAAGCAGGGAGAGGGAAGGCCGGTACGGTCAGGGAGGAGTAGAGCATAACTGAATAGCTAATGTGCATATAGTTCTGAAAATATAACAACTGTTTTCTTGACCAATTACCTGGGCTAGTGAGTTGGTTTGTTGGTTCAACTTGTTGTTCACTATTGAAGTCCTTGTACATCCAGTGATGTAGTTATCGTTGAACAAACTTTCCCAGGAACACTAAATGGTTGTTGAAATTGCCCAAGGGACTACTCAGTCAGAGAAGGGAATTTACCACCAAGTGTTGGATGTGTTGGGGAAGGAAGATTATTGGTTATTGTGTTTTGATAAGCTATTCTAGTGTGATGTTGTTTTTGTGAGAGAAAATTCATTGATTCCACGTGTTTTTCCCTCGTGGTTTCATAGCCTTAGCTCGGGGTGGCAACCTTGCTAATAGATTGAGGAGCAAGGAGTGCCTAAGGTTGGGAGTAACATTCATCACCCATAGCCGATTTCCCAGATAAGTATTTATTATAATCTTGCAATTGCAATTTTTCATGGTAAACAAATCATTTATAAATCTGGTAATGTTTAAATTGTTGCAGACATAGATAATGTGGCTTGCTAATACCTTGGTCAATCACCGAATTATCTATACTCTGTTTCTATAATGGTTGAATATATAGTGAACTAAACCATTGGATATATGCTGGGTAGTTTCCCTGTTTATTTCATTTTCTAGTGGGCATTTCAAACTCACGAAACCACGAGACAAAGTATACCTCTGTTTCAATGAAATTGTCAGCGTTTGATGAGCAGTAGCACCCAGAAAATCGTGGGTCAGTTAATACCACAATTTTGATTATGATTGTTGGGTGTTTGATGAGTAGTAGAACCCAGAAAATTATGGGTCAGCTAATACCACATTTTTATTATGGTTTCTAGGCGTTTGATGAGCATTAGAACCCAGAAAATTGTGGGTCAATGGATACCTCTGTTTTACATGTGTTTGCTGGTCATTTGTCGAGCATTTAATCCAGAAAAATCGTGGTGAATGAGAGGCAGCGATTCCCCCTTTTCTTTTCCAGACAGATACCTCTTGGAAAGTCCTTACTAACCATGGAAATCCAAGGAGATAGGCACAATTCCTGAAGAAAATAATCACTTTTGAAATAGGACTCTGACTAGAAGGATTGGGAACTTACCTTTGCTATGCTCATTGAAGGGAATAAATATGAGGGAACTATCTTTGTTGTAAACATAAGTTAATCGTCTCTCAAACCCAAAGAAGCACCTCTTCACTCTTCCTTTTGATAAACATGTTTTGTCCACGAGGTGTTGTTTGGAAATTGCCATTGCTGCCATTCTTTAGTGGTAATTTAACCTTGCACTAGATCTGGTAGAGGCTGCAAAAAAAAGGTGTCTTACAGAGTAGAGTAAGAAGAAGTTAAATTTTATGATTCTACAAGGAATGTAACTGATATACCCATACCATTTAATTAGAGAAGGCATTTAAGAGAGGTCAATCTTAAGTTAAATACTCTTCAAACCTTTCATGCATTAAGCATTTAACATTAAAAAATATTCCATAACAATTGTTTTCAAAGTCAATACCCATAAATTTATCAAGGGCGTTTAGGCACAAGATACAATCCCATCTACAGGCCATCAAATTCAACCTAATCATTAGTGGCATAGCCCAATATTACACAAAATATTAGTCTCTTATAAGTTGTATCAATTTCTCAATCCGTCTCTACTAGATCTCCAAATATTCCTCTTAGAGGATCTGTCAAAATCTAGTTTTGAAATTCAAAAAGCCTTCCTTGGGGGCTGCCAAACAATTCTAGATCCTTCATGGCATCCTGAAGAATTCCCTTTATTGGATATCTCCCTGTTGAAGATTCCTTGAAACCTTCTTTTTCAATTGAGATATCTTCTGGTCCTTGTCCTTTTCCTTTGTCATTGTTGTAGTTGTTTCTCTTAATCCAGAAAGAATTCTATAAACTTGTTTAGATCCTTGAGTGTCCAATTGCTTTTGATTTTATTTTTTTCTATTTCTGACCAGCCATTTGAGCATCTATGGCCTGGAATTAGATCCCGGATAAGGTTAAAAAAGGTCCATCTATCACACCCTTAGGACATTTTTGGATCTATCTTACCAAACTTTGGAGCCTCCTTTATGCAAATACCTGCTATTGGTTTCCATATATTCCTGGTTATAGACAGATTAGCAGCAGGTGGTTCATTTCCTCTTAAACCTCCTTGCAACATAGACATCTTCAGGGACCTTGTAGGCCTCTTTTTGGAACTAATTCAATGAACTAGGGTTTCACAAAGGACTTCAATATATTGCTATCTGTTTCTATTGAAACCTTAAAAATGATATTGTTTTCTTCATCTGTTAGGATTGAGACTTTATAATGGTCATACTTTGTAGTATTGTACTTTAGCTTAACTTAGGAAATCTATGTTAGGATTACTTTATATGATAGAGTTGCATTATGATGTAATAAAGTTGAGCTACAATGATTTAAAACCAATTAAGTTGTATGTTAGTGGTTAGGTGTTGAAGGGTTTTTTTAACATACATTTCCCATATTGAGACAAAGATATGTAATGTTTCTCACACCCTATGCTTAATGAATCACATTGTCTTTATCTCTCCTATCTACAACTTTGTGAATATGTATACATGTGTGTAATTCTGAGAGATTCTATTGAAATATTAGTGTTTGCATGTCAAAAATGTTAAAAAAGTAGGTCTTGGATATTCCCATTTACGAGGATTTTCTTTTATTCTAATTAGAATGTTCATGGACATGCTTATTTCCCTCCAATATCACAACCCAAAGGGATACCTCTAAAATTTCAAGATGTCAAAGGCAAGGAGTGGGTCTTTCAGTTCTGATTTTGGCCTAATAATAATAGCAGGATGTATGTTCTGGAAGGGATGACACCTTGTATTCAGTCAATGCAATTGCAAGCTGGTGACACAGGTATCCACCAGTACATGCCCCAAGTCTGGGGGCTGCAGCATATAACCCATAATTCCTTCTGGTTAGGTACTAGGTCGGTTAGGTACTAGATCTGAGGGGTATCTATTCCATCAAATCCGAGAGACATGCACCTAGCCTCATTATTTTTCTTTGTCATGGCATTCAGGTGGGGAAGAACATGATGAGAATGCAACTATCGACCTCAAGAATGAATCAATGCCCCATTGGCATCCATCCTGCATGTTATTGTTCTTACCTGACAAACCTCTGTTGTCCAAATTCTATCATATTATTTTCCTTGATTGCTTCATCAAATGGATTTTTTGGAATTTTTTGTCTTTGCTGCTGAAATTTTATTAGATTCTTTGCTGATATTTCATCCAAGGAACTTCCTCAATCTTACTCTCGGTGTTGCTTTGTAACCATAGGTTCGAACTTTTGGAAAATTGTTGGCCCTCCAAGCTAACCGGATCTTTTGTTTTTCTTATATGTTGTAACCCATTTTGAAGCCTATATTGAAATATGGATCGTTGTGGAAGTAAAGTTTACAAGGGGGTTGCGATAATATTTAAATAATATGCATATTAAGAATCCTGAGAGCATGCTCCTGTGCGAGATCAAGGCCAAGGCTCTACTAGTGGGCTTGTTAGTTTACTTAAGCATATTAATGCATTTCCCTACGTGGATGGAGTCCAAGAGCAATGCATGATGTAAGCAGGTTGCAACTCATTAAATATAAATGAAATAAAACATATGGACCTTTCTCCCTTTGGAGGAAAAGAAGGTTGGGGATCTATGATCTAGCAAGTGCCATGTGAAGCTCAAACATGTGTTGAGTTTCTCCCTACATCGATGGGGTCCAAGATGTAAGCAATGTGATATAAAGATGATGCAAATAGGATGTAACTCATATAAGTATAAATGAAAAACAAATATGGACCTTATCGCCTTGGGAGATTGTTATTGCTTAAACTTTGGCTTGAGGTGAAAAAGTCTTAATCACCTAGGCGATACTTCAAAGGAATGTACAATTATTACCATTGCCACCTCAACAACAATTCCTCCGCTTTAGGCTAGCTAAATACTAGCACAAGGAGGGTTTCCATGGGGTAATATAAGTCTATAATAGACAATAAAAGATGATGAATCTAGCTTAGTTTGAAATTCAAATTATAAATATGTTTTTAGAGATAAAAATTACAGCAGGATGGGTAGATTTACAAACATAAATATTGATCTAGCTAGAGATGATAAAGTGCAAGGTTTTCTAGACCAAAACTATTAAGAAATTTGAACACAAAGAAACCAAGACTAACTCGAAAGAGTTATCGTAATGTATTGCATATTTCCAAACATGGGACCTTATGATTGATAACCACTCTTAATAGCTTGGGAAAAACTTGCTACTATACCAACAAGATTTAGCACAAGCAAAGTAGTCAGAGGGATAATGACTAGGAGACTGGTCCACTTGAAAACATATAGCTCAACAAATTCACCATCCTCATATGAATACTTTTATTTGACAGTATTGTGTAAATCCGTGCTAGAAATTTCAATAGCCCTTGAAAGAAAACAAACATATGTGTCGATACACCTCCAATCCCCCAAAATTTATCATTCCTAGACACTAATACATATTTAAAAAGTCCTTGGTTTTGCTCTACATGGGAGTATACAACATGGTCTGCAAACCTTCGAGAGAAAAATTGAGTTTTTATCGACAACAGGGAAACATAGATGTCAGGTCTAGATGAAATATTAGATAAGCATGACATAAAATTATATGCTTGTACATAAAATTGCGATCTTAAAACATGGACCATTACAAGGAACAATTCAATTACAAAAAATATTCCTCAAAAGCCATACACTGACAAAACAATTTAATTTGCAAATTATGGTTCTATAACAAACAAACCCTCTTGAAAAAATACCTCATTAAATGCATGTAGGCTGGTAATATTTGAGAAGAATAACCCTTTCATTAGAAATCTTGTTATCCCACATATCTAATTGGTGTATAACTGAGTCAAAACCTGCAGACATACAAATGTGTTAAAACTCAAAAATTATTGGTCCCTAATCTTGGAAACAATTCGCTTGTATTCCCTAATATTCCATACTTGGCATACATATCTAGAGGGGTTGTTTCCAAAATAACATCTGCTTAAATCTATTCCTAATCATGCATTCATGGATCCACTTACCCTGTTCTAGAGCTCCCAATTGCACACATGTCGGAAGCATGCTGATCTTGAAGGTGATCAGATCCAGATTCACACGGTCCCGCTGCATTTCATTGAAGATCCTCAAGGACTCATTAGAAATCCCATTCTGAGCATATACCAATCTATCATTGCATTCCATGAGACCACATCCCATTCAACCATTTTTTCAAACAGTTGGCGTGCAACCACCAAATTTCCCCATTTAGCATACATAGCCATAACATCATTCTGAACAAAAACATAAGACTCAAACCTCTATCTGACAACATGATCATGAGTCTCCTTCCCTTCTTGCGGCGCCAATAATGAATCACATGCCTTGAGTACAAAGGGGAAAGTGAAATTGTTGGGATGCACATATTCCCTATGTATTTGGCAATACAATGCAAGGGCTTCCTCATAAGGGCCATTGCAAGGATACCTTTTAATCATTTTGTTCCACACTAAAACATATGGTTTGTATATTTTGTCAAACAAAAAGCATGTATACGCCATATTATTGAAAAATCCATAGATGCCCACATGCTTGGTTTGCTTGAAAATGTCTTGGTGGAATCCATTTGTGATCAGGTTGGCATGGACTTGTTTCAATTGTTTTATGTTAACATGAGATTTCAAGATGGAATCGTATGTGTTGCAGTGGATTGGTTGATCGCACACCTCCTTTACTGTTGAACCGATCTCCTATACGCGTCCAGTGCTAGGCCCAAGCATTGGATTTGGTGCATGTTCATTACACAGACTCACAGTAAGACGTTATTTGCATAGTCCTAATATCCTAAAACGCAGAACCTTCTACATTATCTGCAGAATCCTAATATCCTAAAACAAGTTTGATTCGGCACAATAAATTTCCAAGGGTTACACTGTCGCTTATTTGCTTATTTTTTATCTAGTTTTGAAATTCATGATATTAACTATATATACTATAACATCGGCTCATACAATTCCATAGTAGCTGCCATTGATAGGCCATTTCACACCCACAATTTGAGGCACCCCTAGTATGGGTGAGTATCTAGAGCTACTACCTAAAGGTTTCCATACTTCCAAGGGATAGGAATTTTCTTATACATAATTTTTATGGTCGCCACTAGATCTTGCCAATACAAAAACTTATGGATTTAACATAGGGATCTTGCCAATATAGAACCCCTATGGTTTTTACATGGGGAAGTATTGGTGGGTTTCTTGTTCAATTTCTCAATTGAAAAAACCCTATGACTTTATTCTCGGGCTATCTACATCGACAATTTACTAATGTCAGCATCAGAAAGCGGGTTCAAGGGGAACCATATGCCCTCCATTCTTTAATCCATGCCATATTTTCTCTATATTCCCTCAAAAGGAAGCTCTTTACACCGCTTTCCCTCGGTACTCATTTTATATTGGTCATTTGTGCCAGGGATTAAAGGAACTTTAGACACTTAAACCCATGGAGGAGAGTCTTATCAATCGAGTACAAAAATAAATCACCTTTGGTTGAGAAAGTTATCCTTCCTTGAGGGACGGATTTATGCTATCCATGGTGATCCTAACCTTTTTTAATATTTTGCTAGTGGGCTTAGGGATTAGCAGTTAACAACATGTGTTTCCTCCAAGGAGTTCATAGGTTCAAATCTGGAGGAGGATAAGGTATGTACACCTCCGTAAAATTTAGCAGTTAAATCACTACACAAAGTGGGGTCCCCTGTCCCACAAACAAGGGGGTTTCATACACCAAATTGGTGTCAAGGGTGAACTTAAAGATATTATTAGTAGTAGTAGTCGTAGTAGTAGGAAGGCTAACCTTATCTCATTCACAATCACTTATAAAAATATAGCCACACTTCATTGTGAGCTTATCTAGGAGAGTATAATCTCACAGCTAGTATTCACCTAAGGGAGTACCTATTGCAAATAAGGGAAAATCCATGAAGCAATCAAATCCATCACCTATTTTAAATGTCTAGTCCTTAGATACAAAGATGGAAGGGGGAGCATTATTCACATACTTATAGATGAGGTGAGGTATTCATCCTTAACTTTTTCCCTATAGGTCCAAGTAAATATAAAGTGGTATAGATCACAGCTAGTCCTAATATTATGTTAAACCTTAAGGGTTTTATGGTACTAGACATGCACAGGGCTGGACAAAGAGAAACTTAGATATGAGAATAGTTTTTTGCTTTTTGTAACTCAAAATGTCACAAGTTGTTCAAAGATTCCCGGAACTACTTCCTTGGGTGTAAATGAGTGATGTCCTACCCTCAAACCTCTTCCAAACAATAATTGAAAGTTGACCGTCCTCTCCTAAAACAAATCCATAAGGTTTCAGATGCCTTCATGCCATTGATACCTAGTCATAATCTCCTTGGGATAGAATTCAACTTTTTGTCAACATATTATTATATCTTGGATATGCATCTCATGCTTTTACAGGATTCATAGGCCAGTTGTTGTGTGTGCCAAGATCTGGTTTCAGTTTTATTTATACCTCTTTCACGATGAAAATTTCCTCTAATGTAGATCATTGCCCACCAAATTGACCCAGAACTGAATATCGAGGCTATTGGAAGGTAAAACATGCCCATAATTCTTCAAACAGTACATATATCTGCTTGGAGTGTGCCCAAAATGATCTCTAGTGTGTTGTTTGAGGCTCAAAGTAGTCCAAACAATGCCCAAATTTGTTATGAAACAATGTCGTATTGATGTTAGGATGTGAAATCTTACCCAGGATTAGGAAATAATGCTCCTCACCACTGTTGTTCATTGTTGTCCACATCCACAAAACCATCTTAAAATGCCTCTTTTATGCCTAGGTTAGCCCAGAACTGATTTCAAAACCTAGGTGAACATCCTATGAAAATAGCAGGGTAACACCCTCAAAATACCTTTCATTTTCCATCCATCCTCCCATATTTTCATATTCAAGTCACCTAACTACTATTTTGACACCATAAATTACAACAATAAAAAAATCACTATAGTCTCAATAACTCTAGATCCAAGCATCAACAATCCACAACTATAAAAGCATATTCAAGCTTTTTAATCCAAATTAGTGTCTTTATGGTCACTTTAAAACCACCTAGCTCATTCTAGATAAACCTTATGCATTTATGATCCTCTGCTTACCTGATTATTATTGCAAATAGTGTGATGAGAAAATGAAGCTCAATGCCATCTACATGTGATACAATAATTGGAATATCGGTATTTTAAATAATGAATCGAAGCAAATTTTGACTACAACAACAATCAAAACATTTAGAGAATGTCACAAAATGTTGTTTATATCCCATATACATTAGGAAATGTACTTACTGCTAGAACTCTTGATTTCATTGCATATGTGATGGGAGGTTGTGTGTAGTTGTTAAAAGTAAAGGAAGTGCCAAACTATAAATCAACAAAATAGATATTTTGCAATGTCAATTCACAGATTAAAGATGGGTATGATTTCCCATTGTTCTTGTTGATTAAATATGGGTAGGATTTCCCACTACCTAGGATCCAAATGAAATACAATAGGAATATATTTATGGAGTACAAATTTGGTGAAGGTCCTATATTCACAATGTTGTTGCAAGGCAGTGAGGGAGTGATGCCATGTGCAGAAATGATCAGGTGGCTAATCGATTACACTGATGTGAACACAAGACAAATATACAATGAGTAGTGAAAATGCATAGGATCTTTCTTGGCTACTTATTTATAAGCATACTACAAGTTTGTCAAAGTTTAATCATATTTGACGAATGAATGGATGCGAGAATTCACTCTTACAATTGCTATGACATCTTGGCTAGTTGGTATGATGATGGTAGGACTTTGAAAGCTAGCGATCCCCAAGAATGGTAGGAATTTGAAAGCTAGGGATACCCGATCATGGTAGGACTTTGAATCAACAACAACAACAATTCCCCATGAATCCTCCCTTGACCATGTCCAATTCCACAGGTCCCCATGACTTGGATGCATAGTTCCATTGACACACTATGAAGCCATGTGTGGTGCTTTATTGCATTATTAATATCTTTGGATGCCAAAATAGTTTCTTTATGGCAAAAGGAATGACACTCTTCTATAGAATGTCATTCCCAAGACCCCAAGACACGTGTGTATTGCTTAAAACCACCTAGTGGCACAAACATCTCCAATCATAGGCCAATTATACCCTTAAGAGACCATGTGTGGTTGGTGGAGGAAACATTCATAGACATGGATGGATAGAAGCTTCCTTTAGGGTCCTATGTTTAGATATTTTCCACTAACCATGTTGAAATCCCTAAGGCCACAAGACCTAGATACATAGTTCCACGAATACCCATAAAAGTCATATGTGTGGTGCTTCGAGACATTGTTCATGGCTATGTATGTCTCAATTATTTTTGAAGGTCCAAGGGCATGATCTTCCTCCCTATAACTTCATTCCCAATGCCTTGATACATGTACATACTACTCAAAATCACCTATCAGTTCACTGAAATCCTCAATCATAGGCCAATGATACCCTCAGAAGACCATGTGTGGTTGGTGGAAACAACTTTCTTAGCACTAGATGGATAGAATATTCCTTTAGGTCTTGAGATTCATGCCTCCGCCCATGACCATGTTGAAGCCCCAAAGTCCCCAAGACTTAGATATATAGTGCAATGGATACCCTTGCATAGACACACATGGTATCTTAAGGAATTGTTCATGGTTTTGGATGCCTCGGTGGTTTCTTTAGGGACAATGGCATGGTATTTACCTTAGAATGTCATTCACAAGCCATCGATACACATACATATTTCTCAAACTTTCCTAATGGAATCACCATATTTAATTAGTATAGGATGATGATACCCTCGGGAGTCCATGTGTGGTTGGTGAAGGAAACACTCTTATCCTTGGATGGCTAAAATATTTCAGGGCCCAAGGTTCATGTCTCTTCTATTGTCCATGTCCAAATCCTCAAGGCCGTGATACCTAGATACAAAGCTCCATGGATACCTTTGCAAAATAATGTGTGGTTCTTTGAGGAATTGCTCATGGTTCTATATGGCTCAATGGTTTTTTTAGAGACAAAGGCATGGTCTTCTTCTCTAGAGCATAATTCCCAATACTTTTACTCATAATTTCATAACAATTAAAAACTTCTGTGTGCAAATTTAAACCCAATAAAACACAGCGGAATTAAACATAACGACACACATACATCATAGATTGCATCAGCATATTTATCTCAAGCAATCAATAGGCAAGGATTTCAATCCCCTTCTTGGGCTATGCACAGACTACATATTGATTTCATTAACATGAATATTTAAAATTCAGATTGAACACATTGCAGAACACAGACTGTATATAAATTAATTCGCAAGAATACTTATCTTGCAACGCAAATGTCCACGAATGGCTACGTGAGAGCAACGTTCCACCCAACCATAGATCTCTGTCCAGCCTGTATTCTTTCAACTGAGAGATCACCCCCGAGATGGGATGTGTATCCACTAAGGAGGAACTAGATGGCTCACTCACAGTCAGGGTTTCACTCAAACAGCCATGCTAAGCCAACACACAGTTGGGTTTTTCAAGCATGCAATAAGAGATGGAGGAGGATGCGAGTCCACTAAGCTCAATCCTAGAGCCACATACATATCATGCTGGACTCAGCAATCCCATCCTCTGTTCATACATCCACTCTTGGATTTCTCACAACTCTGTCACAAATACTCAAAAACCGTCACTGATTTTCTGGGCAGTTAAAACTAGGTTTCCCCATGGATTTTGGGGTAGCTATTGCTCCCAAATTCGCCCCAAGGCTCATACCAACGGATCCCCCATTGGATTTCACTGTCCAATACCCATTCTGGACGTTTTTGGCTTCCCAAAACGTGGGTTCATTCCAAGTCGCGATTTTTGGTTTTCTCACTGCTCGGAGCTCGTTTTTGGATGGAGAATGATGTTGGTAACTTAACCATGGAATGGGGATGAGAATGAAGCCACCTCCCATGAGGTAGAGTGACTTGTGGGACAAGTAAACAGAGCCCATACCTACCCATACGAATTTTTGGGTTGCCCATCCCCCATTAAAGCCATGGGCTGACATATCAACCAATTCCTTACAATAGGCATAAATGTCATCTAGGGAAGTCAATGGGTTCTCATAATGACATGTGGCAGCCTAGGGTTTAGTCTCATACCCCCTCACCACTACCCAGTGGATACACGTGGCCCCTTCTCATTTGTTGCCTCCGTAGCCAGTTTTGGTATTTTATATTGCATGATGTTTAATTACACCCTTTTACAATGTTCCATGGCTTCAGAGCACATGGTATCAAAATATCAAATACTTGCCCTTTAAATAAAATTCGGGCTTTCACTAGCGGGGCCTTGGCCTTGAGCTCCACGCTAGGAAAACATACATCACATGTACACATTATTTACATTAAAGGCTATTATATCCTAAGGGTCGAATTGGGGGTATTACATTCCCCTCCCCCTTAGAACAACACCGTCCTCAGTGTTCCAAGACTTAAGCATACATATACAATTTACACATATCCAAAACTTCAAAAACTTTGCAGATCTGCCCTACATTCTATCCTTTACTTTGAACTTTCAGGACCAAGTCGTTTGATCTTCACGAGCTGCTCTTGCTGATTCGGATCTTCCAGCTCATCCATAAGTCTAAAAAATTTATGGCTACTACCCTCTTGAGGTTCTCTTGTTGGGCAATTGCGGAGGCAATGATCCCCTCCACATTTCCAACACTTCACTGGTTGCTTCATCTTTACGTGTTCAATTTCCTTTGACTCTTCCCACCTGGAGTGTTTCTTAATTGGATGATTGGATGAATGCTTCTTCATTGATCCACTTTTCTTTCCCTTGCTGATTTCTCTCATAATGCTTTTTACCTCTTTCTGCAGACGAAGAGTGTCCTGCAAGACCTTGTGGTTCATCTTGTTCTGCTGCTTTTGCATCTTGAGCATCTCTCCAAGATTTCCTTGGGCCTTGGAAATTGTATGAAGAAGAATTTCAGCCAATTCTAATAGCCCTTGGTCTGCCGCCATGGTCAATGGAAACAACTGACCACACTTTGCTCGCTAGCAACACTTGCTTGCACCAGCTGCAACCAATTGATTCAATTTCCACCTGTGAAATTCATCATTACAATTCTTGTTAGGCCAAGCATAACCCAAACATTAAAAATCAGTCAATGGTTTTTCCCCAGTTGACATGGATAGTCCATGCTTTACTCATGAGACTTCCACACTTTTTATGCTTGCCCAACATACACCTGAATTTCTTCGTGTTCATCCATTCACAGGAAATTCATTAATTAGCATTCACAATTCACTTTAATCAAATAAACACACTGTTACTTTCAGTCATGCATGCATTCAACAATTTTTCTAATTCTATAAATGCATCAATAAAAGGAAGGAAAGAGAGTAGTAAGAGTTTCTCCTCTTAGTTTTGTTCCATTTTGGAACCCACACCACCACTCTGGTTTTCATGCTCCTGTCCTCTTTCACTTCACGTGAATGCTCGACTTGCCCTTCTTGGCTATGACACGTAGTGTCTATGGTCTATTCCAGACCTCTCAACCATGGAGTTCCTCCACTTGGTTGGTCTAACTCTTGGCTGCTAGGACTCACACAGTTCCACTAGCCCCATCTTTCTGTACTACTCATGCTAAGCTATTTAGGGTGGTTACATGTCCACATGCATCCTTAAGATGCTTCAAGATTCTTGCTTCCAACAATACCTGCGTTGGATGTCTTCACTTTATTCCATAGGACCCTTCTTTGCTTTACAAGCCTTGGATCTCCTATGGGTATAATAACGAATGTTGGGATAGCACGCAGGCTACTCCTCAACATTAATTAATTTTGTATGTTTGGCCAGTGCACAGGCTGCTCCACAACATCAATTAATCAATGTTGAACCAGCCACTTCCTGGATTTACCAAGCAGCTTACTGTTCCTTCAGAGTCCTTGCTTCCTGCATTGACCAAGGTTTCTAACAAAGAAACAATAATGCATCAGCTCACTGTTACAAGTTTTATGCTTGAAACCTTCATTATTCAAATAAGAAATGAATGAAATTGAATCCTTATCTGTATTGTGCATTTCCTCTCTCGTCCACAGGGTTCTACTTTTACTTTATAAGCCTTGGGATCCTCCTACGGACTAGGATGTTCGGCCAGCATGCAGGCTGCTCCAAATCATCAAATAATTAATTCCCTACCAGTACACCTTCATGCCGACTGGGTTTACCAAGCATTTGGTGGTGCCCAACCAGTCCCATACCTGGTTGGCCCTCTCCATTGCTGAGCCAGCACATACATATGGATCATCGGCCAATGGAAGGTAACTGCGCCACCGACCATTACAGGTCAAGGCTCCACTACTCTGCCTTAGGCTTGCATCAGCCTTTCACAGGTATCACAATCCCTCAATGCGCATAACAATTCTTCACCCACACAAGGGTGGCACTTCTTCTCTTATGTAAGCCGGCGGTTCCATTTAGGAATTCTTTAGGTGACTTTTAACTGCAAGCTATCATGGCCCCATGATACCCACTCACCTTACACAAGGGTTACCACTGCTCCTACAGTCCTCTTGAGTATTCTTTTCTTTACTTTTCCCTTTAATGTGCAGCACTGAATTTCATATGTATAATCTGTCAACACAAAATGGATATCAAGCTCATTAATATCACTGCTCTAGAATTGTAAACATATTTCATAACATTCACTATCCAACCTTGAAACACCAGGAATGCGTCCATTCCCTTAAGGTGTAGTCAATATTGGCATCCCTAACACAACTCAACACCAGAAAGGCGTGCACTCCTTACTGATGTGAACTATGAAGGTCCTAATCATACTTCAAGCAGTCTGCCATAATGGAAATAAAATCAAAACATTCTCTGCATATTAACTCTAATAATTAGACATGCATGTATGTATATATATATATATATATACATACATATATATCAATCAGGGTTTATGGAACACTTATCCATTTTGCAGATGTTATTTCTCTTCTTTAATGAGGAATGGAGGCTCCTTCTTTGATTTGACAGTCCCTCGGTTTTCCATCCCAATTCCTTTTGATGTTACATAACCTTCATATGTCTTACTGACATAATCTTCACCATCCCACTCATATTGTTTACCAATCATGTAGTGAAAATGAGACATTAATAATGTCTTATGGCATTTCACCTGAAACCCATTTTCAAATCATGGAATCTCTTCTCATGAAGTTTGGCTTCTGCAGGCCCACTCTCATGGTCTTACTACAATGTGTCTTCCTGGAACACTTATTGAACAACCAAACAGTTAGCAACATTTAACAATACAATTCAAATCCGATTGTTCCATAACCAATCCATGGCATTAATAATTAAATTCAGTATGAATTTGCAACTATGTCTACTACAGAAATTGGTTCTCATCCATGAGGCAATTCTCATATTGTTTGGCTCCTGTAAGTGACACCACTCTGCCCGTTATGGTCTTATGCCCGCTGCCATACATGAGCATCCACTTGCAGCGTGTCCTCCTGACACATTTTCATATAAGCCAAATAGTCATTAGCAATTATTAGTAAAATTTCAAATCCTTTACAAATCTGATATTTACAATTGTTCTTATTAATAGAACTTAGAGCTCTCAACCATGAGATTCCTTCTCATAAGCTCTAGATCCAATTTTCAAATCCGTTTCTCACAGAAATTTGATTTGCAATTGTGATAATATTCTCATGAGAATGTTTTCAGATTTATTTCATGCATACTTTACAACCATGAGAACCTTCTCATAACCTTTGGCTTCTGCATGTGGTAGATCCCAGTCTCTACTATGGACTTATCCTCATTGCCATACACAAGAATTTTCTACCTGAAAACTGAACCTTCAATCAGCCAAACACGTTGTGAGTATCTACGCACATAATCATTCATTGCCATAATAGTGACTAAAGTGATCTCAGAATTATAATACTCAATAATTCAAACACCTTCAACGGTTAACATTTGAAATGCAACGAAGTATATACACTTCTATATATGCATCATTATCACAATAGAATTTGAAGACATAGTCACACTATCCATGCAACTTAAATAAATCGTAAATACTCATTATTTCACGGTCATATCATTCATACAACTATGTCCTTCCACAGAGCATTCTAGCAGCCCATCAATCATGATTGGGTTCTTCATGCACTTACTATTCTGCATTCATAACAGCCCATGAAATGATCTTAGAATTATCATCAATTCATCATTTCATTCATTATTTATTTTGCAATAAAATATGCATCATCCCTATGCATTCATACAATGCATCACAAGATTTATAAAATCTGTTAATGCTCATCTACTCAATGCACATCTACTCAACGCTACCTTGCATTGTTTCATGAGTACTATGCATTCAAGTATATTATGATCGAAACATGACTATCTCATATAACTTGTATTACCATAATCAGGACCACCAGTCCTCACTTGCTTTGGTTATTAAGCACATAACCAACATACGCATGGCATGATATAAATTCATATGAATGCATTGAGATTTCTAAACAGTCATAGGGTGTAAGGATCATTTCCTTCACTTACCCACACATCACCAAGCTTGGTAGGTTAACAGTCCCCATCGATATTCAATATCACATGCGAACTAACTCAACATAGCTCAAACATAGTTTGAAGAGATCTTATCAAATCCTCTTTCAACATTCATGCAATTTGGCACCAATAATCATTACCTACATTGTTACCATTAACATCGCCTGATGTTACCTGATCAGTTGACCTCTTACCAAGGCTATTCAGTCCTTTTGCCAACTTTATGGTCATAGATTTTTTGCACCATCATTTCTGCATAAGGTTGTTGGCTTCATGCAACAACATCCTCAGCACATTTAGCCATGCTCTTTGTTATCTTTGGTCCTACAACCAATACCAACATCAACAGTCATTATCAACCACAATATTCTCCATTAGTGGTTCATTGCATATGTAGACTTCATTATTTTACCAATATGCAATATCCCATTTATGCACAATCATTTCCATATGCACTATGCAATGTTTGTTAAGATGTCATCTGGTGCATATACATCTATGTAATCCCTTACATTTTCAACATTTTTATGCCATATGACAATTTCATGATTATAAGTATGATAACAAGCAGGGGTTTAAAGAATTCTTCCCTTTTCGATCCCTCATTGTAACATGGAATTCTTCTTCCATATCATGCAATTGTAGAAATTGCCCATATCGACAACAAGATTGTTTGTCAAAATAGCCGTTGGCATTCTTCTGCACTAAATATCTAGGATATATGTAGACCTCATCTAAACTCTGGTCATGCATCATTGTTCCCTGTTGGGAAAGATTTCCAATGCCTACATTCCTGCTCCATTCTGACATCGGGTGCGGGAACTGCATCTCTTCAAAAATGACAACTTTCGCTCCAATTCTGCACATATTACACAGTTGCATTTTGGTCCAGAATGCCAACTTTAGCCACCTGTGGAAAAAAATCTATGAGGAATCACAAAAACTTTTATATCGGGCGAAGTTAGTCCATATAGCAAGGAACACTTAGCAATTCACGTATTTCAATTCCGATGCACCATTCATCTTCTATGAATTTCTGGGTTTTATTACTTCTCACTTTTCACATTTTTCCAAAATTCCAAATTTTGGGCCAAAAATGGCTATCTCCGAAACGGTGCATTTATGGGAAATCTTCGTCTAACGGAAACTGTCCGTCTTAATGAGAATATGAAATGTCTAGTTTAGTAAAATTTTTGATTCCCACATCTAGGGTAACTTTTACTGCCCACAAGCTTTTTAAAATCTCGAAAAAGTGGCCCGGAACAGTGCTTTTTGGCCTTCTTGCTCACCCCGACTCCACATCCTTTCGAGTTTGGCTCAAGATTCTGAACTTAACATCGTGCCTGCTTCATGGCCGTGCCTGATCAATTTCAGCTCAAACCGACCTTCTGTTAAGCCTCGGGGCTCCATCCTTCAAAAGTCACTATTATCTAATTTCTGTCAAATCGGAGTGTAATGGGCTCGGGGTCTTCACTGGTTCTTTCATGGCCTTCGTCAATGGCCTCCGAGCCCCACAGGAATCATCCCATTCTGAGCACGGATGCTCCCTCTATCCAAAAATTGAGTTTTGGTCACTTTACTCGTTTTTTTTTTTCTTCGTTCGCTCTGCCGCCATCGCGAGACAGTTTGTCGATCGCTCCCGCAACTGCAGAGCAATTTCACGAAGGCTCCCGCAATTGTGGAGCCATTCGGCAAAGGCTCCCGCAATTGCGGAGCCATTCGGCGAACGCTCTCGCAACTGCAGAGCCATTCGGCGAAGGCTTTCGTTGTGCAGCCATTCGGCAAAGGCTTCCGCCGTTTCGGAGCCGTTCGCGGAATGCTTCCGCCGTTTTGGAGCCGTTCGCGAAATGCTTCCACCGTTGCGTGGAATGCTTCCCTGGTTTCGGGGGGTTTTGCGGAATGCTTCCGAAATTGCGGAACGATTCGCTGAGGTCTTCCGCAGTTGCGGAATGATTCGCCGAAGTCTTCCGCCATTTCGGGATGACTCGCCGAACTCTTCCGCGTTGCGGAACGATTCGCGGAATCCTTCCGCAATTTTGGAAGAGAATTCCTTCCGAAATTTTTTCTTTTCGACGCCAAACACTTAGAAAATTTTCTGCTTTTTTGGAGCATTTCCCGAATTTTTTCGCATTGCGGGACAACTCGCGGAATCCTTCCACAAATTTCGGGGCGACTTCCCAAACTCCTCCGCGTTGCGGAAAAAATCGCGGAATGCTTCCGCAGTTTCAAAGCAATTCACCAAATGCTTCCGCAGTTGCGGAAGACATTCGGGAACTCTTCCCGAAACAGACTTAAACAAATTTTCAAAAAATTTTGGAACAATTTCTGGATTCTTCTTTCCTTCTGAATATGTGCCTTCTGATAAAGGGTGATAGCATTCATTCGTGCTAGCCTTGAATACAGTCCATTTATTTTGGTAAGAATCATATATTCCCATGACCATAGCCTTACCTTCTCTAGCATTTCTTCCAGCTATGAGAAAACAACATCTTGTGCAATGGTTAAAAGAAAATCCATAGAAACCTCACCATGTAAGTTCAATGCAAGCTGGAAGTTCAATCCATGATCTAGACACAGGATTGCAGATGTATTTGGATTCACCTGTACCAGAACAACAAAGTATGCTTTTGTCACTGGCCATCACAGACTTCAAACTTGGAAGGAAATCGATTGATAATCTGTGGAACTTATAGCTACTTTCCACGCTAATCCATAATTCCTTGATGCCATCTGAGCGCTGACCACGTGAAGTGAGAAAGGCCGAAGAAACAGGAACCGTTAAGCCGGAGGTTAATTCTTTAAATTCCAAGGACTTGAAAATATTGTTCCAGTGTTTGCATACTAGACACAACCTAAAGATTGCTTTCATGGGCAATCTCGCCTAAATTTGTAACCCCAACTCCTCTGTTAGTCTATTCCATGTCTCTTCTGCAATTGGATTTGGCCCATAGAGGCCCAATGCTGCAACCAGTAGCTCTGATACCACTCTGTAACGTACCCTTCCATCAAGTAATGCAGGGAAGGAGATGTTAACAACACAAGGGGCTTTTGATATAGGCTTAGCCCCCAATACTTTTACTCATAATTTCATAACAATTAAAAACTTCTGTGTGCAAATTTAAACTCAATAAAACACAGCGGAATTAAACATAACGACACACATACAAAATAGATTGCATGAGCATATTTATCTCAAGAAATCAATAGGTAGGAAGTTCAATCCCCTTCTTGGGCTATGCACATATTACATATTGATTCATTAACATGAATATTTAAATTTCAGATTGAACACATTGCACAACACAGACTGTATATAAATTAATTCACAAGAATACTTATCTTGCAACGCAAATGTCCACGATTGGCTATGTGAGAGAAACGTTCCACCCAACCATAGATCTCTGTCCAGCCTATATTCTTTCAGCTGAGAGATCACCCCCGAGCTGGGCTGTGTATCCACTAAGGAGGAACTAGATGGCTCACTCACTGTCAGGGTTTCACTCAAACAGCCATGCTAAGCCAACACACAGTTGGGTTTTTCAAGCATGCAATTGGAGATGGAGGAGGATGCTAGTCCACTAATCTCAATCCCAGAGCCACATAAACATCATGCTGGACTCAGCAATCCCATCCTCTGTTCATACATCCACTCTTGGATTTCTCACAACTCTGTCACAAATACTCAAAAACCGTCACTGATTTTCTGGGCAGTTAAAACTAGGTTTCTCCATGGATTTTGGGGTAGCTATTGCTCCCAAATTCGCCCCAAGGCTCATACCAACGGATCCCCCATTGGATTTCACTGTCCAATACCCATTCTGGGCGTTTTTGGCTTTCCAAAACGTGGGTTCATTCCAAGTCACGATTTTTGGTTTTCTCACTGCTCGGAGCTCGTTTTTGGATGGAGAATGATGTTGGTAACTTCACCATGGAATGGGGATGAGAATGAAGCCACCTCCCATGAGGTAGAGTGACTTGTGGGACAAGTAAACAGAGCCCATACCTACCCATACGAATTTCTGGGTTGCCCATCCCCCATTAAAGCCATGGGCTGACATCTCAACCACTTCCTTACAATAGGCATAAATGTCATCTAGGGAAGTCAATGTGTTCTCATAATGACATGTGGCAGGCTAGGGTTTAGTCCCATAGCCCCCTCACCACTCCCTAGTGGATACATGTGGCCCCTTCTCATTCGTTGCCTCCATAGCCAGTTTTGGTATTTTATATTGCATGGTGTTTAATTACACCCTTTTACAATGTTCCATGGCTTCAGAGCACATGGTATCAAAATATCAAATACTTTCCCTTTAAATAAAATTCGGGCTTTCACTAGCGGGTCCTTGGCCTTGAGCTCCACGCTAGGAAAACATACATCACATGTACACATTATTTACATTAAAGGCTATTATATCCTAAGGGTCGAATTGGGGCTATTACATCTGCATTGTTAAAATTTGGTAAAATATTGTACATATTCATTATCAAAATTGTAATTTTTCATTGTTAGTGTGACACAACTAAAAATGACTAACATAAACGACTAATTCACATTAATCATTGTTAGCTAGTCATATTTATATTCCCGTGACTAAATTAGTCATTTATGTTAGTCATTTTTACTTTAGTCACTTGCTATCTAGTCATATATTTTATCTCGTCACTAAATTAGTCATTTATCTTAATCGTTTTTAGTTGGCTTACTTAAAATTGCTCAATTTTAGTCATTTATCCCTTGAAAAAATAGTGGTGACTAAAGATTTTAGTCACCTAGTTAGTTATCTCTCATTTTGTACTAGTGAAGGTATAGTATGCGAGAATAGAAATTTATTTGATGTAGAGTTCAACCTTTTGGCACAAGGTTGAAGAATATGGTTGCTATATGTAGATGTCCTGATGCAGATATTTCAAGATGTTAAGATGTAGAGGGAGGATAGGGCTCAGTTACAGAAGGAGAAAAAAACTCCGCTTCAGAGGGAGTGACTACAACGCATAATTGACAGTTTTTTTATGAGCTTGGGATTTACCAAGAGTAAAGTAGATTCCAACTTTTACTACAAGGTTGTGAATGGTGGACTAGTGATACTATTTTTATATGTGGATGACCTATTTCTAATAGGGGACGTAAAGCTCATCACTGAATGTAAATGGAATATTGCTGCAAAGTTTGAGATAAAAGATCTGGGTATGATGCATTATTTCTTACGTCTAGAGGCGTGGCATAAATCGCATGAGATTTTTCCTTAACCAAGGAAAATATGTTGTACATATACTGAAGAGATCGGGATGATGGATTGTAAATACATGCCTACACCAGTGGTGATGAACCTGAATTTATTGAGTGGATGTCACCATGTATAGAAAAAATATTGGTTTGTTGATGTATTTGACGAACATGAGGCCACGAGATATATTCTTTGTAATGAACATTTTGAGTTAGTATATGGTTGAGTTGATACATGTTCATTTGATTACGACAAAGCAAGTGACTAGTGTGGAACTTAGTATAATCGAAGCAGAGTATATTGCAGCATGTTCCACCAGTTGTGAAGTTGTGTGGCTTCAAAATTTTCTAGTAGGGTTCTTTGATCTTGAGTTATAGGCGACTTGTATCTTTTGTGATAAGCAAAGTTGCATAAAGTCGAAAAAGAACGTTGTGCTTCATGACAAGTCCAAGTACGTTGAGATCATATACGACTACATTCATGACATGGTACGAAAGGGATTTGTGAATCTCCATTATGTTGTGAAATATGAGAAGATAGATGATGTGTTGAGCAAGCCTCTGTCAAGGGTAAAATTTGAATACTTCAAGGACAAGCTTGGAGTGTTCCAACGGGACTTCCCTCGTGAGAGGGAGTGTTGAGTTACATATGCAATTTCATAAGGCAGTAGCACAGTTAGTGTGGCAGCAGTAGGTAGTCATTCATGGACTAGTCACCTAGATTCTGTGTGAGCTAGGTGAAGTCGTGTAATGACATAAAGGTTTGATGGGATGCCAAGACCCATAAGATCGATTGAATGAATTTCTAACATAATTGATCTTAAGATAAAATTCTAACATGCAAATCATGGTGGCTTAGTATTTACAAAGAAATGTGGTGAAGTACTTTGAAATGAAACAAAACAATTGATCACAATGGTTCTTGGATAGCAAGGGTGAATTCCATTTGCTACAATAAGGAAACCATTTTCAATTAAAATAGAAAAAAGTGGACATACTCCTAGAAAGAAAAGGTAAATGAGGGAGAAATAAAGTAAAATGATGAGTTAAGTCGAATTTGTCTACATGTTGGTAATATCTATTTATAAAATAATTCAATGGAATAGCATTTTTGGATAGAACAAAGTGGCATTTGTTGACCATGGGTGGCAAGGTCAATACTCATCCTAGTTAAGATGAGTGTTACAAAAGATTTAAAACACAAAAGAAATACCTATGGTTAGAGAATGTTGGGTTATTAATTGAAAACAAAAATCTAGCGCAAAAATCTTGAGCCAACCATAAGGGAAACTCCACCATTTTGCTGGCTTCTACTCATGTCACCATTTTTCATCATGTTTTAGAATTTTTAAAGATAAGATGAAAGAACCATTTAAGAGATAAGATGCATAAGGACATAAATAAATATATACATTGTTATTTCAGATCCAGGATCTAAAAGGCCTGCTCCATTTGCACCCACCCAAAACTACGAACACTAACTGCAAACATCGACTTACATACTCGCATCTCGATCAACCAGTAAAAAATCAATAAAACAGACGAACACGTCCCTTATTCAGTGAAATGTGAATTTATGTATAAAGAGAGATGTCTACTTCCTTCTCTATTAAAATGTGGTCGATATCATAATAATATGCCATACTCAATCGCTGGTATTCTTATGGTGGGATCTGGATTTCAATTTTATTTAGGATTGGAAAAATTGAGCACGTAACTCAATCCACCACCTCATCCCAGCTAAATGATGAATAACTAACTATATTGAGACAATTATAGGGATATTGAAACAGGGAAGGCTAGGGAGAGACTCATGAAATTATATTTTGAAAATGAACATTTAAGTTTCATGATCTCGATCCCTTGGGAGTGTAGTATATTAGCATAAATAAGGACCATCGATTCTCCAAGTCAACCCACAAGCTTATAATCAAAACTAGACCCGGTAGAAACCATAAACAACGGAAACCAAAATATTAAACCCAAGGCTGTAACTACAAATCCAAGTCAAACCCTAAAGGTACAGTCATGCATGGAAGAGAAGGGTTTTCACCCATGTCCAGCAAGGAAGGATTTAAAATCATGCTAGAGGATTAAATTGAGATGTAACCCATGACCGAGCACACAACGAAAAAACAAATCCCGGTAGAGAAGGAAAAGATGTCCCTGCCGATAAATTGAAAAATCCGTCCTCCAACAGAGAGAAATCCGTCCTCCAACAGAGATATTAGAACCCAGGAAAAGAATTTTCACTCCCAGGAAAATGACCTCATGCAGAAGAAATTGGACCCAAACAGCATAAAAAATGACTTTGCAGCATAAAAGAAGTAGTACGTACAGTCTGTACTACCTTAGATATACAAGCAGCTACGCTCATTAGAAAGGCCTCGAAAAACCGCAACCAATAAAAGAAAATTCATTGCAAACACATTCCTTGATCACAAGATATAAGCTTCTTAAGAAAACCTAGGTTCGGCAAAAAAAAGAGGCTGGGAAGTTGCCAGACCTAAAAGTGCAAAAAAAAATTTGAGGATTTAGAAAAATTAAAAGCCCTAAACTAGTTTTAGGAAAATCAATTCTAATATGGATAATCTGAAGTTGATTTTAATGAAATAATAGTCAATCTTATTTGATTTCTGCATTCCACACACAATGGCAAGGTCAGAATTTAAAAAAACTGAAAAAAATGAGGTAAACTTGCAAAACAAGGGTTAGGGTTAAAAAAAACTCAAACTTACATAAAATATGCCTAGATCTAAAGTGAAGTCTTGATGGATACTAGATTTAATAGAAAAATAACAAGATAAGGAGATCCTCAACAAAAACATAAGAAAATGTTCTTCTATTTTTTTTTCTTGAACAACATACCTTAATCAACCTTTATTATGATAATCATCATCATCATCATCATCATAATCAAATTTAAAATTTCATTGTCATCATCATAATCATCATCACCATTGTCATCATCATCATCATCATATAATCACATCATTGTTAATGTCATTATCACCCTCGTTTCTTATCATTATTTTCATCATCATCAATGTTATTTCCATTGACATCACCATCATCATCATCATCACCATCAACATCATGACAATTACCATTTCCATCATCATTATCATCATCATTGTCATCAACATGTTATTTTTAAAAGTGAATATGGCAATCAAGACATGATGTAAGATTCAACCTTCATTTCCAAAAGTGTTCTCCCTAAGATATGTATTTAGATTGTCATTGTAAATCCCAACAAAGTGGTAGAAAAAGATAGTTTTTTTTACCCCAATGATGATCCTAATGATGTGAGAAAATCCTTTTCATGTGAAGAGCCATCCTACAATTGTGTTGAATAGAGCCTCAAATCAATCACAATGAGAAACTTAAGCTTATAAGTGTCTTGCAATCTTTGGAACAAGGATGCCCTCAAGACTAAGTCAAAATCTTTCTAAAAACATACAAAACAACAAAAGACTTTGGAATACCATTGAATAACCTCCTCAATAATAGAAGAAAGTATATTTAAGATGTGATCTCATGTAATATTTGTTCTGAAACCTTGCTTCTCATACAAATTATTTTTTTCTCCTCCTAAGATATTAGAATATCCATGTATCTAAAATCATGGAAGAAACTTTAGCAAAGGTATGCCCAATCATGATTGTCCTAAATCCCTTGAATCCTAACTATTGCCCAAACTAAAAGTTAAGTTAATAGCTGTTCTCACCAAGTTTGGGAGGAGAACCAATGTTGTAAACTTTTGAAGCAAGGCTAGGACAACACTAAATAAAGAAAGAAGGGTAAATTTGAATATAAGTGAAATGAGAAAAGTAAATATAAAATGGTAATAAAAAATGATAAAACATCTAAATGCCAAATTCCTTCTCTTAATTATGAGAAAAAAATTTAGACAATTTAAAGGCAAAAACTCATGTTTGTACAAAAGTATAGTAAACAATTTATGTAACTACAAAAAAAATAACAAACTTGCAAGAGGATGAAGAAAATGCTGCAACAAGATTTTCAAGATATTACATTGTTAGATTCTAGAGGACAAGATGATTTGAAAGGTGGAAAAGGAAAAGAGGACAATGAAAGTTAGCTTAAGAAAACAAATTAGATTTTATTTTTTGTAAAAAAAAATAAAAATGCCTAAGATTGCTCACTAAACTCCAAAACCACTAAATAAAGCAACAATGACTCAAGAATATTACCAAACTACAATTGAATCTGAAGTAGCATAAAAACATGTTGCAACTAGCTTTAATAATGAGAAATAAGAACACTGCAAAATCTTACACGGGAAGGGAGATCATTTCCAAAACCCATTGTAAGTGTCAACACAAGCTATGCAAGGAAATTATTGATATAGATTCTATGAACAATATGGTAAGTACAAAAATGGTACACCATTATATCCCATATGCATTCCAAAACCATTTCTAGAAAAAAACTACTTTTGGTAAAAAATTTGCAACTTTTAACAACAATTTCAACACATCCAAAAAAAAATTCAATCTCTTAACAACAATTTCAGCCTAATTAAAAGCACTTTCAAAGACTATTTGTTGGTAGATGTCTTTTTTTTGTCTAATGGCATACAGTGCATTCCAATTCATTGAAGATGCATTCAAGTAGGTTGGTGATATATATTCCAAAACCATTTCTGGAAAAAAAAGCTACTTTTGATAAAAACTTTTGCAACTTTTAACAACTTCTTCAAGACAACCAAAAACATTTTCAAAGATTATTTAATAATGATGCATATTTTGGCAAAATTTTGCATCTCTTAACAACAATTTCAACATAATTAAAACCACTTTCAAATACTATTTTAACAACAATTTCAACATAATTAAAACCACTTTCAAACACTATTTATTGGTAGATGCCTTTTTTTGTCCAATGACACAACATAATTAAAACCACTTTTAAACACTATTTATTGGTAGATGCCTTTTTTTGTCCAATGGCATACAATGCATTCCAATTGATTAAAAGATGCATCCAAGTAGGTTGGTGAGCTGAATTAAAATCCAGTCAAATTCACAAATATTATAAATCAGAGTAAATAATTAAGAAACAACCTAGAAAAATGAAACTCCAAGTTTGTTTTAATAACTTGCACATAAAAAGAGTATGTTTACAATCTCTGAACTCTTCTTATTCTTCCCAGAGTTTCTTAGCCTACAAAAAACTCTATTAAATGACAAAAATGTTTAATAAAAATAAAAATTCTGCTATAGTTTGAATCAGCCAATGATGATGGCTTAATCTAAACCATTTTTGAAATCCACATCATATTACCCAGCATCTTCAGCCTCTTAATACATCTGCAAAAACATACCTACCCTGAAATATATTACAAGGGCTGAAGTTGTTTTCTCAAAACTTTGCTTACTTGAGGTGTTATGACTAAATCTAAATGCTAAGAACAAAAGTGAAAATCTAAATAAAAAAGTAAAAATATTAAAAATGAGGTGAAAGGCAAAGGCTTGCATACCTTAATCAACCTTCATGTCTGGCCTCGGTTCAAAGGCTACTGGCATCTCCCAGCAGTCCCCTATACTTTCAGTGGTGTCTATTATACTTTCAGTGGTTTCTATCAAAGGATGGTCGGGAAGCCAACTCCAAGGACGATTGGGAAGCCAACTCCATGTGTTTTCAGTGATACCATAAGCAAGGATCTCACTCACCTTCCTTTGCTGAAAGACTATGAAGTATATGCTATCCCCCACTCCTACGCAACATGTTTTGCAGTGAACAAAATACCTCTTGCCATTCATAGAATATCTCCTGCAATTCATAGATAATCTCTTAAGATGGGAAGCAGGAATTCTTGCAATCTCCTTCCACCAAGACGACGACGAAGAGGAGTTGAGGTTTACCTTCTCCAACTCCCATATAATAACGTCCAAAAGCTTCTCACTATTTCTCACTATGTGCGCCGCGACTAGAACCCGTGACCCGCAATTCAACAGATGAGGCACCATGTATACTCCGCGGTCAGCTATCTCAGGCAATGGCCTAAAGATGGAAGTCCCACTCCCCTCTCTAATATTGTAACCCACAACGGTCCGCCGCAGAGAAATGGTCGCCAAACAGTATAAATAGCCGTTGCAGAAAACCAGCTGCTTCCCCACATGCTTCACATTTTCTGGCAGGTGTCCTGCAATTCTCCATGACTTGTCAATGGAATCGTATATTTCGACTTTAAGTGAAAGACTTTGTTTTGCCGTGCCCATCACCACGACTTTGTATGCGTCACCACTGTCACTCATGATGCCGGCGTTAAGGATGACGTCCAATGAAAAAACGGGAAGTTCTACATGCGTTCTTGTGAGAGGATTGCAAACAACAAATGGCATCCGCACATCAATATCACGAATACGACACAACAAGAAGAGGCCAGCTGCGGATCCGTGGCAGAATGAATAAATTGGATTTTTAATTTCTTCTGGATATTGTTGGAGGAAAGACAGGGAGACAGCCGAGATCTCCTTCCAGGTCTGATCGAAGAAACAGGAAGCCAATGATCCGGGGGCTTGCACAGGGACCCACGCATTCACCCATTTATGTGATGCGCCTTCTACCACAGTAACCAGCCATGGATCCTTGTTAGGGGTTTTCTTAACCCAACTATTTGTTATAAATTCTCTGGACGACAAAAGGACATTCCATTCCTTGGACACACTGCGAAATCTGCATACAGACTCTATTGGCAACCAAGCCCATATTTCCTCCATTAGATTCACATGAACACGGACCAATCACAACACTTGTTCATATTACCCATTTCACTTAACCTAGAAGATAGAAGATGAAAGATGAAGAGAGTGAACAAGCACAATCTAAAACACAATGATTAATAATGGCTCCCACTCACATAATGGTTCTCAAACATACTTCACAAATATCTTTAAATCCAAAACTCAAAAACTAGTTTATATAGGAGTTTGTCTACTCTCTGTGTCAAATCCGAAAGAGCATGGGGCACGGAGCATAAGGCATGGAGCATGTACACCTATACCCAAAGGGGATCTCAAAGTCCCACAATGTGACTTTAAAGAATATATTATTATTATTATTTTGCAATAAAATATTATTATATCTAAAATCTAATTTTTTGAGGGGAATTAATTTATAATGGACCAAAAATTCATTAGGCACCATCACCAAATAGACCAAAAAGCCTAGAAGTCTGCTTTGTAAATTTTGTGGAACAAAAATAAAAAAAAAAAACAATATTTTAAACACTTTCTTAATAAAATTTGAAAAAAAATATTAATATATACATTATAATATATAGAGAGTTCACGAATATTTGCTAAAGACAAAAGTCCCGGGCCTGACTTTTTTGACCTGATGGGGGAAGAGCTTTTGGAATTAGTGAATTTCTCCAAGATTCATGGCTTCCTGCCAGGAGGACTAAACTCAACATTTGTCACTCTCATACCAAAAAAAGATAAGCCCTCATCATTTGGAGATTTTCGTCCAATTGCTCTTTGTAACTTATTATACAAGCTCATATCAAAAATCATTGCAGACAGATTGAAGGTTTTTTCCAGGCATATTTCGGCTGAACAGTTTGGCTTTTTAGATGGAAGGCAGATCTACGACGCAATCGGCATCACTCAGGAATTAATGCACAGTATAAAAATCCATAAAAAAAGGCTTTTCTTCTAAAAATGGATTTAGTTAAAGCATTTGATAGAGTTAATTGGTCTTTCCTCAGATTGATTCTCATCAAAATTGGGATTCCTCCATCATTCATCAAATGGATCATGGCCTGCATTACCTCCACAAATATCTCAGTGCTTGTAAATGGTAGCCCTTCAACCTTTTTCTGTTGCTCCAGGGGGATTAGACAGGGTTGTCCCCTATCTCCACTGCTTTTTATATTGGTCATGGATGGATTTAGCAGACTGATAAATGAAGCTTTAAAGAAAGGCAAAATAAAAGGTATAAAGATTGCAAAGAATTGTGTGATTTCTCACATATTATTCGCAGATGATGTGCTGGTGGCTGGTGATGATTCCATTGAAGAGTGGGATGCTTATAAGAACATATTCCAAACATTTTGCAGAGCTTCAGGAATGACGATCAGTGCTGATAAATCCAATTTCTATACTCTGGATTTGGATGAAGAACAAATCATTGATATTCAGTCGATCTTGCCATACAAGTGTTTTCCTATGGAACTTGGCTTTAAATATCTTGGTTTCACTCTTAAACCAAACAATTATCAGATAAAGGATTGGTATTGGTTATTGAAGAAAATTGAAGCACGCATTGCGCATTGGGCATATAGGCTCCTGTCCATTGGTGGAAAATTAATACTTGTCAAATCAGTTTTGGCTAGTATTCCAGTGTTCTGGTTTTCATTATTTGAAGTTCCTTCAGCAATCATTAAACAAATTAGAAAGTAGTTCTTCAATTTCCTGTGGTCTGGCTCTATAGGTGGTCCAAAGATTCAAATGGTAGCGGCTGACTTGCTCTCCAGACCTTTTCGCTATGGTGGTTGGGGCATCAAAGAACTGGAGACTTTTAATGTTGCACTTAGACTTAAAAGTGCTTGGCGGGGCATCTTTGGACAGACCCTTTGGTCTCGGATTTTACACATTAAATACATCAAACCAAATTTTTCATGCTGGATTAGAAATCCCAGACTAAAGGGATGGAATTTCTCCCCTATCTGGAGGGGTTTTATGAAAGTGTTTCATTGGATTAAGGACGATCTTCTATGGCAAGTAGGTTCTGGAAATAGTATCTGTGTTGGCATTGATCCTATCATAGGACTGAATTTTGATCACACCCTTCCTTCTAGCATCACCAGTTACTTGCAAATTATTGGCTTAAATACCCTGAACAAACTCCAGAATTTCAATTACAGAGCTGGCATCAATTCGAAATGGTTGTCTGCACAGGATATTGGCCTCTCAGGATACTTGGCTAATGTATGGAAAAACTACATCAGAAATCTTGATGCTGCGGGCATAACCTTAAATGGTGATTCTGATAAGCTCGTGTGGAGTGGAAATCCAGCTTCGGGTGTTGTCACAGCCCAGTCTGCATATTCTAGGATCCTACAGGAAAAATTAATTTTTCCTCAGGATTGGTGGTACAAAAGGATTTGGACCTGGAGCATCCCGCTTAAATTGAAGTGCTTCATTTGGCTAGTGTTACTCGATAAGTTAAAAAGTTGGGACAATTTATGTAAGCGGGGCTGGACCGGACCTAGCTTTTGCATTTTATGTAAAGTTGATGCTGAAACAAAACAACATTTGTTTGTTGACTGTTCCTTCACCTGCAAAATATGGGACATGTTGTCAAAAAAACTTAATATTTCTATGTGCTGGAATGTTGGGGATTTCAACAAATGCTTATTAAATTGGTATAGACATTGTAAACAGCAATTTTATATTGCCATCTGTATTCCTTGGGCCATATGGTACATTAGAAATTGTGCCATCTTTCAGAATTTGGTGCCAGATAGTTCACATTGCAGCTTGGTTGCATTGAATATGCTCTCTTCCTTTGAGGTGGAACCGCAGAAATCAAAGACTATCAAGATTAGTACCTTCAATTTCAAAGTTGAACAGCCGGTGCTATTTTTTGATGGAGCGGCAGAAAATGGTCTCTGTGCTGTTGGAGGTGTTCTCTATCTAAATGACTCACATTATTATTCTGTCAAATTAAATTGTGGTGCTGGAACAAATATGAAGGCAGAATTGATGGCCCTTTGGTGTGTATTAAAAATTGCAAATATCTTTGGGATGGTCAACATCAAGGTTTTTGGTGACTAAGGGTCACCATCAAGTGGGCAATGGGTGATTTTAAACTTAATGTCTTGAACCTGAGACATTGGGCAGCAAGAACCTATTTTGAAATCTCCAAACAGCATAATATCAGTTTTGAACATATTTATAGAGAATTTAACGATCAGGCCGATAAACTTTCAAAGCTTGCACTTTCTGGCGCAGAAGGTTATCTCATTTGGGAAGAATGGTTTGAAGACCGTTGTTTGGATCAGGGCTCTTTTTATTTCCTGGATTAATCTGGTGATGAACTGTTCTTTCGACATCTTTTGTATAGATGCTACACTGTATATTTTTTGATCTTTTTGGACGACATGGTCTTTTGGTTTAATTCCAGTGATATGTAATAGGCTGTTCTGAGATTGTGGTAGCTGATCTATCAGCTATTTTGAGAGATTATATGATGTTCTGTATATGATTCAATCTCTTGAATCAAGAACCTTCTTTGTACTATTTGATTCTATAATAGAATATCAATAGTAGTTTTTTTTCTCTGGAAAAAAGAATATTGCAAATCTAAAACTTGATAGGGTATGTACACCTCTACGCAAAGGGGTCCCAAAGTCTTGCAAATGTGAACTTAAAAATATATTATTATTTTCTTTTGCATTTCAATATTATTGCATCCAAAACCTAATTCTTTGAGTGGAATTAGTTTACAATGGGACAAAAATCCATTCATTACCAAATAGACCAAGAGGGCCATGCTATGTACATTTTGTGGGAAATAAAATAAAAAAATTTCAATATTCTAAACACTCTTAATAAAATTTGAAAAAACCATTAAAGTATGCATTATAATATGTTGAATAAATTTCACTTATGACCCTAATGGTCTTTAAATGCATATATTACATAACCTTAATAATATTTGTGGAACACATTGGTTTGAGTGGACATCCCTAGCCGTACCACATATTGGGTCATCATTTACATCATAAATTACCTTAACACTTATTTGTACACATAGGACTAAGCCTCATTAGTAATAATCTCACTTGAGAAAATATAAATTTTATGACATAATATTATGGGATACTTAATGTTCCCAAACAATTTTTATATAAGAGCAATAAAGAGGTAATAGATTGATGACTTACTATTAGAACATTATTATACCTAAGGACCTTAGTCATACATCATTTTGGTGATTAATTGGTCCAAAACTGGCTAATAATTACAATCCAAGGTTGTTAGAAGGTTGTTAGAAGTTAGTTAGGGTAAATGATGGCTTATCCACCAAAGTATGGGCCAAAATTAGTCAAATATAGTTGTTGGCGCCCTAATAATAACCACCACCAACATTTTTTACCACAATCTGAGCTAAGGCGCCTTGTTTTCCTATTTTAAGGAAATTGTTTTTGACTTAAGGCACCCATGCATTAAACCTAGTCATTTTGATCCTTTCTTAGTTGTTTTGGCCTATACTTGGATACCTAAATCCACCCAATCTTATCCACCAGATGTGTGAGTCTTATTAATATCTTCGCATGCCTATCCAACGTTCACGTGGACAATTCGTACATGTTTAGTTAGATTTGGGAGCCTATTGGCCAACCTAAGGGGGATGAAGGTCCAATGTAAGCTAGCCACTTGTACAACCTCCAAAGGAAAACAAATTCTTCTTATTGTTATATAAGGAGGATCACAACTCATTGTTGGGTTGGACAGTTAATAAAATATGATATTTGATCATTTGTTTTTCTGGTTTTTAACAATTATATTATTGGTTTTTTATGGCATTTATATTCCAGAATTATTTTTTTCACTAATATCTTGCATACTTAGCCATTTATTTCAACTGTGAAGTAATCTATAGATGCTAGATCCTACTATGATATAGATTTCACACTTACTCTACATAGATAATTTGAAAAATGATATCTCATATGTTGGACTATGAAATCCCTTAAATATTTAAACAAAAAGAGTGAAGGGAGCTCAAAATTAGATAGTTCATTAGGCACAATATTTCCTAACAATTTCCAAATGGGGTAGCAAGCTAAGTGGGCTTGACTATGTGTAAAACTTCAAAGTTAAGTGCACTTGAGCCAAATGACTCTTGGAATGGATGCCCTCTCGAGAATCATTTGCTACCATGTGAAATCCTAGAAGTGGTGCAATGAGTGCTAAGTGGGCTATTAAAAAAATACAAGAAATTGGTCAGTTGTAACTATACTCATGAGTTATGGGATATGGGTCATAGACTAATGTCTAACTCTATGTTGATAATCCCAAAATTTTTTTATCATATGTTGGACTTCGAAATATCCTAAATATTTAAATAATGAGCATATCCATATATCTCAATGTATCAAAGGAAACATAAGTAAAAATTATTGTGAAGAACTGCTAGGTTCCACATAGGATCCAGTAGTGGAAAGAAGGTGAAAAATCCAACATGGAATATTGGCTACAAATTTAAGGGAAAAATAATCGATTATATAATGCTCTCCAAAAATTTGAGGGTAAGATAGTGAGGTAGGTGCAAGTAGTAGAGGGGAGAGGGGAGGAGATAGGAAAGGGGAGGGAGGTCATTCATGACATCGATGAAATAAAATATATAGAGTATTCTTGGGGTCTTAGCATCACCACAAATAATGAGTTGGAAACCTTTACATTGCCAAGGGGACTCAAAAGTAACGGAGTTAGTAAAGTCACAATAATTGGAGACTTTGTGGTTATTATAAGAGCTCTTCATTGTTGGACATTCTCATATAGCCTCCCTTTTACTAGATTATCTCAACAAATTATGGCTATAGAAAGATAATTTAATTCTATCGAATTTTACCTCATCCTCCTATCAATTAATTAAAAAGAAAATAATGGGATCTTAATAAATAAAGGCATCATTAGTATAAAATATGAGGTTGGGAAGGGATAGACGTAGGAAATTTAATTCCATGTCTCCCCTCACATAAATGTCATTAAGGTAATGTCATTACACCTGAACATGAAATCAAAGGAAAGTGTGTCAATTAAACCCCATCACCTTTCCCCAAGACTATTTAACCTTCTCACAATGATGTTAATGTAGGTATGGGTGACAAGTTTGGCCTCATGTGTGGGAATTTTTGGATGTTCACTAAAATAAATATGGCAAGAGTGGAATCCAAACATGCATCATTTGGTAAGCCTAGAGTAGTGCTAAGTTTCCATCCAGTTCTAGTTAATCTTCATTGGAGGGCTCTTTATGGGAAGGTAAGCCTTACATGGTACAATTCAACTATCAAAATTGTTGTTGCATAATCTATGATTTGAAGGAGATATATAATGGTATAGAACACTTTGAGAGGAATGTTGAGGAGACCAACAAAATCATGGCTTCCTCAACTAAGAAATGGAGTAAATGTAAGGAGGAAATAAAGATTCATACAAGAGAGAAGAGCCAATTTTGTGACTACTGCATCACTAAAGTGAGTGAGAACATCATCAAGTGGCAAGAATGAGACACAAAAACATAGGATTTCATGATAGCTTACTGAACAATAATACAATCTATGATTGGTAAAACGATGCACTACCTTGATCTCCCTAGTCCTACAATTAGTACATTTCATGTGGATACTTTGGATGATTCATCCTCATGTGAATTTCCTGAAAATACAAGTTATTTTGATGTTCTTCACCTAAGACATGTAGTCAAAGCTTCAATTGACCATCTAGGTGCACTTTCCATTGAGGAAATGGAAGAAGATGGAATAAATAAGTGAACTTGAACAACCTTGTCCACTTAAGGCATAGTTAAATTTATGGTTTATTATTGTATTATCACTTTGTTTTTATTTTAGGATAGTTCATTAGGAAGTAAACCTACCCATTGACAACTACAAGTTTTTGGAAGTTTCAATGCAAACAAATTTTTGGATGGAACATGTTCACAAGAAGACTAGAGGCAAGGCTATAGTGCATACATTGACTTTTGTAACTCTAGCTATATATGAAAACCACAATCCTTTTAATACAACCATTTAATCGTTATTATGAAAAAAAATCTAAAAGTAAGGTCTCCTTCATCACAAAAAATAATTCAAACTCTAAAAAGATGTCATGTCGAATGTCAATTGCAAGTGTTCAAAGTCGGGGTAAAAATATCAATGTGAAAACCAGTAAAAAAATTTCAAGGTGATTGTCAACCCAACTATATGAAATGGTATCTTCACTCGACTACTTTAACTTCATCTCATCTAATTATATATATTTGATAATTAAAATATATGTTAATATAAGATCAAGTCAAATATTATAAAAATTTATAAAAAAAATTGGAAAAATGACTACAACATTCTCTATAAGATAATAATGTGTATTTAGATAATGTAATATCCAAATAACCATTGTGAACCAATATCAAAGGTAGTAGTGTTATAGGCTAATGCGTTAATATCTAGAATGAAAACCAACCCAACTAGTGGGGGTTGCATTTTGGTATTGGGGATTACATAATCGTTAATGTCAAATCAACTTGTTGTAAATATAGTGATTTTATTATTCATAATACTTTGAAGGCCATTCCAAACCACAATGGAATGATTGGTTTCGGTCTAAGGGATTACATAGTAGTCAATGCCAAATAATTTTGGTGTAAACATGTGTAAATGTAATGATTATATTATGAATAATGCTTGAAGGAAATTCTAACAACAATGGAAGGATTGGTTGTGCTAAAGATAATGATTATATTATGTGTGGCATTCCAAGGTAATCCCAAAAAACAATGGAGGGATTGGTTATGGTAATCACATTTTTTAATATAAATTGTGTATTATAAATATATAGATTTAGGGTCCTCACATGAAGATGAGGGATCTTTTAGGTGAAATTGTAGATTCGTGAAATGATCAAGAGTTTAGAAAATAAAAAATGCTCGAGCATTTATTACATCTAGTCATGGGCATGATCGGGCCTCCAATGTCAGTTAAAATGCATGATAGGAAACAAAAGCGCTCAAGAATTATTTAACTGCATGATGCTCAAGCATTATAACTCTCTACCAATATGTAATTACATAACGCTATAGCATTATGTATTACATAACGCTAGAGCGTTATGTATTACATAACACTCGAGCATTATTTATTCCATAAACGCTTGAGAATTTTACTTAACATAGTATAAACCCAAATGGGGTCATGACTGACCTCCATTCCGTGTCCAATAGAAAATAATAGTCATGAGAAAGTGGTGAGGAGAAGCAAGAATTATCAAGCATTCTACAATAATAGAGGGGGAAATTGGACGAGGATGACATAAATTTGAATAGGAGGGAAAATTGGAAGAGTAGGCATGGTTCCTTAAGCAACTATGCTCTTGAATTTTTCCTCATTTCCTTATTAAACATATAATTTTTGTTGTTTCCCCAATTTGTAAATCCAATTAAATGAAACCAAAAATTAAATTTCCATAACAAATTACATACTAAATCCATAACCATAGTCTAATTATGTACCAAATCCAACTTGAAAATGAATGGGTTCACAAATGTTGAGGATCTCACTCAATGTAATGTACCCAAATAAAGATTTAGCCACATTAACTCAAAAATGGCATTCTTGGACTTATAACTTGAAAAACATTTGGTTCAAACACTACTTGACTAATACTAAATATTTCAAATGGAGTTGCTAGAACACCTATAGACTCTAAAAAACTCAAAATATACACATCCCATACACCTAAACAAATTCACTTAGGGATTTGCTTTTATATTTTGCATATTTCGAAGTGCATCGCACCCGGGAAAGGCCAAAAATTACCAAAGGCAATGGCCCCAGGAATTGTGTGGAAACTTCTATGTTTCTAGTGAAATACTAGAAATAATAGTAAGGAATTGTACTTCATATTTGAGAAACATGGTCAGATACATATGCATCAATTTGAAATTATGAGGGATTGGCTCATTATTTCATCACATAAAGGAAGACTAGCTCGAATTTGACTAGTAAAGACTACTGGTTTCCAACTCTTTCCAAACACACTAAGAGTCTCCCAAATTCGACCATAGAGGCTCATATATATATATATATTAAAACACCTCAAACAAAGCTATATGGCTCACATACTAATTACAGAGAACACTTTGGAGTATTTACAACACAGAAATTAAGTTTGCTTTACCATTTGTGCATATTTTTACAAAGAACATTTAACATTGGAGAATGGACATGAAACTGTTGGAGAAACACAATGGACCTTTATTTTTATTGGATGGATACTTTCAAGATCTCAATCTAGTCTTAAAAGATCCATCATGCTTTTTTGGCGGAAACTCTAATTACAACCATCCAACTCTCATACTCTAACTACTTTTTTCATGCATGATTCCTCAAGCTGCCATTTATGTAAAGGTTGAACCTACTACCATAGATAGTGGCCAACAGAAACATCCAAGTGAAGTCTACAGTTCTACTGCCATACTTGATTCTAATTACTGGAAAAAGAAGTCTGTCTTTCTTACTGGTCATAATTTACAGCTACTTATGATATCTAACAAACCCCTCAAATGGTAGTGCCTTTCCCCATGCTATTGTATGTCCAACCCAGTTGAAACAAATGAATCCCATAATGATCCCAACGTCCCAAATGAACCTGAGAATTGCAAGGTGTCTACTACATCAACCTCTACACTACATAGTATCAGCATAAGGATCCTTATGAAAACTCCCAAACTGACTAACAGGAAAATATTGTGTCCATCCTTCATAAAATTCCCCGCTTAGGAAACAATTCCACTACTCCACATGGACAGACTTTTGAAACTGATGGCTAGCTTGCTCTCCTTTTCTAGCTACTAAATTGTAGAACCAAAAAATATCAGGATCTCAGTGTCGATGCTACACCCCTCCAAACAGATAAAATTGGAAACCCCAATTTCTACAGTTTCTGCTGAATTTAGGTCAAAATTGAAAATTCTCGGATCTGAGATATGACTCCACATATGAATGTTACCTCCTAGGTAGAGTTCAATAATTCTAAGATAGAGCTTTATATGAGGATGGAAAGGATTATAACTGAAAGCCCTAGTTTCCAACTTTCGGCAATTGCTACAAGTATTTGTCGCAATGCTTTCTACCAGTCCTACTGATACCATGTTAGAATTTTAACTTAAGAGCAATTATGTTAGAATTTCATTTAATTTATCACATCACATCATAATAATTGCATGCATAAGGATAATTGAAAGAAATACATTTAACAATAGACACAAATATTTATCCTAGGAAAACCCTCTAATGGGAATAACCTAGTAGAACTTCTCAGTATAGATTCATCAACAAAGTACAATGTCAATACAATTAAGAGATAAAGCTCTCTCACATAAAAAAAAATACACAAAAATAAAAGATAAGATAACCTCGAGAATATGTCTTCCTTTAGCTGCTACTATTCTCTTCCTCCTGTGCAGTTCTCTCTCTCTTGCTTGAGCAAACTTATATGATATCTCCAAATGAGTAATTTGCCCTCCTTATTTATACACTTTTCTCGCTGATTTTTTCACTATAGAGACGAATTCACTGGGGAAAGTTTTCCCATTGTTTGGGGCAGTTTGACCCATTGATTTCTGTGCGGACGACTTGTTTATTTTCACTTGATTTCTCGAGAGTATATCTTTAGCATTATTCTTTTAGGGTTTTACATTAGGATTTATGAAAATCTCAACATTGCAAAGATAAGGTAGTTACCTTATTATTTCGAATATTTTAGAGTCTTGTGTGAGCATTGCAGTTGAAGAAAAGAGATAAGTTTCAAAGAATAATTGCTTTTGGACATAGCTATCTATGACATTGTTTTTTCTCTTGTAGACAAAGTGAGGTAAGACAAATGTGCAGTGATATACAAAATGCATCTGTCATGAAAAATATGTTTCTTTTACTTACTATACATCATATATTTTAGTCTACAAGCCTCTTGATTACAACTAAAACCTTAATCCTGAGGATGAATTACAGTTTCGATACTAGACTTCTCTCCTCCGCTTTGTTACATCCTAAGAAGTTTCATAAGTTACATCATACTTACATACAAAAGTATGCAATATACATAATTACATGTGGAAGTATTTATTTAGAGGATATTTGTATTGTTTGGAAGTTGCTTTAGAAAACACATCAAATTATTGAGGGATATCGGTGTACATACATCATGTGATTAATTTTACTTAGGTCAATGATCTAATCACTATGCATAATTGACATATAATTGCTCGGTAGGTGAATTACTCAACAACATGTCTTGAATTCCATGCTCCTCCTAGTTTATTATAAATGGGAATGATATCTATGTAGTCATATAACAATTATATAGATTCAATCCTTCTATTAGTGTTATTCCATGTTTATGTTGTGTTTTATGTGTATGGATTTAAAGCTTCTGTATGGTCCTGATTAGTGCTCTTTTTTTCTAAACATGGTATCAGAGTGTGGGACATAGAGATATCCCCATTGATTTTGTTTTCATTGGTTGTGGCCTCAGTTTGTACTATGACCATGACCCTATGTTTTCCCAGCTCAACGCACTCTCCTTGTGGTTCGAACTACTCCCGCATGTGTTGTGTATTCCTCCTTAGTGGTTTCTCCTTTCTTGTGGCTTTGCGAAAGTCATGTATAGGTTTTGGTGTATTTTATTTTAATGCTTTGTGACCCTATTTCAAATCCATCCATCTTTGAATAGAACTTGTGCAAGGTTTCTCATAGATATGAGTGGAGGATTTATAATGGCATTATAATGTGTCTCCATGGTCATATTTGTTGAGTTTTGTGGCCCTCCTTGTGGTCTCCTTTTGTTGCTTCTAAAAGGGGATATTGTTACCTTGATGGCATTTTACTCTTGTTTTCCATTGTTCACAGATTCGTGTTCGAAGAAGGTATGTATTTGCAATAGGTTCATATACCACTTTATCATGGCCCTTTGATTGCATGAGTTCAATTCTCTTTGTGTGAGGAATTTGACTGGTGCTATATATTTTGTGTTAATTGGACTTTTGTATCCTCACATTCATGTATTTCACACCCTCTATATTGTTTGGTTTACCTTGTGTGCGTATTTTCCATAGAAATGACCTTAGGTGGAGAGGTATTTTATCTTTTTCTTTCAGGATTCTTCCAATATATTTCGGATCTATGGAATTGGTAGATTTGGGATCTACTATGTAGTCTGTATTTGAGTTTTTTTGGGGGGGAACATCGTCCATATTCATAATTATGCATTGTTATTTAGGTTTGCAGCATGAATTGACCCTTGGATGGTTAGAGAACCTAGATCTTTGGACCTCTGTGTTTATAATCATGAATTGGATCCTTGGATGATTCATGTGGATTCTCTAGTCATATACTTAGATATGGCGTGCGCAACATTTTGAGACATCCCTTAGCCCTTGGATCTATCTTATAGAAGCTTGGATCATGCTCCTCGATTGGATGGATAAAGGCTTGCCATCTTATTAGCACAATTTCTTCAAAGCATATGGTACTTTCAATGTGCATCATCCTCAATTTTTTGGTTATTATGTGGATTGTTTGTATTATGCTTTTCCCACTTGCCTATTTTTATATGGTGTATTTAGAAAAGGGAATGAGCACTTCTGTCATAGATAAAGTTTTTCTTGATCTTAACACTCATGCTAGAAGTAATGGTCTTCCAAATTTTATATGGTCGTGGCAGATACTTTTATGTAGAGGATATTTTATATCTTTGACATATACATGGTCATGTGGAATTGATTTAAAGGTGAATCTTTCCTTTGTAAATATTTAGGTAATATATGAATCTTGGATTTTTCTTATCCATGCATGGTTGCTTGGAGCTATTATATGGATCTTTGTGTTAGAATATTATAAATACTCAGAGGGGGGTGAATTAGTATTAGTGAAGTTATGAACAATTTTTACTTCATATCATATTTAAACTTGAACTCAAATTATGCATTCACATAAACAATAACATTCATCCACATATGCAAAAAATACATAACACAAGGCTTTTACGTGGAAATCCAAACGGAAGAAAAACATGGAATGTTCTCTTATATTAAAATATTACATTCATGAAAGCAAAAACTTCCAAATTTCTCTAGAACCAACTAGAAGTAGGCACCACCCCCTAGTTTTATAGGCACTGACCAGAAGGAAGCACCAACTCCTTGATTTACCATCTTCAATTGGAAGGAGGAACTGACCCCTTGTTGCTTTCCCTATCCTACCACCATGATATGTCTGTATAAGATACTTATTTTGTATTCTACCAATCCATGCACACAACATATTAACTGCTTTTCGTTCCGTTTTACGCACTTTCTATATGTTGTGATCTTTCTATCTATGAACCGTATCCCATACTTCACTTCACTTCATCAGCATTACACACTTGACTTCATACTTCCAAAATGGTGCATTGCTTATTCATGCATTTTGCTTATGCACATCTACAAACTCAACTGATATTGCACATCCTGTGCTATGTTGCAGTTCTGACATTGTGCATCTGTATCAGATCACATAGATAATTTTGTGCACCTTTTTCTATGCCATAGTTTTGTCTTAGCACATGAGTCTTAGATAATATGTGACCTTCTACATACCATCTGCAATACAGCCTTTTTTTTCTTACACACTTGTCTGAGATAAACCTCATCAAAATGCGCATCTTCTACTATGCCGCATTTTTGTCTTCTCGCATTTGTATCAGATGTACTGTTTCATTTTCTGCTTCACTTGTTGTTCTTCAACACTTCACTTCATCTTTCTATGCATCATTTGTTGTACTACATTTTTTTCATTAATCTCTTCTACTAAATTATTTTGTTCCAGTTCCATGAGTCATCGATACCCCAAGAATTAGAAGCTTGCCAAATTGAATTCCTACCACTTTTGCCTCTTGAAGATTCAAGCAACAAGCTTACTTCAACTCTCCAACTCCGCTTCTTATTTTTACTTGGTCTACGCAAACTATATGTCTACAAGTTTTTCATAGCATCCCTTCCTCCTTGCTTTTCGGTCAAGCTAATTTCTACATCTGCCACTTGTAATGATATCCGCAACTAAGGTGTCATCCCTTGTGGGTATTTTGCATACTTGGTCCTTTGCATTGTGGGTCTTGTGCACTTTGGAACCACTCCATGTGGGGACTTGTGCCCTTGAATTACAATTGCTTGTGGGTATTGCGCACTTGACTTCTTCGACCACATCTTCTTTCTGGGACTCTTGTGCACTTCAAATACTTGTATACTTCTTCTGATTGGTGAATCTTGTGCACTTCTAGGACTTGCATTACTATCCAACCAATTCTTTCTCTCGAACTTCTTGCACACTCCCAAGACTCATCCTACCATATTCTTGGAATTAAGTTTGAATAATATGGATGGTGTCTTGCACACATAGCTTAATTACTTCTTCAAAATAGATGTACCTCTACAATCTATATGTTCATCTTCAAACTAGATGTACCTCTACAATCTGTATGTACTTCTTCAAAATAGATCTCATATACTTCTTCAAATTGGAATAAGTATATTGAATCCTCTTTGACATTAGTTGACATCAATGACAACCAAATTTAAACAATATCCCCCTTTGGAATTGATTTCAACACCTCATGAAGCTGTGCACGTCAACACCTCATGAAGTTGTGCTCTTCCTCTATTTTGTTCACAGTACTCCCCTTATGCTCTTTGCAGTTTGAGCATCTACTCATTTTCTATTATTGTTTTCTTTCATTTCTGCGTGGATCTATTCCACTAATGCATGCTTCATGATCTTTCATCATTTTTCATTTGCACGACCTCCAATCAATACTTATCTGTTTTTTTTCATCTATGCACAAATCTCATGCTTCATGACAAAATTACATGCTTCATGATCTTTCTCCCCCTTTGACATCAATGAAAAAGAGGTCCCTTTAATGAACAATTTAAGGTTCTTCTTTCTGCAAATTTGTGCTGGCCTTCATACATTTTCTTACTCCAATTACTTCCCCCATCTTCATGCTTTATTCTTTTCCTAAGGAGTAATGTTTTCTACTCACGTTCCTAATTGAACTGTGGTTGCAAACTTCTATAGAGTTTCCTTTGCAACTACTGTTAAATTTTCTGAATTTACTTCAATATGATCTAGGATCTTAACTGAGAGAACAACATGTACAGCATATCTACAGCATATCAATCATGGAGACAATAATGCAAGCACACAAGAGACACAAAGATTTACTTGGGGAAAACCATAAAGGTGAAAAACCCCAATAACTTCCTCAGAGATAGATAGAGCAATGATACAACCAACCAAGAGAGATAGCCATAACCTAGCAGCAGATCCTCCTCCTCCATAATTGTGCCACTCCTCCTTGAGTGCATGTGTGAGAAGTGAGTGTGCAAATAGAGTGCCTCCCGCACTCTATTTATACTTGACTTGACTTGCCTTTTTACCTAACTCATGTCGGCTCGAACTTAACCACATAACATAATGCTGAGTGGGCCGACCCCCAATAGGGTGGTCTAATAACCCTTTGACCCACATGGCCGACCCCCAATAGGGTGGTCTAATAACCCTTTGACCCACATGACTTATACAGGGCCGACCCCAAACAAGGTGGTCTAATAACCCATCAAGTATAAGTTACGACACTTACAATATAAATGACGACACTTCCTTATAGAGGAATAATACCATCTCTATAGGAATACAATATACATATATGTCAAATACATTCCGAAGTTACATATACATCAACAACTACAACCTTTTTCTTTCATTTTTCCTTCCTTAAATGAGATTCTTTCTTCCACCTTCTCATCATGGATTGAATTCAGAGTATCTACACATTCATCAATTGTATCTCCGATTTCCCTTTGTAATTGTGAGAAAGATTATGTGATACTAAAGGATTCTTTCTATAGTGGTTCAAGCCTGTTAATGATCTTCCGTTGTTCTTCCCGAATCCTACTTACTTCTTGCTACTACTTATTGTACTCACCCATCTTGTTCATCTTCTCAATAGTTGGTAGGAAATTAAAGATACCACCGATATTTTGTTCCAATTATTGCACATCCTGAAGACTCTTACCTACTTCAGTTAATTGTTCATTTGCAATTAGCTTTCCCCATAGGTGAGCACTTTCTTGATGCAGCTCCACACATTTTAACTCCAAGGTCGCACTGTTCTCAATTGCAATGTTTATTCTCTCCATCATATTTTCACGTTCTACCCTGACCTCTGGAGGGGTTCCTAGTGGTTGTTTAAGTGATAGAGATTCAACTTTTCCTTGCAATTCTTGGATAGCCTTGACCTATATTTACCACTTTTATTACTGGAGAAGTTTCTTCATCATATTGAACCTATGTAAGCACATTGAACACTTCTTCCACTACCCAATATATATTTAAGGAATTATGTTGTACTTTATCCACTTACTGCTTTAGATTATTACCTCTTGTGACTAGTTCTTTTGCTTTCTTTTCCAACTCCGATGTCTTTTGCGCAGTATTTTCTTTTTCTATCTTTAGGCCATAACATTCTTCCTGTAGAACTTCCTTCTCACTATGGATTTTATACTAGTTATCTATCACATATTCTTGTCTCCATCTAATTTCCTAAAAAATGGTTGTGTGTAGTGCATGTATCTCATTTAAAGGTAAGTGTGACAGATTTATTTCTACATGAATTATTGCTTTCTGCATCTCTTGAGTCGGAAGCGTCAGAGATGTAGATGAAATAATCTGTGTTTGATGCAACTCTATTTCCTTTGTCTGTGTGATAGGATGTGTCTATGAACTACCTATATGTGTGTTTGAGCATGCTTCCACATCATTTCTTCCTTATCCCTAGGTTTTCAATATCAATTTCTCCATTGTTGCAAACTTTTCTTCGATCTGAAGCACGATCTCCTCTTGCTACGTCACAAGATCTTCAATTTCACCCTTTGTAGCCATATTCTCTATTGCTTCTTCAGTATCTTTTCTAACCTCCACACCAATTCGTGTAATATCATCCGATGTTAGTGCTAGAAAAAGGTTAGGTTTGGATGATTTCCTTTTCTTCCTTGAAGACTCTCCAGAATGAGTCATTTTTGTTCTCTTCTTAGCTGGCGCATATTGTTGTGTTGGTTTAGGAGGAATTCCTGCACCAATAGTTTCCTATTCTATGGTTGTTGGCTTATTACGCAATTCTCGTTGTGCATCTTCTTTTATCCTTTTGTTAATGGAATCCTCCATGTTTGATCCCATTCTTGGATGATTTTTGCATTATCATCCTTAGAACAAATAAACATGGTAGGTAACCATTGCCTATTAGGATCCCTCTTGGATCGTATGTAATTCTGATGCATTCCAATTTGAAACACACAATTCCCTTGTAGGATTCAATTATGTGAGTCTGTAAGTGTGGAGTCTTGCATAGAATGAATCTAATATCCTCACTGTATGTGTAAAATTTGACGTTGTTGTCTTCATTTTTACATGCAATCTTAGAGAACCACCTATTTGTATGTATAGCTGCTACGAATGGCCTTCTATTCCTGTTAAGGAATTGAATCCCCTCTGGTTCTTTAAATACTGTAAGAGAAATACATATCAATAATCAGGTATAAAGAAAGGGGTTACCTTTTGCTTATGTTTCTAGGTAGTCTTCCATAAATTTGTTCAACAAGAATGTTGACTAGTTTATTTGTACTCTCTCCAAACACTTCTTTGTGGCTAGAATGATTGCTGCAGAGACTTGGCCCTAGTTATAGCTAGTATGCGCCCTCCTTGGAGTCTCCTTCACTCTTTTGGTTCCCACATGGTTCAGTTATTCTTAGTTCTACTCTAGTTGACTAATCATTAACCATCGGTGGCCACTAGACCTTATCAGGAGATGGTTCCAATGCAAACTAAGCCATGACTTGAGGAGAATTTGAACTCTCCTAAGGGTATTGAATTCATTCTATTGTATTGCCATATTTTTTCCAGCTTACAATTGATTAATGTATCAACATCAGGTTCTCACATATTTTGAGTTTATATGTGAATTTGATCATACTTCTTGCTAATTCTTCTCTTCAGTTAACACAATGAAATTGTGAGGTTTGTTCAAGCTTAGTGATCTACCCTGTGGAATTTCACAGAGATGTTGTAGAGGGATTAAGTAAAGATATATGAAAATAATTTTCTTAGCTTGGAAAGGGTATAAAATTCCATATTTATATTTCTTAGAATCATTCCCTCCCAAATGTTTTGGAAGGAAAATAAAAAAAATTAAAAGGTATAGTTACCTTGTGTTAATAATATACACTAACATAAGAGGGTTGGGAAAGAACTCCAATTTTTTTTCCTTTGGTAGTTTAGTTGACCTACATAAGCCTACTATTATATTGATCCAAGAGACAATGAGAAAGAGTAAAAGGATAGTGGAGGAATTTGCAAAGACTTGGAAGGAATACGAATTTTTAGTCATTTATTCTACAAGGTGTTCTATTGGTTTGTTAAAGTATAATTTTTGTGGAATACCCAACATTCTATGATAAATAACTTATGGAACCCTTGAGTGTCATGTCCTGAACTTTTATTTTTTAATCCTTTGATTAAAATAATTAAACTTGGCCAAAAATTATTTGATAAATTCAAGATAATCATTAAAGTTGGTAGCATTGTTTCCTGGGTTTTCACCCAAGCATGTGCTAATGTGCACCTACTAACTAGTAGTAGCCGTCTCGATTAAAGCAGTAAAACAAAATGTAAAAACTTGAAGATAAATCCAACATGTGCATGTAAAAACTTGAAAGTAAATAGCAAAGAACTCATATCTCAATGCAAAACAGATTCTTTATTCATGGAAAAAATAGTTTTACAGAAATCATATTACCTCGATGGCGAGGATTGTTGAGGTTGAGCAATTGCAAGGTTGAGATGCTCCAATGTTCCAATGGTCTCTTCTTTTCCAATGCTTCAATGGTTGGGAAAATCTCAAAAGATGGGCAAAGCTCAAGATGGATTTTGGTAGCATGAGGATAGGATGAATATGGAATGAATAGTGAGGAGCCCCTATCACCTTTTTATAGTTTTTTGGTGATGGAGAATACAACCATGGTTTTGAGGAAACCAATGGTATTGCTAAAAATGGTTTAGGTTTCTTTTTCCCTCTTTTTCATTTTTTGAATATTATTCCCTTTTAATTGATTTTTGGGAATTTTGGACCCTTTTTTAGGGTTTTTTTTTGTGTTTTTTAAGGAAAAATGAATATTTTAAGGAGAAAAGATGTATTTTGGTCTTTTTGGTGACCTTTTGAAGGTTTTAGAAGCAAAAATGGTAGGAAAAGTGGACAAATGGGTCATGTGCATAGGGAAATGAGCTAGTGACCACTTTTTGGGTGTTAACATATTTCCCCCTGATGTGTGAGGGCAGGAGCTCATCGTATGGCCGATAAACATCATAGTTTCTTTGTCTTTTTCCTGGTATTTGGAGGAGATAAGAGACCGATTGGAGATTGGAACACTGAGCCCATGCAAACTGCACAAACTAAAAATACATGTCCTCAAAATCAATGAGAAATAATATATGATAATGGACGAGGTGGGCATACCCATGCTCGTATTAAGATATAAAAATAACAATGAGGCCCAAAAAGGGGACCTGATCAATACATATAAACCTATTGTGTACATCATAATGGTCCAGAGGGGACACAATGCTAGGACATACTCATGGCCATACCATGATTGATCTGAAAAAATGATACACTCGAAAATTATCAATCATTTTGCATGGTGTCAGAAGGACTAATAAAATGCTTGATCTGAAGGTGTCCAACAACTGTGGGGACTCAAAAAATGTGATTCAAAATTTGAAAAGTATACTGAACTGTACACTTGAGGAAGTATACAACTGGGGTACTTCCAAATGTTGTCGCCTAACAAAGCCCGGATATCCACAGGAACATATAATTGGTTGTTCCTAAAGTACACTCACGAATGTGCTAGAGTCAGGTGACATCCAGGGTCTTCAACTAATAACAGAACGGATCGATACCCTATACGAATCTCAACGATGCGATAAAGGTGTTGACATCGAGCATGTGAGAAACAATCATTTGGAGAGGCACTAATGAATCCTTTCAAAATGATCCGTAGGCACTCACCACTAATGGTGATGAGTCCAAGGCACAGGGACCTCTGGGTCTATCCTTTGGAATAGATTGGTTGGCGTCGACAGAGGGAGACCTTGGAAATACCAAGGCAATTATGTTTCCTTGATAGGAGCAGGAGGTGGACAACCAAAATGGGATAGTACTCATAGTGGGATTGACATACTGTGGGGATGGGAAATAACTTGGGTTTTTAGAGTGGGGGGACTCAAACCTCCTTTGTTCGGAGTATGATGATATGGTTGACCTGGAATCATATGAAAGTAACTTTTAAGTATGGGGATCATAGCCTTAAGGGATCAGGGGTAAGTATTGCAGGATGGATTCACTCTGGGAGACAAGCTCATGGATGATATCAGGGGACTCTCAAGGTGAGATATTGCAGAATACTCTGAACGAAGGCGACCATAATGTGGAAGCTTCCATGTGAGTAGAAATGATCTGTTGTGGTGCCGAGAGGTACCGTTGGGGCCTTCTTGATTGTTTAAGGAGCTCCAAGAAAGGACAGAAGTGTGCTCTATAATGGTACTGTCGTGTGAATTTGTACAAGCCCAGGACAGTTCATGCTCGTGGCTGTTTTTAGTTTTTAGAGAGTTTGAAAGCAGTAAGTAGACTCCAAGGGTGTTCTTTTTCGTGTGTTAGTCTCCAAGGCCCGAAAAAGCGTAAAATAATGCAAATGGAGAACTCTTCTAGCCAATGTGACTAGAGTATTCCTTTTTCGTAATTAGTCTACAAGGTCCGGAAAAGGGGTAAACTTATACCAGGTAGACGCCCATTCAAATATGTTTAATGAGCATGAAAGGAAGCAAGATTGCTCGGCGATCTTTTCATTGTTTTAGGAGTCAGAAAAGAGTTTAACAGAAATTCCCTAAGTGCCTTTTTCGTAAAGGAATTGCTTGGCCTGAAAAAGGGGTAAAATTATACCGAACAAAAGTAGTGGCTATGCAAGGAGGAAGTGCTCAATCAAGGGACAAGCATGGGAACCAAGAACAAAGGTGGTGGGGGGGACACTGATGGGACCTCCTTACGGGTTTATGAATGATAGAAAAACAATGCTATAATTGCAATATGGATGGAGCGAAGGGCTCATGTATAGGTTGGTATGTTCAAAACTGTAAAAGTTGGCAGCGGGCGATGTGGCACGTAAATCGAGGTAACTAGGTGTAGGGACACAATGCCAAAGAGGTTTTCGAAGAGAGTGAGAAATGATCTCAAGCATCATCATGAGTGTCGAAAACTGAATCCCATGATATAAAGAATGTCAAAAATGGACAACGACTGATGTGGCATGCAAACCGAGGTGACGACGAACATGTGAAAAGATGCTCGAAAAATCTTGTGGTGAGAGCGAGAAATGATCTCAAGCGTCATCACGAGCACGGAAAACTGAATCTAGCGATATAAACAACGTCAAAAATGGACAACAACCGATGTGGCATGCAAACTGAGGCGACGACGGACATGTGAAAAGATGCACGGAAAATCTTGTGGTGAGAGCGAGAAATGATCTCAAGCGTCATCAGGAGCATGGAAAACTCAATCTGGTGATATAAAGAGTGTAAAAAATGGACAACGGCCGATGTGGCACGCAAACCAAGGTGACAATGGGCATGAAAAATATGCTAAAAAATGAGATCAGTGAAAGAGGGAAAGTGATTGGACCACTGTGAATTTCTCGGCATGATGATTCCAATGGTACCAACGGTTCCGAAAACGAACGTCGTATGACACCAAAATGGTTGACTGAAAATTGGTCAAATTTCTATAAATAGTAAGTGGACGCAATGTGACATGTGTCATTCTTATGGTTGAGTTTTACAGAGTATTTGCTTTGGTCAGAGCATTTTCTTCATTTGTGGGAGTTTTGAACGTCGATTTTTTATTCCGTGAGTTTTAGGGAAGCCTATTGGCCTTAGCCTTTAATTTTACTTGCTTTCGGGGGTTCTCGGGGTCTCCGAAGTGGCGTGTATGCCACGTTGGCTTGCCAACGTGGAATATCGCGTCTTTCGAGACTTTTTCCATGATCCACATCGCGGCTATGGGCTTCACAGGTGTGATGTGTATCACCGCTGTGGACCTCGCAGTCGCGATGTGAATGGCGGCTGCGATTGCTTACATTCGCGATGTTCATCGCGGCTGTGGGTGGTTACAGTTGTGATGTGCATCGCGGCTATGGGTGCTTATAGCCATAATGTGCATCGCGGCAGTGGGCTTCAAAGCCATGATGTGAATCGCGGCTATGGGCCCTGAAGCCGCAATGTGGATCGCTAGCTTAGAAATTTTTGTTATGGTATTTTTCTAAGTTGTATTTCAGTTGCCTCCAAATGCTATTGAGCATATGGGGACCTTTTTTGTTGATATATGTTATGTACTGATGATGTACTTTTTGTATATTCGGGTGTTGAGGGCACTCATGACATTGTGACTATATATATATATATATATATATATATATATATATATATATATATATATATATATATATATATATATATATATATGCACGTGGATGCATTTTTTATGTAGTCATGTATGCACGTGGATGCACATCTTGTCATGTGGCATGTGTTTTGTTGCACATGGATACAATTTCTATTATTGTCTTCCCGTAGAGGCATGTTTTATGCACGTGGTGTTAGGATATCTCATCATTCACTTTTGTACTCTGCATGCATGCATTCTACATGCATTGCATGCACCCGCATGCTGCCCAGTCATCAGTATGGTACCTCCAACACCTAGTCTTTAGTCTCCCAGCACTCGAGAGCTACTTTCCATTCAGTTTAAGCCCTCCTAGCCTGTTATGCGCCCAGTTCTCACCTACCATTGAGGAAGGGCACCTTTTTCACCTACCAGTCCAGTTACACTTCAGTTATCACTCCGATTTACCTCTGATTGACCCATAATTGATGTTATCACTCTGATTGACCTTCGATGAGACATGACTGACAGTTCTGAGTGCAGTTAAGCCCTCATGGTCCCTCCACTGAGCCTCCATCCCTAGATTAGTGCCACTTACCATCAATTACACTTATTACACTGAGTTAGACTCAGTTTGACAGTGACTTGTGCATTGATGACCACCACTGATTGATGGTGAGGACTCCTAGTTGGAGCCAAGCTATGCCATTCAGTTAATTCGAATGACCTCCTTAGGCAATTCAAATTTCTCACTCATTGTGACAGTATTGTATTGTATTTTCACCCTTATTGGGATACAGAGCACTGATGAAAGCTTTTGCTCAGTTTTACACCATATTTTCCGAGTTTCATCTATTGTCATTGATTTACTTGTTCATTAGATCTGCTGTGACTAATTTTACATGGTATCAGATCCATTGCAGGGACAAGATCTCTTTTCTATAGGTGTTCTACAAGAAGATTTGAGTGAATTTGCTAAAAATTACTGAAGTTTTGGCATGAAAGGTCTCATGTGCATTCGCTCATGTGCATGCAAAGCAGAAAAATACACTCCAATCCACTCTAGAAGCTTGAGTTTTACACATAATTCCAAGATTTGATACATTGGACCCATTCAAATTTTTTTATCTCCAATCCCAGGTGTGATGCAACTCTAAAAGGATGGATTGTTTGACCTTACTGTCCTTGTTTTGATTGTGATTTGCAGGTTAATCATCTACATCAATTGCATTCGCTCTCTTGTGTTTGACAAGTTCTTCTACATCAAGTGCACTCGCTATTTGAGATGGAATACTCTTCTTCCAAGCCAGTTCTTACTCCTTTGAATTATTTTGAATGGAAAGATGATATGGAGATTATATTACGCTCAAAAGGGTTCTATAGAGTCACTGTTGGCCTTGAATTGGAGCCAAGCACATTGTCGGAAAGAACCAAACACTACAATAAGCTTGATGAAGCTTATGGTATCCTTTGCCTCTCCATTTCCAAGGATCTTCACCTCCATCTCAGCAGATTGAAGACTCCAAAAGAAATACGGGAGCAACTTGACACACTTTTTAGAAAGCAGGATGAGCTTAGGGCTTTTCAATTAGAGAATGAATTGATTGCTCTTAGTCCTGAGAATTTCGAGACCATCAATGAGTTTTTCACAATATTAAAGCACTTGACATTGCAGTTGAAGAACAATGGTGTTGTGAAAGAGGATAAGCAATTGATCCTCTCCATTCTCTCAAAGCTTGGTAAATATTACTCGGTATTTGTCTATACTTTCAATTCCAATCGGCTAACTACCCCGAATTGGAAGATGCCTTCATTTAATCCGTTACCAAAGAGCATGACAAGTTGATTCAAATGGGGTCCATAAACTCCAAAGATTCAGCCCTATTTGTTCAAGGATCTAAGAATTCGAATGGAAAAGGAAAGCAAAAGAAAGAGAATCCCAAATTCGAACCTCACAAGCAAAGAGAGAAAGGCAAGAAGATGGATGCACCATCCAATTCAAGAAACAAGCAAAAGGGTAAAGAGGGAAAAGAAAAATCTAAGTGTTCTTATTGCAACCATGGATTTCATCCTGAAATTTCATGCATAAAGAAAACAATAGATCAAATGGACCTCCTTTTGGAAAAGAAAAACATATGTCTTCCCGACGGTGCAAAGAATAAGGATAGCAATGATGATCATGAGAGAGGTCAAGCACTCATGGCAACTGTTTCGAAACCCACCACTCTAATGATAGATTCCAGTGCCTCGAATCACATGGCTGCAAATATTGATTCCTTCTCTTCATTCGATCCAAACAGATCCATCCCCATCCATTTGTGAGATGACTAAAAAATTTCATCAAAGGGTAAAGGTACCATCCATGTAGAGCATGGAAGCTTCCAGAATGTTCTCTATGTTCCTTCCTTGGCTTCAAATCTACTTTTTGTGTATCAAATGACACACACTGGTGAACCGAAGCAAGTTACATTAAGCCTTAATATAGTTGAAATTTCTGATATCAAAAGTTGAAGACTTATTGCAGTCGGAAAGGCAAACCACACTGCAAAATACTATGAGTTTTCTCACTTTATGCCTCTTGAAAAGCCCACTGCTCTCCTCACTCATGGCAACAAGGTTAGTAGGATTTGGCATGAAATATTTGGACACCTTAACTACAATTATTTTCTGCTCTTACAAAATAATTCCATGGTTGATGGTCTTCCGCAACTCCGTTCCTCGAACGATATTTACCCCGGTTGCATTGTTGGGAAGCACCCTGAGCACAGGTTCAACTGCGGCAAAACTAGCAGAGCTTATACCATTTTGGGCCTCATACATTCTGATATCAGTGGTCCACTGCCAAATATGTCCATGAATGGTTCAAGGTATGTTTTGACATTCATCGATGACTTTTCCCGCTTTACTTGGGTATTTTTTCTCAAAAACAAGTCAAAAGTGCTTGGAAAATTCAAGGATTTTAGGGCTTCTATTGAGACCGCCATTGAGAGCAAGATCAAAGCTCTTAGATCTGATAATGGCGAAGAATATATCAAGACTAAGGTTTTGCAACTTTGTGCCGAAAGCGGAATTCAGATCCAACATTCAGTTCCCTACACACCCCAGCAGAATGGTGTAGCGAAAAGGAAGAATCGGTCATTGAAAGAGATGGCTACTTGCATGCTTGAGTCAAAAGGTTTGGATACAAATCTTTGGGGAGAATCCATTAATGTTGCTGCATATATTCAGAACTGAGTTCCACATTCATCCGTGAAAGGTAAAACTCCTTTCAAAGCATTCTTTGGTCGCAAACCGGATGTGTCCAATTTGAGGGTTTTTGGCTCCACTGCATGGGCTAGAATTCCTTCTGATAAGAGAAAGTATTAAGATCCACAAAGTATTGAATGTATCCTGATAGTATATGGGGAAGAATCAAAAGCATATAAACTCATGAATATCAAATCCAAAAACGTATTCATAGAGTGAAGTGTGAAGTTTGAAGAACCACTGCCAGATCTGAAACTAGTTGAGGAAAACACTGCCGATCTGCACCCTCCACAAGAAGAAGATTCAAGCAAGTATGAAGAAAGAATTGGATCTGATATCTCTGATATTATATAAGAATTTGATGGCCATGACATATCAGGTTTTGAATCAGACCATAATGATCCTCCTCAGTTACCAAAGTGGGCCCAAAACACTCTACAATCTGCTGCTCCAAACATTGGAAATCCTGTTGATCCAAGGAGAACAAGAATAGACTATCAAAGAGCAGGTATGGATCTTTCTTTTTCTAAGAAATGTTATTTGATTATTGGTTCAGATCCCAAATCATACTATCATTCCCACCGAGATCCACGATGGAAAACCGCCATGGATGAAGAGTACAGTGCTCTTCAAAAGAACAATACATGGGAGCTAATTTCTCTTCCACCTGGAAGAAAATTAGTTCAATGCAAGTGGATCTACCACACAAAGGTTGTTTCTGATGGCTCTATCAGAAAATACAAAGCTAGGTTGGTGGAAAAAGTTTTCTCCCAAGTCCAAGGTGTGGACTACACTGAGACTTTTGCACCGGTTGCAAAGATGGATTCCATCTGCCTAGTTTTGGCCATTGTTGCATCCAAGCACTAGGAAGTGCACCACATGGATGTGAAGAGTGCTTTTATACATGGAGACCTTGATGAGGAGGTATATATGAAACAACCATAAGGATACATATCAGATCCATCATTATTTTGTAGATTGAAGAAATCTTTGTATGGATTGAAACAGGCCCCAAGAGCTTGGTACGCAAAGATGGACTCCTTCCTTCTTTCTCAGAATTTCAAAAGATGAAAATCTGATCCTAATGTGTACCTACAGAAATTTAAAGGTAATTTGTTGATTGTGGTTTTATATTTTGATGATCTTCTCATTACTGGTAGCACTCTCCTTACAATTAACAAGCTGAAAACCGCTTTAAATCTAGCTTTTGATATGAGCGATTTGGGCTTGCTTAAGCAATTTTTTGGGCTTGGAGATAGCTCAAAACTTTGATGGGATCACATTATCTTAGAAAAAGTAGGCTAAATACCTACTAATAAAGTTTAATATGGCAGAATGTAAGGCTGCTCCATTTCCATTCCTCTCAGGAATCAGTCTTGAAGAGGGAAATACTATACCGCTTGTAGATTGCACTATGTATCGACAGTTGATTGGTTCACTACTCTACCTGACACACTCAAGGCCTGATATATCTTATGCCATGAGTGCTGTATCAAGGTATATGCAGCAGCCCCATGATCTTCATTGGAGGGCAGCCAAGCGGATCTTGCAGTATGTGCAAGGTATGAAACATTTTGGCATACATTATGCTGCAGATTCTGAGCTAGATTTCATTGGTTTTACTGATTTAGATTGGGCAGGTGATAGCATAGATCGGAAGTCCACTTCCGGATATGTTTTCATGATTGGACATGGGACTATTTGTTGTTAAGCAAAAAGCAGGCAGCCATTGCACTTTCTTCAGCAGAGGTAGAGTATCGAGGGGTAGTCAATGCCTGCATTCAGGCAGTTTGGTTGCAGGGTATTCTTTCCGAGTTTGATTTTGGTAGCACTACTTCGACTGTCCTATTTTGTGACAATCAAAGTGCTATTAAGATCTCCACCGATCCAGTTCAGTGGTAGAGGGCCAAACACATTGAGATTCATATGCACTACATTCGAGAGTTGGTGCATGATTGCACCATCATTCTACAATATTGCCCTACCGATGAGCAAATTGTAGACATCTTCACCAAGAGCTTCACTGAGAAGAAGTTCTCTTACCTCCGTTCACTGTTGTGGGTGAGTTCCATCACGGTGGAGACAGATTAGATCCGTTTTTATGTTTAGCTTGAGGGGGGGGCTTTCTTCCCACTGGGTTTTCCCTCTTTCCTCACTTAGTAGCATTTTTTGGATTATTGTATTGGGGTGACCTTTGGTCTCAGTAACCAGGGCCCTGCATTTTATTTTTTACATCATAGTATAGCTTGAGGGTGGGTGTTAGGATATCTCATCATTCACTTTTGTACTTTGCATGCATTTTGCATGCATGCATTGCATGCACTCGCATGCTACCAGTCATCAACATGGTACCTCCAGCACATAGTACTTAGTCTCCCAGCACTCGGGAGATACTTTCCACTCAGTTTAATCCCTCCTATCCTATCATGTGCCCAGTTCTCACCTACCACTGAAGAAGGGTGTCTTTCTCACCTACCAGTCTAGTTACACTTCAGTTATCACTCTGATTTACCTCTGATTGACCCATAACTAATGTTATCACTCCGATTGACCTCCGATGAGACATGACTGACAGTTTTGAGTGCAGTTACGCCCTCATGCGCCTTCACTGAGATTCCATCCCTAGATTAGTGCCACTTACCATCAGTTACACTTTTTACACTCAGTTAGACTTAGTTAGACTTAGTTTGACACCTATTTGACAGTGACTTGTGCATTGATGACCACCACTGATTGATGATTAGGACTCCTAGTTGGAGCCAAGCTATGCCATTCAGTTAATTCAAATGACCTCCTTAGGCAATTCGAATTGCTCACTCATTGTGACAGTATTGTATTGTATTTTCACCCTTATTGGGATACAAAGAACTGATGAAATCTTTTGCACAGTTTTACACCATATTTTCTAAGTTTCATCTATTGTGATTGATTTACTTGTTCATTAGATCTGTTGTGACTAATTTTACACGTGGATGCACATCTGTTGTTTTTGTATGCCCGTGGAGGCACATTCTATACACGTGGATGCAATATGATGATGGATTGTTTTGTATGATTTTTTAATGTTTATGCATGTTCGATGTCCTACATGGTCTGGTTGACATGCCAATCTCAAATGTTATTAGCCATTTGGTCTGCTACACTATTGAGATTTCTTGGGACATGTGTGAATGAAATGGATTCAAACAATCGAACCATTTGTTTAGTGCGCAAGAATTTTGTAAAGAGACAGGGATTACATATCTAGTAACAGTTGTTGAGCTGGGAAACAAGCAGTTGGGAGTCAAGGTAGATGTTAAGGTGACTTATGTCCATCTGGAGAGCAGCGGTCAGGAGACCGGTCACGGCGTCGTACTCAGCCTGATTATTTGTGGGAGCACCTATGCACACTCCGTCGAGGTGGATCAACTCATGTGAGGGGGAATAAAGTACCCAAGCTGCGGAGGCGAGATTTGGAGACCAACGACTTGCACCATCGACAAAGTAAATATAGTAAAGTGGGGCAGGATCCATCTGTGGTCATGTAGGAAAAAATGTAAGGTTCTAAAAGTTAATGAAAAAATGAACTAAAACTGTACAATGTGGACGATGGTGTCCAAAAATATTTTTATGCGTAAAAATGTTTGAGGTACAACCCGTTGCAGGGGTTACGCATGGGGTTACCTTCTAAGTCGGCCAGAATGTATGCCCCATGACCATGGCAAGTCTTTATGATGTATGGGACTTGCCACATGGATTCAAATTTTCCTTTTCCTTTTTTGTCATGGGCTTGATCATAAACGAGTACAAGGTCTCCTTCACTAAATGTCCGTGGGTGAACATGTTTGTCATAACTGAGTTTTGATCAGTTCTTCGTGGCTTCTATGGTTTGGAGGGCTGCGCGGTGATCTTCGTCGGCTTGCTCCAAAAGAAGTAAGCGTTCTTCAATTCGTGAAGTATCCGGGAGGAGTTCTATGGCGATTTGCAATGTCCGGATCTGACACTCAATGGGAATGACAGATTCCACGCCGTGAACCAAATGTAAAGGGGTGAAACCGATGGCGGTTTTGGTGGACATACGGTAATCCCACAATGCAGGGAAGAGCATGTGATTCCAATTGGATTTATGTCGGTCGACAGTGCGCTGGAGGATAGTCTTCAAAATTTTGTTAATAGCTTCAACTTCGCCGTTTCCTTGGGGCTAGTAGGCAGAAGAGAAATGATGTTCGAACTTAAGGAGTGTTGACAATTCTCGCCAAACAGAGTCCTCAAAGTGAGAACCATGGTCTGAGAAAAGTTGCTTTGGTACTCCAAAACGAGCAATAACATGGTTGAGGAAAAAGAAGGTTGTAGTGTCGGCTTTGCAGTTGTAACTAGGCATGGCTTCTACCCATTTAGTAAAGTAATCGACGGCTACAATGATGTAATTATGACCTCCAGCTAATGTTGGGTTACACTCCATGAAGTCAATGGCCCATTTGCAAAAGGGACCAACGGTGATTACTGGATGGAGGGGGGCGGGGGAGTCCTTGATTTGGGGGCAAAGAGCTGGCAATTTTGGCAATGTTTGACTGCTGTGATACAATCAGTAAATAATGAGGGCCAAAAATAACCCACGTGGATTACCTTTTGGGCCATAGCCATTCCAGAGAAATGGCTACCGCAGACACCGCTATGACAATCATTAAGCACTTGTTATGCTTCTTCATGAGAAAGACACAATCATAGGATTGTGTCGACACAACGTCGATAGAGGACATCACCTAAGAGGAGATAACGGGGGGCATGGTGGTGGATGCGACGACGTCCGTCACGGTCAAAATTGGGTTGAAACTTCTGTGTACGGAAGTAAAACAATTTGTCATCGTACCAAGGGTCGTCTGACGAGATGATGAATAAATGGTCATCAATTAGGTCAGTATTGATAGCTGGTGATGACGATGAGGGTAGCAGGTCCATGATGAGTTGGGCGAGTGCCAAGGATTTGGTGCTTTTCGTGGTTTTGAACATCAAGTCATATTCTTGTAGGATAATTACCCATTTAGTTATGCGGCCTTGAAGAAGGCGATGAGTCAAGAGATAAACCATTGGGTTGGAATTTGAGACAACTGTGGTATGGGTGAGTAAGATGTAGTGTCGCAATTTTTGTACTGAAAAGACGATGGCGAGGGCTAGTTTCTCTTCGTATGGGCACCGTAGCGCTGGGCCAGATAAATTTTGTCTTATGTAATAAATGACATGCTCTTGACGAGCTGTGTCTTCTTGAACAAGGACTCCTGAAACGGCGTAGTCAGATGCCAAAATGTAAAGAATGAAATCTTTGGAGAAGTCAGGAGGGGAGATCAAGGGGAAGTTGGTGAGGGATTTCTTTAGGTTTTCAAGGCTCCTTGCGCTTGATCGTCCTACACAAAAGGGATGTGGGTACAAAGCAAACGGAGGAAACCATGGACTGTTGTGGCATAGTCGGGTACAAAATGGCGAAGGAAATTTGATTTTCCCTGAAGGCTTTGTAGCTACCGAAGTGTTCGGGGTGATTGTAGGTCTAAGATGGATTGGACCTTTAATGCATCTACGGTGATTCCTTTTTCTGAAATGATGAAACCCAATAGATGGCCTGCTGAAACGCAAATGACACACTTGAGTGGGTTCAAGCGGATCTGGTACTTGCGACGGCTCAAGAAGACTTGTCGAATGTCGTCGAGATGGTCGGATTGTTTCTTAGACCGAGCCGTGAGGTCGTCTAGGTAAACTAATATGATGTTGACCAGGTCATGAAAACAATAAGTCATGGTTCGTTGGAATGTGGCTCCAGATTTTTTGAGACCAAAGGACATAATGCGATAAGCGAAAGTGCCCCATGGGGAGGTGAAAGCAGTTTTGTATTGATCTTCCTTACGTATTTTGATTTGGTTATACCCGGAGAAACCATCCATGAAAGACAGTACCTCGTGCCATGCACATGCATCGATTAATTGGTTGATAAATGGTGTTGGGAAGTTGTCTTTGGGACAAGCTAGATTGAGGTCACAGAAGTCAGTACAGACGCGAATGGTGCCCACTTTTTTATTGACTTGCACTGGGTTCGAAACCCAAGTGGTATAAGCAATAGGGTATATGAACCCTGTTGCTCGAAGCTTCTCAATTATGGCCTTAACGACTGGAAGCTTAGATGGGTGAATAGGGCATTGTTTCTGGTGGACAAGTGGTATGTTAGGCCAAGTGTCTATGTGATGTTCTACAATGTTAGGATCCAGACCAGGCATCTCGGTGTAAGACCAGGAAAAGACATCCCGAAACTCTTGGAAGAGTTTCTTATAGACATGAACTTCCTCTTCAGTGCATGATGCACCTAAGGAGATAAGTTCAGGTTTTCCAGGTGTGGTGGAGATGTCAATTTTTATGATAGGCGAAATGTTTTCCATATTGCCTTCTTCAAAGGCATCTAGAGCTAGGATAGGATCTTTGAACCAATCGACCTTGGTTGGTAAAAAATCTTTGGATTCGACAGACAGTTGGTTTTTCGTGGTGGAGGTAGATGCCTCAGGAATGAAGTATGACCGATGGTGCATATCATCCCAGGGGTAGTTAGCTGCTGTAAGTGTCTCTAAGATTTCCTCGTCGCTACGGAAGTAGTGTGTCATCAAATCAATTGGTTGAGGCGCATAGGTGGATGAAGTCATATAGATGGTATTGATTTCTTCTGAAGAGGAAGACTTTGGGGGGTATATTTCCTCAATGAGGGGAGGAGATATCTCTAAATCGGCATTATTCAACTCATACAGAGTTACTCTATAATCTAGTAGATCGGGCTAGTGATGTCAATAATGGCCGTAAATGCCACATATCGCACAGGGGTGATTGGTACACAGCGATTTATCACGAGGTTGAGGAGGCAGTTCAAGTTTGACGACTGGGATTTTAGTGTCATCGTCCAACATTTGCATGTGTTCTTGAAGTGCTGGTAATTGTGGACACTGATGGGTAGCATGGCCTATGTCGTCGCACAAAGAGCACTTGGGGGGAACACGAATTGTTGGGGGATTCTTCGTCGACTTAGGAGTATTTGGGGTGGTGTGGGTTGTAGGTCTTGTGGTGTAAGGTTCTGGGCCTCTACCCGCATTGTAGTGGAGTTGAGGGGGAGCATTACTAGACATTGGTGCAGTGACTCCTGTTGGAGGTGGTCGGTTTTGGATATTGGCTACACCAGGGGGAGGACGGTTAGAAGTATTGATGGGTTGCACTGGTTCTAAAACGACATTCGGCGTCGGGGGAGGGGTTGGAGCAGGTAGGTACCACATAGGTAGTCTTAACGTTAAAATTGGAATATTTAGCTTAGCCATTACTGGAGTGCTGATGAATCCTGAAGGAGGAACTAAGAATGGGATAGTGTGAATCGGTGTTGCTTCGATATGACTAGGCTTGTGGGTGGCTATGGCAGTAATGGTGGTTTTTGAGTATGTGGTTGTGTGTTGTGCGAAAGGGTGCACAAATCATATATTTTTGTTATTCGTAAAGGGGGTGGTATAGCTTGGAACATGGAGGTCATGGGAGTATCTGAATATATCTCGGGTTTGACTAAGGAGACGAATGATGTGGGTGCACTATGAGCAGGTTTTTCAATCATAGGTAGAACATTTGTAGGTGTGGCAGGGGGCATTAGGATCGTAGTATGTTATTTGATCAATTTTGACCACGCGTCCCTCATGGGGGAACATCATGAGGTGAAAAATGGATGAAGCGACGGCCTTCATTTTATACATGTAACTCCGTCCTAGTAGGAGGTTGTAATCAAGTTGGGTGTTGATGACCTCTATGTCTGTGAGAATCGTTTTTTCTGCCTAATTGTACGGGTACATTAACTAACAAGCCCTGCGGTTGAGCTAAGCGACCATCGTAAGCTCGTAATGCAGTAGTGGATGGCTGTAGAGAGGGGGATCCAAGTTTTTTCCAGATAAAAGTCGACATTACGCAGGTGGAAGCACCTTCATCGATCATGCATCAATGAATGACAAGGTTTCGAATAGACACAGAAACCTAAAAATCTAAGGTCGATGGCAACTGTGGTTTGGCTTGGTCGAGATCGAATGGCATCATATTTGAGTCGTTGGGGTCTAGAGAAGACATCGCAGCAGCGGATTGGGATAAATCGTCCACAATGTTGTAATTTGAGGCTGCACGGGCATTGGGATTATTGTTTAACCATCGTAGTGGGGAAGGGGGGATTTAGGGCCCCCGCCCAATGGCATAGTAGGTATGCGTAATGGTTGATCATTCGAAAGGGTACTAGAGAATGGATCAGTAGGTGTGTTTTCAGGGGCTGATCCGTATTGGTTTCAGCGAGTTTGAAGGTTGATATCATTTGATGACATCAATAATAAATGGTGAGTGGTTGAATCCATATGCTGGTAATCAATTGCAGCATGTGATATGCTGTTGTGGTGTAGTGGATCCTTGTGGGTGATCCATTGGACGAGTGTTTACTACTCTTTGGCTGGGTAAAGGATTTTGCAATATCATGGGTTACGTTTGAGGAGGTGGCGCTGATTGTGCAGCGTGTCCTTGGCATTGGGCATCATCTGTCCAAAGTTGATGCGATTTCTCCAAATGGGGGCATGAATGTGTGTAATGGCCATATAGCCCGCATATGAACACGGATGGTTTGTTCTTAAATTAGGATTTTTACCCCATTTCAGTGGACGATCAGGGTTTTGGTTGGTGGGAGAAGCATTGTTATTATTCGGAGGATTAGGTGGCTGACCGCCTTGGTTTTGAGGTTCAATGTTCCCACGGTTGCGTCGTCTTCCACGGTTCTATTGACCTCCTTGATTACATTGATTGTTCTGGTTTTGGGGTTGGTTTTGCTGTGCATAAAATTTCCCTTGTGCAGTAGGTGCATTTTGAGGTCGCGTAGGTGCCGGAGCAGGCTGCGGTGGATAGTAAGAGATAGCGTTCGGAGGTGGACCCGGTGCTTGTTGTGGTTGTTGGTAACCTTAAGCGATTGGAAGTTTTGGGGCAAAAAGTGTTTCCTGTTGAGGGTAATACACTAGTTGGGATGGCGTGTTAATTGGGGTATAATTGGCCTGCTGGTTATAATATGTAGGGGGGTGCATAAGCTAAGGGTGTTGGGCCATAACACTGTGGTGGACATGAGGGTTCATGAGTGTGGTGTGTGTGTGTCACTAGAGCATATGAAGTTGTAGCTGCATAATGAAATGTAGCCATAGAAAGGTCTAGGGAATTATTGGTACTCATAATGGTGAAGGGTTTATTTTGTGACACAACCTCGCCAATGATGCCATCAGCGGCATGGGATGCCCCCAACACGTCGTTCCGGGATGGATCGCCACACGGGGCATCAGGTAAGATAGTGTATAAATAGATAGACTAGCTGTAGATCAAGTCAAACTACCAGTATTTTAAAATGGCTTCTTCTTCTGACTAGGGTTGTTCAGAAGCTACATTTTTGGCTATGAGTGGAAGGAGATATTTTAGAAACCAATCCAAGAAAATTCGGTCGTCTGTTTTGATTTTGCACAGACTTCGGCGCTTATGCCACTCATGAATATGATGTGTGTAGCAGTTTTCTGTTTGCAAGATAGTAGGATTTCAACTCCAGCGTCGTAGCGGACGAGTAGTTGAAAGAACTGTGGGAATGTTGAAGCAAGGGATGTAAACATGGGATGGATCCCATGGGGTTACTCGATATACCATTTGGCTGCAGAGCCAGTAAAGGTTCGTTGTAATAATCGCAGATGAATGGAATCATCTACTATGGAGTTTGAGGAACACCATAGATGAAAAGACATGATGTGGTTTTGTGGGTCTTCACCAGCCTTCCCTTCAAACTTGGGGATGTCGGATGGGAGTTTAGTTGGAATTTAGGGCCAAGTAGGATTATGTCTAATAGGATCATTTGTTAGTCTTGTGAGATCTGGTAGGTTAAGACTGGTAGATGAATTCGACATGGTCAAAGGGGCATATGCACTCGTGTTAGCATTATTGATCAACCCGCTGCCCCCAATGTGAGTATTAGCCATGAGGCGGATATGGCCCCCGAATAAAGGGTTAGAGATGGTATGGGAGGGTCCGACGCCACCAAGTGTAACATGAGTTGCTGATGGGTTTGGGTTGGGTCCAGTGCCTCCAAGTGTAACATGGGTCACAGATGGACTGAGATTAGGTATGGTAATTGTTGGGTTTGGTATAGTAGCATGGATAGTGGTTGTAGGTCCCATTGAGGGCATCCCCAGAGTATGTCCAATGGAGGGCATTCCTAAAGTGGGAGTGGGTCCCATAGTGGGCATCCCTAAAGTAGTTGTGGCTACCTTAGTGGCCATTATGGTGGCGGGGGTGGTTGATGTTCCACTAACAGTCCCTGTGAAAAAATATTCAAAAGGCATACCAACCATGGCTCTAATGGGTGCAGTGTATGTGGTATTTTCAAATTCTGCCTCAGATTCAGATGTGAAATGAGGTGCATTAGAATCGGATGACGGGGCTCTATGCTGATGACGTGTGGAGTCAAGTGATAATTTCCTTTGTCTATGACGAGTGGTTTCAAGTGAACCGTACTACGGGGGTTCATCCTGGAAGCGCCTAGAACGTCTCGAAGGCTCAATGGTGGTAGTCGACTAATAAGACTAATGGTGGAGGTGAGTGGAAAGCTCAAAAACCCTAATGCAACCGTGTGTGCAGGAGGGGAGTGTAAAAATAATGGCACTTAGGCAAACAACCAAACTCAAAACACTTGCTATAACAACTGTGCTATAGTAAATGGACTAATCAAAAAATGTGGTCCAAATACCAACATGCAAGGAGCTCCTAGAAAATAAAACTGGTGTACTCACTAGACGAAGGGGAGGTAGTAGAGCATGCAAATACCTAACTAAAATGGTATTATGATTCAACAAGACGTATCCTCTGCAAGGTGATGAAATATAAGTTAAACATTATGAATTATAGAACCAAAGGCTAGATATCCCCCTACCGGGAGGGGACACCGAGTAGACAATCCTAAAATATAGGCCACTAAGATACCCCGTTCATGACTGTTAACACCCAAAAATTGCTCACTAGCTCCTTTCCCTATTCACATGACCCATTTGTCCACTTTTCCACCATTTGAGCCTCTTAAACCTTCAAAAGGTCACCCAAAAGACCATAATACACCTTTTTCCCTTCAAAATATATATTTTTCCTCAAAAAATCATAAAAAAACCCTCAAAAAGGGTCCAAAATTCCCCAAAAATCAATTAAATGGGAATAATATTCAAAAATATTCAAAAAAGGAAAAAGAGGGAAAAAGAGGGAAAAAGAGACCTAAACCATTTTGGTCAATACCATTGGTTTCCTCAAACCACAATGGTATTCCCCATCACCAAAAAACTATAAAAAGGTGATAGGGGCTCCTCACTATTAATCCCCATTCATCCAATCCTTATGCTGCCAATTTCTTCCCTGAGATCTCAAAGCCTTCATTTGAGCTTAGATCCATTCTTGAAAAACCCTTCGGGCCAATATTCCCATTAGCATTTGTAGAAGAGAAAGCTCATTGGAGAGTTGCAGCACCTCACCACTTCAGCTGCTCAAGCTCAACCATCCTCACCCTTTGAGGTAATACAAAAAATTCAATTTTTTATTTATTTCTTCATGAATCAATGTTGCTTATTGTTCCTAATCTAGATTTCTTTACATTTTACTACTTACATTAGTTTCCTTCTATTTGCTTTATTTGAGACTGCTGCTACAAGTTAGCAGGTGCCCTTTAGAACTAGCTTGGGAGAAATCCCAAGCAACAGTTTTTTGCGACTCCGCTGGGTTTCGAACTTTCAATATTTGATTTAAATCCTGTTTTTAGTGGTTTTTTCCATTTATTATTGTATATCTACCATACTTGTCAGCCCTTTGTTTGCTGCACTATCCATTGGCCTTTTCTGCAGTCTAAACAACCCAAAATTTTAATTTTTGGGTTCTTTTTTTGGCGACATTTTCCGTTCGTCGCATCGCGGCTTTCGGCCCCACAAGCGTGCTGCACATCGCGGCTTTCAGCCCGATTTTGGTGCTACACATTGCGGCTTTTTACACTATTTTTGCGCTGCACATCGCAGTTTTTAGCTTTTTTCCCGCGCTGCACATCACGGCTTTTTCCCACATCGTCGCGCTGCACATCGTGGGTTTTTCCCATATCGCCGCGATGCACATCACGGCTTTTTGACCGATAGACGCGACATTCCATGTTTCGTTTGGCCCATTTTTTCCGAAATTTTTCCCATTCAGCCCATTTTTTCCAGCCTCATTCCTCCAATTTTTTTTGGACAGCCTATTATTTAATTTTTGCAGCATTTAAAAAAAAAAAAACTCATATTTATTTTTCTATTATGTACTTTACTATATCTTGCTAAAAATTTTCAGTTCAAGTGAAAGAAAGATTAATTAAGTACCTTTTAGAAATCTCATTTTGTGCAAAGTTAAAATCAGATTTTTCGATTTCTATATATTTCACCCAAGTGGGACATTGGAAATTTACTTATTTTGATGCTATTTGCTTTACCTTAGATATTTTGAAAGACCCATATTTTTTAAAATTATTATTAAATCATTTGCATTTAAATTGTCTCTTATTTTTTCACACATTGAAATCGTTATTTTAATTATTTTCCCAAGCGAGGCAAATTGTTTTTGTACCCAACCAGACAACCACACACTTTGTCACCTAAATCAAGTGAGCCTTAAAATCTGCTTAACTCAACCAACATTCTAACCCCACTTGGGGAACACTAAAATAATATTGTAGTCAGGTAGGACTGAGGGGATATGTATCCAAATAACACCCCTCACTCATTTTTCGTTTGAGACATAGTGGTTGACATTTAGGGTACCAAAATCCACTAGTATTTGTTGGCACGGTTTTAAACCAATTCGTCGGAAAGGGCCTCTCCCTTAGGAGGGTCGAAGTAGCCAAGCTGGTTCCGAAGGCTTGAGTGGAGTACTGTAGCTAGGGTTTTCACCCTAGCTTGTGCAAATGAGCACCTACTAAGGAGAAGGGCCTCCTTAGTAGCAGTTCAATAATCAGTAAATTAAAGCAATAAAGCAATATGAAATTTAACCTAGCATGAACGTTAACATAAATAACAAAACATGAAAATATGGTAAAGATCTCTCTTTTTGTATTAAAAATTACCTCAGGTGTAGAAGTTGGTGAATCTTTTGCAGCAGTCTAGGAGGGTTTCTTCCAAGCTCTAGAGGGTTGTTGGAACCAAGTTTCTGTAGTTGTATAGAGGATATGTGCACATTACCTTCGCACTAACCAGAGAGGATAACATTCATAACATACTATTAACTAGTCATTCGCATCATTCATCATACATTTAGAACTTATTCAACAACATAGCAGAAAGCATTCGCATCATTCACATATCCACATTAATCAACATAAAGCATTTACATAACCCATTATTCATCATTACATTATTGTACAATAACGAAATTCATATCATAACCGAACATCTTCATTCATTCATCAAAACCTGCAGAATAAACCTCGCAGAAATAGTCAAGTCATCATATCGCAGATACAAAACAAAACTAAAAGACAGGATCTATCTCCAAAAATCCGATGCCCTTAGGCTTATAATCCTACTCTATTTATACGCTTTCATCTTATTACAAAATGGTCCACATGACCAACTCGACTAATCTAACAAATCTTATTCTTCCGCAAGAGTCGCGAAAGGTCCTTTTCCCGCAGAATGACCCTTTCACTCTTGTCAGATTCCACACTTCTTGCAGATCTATCCCATGCCAACAGGCCCCCAACACAATCTTGTGGCTCGTCCTAAGCCACCTAAGCTGGACCCTAATGGTTGGCATCCATCCTTCACTGTGATTGGTTGGTGAAGCTGTTCTTGCTATCTGGAACTCGCTTTTGTGTACTTCTCATCCCCATCCGTCAATCGTTGGTTCGCTGTCATGTACTTCTTACACTCATCCTCCAGTATCTAGAAACCTTGATCATCTACCTCTCCAGAGCCTGCTGGTTCGCTCCATGTGCGTTCTCATATGAGAAGAACTTCATCGTCGTCGCCAAGGTCGAAACTAGGCCAATTATTCCAGCACATCTGTTTCGCGCCTTGGGTGGCTTCCTACCGAGGCTAGGGAGCTACCACCCCTGTTCTTCTGGTGGTCACTGCGACCATGAAACTTCGAACTTCTACCACATACTTAGACATCTCGGATGAAACTCCGTTGTTGTGACACCCGAGTGCCCAGGCTTCGTTCTGCTCAAGGTGCTCATGCACACTCGTCGTTCGGGCCCCGCAATGCCCCTGGTGTGCTACTGCACGAAATGAAATGGATCATTTCCACAGCCTCCTTGGAATTCCTAACTTATGCAATTACCTGATCCGCTCACAGCAGGATTTCTTGCTTCTAGCAATTACCTCTTTTCTTTGCTTGACGTCTGGTGCGTGTATTTATGCATTTTCATCGTCCTGGATGTCTACCTCAAAAACCCTCTGTGAATCCGTTCAACTAATGCATTGATTCGGTCATCATTTCTCCTGCGTGTGGTGTCTGGGATTCCTTTGTGTGTGATGAGTGACCATACTGCTCTCGGCTCCTCTTCGTATCATCCACGTGTGAACTATCATCCATGGTGTCACCAGCCATGCTGTCACATGGCATCAAACATGTCAGTCGTCTGAAAAATTCCCATCTACTGACAATTCAGAATGCTGACTGATTTGATAGGGTCATGATCCTGCTGCCATCGCACTCCAAATCCTGAACTGCGATACAACCCCTCCTTGTGTACGTTCTTCGACAACATCTGCCGCCTCATATCTTGTTTCAAATTTTTTTTTTTTTTCATCATCCGCTCTTTGATGGATCATGGTGATAGGGATTCAAACTACACCCATTGACTAACTTAGGTAACAGTACTCTATCCAAGTTTTCCAACTGTACAACACCGCCGTGGGTGACAAAAGTGATAACATATGGTCCCAACCAATGCATTTGCAACTTACCGGGGTGTTTCACGAACTTACTATCGTACAACGAAACTGTATCCCCATCCTGGAGGTGCTTCATCTTGACATACCGGTCGTGCCACACCTTCTGCCAGTCCTTTTCTACCTTCTGGTGGAACCCTGTGATGAATCGATCTTTGTCAAGTTGTATTAGTTGTGTAAACCATTCTTCTAGTGAGCCATCGTCTCTCATCCCTGTTGCTGCTGCAATGCGTAGGCTGGGTACTATGTGTTCTATCGGTATAACTGCTTCTTGGCCGTAAACAAGTTTAAAAGGAGTCTGGCCAGTCAACCGCTTGCATGTGGTGAGATATGCCCAAAGAACCACTGGAATTTTGAAGTCTCAGTCGTCGCAGTTCACATTGCACACCTTGGTAAGACCATGCTCCAATATCTTATTGAATGCCTCAATTGTTCCGTTTTCTTGAGGGTGATAGGGTGTACTCTTCTTGTGCTGGATCTGAAATTCTTTTGTCATTGCGGTGATTGTTTGGTTGACAAAGTGCGTCCCTTGGTCGCTTAACAAGATTTTTGGGCATCCAAACTTGGTGACCATATTTTCAAATACGAAGCGTGTTGTGGTTGTAGTAGAACAATCTTTGATTGGGGCAGCTTCCGCCTAATGCGTCAGGTAGTCTGTCGCGGTGATGATGTAACGTGACCCTACTCTCTTCCTAGGAGGGTGGATTAGTCCCACAAAATCAACAGCCCATTTTTCGAAGGCCTGCAGCGTTACTTGTGGTACTAGAGGCATTTCATCGCACCGTGAGGGCTTCCCAGTTCGTTGGCATACATCGCATCTCTTAGCATAGTCTGCAGCATCTCCATGCAAATTTGGCCACCATAGCTCTGATCGAAGAACCTTCTTGGTAGTTGCTCGTCCACCGTAATGTCCCCCAGTAATTCTGTCTTGGGCTTCCGACAAAATCTGTTCTTGTTCATGCGGAAGGATGCATCGTCGAAAGATCTCATCTAGGCCCATTTTGTACAACTCGCCTGCAATTAACTAGAAAACTGTAGCTCAAAAAAATGGTTGTTTCTTCTAGCTAGTAGTGAGCTCGTCCGGCGCCTCCCCTGTCGCCGGAAATTGAATAATTTTTTCATAGTGGTTGTCGACCATGCCAATCCTAAAAAACTAAGCGTCCGACAATCCTTCAACAATTCTTTATGGTTCCTATCCTGATTCTATCCGTGATAGATGATCGGGTCCTACATTCAATCGTCCTGGTTTTACAATACTGAAACAGTAATAGCCAACGACAGATATTCCCCCCCAACACAGGCTTGTTCACTAAATACTTCAATGCAAAATGATCAATGAACATCTTGAAGTGGCCCCCTAAAAGATAGTGCCAGAATTTTTGTAGAGCATAGACCATTTCCAGCCCCTCTCACTCGGTGGTCATGTAATTCATCTCTGCAGTAGATAGATTTCTATTGGCGAATGATATCGGGTGATCGATGTTTCCAGTTCCTGGTTGGGCCAAGATAATGCCAAGTGTGACTGACGACGCATCAACTTGTACGTGAAATTCCTTTGTCTAGTCCGGGAATGCAAGGATTGGTGCTGCAACCATCTTTTCCTTTAAGATGTCCAGGCTTTTCTAACATTCCTCCATCCATTCAAACTTTACAGCCTTCTTTAGTAACTTCTCCATTGGTGCTATGATACCTGCATAACTGCGAATGAATTTCCTGTAGTAACCTGTGTTTCCTAACCTAGCTCGTAGTTGTTTAGTTGTCATTGGTAGTGGGAGGTCGACAATGATGGAAATGTTCGCCGGATCTAACAACCTTCCTTCGCAACAGACAATGTGTCCCAACAGTATGCCGAATGGGGCACAAAAGATACATTTCTTGATGTTCAAGGAAATATGGTGTTGTCGACATCGTTCGAGCATGAGTCTTAAACTCGCAGCATGATCCTTGACTAACCCATATATTGTCCAGGCGTCCATGTAAACAACAAGGAACTTATGAATATAATCCTTGAAGGTGGCTACCACTATTCTGGAAAATATTGCAGGAGCATTCTTCAATCCGAATGGCCTCACCGTGTACTGAAAACATCCCCACTTGGTGACGAATGTGGTCTTGTGTCGATCTTCTTTCGCAATCTTGACTTGGTGGTAATTTGAAAAAACCGTTTGTAAAGGAATATATCTCCTGGCTTCCTACGTCTTCGAGTACTTCATTTGTGAATGGCGTCGGGACTGGATCATGTAAACAGGCATCGTTTAGCTTCCGTAGGTTTACGCATATACGTACTTATCTGGTTTTCTTGTCCTAGACAACCATTGGGCTGATCCATTCGAATTCCCCCACTGGTTCGATAATGCACGCTTCCAACATTCTTTCAAGCTCATCTTGCACTCGTTCCTTGTATTGCGGGTTCAACCGATATGGTCACTGTTTAACCGGCTTCACATCGGGTTTCAAGGGAATCCTCATTTCTCCTAAATCTCTGGAAATTCCGTTCATCTTTGCGAATTTTGTTGGAAACAAATCCTAAAACTCATGTAGTAGGTCGGTTATTTTTGCAATGGTCGACTCATCCGAATAGTCACTAATGTTTGCAAATTTCGGGTTTTCCTGTGATCCGATGTTCACCTTTTTTATCTTTAGTCGTTGCTGAAATTTGTTCGACAGTATATTTGTTAGATTTTCAGAATTTACTTCAATCTGATCTAGGATCTTAACTGAGAGAACAACATGTACAGCATATCTACAGCATATCAATCATGGAGACAATAATGCAAGCACACAAGAGACACAAAGATTTACTTGGGGAAAACCATAAAGGTGAAAAACCCCAATAACTTCCTCAGAGATAGATAGAGCAATGATACAACCAACCAAGAGAGATAGCCATAACCTAGCAGCAGATCCTCCTCCTCCATAAGTGCGCCACTCCTCCTTGAGTGCATGTGTGAGAAGTGAGTGAGCAAATAGAGTGCCTCCCGCACTCTATTTATACTTGACTTGACTTGCCTTTTTACCTAACTCATGTAGGCTCGAACTTAACCACATAACATAATGCTGAGTGGGCCGACCCCCAATAGGGTGGTCTAATAACCCTTTGAACCACATGGCCGACCCCCAATAGGGTGGTCTAATAACCATTTGACCCACATGACTTATACAGGGCCGACCCCAACAAGGTGGTCTAATAACCCATCAAGTATAAGTTACGACACTTACAATATAAATGACGACACTTCCTTATAGAGGAATAATACCATCTCTATAGGAATACAATATACATATATGTGAAATACATTCCGAAGTTACATATACATCAACACTCCCTCTTAACTAGGAAGGTATTTCTCAGCACAGTTCTTCTAGCACAAGTCATCTTCTCTGGATCATCGTCACTGGATAATCGTCATCGAGTCATCATCATCATCACTGCTGCTGCTATCTCAATCAATCTCTGAATCTACTCGTCATAGGAAGTTCTACAGAGCCAGTCCTTTTTCATACTGGATGTAGGCCCACCATCTGCAGGTCTTCATCATCACTGGCCATACTGTGGAATTCTCAAGACTCATTACGTGCGTCACAAAACCTGGCTGCAGCATCCCAGGCTATTATGAGCACACAGCTCTACCTGTAGGATCTCCCAGGAGCACATTACATGTGACCCATCACAAAACCTGGCTGAAGCATCCCAGGCTGTTACGAGCACGCGGCTCTACCTGTCGGATCTCCCAGGAGCACATTACATGTGATCTCACCACAAAACCTGGCTGAAGCATCCCAGGTTGTTACGAGCACACAGCTCTACCTGTCGGATCTCCTAGGAGCACATTACATGTGGTCCACCACAAAACCTGGCTAAAGCATCTGAGGCCTTTTTCATCCTGTCCAGATCTCCCAGGAGCAAATTACATGTGGTCATGGCAAAAACTGGCTGAAGAATCTGAGGCCTTTTTCATCCTGTCCAGATCTCCCAGGAGCAAATTACATGCCATAGGACAAAACCTCGCAAGAGCATCTGCCAGATATCCCAGGGCACCGAATTACATGCCATAGGAAAAACCTCGAAAGACTAATTGCAGATCTCCCAGGGCACAAATTACATGTCCTTCCAAGCAAAACCTCGCAAGAGCATTTGCCAGATGTCCCAGGGCACCGAATTACATGCCATAGGAAAAACCTCGAAATACCATCTGCAAATCTCCCAGGGCACAAATTACATGCTTACCTGCACAACCTGATCCATGGCCACAAAGTATCATCTGATACTCATCATCATCACTGCAACATCCTGTTGCATGTCATCTGGAGAAGCTCATCATCCACGATCATCCTGATCATACAATGCATCCATCTGATGCACACATAGATACATGATCCACACAATGTATCCATCAACATACATGATCTACCTGATCATACAAAGATACATGATCCACACAATGTATCCATCAGCATCCATGATCTACCTGATCATACAAAGATACATGATCCACACAATGTATCCAACATCATCCATGATCTACCTGATCATACAAAGATACATGATCCACACAATGTATCCAACAACATCCAACATGATGCGTTCATACAAAATACATACACATGATCCAACCGATCATATCCAGCATCCAACATGATGCGTACATACATAAATGATCCAACTGATCATATCCAGCATCCAACATGATGCGTACATACATAAATGATCCAACTGATCATATCCAAGCAGAAACCAAAACATCATCCTGATGCCCATTATCCAGCACTTACATCCACAGCCATGTGAAGGATCCTCCTTCCAACATGCTTGGAATGGCTTCAGCAAATGTGTCCATCACTTCTTCCTCGAAGTGTCCTCGAAGTGTCCTCGATTTGGAGAATGCCAAGCCTCACTCGGAATTACTTGAACTTCACCCTGGCTAGTGGCTTCGTCAGCACATCTGCAATCTGCTCGTCCGTTGCAACATACAGGAGCTTCACAGATCCTCTCTGCACCATATCCCTGATATAGTGATATTTGACCTCTATGTGTTTCGACCTGTCATGAAACACTGGGTTCTCGGACAGCTTCACACAACTCTGGTTATCACAGAAGATACCAGTAGCCTCCAATGGGAGATCAAATAACCCAGACAGTAGCTTCCGTAGCCATACTGTCTCGCAACTAGCTGAACAGACTGCAACATACTCTGCCTCAGCTGTACTCAGTGCTACGCAGGACTGCTTCCTGCTAAACCAAGAGATCACACCTGATCCCATACTGAAGCAACACCTAGATGTGCTCTTCCTGTCTGCAGCACTGCCAGCCCAATATGAATCAACATAACCCTGCAGGTTAAACTTTTGATTCTCCTCATACCTGAGCCCATAATCCACTGTACCCTTCAGGTACCTCAGAACATGCTTTATAGAAACCAGGTGAACACTCCTCGGATCCGTCAGGAACTGGCTCAATGTGTTCACAACAAAGCAAATGTCTGGTCTCGTGTTCGTCAAGTACATCAAGGACCCAATCATCTGACGATACAAAGAGACATCAACCGACTCAGATGAAGCACCACATAGAAGCTTCAAATTCGATGCCATACGTGTGGCCATATCCTTGCAGTCCATCATCCCGAACCTCTTCAGGATCTCTACTACATACTTCCCTTGTCCAAGGAAGATTCCATATGCACTCTGCCACACCTCCATGCCAAAAACAAATAGTGCATCATCCCCAAGTTCTTCATCTCGAACTTGGAAGAAAGCTTCCGCTGCATGTCGGCAATCAATCTATCTTTACCTGTAACAAACAGTTTATCTGCATACAAAAGTAGTATCACTGGATTGCCTTCTTCAACCTTGTAAAAAAGGTTGGAATCTGCTTTACTCTTGGTAACGCCCAAACTAGATAGAAAGTTGTCTATCCTACCATACCAAGTTCTGCACACATATATGACTACACCATGCTGTCTTGAGATCCATCTGGTGCATCTTCTATTTCATCACTTTTATATTTCTCAATGCTGCCATCTGCAACATGCTTGATCTGATAGTTCCATTTGGAAGTCATAACAAACTTCCCTTCACATCTTGGGACTACATCCCAAACATCATTCTTCATGATCGACGGATCATGGCATTCCATTTCTTCATCCCAGATCCTGGGAACTTCAATATCTTCAATAAATAAATTTGAACAAATGTTGTAGTTCTTCTTTTGTAGGAGATGGCATACGATCTTTCCTACACAACAAGTTAAATTGCATGATTAGAAAACATCTCATAGTTTTCAGAACAAATTCTTACACATAAATAAATATGTCATACAGTCATGCAATTATCTTAGCCAATGCTTCAATACAACATTTATCCATATCCCGTAACTTTCTAGATGCCTTCCAATCTCTACCAGAACATTGTTAAGAGTGTGCACAACTCCCAACATGTCAGCAAAGAGGTTTCATTCTAGATAAGTAGCAATGGAATGTTGTATAGTGCCATAGGCCACTTACCCATGCATATTAGGAGTATATTGTTCATCAATGCAATTATTCTAATATGCATAATACACAACCTAATTCTAGGAACATCAGTATATACATTATTGAACAGTATTATTTAAGAAATGACAATTCAAATACTTATCTTTGTTTGTTCATTGGGTGGACTCCCTCTGAGTCTTCGCTTCCTTGCAGGAGCTGCTGGAGTCCTAATCTGAAGTAGATTCTTCTACAACTTTCTGTTGTGGAATGTAGAGAGATGGACAACTCCCTCTGAATATCTGCATCCTTGCATAAACCACTAGAGTGTACTCCCTCTTGATCTTTGCTTCCTGGATTACCTGTTCTTGAACTCATATTCATCCTTGGTCCCTATGCATGCTTATTAGTATCATGAATGTGTTATCCTTGTGATCTCATATAAAATCATACATTCATTAGTATACTATTAAAACACAATAATCTCAAGCATGTATAGTCATGATCATTTCAAACATAAATAATAAGCATTAGCATTCAAGGTTTATGTAGGATTCTTATGGTTAGTCAAATCATAAGAAACATAACATGTCTAAACCTGTAATTACTCAAACCTATGACTCTTCAGGTTAGTTGAATCATCAATCAAGATAAGAGATATAATATGCATAAAACCATGATTATTCAAACCTATGACTCTTCAGGAATAATCATTATCAACAATAGTATAAGATCCTAACACAAGGTAGGATTCTAGCTTGATATAGGAAAAACATACCTGGATTAGCATGCTAGCTATTTATGTCTAACATACCCGTATAATGTCTTTTGTTTCTCTTCAGTGACTTGTGCTAGTAACCTGCATGTCTCATAAGTTAACCATTGTATAAACAAGTTATACATACCTCGTAAATGGATCTTGTATGAGATCCATGACAATGGATGAATCTTTGTCCTCATGTTATCATGATCATATGTTCTTGGACCAGAACATGATTTGTCTTTATTGGTGTACCTTTCATGTTAGTAGACAACATAAACCTCATACAACACCATAATGCATTAGTACAATCATAAGTGTCAACACCCTAACCAGTGAATATCTTCTACCATGCATTCATAATTTTGTTAAGGTTATACGACAAATCTAAAATCAAAATTGTACTAACCGTAATAACATGAAGACAAACATACCATAAAATTAATCATGGACAAATATCGAAACATACCTCGATGAGTCATACCTGTCGAGATCGCTTGTAATCTTCTTATGGAAGGCCTTAGCCTCATCTCCCTCTGAAACAGGAACTTCTTCACTCATGCAGATGATCAATCCATCTTCTTCTAGGGTTAACCCAATCCACTTGATTTGCAAGAACTGGACTTTGAGCTGGATATGGGTTTGTCAGAGAAACCCCAAAGATTCAAACTTTGAATTTCAAACTTCTGAAAGGATAGAAATATGCGCCTTGATGAGTTGATCAAACTGGTATATTCAGAATTTGAAAACTGCAAAGTTTCACTCCTCAATTTTGCCTTTGAAACTTTCGGATTCACTGGACGTGACCCTAAACTGGGGTTTGATGAAGCCCACTCTTCTACCCAATCAAAATGTTTGATCCAAAGCTCTAAGCTTCTATTTTTCTGAGGAGCTTCCAGCTGTGGTCACAGATTTCAAAAATTCCCATTTTTACAGAAGCCCTAATTTTCCACTTTTCTGATCAAAGTCCCGAACTAGGGTCTAATCAAGCCCGGCCTTCTGCCCAACCAAAAATTCTGATATTGGTCTCTAAATTTCTATTTTGATGAGTAGCATTCAGCCGTGGTCTCCGATTACAAAAATTCCAACTTTCTCCAAAGCCCTAAATTCCGGAAGCCATGAATGAAGGTACCAAAAAATAATTCTGTTTTAACAGAAATATGTACCTGATTGTTTCTGGTGTAACTCCGAAATTTTTGATCCACAGGTTCTGAAAACGTTTTTGAGATAGCCTGACCTGTTATCTTTCCATCCTGATAGGTCTGACCTCAATTGGATTCTCTGAGAGAGAGTTATGCCAAATGTCGCAACGTGACCTGTTTTGGGATAAAACAGGAGAGCAAATTTGTACGGCGTGCCACGTGTCACTGTTTTAACTTCGGCCTCTGAAAAAGTTTCCTGAGATAGCTTGGCCTGTTACCTTTCCATCCTGACAGGTATGACTTCAATTGGACTCTCTGAGAGAGAGTTATGCCAAATGTCACAACGTGACCTGTTTATGGGATAATACAGGAGATCGAACTTGTACGGCGTGCCACGTGTCACTGGTTCAACTTCAGCCTCTGAAAACGTTTTCTGAGATAGTACAGACTGTGTGCTACCTGTCACGTTTTACGAAATTTCATTTGGAGCTTCCTAGCCCAAGATATGACCTTTTTCCCAAGGTCACCTGATTTTGACTCAGATCTGGAAGAGGCAGAAACCCTATATTGTACAGATCATAAATCACAAAGTACAACGAATTAGAGGTTGTCCTTTGGACACAAGGTACCTGGAGATTTAATCTTCGTCCTCTAACAATTTCAGATCCGAAAACTTCGCCAAAACGGATTTATAGCGAAATTGATACGATGACGGGTTTTTGCTATATCAAGTCCTAGCATCGTAAGTGCAACAAGTGTCATACATGCCATATCATGCCTTCTTTCAGGCTAGCTCTGATACCATGTTAGATTTTCAGAATTTACTTCAATCTGATCTAGGATCTTAACTGATAGAACAACATGTACAGCATATCTACAGCATATCAATCATGGAGACAATAATGCAAGCACACAAGAGACACAAAGATTTACTTGGGGAAAACCATAAAGGTGAAAAACCCCAATAACTTCCTAGAGATAGATATAGCAATGATACAACCAACCAAGAGAGATAGCCATAACCTAGCAGCAGATCTTCCTCCTCCATAAGTGCGCCACTCCTCCTTGAGTGCATGTGTGAGAAGTGAGTGAGCAAATAGAGTGCCTCCCGCACTCTATTTATACTTGACTTGACTTGCCTTTTTACCTAACTCATGTAGGCTCGAACTTAACCACATAACATAATGCTGAGTGGGCCGACCCCCAATAGGGTGGTCTAATAACCCTTTGACCCACATGGCCGACCCCCAATAGGGTGGTCTAATAACCATTTGACCCACATGACTTATACAGGGCCGACCCCAACAAGGTGGTCTAATAACCCATCAAGTATAAGTTACGACACTTACAATATAAATGACGACACTTCCTTATAGAGGAATAATACCATCTCTATAGGAATACAATATACATATATGTGAAATACATTCCGAAGTTACATATACATCAACAATATTTGGTGCCACAACACTGCGACTACCCTCCAGTTCTGGTACATACTTTGCCCTGGGGTCATCATCATATGCGTGTTCTCCGGTGACATTATAACATTCCATCATCATTTATGGTGTCGCAGTCCATTGGAGTGGCATGGGTTGTCCTACCGGTACCTCTTCAAATATTTTTCCGTGGATCGCCTGTAGCGCGGTGTGGATCGAGGAATTTATATCTACGAATGAGAATGTTTGGCTGAAGCTAATGGTAAGCTACTCCCAAGATGTTGTTCCACATCGCATTTCTACTACGACATACTAGCTCCGTGGTACCTCACCCAACCTGTGTACAAATGCATGTACCCACTCTTGTCATACTCTCGATCCCCATTGTTTTTGACAGGCATTCAGATGTGCCTTTGTATTTCCTCATCCGTCATATCGTATCTGGTCGCTTTCCACAGCTTTGCCGAAACGAACCTTCATGAGGCGTCAGCATTGTGGCCAAGATGTTATGTTGGATTTATGCCCTACCAACGAGCATACAAAGGTAGCCTTTAGGGCTTCCTCCAAGGCCAGAAGACATTGTGGCTCCACCACTTTTTCCTCGATTTCGGTGAGAAACGTGTCCAAGTTGGAAATCCTTCATAGGTAGGTAACGCATACTCCTCTTTGGCTACCATGCGCAGCCACTGTGTTCTCCGTGCGCATCTTCGAAAGGATACTTCATGCAACCTGTTTTTCCAATTCTCAAGGGCCTCATCTGAATCGAAGGATGATGAACTGTCACTGCACCATCCTAACTCTCCATTCATGGTGGGATTAACATAATCCTTCGATATATTGTACAAATTGTCCCATCCTTCTATAAATTTGTCTCTGACTGGCTCCGTATAGCGCACTCCTTCCATAGGGTCCAATGGTGCGACAACCCTCATTTCCTGATTTTTGAATGACATTATCCTCTTCTTAAAGTTGATGATTACTTAGTTCTCCATAGCCCAATCTATCCCCAACAGTACCAGATAGGGGCTGGTATTATCCACGATTTCAATGACATCGAAATCCACATATGTTCAGAGTGCTTCAATTTCAACTGGAAGTTGGCTCACCCGACCGAGCAGGGTGACCTTCCTCTGGTTCTCCAGTTGTAGCTGCACTGGTGACCATGTCATTCATGGCTTTCCCATTGTCTCCCTTGTCTGTTTAGTCAGGATATTCACATCCGAACCCAAATCCAAGATGATGAAGTCAACATCGAATTCTTCGATCTGTGCTGTCATTCGCATCTCCCTTCCTGTCTTTCTTTTATGTATACGGTTAACCTTTTGTTCCAGTCGTGCACCTTCTCATCACTGTAGCATACTAGCTATTTCTTCCAATATATTTGGGTCCTTCGCCAAATCCAGGAATCTCCCCAAGAATGATTTTAGAGTGTTTGTCTTCCTTTGTGAACTCCTTGGGTCGAATGTCAGTGGCATGTCGTAGACTTCTTCCTCCAAGGGTATCTGTCTCCTATTTCTCATTGCATCTTGTGCCTTCTACAAGGTGTCCTTTCTGACTCATGTGCTAATGTTGGCCTCCCTCCGTTGCATTTGTGTTGGCCTGAAATTGGGGTGCAGCTTATTAGCCTCGGTCACCACCCCTCCCTATGTCACCATTCCAATTGTCCTACGGTTTCCTCTGGCTTCCGTCGAGATCATTTGTATAGCAGGCGGCCCATTCGAGTTGCTTGAGTTCTGGTTCTACTTTGTTTTCCATTTCACAATCAACTAAGGGCAATCTTCTATACTATGATCCACTGTGCTGCAGTATGTACATTGCGGTGCGGGGTTTGGACAATCTCGCTGGTAGTGCCCCTATTGTCCGCAATTGTAGTAGATGATGGGACCTCTTCCTTGTCTAGCAGCTCCTCCATGTCCCATACCAGCACCTCGACCTCCACGGAATCCTCCCCTGAAACCTCCACGTGGTGGTCCATATTGTTGATACTGCGGTTTCCTGTATGGTGGTTGCTGATACTATTGATGCCCATACTATGGTTGGTCGTACAGTGGTGGTGGATACTACGGGTGCCCATACTGCGGCTTCCCGTATTTACCCTGGTCGTATTGTTGTTGCAGCACCACCAACGGCTCTTCTCCCTTCATAAAGTACGTGTCAATTGTTCGATCTTGCAGTAGGTCATAGCCCCTGCATTCCTTCTCATCATGGCCAACCAATCTGCAAAACTTGCAGTATAAATTTGATGGCTTCGATACCATCTTTTGAAGGTATACGCACTCCTTCGGTCGATGCCCTCTGGTCTAATAGACAATACATCATGGTACGCCTCCTTGGAGAAGGGGGTTTGGTGCCCCTGGCTGCAAATACTCCCGGAACTTTGGGAAATTGTCCTTATGATGCCCCTCAGTTCTACATCTAATGAACCATACATTATTGCGGGTTTCCTTTCCTTTCTTGATATCCTCCCGTTGTAATGTCAAATTAGCCAACTATGCCTGGACTCTGTCCATTCCCATTCTTGCTTCGCCAATTGGTGAAGCCTCTAGCTTCATCGTGATTTCTAATGCCTCTTTCTATGTTGCGACTTTTTACTGCATCAATGGCCCTCATATATGCAATACTAGTCTGACAATGAACCATTCTTTGTGTTGCAACTCATTTATTGGAAAGCTCACTTTTGCTATCAAAGTCTTGTATCGTTGGTCGAATTCCCACACTAACTCATTCAGGAATTGCTTAATCTCCTTAAGCTCAGTGACATATTGCGACTCAGATTTTGGTTTTTTAAATTCGTCAATCATCACCGTTCTGATCTACGCTAGTGTTTTGGCCATTGTTCCCACTAGGACTTTAAAAAAATTCATATACCAGTCTAACACCCGACCCCTAAGGGTAGTCGCTAGCTGTCCTAAATTTATCGCATCATCCTGGACCTGCTTCACAGTCCAGACTGCTTCCAATACGAACCAATATTGTTCGGGATCCTCAGTCCCATTCCCTTGAAATGTGGGCATCTTTGCCTCGTCTTCCATCCTAACGCTGCTAATATTGTTATTCACTGAAGCGCTACTCTTAGCACTGCAAGTGGGGCAACTTTGCGAGTAGTTTTGGTTTCTTCCTATAAAATTTGGAGTAGTGTGCGGGGTTGAAGGTTTGTGGTAACTTACTATCTAACCTCCTTCTACCTCTAGGGTAGCCTGTTCGACGTTTTCTTTGCAATAAGGGTGCTTCCTCCCTTGCGGTCCTGCCTCACGGTTATGTGTTCCGGTCCTCTCAGGAGACTCTCTCTCAGTCCTCCTCTTCTTCTCATGACGCTGGAATATTGCTCCACTTCTCAAGAGACCACACTCTTTGTGAGCTTCCCTTTCAAATTCATCGTCGCTCATGTCCATCTACCACATCTTTTTGTCAGACTCGCATTTACATGATACCTTCACCCTCGCACACCGATTCTTCTACTCATCAGCGAACATCCTCAATATTCCTTTTTCGCAAACCAGAATTTTAATCCAAAGTTTTAATGATGACAAAAATATTCCCCTTGGTCCCTTGAATAAATTTCTTTCGGCGTCGCTGTATGACTTGATGGTATCTACCGCGAACTCAGTTATGTACCCTTCGAGGATACTTTTTACCCAAAAGTCAACCTCTTGTGATACCTTGTTATCAACTTGCTTCAACTGTCGCACCAACTCTGGAGTCCAACAATCTGGTTCGGTCTTTTGACAGTGGTTCTTGCGGAACATCAACTATGCTAGCCACTCATGCAATAGCACAGGGAATTCGCAGAAAAATATTTTGTGAATGTCTGAGTAGATGTATCTTTCTAACCAATTGGTCGTTGTCTGTTTAGGATCTCGCTTCTCGCTTTCTGTGAACTCCTCTGCCTTCTTATCGAACCACTCTTGGATCTCTGGTTTAGTCGGATGCCATAGCATATCCTCTTTCCTTCTTCTTTAGGGTCCCGGCCATGGAACCATTTGTTGACGCAGAGTCTATCGACAAAGGTTCACTCCACACTGTCGCCAACAAACTATCAACCCAAACTCTCTTATACACTGGCCAGGAAAGGTGTAACCCTTCCCAACAACACTTGCGGAGAAAGTGCAGTCTCACCCGAGGTGAATAAGAGGGTTGTTGGTACCAAGTTTCTGCAGTTGTATAGAGTATATGTGCACATTACCTTCGTACTAACCAGAGAGGATAACATTCATAACATACTATTAACTAGTCATTCGCATCATTCATCATACATTTAGAACTTATTCAACAACATAACAAAACAAAATATTTTCATTCATTCATAACCGAATATTTTCATTCATTCATAACCGAATATTTTCATTCATTCATTCATTCATCAAAACCTATGGAATAAACCTTGCAGAAATAGTCAAGTCATCATATCACGGATACAAAACAAAACCAAAAGACAGGATCTATCTCCAAAACTCTGATGCCCTTAGGCTTACAATCCTACTCTATTTATATGCTTTCATCTTATTAGAAAATGGTCCACATGATCGACTCGACTAATATAAAAAATATTATTCTTCCCCAAAAGTCACGAAAGGTCCTTTTCCCGCAGAATGACCCTTTCGCTCTTGTCGGCTTCCACACTTCCTGCAGATCTATCCCATGCAAACGGATATGGTCTGAGATATGAGTTGCGGTATTCTGGCCAAGAGAGGTCAATAAGTCCATACTAGTCTCATAGCGAATGGGCAACTGGAAATGGGTCAAAAAGGACATAGAAAGAGAACGGAAATCAGGAAAAGAGTTCGGTGGTAATTCGATATACCGTTTGACAGCTGGGTTGGTGAGAGTCCGTTGGAATAACCGAAGATGGATTGAGTCATCCATCAAAGAGTTGGATGAGCACCATAAGTTATGTGTCATCACATGATTTTTTGGATCCTCACCAAGTTTTCCATCAAATTTGGGAATATTTGATGGTAGTTTCACCGGAATTGGTGGCCAATTGTATCCGTGAAATATGGGGTCATTAGTCAGATGAGACAGGTCGGGTAGGTCCAAAGTGGCCAAAAAGGGAAACTGTTGATTCAACTACGGGTACTGATAGTATTTATAAGGAATATATGGACCCATGGGACCTTGTATCGACTGGTTGCATGGTGTTCCCGGAGGAAACTGGCCGTAAGGGGGTGTGCTGCCCAGACCATATGTAGGCCTGCTACCATAGTAGGGTGGTCCATTACCATAAGGTGGGGGTCTTCCGCCACCACTGGGATAAGGTGGAACTCCACCGCCTATGCTGGGAGGGGGTGGGCCTCCTCCAGATTGTGGCAGCCCGTCGCTGCCACCGGGATAAGGTGGATCTCCACTACCTCCGCCGAGAGGGGTGGTGCTCGATCGCCTCCGCTAGAAGGGTGTGGACCTCCTCCGTCACCTCCACCAAAATAGGGTGTTCCTCCACCACCGACACCGGGATAGGGTGGTCCTCCACCATAAGGTGGGGCTCCTTTGCCACCGGCAGGGGGGTGGTCCTCCGCCTCCACCAAGGGGGGAGGGCCACTGCCTCCACTAGAAGGGGGAGGGCCTCCAACTCCGTCGCCAGGAGGGGGTGGGCCATGGTTTCCAAAATGAGGTGGTCCTCCGCCAGAAGGTAGAGGCATTCCTTCTCCGGAATTATATGGGGGCCCACTGCCTCCAGAAGGAGGTTGAGGGGGCCCAAATGGGGGGTGGTGGTACTTGAGGGACAGTAAGTGGGGGTCCATGTTATAAAACATTTTTATGCCCCCATATAGTGTATGGATTTCTGGGATAAGGTATCCCATAGAGTGCGTTTCCGGGATTGAATTGTCCCGACACATGGTTAAAATAACTTGGATACGCTTGAATCCATGGTAGTTAAGTTGAATCGGATGGTCCCCCAACATGAGATAATCCCATGGTGGATGCTCCAGCGGGTAAGGAAGCTCCAATAGAATGACCAGTAGGAATTCCCCCGCCACTCTTATCATGGTTAGGAAGTAGGGGTTTCCCCCCAGTAACAACGTGTTGACCACTAGTAAATGGTTGACCTGTAATGAGCTGTTGATTACTTGCTATGGGATGTACATTACTCGTAATAAAATTAGGGGGCAAGGAGTATCCTCCCTGCGACTTTTGAGGTGGGGGAGGAGTGGGTAATTTTCTCATAGTAGTAAGAGGAATGTTGGACTGTTGTCCTTCAAGAGGTTGAGTCATTTGGGGTATAGAACTCGTCTCCTGTCTAGGGGGTGTACTTGCAGGAAGTGACGGTTGACCAGGTTGATAAGTGGTCATGTTGTGGATGGATAGTTCTGGTGAATCATAAGATAAAGCGTGAATTGGCATCTCTCGATACGCGAGTAACGTCAAGTCTTCAACCCTTCCTAAAAGACTTTGTCTTCGAAGTTCCTCCCCCATGGCACGTAATCGATTCAAGAGATCACGAAAGGGTCCAAAAATCTCATCAAGAGTGGGCCAAGTGGGTGGGGATGTAGTGGAAAATTGGTCCACTTGTTGACCTAGAGATGTTTTCCAAAAGGGTGCAGCTGGACCAAACGCAACTGATACAAGGTCGTCCTAGGAGGGATTTAACCATTCCACATATCCAGGCTCTCCTAGTAAAATGGGAGGGAAATGTACATTTTGTGAAGTGGAAGCTTCCGCCTCTCCACCCCTTGAGGGGTTGGAGGTGGGTAAATCTGGAGGGAACATATGTTCTCTGACATTCAAAGTAAGATTTTATACTTCAGGTGATAGGACTATGATGTGTGGTTCCATTCTTACCCTCAAAATTACCTCCTGATTAAGGGGATATTTGGGTGGTAAGTCAAAAATTCTTTGGGACCTTCTCCAAGGAAATTCATCCAGAGTGACTAAACCAGAGTTTCTCCTAAGAGTATTCTGAACAAAAGAAAAGCAATCCAGAAAAATCTACACAAACTAAGGCCACAAGCAAACTTATGTGATAGGTGTGGATTCAAAAGTATGGAAACCTCACGGTATTTTCAAGGCTTCGCAACTTGCGACATACTCCAGGGTCCAACATTTATACTTGACCCAATTTTTCAGAGCACTAACCAGGGACGATTAGGACCATACCCCTAGCCATATAGCCCAACTACCTGATAGTACGTCCATAGTAGATCCCCGAGTGTTGTTCTCGATGTATTTCTCTGCCAAGATGGCAAAATGGATAGCTCAGTTGGTTTCAGAAATCCTAAGAGTGTCTCCCGATATACTCAAGGCATGTGGGAGCTCAAATTCGTGTTGGTGTTGTCTAATGCACAACCGTACGGCACAAGACCTTCTGATATACTACCGAGTATGTGAAACACCTTTCGATATATGCCAAGTACGTGAAGTTCCTTTCGATATACCCTAAGGTACGTTAAAGATCCTTCGATATGCTGGTTGGAGTGAGAAAGAGATTCTATATACCGGTTGGTACGTGGAAGACTACGAAAGAAATAGGATGCAGTGCAGGCAAATAATGATAGCTTCCATGTCTTAAGACGCCGGAACACGTTTCTAACTTAACACACAAGTTACTAAATATTTTACCCTAGTTCTACCGTTGATTTTATCTGGACGGTTAGGTGAATGCATGAGGTGAGTACATAAACGTAAGCATAATGCAAGCCCTAACTACATGAAAAATTGCACTTTTTCTTTTGATGAAATCTATGTATGGGAGGGAGAAATATTTTTCAAGTGGTTTTTACCAAAACAAAAAAACTTCAACAAATCTCAATTCTACAAAAAATGATAATGAAAGCACTCTTTTCCATTTTTTCTTTAAGCAAAACATGAAAATCAACAACACAACAAATCTAAATCAAAGTATTTTCTTTTGTCTTTTTTAATCAAAAAGTGAAACTAAGTGATGAAAAGAGAGAATTTCTACTTAGAGCACACTAACTCCTCGAATTTCACTATGATATCCTAAAAGCATGAAAAACCAAAAATGCATATAATTTCTTTCAAGCATGGAATCACTTTTGCAAAAACTTGATTTTACTTGGATTTTTCAAGAAAATGAATGGCTCATAATTCGTGAAAAACACAAATAATTGACTTTCTCTTTCAAAATTTCCAAAAGATTTAAGAATGCTAAACTCCAATGCATGAATCAACTTTTACAACAGTTCTCAAATTAAATTGAAAAAACAGTAAAAATGAAGCACTTTTTTATTTTCCAAAGAATGCACCAAGACAACGCTTGACAATAATACTGCTTTCAAATTTAAATGGATGAAAAGAAAATATTACTGCAATACTCTAATCATTCAGAAATTATCAAGAAAATGACAAGCACTCATACGAACTAAAAACACACAAGACACTCAACAAACAACCAGATGCAAGAAAAACTAAAAGATGTGCGCAAAAAGAGGTCTAGAACCAGATCCAATGCAATGAATAGATCAGGTGAGGAAAGGAGGAAATACAAGTTCAAGTGGATGAAGGTGGGGGAGACTAAAGTGTCCACCACTACAAAGCCTCAAGCTTGTCCAAAATGGGACCCAAAACCAATCCAAACAAATACAAACACTACCAATGAAAAAACACAAGATCCCTTACTAGAAAGTGCAGTACAGAGCAGTCCGAAAATCAAACCAAACTAAAAAATGGAGAGGGGATAACCCAAGACCTAGGCTTGGCTTCTCGGCATAGACTGTGGTCCAGTACAGAGCGCCTGGTGCAGGTTTTGTGCAAATGATCGGTGCCGATGACGCAAGATGCAGATATGGTTTTAGCGCCAAAGGTGCAGGTTGTAGAGGAGCAGAATGCACCCAGGAGTGGATGTCGCTCTGGCTATACTAACAAGGTGCGCCAGGAGAAATACCAATGCAAAAACAAAAAATATCTCCAAGGATGAGCAATAAAAAAGGTTTGACAATTACACACCGACTCAGAGAAAGATTACAGACTCTTCGACAAGAAGATCTGATGGTGAAAAAGTCTTAGGAGGAAAATGAAATGGCTCACTAAGAAATGAAAGAAGATGATATTCAAATGAAAACTTAAAACAAGGTACATATCCCCAGTATGGTCGTGAAATTTGTTACCGGACAATCTACCAAAAGCGGACTTAAGGCGTGATCTCCCTAGTCCAATGCGAATCTAGAACAAATCAGACAGAATACAAATCTACCTTCCTAGATCAAATTAGAGATTTAGAGATGTGGACATATTACCTTTCAGATCTATAGATCTAATTCTCCCTCGTCACTCCAAACTCCACGGTCGTCAGATCCAAAGCTGCAAGACCTGTCAAAACATGCAAGAGACAAACAAGCAGTAATAACACATCTACACAATAATTTATCTAAGTAAATAGTTAAGTAAGTAAACTATAAATATCAATGAACAATAAGACATTTATGGAAAGACTTTTGTATTACTGTATAAAAGTAGAAATACATAGAAGAGGGAGGATTACAACCAAGCCCTAACATTTCAATCTTCCTCCAACAAGCGAAGCCAATGCCTCTAGGAGAAATGGGTTCCTCCAATGGATGACTGATGATCTCCCAAGCTCTATTCCACCAGCATATGGATGCTATATCCTTCCTCCCCTTGGAATGGAGAGGGCTATTTTATTTATAGGACCAAGTGGATAGAGTAGGTTGAGGATCATGGGGAGAGGGCTAAGGGATCCCCCCATTAGGTTAGGGAACCGAAGGCCAGTTCACCTAGGAGTTAGGTATAGGGATACACCTCATCCAACTTCTAGAATTCTCTCGAAATCTACCTTTATCTCATTAAATTGACTCTGGCACAGGTTGCATGAGGACAACCTATACCAGCGCTTATTTCCCGAAGACAACATGCACCGGTCTAATTAGGAATGTGGATAAAGGACATCAACTTTCTCTAACTGACTAACTTGATCATGGGACTTCAAGGATTGAGGCACTGAGTTGACATATGTCTCATGATGGTGAGATTTTGGGTGTAACAACCCTGCACTACATATTGGTGTATGTTATACCCAAACATATTACCCGCAAGGTACTAGTTGAATTTTTGCGCATTAGGAATCATCTGGTTAACTGGTTGTTAATTAGGAATCATAGGATTGATCAATTGATTCATAATCGAGTTGGATGCTAGTTGTTGAACATACTGTTGAGTGAGAATGAATGGTGTAGACACTTGGGGTTGTTGAGTCCAAGGAACATTCCCAAATCCATGGTTGGGTGGATTGGCCATGTTAGAAAAACAGGATCGCAGAGCAATAACAATAAACAAAAATGAAAATATAATCACAAATACACATTACAAGAGAGACACATATATATCATGGTTCACCCAATATGGGCTACGTCCACACTGAAATTTCCATTCCTTATTATTATACCATCTAGCAAAGTGAAGGGATACAACCTGCAGCACAGCCGTTGAACTTCCTCTTCACTGTCTCACAGTCTCTCTTCTGATCTCAGAGATGGTTGTCCTCCAACAGTATGGGGCACCAACAAATGGTTGTCGTCCAAAAAGTGAGGTGTGTTGTCCCCACATGGTAGATGGTCCAAACAAAGGGTTTGGTTACTGGTTCCACTTGTGATTCCAATAAACGATTGTCCTCTAGAAATGGTGTAAATTGTGGCCAAAGATTGACCTTCGATCAGAGAAGGTATTTGAACAGTGGGAATAGACATCCTTCCAGCAGAGACATTAGAAGGGTTTGGTTGTGTAGATTGGTTGATTGCACGAGTAGGGATGACTTGTGAATATAGTGGTGCACTAGTTCCAGATGGTAAAGGTGACGATGAGAAAGTAGGTTTTGTTCTCATAATAGGAATGTTCCCCAAAGAAGTGTCAAAAATGTCATCTAGAAATAGATGTGGGGAAGGTTGGAAAGGCATTTTGGGCATCAATTGCATGCGTATGGAAAGAGTGTGGAAATCGTCAAGGGATTGGCCAAGAGTTGTGTTCCATAATGAGGAGGCTGGATCCAAAACGTTTGTCTCTGAATCATCAAGGAAATGTTGTGGATGGGTCCAGACTGTGGGTCCTGACCAACCTACATATGACTCGCTGTAAGTAGTATCACGGGATGAAGATTGGGGCATTTGGGAATCATGAGAGATTACCACTTAATAAGAGTTCGTAGGTGGGTATTACAAAGTTGAAGACAGTATCTGAGCAACTTCACGTCTAAATCATTTCAATGCCACTTGTTCATTGGCTAGAGTGACCATTTCTTCTCGTATGGATTCCATAATTTCTTGGGCTGAAGGGAGGTCGGGATATGGCATTCCAAATTATCTATTTCTTGAAGATCCAATTTCGTAGCTATGTATAACCGGTGGTGAAGTTATAACAGGTGGGGTTTACCACTATAAAAGGGGTTGGTTAAAGTTCGTAGCGAAATGAATCGTCGAAGGGAGTACTGGGTCAGATTCCTCAATAAATTCGACATGTCCTTCAGGGAGATCAAATGATGATGGCATCAATGGAGTGGTGCTAGTCTTCCGAAGGATGATAACTTCCGTAGAACAGTGGTTTGAAGTGAGACACTAACTTCAGAAAATAAAGTAGTTTCCATTGTGGTGCTGACTTCTGGTGCAATAATGGATTGTGGTACTGCACTAGTCTCAGGTACCGTACTAGTTTATGGAATAGTAATGGTGTCTAGAAATGTGCTATGGGTTGGGGATATCGTAGCAGTTGGTGGTGTCATGTTGAGTGATGGTGGAACGATCCCCCAACCAGCTAGCCTGCTAGTAGGGGATGTGGGTATGCATGAAGATTAGGTTCGGCTAATCAGAGGTATTGTCTAGGGACTCTTCCCTTGTTGTCTACATGATTTCCGTTGGTCTTCCATGGACCTAAATTAAGTGTTCTGGGGAAATTCTCATGAAAACGAACTCAAAAACCATAGAGCAATTGAGTTTGCACAAGGGGGATCTAGGAAAAATAAAGGCATGCAGGGCAAAAAATCAATCTCAAAAAACTTGATTGGGACCGATGTCACAGTAAGCAAGCTATAACAAAATGTCCAGAATGCCAAGAAATAGCACTAAAAATAAAAATACCTTCTAAAATATGAAATATCAAGCACACTGTTGACACAACTCTTCTCGACAAAGGTTCACACTGTCGTCAACAAATACCAAAATCCCTTACGCACTGGCCCAGAAAGGGGTTTCCATTCCAGCAACGCCTGCGATGCAGACGAGGTCTCACCTGAAGTGAATAAGGGTGCTACAGGAACCAAGCTTCTGTAGTTGTGGAGAAGATATGTGCACATTTATCCAGAGATTACAATATTTACCACAGTCTATTTAACCTATCATTCACATATATATCTCAAAGCATATTTAACAGCACATTCACATTAATCAACAATGTGCATCGATACAAGTCAACATAAAGTATTTAAATAACCCATCATTGCATAACAACAGAATTTATAACCAAACATCCTCATTCATTAACATCTGCGGAACAAACCTCGCAAAGAATAGTCAAGTCATTCCTACCGCAGATACAACAGAATCAAAAGATCGTACTAATCTCCCCAACTTAGCTACCCTTAGGCTTGCAATCTTGTTCTATTTATATGTTTATCTCTTATTACAACCTGGTTCACATGACCGACTCAACTAATCTACTACTTATATTTCCTCAAAACATGGTGAAAGGTCCTTTTTCTGCTGGATGACCCTTTCGCATCTGTCGGCTTCCGCACTTCCAGTAGATCTGTCCCATGCCAACAGGCCCCAAACACAATGTTGTGGCTTGTCCCGAGCCACTCCAGCTGGAAACTATTGGTTTGTTGTACTACTGTTGAAAATCCTCATATGCATCCCAGATCGGGTTGACTATGTCTTTGACCGAGTCACGGAGCTGTGTACTTTCTGTTACCTATCGGCTGCATGGGGTGGTCACATACCTTCTTTCGAACTTCCTTCAACTATTCTTGAACCTGTTTCATGTCTGGACTTATTCTTGCAATGAGGGTTTCAGCCTTTCCTTGAAGCTCATTCAAATGTGTCACTCAACGTTGCTTCCTTTCATCAACATTTTCTTCCCGTTGCTTCATGCTTTGGAGTTCTGCATTCCTTGTCATTCGTATCATTGTAGACATCGTTTTAAGTGATCCTTGGAATGTTTCCATCTGTTCCTCGATTTCACGGAGTTCCTTCTTTAAAGCATCTAGCTGGTCATCGTCGACTAGGCTGTCCCAAAATTCTGTGAGGCTTACTGCTATTTGATGTGTTGCCTATTCTAGTTCCTGAATCTCTGTTGTCGCTTCCTCTATCGCCGCCTGGCAATTTTGAGCCTGTGTCGAGGGTGTACTGGGTGTTGCTCTGATATGGAGCTCAGCATTCTCTTTCCAGAGCTCAGTAATAGCAACACCTAACATGACAGCTCGAGCCTCCAAGTCAACATCCGAATCTAGCGATGTTGTTGAACAAGCTTGCGCTAGTGCTTTCTCCACCCTTCTCCATTCTTCTACGACCCTTTCTTTTGCCGTAATGTCAGTAGTCTTCTTAGTGAGTACCATGGCTTGCTCTTGGATAACCTTCTCCTTGTCTGCCAGGGTTGTTGCCAACCAATCTTTTTCTGCGACTACTTGTGCTCTTGCTGCGATAGTTGCAGTATACTTGGCCTGAAGGTGTTCTACTTTGATCTCACTGTGTTGTAGTTGCTTCATGTATTCAATCATTTTATTGTGTATTGTTACCTCACGGTCACAGATCTCTGCACTTGCTACCGCTTGGGCACGGTGTAGGGTTAACATTGGGAGTAGGTTGAAATCAACCATTGCCAAGTTAGCCTTCCGAATCTCAATATCCAAGGCGTCGTCTCCTGTTAAGAAGGCATGGGTTTCGACCTAGACAATGCGCTGCTGGGTTCCTACGGCTACTTCAACTCTGGAGTTTGGTTGGTTCTGGTTGACATCACAGTGAGGTACCCTGATGTTAATTATTGTATTTTCTATCTTGTTCAGCAAGTCCCCGATGTACTGTAAATTTTCTGCAGAGTGCTTTGTGGCCTTTCGGCAGTTGTGTGCTATGACCTACCTAATACTATCTACCATACTGTCAGCCTGCTGCGTAGTGAACCCGGTGCATGTATTCCTCGCATTAGGGTCCATTCTATTCTTTGTTCATCCTTCTTACCGCTGGAGGTCAAGCTCCAAGTCCATTGGGGTGTTAGTGGTTGAGCCCCCATCATGATTCGAGTCGACCACTTGATCCTTCGTGGGGGTCTCCGGATCCTTCTTCGAGTTGCTAGAAGCTTCTTCATTTTTAGGCGGTTCTTGTCGTCTCGCGGTTTGTGCTGCTGCGAGATCCTGTGGGTCTGCAGGGACTTTCCATTCTTCAAGCTAGTGGGTGATGATGTTATCAAGTTCGACTTTGTTGAGCTTGTACTATGTCCTCACCCATTGCTTGGTTGGATGTGCATGTGCTCGAATGTAAATCATGTGTATTTCAACCGATATTTGGGCGATGGACTGATACTTCATCGACGCCAGTAGTGTGATCCGGGGTATCATCATTGTATCCATTCGCATCCTTTCGAGCCAAATGTAGAACTGGATAGTGTTCTCCTGCTGGCGAACCTTATCGGTGGTTTCCCATAAGTTCTGGTATCGCACACCGTCGCATACTCACAATTCTGTGAGGTTCACCTCTTGGTAGTCGCCTGGTTCCCTCCATTCTTTTAAGGCAATCAGGATGAGTAACCAGGAGTATGTGAATGGGCGCCCATGCTCCTGGTTATCGTATACATCCTTTGTTAATTCACGCAGCAGAAAATGAGCCCAGTTTAGTCTTTAGCCTAAGGTGCATCTTTCTGCTGCCGCGATGACTTTTGAATTGCATTGCATTGGTCGGTTCTTCCTTGTTACTTTGACTGCCAATATTTTTGTTGCAACTCGGACTGCCTGGTTGTTGATTGTGTGAATCAGGTAGCCTTGGGAATCCTTTTGTACCCAATACTTCAGGGCCAGCTACTCAGCTACTTTCTTATCGTTATCCTTCCCCTAGAAAAACTGTGATGGATCCTCCCCTTCTTGTGGTAAGCAAGTGACTGCCGCGATGAGGTCAACGGTAACTGGAATTCACTCATCCAGCCATAGGGAGCAGTCATGGAAACATGCAAGGAGTTGTTTGACACATGCATTGACCTATGGTAGGCGCCCAAAATGTGGTAGAAGAGTGATGCCCAACAATCCTGATTGTGCCAATCCTTGTGCCCACTCCCTCGGTTCCTTCGTGGTTGGGACGCCTGCGTGGGGAACATCCTCGTATGCTTCTGCATATTCTTGAAACTTCACAAGATCATGGTCAGTATATTGTAATTTCTGTAACTTGATGGTGATATCCCCAACAGTATTGACCCCTATTGGTACCGGTGCGACCGTAATGGTCTACTTATCCTTTCTAGTGATCCATGGTGTAGGCGCCCCTACCCGACAAGGTGGAACATATTCTGCTAGCATGGGATTGTCGTATCCCTCCTGAAAATATTCAATAGTTGCGGATCCTCCAACGCCATCCTTATTCCTGGTGGATTCCCTAGTGTCCTTCTTCGTCTCCCGACCAGAGTTAGGGGGGCGAGTTGCACTTCATTTTTTCTTCTGCGGGATTGATGACATAACTTCGGGCTGCTCCTGAACAATAGGTGTGTCCTGTGGGTGTTCTGTGCTAGTGCTAGACACATATACTTCCATCCATCTCTGGGAATGTTACAATGGCCAGCCTGTTCCCTCATTTCCCACTATATATCAATCGGTGGTGTGCAGGTGTTTTGACGTCATTCATGTCGATCCCTGTTGGGATTCGCCAAATCACTCGCCTGTGCAGGTTAGTAACTCCTAGTGTCTTGGTTTTGGTGTTGTGTTATGTGGTCTTTATTGCTTTGAATGCCGGATTAGACCATTGCCTATTCCTCGCTAGTGTGATGGATTTTTCTCATCATCATCATTTTTATTTTTATTTTTTAATCTTACGACGGGTATCGCTGCGGCAATATGTCGTTGTGCATTTGGTTGCTCTACTACGAATACCCTTCACAAGTTCTATTGGATCGCTGTTGGGTACTTCAGGATGTCATGCGTCTATGGCTCTGCAACGATTCGTCCGATTGTGGCTATGGGTGATCGTTGTTGAATCTGTTTTGGTGTGTTTTCTCGAAGGGGTGCTATAGCATCTGGAAGAACCTGGTCCTTGGATTTTTGTAGGTGGTCAGTTATTGGTGCGATGACCATCTCGTCCTGATGGTCCTCGACGTTCGTGAATTTCGGGTTTCCCTCCGATCCAATGTTTATCTTCTCAGTTACTAAAGGTCACGGAATTCTGTTGGTTAGTATTGTCGCATTGGTGTGATTGTTTTTGAATTCGAGTGTCGTGGTGGTCCTAAAGCCATGGTCTGTTGGACTGGTGCAAAATGTGTTGGATGCATGTGGTTCTACTGTGTTTCCATACTTCGTTTTGGCCTCCCTTCAGGATGACTATGTTATATGTGCACATCTTCGAAAGGATACCTCGTGTAATCAGTTTCGCCAATTCTCCAAGGCCTAGTCCGGGTCGGAGAGTATCGAACTAGTACTGTGCCATTCTAAATCTTCATCCATGGTGGGGTTAGGATAGTCCTCAGATATGTTGTATAGGTTGTCCCTTTCCAAAGATTCATCCCTGGTTGACTCTGTGTAGCGTTGGCCTTCCGCGGGATCCAATGGTGTGATGACTCTCAGCTCATGGTTTTCAAAAGACATTATTCTCTTTTTAAAGTTAATGACAGCCTAATTCTCCAGAGCCCATTCTATACCCAACAGTACTAGGTAGGGACTGGTGTCATCCACAATTTCAATAACGTCGAAATCCACATACGTTTGGAGCCCTTCAATTTCAACCGATAGTTGACATACCCGTCCAAGCGGAGTGACTTTGTTTTGGTTCTCCAATCCCAGCTATACTGGTGACCAGGTCATCCGTGGATTCCCCATTGTCTCCCATGTGTTTTTAGTCATGATATTGGCATCTCAACCTAAGTCTAGGATAATGGAGTCGACATCGAACTCACCGATTTGTGCTGACATCTGCATCTCCCGACCTATTTTTCTTTTATGTATCCGATTGACTCGCTATTCCATTCGTGGCCCTTTTCATCATCGCAGTATATGAGCTATTTCTTCTAGTGCATTTGGATCTTTAGCCAAGGTCAAACAACTCTCTAAAAAAACTTCCAGAGTATTTTCCATTGCCGAGTTTTTGTTGAATTGAATGTTGGCGGCATATCGTAGGTTTATTCTTCAAAAGGGAACTGTCTCTGATTCCTTATTGCCTCTTGTGTTTTTAAGAAGACCTCCTTCTCGGCGTTAATATCGAAAGTGACCTTTTTCCTCTATGGTTGGGTCGGTCTAACATTCGGGTGTGCCTTATTGTTACTTGTTACCACTCCTCCTCTCATTACTACGTCTACTGTCGCTGAGCGACTTCTGGCTTCCGTCGATATCCTTTATATGGCGGATGGAGCATTCTGAGTGTTTGGATTCTGGGGTGGGTGTTTGGTTTTCCATTTTGAGATGAGCTGGGGGCAGTCCTCGACACTGTGTTCCGCAGTGTTACAGTATGTGCATTGCAGTGTAGGGTTCAGATAGTCCCTCTGGTAATGCCCATATTGACCATAATTATAACAGGTGATTGGGCATCGTCCCCTGCCAGTGGCTCCTCCTCAACCTCTTCCTCCACAGAAGCCTCCACTGTAGCATTTACGCGGTGGTCCATATTGTTGATAAGGAAGTTACCCATACTGCGGTTGTTGATACTGCTGCGGTTCATACCACAGCTATCCATAAGGCGGTGGGGGATACTGTGGGTGCCTATATTGCTCCTGGTCATACTGTTGGTTGTACTGTGGGTGCAGATAGATCACCAGCGCTTCCTCCCCTTTCGTAAAGTATGCATCAGTCGTTCGTTCTTGCAGCAGGTCATAGGCCCCGCAGTTCTTCTCATCATGTCCCACCGATCGATAGAAATTACAGTATAAGTTCGCTGGTTTTGACACCATATTTTCTAGGTATACGCACTCTTCAGGCCGATACCCTCTGGTCAGACATATAGTACACCATGGCATTCCTTCTTACCGAAGGGGATTTGGGGCCCCTGACTGCAAATATTCTCGAAACTCTGGGCAGTTGTCTTTGTGGTGTCCCTCGTTCCTACATCTGGTACACCATATGTCTCCGCGATTCTCCTTTCCCTTCTTGATATCCTCTAATTGGAGTGTTAGATTGGCTAGCTGCGCCTATACTCTATCCATGTTGATCCCTGCGTCGCCAATCGGTGAAGCATCCAATCTCATTGCAATTTCCAACACCTCCACTTATGTTGCAACCTTTTGTTGCATCAGTGGTCCTTGTATGTACGGTACCAGTCCCACGATAAACCACTCTTTTTGTTGCAATTCATTTACGGGAAAAATCACCTTCACTATCAGCGTCTTATAACGTTGATCGAACTCCCATACTGATTCATTCAGAAATTGCTTAATTTCCATAAGTTCAATGACATATTGCAACTCCGATTTTGGTTTTTTAAACTCGTCAATCATCGTAGCTCTAATCTCAGCCAACATTCTCGCTGCCGTTCCCATCAAAAATTTCACAAATTTCATGTACCAGTCTAATGCATGGCCCCTCAGGGTCGTCGCTAGCTATCCCAATTTTATCACTTCATCCTTAACCTACTTCACGGTCCATAATTCCTCCAATACAAACCAATACTGTCTAGGATCCTCTGTCCTGTCTCCTTGAAATGTAGGCATCTTTGCCTCATCTGCTATCTTAAAGCTTCTAGTATTGTTGTTTACCGAAGCACTACTCTTAGAACTGCAAGTATGACAACTTCGTGAATAATTTTGGTTTCATCCTATAAAATTTGGAGTAGTGTGCGGGGTCCGAGGTACGTGGTAACTTACGACCTGACCTTGTTCTACCTCTAGGGTATCCTGGTCGACGTCTTCCTTGCAATAAGGGCACTTACTTCCTTGTGTTCCTGCCACGTGACTTCCTGTTTCGGTCCTCTCAAGAGACTCTCTCTCAGTCCTCCTCTTCTTCTCAGGACGTCGGAATATTACTCCACTCCTCAGGAGACCACACTCTTCGTTATCTTCCCTTTCCAATTCATTGTCGCTCATGTCCATCTACCACATCTTTTCGTCAGGCCCGCCTGTACGCAGTACCTTCACCCTCGCACACCGAGTTTTCTACCCATCAGCGGACATCCTTAATATTCCTTTTTCACAGACCAGCATTTTAATCCACAATTACAGTGATGACAAGAATCTTCCCCTTGGTCCCCTGAAGAAGTTTCTTTCAGCATTGTTGTATGATTTAATCATATCTATCGCGAACTCAGTTATATATCCTTCAAGGATGCTGTCTACCCCAAAGTCAACAACTCATGATACCTTGTTGTTAACCTGCTTCAGATGTCGCACCAATTCTGGGGTCCAGCACTCTGGTGCAGTCTTCTGGCAATGGTTTTTGCGATACGTCAACTGCACCAGCCACTTGTGCAAAACAACTGGGAATTCACAGAAGAAAATTTCATGGATATCCGAGTACACATATTTTTGTAACCACTCGGTTGCTATCTGTTTAGGGTCCCTCTTCTCACTTACTGTGAATTCTTCTGCTCTTTTGTCAAACCACTCTTGGATCTCTGGTTTTTTCGGGTGCCACAGCATATCCCCTTCATTCCACTTAGTGTCCCGGAAACAGAACCATTTGTTGACACAACTCTTCTCGACAGGGGTTCACACTGTCATCAAAAAATACCAACAGCCTTTACGCACTGGCCTGGAAAGGGGTTTCCCTTCCAGTAACGTCTACGATGCAGATGAGGTCTCACCCGAAGTGAATAAGGGTGCTCCGGGAACCAAGATTCCGCAGTTGTGGAGAAGATATGTGCACATTTACCCAGAGATTACAATATTTACCACAGTCTATTTAACCTATCATTCGCATATATATCTCAAAGCATATTTAACATCACATTCACATTAATCAACAATGTGTATCGACACAAGTCAATAGAAAGTATTTAAATAACCCATCATTGCATAATAACAGAATTTATAACCAAACATCCTCATTAACATATGTGGAACAAACCTCACAGAGAATATTCAAGTCATTCCTACCGTAGATACAACAGAATCAAAAGATCGTACTAATCTCCCCAACTTAGCTGCCCTTAGGATTACAATCTTGCTCTATTTATATGTTTATCTCTTATTACAACCTGGTCCACACGACCGACTTAACTAATCTAATACTTCTTATATTTCCTCAAAACGTGGCGAAAGGTCCTTTTTCTGCGGGATGACCCTTTCGCATCTGTCGGCTTCCGCACTTCCAGCGGATCTGTCCCGTTCCAACACACACTTCCTATCTAGGATCTAGAGACCTCAACAAATCGCATCCTTTGCAAGGTGATGAAATCCAAGTCGAACAATACGAAGTGAGAGACCAAATTGGAAGGATATCCCCTTACCGAAAGGGATCCTGGGTAAAATATACCTAGAAGAAAAGCAACTAAACTACCTCATTCATGACACGTCCAAGAAGGTTAACCGTAGCTTTTTCCTTTGAGCCCTTGTAGAACTAGTATGGAGGGCATAAAAGATAAGGAATTCAACGGATTGATGTCCTTAGGTACTAAGTGGAGTGCGGAATTCCAAAAAGTTCGTTCGGAACTAGTCCTCATTGCTTACCCCCGTGAAACGAGAGGCCCTCTCAACAAATTGGTTGATAACCATTTCAATAAATACAAGAGGATTTTAGTATCCTAGAATACAACAACTATGTTTCAGATGTTAAGCGATAGGGGGAAATTATTTGTATTCCTACCCCCGATGTCCTACGTAACTAACAAATTGTTTTATATCCTCAAGTGAGGTTAAAATGTGTTGCGTTAGGGTATAAATTTTAATGGTTATTTGTCTTACTCAAGCGGGTAGCGGAAGTGAAACTCAATGGTGTTGTGACTCAACTCAAACCATGCAATGTGAATGAATTAATGCACTTTTCCTTTTGATGAAACGCTAGCTACAAATAAGAGAGAGTTCTTCGATCCCAAGAATTTAATAAGCACAAGCACAAGTTCTCAAAGAGAAAAACCATTCATATTTATATTTTTCCTTTTATGCCAAACTACAACTACTCTTTCAAAGACAAATGAGTCCAACAATGTTTTCTTTTTCTACTTCTAATGAGTGCAATGTATGACGAGTGGATGGAAATGTGTCGTCCAATTGCAAAAAATATTGTGATCTTTAAGCGAAGGAGAGAAAGAGGAATTTGAAAACTTTTCTAAGCCAATTATATGAATTGAAATGCAAAGAAACTTTTTCAAGTAATAAGAATTTTCAATACTTCTTTCAAGGATCAAAATGAATACAACAGATCTTGCCTTGAAATTTCAGTAAAAATTACTTTCGCAATAAAATGTCAAGAAGTAAAATCACCTAAGTTTCTTGTCACCTTAACTCATGAAAACCAAACCAATGAAAAATCAATCAAACAAACAAAATTATGCTTCAAAATTGCATATAAAGACCATAGTGAGTATGGAAATCGAATACAGAAGTGTAAGAAGGGTGTAGGGGTGTAGTGAATGATTGAAACAATGCCCTAACTTCCAATGCACTTGAAATTCTACTAATTCACTCAAGAATCCAAGCAAAGGCCTAAAAGAGGTTCAAAAGAAAATGCAAAACAATGCAGGGGTTAATGTGGGGTCAAAGAAGTTTGATTAATGCCAGAGAGATGAAATCAATCCACAAGATCATAAATCAAAAAGTAATCAAGCAAAAAGACAATTTTATGCAGACGTAGGAATTTTTTGCGGGGTGGAAGCAAGTAACCCAGACGCGAAATCTGAGGATAATCGCAGTCTAGTACACTACTTGGGCGCAAAAATTTTGGAATTTTCGCACTGTTAAGAATGTAGGGGGTGCAAAATTTAACTGTGAGTGACTAGGGCGCAAGTTTTGAAAAGCAAATTATCTTTTCTTGGGTTTGCAAACCCAAAGAGCAAAAAGCAGATTACCAAATTGATATCAGAGGTCAGAAGATTGAAAATATGCAGAGGAAATGAATCAAATGGAAAGAAAAACAAAATTTGAAAACCAAATTAAAACTGGATCTAAGCCAGTGGAGTCGCCAATTTCTGTAGTAGTAAATCCATCCTACGGATAGTTAGATTTACCCTTAGATTAAACTGAGACCAACTAAGCCTAATCTAAGAAAACTAACAAACAAATGCTACCTTAATATCCTAGATCTAACAATGCATACAAATATTAAATGTATTCAAAGAGGGAGAACCAATGTAACTCACCTTCTGATGTTCTTCTTGCTTCCAGCTCCTGTCTTGAATCTCGCAAGCAGAACCTGTTTGAATCAAGCAAACAACAAGAAAATAAAATCTTTAAATAACTTGTATACTAGTTCAAATCTAAATCAGATTAGAAACACTCCATGCTAATGACTGAAACATGACACATGAGTTGGGAAAGTAAGACAAGTTATATTAATGGAAACTAGGAGAAACTTACAAAGTGATCCCTTGATGTCCAAGCAAACCTTCAGCTCCAAACCCTCCTTACTTGCTACCTCTGCAAAACTCCTAAGACCATAGGTTTGATACCTCCAATTCTCTCCCCCTAGCTTATGGATGGCATCCTTCTTATAGGGTTTGGGAAGCCAACTACTAGGAGATAATAATGGATCTCAAGGGATAGAAGGTGGATCAAGGAGTTGACTCACAACAAGGAACGAGGAAGATATGGGATTCGAGATGAATCATCATCCCTCAATTTTCTCCATTGAATCCACGATCCCAATCTTCAAGGATTAAGGTAGTTGAGGGGATTTTAGCACCCCCAACACTAAGAAAAACGCGATGAAGGTGTCATTTTAGTGCCCCAGCAGGTATGCAAGACACGAAAAAGAGGAATTTTTGCATGTTGCACTACTAGCAAGGCACGAAAATTCTTGTAAAGTGGGAAAATAAAGTGGCAGTATGACCTCATGATGTGGCACTAGGTTTAAGCAAGTTGGATTTGGCTCTAAGGTTTCCACAGAAGGCCAAAGAGGGGACCAACTAGGTGAGAGTAAGTTTTTCCATGCATTAGGAGGAAACGTCATTAGGTTTCACATGGGGTAAACCATGACAAGGTGAAACGACACTCAAAGTGGAACATTGGAGTATAACAACTATCTTTCTCACCGTTTATCTTTCACTAGCCAAATTCGACTATCTTCCACTATTTTGGCCATATGTTCCTCTCAAGAGATCCAATTCACATTTTGTGAGTTGCTTAAGAAAATTGAGACTCTTTACAATCCATCCCAAGTGTTTTTACATAGAATTTAACCTCCAATATACCCATTCAATATCTTTCAAAATCGTTATTGCGTGTTGTCCCGAACTCCAAATTCCACTCCAAGTCCCTCCAAACATCCACCAAACACCTCCAAATCTGTAATTGTTATTTTGAAGTATTCATACTTTGAAAAAAAAGAGTCCAAATCCAATCCAAGAATCTCCAATGCATCTGAATCGTCCCTGATTCAAGCCAAAAGCCTCCTAGTTCTTATTGAGGAATCTTTGGAGCTAGTGTGTCATTTTGAAATCCTAGAAGTGGATCATAAGATTCCTTTAGATTTTTCATAGATGTAAGAATAGTACATCAATATTCCATCATATTTTTTGAGTTAGTGTGCCCGAATTTTCGTTTGGGTACATTACATTGGTATTCGAGTATGGTCGTTTGCACCTATGAGTTGCAAAACTAAAGTTTCAATTGTCCAAATTCAAAAGGCCCAAGCCGATAGTGGCTATATTCATTCGTGGAAGAATGTTACCCACTTTCCTCTGTCGCTAACAAAATAAGAAGAGCAACAAATGGCTATGAAGAAACTGGAAAGGGAAATAGAAGCATGTGTAAAACATGCCCCACTGCTACCAGGAGTATCTAGCATTGGGTAAAGATATTTGTGAAGCGACGACCTTCAAGGAATATATCTATTATGAGTATGGATTTTGGACCAAGTGTGTAGATGTGGATTCATCAAAGAACAATAATTCATAAAGAGAAAAAGCATCAACTTGCAAGCACAAGGAGGACAAGGATGGGAACCCACATCCATCCATGTAGTCATTGAGGAGAACCATGAGCCACTTAGTTCTTCAAGTGGTCAAGCAGAAAACAATTTCCACAAGGAGGCGCATAAGTCACTCTAAGGTGACTTTGAAAAAGTTGGATATCCAATACTTACTAATGAGGATTTTAAAAATGAAGAAGAAGAATACACCGCATGTTCTCTTGAAGAAGAATGATCATCCATAGGAAACGCCTATTGTGAATATGGATAATGGAGAAACTACTGATGGTTGCTCAAGCACTTCCGAGACACTCACTGATGGGTGTCATGATGGGGTCCTTACTGATGAATGCTCCATTTCTACAGAGTCATATATTGATGGATGTTATGATGGGATAGCTACTGATGGGTGTCCAAGTCATGATGAGGTTCTTACTGATGAGTGCCCAAGAGTTGATGGAGCATCTACTGATGGATGTTGTGATGAGATACCTACTGATGGGTATCATGGTGATGTTCCTATTGATAGGTTTCTAAGGGTTGACGTGGTGTCTACTGATGGATATCCATCCCTCTATGTTGGTGACATAGAGATTTCTATTGAAGAGACTACTACAAGCACAAGTTCCCATGTGCTTGAAGAAGATGAATATCTTGCAATAGAAGAAAAGTTCCCAAGATAAATCTCACCATCACCACATGAGCTTTATGAGGTTGATCCATTGCTTGATGATGAGGAGGTTCACTCCCAACCTTCTTGTCTTGTAAGGCCATTCAGGATGAGCAAAAGGAGGATCAAAGAGTCCTTACATATTCTCCATGACACACATCCTTATGTCTCACATCATTGTTGGAGAGTTGCTTCATAGGAAGATCAAGATTCTCTTGAAGCCATGGAGAAGGCTCAGAAAGCATTATCCATCATAAAAAACAACTTTCTTCAAATGCTTTCTGACATAGATGATTTGTTTGAGTTTGTAGAGGTGTTGTATGGAGCCCCCTTGTAGAAGGAAGAGGAGATCTACAAGATCAAGGATGATTTGATGGCCACCAAAGATTCTTTGAGATGCACACAAAGTTCCCTCTTAGAGTCTCAGACCAAGATAGAGAAACCTCACCAATATTTGCAGAGGCTGACATATTCCCTCCTCCCTTCCAATAAACCATTCTCTTTTGGTTGATGACATTTAGAGTCATATGGAGGAACCTCATGATATGGTGGTTCATGAGGTGCATGAGGATTTTTTGGATGTAGATGATGAGTTCCGAGCACATGTCACTTTCGAGAGTGAAACTGAGATCTCTCATGGAGTGAGTACTCTCTTCGTTCAAGAGTCGAAAGAGCTCCTTAGGGTCGGACAATCCCTTGATGGATTTGATGCATCCACATCTTTGGTGGATACTTGTTGTAGGGATTTGATTCATCCTTCCTCATCCTACATATTTGGGGGTGAGTATTGGGTGAATAGTTTTTTGATACCCCTACCTTGCCTTAGTGTTTATTGGCCTCAATGTAAATATTGTGTATATGCAATGTGTGTTTACCCTAGTGTGGATCTCAAGGCCAATACCCCACTAGTGGATGCTTAAGGTTTATTTGCATAGGCAAGTATTGCATATTTGAATTATTCATTTGCTACTAAGCCATGAGATATTATAATTGAATGATCACCCAAGATGTGGTACCTTTAGGGATGTCCACTCAAACCAATGTGTTCCCACAAACATTATTAAGGTTATGTAAGGTAACATTCCCAAAAATAAAAAGTAATTAGGAAAATTCATGTGGCTCATAACTTATCAAAAATAAAAATAAAGAGTAATTTAAAAAAACCACAGCCCTAATAAAATAAAATAAAAATTAATTAAAACCGACATAAATCTATGTTAAACCTAGATGTATGAAATTTAGTCAACAAGATTCAACATATTGTAATGTATATATTAATATTGTTTTCTCAAATTTTATTAAGTGTTTAAAATATTGTTTTTTATTTCATTTTCCACAAAATGTGTGTAGGAACCCTTAGGTTTTTTGGTGTATTTGGTCACGAATGCATTTTTCCCATCATAAACTTATTCCACTCAAATTTTGGATATCATAATATTGTATTGCAAAAAAAAGATTAAAATAATAATAATAATATATTCTTAAAATCACATTTATGAAATTTTGGGACACCCTTTGGACAGAGATATCTATACCCTCACCCTTAAGATTTGACATAAAAAGTAGACAAACTCCTATATAAACTGCTGGCTGGTTTTGGAGTTAGCGATATTTGTAAACTTTGTGTGAGATCCTACTCATTGTGTTTTACATTGTGTTCGTTCAGTATTACTTGTTTTGTTTAACTTTTCTCGAATCATCTTTCATCTCCTCTTTTGTTCTGTTCAATAAGGGTTAAGTGAAATGGGTGACGTGAAAAAGTGTTGTGATTTGTCGGAGTTGCAGATGAATCTGATGGAGGAAATATGGGCTTGGTTGCCAATAGAGTCTGTATGTAGATTTCGCAGTGTGTCCAAGGAATGGAATGTCCTTCTGTCGTCAAGAGAATTTATATCAAATAAATGGGTTAAGAAACCCTTTAACCGAGACCCATGGCTGGTTACTGTGCTAGACGACCGATCACATAAATGGATGGAGAATGGCTGGGTCCCTGAGCAAGCCTCCCCTGGATCATTGGCTTCCTGCTTCTTTGATCAGACCTGGAAGGAGACCTCGTCTGTCTCCCTATCTTTCCTCCCTGTCTCTCCAGATCCAGATGAAATTAGATATCCCTGTTTTCCCTGCCTTACTCTCTCCTTGTGCTACGGATCCGCAGCTGGTCTCTTCTTGTTGTGCCGTAGTCGTGAGATTGTTTGCAATCCTCTCACAAGAACGCATGTAGAACTTCCCGTTTTGTCATTGGACTTCATCCTTAACGCGGGCATCATGAGTGACAGTGGAGACGCATACAAAGTCGTGGTGATGGGCACGACAGAACAAAGTCTTTCACATAAAGTCGAAATATACGATTCCATTGACAAATCATGGAGAATTGTAGGACACCTGCCAGAAAATGTGCAGCGTGTCGGGAGGCAACTGGTTTTTTGCAACGGCTATTTCTACTGTTTGGCGATCATTTCTGAGCGGCGGACCGTTGTGGGTTACAACATTGGAGAGGGGACTTACATCTTTAGGCCATTGCCTGAGATAGCTGAAGGCGAATACATGGTGCCTCACCTGTTGATTTGCGGATCACGGGTTCTAGTCGCGGCGCGCATATTGAGAAATGATGAAGACCTTTTGGACGTTATTATATGGGAGTTGGAGAAGGTCAACTCCTCTTCATCGTCGTCTTGTTGGAAGGAGATTGCAAGAATGCCTCCTTCCAATCTTGAGAGATTTTCTATGAGTGGTGGGAGATTTTTTATGAATAGGCGCCAGAGCTGTTTCAGGTCGTATTTTATTGACTGCATTAAATGTTGCGTAGGAGTGCGGGATAGCATATATTTCATGGTCTTTGAACAAAAGAAGGTGAAAGAGATCCTTGCTTACAGTGTCACTGAAAATACATGGAGTTGGCTTCCAAACCGTACTTTAGACACCACTGCAAGTACAGGGGACGGCTGGGAGATTCCAGTGGCCTTTGAACCCAGGCCAGACATGAAGGTTTATTAAGGTATGCAGGTCTTCGTCTTACATTCTTTACTAATTTAACTTGTATTCTATTTTTTTGAACTTTAATTGGAGACTTATATTTAGTGATAACACTGCATTAAGCAAAGTTTTGAGAAAAAAAAACACTTTAGGCCTTGTAATTTCAGGCTAGGTATGTTTTTGCAGATGTATTAAGAAGATGAGGAGGCTGCAGAATATGATGTGGATTTCAAAAGTGGTTTAAATTAAGCCATCACGGGCAGATTCAAACATTGCCAGAATTTTTGGAATTTTTTGTCAAATCTGTGTTTTGAAAACTACGGTTTTGTCATATAATAGAGTTTTTGTAGGCCAAAAAATGCTGGGAAGCATAAGTGTTCAGAGATTGTATGCATATTTTTATGTGCAAACTATTAAAACAAACTTGGGATTTTATTTTCATAAGAGGTTTTGTATAAACTTCTTTGCATAGGGTGATTTTATAATGTTTCTGAATTTGACTGGATTCCATTAAGCTCACCAACCTACTTGGATATATCTAGTGATTTTATAATGTTTCTGAATAATATTTCTGAATTTGACTGGATTCCATTAAGCTCACCAACTTACTTGGATATATCTAGTGATTTTATAATGTTTGTGGATTCCATTAAGCTCACCAATCTACTTGGATATATCCAGTGATTTTATAATGTTTGTGAATTTGACTGGATTCCATTCAGCTCACCAACCTAGTTGGATGCATATTTGAATCAATTAGAATGCATTGTATGCCATGTTTCTTAATTATAAAATTCCTTTCCTAATGTGATTAAATAATATTTGTGAATTTGATTGGATTGAAATTCAGCTCACCAACCTAGTGAGATGAATCTTTCAATCAATTGGTGTGTATTGTATGCCATTCTACATGAAAAATACCTGTACCAACAAATAGTTTGAAGTGTTTTTAATTATACTGAAATTGTTGCTAATATATGCATCATTTGTTTTACTTGTTAAAATTGTTGTTAAAAGTTGCAAAAGTTTTACCAAAAATAGCTTTTTCCCAGATATGGTTTTGGAATACATATGAGATATAATGTTATGCTATTTTTGTACTAACCATAATGTTCATAGAATTTTTATCAGCAATTACCTTACACAACTTGTTAACACTTACAATGTGTTTTGGAAATGGTCTCCTTTCGCTAGTAAGATTTTGGAAATGATCTCCCTTCCCTAGTAAGATTTTGGAGTGTCCTCATTTCTCATTCTTAAAGTTAGTTTTCGATGTTTAATTAATAAATGAAATTATGCAACTCCAAATTGAATTATTTTAGTTGATTCTATTAATTAACATTCCAATATACTCATCCCATTTCTGAAACTGATAATTCGTGACATTCTCCCACTGTTTGGAAAATATTGAATTTGAACTAGTTGTGCAATCCCGAGAGACAATTTTTCTTGTTTTTTTAAAACATCCTCGGAACCTAATAAAAATTGATGAAGCATAAATAAAATTATATTTGAATGATATTTAATGCTATTAATCTCTCCTATGTAAAAAATCCTTCTAGGGTTGTTTGAAGTTTCCTTTCCTACAGCCAGTCAAGTCACTATTCTTCATTGTTTTGCTTTATGTCTTGTAAGAGAGTTAGTTAGTGTATCATCATATATAATTGGTACATTATAGTGGTATTAGAGCACTTTCCTCTACTCCTCTGGAAAGTAATATCTCAAGAAGAAGAAAATTGTAGCCATGTCCTACTATGATGATGATTTCTATGAGCAGTATGATGATAACTATGAGGAGCAATATGAAAAGTACTGCAAATAGTATGAGGAAGAAAATGTCCAGGTGGTACCTTCTACAAGTATCTCCCATAAGATCACATGTGGAAGGCGAAATGATGGTTATTCTTATATCCATATGTATGGAGAAGATGCATGTTCGACAGTCAATGATCATCCTTTGGAGGAGCATGAAAGGAGTAAATATCAGCCTACTTTTGAAAAGAGAAGCAAAATATATGAAGCATCATTGGATGCATGTGTTTCCTACTTGATGAGAATTTTTGGTTCTTCTTCAAACGAAGTCTCCAAAGATCTTGATCCTAAGGAAACTAAATGGCAAGATGCATGAACTTGCTTGAAAGAGCACAAACACAGTGACTACATGAGAATAAAGTTGTGCAGAAGAAGATGAAGAGGCAACCCTCACTGAGAACTTGGATCAGAGAGAAACTACTGATGGTTGCTCAAGTTTTGTAGAAGCATCTATTGATGGATGCTATGAAGAGATACCTACTAATGGGTTCCTAATTTTTGTAGAGACATCTATTGATGCGTGTCCATTTCTCAATGTTGGTGACATGGAGATACCAATTGAGAAGGCTACTGCAAGTACAAATTTCAATAAACTTGAAGATGATAAAGACCTTAAATTCAAAGAAGATATCCAAGAATCAATCTCACTATCACCACAAGAGCTCATGAGGTTGATCAACTAATTTATGATGAGGAGGTTCGCTCTCAACCTTCTCATTTTGAAAGGCCACTCAAGATGAGAAAAATGAATATCAAGGAGGCCTTGCACATTCTTTGTGAAACACATGTTTCAGTCTCACAGTATTGTTAGAGAGTTGCTTCATTGGAAGATTCATCTTTCCTTGAAGCCATGAAGAAGCTCCATAAAGCAATGACTACAATCAAAGGTAATTTTTCACATATGATTTCTGACAGAGATTATTTGTATGAGCTTGTTCATATGTTGAAGAGAGCATCCTTGAAGGATGATGAAGATATTTGCAAGCTCAATAATGATTTGATGGCCACCCAAGATTCTTTTAGAAGCTCTCAAAGTGCCCTCTTGGTATCTAAGATAGAGATAGAGCAGCTTCACCAGGAGTTGTAGATATCACATACTCCCTCCTATATTCAAGTCCACCATTCTCTTCTGATTTAAGACATTTAAAGTGTTATGGAGGAACCTCATGACATGGTAGTTAATGAGGTGAAGGATGAAATGCATGTGATTGAGAAGTTTTGGGATGCAGATGATGAGTTCCAAGCACATACTCTCTACTAGAGTGAAACTAAGCTTTTCCTTGGAGTGAGTCATTCCTCCATTGAGGGGTTAGAAGAGCTCATGTTTGATGGACTAGCCTTTGATGGAGTTGATGCATCCATTATCTTGATGGATAAGGTTTGTAGTAAGGATATTTTTTGTCCATGATCCTACATTATTTACTTCTACTGATTCCATGTCATTTGAGGAGGATGTTTGGGTCAAAGGTTTCTTCTTCATGATTCCTGAAGAGGAGAAGAAGACTCCCACATTTGCTCTAGTGGATTTAATTTCAACACCATTCCCTTCCGAGCAGTTGCAAAGGAATATCGTACCTACCTTTGATGCCTCCATGTATCAAGGTGCAACGAATTACACCTATTAATTTATTGAGTGGATTATATGATGGAATTTTGCAGAATTGGAATATGGGAAGAGAGTTGAGCCATTGGGAGAACTCACATAGGGAAGCATGTTGCTTTCCAGTTAGATCAGTGGATTGGGGTGTATCGTATTTTTCCTATTTGGGAGAAAAGACACATGAATGATATTTTTTCTTACATCTATGAATACTTCTTGGATACATGTTACACTTTTTGTGAGTAGTATGGGCATCCATGGACTTTTGATCATGCCTACTTTCTTTGTGATTGGACATGGGACTTTCACCCTTGTCATTGGAACAACAATGTGTTGATATTTGGTACTTGTGTGCATTTTTCATATGAAGTACAATCTGATTTGCATGTTCTTGGAGAGTTTGAGGTCAAGAAGAATGAATACCAAACAGATGTTCATTACTAAAGAGATTATGAGTTGCCTCTAGGGGGTAGTTGCACAGTTTTGGAGGAGGCACATGATCTCACTTCAGTTGATCCATCCATGATGGATGATTGTTACAGAGAGTTGTTTCACCATTCCCCGTCCCACACACATAAGGATAAATATTGGGTAAAGGGATTATGTTTTTTGGTGCCACATAAGAAGAAGGAGGATTCCAAACACTTTATTGATGGTTTGATGGTTAGACCTTGGGGTTTGACAAGTGCACCTATCCCTTACCAATTTGATGAGTAGAAGCAAAGGAATCTATATGATGTCTCCATCGTGCATAACAGTGCATGGGAGTTCCACTTGAGCGATTTAGGTGGAACAAGTAGTAGTGTAAAGAATTGTTACACCAGAGAAAAGATGGTACATGGGGCGTCTACAAGATTTCCATCCAAACCACTAGATGGAGTATGCATTCATTCACTAATTGTGTGGATAGATACATGAGGGAGTTGAGTAATCCAAGAGGTAAGTTTGTTGCTTGCATTAATGGAAATTTTATGGACATATCATTCGGCTTTTGTGAGCAATTGTATAGGCATTTGTGGTTGTTATGTGATAATTATAGTAGACTCGGATGGACATGAGATTTCCACCTTTGTCAATTGGATAGAAGTGATGTGAGTCTCTGTGTTGGTTTGCACATAGAACATAAAGAGTTTCGTATTTGGTTGGAGGGACTTGCAAAGGTTCGGTTTTGCATTGGAAGTGATGAACTTCCAATATGATGGAGTGATCTAGACATCCTCCATGATGATATATTATTCCTATTGATTATGATGTTTGGAAGGATGAAGTTAAGACAATGGGACCCTAGAATTCTTTGGAATTCTTGCGGATTGCGGGTTGTGGATGTCGGAGGCTCATTCCTTCGGTGCTATGCATTTGGGGATCCCGACTTCCGAATCTTGCAAGGTGGATTACGGATTGTGGAAATCGAGGATGAGTTTTTCCTTGGAGTAGTAAATTGGAGTTCCAACTTTCGATTCCCGCACTCTGGATTGCCGAATTTGGAAGTCGGAGGTGTGATCAATGAAGCTCTGATTTGTGGTCCGACTTCCAAATTCTGATTGCGGATTGCGGATTGGAGATCAATGCAGATTGTGGATTGGGGACCAAGGCATTGCGGATGTGTAAAAAGAGTAGTGTTGCGGATAAGTTTTGGAAGAAAAAAAAGTAGCAGGTTGTTCCCCCATCACTCTAAAGAGTACCGAGGTGACCGAAGATGTGACTGAGTGGTATCAGAGCCCAAGTTTGCATCATTGGGGCTTCTTGGGCCAAGCCATGATGTGGAAGAGTAATTCCACACTATGATGAGGAATTGGAAAGGGAGAAATCCTTAACTTTTCTCTTTTTTATATAACTACATTTTATGAGTTTTCTGTATATGATATTATGGCACAAGAATGTTGAAAATGAAATATATTAGATAGATTAAATGTGTATGCATAGTAGGAATATTAAGAGGTAATGCATACTACATGTAAACTTATGTGTGCCTGCATATGGTATCGCGCATTGATGAAAGTTGTTAATGAGCACATTGCATTTCAATTTAAATGTACACCTAACAAGGATGCACATCCACTAAAGAGGTTGTGGGAAAAGGTTATGTTGCATGCTTGTGATTCTTCCAATGTTGCACAAAGATGTGTAGAATATATTTTTGAGATTCCTTGCTTAAACTTTGCTTGAGAAATGATGAAAATGATGTTTCTAGGTTTCTTTCTTCATTTTAGTAAGATGATATCCTAGGTACCATGGTCAACATAACATATCCAATTTTGTTGGAAACCACAGCAAAAGGGACCAAGATAATAGAAGCATGGTTGAAGATGTTGATGATGATATGGCATGTGACCAACAAACCTATGAAGAAAGGATGTAGCAAAAATCCATGATCAAGGGATTGGTGAAAGGACTATGTAGTCCTTGGTAAGAAGCCAACTGATCAGGTAACAACAATGGGTTGATGGAAGTCATGTAGGTAATGCTCATTATACTAATTGTGTAAGTGTTGAGAAAGGATGGGTAAGAATCCTTTAACCATGTTTTAATCTTCATAAAATAGTATGCATACAATAGTGAATGCATTTATGTGAATGACATCCCACAGGGTATGGTGAGGTATGTGGTAGTAAAGGAAATGAGCCTCCTAGACCATGTGACTGTTTAAAAAATTTAAATGCATCCATAATAATAAGAACATGCCATGTGTGAAACCATGAGGGTGTTGGGTTGTGAAGCCTGCAGTGCTCAACAAGTATCCCATGAACTCCCTATTGGTGTTAATTTTGGATGAAATCTCTTTTCCAACAACCGAGTGGGAGAAATCCTTATGTGTTGTTCGGATGAAGGAGGAAGGCACCCAATTAGTTAACCAAGTAATTAAGAATAAGGTTGGGTATTGTGTTGAAGCATTGACTAAGATGCCCAACTTATCATGGTAAGAAACTTGTGTAGGAACAAGAATGTTTTAAGATCAATGTTGTAGTGCATTAGGTATATTGAGTAAATCGACATTAAAAGATATTATGTAAATCTTGTTGATTATGCATCCATATGTGTGATTGCATATATGTTAATATGCATTGTGTGAATGCATGGCTATGGTGTACATTTCATTGAGATTATATAATAGATGAAATGGTAGAATTATTAAAAATTCTAAGACCCTTTCATGAGATGCTATGGGGAAAGAATTTCATGAAGAAAGTAGTTATGTTTTGATGGGATACCAGGATGCTCTGTTGGGAGAACAAATTTGCATGAAATGATAAGGTTGTGTAATCATGAATGATGAAAGTTTTATTTGACTTCTTGTATATATGATATGAATGTATCTTGCAATTTACTGTGATAAGGATGCACATAAAGTAGATGTATCTCATTGTATTTGAGAAAATAATGACTAGTAGTGTTTGGATTATTGAGTACTGTAATTCTGAGATCACCCCAGTGGATGTTATAAATGTTCCAATGAAATGATTATGTGCATGGATACTCACCACTTAGTGCTTGGATGATTGAAATTTCAGATTTACAGGTAGAAATGTCTTAGGTGTGGAAATGTGGGTAAGTCCATGATAAGACTGGAATATACCATGTGCAAAAGCCAAAAATTGTGAGGAAGATCCCATGGAGATGAAATTTGATTTTTGGTGTAGAACAGATTTGAGATTTTGGTAATGAGTACTAATGGTTTTTTGGATATTCAAAATTGTGTCAAGAGGACATGTTGTAGGTGGATGTTTATGCTATGGGAGAAATCCTAAACCATAATGGATAGAGTGATACCACTTGCAAAAGACAAACAATATGAGGATGGGCTCATGGTTGAACAAACCAAAATTCTGTAGTGAACATAATTCTAAGTTCAGATTTGAGCCTGATTGAGGAAGACACTTTGCAAGAAGAGAAAATACATATGCAAAATAGATAATTAATTTGTGACCCTTGCTAAAATTATGCATGTCTGATTATTAGAATTAATGTCCAGGGCATGTATCTATTTCAAACTGCTTGAATGTGATTGTGTGTTTTTATTTCAGACTACTTGAATATGATTGTGTGTTTTTATTTCAGACTGCTTGATTGTGTTTAGGGCCTACATGACTCACATCAGAAAGGGGTGCATACCTTTTGGGTGCTGTGCTTTGTTATGGTTTTCAACCTTGACTACACCCTAAAGGAATGGACACATTCCTGGTGTTTCAATATTAGAGAGTGAATTTGTGTGAAGTATGTTACAATTTTATATCAGCAATACTGACGAGCTTACCTACCCATCTTGTGTTGTCAATTATTACACATGCAATTGGTAATGCATGCTAATGAGCAAAGTGAAGTGGGTGCCAAGTCTGGCGGGAGCACGTGGAGATACCTATGGCTCTGTAGTAGATCCCTTGACTTGGAAATGGTCATGGTGCAGTTCCTCCATTGATCCTGTTAACCCAAATGAAGTGTTGGCTTGGCAATGGAGAGGGAAAACCAAGTATGGGACTGGTTTGGCCCCATAAATGCTTGGTAAATCCAATCGGTGCACTGGTTGAGCATTGAATGTTATGGTGTAATTTTTCTCCTTTGGTCCTGTTAACCCAGACATAATTGTTGGCTTGGAAATCGAAAGGGAAAATTAGGTATGGGACTGGTTTGTCACCATAAACGCTTGGTAAATCCAGTTGGTGCACTCGTTGGGCATTGAATGTTGTGCAGCAGCTGTTGTGCTATCCAAAAATTCATTATTGTATCCATGGGTTATCCAAGGCTTGTAAAGGAAAGAAGGATCTTGTGGAATAAAGTGAAGACATCCAATACAGATAAGTATTTGGTTATCTTGTAGCTTCTTGCTTATTTAATATGAATATATATGTGTATATGATTTTTAAATTCTTGTTTATAGATAAAACCTATGAAAATGAACTTGACATGTGAATGGAATAAATGTTTGAGTGTAGGTATTGCTGGAAGAAAGAACCGTGAAGGTATCCTAAGGATGTATGTGGACATGTGACTGTCCTAGAAATCTCAGTGTGAGTATTAATGGAAACAATGCTAGGGGAGTGTTGTGGGTCCTAGCAGCCAAAGGTTCTGTAGGAAACAATGGGGAAGGGTTCCGTGGTTGAGAAGCCTTAGAAACACCTTAGACACTAAGTGTCATCACCAAAACAAGGAAAAGGTGAGTTAAGCATTCACATTTAAAGTGAAAGAGACCAAGGAGCAAGGAACCATAGTGGTGGTGGGGCTCCGGATTGGAACAACATTAAGAGGGGGGGAACTCTTACTATTCTCTTTCTCTTTTTATTTGTGCATTTTAAAAACAAAGAATTGTTGAGTGCATGTCATGAATGAAAGTTGATTGTGTTGATTTTGCTTGAAATAAATGGTGAATGTTGAAGTAGTTAATTCCCTATGAAATGATGAACATGAATGAGTTCATTTTTATGTTGGATGAGCATGAAATGTGTGGAAGTCTCATGGATAAAGCATGGAATTTCCATTTCAATTGGGTAATTAATTGACGGATATTAATGCTTATATTATGCTTGGCCTAACAAGAATTGCAATGATGAATTTCACAGGTGAAAGGTAGATCAATTGGTTGCAACTGCTACAAGACAAGTGTTGCTAGTAAGCAAAGTGTGGAACACTGTGCACATTGATCATGGCATCATACCAAAAGTTACTGAAATTGGATGAAAGTCTTCTTCAAACAATTTCCAAGACCCAAGAAAATCTTGGTGGAATTCTCAAGCTACAAAAGCAACAAAATGAGATGAACCACAAGGTTCTACAGAACTCTCTTTGTCTACAAAATGAGGTAAAGGGAATTCTGGAAACTATCAACAGTGGAAAGGATAGTGTTTCAATGAAGAGGCAGTCATCCAATCGTCCCATTAAGAAATGATCAAGGATGGAAGACTCAAGGGAAATGAAGCAGGTAAAGAAAAACTGAAGAACACACAAAGAATGTTGAGAGGGGGGGTGAATCAATATTGTGAGTTTTTACCAATTTAATTTTGAACTGATCTAATACACAGAATTGATCTTTAGCAATAAAACCAAAGTTTCACAATTTATACAAATACAGGAACACCAATGAAAACTTCAATGTCTGAATATATTTATAAATGATAATTTACATTTGAAGGACTATGCTTTAGCACAAATTACATGTACCAGCTACTACTGGTTATATGTATGATCCAACCTCAATAAGAATTATCTTCAACTCCAACTAAGATAATAGGTTCAGGATGCAACCTGAGTATATATATATATATAGGTTGTACCCTTCCTCCACTCTTCCTCCCTACTAGAATTCTTTTTCAATCCACAACATGCCCTAGTTTATGTCTGTCCAAATTTCAGTTCAATAAAGAATCAAATCCAATTCTTCACATTGCTGTAATGATGCCCGAGATATAGAAAGATAAAAGATAAAAAATATAAATTGCACTTCACTTCCACCGTGACTTCCCAAATAGCTCCGCAAGCTTGCAAGTCCTCTCCTTGGGCTCATATTACCCCCCAAATATTTACATCGAAATGCATACTTTAAATTTCTTCTTCACACACCAAATCCCCCTTTTTTGTTTCCAATCCGACATAACAATCTCACCAATCCTTACTTCAAATTGGTCACCGACTTTTGTTTCCAAGCCGACATAACAATCCCATTTCCAGATTTAATAACTTGAAATTAAGTGCAATTTCATATCTAAGGGATTTTTATTTATTGTACCAAAGATCCATGGGTGAGGATAGCAATGCCACACTCTTTAGGGTTTCTTCAATAAGATAAAACCATCACCCACAAGTGTTCCATGTTCATGATTATTATATCCAAGATATTAAGTGAACATGTCCTCATTTACTTTATTAATCATGAAGGATTTGCGAGCATTTCAACCAACGGTGGCGGGCATTTTCTCCATAACCCGCGGGCATCTTCTCCATAAGCTCGCGGGAATTTTCCAATAGATCTGTGGGCATTTGCAAATAGGTCTTGCGAACATATTCTTCAAGGGGCTACGAGATTTTTCATAGGGCCTGCGGTCATATTCTTAAAGGGGCCTGCGGGAATTTTCTTATTGCACTCGTGGGAATTTTCTTCATGGATTTGGGCACTTTTCCACTAGGCCTACGGGATTCTTCTTAAAGGGTCCTGCAGAAATTTTCTTATTGCACTTGTGGGAATTTTCTTCATGGTTGCGGGAATCTTCTATAGGGCCTGCGGGAATATTTCTTAGTCATTTGCGGACATTTTTCCTTCATGTTGTGGGAATTCTTCCTTCAATCTCCTTTTGACATCAATTCCAATTATAATTCCAACAATATCTCCCTTTGGAATTGATGTCTACACACAACTCCCCCTAACAATGAGCTGATGAGCTCCTTCTGACCTTTCTCCCCCTTTTACATCAATGGAAAAGTAGTGAAGAGATTGTAACTAGAAATTCATTCAAACTGCTGCTTCCCCTATTAGTAAGCATCTTCATAATGCCAAAATGTGTTACCTCAGACTTATGAGCTTACCTTCAGTCAATATTTGCAATCAAGATCCTATGAACTTTTTCTTTGCTTGGAGTAGTCATCTTATGTTCTTGAGTTCATCCTCCAGTTCCATGAAATTAAGGTGCACTGAGGTTTTTGAAGGACCTCAAGTTTGGCTTTCCATATGGCAGCCAATTGCCTTCATATGCAACAAACCATTCTTTTGTTGAGAATATATGAATACTCCTAGTTTATTCCTAAGATTCTCAAAAGCCTCTCTAGGTAGTGGCTTAGTAAAGATGTCAGCTATTTTCTATTTAGTGTTCACATATTACAACTTTACCTTTTGATCATGTGTTAGTTCTCTCAAAAAAAGATACTTAATGGATATATGTTTGGTTTTAGCATGCATAACAGGAATTTTTGATATGCTGATAATACTTGTATTATCAGAGTAAATTGAGAGTGGTTGATCATTCTTAATATCGATATCTTCCAGTAATTTTTTCATCCACAAGAGTTGTGTGCAACATCCGGCTACTGATATGTTTTCAGCTTCAGTAGTTGATAGTGAGATAGAAGATTGTTTTTTGCTTGACCAAGCTACCAACCAATTTCAAAGGAATAAGGCATTCCCACTTGTTCTTTTTCTATCATCGAGATTACCTACACAATATGCATCAGAAAATGCTTTGAGATCAAAGGTCTCATCCTTTGGATACCACAATCCATAATCAATCATTCCCTTAAGATATATGAGTATTCTCTTGACAGATGTCATGTGGGATTCCCTTGGATTGGCTTGAAATCTAACCACCAGCCCAACTACTTGCATGATATCAGGTCATGATGCAGTAATATACAACAAAATTCCAATCATGGATCTATATGTTGTTTGATTTATAGTAGGAGATTCTTCTTCTTTGCTGAGCTTACAGCCAGTCATCATTGGTGTAGAGAGAGGGGATCTTTCCATCATGCCAAACTTCTGAAGCATCTCTTTTAAATACTTGGATTGAGACATAAAAATACCTGTGGAATCTTGTGAAATTTGTAGACCAAGGAAGAAGGTCAATTCACCTATCATGGACATCTCAAACTCTTTCTCCATTTCTTTAGCAAAGATTTGGCTAAATCTTTCCTCGTTGCTTCCAAATATTAGATCATCAACATACACAACTTTGATAAAAAAAATTATCGTCTTTAAATTTGAGGTAAAGGTTGTTGTTTGTACTACTTCTCTGAAAACCTTGTTGAATTAAATACTTATCCAGTCGTTCATACCAAGCTCTGGGTACTTGTTTGAGCCCATAGAGAGCTTTCTTTAGTTTCCAGACATAGTCTTCCTTTTCTGGACATTCGAATCCTTCAGGTTGCTCAGTATAGATTTCCTCCTTCAATTCTACATTTAGGAATGTTGAATTAAAATCCATTTGATAAACCTTGAAGTTCTTGTAGCTATCAAATGCCAAAAATATCCTGATCAATTCCATCCTAACCACAAGAGCAAAGGTTTAATCAAAATCAATTCCTTCCATTTGAGTATAACCTTTGCACACCAATCTTTCATTATTTCTAATAACTTTCACATTTTCATGTAACTTATTTTTGTAAACCCATTTAGTGTCAATGATGTTTTTATGTTGGGTTTAGGAACTAATTCCTAGGTTCCACTTTTTTCAATTTGATCCAATTCTTCTTTCATAGCAATTCGCCAAGATTCATAATTGGAAACTTCATTGATTTTTTTAGGTTCAATTGTTGAGAGCAGTGCTAGATTCTTCTTCAGATATGTTGATCTAAGCTTCATACCTTCTTCCATGTCTCCAATAATAAAATCCTCATGTTGATTTCTCCACACAGATTTTATGAAGGAATTCTTACCATTTGGAGTCTTTGTAGTAGTAGGGAGAAATTCTTTTCCTTCAGCCTGATTTTGTTGATCACTTTGCTCCTTTACTTCTTCATTTTTTTTTTTTCATCATCAGATAGGTCATCATCATCATTTTCAGCAGGGTCAGATTCTAGCAGTTTTTGTTCTAAATCTTCATCTATGAACACAACCATTCGCTTCAGACGCTTGTTGTATCATTTATAGGCCCTTTTTTCATTTGAATATCCCAAAATATTCCTTTGTCGGTTTTGGAGCAAAATTCTCCCAAGTTATCATCAATGATTTTTATGTAACATTTTCTTCTGAAGATTTTAAAGTAGTCTGTAGTGTCTTTTCTTCCTGACCATAATTCATAAGGAGTCTTATCACTGTTGACTCTCAACTATGCCCTATTTATGATGTAAACAGTTTCTCCTACTGCCTCTCTCCAAAATGTTTCAGTCAGATTGGCTTCTAGTAACATTTTTCTTGCTTCCTCTTGAGCAATTCTATTCTTTCTCTCTGCTACACCATTTTGTTGAGGTGTGTGGGTTGTTCAATATTGTCGCTTAATACCATTTTTTGTCAAAAAAAATTTTAAATGCACCCGATGTAAATTCTCCTCCATTATTTGATCTAAGACATTTAATATTATGTCCACTCTCATTTTCAACCTTAGCTTTAAAAATTTTAAATTTTTCAAATGCCTCTGATTTGCTCCTTAGAAAGGTAACCCAAGTTGAACTCATTCTGGAATAGTCATCAATAAATAACATGAAATATAACTCACCTTGAAGAGTTTGAGTTCTTGCAGGTCCACAAAGATCTGTATGGACAATTTCCAAATGATGTGATGTGGATTGATACAATTTTTCCTTGAAATTTTCTCTTACATGTTTTCCATGTTGACATGATCCACACAGTTTGTTTACAGGTTTCGAAACTTTTGGCATCCCTCGAACAGCTTCAATTTGACTAATTTTCACTATGTTTTAAAAGTTTAGGTGAGCTAATATTTTGTGCCAAATACAACTGTTGTTAATTTGAATGATAAGACATCTTTCTCCTTCTATATCTTCCAAAACATAGACACCTCCTGGTGATCTGACTCCTCTTCCCGTGACATGTTCGGATCCGTTTCTTTTGATTTCACAGTGATTTGCAAAGAAAGTGACATTCAAATTTGCATCACATAGTTGTCCAACACTCAATTGATCATGCTCCAATCCTTTAACATAGAGGACATTTTGAGCTTTGGAATTCCCTTTTAGAGGTACAGTTACTTTTCCAAGTATTTTGGTTGTTCCATTGTCTCCAAATTATACATCACCACCATTGTTCCTTTTGGGTGTGAGAAACTTGTTCTTATCTCCAGTCATGTGTTTTGTACATATGTTGTCAATGTACCATTTATTTACATCCATATGAGCATAGAAAGCTAATCCACATATATCCCTTGTTATGTATTTTCAAGAGTAATCTTCATCCTGCATTCCTCAACAGTGTGTCCAAAGTTGTTGCACTTTGAGCACTATATTTCTTGAGAGAGAACATAAAAAGAATTATGATTCTGAGAGTAGTTCTTCTCATTATACTTCTTTTGGTGATAATGGACTGCACTTCTTTTAGGTTCCCTACAGGAAATTTCCTTATGACCAAAATTAAGGTAGTTATAACAATGGACAAAAAAAGAGCTTTGATACATGGGATACGTTTGTCTTCTTGAGGGATGAAAATTGATTGTAGCTCTTATGTTTACTTGTGAATCATCTGGATTCTTCAAGCTGATCACTTCTCTTTTAAGTATCTCAAATTCATTCTCTCTTAGGTCCAGTTGTCTCTGAGCTTCATTCAATGGCTCATGAATCTTAGCTATATTTATCTTCAATAAATTGACGGTTCCACTTATTGACTGAAGTTCTTGATTTAGCGAACATTTTTGTTTACTCTCTTTTGATTTGGAAGTGTATCCTGACCCTCTTGTATCTCCATATTTTATTTGTTGTGAAATCATGTTGTTTAGATCTGTGGATCTCTTTTGAAGCTTTTCACTCAACACTTTAGACTTCTTAAGATCTTCCTTGAGAGACTTGATTTCTGCTTCCTTTTCCTGAGTAGTTTATGTTAATCTTTTGACCAGTAGATTCTTTGCAAATTGATGATGTTGTTCTTTTTTTTCTTTCAATTTATTTAGGTTTTCAATTTCATCTAAGGCTGCAATCAGCTCGTCCTATAGATCAACAGTTCCTTCTTCTAGAATGGGCTGATCTGTAATTTCTTCTTGTTCTAGGAACAAAATCTCATTTCTACAGTCTTAAAAAATTTCTTCTTCTTCAAAATATGAAACATATTCTTATTATGTTTGATAAAATAGATTTGGTTTGTATGCTGTTCTTTGATCTTTGAAGTTATTTTGTGCATTTGTCCCTTTTTTATTTATCTTGATAGGACATTTGGCAGTGAAATGTCAATTTTTTCACATTTAAATCATTTCAATGGAATATTCCCTTTGTACCTTCCAGTTCCCCTTGGGAGCTTATTAACAAAGTTGACCATTTCTTCATCAGATATTTCATGATCGGATGAACAAGATTCATGAGGCTGATGTCTCTTCTTGACTACCTTGAATGCTGCTTCAGTTTTCTTAGGTTCATGAATCCTCATCTCATAGGCTGTAAGAATTCCTTGCAATTCTTCAATTTTTAACTCATCCAATTTCTCCCTGACTTCAATGGCAGATGCCTTGGTATTGTGTTTGGAATTCATTGTTCTGAGAACCTTTTGAACAACTAGCTTAGGATCCATTTCCTCACCAATACCTCTCATAGTGTTCACTAGTTCTTCAACTCTTTGAAAGTATGCTACTACATCTTCTTCTTTGGTCATTTTAAGGCCTTCAAATTTACTTATGTATGCTTGGATATTATCTTCTTGAACTCTTGAGTGTCCTTGATAAATGGTGGCTAATTTATCCCACATTTCTTTAGTTGTGGTATAATTCATAACTTTGAAGAATTCTGTCTCGCTTAAGCCTGCCAGAATAGCATTTACAACTGTAGCATTGTGCCCATATCCTCATATTTCTTCATCGATAGTAGGACCATCTTTTGGTTCCTTGTATACATCCCTTACACTTTTCCAAATGTCAAATCCCAAAGAGATTATATAGGAAGTCATCCTCTTTCTCTTGTAAACATAGTTACTTCCATCAAATCTGGGAACATCCCTGAGCTTAGTTACACCCATTGTGTGTTATTAGATGATCTCCTTCAAGCGGCCAGGCTTTAAAGAAGGACTCAACTCTGATACCAAATGAAGAACACACATAAAATGTTGAGGGGGGGGCGTGAATCAATATTGTGAGTTTTTACCAATTTAATTTTGAACTGATCTAATACACATAATTGATCTTCAGCAATAAACCCAAAGTTTCACAATTTATACAAATACAGGAACACCAATGAAAACTTCAATAACTAAATATATTTATAAATGATAAATTTACATTTGAAGGACTGTGCTTCAACACAGATTACATGTACCAGCTGCAACTGGTTATATGGAGGCTCCAACCTCAATAAGAATTATCTTAAACTCCAGTTGAGATAATAGATTCAGGCTGCAACATGAGTATATATATAGGTTGTACCCTTGCTCCACCCTTCCTCCCTAACAAAATTTATTTCAATCCACAACCTACTCTAGTTTTTGTGTGTCCAAATTTTAGTTTAACAGAGAATTAATCCAATTCTTCACACTGCTGTAATGATTCCCCAAATAAAGAAAGATAAAAGATAAAAATTAGAAACTTCACTTCACTTCAACAGTGACAGCCCAAACTGCTCCACAAACTCGCAAGTCCTCTCCTTGGGATCAGATTACCCCCCGAATATGCACATCTAAATGCATACTTTAAATTTCTTCTTCACACACAATTTATACACAATGAATCCCCCTTTTCTTGTTTCCAAGCCAACATAACAATCTCATCAATTCTTACTTCAAATTGGTCACCGCATTTTGTTTCCAAGCCAACATAACAATCCCATTTCCAGATTTAACAAATTGAATTTAAGTGCAATTTCATATCTAAGGGATTTTTATTTATGGAATCAATAACATAAAACTATCACCCACAAGTGTGCCATGTTCATCATTATTATATCCAAGATATTAAGTGAACATGTCCTCGTTTATTTTATTGACCATCAAGGCTTTGCCGGCATTTAAACCAACTGTGGCGAGCATTTTCTCCATAAGCCTATGGGCATCTTCTCCATAAGTTGGCGAGCATTTTCTAGTAGACCTACGGGTATTTGAAATAGGGCTTGCGAACATATTCTTCAAGGGGCCTGAGGGATTTTTCATAGGGCATGTAGTCATATTCTTAAAGCGGCCCACGGGCATTTTCTTATTGCACTCGCGGGCATTTTCTTCATGGATGTGGGAACTTTTCCACTAGGCCTGCGGGCATCTTCTTAAAGGGGCATGTGGGCATTTTCTTATTAAACTAGTGAGCATTTTATTCATGGTTGCAGGCACTTTTCCACTGGGCCTACGAGCATCTTCTATAGGGCTTGTAGGCATATTTCTTAGTCATTTCCAGGCATTTATCCTTCATGTTGCGGGCATTCTTCGTTAAATCTGCTTTTGACATCAATTCCAATTAGAATTCCAAAAAAAGCAACCAATGAAATGTTGGGAATGTGGAGGAAATCATTTCCTCTATAATTTCCCAACCAAAGACAACAAGAAAGATTGCAGCCATAAATTTTCCAAACTTGTGGATCAACTCGAAGATAAAGAACATGAGGGGATTGTTGTGGAGATGGAAGGTCACAACCAACAGGAGCAACTTGTAGAAGCCAAAGGACTTGGTCCTGGAAGCTCAAAGTAAAAGATGAAGTGCAGGACAAAACTGCCACATTTTGTGAATTTTTGATCTGTAAACAATGTGTATGTATTCCTAAGTGTTGGAATACCGAGGACAGTGTAGGGGGAGGGAAATGTAATGTCCCCATTTTTACCCTTAGGACATATTTGGATTTTATGTAAACATTGTGCATATGTGATGTATAATTCCTAGTGTGGAGCTCAAGGCCAAGGCCCTGCTGGTGAATACTCAGCTGTAAGAGGAAAGTATTTGACATTGTGTGATCCATGTGTTATTAATCCATGGAAATTGTAAAATTATGTAAATATCATGTAATAAAAATACTAAGGGGATGGCTATGGATGCAACTAAATGAGGGGGAACTATGTATCCACTAGGGATAGGTTAGGGGGTTATGAGATTGAACCATAGGATTAAATATGTCACCTAGGAAACCCACCTTTGGTTGTCCTAGATGTCAATTATTTCCGCTGCAAGAAGTGGGTGAAAGAAATGATTCATGAGGTCGATGAAGTGTGGAAAATCCCGAAAATTAGGATGGCAGGGTATGGATCTCTTTTTCCCTGATCCGAACGTCACTCTACCCATGGAAGTTCCTATTCTGGGATCCCCATTCCATTAGGGACTAGCAACTGGATTTGGTGGGGAGAACAGAGGAAGCCGAGTGGTGAAGAAAAGAAGAAAATCACGATTTGGGGAGAGCCACGAATTGCGGTTCCTATATTGCTCAGGAATTGCGGGAGAAGTGAAATATATTGGAGAAATCCTTAGCCCCGAACCCTAGAGTATATTTGGAGAGTGTGATATGCTCAGGACCCCATGAGAAAACCGCATCTGATAGCCCGAAACCCCAGTCGTGGGATAGAACCTTTCGGTTGTAACCCTGAGGAGATCCAAGCATGGATGAGATAGTGCAAAAGAGAGAGTAGAGGTTGGAACCACTTGATAAACCCGGTGAAGATTGTTTGGTTGAGTCTGTAGATCTATGGTTGAGTTCACTGGCTTAGCTTCCTCCTCTCTTGTCTCTTGGCATGCTTGATAAACCCAACTGTGTGTTGACTTAGCATGACTGTTGGTGTGAAACCAAAGTTGTGAGTAAACCTAGGTAGTTCCTCCTTAGTGGATATATAGCCCCATCTTGGGGGTGGTCTCTGAGTGTTGAAATACTACAGGTTGGGCAGAGACCTATGGTTGGGTTGGAACGTTGCATACCATAGCCAATTTGCTTGGGGATTTCAATAAAAAGATAAGTGTTCCTTATGCCTTGAATCATGTCATTTTACATCTTTGCATGTGTGTTTGTGATGTTAGAATGCATAGATCAATCCAACTGAGTAATAGGGATGAATGCCTATGCATTATGTTTAATTCTATTGTGCATTCTATTGATTTGATGATTGCATGATACATTTTGTGTGGATGATGCTTCCTTCAGTTGTATTTATTGAGTATGCTTCTGCACATTTGCATTTATATTGGTCTAATTCCTTTGAATTGTCCCTTGATGAATAGGGCTAAGTATTTGAATGGTTCTTTGATGAATAGGAATAAGTGCAAGGCGAGAAGGTGTAGCATACTTCAGTCATGGCTATGGGGAAAGAATAGACACCCCCCTGTGGTGTTCATTACCCTTCTGTGGATCAGAGGAAGGAGAGAGGACATAGCAGAGTGAAGTAGAGCTCCTTGTAGGTTGGTAAAGAGGGATGGATGAGGTTGGAGGCCATTATCTAGGGTGGAAAATGTTCGGATATCCACATCATCGTTTTCAGGATCTTGCATGCAATTAAGGTTTGCATGCAAAATCTAGGGTTTGCATGCACCTGCATGCACTTGCATGCATCCCAGTCACCAGTTTGATGCCTCCAGCACCTTAGCCACCTCATTCTAGCACCCGGGAGCCACTTACTACAGAGTTTTAGCCCTCCTAGGCTGAAAGGCGCCCACTTCTCACCTACTGCCAGAGAAGGGCACACTTGTTCACCTACCACTGCAGTTCCACTTCAGTTACATTCAGTTAGCTCCAATTCTCCCTGATTTGAGGCTAGTTTCACTCCCGACTGACTGTTTCACTTCCGTTGGACCTCCAGTTTGACTAGATGACTTGTTCTGACTTCAGTTAGTCTCCCATGCGCCCCCCACTGAGCCTCCTTCCCTTAATCAGTGATACACACTTCAGTTACACATGACACACTCAGTTAGACTCAGATTGACACCTGGATGACTGGTTCTTGTGCATTGATGACCACCACCGATTGATGATGAGGACTCCTAGTTGGATTCAAGCTACTCCATTCAGTGATTCGAATGGCCTACTTAGTCAATTCGAATTGCTCATTGACAGACATTGTATTCTATTGTAATTCATTCACCCTTTCTGGGATATTGAGCACTGCTGCATGTTTTGCACAGTTTTACACCATATTTTCTATATTCATCTGTTGTGATTGATTTACTTGCTCATTAGATCTGCTGTGACCAATTTTACAGAAAAAAGATAATATCAATGTTCTCAACTATGGATGAAGACCCTGTAGCTGCATAATTATCCCCAATAGCTTTCCAACGGTACCGGATTTTCCCAAATTGGACTTAGGATGAAGAAGTTATGGGCTCGAGAAGTTGTGCAGTGGGGCTTCCGACTTTCCGAACCTGCATGCGGATTGTCGATTGCAGAAGTCAGAAGGGCATATTCTACGTGGCTATGAAATGGGAGTTCTAATTTCTGAGTTCCGCATGCAAACTGTGGATTGCGGATGTCAGAAAGGTAAAATTGTCGGATTTGTAAAGTTGGAGTCCCAACTTCCGAGTTCCACAAGGCGGATTGCGGATTACAGAAGTCAGGGAGGTAATTTTACTAGGTGGCGAAGTTGGAGTTCTGACTTCCAAGTTTTGCATTACGGATTGAGAAAGTCGGAGAGGTAATTCGGAGAGGTGGTGAAATTGATGTTTCGAGTTCTGACTTCCGCATTACATATTGCGTATTGTGGAAGTCAGAGACGTGGTTGTCGGCATTGTGTATTGTGTGCTCCGATTTCCAATTTCCGCACTACAGATTGCAGGTTGCGGATGTCGGAGGCGCACTCCTTCGGCGCTGTGCATTTGTGGATTCCGACTTCCGAACCCCACAAGGCGTATTGCAGATTGGCATTCTAACTTCCAATTCCCGCACTATGGATTGTGGAATGCGGAAGTCAGAGGTGTAATCGATGAAGTTGTTATTTGTTGTTTGACTTCCGACTTCCAATTGGGGCCCGCACAATGCGAATTTCAGACTAGAGATCAATGTGTATTGTGGATTGTGGACCAAGGAATTCCAGATGAGAAAAAATAGTAGTGTTGCGGATAAGTTTTCGAAGAAAAAAAAGTAGTAGGTTGTTCCCCCATCACTCTAAAGAGTACCGAGGTGACCGGGGACATGACATATATGGTCACGTACATTAACATATGTATGCAAGGCATCTGAAAAGGTTGGCTCTAACTTCCTCCTCAACCCCCTCACAGAAAATCAACCCTAGGCATCAAAAGTCCTTCTCCATATATCTCGTCTTGTTGAGATGCCTCAATCAATGGAATTTTAGAAACCGTATAAAGTAAGGAAATACTTGCAAGGTAATACCGAGTGAGTTTATTTCCCATCCCATAAATCCCTTGTGGTTATGGGTTCCCATGATATCGTGGATTCTATAATGACTCGGTCTTGAAATCCCAAAGTGGCATTCCTGTAACACTTCCTCTCATCATGTCATCATAGCATTAGTCATGAATATAACATTTAGTGATCATATACTATCAACATCATCATGCTATCATATGTTGTCACATAAACATACATCAACATATTGAAGATGGCGAACCGCGAACCGCATGCCACTATATCTCAATATGAAAACACATCATCATGACGATGAATGTGAAGGCACCACATTCTACTACATGGCATCATGAAACATAATTTTAACATCTAGCTATCATAGTGAGGTTATCATTATTGACTTCATAAAACATATTTCATAGTGAATCATAAATCATTTCCATAATGGCATCACAATAATCCCAATCCAATCCATAGTATGAAATAGAGCATCCATAATACTCATTCATTCATTAGTTATGTCATCTTAATGAAGATCAAAATAATCGCTACCATGCTCAATCAATACAAAGTATGTGATTAATCAACATAATAATATGATCATGATCATTTTATCCATATCATGTGTGGAAATACAACAATAGGATCAAGTTAATCCAAGCATATAATGAAACAAAATCTTATCATCATCAATTAACACATTATATGTGATAAAACAATATAATGTCATCATCATGATCAATATAATCCATGCCATATGATGAGAAAACATAGTATTCAACAAAAAATAACACACCATTATATTATTAGGAAAACATTAAGCATCTTACTAAAGTAATATGTCATGAGAATCCTTCATGCATTAACAATATATTACACAAATAAGCACCACGTTGAGTATTGATATGAACAATAAGTATCAACTAAGTTTCACATTCTGTTAACACCCAAAAAGTGCTCACTACCTCATCCACCACATTATATGGCTCGTTTGTCCATTTTCCTACCATATTTCCCTTAAAATCCCAAAAAATCCCATTAAAAAGCCTCCAAAAGGCCTAAAAAGCCTCCAAAAGGCCTAAAATGCCTCCAAAAGGCCATAAAACCCTCAAAATAGCCTAAAAAAGGCTAAAAAACCCCCTTTTCCTCCAAAAATAGCAAAAATCCCCTAAAAAGGGAATAAAAAATATAAAATAATGAGGAAAAGGAGGAAAAAACCCTATACAGCTGCACAAAACCATGTGTTTCCCAAAACCATGGGTCAGCACTCCACCACCAAAAAACTATAAATAGGTGATGGAGATCCCTTATTCCATATCCACAATCACAAGCACCCTTACTCTGCCAAAATCTCTCTCGAAACCCTAGTTCACCATCGAACTATTTTCACCTTGAGAGCCACTTTTGGCCCATTCCCAACATTGGAGAAGGAGAAGGAGCATCTTGAAGCTTGGAGCATCCTCTTGGACACTGCAAAGGGCTTCATCAACCTCCACATTGGAGGTAATATCAATATAAAACCACTTTTTTATATCTTTTGTTTATGTTTCATGCAATGTTTTAGAAGTAATTTAACTTCTGTTTTAGATTAATTTATTTACATTTACTGAACTGCTACTAAGGAGTCCATTCTCCTTAGTAGGTGCTCATTTGCACAAGCTAGGGGTAAAACCCTAGCTACACATTCCATCCTCATGAAATAAATAAACTACGTAACTAAGTATCACTCGCTATTAAATCATACCATGAAATCATTATGCAATAAGACCATATACAAAAACCATAGACCATTGGACAATATTATATCATCATAATGGTGAGATGAAACCATAAACATGCTTTCCTAAATAGCATATGATTGCCTCACCTAGTAAATACTCCCAACTTAATCTCAATTCAACATATTGTATCTAGTGAATGCATAACTAATATACATCCTTAAAAATATGAGTCAAGTTCTAGATTATAGGATCTCATGTCTTTTTGTTCACTTCATATTATTTTTAATATTATTCTTACTAAAGGGTTGCCACTTCTTTAACTAGATATGTAAAATGGTGAAACTTAAATATCTTTTTTTTAATTAACATCTTCAAAGATCATTATAATCAAATGTAACTAACATGGGATTCAAATTTTCTTTCTTATAAGTAATTTAACTATGTTTCCAATCAATTTACTAAATTATTCTTTAAGTTGCTTATGAAGTGAACATCCACTTGTAATATTCTTAATAATCCAATAATAATACATCTAGATATCTAAATGTTGAAACTATCATCTAAAAGATTGAAGGTTGGCTCCAGTAGTGACCACCTCCAGTAGAAAGTAGGTTGTTATTCTCTAGGAGGGGTGAGGTTCTTTATGAAGATATATTATTGATTTTAAGTTAAAAAAATATAATAATATAAAAAATACAGCGACTATGCTCAAATAAGCACATATATTTTAGCTCTATTCATTACTTCAAGTATGACATATTTTATCTATTCATTTGGCACGCCAGATCAGGATTTTAGATCTCATTTATTTGCCCATATGGCAGCCCACGTGTATAATTTGCACCATGTGAATATCAAGTTCTGTTGGGATATTTCTATACTCCATCCTAGTCCTAACAACATTTTGCATTTTTGCATTTTCAATCATGCATTCATTTTGCATGCAATCATGATTTTGCATGCATGCATGTATGACGACGACAACGACGATGATAACAATAATGCAATCCTTAACAATTGCTTCAAGGAATCATGGTTATTCCATAGGTTCCATACTCCTACATAGACCATGTAGATTACAAATTTAGCCTCTCCCTATGATGTGGGTAACATTTTGAGGTTTGGAACAACATGAATTTGTATCATGCATTGGGCAATTTTTGGGGACATAAATCATTCACTTAGGCCCCAAATCTTTCTTATAATTAGGCTCATGGGCCATGATTGTTTTATGATGATCATAACAATGATGATGTTGATGATGAATATAGTAATCATCACGATCATGATGGAAATGATGACGATGATGATATAATAATCATCATGATCATTATAGCAATGATGATGACGACGATGAGTATAGTGATGATCAAGATGACGATGGAAATGATGATGATCATCATCATAATCATTATCATTTCCAATGACAACATCATTTCCATCATTGTCATCTAGTTCATCATCATCATCATCATTTCCAATGACAACATCATCACCATCATTGTCATCTAGTTCATCATCAATATCTAGGTCATCATCATCACCATCTAGGTCATCAGCATCATCATCATTTAAAGCATATGGGATATGGTTACCATTTGGGTGCCAAACTAGGTGAACTTAGCACCTAGAGTATCATCCCAAATCAATTACAATTAAATTATCCTTATTGTCTAAGTGCAAAATGAGGCACATCTTATTAGGATGATGATAAAGTGGATGTAAATTGTGTCCACTTTAGCATCCCAAAACAATTACATTTATATTTTCCTTATGCTAGGTTGTCTAGGTGCAAAACTAGGCGCATTATATTAGGATGACACTAAAGTTGATGCAAATTCCATTCACTTTAACATCCTAAATTAGTTACATTTAAATTTTCCTTGTGCTAGGTTTCTAGGTGAAAAACTAGGTGCATTATATTGGAATGGCGCTAAAGTGTACTCAAATTGTGTCCACTTTAGCATCCAAAATCAGTTACATTTAAATTCTTCTTGTGTCGTTTTTTCTAGGTGCAAAACTAGGAGCAATCTGCATCCACTTTAGTGCCAACTGTTAGACCAATTTCAAAATATTAACCCAAAAAAGCATTCTCAACTCACAGGTTTAAAAGTAACGATGGGATTTATAACTTACCTAACCAAATCTTACAGAAAAGAGAGGCGAAATGTTTATTTTTTTACCTTGACGCTCTTATCGTCTTATAAACCTAGAAGTTCAATAATGACTAAACAACATAGCTTTATTATCCTTGACCTTTATTTTTATAGTGCCTTGACCTTTTTACTAAACAAGGTCGGCTTGAATGACCTAACTTGGACAACATGTACAGTTTACAATAAAATATTCGTTTATAGGTCTTTCAAGGCCAACATAATAGTTAGGGTTTACATTAAATATTTCAATCACTTTTACATGGTCAATTACATCAATAATAATCCTTGTAGGGTGTACAATACAAATGATACAAATGACACAAATATTACAAAGAATACAAATAAGAATATCTTCTGAAGTTACATTCTTCAACATTTCACCCCTAAAATTTCCCTTGTTGATTACATGTTGAGATGCAATGATATCAACTTAGTGATATTTATGGAAGGGAAGACATGGAATTGACTTTCCCACTTCCCTTCCTCCCCACCTTCGGGATTTATTCTAGTGATGCCTTTATTTATTGAGATCCCATAATAACATCTCTATAGGAATACAAACACTTCCGTATAGAGGAATAATACCATCTCTATAGGAGTACAATATACATATATGAAATACATTCTGAAGTTACATATACATCAACACTCCCTCTTAACTAGGAAGGTATTTCTCGACACAGGTATTCTAGCACAAGTCTTCTTCTTTGGATCATCATCATTGGATAATCGTCATTGAGTCATCGTCATCATCACTGCTGCTGCTATCTCAATCAATCTCCGAATCTACTCGTCATAGGAAGTTATACAGAGCCAACCCTTTTTCATGCTAGATGTAGGCCCACCACTGTAGGTCTTCATCATCAATGGCCATACTGTGGATCCCAGGACTGATTATGTGCATCAACAAAACCTAGAACAAACTATAGGTTCTTTTACATGTTGACCTTCACAAAACCTACTCAGAGCATCCCAGGATGTTACGAGCAAACCGCTCTACCTCTCTGGATCTCGATAGAGCATCCTAGGATTTTACGAGCACACCACTCTACCTATCCACATTTTAAAGGATATTTTCTATATGAACTTTCGCAAAACCTACTCAGAGCATCCTAGCGCAAACTATAGGATCTCGATAGAGCAACCCAGGATGTTACGAGCACACTACTCTACCTGTCTGTTTTTTAAAGGATCTGTTCTATGCGAAACTATAGCAAATCCTACTCAGAGCATCCTAGCGCAGACTATAGGATCTCGATAGAGCAACCCATGATGTTATGAGCACACTGCTCTACCTGTCCGATTTTTAAAGGATCTTTTCTATGCTACTTGTAGCAAAAACTCGAAAGAGCATCCTAGCATAGACTATAGGATCTCCCGGGATCTTTTCTATGCTACCTACACAACTTGTCCACGGCCATAGAGTATCAAACTGATACTCACCATACATCATCCTGATGTACATCATCACATGATCAACTTGATCATCATCATAGCATAAACCTGATGCATATCATCTAGAGAAACATCCTGAAGCACGTCATCTGTGATCATCCTGATCATCATAGCATCAACCTGATGCATATCATCTGGAGCAACATCTTGAAGCTCGTCATCTGTGATCACCCTGATCAAATAATATATCCTTTTGATGCATACACAGTATCTACCTGATACATATCATACATGATCCACCTTATCATACAATGCATCCATCTGATATACATAAGTACATGATCACACTAATCATACAAGTATCCACTTGATACATACATAAGTACACGATCACACTGATCATACAAGTATCCACCTGATACATATACAAATACATGATCTACATGATCATATCCAGCATCAACATGATGCATACATACATACATATAAATGATCCAATTGATCATATACAGCATCCAACATGATGCATATAGAGCAGTAACTGGAGCATCATCCTGATGCTCATCATCCAGCGCTTACATCCACAGCAATGTGAAGGATCCTCCTTCCAACATGCTTGGAATGGCTTCAGCAAATGTCGCCATCACTTATTCCTCGAAGTGTCATCAATCTGAAGAACACCAAGCCTCTCTCTAAAGTACTCGAACTTCACTCTGGCTAGTGGCTTCGTCATTACATCTGCAATCTGCTCATCCGTCACAACATACAGGCGCTTCACTGCTCCTTTATGCACCATATCCTTGATATAGTGATATTTCATCTCTATGTGTTTTGACCTGTCGTGGAACACCGGGTTCTCAGATAGCTTCACACAACTCTGGTTATCACAAAATATACCAGTAGCCTCCAGCGGAAGATCAAATAACTTAGACAATAGATTCTGAATCCATACTGCCTCACAACTAGCCGAACATGCTGCAACATACTCTGCCTCGGCTGTACTCAGTGCTACGCAGGATTGCTTCCTGCTAAACCAAGAGATTGCACATGATCCCATACTGAAGTAGCACCCAGAAGTGCTCTTCCTATCTACAGCACTGCCTGCTCAATCTGAATCAACATAACCCTGCAGGTTAAACTTTTGATTCGGTTCTTACTTGAGCCCATAATCAACTGTACCCTTCAGATACCTCAGAATATGCTTTACAACAATCAGGTGAACACTCCTCGGATCTGTGAGGAACTGGCTCAATGTGTTCACCGCAAAGCAAATATCTGGTCTCGTGTTCGTCAGGTACATCAAGGACCCAATCATCTGACGATACATAGTGATATCAACCGACTCAGATGAAGCATCACACATAAGCTTTAGGTTTCATTCCATAGGTGTGGCCATGGCCTTGCAGTCCATCATCCTGAACCTCTTCAGGATCTCTACTGCATACTTCCCTTGTCCAAGGAAGATTCCATCTGCACTCTGCCACACCTCCATACTTAGAAAATAGTGCATCATCCACAAGTTCTTAATTTCGAACTCAGCAGCAAGCTTTCGCTGCGCGTCGGCAATCAATCTATCTTCACCTGTAATAAACAGGTCATCCATATACAAAAGTAGTATCACTGGATTGCCTTCCTCAACCTTGTAGTAAAGGTTGGAATCCGCTTTACTGTTCGTAAAGCCCAAACTGGATAGAAAGCTGTCTATCCTACCATACCAAGTTCTACACATATGTGTCTCAGAACCAAGTGGTTGCTCCACATACACTTCTTCTTCAACTACACCATTCAAGAAAGCTGTCTTGAAATCCATCTGGTGTATCTTCCCTTTCATCACCGTAGCCAGAGCAAGTACGGATCTAGTGGAAGTGTATCTGGCTACAAGAGCAAAAGTCTCTATGCTACCACCTGCAGCATGCTTGATCTTGTATATCCTCTTGGAAGTCACTACAAACTCCCCTTCAGGTCTTGGGACTGCATCCCAAACATCTTCATGATCAACTGGTACTCCTCGATCATGGCATTCTTCCCAGATCCTGGGAACTTCAATATCTTCAATATTTTCAATAGATAACTTTGTTGTTGAACAAATGTTGTAGTCCTTCTTTTGTAGGTGATGGTATACGATCTTTCCTACACAACAAGTTAAATTGCATGATTAGAAAACATCTCATAGTTTTAAGAAAAAATTCTTACACATAAAGAAATATGTCATACAGTCATGCAATTATCTTAGCCAATGCTTCAATACAACACTTATCCATATCCCGTAACTTTCTAGATGCCTTCCAATCTCTACGAGAACATTGTTAAGAGTGTGCACAACTCCCAACATGTCAGCAAAGAGATTTCATTCTAGATAAGTAGCAATGGAATGTTGTATAGTGCCATAGGCCACTTACCCATGTATATTAGTAGTATACTATTCATCAATGCAACTATTCTAATATGCATAATACACAACCTAATTCTAGGAACATCAGTATATACATTATTGAATAGTATTATTTAAACAATAAAATATGCAAGGAATGATAATTCAAATACTTATCTTTGTTTGTTTGTTGGATTGACTCCCTCTCAGTCTTTGCTTCTTTTCTGCAACTCCATACTGATGTGGATTGTTAGAAGTGGTCAACTCCCTCTGAATATCTGCATCCATGCAGAAACTATTGAAGTGTGCTCCTTCTTGATCTTTGCTTCCTTGCAGGAACAACTGGAGTGTGCTCCCTCTTAATCTTTGCTTCCTTGCAGGAACAACTGGAGTGTGCTCCCTCTTGATCTTTGCTTCCTTGCATGAACAACTAGAGTGTGCTCCCTCTTGGTCTTTTCTTCCTGGATTACATGTCCTTGAACTTATATCCATCACTATGCATGCTTATTAGTATCATCATTGTGTTATCCTCGAGGTCTCATACATAATCACACATTCATTAGTATAATCTTAATACTATCAAAACACAATAATCTTAAACATGTATAGTCATGATCATTTCAAACACAGATAATAAACATTAGTATTCAAGGTTTCAGGGAAGTCTTCTTTTATTCATGCATATTCTTATTTGATCATAGGTCTCTTCTGGTTAGTTAAATCATCAATCAAGATAAGAGACATAAAATGCATAAACCCTTGATTACTTACATTTCTAACTTTATGAATAAATATAACCAATCATACCAAGTACACTTATATAAGGGATACTAACACAAGGTAGAATTCGAACTTGATATAGGAAAAACATACCTGGATTGGTATGTTAGCTAGTTATGTGTAACATACCCACATGATGTCTTCTTGTTCTCTTCAATGACTTGTGCTAGTAACCTGCATATCTCATAGGTTAACCATTATAGAACCAAGTTATACATACCTCGTAAATAGATCTTCTAAGTGATCCATGACAATGGATGAATCTTTGTCTTCATGTCATCATGATCATATATTCTTGAACTAGAACATGATTTGTCTTTTTTGGTGTACCTTTCATGTTAGCGGACAACATAAACCTCATACAACACCATAATGCATTAGTACAATCATAAGTGTCAACACCCTAATCAATGAATATCTTCTATCATGCATTCATAATTTTGACAAGTCTAAATTTAATCAAGATTGTACTAACCGTAATAACATGAAGACAAACATACCATAAACTTAATCATGAACAAATCTCGAAACATACCTGGATAAGTCATACCTGTCGAGATTGCTTGTAATATTCTTATGTAAGGCCTTAGCCTCATCTCCCTCTGAAATAGGAACTTCTTCTCTTATGCAGGTGACCAATCCATTCTCTTCTAGGATTAACCCTAATCCAGCTCGAGATCCAGTTCCTACAAATCAAGTGGATTGTTGTTCTCTCAATTAAGATCCTAGATGAGATTGAAGTAAAATCTGAAAAATTAACATGGTATCAGAGCATATCTACAGCATATCAATCATGGACACAAAAATGCAAGCACACAAGAGACACAGAGTTTACTTGGGGAAAACCATAAAGGTGAAAAACCCCAATAACTTCCTCAGAGATAGATAGAGCAATGATACAACCCAAGCATAAGAGATAGACATCTCCTAGCAGTAGCTTCTCCTCTTCCACAAGTGCGCCACTCTCACGAGTGTGTGAGAGAGAATAGAATGATCAAATAGAGTGCCTCCCACACTCTATTTATACTTGACTTGACTTGCCTAATAACCTTTACTAGGTCATCCTTAACTTAACCACATAACATAATGCTAACTAGGCCGACACCCAATAGGGTGGTCTAATAACCCTTGACCCACATGGCCGACCCCCAATAGGGTGATCTAATAACCCTTCGACCCACATGACTTATATAGGGCCGACCCCAACAAGGTGGTCTAATAACCCATCAAGTATAAGTTACCACACTTACAATATAAATGACGACACTTCCGTATAGAGGAATAATAACATCTCTATAGGAATACAAACACTTCCGTCTAGAGGAATAATACCATCTCTATAGGAGTACAATATACATATATGAAATACACTCCGAAGTTACATATACATCAACATCTAGCAAGAGGAAGGCTAGAATAGAATCTCCAACAATGAAGAGCTCTTATAATAAGTAGAAAGTCTCAAATTATTGTGACTTTACTAACTCCATTGCTTTTGGCTAAAGAGACTCCCCTTAGTGATGTAAAGTTTTCCAACTCATTATTTGTGGTCATGCCATGACCCAAAGCATACTCAATATTTGTTCTTTCATCGAGGTCATGAATGACCCCCCTCCCCCCTCCAATACTTGCACCTACCTCACTATCTTACCGTCAAATTTTTGGAGTGTTATATAATGAATTATTTTCCCTTAAATTTGTAGATAATATTCCATGTTGGTTTTTTCACCTTCTTTTTACTATTGGCTCCTATGTGGATCCTAACATTTCTTCACAATAATTTTTACTTATGCTTGCTTTGTTAAATTGAGATCTATGGATATGCTCATTATTTAAGTACTTAGGGGATTACTGTAAGTTTTTAAATCTTAACAGTGAAGTACAAACTTATATTGATTCTTAAGCATTAACAGAAAATACACAATGGCACTCACATAACACAGAGATTTTCACCTGGAAACCCTTAACCGGGAAAAAAAAACAAAACTTAGAGCCGCACAGCTCCTTTTCATTATATGTTTACAATATATGGTATTCCGCACCATCTAAAACCCTAATTTGTTTACCCGAAATTAGGTTACAGCCCTAATCCCTTTTACCGGGATTAGATAGAGTACAATGGGTCGAAATCGCGAAAAAGAAAAAGCAACCCAAAAAATTTTGCGCTCTGTGCAGACTCCGGGGGCCTAACGGTCCGAAACGAAGGGGGGTTGGCCCTGTCGGGCTACCCCCCCCCCCCCCCCCCCCCCCTCTACACCCCCCCTTTGGAAGCGCCCGGCGCAGGGATCGTGTTGTACATGTAGCCACCATGTGAAGAGATATAACATTCCCAACAATTACATATGATAAATTATTTTTGGGATTATCAAAATAGAGTTAGACATTAGTTTATGACCAATAGCCCATAACCCATGAGTATAATTACAGCTAACTAATTTCTCATGGTTCTTTAATAGTCCACTTAGCACTCATTGTATGAGGTCATGCCCATAGGGGTACAAATAAATGTTAAGGTAATTTATGATGTAAACAATGACCCAAGATGTGGTACACCTAGGGATGTCCACTCCAACCAATGTGTTTCACAAATATTATTAAGGTTATGTAATATATGGCATTTAAATTAGATCATTAAGGTCATAAGTGAAATTTAGTCAACATATATTCAACATATTATAATGTATATATTAATATTGTTTTTCAAATTTTATTAAGAGAGTGTTTAAAATATTTTTGTTATTTTATTTTCCACAAAATTTACATAGCCCCTCTTAGCTTTTTGGCTTTTTGGTTTATTTGGTGACGAATTGGTTTTGGTCCATTGTAAACTAATTCCACTCAAAGAATTAGGTTTTGAATGCAATAATAATAATAATATATTTTTAAGGTGACAATCATAGAACTTTGGGACCTCCTTTGACCAAAGGTGTATATACCCTAAGCCATAAGATTTGACATAGAGAGTGGCCAAACTCCTCTATAAACTATATAAACTGCTTTTCAAATTTTGGATTTGTATTTAAAATATTGTTTTTTATTTTATTTTCCACAAAATGTATATAGCAGTTCTTGGGTTTTGATTGTGATGAATAGATTTTTGGTCCATTGTAAACTAATTTCACTTAAAGAATTAGGTTTTGGACACAATAGTATTGTCTTGCAAAATAATAATAATATATTGTTAAGGTTACATTTGTAAGACTTTGGGACCTACTTTGTTTAGAGATGTACATACCCTAGGTAGGCTATTTAACATAGAGAGTGGACAAACTCCTATATAAACAGGTTTTGGGGTTTTGGATTTGAAGATATTTGTGAACTTTGTGTGGGAGCCATTGTTCACTGTCATCATCTTTCATCTTCTCTTAGGTTCTGTTCAATAAAGGTTAAGTAAAATGGGTGACATAAAGAAGTGTTGTGATTTGTCGATGTCGCATGTGAATCTGATGGAGGAAATATGGGCTTGGCTGCCAATAGAGTCTGTATGTAGATTTCGCAGCGTGTCCAAAGAATGGAATGTCCTTCTATCGTCAAGAGAATTCTTAACAAATAAATGGGTTAAGAAACCCTCTAACAGGGACCCATGGCTGGTAACTGTCTTACACAGCAGATCATATGAATGGGTGGAGAATACCTGGGTCGTTGTGCAAGCCCCCAGATCATTGGCTTCCTGCTTCTTCGATCAGACCTGGAAGGAGACCTCGGCTGCCTCCCTGTCTCTCCTCCGACAAAAGTCAGCGTTCCACGGATCCGCAGCTGGCCTCTTCCTGTTACGCCCTATTCCTGATATCTTCCTGTTACGCCCTATTCCTGATATCGTGGCATTTGTTGTTTGCAATCCTCTCACAAGAACTTCTGTAGAACTTCCCGTTTCGTCATTGGACGTCATCTATAACGCGGGCATCATGAGTGACAGTGGAGACGCATACAAAGTCGTGGTGATGGGCACGACAAAACAAAGTCTTTCACCTGAACTTAGAGTCGAAATATACGATTCCGTTGACAACTCATGGAGAATTGCAACTCCATTGACAACTCCTGGAGAAAATGTGAATTGTGTGGGGAGCCAGCTAGTTTTTTGCAACGGCTACTTCTACTGTTTGGCGATCATTTCTCGGCGGCGTACCGTTGTGGGTTACAACATTGGAGAGGGGACTTCCATCTTTAGGCCATTTTCTGAGATAGCTGACGGCAAATACATGATGCCTCACCTGATGACTTGCGCGTCACGGGTTCTTGTCGCGGCGCACATATTAGGAAACAGTGAGCAGCTTTTGGAGGTTATCATATGGGAGTTGGAGAAGGGCAGCTCCTCTTCATCGTCGTCTTGGTGGAAGGAGATTGCAAGAATGACTCCTTCCAATCTTGAGAGATTTTCTATGAATGGGCGAAAGAGATTATGCAGGTTTTTTGTTGACTGCAATCAATGTTGCGTAGGAGCGGGGGATAGCATATGCTTCATAGTCTTTGAAGGAAGGAAGGTGAAAGAGATCCTTGCTTACAATGTCACTGAAAATACATGGACTTGGCTTCTCAGCCGACCTTTAGACACCATTGGGGACGGCTGGGAGATTTCAGTGGCCTTTGAACCGACGCCAGACATGAAGGTTGATTAAGGTGCCAGCCTTTGCCTTACATTCTTACTTTTTTATTTAGATTTTTTTTTTCTTGAAACTTACTTTGTATTCTAATTTTTTTTATATTTTAATTGAAAACTTATATTTAGTCGTAACACTCTAAGTAAGCAAAGCTTTGAGAAAACAACTTCAGCCATTGCAATTTCAGATATGTTTTTGCAGATGTATTAAGAAGCTTATGACGCTCGGTAATTTGATGTGGATTTCAAAACTGGTTTGATGTGAATTTGATGACGCTCGGTAATTTGATGGCGCTGGGTAATATGATGTGGATTTCAGAACTGGTTTTGATTAAGCCATAATTATTGATGGCGCTGGGTAATATGATGTGGATTTCAGAATTGATTTAGATTAAGCTACATTTAATATTTTTAATATGTGGTTTAGATTAAGCTGTAGGATTTCAGAAGTGTTTTAGATTAAGCTACATTACTAAATGTAGGATTTCAGAAGTGGTGAATTCAAACAAATGTAGAATTTTTACATTTACCAAACATTTTAATCTGTGTTATGAAAGCTACATTTTTGTAATTTAATAGAGGTTTTGTACGACTAGTACAAAACAAGAAACTTGTTTTGTAGGATAAGAAACTTTGGGAAGGATAGGAGTTTAGATATTGAAAGCCCGGTTTTTAAGTATAAACCTTTTTGACTATTCTGATTTTATGATATTTGTCAAAATAAGAAACTTGTTTTTGTAGGACAAGAAACTTTGGGAAGAATACCCGATTAAGATATTAAGCTAGGTTTTTAAGTATAAACCTCTGTGACTATTCTGATTTTATGATATTTGTTAATTTGATTGGATTTCACTTCAGCTCCCCAACCTACTTATGCATTTCTTAATCAATTATCAATTAGAATGCATTCTGTATCATTCAATAAACAAAGGCATTTACCAATAAATAGTCTTTGAAAGGTTTTTAATTATGCTGAAATTGAAATTGTTGTTAAGAGATGCAAAATTTTGAGAAACTGTGCATAATTATAAAATAATCTTTAAAAATGTTTTTGGTTGTGCTAAAATTGTTGTTAAAAATTGTAAAAGATTTACCGAAAGCAGTTTTTTTCCAAAAATGGTTTTGGAATATATATGAGATATAATCTTATAACATTTTTGTACTTACCATATTGTTTATAGAATTTCTATCAATAATACGTGCACAAATGGTTTTGGAATACATATGAGATATAATCTTGTAACAGTTTTGTACTTACCATATTGTTCATAGAATTTCTATCAATAATACCTTGCACTCCTTGTGTTGACACTTACAATGGATTTTCGAATGATCTGGCTTCCATTGTAAGATTTTGCATTGTCCTTATTTTTCATTATCAAAGTTAGTTGCAACATGTATTTTTCTCCTACTTCAGATTCAATAGTAAATTGATAATTCTCTTGAGTAAGAGTTGCTTTATTTAGTCACTTTGGGATTTTCTTATTTAGTTGCTTTATCAAAGAATAAATTCTAAATGATTTTCTTAAGCTAATGTTTCATTATCCTCTTTTTCTTTTTCCACCTCATCTTGTCTAGTAGCCCATTATAATATCTTGAATATTTTGTTGCAACGCTTTCTTCATCCTCTTGCATGCTTGTTATTTTATTTGTAGTTACATAAATTGCTTACTATACTTTTGTACAAACATGTGCTTTTGCCTCAAGTTTTAAATTGTCCAAATGCTTTTTCTCATAATTAAGAGAAGGCACTTGGCATTTAAATGTTTTACCATTTTTTGTTACAATTTTATATTCACTTTTCTCATTTCTCTTATTTTCAATTTTACCATTCTTTGTTTGTCTAGTCTTGTCTTAACCTTGCTTCAAATGTTTACAACATTGGTGCTGCTTCTCTCAAACTTGGTCACAACAAGCTATCAACTTAATTTGTATTTTGAGCAATAGTTAACATTCAATGAAAATAGGACAATCATGATTGGGCATACCTTTGCTAAAGTTTATTCCATGATTTTGGATACATGGATATTCAAATATGGATATTCATAAATTGTATGGAAAGCAAGGTTTTAGAACAACTATTAGATGATGGATCACATCTTCCAACTTTGTTCTACTACTAAGGATGTTAGTCACTGGTACTCCAAAGTCTTTTGTTGTTTTCTATATTTTTAGAAGGATTTTGACGTAGTCTTGAGGGTATCCCTGTTCCAAAGATTGGAAGACACTTTTCACCTTAAGTCTCTCAGTGTTATTGTTTTTAGGCTCTATGACACAATTGTAGGATGGCTCTTCACATGAAAAGGCTAAAGACATATATTAGGGAGAACACTTTTGGAAATGAAGGTTGCATCCTACATCATATCTTCATTTCCATATTCATGTTTAAAAAGAATATGTTCCTTTTGGCTTCCGCCCTCATGGAACTTTAGGGGTAGATGGATGCTCTCACTAGCTTTTGTCATCATCTTGAATAGCTGTAACAAAAGATTGGTGCGTTTTAACTTACTCTTCTACTAGGGTGTAATAGAGATCGATGCATCCTACATATTGCAATACCCTTAGTTTTGACTTGGAATGTATTAAATCAAAATTATGTAAATGATGTAAATATGCTAGTATGGATTCCTAGTATGAAGCTCAAGGACAAGGCCCAACTAGCGAATGTCTAGGCATGTATATTTCAAATATTTCTATATGGACCATATGGTTCACTTGTCATGCTAAATCGAAAGCTATGTAAATATTAAGCTGGAAAAAAATAAAATGGTTCAAGACGGTTGTGTAAAGAGCACAACAGAGTCTATGATTCCAATATAGGGGAAGAGGAAAGGGGGGCCTATGGGAGATTAAATCCTCTATTTTCAAGTGTCAACCTTAGAACTCATCCAATTGTTGTTGTGTGCCTTGAATGATCTAATTACTTCATTTTGACTATTAAATCCAATCATTGAATGCATGTATGAGGTTGGTGTGGAAGGTCCTTTCATGCATTTATGGAATCCTCGGATGAATGTACTTCAATGATAGTTGTAAGAGTCCTTTGTTCAATGGTCAGAAGTTATGTTAGTTTTCTTTTCATCTTTTCTCATATCCTTTGGAGTCTACCACTCATTCTATCATAGATATTTATACTATGTTGAGCTTTCTTGTGTTCTCTCCATCACCATTATCATTATGCGACTCTGCATTATTCAGAAATTTGAGCTTGGAAGGTGAATTGCATATTTTAGGGAAAAGAGATTGTTGTGGGTAAGCATAAAGGTTGGGAAATCTAGGAACCTGTATCCATTGAGTTTTGTTGCTCACAAATGCTTGAGAAGCCACAAACTAATGCTACAAGAGCTTCTCCAATAGCATAGCTTCTCCAATAGCATAGAGTAGATTGGACTCTTAATGCCCACATTGGTAAACAGTTTAAGGGTTGGATTTCATAAGGCAAATGTAGATCCATGAATGTAAATGCCTTCCTTGTATTGTGTGTGGTAATTTGAAGGAATGCCATAACTATGATGGTTGAGTGAGGTTCATGTATAGCTCTGGATGAGAATTTGGCTAAGCATTTAGACGAGAAAAGATTGTGGTTTGAGAGAGAGAACCGTATAAGTGTTTCCTTTGCACCAATGGCCTCATAACCCAAATTGGAGATGGCCTCTTAGTAGAAAGAGTATATGCTCGACAAAGTGCCAGTGATTAGGTGGAAAATTACTTGTACACAACCAATTGCTTGGATAAATATTTTCTTATATTTGAATTTGGATGATTTTATTTTCTTCATATAATGATTATGTATAATTATACACTTTGTATAAGAAACTAGTGTTCATTTTCATTGTGTTATCCATTTATGTATTTGTACATGCATTTTTATTTTTATTTTATAAATCCTTAATATACCCATGGGATGAAGTTTACAAACACAGAATTGATAAATATCTCCTTTGCTGGAATAATACATGGATTGGAACTATAGGAAAATTTAAGAGCGAAACATAGCCGAGGTTCGAAATTAAGGGTCGAAATTTTTGTAAAAAAGAGGATTTTGTATTATTAGCACACTTTTTATTTTAATTCTTTTATATAGAACATAGTTAGCCCACCCAGGGAGAAGCCAAAAATACAAAATCCGCCCTCAAAATCTAGTTGAAAACTCCAATCAGAGTTCCATAGTCCCCAATTTACGGAAATGGAGGTGCTAATCGTCCCCGATTTACAGAAATGGAGGTGTTACAGAAATGGAGGTGTTAAAAATTGATAAATATCTCCTCAATTTTTACTTGTAAATCGAACAGTTGCATTCACCCTCGATTTATGGTTTGAAGGGTATTTTAGATCAGAAATCGCCCAGATTTACAATATAACCCCAGATTTATGGTTTGAAAAATATTTTTGCTCATAAATCCCTCAAATTTCATGAAATTGGGGAACAAATTTCATGAAATTGGGGAACAATCCACACATCTGAGATTTCAATCGACAATCAGTGTTTATTTTCCCAGGTATCCCACCTTACGGTGTGGACGTGAAAAGAAGTGGGTACAGAGGACCCTGAGCTTTCAACTGTGTGTAAAAATTCCACTCTTGAAAGTTTGAATCGGGATTCAGGTATGTTCTGGTTAGTATTAAACAATTTTGTTTCTCTTTCTTTACTGTATGAGCAGTGATCGAAAGATTTCTTTGGCGCATTTATTGTCACTGCTTCCCATTGCAGTGGATTCCGTCGGTTCTGTACTGCCAACTTGTCAACTAAGGGTTATTGTACTGCCAACTTGTCAACTAAGGGTTCTGGATTCTTTTTAGGGTTATTGTATAGGCAAATATCTTAAACAACTTGTCAACTATACATTGATGCATATAATTGCTATAGTCTTTTAAAATGAATACATCGATGCATTCTAATTCTCCATGATTGCCTAATTGCAGTGTGAATTGGCTATATTTCTGATGTTTGCTAATTCAGTTTTTGGATATACCTGTTTGTACTCCATTTAATAATGCACAACATACTTATACTCACCCGTTAATGCTCACAACTAATTATTGGCGTAGTATCCTTTGCTATATACAATCCTCAGTTTTCTTTAATTCACTGATGTCAACGTTAAATTTCCTATTGGTTGAGCACTTTGATCAATGGAATTGATAACCATAGTGTGATCTTGTCTCGATAAATTGTGGAATTGTTGGAACATTGATTCCTTTGCTAATTCCTTAATTTTCTAATTGATAATTGTTGGTTTCAATCTCTTGCCTGCGTAAGTGTGCTGGCATAAAACAAATTGAGGCTGGAATGTTGTGCACCTTGCTAACATAGCTAAAACCATTGCTTGCATACTCCAAGCCTGTGCGTTTGATCATCGCATACAGGAAATGTGTATACATTTTGCAATGGTCAATTAATATTTTAATTGTGGAGCAATGACTCCAAGACCATTAATATTTTAATTGTGGAGCAATGACTCCAAGAGAGAAATAGTACTCACATAATTGATGGAATGAAGGTTGAAATGTTGTAGTGCTATTTAAATCGTAGAGCTGAGCACATTACTCAATGGCACATTATAAAAGCCATCACTAGAGACAACGTTGGCCATGCATTTGTCACTTACATTCAACCCCATCTCTCAAATTGTTCTGATGGATCAGCTACAACACTGAATTGAATTCATTAATTGACTACTAGAACCTATGTGTTTGACTCCTACAGCCTGATTTTATTATTGATTGAATGCTGGATATAAACCATAGCTGGGAGTACCATTGGTTTTCAATTTGTTTCCTTTGTGGGGTTCTGGTATAAAAAGAAATCCATTCCTGAGTGTTGTGTGCCTTGCAAACATATATTACAAACCAATTGCCCTTTCTCTAATTGTTGGATTGGGAATTAACCTTGAATATAGGGAAGCGTTGTGTCTAACCCTCAAGCCAAGGCTGTGGGCATTGATGCTCACGGCATTTATACAATTACATATGGGAATACATGAATGTACATTAAAGAGATAGAGCACTGACTAATCTCTTTTAAACAACAAGGTGCATGGTTGATGATTAACACGATACAATTGATTTGCATTAAAGAGATAGAGCACTAAGTAATCTCTTTCAAACAACAAGGTGCATGGTTGATGATTAACACAATACAATTGACTCGTTCTTGGCATAAATAAAGTTCCGAGTCCAAGTAATGAATGGGTATGGATATCCATAGAGTGCTTTTAGTGGTTTCATACAAGTGGATGTATGGAATGTAGTGTTATACCACCATTTTGCCAACGGAATCCATTTGAGACATTGGGATTGTTTATGAAAATTGAAGAAACAAATGTATCATTCCAAACATTTTTTCATGATCTTAGTTTTACCATATAGTTGAGGATAGTATGAAGATCTATGAGCCTATTTAGTACATAGAGAAAAAAAGTGTTTCTTCGAAAAAAAAGTTGGTGAGAAAATTGGCTCTTTGTCATTGACTGATTTTAACATTCCCATGGAGATTTTGAATACTTTCTGTAAAGATTGTTGTGACCATGGTTACTAAAAATGGATGAGATAGAACACAAATATGGGTATATTAGTGAGTTTGTAAATCACTACCAAAGATAACATTTTTACATTCTGATTTAGGAAGCCCCATGATAATTTTGTAGATGCTTCATCCAATCAATGATTAGGAATGTCTAACGTGTTTTTGCACTCTTGATGAATGAATTCATGTACATATCCTACATGTGAGAGACTTGGCACTAATTTGTTAGCCAAGATTGTTGATGATGTCAACCTCTCATAGAAAACTGTAAAAGGAGGTTGCCCCCTCAAAGACACTCGAATTTCATATTAAGAACTTGGGTATTTTCAATCCAATCTATATTTGAATTTATTCATTTTACTCATATCACTTGGATTCTTTCTTTTAATGGTGGTGGTTTAATATTGCATATAATTATCAGTATAAGTGCTATTATGGTAGCAATTATGGAGAGTAGGAGAAGACTTCTCCCACGCTATCACTGAGTTGGAGAGTAGGGAAGATTTATGGCAGCAATTTTTTATCCATTCTATCCCTGGATCCCACAATAGCAACAATGTCAATCACTCTGCCAATAAGGGATGCTACGATAGTACAGTTGAGTAATACCAAAAATTGGCAATGGACACTCTTTCCAACTCGTGCTCTCCAAGTTGGGAAGTGGGTTGTGTGTAGGGCATATTAGTGAGTTTGTCCATATATATGGGCATATTAGTGAGTTTGTCCATCATTATCAAGATAACATTTTTACATTCTGATCTAGGTAAGCCCATGATAAATTTTGTATATGCTTCCTCCCATCAATGGTTGGAAATGTCTAATGATTTTAGAACTCTTTATGACTTCACTATATCACACTATTGTTGTTAAAACATCATGCATGCAACCACAAATTTATGTACATATCCTTTCAGCTGCTCGTAGAAGAAGTCACATTTTACCTTGTCATAAGTTTTGGGGAATATACTTTAGAGTTGCAAGTTTTTTTCTGGTAGCCTAATTCCATGTTTTTTTCTTCAATTCCTACATCTCGTTTTTAACATCTTGTTTGATATTACTCATCTTTAATTGCTCATTACAAATATTATGTCCTCAGTGTTTGTAATGTTTCTTCAAAGTTTTTGGTCCTTCACTTTATTACCTATTATATTCAATTAGTTTCAAGTGAAAATTATTATGAATTTTAAGGTTGTAGATTATCATAATCTATAACAACTAGATATTTTAGTATAACAAAGAGAGATGGAGTTTTATAAAATAAGATACTTAGAGTCACTTAAATTCCCATTTTCTGCCAAAGTTTTGAAGTTGAAACTTATAACGGTCATCACTTCCTCACTATTGCTCAAAATCATTGTATTGTTATAGTTTGGAAATGGCATCAGCTGCATCACAACTCTTATTCTCATGACATGTCCCACTATACCAAACTACACTAATCTAAAGATATTTTTTTTTCACGATTGTTTCTATGGACCCAAACCTATGAAATGAAACTAAAAATGTAAGAGAGTGCAAACCAAGAAAGTAAATCCTAACATAGAGGAAAATATCAGAATTTATGTAAAGTTGTAGACATAACTGTGACAACATGGGAAGTAATGTAAAGGGCGAAGGATGATTCAGTTATTATTTCGGTATTGTCACATACAGGGAAGTGCGTGCTTTACATTTCTGACAAAAGTTTTCCATCTAAAATAACCATGTGTCATTATATTGATTTAAGTGATAAGCTTGCCATCTGCACTTGTGACTAACATGTAACCTTCCCAGGCCAGTACTAAAATTGCATTTGAATTCAAACTGAGCCACCACTTCGCAGAAATATATACACCAGGTTGCAAGCAAGGGATATAGAAGCTATACAAATAGAGATTAAGTAGAAGGAAAACATAACATCACAATGTTCTATTGAGATAAGGCAGGAATAAACCTTAAGCAAAAAATTCCTAAGTCCCAAACATGAGCCATGCCCATACAAGAGGATCCCACCGTCTTCAAGACACATAGAAGTGGATTAATTAGCTTTCACCATTCACCTCTTGATTGAGATGACTTTGTTGGATCCTCTTGCGGGATGTGATTTAGAGAGGGGCAACCTAGAAACAAGCTTCACTATGATTACTACTGAACGAATCCACAGGACACATCCAAGTCTGAGCATACCCAATCTGTCCTCAAAATAGGTTGGTTTAGTCCAGCAGACCAGGGTTTGACCTATGTAGAGTCGGCCAGCTCTCACAAGACTCAGTTAAACCGATTGAATCTCATTCAAAATCAGATAGGTATGATGGGTTGACGTAGGTCTCACAATGACCCAATGTTATGAAACCCCAAAAAGGCCATATATAAGGAGGTGAACTCCTATGTAATAACTGCTCTCATTACTCATAATATGATATTGTGTTATTGTGTATATCTCTCTCATATGTTCTGTGATGTAACTCTATTTGTGTTTTGTGATATTGGCTTGGCTATGGGTAATCCCAACAAAAACATAGAGATGCAGATTTCTAATTTTCACATCGTCTTTTGCTCACTGAAAACTATAAAATTTCTGCAACATTTTATTTATATTTTCTAGGTAATAGCACGCATGGTAACATATGGATAGGGGACATATTTCCTCCCAAAATGGAAGAACATGCCTCATGACCAAAGATGCATTGAACCAAAAATGTAATGCATCTGATATGCTCCAAAGGTTGCATAAGACCACATGCCTCCCAAGGAACATCACGTAGCTCTTCTATTTGGACAACTAGAATCAAGGTTGGTAAGATTTTCAATGATCGCAGGAAAAGAGTGAAGCCCTTCGGCAAGGGACACATGGAAACAATTAACATATTAATATTCTCATTCTTACCATCTTTCTGACCTATTGTGTGCTTATATCCTCATCATCATTATTTATACATATATGTTCAACCATAATCCAGGGGTCAAAACTGGGCTGGGCTATTGCAACCTTTCTCAAACAAACCTATAATGCACACACCCACAAGGATTTCAAAACCTTTATCAATAACAAACATAGAAACCTTACACAAGAAAATACCAAATAAATCCACCACAAAGAAAACACCATATGCTTGGGCATGGAAAGACCAGTGGACCAATAGAAAATTGCACTCTGAAGTCCATTAGATTCACCCACACAAAGAGAAGCAGATGCCCATCTGTTGCAATTGTATTTGCAAATACCAATGATAGTTGTATTTGCAATGTCAAAGGAGAAATGCAATTTTTTTTGCAAGAATGGCATTTTTTTTGGCTCATTAGGGTCTCTGTAGAATTCAAATTGCAGAATTGATTTCCACTTAAACTGAGGTGAACCAAATTGTATGAAGTCAATTTGTTTAATATATTTTGACCGAAACAAATCCAAGGTTGGGAAAAATTTGGCCAAATTGAATTCCTGTGCGAATTTTCAAATGGAAAGGCATGATTAGGCAGATTTCAACTATTATGGAATATACTATGGATGCAATTAAGAGATTTTGTTTGTGCATGATTTTCATGGATTTAATATCTTTCTTACCATATAAGGAGTGACTGGCTGCCATTATCTACTTTTGGATGAAATTGGCAATATTTAAATGGTTCATTCTGCACTTTTCTTGTGGGAAGAAAATTGTCTTTAATTTCATACTAAATCACTGGCATACCAAGTGTGAATAATTGTGTTCACAATAAGAAACTATTCTTCACAACATGAAACTAAATTAATGTAAAATTGTCTATTGCATTACCGTATTGTAATAATAGAATCTGCATTGTACAGAGCACTTTGAGATAAGACAATCATCTGTAACCAAAGTGGAGGAACTAAACTCTCCATACATATAAGGCTTTATACAACTATGCTACTCTTTAGGCTTCAAACTTATGTGCCTATGTTTTGAGTTGAAGTTCACTAATTCTGCATCAAAACTAGTGGCAACCTAAGCAATCGGTTCAAAATTGGTGAAAATAAAATTCATGAAAAATTTGTCAGTGTAAAAAAGTCTCATAAAAATCGTAATTAAGTTCAAAAAGAAGAAATATGCAATTTTTTTATAATTTCATATTCCAAATAAAAACAAATACAATTGCTTAAACTTTACATCGATTAAAAACATGTTAAATTCACAAAATATTTGACCTAGGTTTTTCTAATTGACTCTTTTTCTCCTCAAAATTACAATTAATATTTGAAATTTTCCAACATTTTGAAATTCAAATTGGGCTGTCAGCTTTCCTTCACATTCAGCAAATTTCAATTGTTTGGGAAGAAATTCATCAAATGCAGTTACATAGCTGGCAACCATAATACAAAGGATTTTAGCATTGCATTCAGTCACACAAAGCATCCAACCTGCAACAATACCATCATCCAATGACCATTTTCAGCACAACATTTGTATTAACCAACCAAAGATGTTCCTAGCTCATCCAAGAGTTAACTCAGTCCTTCCTCTCTTTTTTGAACGAGGTACATGTTGCTAATGCTCAGAGTGTGCTAGCTTTGAATGTATGATAAATCAGACCCATGTATGTCATTCACTGTTTCCAGAAACGTTTCCCTTCTTACACCATCCTGAAGATTTCCAAGTATGTTCTCTAGCTAACACCACAACAATAAGCTTGAAACATTTTGCTTTAGACACATGTAGTCCAATTGTACAAATCTGTCAATTAAAGGGAAAAATATAAATCTTAGCCTATAATGCATGACCATCTTGGATCATCTTACTGCCCACAACAAGTTAATAATAAACTTATAAATTCATAACGAATATGATGTCCAACTGAATCATTGTTGTAACAATAGAGGAGGCATCATAAACAACCAGTATCACACTACATGGGAAATCTCTCAAGACATGGTACCTGGTTCCTTGATCTTATTCTCTGGCTAAACACCTCAACTATGAGCTTGAAACAATTTATTTTGGACATATATCTAATCTGTAAAACGCTGTTGATACAAGGGCCCTCATGCTGACATTAAGGATTTCTATATTTCATGTATGGCCCATTTCCATTATTTTACTTCACTCTGCAACAAGTTCATAATATGAACAAATTGAATTCAATACCAAATTGAGACATAAAGTGATGTAGTGCTGTTACATTGAAGGAACCTTCATCACCAACCAATACATCACTGCAGGGCCCAAGCATGATTGATCAAAACAAGGTGCTTAAGTCCACATTCTTAGTCACATTACGCACCACAAAACAATAACCTCTTAACATTGGTTGCAACAAAGTTCCAATATTGTTGATGGGCACATACAGTTATTTCAATCCAAAGCTTGTACCATTAGTGTGATAGGAGATTCTAATGATCCATTTCTTAATAAGCTTCATAATCCATATGGGAAGGTATAGAATGCCATAAAATTCAATACCAAATCAAAGTCCGTATACAATAACATCATCTCAGCTAATTAATCTATGAAGCTCTATAGAAACCAATTGTAATGCAATTATGGTAAGGTGCATATGGATTCTTTGTTTGGGTAAATTCAGGTAGGAAATAAAAGATTAGGCCTTACCAATGCAATAGGAAGAGATTAAGAGATTGCTTGTTCTTGGTAATTTCTTCATGCATGGTCATAAGTTTTTACCTTTTTAGGTTGATCTCATTATTAAAATGAAGGATTCTCTCTCTTATGAACTTAGAGCCATACACTTCTATGAGCTTTTGTTGGCATCGTGTAAGGAACTACTATGCTAATGCACCTTACCTCTTGTATTACAAGTACAAGATTCTTGACATCCAAACACTATGTCAGAGCAGAAATAGTTCCACATAATATATGTGTGCAACCGACTTAAAGGCACATAATATGCATATTTTGTTGTTATGCAATCTAGTTTCCACTGTATAGTTAGCATCACCAGAAATCCCCATAGGAAAATAATCCATCCTTGAAAGGGTGAACACGGTGAGAATCTTTCATAATAATTTCTTGCCTAATAATCTTGGTGATGATCTTAGTAGCATTATGACAATCACCACATACATAGGTTTTATGTGATCCAAACAGGGGTTCTCAGGCTAGTGCTGAATCCATGATATGTCCAAAGGCAAGAGCCAACTTCTTAGTATGAATTCCCATGGTGAGGTGTTTCTCTTCATCCTCCACATCGTGTAGCACAAAATTTGTGCTAGGGTCATACCCTACCTCCTTCATCTGCCCTAGCAAGGTATCTAGCATTGCATAAATTTTCTTTGATTGAGGGTGTACTCTGTCTCCCACAAAGAACATATGAATCTTGTTATTTATCTCAATCAAACTGCATCCTCGAATCTTTTTCAATCCCCTTTCTTTCATCATTTTTTTTTTACCTTTGTTACATCATCCCACCTCCCAGCATCAACATACATGTTTGAAAGTAGCATATAACATCAAACTTTTCCAAAATCTATGGCCAAAAGTTGCTCTACGACATGCTCTCCTATCTCAATACTACGGTGAACTCTACAACCACCAAGCAAGGATAACCAGACACCAATATCAGGTTCTAGAGAGAGATTTTTAATGAAGTCTTCTGCCTCATCTAGATTCCGAGCATGTCCAAGCAGATCAACCATGCAAGCAAAGTAGTCCATCCAAGGCATAAGACCATATTCCCAGATCATGCAATAAAAATATTTCCAACCATCATCTACTAGGTCTACATTACTGCATGCACACAAAACAAAAAGAAAGGGTATATGGTGAGTCTTCACATCTGTTTGTTGCATTTGAGCAAAAACAACAATAGCATGGCCACCACACCCATGCTTTCCATATGCAACTATCATTGCACTCTAAGAGACTACAGTTTTTGTATCCAATTTATCAAATAGCTGACATGCAATCTCTAGACTCCCACATTTGGCACACATGTCAATAAGGGAAGAACCCACAAAAAAATCTGATTCCAACCCACTTCTAAGCACATATCCATGAATATTCTTACCTTGTTGCAGAGCTGCTAAAGACGCACATGCCTGAAGTACATGGTGCAGATAGGGGTGGTGCAAGTCACCCCAAATATCCCACAATCATAGCAAGGACACAACAGGTCCAAACATCAACACTAGCATAATTTAGATGCTCAAACCTACTCAATGTTTCTATCAGACAATTTCAATCCACAATGCGATAGAAGAGAGCCCAAAAAACTCTAACAACCACAAAGAAACGATTCAAATATGAAATTTAAAGTACACATACAGTGAGCCATGCACAGAAGAAACCATTATAGATTTCATAGGCTTCAATTGTCTTTGCTCAATACTTAGAATTTACAAACTTCATTTACATGCTTAAAAGCTTCAAATTATCATATTTACATTAAACGAAATTTACTACTAATCCTCCTGGTCTCAATCTCAGGTAGGGTATTACATTCATCAAAATCATTCAGGAAATTCTCGTTCCCTCTGTATCCTTCTCTCAACACCTTCTCCATCTCTTATATTCTTTTCTCCTCTCTTTTGCTTCTCCAAGCCTTGATTGGGATCCTTTCTTCTTTTCAGTGTGTTGCCTTTTGCTTTCCCTTATTTCTTTTTATCTAGGGGAGAGGTGTCTATTGTTGAACAGGGACTAGTAGTTGTCATAGTATTGGTCCCACACAACCACCAAATAATGACATAAAAGCACTCAAATATTTAACATAAATATTTCATATTAAGTGCAGTAAAACTTTAAATTATGTACAAAAATTGCACATTAATTGACTGGGCCAACATGTGTCCATAAATAGTCTTTATGTGCAAAAGAGTACAAAACATCTTGTCCCAACTACCTACAGATCTGCTTGAACATACAAAAGTACATGAACTACAAAATAACCCTCATAGTATTTTCCACCACTGCAAGGTACCTTACAAATCAACCCCCACGGATCTCTATTGGAGCCATCATAGACTCTACTAGTGGTAAATATCCCATGCCACATTCATACATGTTCAACAAATGGTGATTGAATGTTATCCATAAATACATGGTAGTTCAACAATTCAACCCACTATGTTCAATAAATGACATCTACCCATTAAATGCACCCATTAAACATATGAAAGCACAAGGATCATTAAACATATGAAAGCAAAAGGATCGACCATGATAAAATCCCATCCATTGAATCGCATTTAAATCAATCCACAACACACATTCAAATTTTAGAGACTGCAATCCATGTGCACCCTTTTTACCAATCGAATTCAACAACAAATAACTATAAAAGAACCATAACCCTTACTGAAGTTCCATTTCAGACATTCAAACTGCAGAGTGTGTGCATAGTGGAGACATACCATCAGAGAGTGTGTGCACAGTATAATCAAGTAGCTGCATAATAGTATTGTTATTTCGATTTCTGTTATAATCAGCTTCAATTTTTATGTTATTTCTATTTCTATTATTTCTATTTTTGTTATAATTAGCTTCCAGTTTTCTTGTATAATCAACATCCCTTATAAATATGTAAGTAGTTTCAGGCATGGCAAGAGTCAACAATGCAAGGAGAACAAGACGTCGACTGAGCAGGGGTTCTCAACTACGTTGCACCTCATCGGATGAGGAGAGGGTGGATCATGGAAATGCAAACAATGCTCCCAGCAATGTTGTTGAGAATGGTCATGTAGTGGTCGAGGATAATGTTGTCCCACCGTCAACAATAGAGCCACCGTCAACCATAGTTCAAGGTGCAAGTTCAATCAAGAAAATTAGTGCAATAAATGGCTGGATAAAGCAAGACATGTTAGGTGCGATTGATGATATAGAGTTCAATGGATATTCCATTCATGCAACTGCTAAAAAACATGGGGTTTCTACCTCATCAATACATTATTGGATAAATGGAATCACATACAAAGCACAGAAGGCCTCTTACAGTTATGAGTGAAGAGGAGGAGGATGAGGTGGTTCAGTGGTGTAAAGAGATGGTCCAAATGGGACATGGGCTAGAGTTGATATAGTTAAAATCCACAGTAGCTCAAATATGTCAGGGGAGGCCAAACCCCTTCAAAGATGGGTTTCCTGGTAAGTCATGGTGGTTTGGGTTTAAAAATAGGCATCCAGAACTTGTGTTACGTATAGTCGAGGGCCTAGATAGAGATAGGGATTTAAATCTATGCCCTGCAATTCTAACCAAGTTCTATGACACCCTTTCTAGTGCATACGAGAAACATTCTTATGCTCCAAACCATACATGGAATTGTGATGAAACATGTTTACAGGAAGGAAGGAATTGTGGCATGCAGGTAATTTCCAAGCGAAGGAGTCGTAATGTGCCAAATAGTTTTCCTAGGAGCAAGGAGTGGATTACTATTCAATGTTCTTTCAATGCAATTGGTGCTTCAATCCCTGGATTTTATCTATTTAAAGGTAAAACTCAACTCAAAAACTATATACAAAATTGTGAACCGGGTGCATGCATGGATGCACATCCCCATGCATGGATGACTAAACAACTCTTTTTGAATTGGCTTACTCACTTTGTTGCATCTATACCAGGAGGTGTCTCACCTATAAATAGACACCTGCTGGTTTTAGATGGACATGGAAGCCACATTTTTGTGCAAACAATTGAGGAGGCTAACAATTTGGGCATCGACTTGTTGACACTGCCTACTCATACCACTCATAGATTGCAACCCTAGATGTTAGTGTGTTCAGGACTTTTAAGAACTGTTTTAGGGGTGAGCGAGCTTCGTGGATGGAGAGGAATCCAGGGGTGGAGGTAGAAAGGTGCTAGCCGAGCCTGCAAGTAAAGCCTTTAAAAGGGCTCTCACACCTTCAAATATCAAGGTTGGGTTTAAGACGACTAGAATATGGCCACTGAATTCCAAGGCTCTCATGCATGATACTAGTTGTAGCTAGGAATTTGATGTGGATGGTCAAGAAGAAGGGGATGTCCAAGCACATGTTGATGGCCAAGAAGATGTGGAAGTAGAGGAAGATGTTATTGCTATTGATAATATGATATCCCTCTCTCAAGGAGGACCTTTTTGTGATGATGATGATGAACATGTAAGTGAAACACAGTATAAAAATGAACCAATTGACAGTAACATGGAGGTTGTTAGACCAACTGAAACACCTGCAACTTCTGCATGTAATATTCTTAATGACTATCGATCATGCAACTGTCAATGAGAATGTAGTTGGAAACGACAAAGTTGATATGAATGTAGTTGTAGGTGATCATGCTCCAAGAAGTGTTAGATTCAATATGCTAAGATAGATAACATCCGCATTCCATTCAATTTCACAACAATAGCATATACAGGATCACTGAAAGAACAACAAGCACAGCACAAGAGGCACAATTTATCCTAGGAAACCCTCATGGGGTAGAAAACCCAGCAAATCTTCCTCAATATAGATGACCAACAAGTACAAATATGTAATCCCCAAACAAGAGCTCCTTCTCCTTGTTTACAGATCTCTCACTTTCCTTTGCGAGTTCAGAAGTGAGTGAGTGTGTGTAAATGAGAGACACAACACTTCTATTTATACTTTATCTCTCACTAGACAAAATACCTAACTAGGTCGGCCCCAACAGATATAACCCAATGTTGATTGGGATGACCCCAATAGGGGACTTAAACACCCTATTATAACTGAATCTAGGCCGACCCCACTAGGGAAGTCTAATAACCCAAGTTACAACATTCCGACGGAGGAATAAACATCTCCGGATATAATAATAATGTACAAATAGAATATTCTTAGAAGTTACAATATTTCAACACTCCCCCTTAACAAGAAGTATATTCTAACAACATCTGCGGGAGTAAGGAGTCATCAACATCATACATGATACATCTATAAATCATTGGAAGATTTCTTCAATCATCATCAGTAACTCAACCAGTTACTGGAACATAATCAATACTAGAACATCAAAATCGTCGGTACTAAGTCTTCATCTTCTCCAACAATTGATCAGCTACAACAACATCATCATCTGGATCTTTTGATCAACATAATCATCTAGATCTTTCGATCAATAGCCTCATCATCTGAATCTCCCGATCAATAGCATCATCTGGATCTCTCGATCAATAGCCTCATCATCTGGATCTCCCGATCAATAGCATCATCTGGATCTCTCGATCAACAACCTTATCGTTTGGATCTCCCGATCAACAACACCATCTGTATCTCTCGATCAACAGCCTCATCGTCTGGATCTCTCGATCAACAACATCATCTAGATCTCTTGATCAACAACCTCATCATCTGGATCTCCCGATCAACAGCATCATCTAGATCTCTTGATCAACAACATCATCATTTGCAACACACATGATCCTTCCTTTCGGAATTACGGGATCACTGTCTAGGGATGATCAATCTCATCAAAATCAATATTTAAGACTATCCTTCCTTTTGGAATTATTGGATTTATTGTCTAAGGATGATCAATCCTATCACAATCAGCATTTAAGACTATCCTTCCTTTCGGAATTGCTAGATTTACTGTCTAAGGATGATTAATCCCATCACAATCAACATTTAAGACTATCCTTCCTTTCGAAATTACTGGATTTACTGTCTAAGGATGATGAATCCCATCACAATCACCATTTAAGACTATCCTTCCTTTCGGAATTATTGGATTTACTGTCTAGGGATGATCAATCTCATCACAATCAACATTTAAGACTATCCTTCTTTTCAAATTTACTGGATTTACTGTCTATGGATGATTAATCCTATCACAATTAGCATTTAAGACTATCCTTCCTTTTGGAATTACTGGATTTATTGTCTAAGGATGATTAATCCTATCACAATCAGCATTTAAGACTATCCTTCCTTTCAGAATTACTGAATTTACTGTCTAAGGATGATTAATCCTATCACAATAAACATTTAAGACTATCCTTCCTTTCAGCATTATTGGATTTACTGTCTAAGGATGATTAATCCTATCATAATCATCATTTAAGACTATCCTTTGTTACACCTAAAATCCTACCATCATGAGATTCAGTGTATACATCCCTGAAGTTCCATTGGCTAAGTCATTAACCTGGAAGAGATACCACTGCATTCATGCTAGGTTTTGAGAGGTTGTCGCAGGCTGCACTCATGCAACCTGCGACATCACATCTTGCTCTCTTGTAGGGTGCGACGATGTCAATTAATAGGAAAAAATAGATTCTCCGAGCCCATTCTCGAAGCCTGCTGACTTGGATCCTTATCCCTGACCTCTTGGGAGAGCTAGCACTTGGTTCCTAACCTCTTGGAAGGATCCCCTATCTCTCTCCTACCATATCTCAACCTATCCTATCCATACCCTATCCACTTAGTCCTATATAAGTGAAGCTCTACCCCTCTCCAAAGGGAGGAAGTCTATAGTGTCTACATGCTGGTGAAATAATCATTGAGAGATCTCTAACTCATGCATTGAGAGACTCACACTTCCTTGGGAGGATATGGAATTTGGCTTGGATGGAGAAAGATTGCTACGTTAAGCCTCGGATGTAATCATTCTTCTATGTACTTTCCTTATATTTACAGTAATATAAACACTTTCCACCAATATTGTTGTGTTGATAGTATTGCGTAGTTTACCTGCTTAACTGTTTACTTAGATCTATTATTGTATAGATGCTCTTTACTTGTTTGCATTGTTTTGTGAATCTTGACAGGTCTTGCAGCTGAGATCGGACGACCGCAAGGCATGGAGCAACATCTAGGAGAAAGGATTACAAGTTTAAGGTAAGAGATCTAGGAAAGTAGTTTATACTATGTACTATTTGTTCTAGACTCACGTTGATCTAGGGAGATCCGGCTCACGCCGCTCGAGTGGATTGTCCGTCAAACAAATATGGCGACTGTACTGGGGAAGAACATTGCTTTGTAGTGTCAATTTGAATGTTATTTTTAGTTGATTTCTTGCCAAGCCTTTTTCATTTTTCATTTTCCTCCTAAGCTGGTTTCACCATCATATCTTCACTTTGAAGAGTCTGATTACCTTCCTCTGAGTTTGTGCTTTTCATTTTCAAACTAGTTCATTGCTCATTACTTGGAGATTTGGCTCATTTTTTAACTTGGATCTCGCCGGTCCCACCTGGTCAATGTACTTAGAGCGACACTGTGTCTTTTTTTATCTCTGTTCTTTGTCTGTGGGCTTCTCGTCGCAACCCTTCCATTGGTATATTGCGACATCGTCGCACTCCTCGCATTGGTGAACTGTGACGTTGCACTGTGTACAAACACAGACTGCGTCGATCTGTCAAAGTTTCCATATAGGCACCCTTTCTCCATTATGCTTTTGAGTGTTGGTTTGTATGCAAACTTTCTCTATACTGCAAGACCCAATCAGAGATCCCATTTTTGCTTTATGTGATTGAGTTGTTTGGTTTTATTTGGATTTTTTTGGGTTCCATCTTGGACAAGTCTGAGATTTGGTAGTGGTAGACACTTTGGTCTCCCCCACCTGCATCCACTCACCCTTGCATTCCCTCCTCTCCTTGCTAGATCTGGTCAAGTGTATTAGATCATTTAGCCAGACCTCATTTGCATACGTTTGTGAGCTTTTCTTGCTTTAGTGCTGCTTGTTACTGTTTGAGTTTGATTGTTTGTGTGTATTTTCGGTCCATTGAGTGCTTGCTTTCTCTTGAGGTTTTCTGAGTTGTTGGAATTCTACAAGCAATCTTTTCAGTTCAATATTTATGTTTAACTGCATTGATGTTGTCAAATTGTTGTTTTGATGCATCCATTGAAAGATCAAAAGTACTTTGTTTCCATCATTTTTCAAGATCATTTGAAAAACAGTACATGCATTGGAATGTCTCATCTATAAATATTTTGGAAAAGTTGAAAGAAAATTGCATTATTTGTGTTTTTCATGAATTATGAGTTGCTCATCTTGAAAAATTCGAATAGATATCAAGTTTTGCAAAAGTACTTCTGTGCTTGGAAAGTTGCATTGTATATTTTGATTTTTATGCTTTTAGGCCATCATAGTGAAAGTGAAAAGCTTGCATATTCTACTTAGGAATTCTCTCTTTTCATTACTTAGCATAATTTTTGTTTTGAAAAGACAAAAGAAAAATAAAAACATGCTCTGATTTGGCTTAGTAGTGTTGTGTTAAAAAAAAATTGCGTTTCACTGAAAAGGAAAAGAATGTTTCATTATCATTTTTCGTAGATTTGGGATTGTGTTGCATTGCATTGTTTTGGTAAAATTGTTGGAAAGAAAAAGAAAATTTCTCCTTCCCATACATAGAGTTCATCGAAAGAAAAGCATACTTTTTGCATGTAGTTAGGGCCTGCATTATGTTTACGAGTATGTACTCACCTCATGCATTCACCTAACCATCCAGATAAAATTAACGGTAGAACTAGGGTAAAAGTTTTAGTAACTTGTGTGTAAGTTAGAGACGTGCTCTGGCGTCGTTAAGCGTGGCATGTCGTTATTTTCTAGCACTATATCCTGGGGGTATTGTAGTATTCCACATACTTATCGGTATATCAGCTCTTTCACGTACCCACCAAGTACCACATGTACTTGGCGTATATCGAAAGGTGTTTCACGTACTCGGTAGTATATCAGAAGGTATCTTTCCGAACGGTTGTGCATTAGACAACACCACTACGGACTTGAACTCCCACGTACCTTGCGTATATCGGGAGACACCCTTAGGATTCCTGAAACCAACTGAGTTAACCTTTTGGCCGTCTTGGCAGAGCAATACACCGAGAACAACACCCGGGGAGATTACTACGCACGTACCGTCCAGGTAATCGGGTATTCAGGAAAGGGTACGGTCCCATTCCTCCTTGTTGCGTTTTACTATTGGACCCTGTGGTATATAGCAATTTGCGAAGCCTTGACAATCCTGTGAGGTTCCAGACCTGTGAATCCACTCTTATAACATAAGTTTGCTTGTGGCCTTAGTTTGTGTAGGATTTCGTATGGGCATCTTTTCTTTTGTGTAGCTTTCCTTAGGAGAAAATTTTTGTTTCAGTCACTCTGGCTGACTTTCCTTGGAGAAGGTCTCGCAGGATTCAGAATTTGCCACCCGAATATCCCCTTAACTAGGAGGTAATTTCGAGGGTAAGAATGGATCCACAAGCCAGGGTTGGGTCACATGAAGTGGAAAAACCCACTTTAATGTTGGAGGACTTTTGTTTCCTCATACTCCTCCAAATTCACCAACCTCTCATCCCCCACAGGGTGAAGAAGCACAAATCTCCACTTCACAAGACTTACCTCCAATTGCACTAGGAAAGCTTGGATCGTTGGAATGGATAAACTTAACCCCAAGAAAACCCTATAATAGTCGTTGGTCCTTCGGCAGCTTATTGGACATCTTCTAAAGGCCACCCAGTGGCCCATTTTTCCATTGCATCCCCACCCAGGTGGGCCAGTCCTGACGACCACTTAGCAGTTTATAGTGAGCAATTGGCTCATTTGCGTGCTATGGGTGAGGAGTTTCAAAGTCGGAATTTCCAACTAAGGATCGACGACTGACCAATCCCAGGTCTCTCTTTATCTTTTGATTCATCGGAATCATCCACGCAACACATGACCACAACTGAAGCTGGTCAACCATCCATTCCTGCACATGCATCCCCTAGATAGGAGACCAGTTCAGTACCTGTTGAACAACAATAGTACAACACACCTGTGGTCACCACGGTTACGTTACCTTCTCCTCCCCCACCTCAAAATTCGAGGGGAGGATACTCTTTACCCCCTACCTTCCTTACGATTAACGTTAATCCTACGATGAATAACCAACAACTAGTGTTGGGTCAACCTTTACTTAGTGGTTAGCAAGTTGCTACTGGGAGGAAACCCCCGTCTCTTAACCATAATACTGCAGCAGGAGTTCCCATCGGGCCTTTCGTTGGAAATTCCTTACCTCTCGGACCTTCCACGACGGGACTATCCCATGTTGGGGGACCGTCCAACGTAATTCAACCTCCATTGAGTCAAGCATATCTAGGTCATCCTAACTTTGTGCCGAGTCAACTTAATCCCAGAAACGCACTCTATGGGGTACCTTACCCCGGAAATCCTTACACTCTATGAGGACAGCAAAATTTTTTACAACATGGACCCCCACTTACAGTCCCTCCACCCCCGTTTGGTCCACCCCCACCTCCCATTGGAGGCAGCGAGCCCCCTCATAACTTTGGAGGAGGTGGACCTCTATCTTCTGGTGGAGGACCACCTCATTTCGGTCATCATGACCCACCCCCTCCTAGTGGAGGTGGTGGAGGACCACCCCCTCCGGGTGGTGGTGGTGGAGGACCTTCTCATCCTAGTGGCAGGGGTAGTGGACCACCACCCCACTATGGTGGAGGTGGCGGAGGAGGCTCTTACCCTTCCGATGGTGGAGGTGGCCCACCACCCCCTCTCAGCAAAGGTGGTGGAGGCCCGTCCTATCCCAGTGGTGGTAGCGGACCACCACCTCCTCCCGACGGAGGCAGTGGCGGCCCATCCTACCCTAGCGGTGGTGGTGGACCCCCACCATTTGGAGGCGGCCCACCCCCTCCTGGAGGTGGAGGTGGGCCCCCGCCTTATGGTAATGGGCCACCTTATTATGGTAATGGGCCACCTTTTTATGGTAATGGACCACCTTACTATGGCGGCGGACCTACATTTGGTCTGGGCGGCCCATACCCCTATGGACAGTTTCCTCCTAGAACACCCTATGGTCAGTCCATACAAGGTCCCACAGGTCCTTACATGCCTTATCAGTACTATCAGTACCCGCATCCTAATCCGTAGCTTCCCTTTTTGGCTACTTAAGACCTACCTGATCTGTCTCGCTTGACCAATGACCCCATTCACCATAGAACTAATTGGCCACCCGTTCCGGTGAGACTTCCATCAGATATCCCAAAATTTGATGGCAAGCCAGGTGAGGATCCTAAAAATCACGTGATGACATACCACTTATGGTGTTCATCCAACTCCTTGATGGACGACTCGATCTGTCTTAGGTCATTCCAACAGAATCTCACTGGTTCGACTGCGAAGTGGTATATTGAACTACCACCCCATTCTTTCCCTGATTTTGGTTCTCTTGCTATGAATTTTTTGAGTCATTTCCAACTGCCCATACGTTATGAAACTGGTACAGAGCTTTTAACCTCGCTTCGTCAAAATACCGCTACTCATATCTCAGATCATATACATGTGTGGCAGAGGAGACGACGTCTCATTAAGGCCCCTATTCCAGACCAGCTCCTAGCAGATTGGTTTACGAAGTCTCTCATTCCCACCATAGCTCGAGATGTTTCCATGGGAGGTGTTGTCACTGAAGAACAAGCCATCACCCGTGCCCATTTGCTAGACCTAGTCTATGCCCAATCCAACACATTGTTTGATATTCTTCCTTACGCCCCCCGTAGCACCTACGATCCCACAAAACCACCCAAGGGACCCCAAGCCGATGGCATTTTTGGATCCCTTACCACCCAGCCTTCTTCTCAAACTGTTGGATCACTGAACCCACAAGGTTCTTACCCATCACCAACATAGGCTGGTCACGGTACCACCAAATCATCTACTCCTGCTGTCACTGAAGAGGTGAATTCTGTTTCATCAGCTTCACCTCAAAATTCTGGTAGTAAAAAGAAGAACAAAGGGAAACCTAAGAATTCTTCCACCTAGTAGGAAGAAAAGAGCACCCCCGACGATACCAAACAGAAAAGGAAATTGAAGTATCATTTCCTACTGTGCGGTGATGATCACTTTTCTAAAGAGTGCCCCCATAGAAACGAAGTTCAAAAGTTTCTTAAGGGAAAACCCACACCCGTAGTTCTCAATGATCCCTTCCCTTCTCAAAATCAACATTCGATCGCTCACACTTCTTCCTAAGGAGAAGCATCCACCACTGCACATGTTCTCATGATGCATAGCGAAACTATCAACTTGAAAACCCGTTCTTGTTCGTATGACTCCATTCCAGCAAAAGAACCTATTGGAAGTAATACTGAAAAATATTCCACCTCGATGCATGATGTCACCGTATCGGCTGTTCCTCTCACCATAGAGAAGCTCTCATTCGATTCAGTGTTACGTCCACCCAAGAGCATGATTAGAAAATCGGTTTTCAATCCTAATGCTTGGGCTGCTCAAAAATACAACATTGTAGAGGACCTCGCACAAGCTCCGTGTGCTATGTCGATGCTTGAAGTATTGCAAAACTGTCCTAATCAGCACAAGACTCTCCTAGAGGCCTTCGCTGCAATTGACTCGATTTCATCGAATACCATCATGTTTCGGCTAGAATATTTCAAACCGAGGCTCTCCCATCAATTGGCATTTCAAGTTTCCACAAACATTGCTAGGAAGACAATCCATTGTACCATTTTGGACAAAGGTGCCTCTATGCCATTCATGTTGATATCATGCTGGAGAGCCATTGGCTCTCTCCAGTTGAACAGTTCTCCTACCACTTTGAGAGAATTCGACGAACGTGGCTTTCAATCTCATGGGCTGTTACAAGCTGTAGCAGTCAAGTTGGGGGGCGAGACCGCAACCATTAACATAGAAGTGGTCACTGCCCCGTTGAATTACAACATTCTGCTTGGTTGTAATTGGTTTTATGCCATGAATGTGGTCGCATCATCTATCTTCCTCATAGTACAATTCTCCCATTAAGGTCAAATTGTCATAGTCGACCAACTGGATTTCTGCACACCTGACACCAATACTCACCTGGGCGATAACGTTCCTTCGATTGGACAATCTTCGCAAAAGTATGAGAGTGTGAGGTTCGGCCTCCTTAAGGATTCATCCCTTATGGGCATCTTTCCTACTTCGGATCCCCCAAACCATGTTGCCACGGTGAGCATGATGTCCTCACAGATTTCATCTATCCCTAACTCCACTGATTCATGGCTTGTACCTGATGAAGCCACCACACACCTGATTGGAGATAACATGCCTGTGTCACCCGTTGAACTCACGTATGAGGCTATTCAATCAGCATCGGAGGATCACTTAGCTATGGCCTCCACCTCTTGTTCTCTACAATGGACACCATCCAATCCTATGCTACAGAATTTTCATTCTGACGAGTCCATTATGGAAATCATGAGTGCAGATGATCCTCCGTGGGAAGATCTCCACCATTGTTCATCTTTCCTTCCTTTCTTGGATACTATGGAGAACAGCATTCACACCATATTTACACCGGACATCTACTCTGGCTCTCTGTCCTCGTTCCTGGCATGTCAAATGGACTCAAAAGGAAACTTATCCAACATTGAGCCTACCACTTTGATAGAAATTTTGGTTACTCCTGGTGTAGTGGAACACATTCAGTTATGCCATAAGTGTTCCCCTAAACAAGTCATTGCCGCCACGGCCTTATTCAAGCGATTCCCAGATGTGTTTACTTGGACTTATGAGGAGATTCCTAGGATAAACCCCTCCATTGTTTTACACGATATTAAAACCTATCCTGACGTCAAACCCGTCCTCCAAAAGTTGCGACTGGTACACCCTCGAAAGACTGTGACAATCAAGGCAGATATTTAGAAACTCTTGAAAGCCGACTTTATCTATCCTGTCCCATTGACAGAATGGGTCTCAAACGTCGTCCCTGTTAATAAAAAACAAGGGACCATCCATGCTTGTGTCGATTATCGAGATCTCAACAAATCTTGTCCCAAAGACAACTACATGACTCCCTTCATTGACCAGATTATTGACAATTGTGCTGGAAGTGTCATTTTTTCATTTATGGATGGTTTTTCCAGATACAACCAAATTGAGATCCACCCCACCAACCAACACAAGACTACCTTGATCTATCCTTGGGGAACGTTTGCATATCATAAAATTTAATTTGGCCTTAAAAATGCTGGTGCTACATTCCAGCGGGCCATGTCGTATGCCTTCCATGATGTGAAGGACTTTGTGGAACCCTACATGGATGACCTCCCTGCTCACTCAAAGTAGTGCGAGTTCCACTTAGATCATTTGACAACCATTTTCCTCAGATGCAGAAAGTACAATATCTGTCTGAGTCCTCACAAGAGTATTTTTTGTGTCGAGTCCGAACTCCTCTTAGTCTCTATCGTCTCAAAAGATGGGATCCGTATTGATCCCTCGAAGGTGGAAGCCATTGTCTCCCTTCCACCTCCAACCAACATTACAGAACTTCAGAGTCTGCAAGGAAGAGAAACTTATTTATGGCGCTTCATTTGTAATTTGGCACAAAAGACGCAGGGATACATGAGATTGATGAAAAAAGATGTCTTGTTCATTTGTGATGACCAAGCTCAACAATATTTTGATAGTTTGAAACATGCCATTATGCATGACCTTGTGCTCCAACCGCTAAATTACTATCGAGATTACATTTTATATCTTGTCGCTTCCGACACCACTATCGCCATGGTTTTGGTGCAAGAAGATGAGAACGCCCAAGAACATGTGATATACTATGCCAGTAAAGGTCTTATTGACACTGAAACTCGCTATTCACATGTTGAGAAACTCGCTCTTGCGGCAGTTATTTCCGTGCAGAAGTTCCGACATTACATTATGCTTTGCACCACCACCATCATCACCGATTCAAACCCCATGTACCACGTTCTAACTCGTCAGGTGCTTGGGGGAAATTATTCACGCTGGATCGTGATACTACATGAATTCGATCTTCTTTTCCAAAAATCCAAGTCGAAAAAGTCTTTGGTGTTTGCTGAGCTCATCTGTGACCTCCCCCGTACTGATGTAGAATCTGAGCCCAATAACTCTTTTCCCGATGAGTCATTGTTTCTTATCAGTACGTTTGATCCGTGGTATGGAGATATCACATTGTATCTTCAAACCCAACGTTTCAGCCCCGAATTGTCTCATGACGACCATCATCATAATCACTACCATGCAAAGTATTACCTGATCATTAGTGATACTTTGCACCATCATGGTATCAACTCTATTCTTCGACGTTGTCTGAATCATGACAAGGCTGAACATGTTCTGAATGATTGTCACGCTGGGGCGTGTGGTAGTCACCTCTCTGGGATGGCTACAACCCAAAAGATTCTTGGCGTTGGATATTATTGGTCGTCTATCTTCAAAGATTGCATCGAGGGCGTAAAAAAATGTCCTCCATGTCAACATTTTCATACGAAAAAGCGCACCCATCCTGCCCCATTACACTTGGTTATTTTCGTTGGCCCCTTCACTAATTTCGTATCGGTTATATCCGTTGTCCCCTTCACTAAAATGGGGCATCGATTTCATGCATTGTAATCCTACCTCGGCCGGGGGGCATAGTTACGTCATTGTAGCTGTGGACTACTTTACAAAGTGGGCCGAGGCAATGCCTACATACACGAACGACAGAAAGACCATCGCACTCTTCATGTTTAATCATGTAATAGCGCAGTTTGGAGTTCCTCAAGCGATAATTACTGGCCATGGTTCTCACTTTATGAACCATATGGTTGATTAGTTCGGCGATAGATTTGGTTTTCTCCGTGAAAACTCAACACCATACTACCCACAGTCGAATGGACAGGTCGAGTCCATTAACAAGGTCTTGAAAACTATGGTCCAACGTATGGTGGGTACGCACAAGGCCAATTGGAATAACATGCTCTTCTCTACACTTTGGGCTTATCGAACCTCCATTAAAACTGCCACTAGATTTACCCCTTTCCAACTAGTGTGTGGATTGGAGGCAGTCCTTCCTATTGAGTGCAAGATTCCATCCCTCAATCTCGCCATCGAACTTCTCCCAAACACTACTGCCGAGGAAGAACATTTCCTCTACCTAGATATGCTCGACGAGACTCGCAGAGATGCCTCTCTTTCCAATGAGGCTCATAAGAAACACATAAAAGCGGAGTACGACAAGTTGGTACAACCTCGCATGTATAGCGAGGGCGATTTGGTCCTCACATATGACCAAAAACATGATAAGATATGGGCAAGAAAGTTTGATTCCATGTGGCATGGACCTTACATAGTGAAACGCATCTTAGAGAAGGGAGCTTATGAGCTTGAAGACTACGATGGGATATATTTGGGTGAGCCACACAATGGGCTCTACCTGAAGAGGTACTATGTTTGAGTCTTTCACGCATAAGTACTTTTGTATATACTGTACATGGCGTGTGTGTGTTTTTTGTGTGGTGTGATGCTTTGATTTTTGCATGTTTAGGTCTTGTTTCATTTCTTATACCATGTTCTGTCTACGTGTGTAGATGGAAATGTGCTATGGATTCGTGGACGGTGCCAACCGACATACTTGTAACCTTGCTTCAGATGCTTGGATACTCTATTCACCTACTAGCGAGCTCATCAGCTCAGGGGGAATGTGTCTAGGTTTTGTGACCAACAATGCTACAGAATATCAAGCAGTCATTGGAACCCTAACAGATGTTATTTATTTGGGTATGGACCATGTTGTCATCCACTTGGATTCTCAACTAGTGGTCTCTCATCTTAACCAAGTCTATGCCATCCACGATCCTATCTTACTCCATCTCTATAGACGAGTCCATCTTCTGGAAAGGTCCTTTGAGTCCATTCAGTAGTTGCACATTCCACGAGATGTGAACACAGTTGCCGACTCTATGGCCAACTTCATCTTAGATTAGTACATTGCACACACATAAGTATATTTATGAATTGTTAAAAGTAGACATAACATGTAAATAACTCATTTTATAAGAAAACACATAAAAAATATCACACCATTCATCCATTTTAAAACACATAATGTATAAACCATCGGAATGTATGTATATATATCATTATAAAAGTAGTGCTGGTACAAAATCTAAAGCAGAACGACTTTTAGTAAATCTCTACAAAATCTGAGGCCTCCTAGCTTTTAGTAAGTAAAACAATCTGAGGCCTCTAAGCTCTTAGTACATGATAACAACATCAGGCCTAGCGCCTGGCACGTACACCCCTAGGTCTAACAGCTCTAGCCTGCTGAGTATGGAAATAGTCAATTGCTCTCACAACCCTGCAAAGCAGCGTGTTGAAGCGTGCAGATGCTCCAACCGTATACACCTACATGGGCCATGGTACCTCATCTACCGTCAGCTCGGGAATGTCTAATGTCAACCGACTCAGGTTCGCGTAGACTCCATCCATCTATGTGATGGAAGCATGGATGGATAGAGCCATGAATGCTCCCTCTCCTCTCTCTCTCCTCGCAAGAAGAGAGACTCCCACTGGTCGTATGGGGCCCACGTCTGCACACACATGTTGTTAACTCATCAGCACTATAAAAAAAAAATCATAAATGCACAAAACTTAAAAATACAAGGGTTATTGTTCTTACTTATGTCTCCCCATCCTACTCCCTCGGGTAGTACCAAGTTTGGGTCATCTCTGTAGTCCGTACCACTGTACAGGTAATCCTCTACCATAAGTAACTGGCCCTCTAGCCAGCTGAAGAAGTTAGCTCCATATGAGATGATGGGGCCCCCACCATGTCGAGCCATCACCTCTGTCCATCTAGCCATGTAAGGATCCCTAGGATCCCTATCATCCAACGGCACCTACAGGCGCAGAAGGGGAACCTGATCCAATAAGAACGAGATCACTATCGATCCATAGCTGAACTATTTGAGCTCTCCTCACCGACACTTGGTCAGCTGAGCTCGAATGTTCACGAGGAGTCCCTCGCACCAGTTGAAGATATTCGGAGACATGCAATCCTTCGCATATAGCATCTGAGACCGAGTAGCCATGTGAGGAGCTTGACTCCCTGCTATCGTCGTAATGGTGAAAAGAATGGCCCACAATGGACGCTCTCGTATATCTTTTATGGGAATCTTCCCACTAGAATCAAGAGTGTGAGAAGTGCAGTGCTATAGGATCATTTCCTCCACAATACGATCACTTCCCTGTGATCAAGTAAGAAGCACAATGTCCCCCCTCCAGGAAATCCAGTCCGAAAGTAGATTTCCTCAACATCTATAGTAAGCATGTGCTCACAAATCACAAAATACTATTGAGCCGCATCCCAACATCTAATCATATGCGTCAATAGGGGGATTTGGGCTCTCATGCCCTGGATCTCGAAGAACTTTAAAAGACCACAGTTCCTCAGTGCTGTCACACACAATGGATCGTTTGCAATTTGCATATCATCTACCTCATGCTCCCGTTCACGCTACTCCAAGACCGTTTTGGATGCTTGTAACCTATCAAAAGGAGAGTTTAAACACTGTTAATAGTCACTTCAACAACTGGAAGGTCATTTTTTGGGCTTGGTTTCATGGTTGGGATGGACGTTTCCGCCATCGCACCCCGTCAAATATGACAGTGCGACGTCGTCATAGTCCACCTTTGCGGGATTTGCGACAACCCAGGTTCATCGCAATTCCTGTAAAGGCCACTTGCGACGACCCGAGGATGCAATAGCCCTCCAAAAATCCACTCAAAACCCAAAAAATTGGACCAAAATAAAAAATGTAAACCACTACAATTATGTTGGATCAAGTTTAGAGTTACCTGCTCCGGAGGGTGGGTGAAATGGTCGCTCGTAGCTCCTGAAATCGACAAGTGAATTTTTGGCTCCAAATAACACTTCATCTCCCCAATTGGGAAAATGAAATAATGGTGACTCTATTTGACCTATTTTTCTATTTATAGATAAAAGGAATATTCTTTTTTCAAATATTTGATGCCTTTAGGTCATTTGCTATAGTTTAAATAATTTTTTATTGCATTTTGAACGCTTGGTTGACCATTGGACCTAGTTTTCGAGTGTACAGGAGTCATTAAGTGTCTTTTTATGCCCTTTTCGCGTTGGAACGATCATCTCATGTATGAAAACCCCTTGTGTATTTGGTCGTTATCTTTTTCATTCATTAGATTGTAATTATTTAATGATAATGAGCTTACTCTTTGTTCTTTCTCATGCTCTTGAAACTATGAGAATAAGTTACCGAGTTACGATTTATCACTTTTTCGGGCTCATTAAACTCCTATAGAAAAGGAACCCCCCCCGGAGTCTATCTTTAAGCTCTTTTCAGGCTCTCGAAATACGAAAATATTGCTAAGCGAACTTGTCGCATTCATGCTTGTTAAAGAATTTGAATGGTCGTCTTCATGGTGATAGTTTACCCCTTTTTAGGACCAAGGGGCACTACTTACGAAAAAGGTATACTCCAGTCAATCATGACTGGAAGAGTCCTCTCCCGCATTGTTTTACCCTTTTTCAGGTGATGAGGCTAACTTTATGAAAAAGGACCGTTGGATTATTCTTTACTTCTTTTCAGACTCTCTAAACATAAAATGACGATCATGTTTACCTTCTATGGACTCGTTAAATTTTCACATTGAAGGACCCTCCATGGGACGAACCCCTCCTATCCCACGTTCGAAAAATATTTGGGATTGGACTAATCTATGAGATGAGCTATACCGAGCATCTAGTTACCCTCATCAAGCTCGTAAAAAACACATGAGGCACTCATCGTTCATGATGGGGAAAAAGGAAAGCTTTTATGTGACACCCCTTATTAGTGGCAGTACCTAGTCATTTCTTGAACATGGAACTCATTTTCATTTGCATACTTCACTTGGATCATCCGTTTGTCCTCGAGTTTCACCTATTTCTTGAGTCTTGCTACTCCTTTGAGTCATTCAAAGAATGTTTCCATCATCATTTTCATTAGGAGTTGGTACCATAACTCGTCGAGTCAATAATGCGAAGGTATGCCATGTCCATGTTCAAGAATACTTTCATTATTCATTATCTGCAGTCAATATCCCATCATGTCGGTCTACTCTGAGTCAGTCTTGCATGTCACTATACCATCCGATCTTCTCTACACATCCTTTGTTGTGTTTCGTGTTGATGACGGGGGATACATCATGGCCCTCCTTCGACGGATTCATCCTTGTCAACTTCAACACATCGTCTGAGGATTAAATCTTGAAACCAACCAAGTACCTTGGCCCTGCATGCCTCAATGGCAAGTTACCTCACTTTCAACATGAGTTTACATCATTGACTCTTGATTGAAATATTTCATCTTGCGTTCAACTTCAACTCATTTATTCATGCTTGATGATATGTACTATTCTACCTTGGGGATCATTGACATTAATGGTGGTTTCCCTTGCACTTGTTAACGATATACATCAATGATCGGTAGTCAAATGGTTACTACCATGTTCGACGCCAAGACATTTGTAATCACATGGATAGATTTGTTTCATTGGAGGTTCAGCTTGAAGACCTTGGGGAGTTATGTTTTACCCAGGTTGCGATGGATATTGTATTGAGTCATGTCACACGGATCCACATTTGTATTGGTCGTGGCTTTGTTATTATCATGGATCTACACTTGTGTCTAATAGCCGTGATTGTGTTCAGTCGGTAATTACTACCATGGATCTGCATTGTATTGGTCGGTAGCCATGTTGTACGTCATATGAGATTGTGTACTAAGAGTCAGTTGTATTGCAGCAGCATCCTTCGTCCGACAAGCCATTTCCATTCATTCTGTCAAAGCATTTCACCTATCCAAATTTCAAACAGCTTTATGTTTTGGGGGGCATTCTGTTACACTTAAAATCCTACCATCATGAGATTCAGTGTATACATCCCTGAAGTTCCATTGGCTAAGTCATTAACCTGGAAGAGATACCAATGCATTCATGCTAGGTTTTGAGAGGTCGTCGCAGGCTACACTCATGCAATCTGCGACGTCGCATCTTGCTCTCTTGTAGGGTGCAACGATGTCAGTTAATAGGAAAAAATATCTTCTTCAAGCCCATTCTCAAATCCTTCTGACTTGGATCCTTATCCCTGACCTCTTGGAAGAGTTGGCACTCGGTTCCTAACCTCTTGGAAGGATCCCCTATCTCTCTCCTACCATATCTCAACCTATCCTATCCATACCCTATCCACTTAGTTCTATATAAGTGAAGCTCTACCCCTCTCCAAAGGGAGGAAGTCTATAGTGTCTACATGCTAGTGAAATCATCATTGAGAGATCTCTAACTCATCCATTGAGAGACTCACACTTCCTTGGGAGGATATGGAATTTGGCTTGGATGGAGAAAGATTGCTACGTTTCGCCTCGGTTGTAATCATTCTTCTATGTAAATTCCCTATATTTACAGTAATATAAACGCTTTCCACCAATATTTTTGTGTTGATAGTATTGCGTAGTTTACTTGCTTAACTATTTACTTAGATCTATTATTGTATAGATTCTCTTTACTTGTTTGCATTGTTTTGTGAATCTTGACAGATCTTGTAGCTGAGATCTGACGATCGCAAGGTGTGGAAAGGATTACAAGTTTAAGGTAAGACATCTAGTGACTCGATCCTTAATTAGATCTAGGAAAGTAGTTTATAGTCTATACTATTTGCTCTAGACTCACATTGAGCTAGGGAGATCCGGCTCGCATCCGCTCGAGTGGATTGTTCGTGAAACACCTTCCTTTCAGAATTACTGGATTTACTATCTAAGGATGATTAATCCTCAACCACTTATAGGATGGTTAATCCTGATCTCTTTAGGACATAAAATACAGGGATGATACAATCCACTTGTCTACTTAGACAAAGTCTAAGGACCACACATCGACCTCATCATCGGTTCAGGTATCCTTATAGTCAACCTCATCGTCGAAACAGGTAACCTCATCATTGATACAAGTATCCTCATCATTGATACAAGTATCCACATCATCGATACAAGTATCGTCATCATCAATACAGGTATCCTCATATCATCATCGATCATATCACTCCCCCTTTCGAGGAGGGTCCTTCTAAAATACACCAAGCTTGTCTCGGAAATACTCAAACTTTACTCAAGACAGAGGTTTGGTCAATACATCAGCAACTTGTTCGTCAGTGCTCACATACTCAAGCTTTATAGCTCCTTTCTGCACCATATCATATATAGAAATATCAGATCTCTATGTGCTTTGACTTATCATGGAACACTGGATTCTCAGTCATCTTGATACAACTCTGTTTGTCACATAAGAACACAGTGGGTTCCATCTCTAAGTCAAATAGTCCCGATAACAACTTCCAAAGCCATATCGCTTCACAACTAGGAGAGAAAGCTACTATGTATTCCGCTTCATCCGTGCTGAGAGCCGCACTGGACTACTTCCTGCTAAACCATGAGATCATAGCAGATCCCAGACAATAACATCCACCAGATGTGGTCTTTCTGTCTAAGACACTTCCAGCCCAATCTACATCTGTATATCCATACAATTTGAAATCATTATCTCCAAAATAATATAGACCAAAGTCTATTGTACCTTTTAGGTAGCTCATCACAGGATTTACAGCTATCAAGTGAACATGTTTAGGTTGCACTAGATACTGACTCAAGGTGTTCACAGCAAAGCATATATCTAGCATGGTATTCATTAGATACATCAACGACCCAATAACCTGTTTGTACTAAGTTACATCAACCAATTCTGACAATTCATCATCCAACAACTTCAAGTTGGAATCCATGGGAGTGGTCATGGCTTTACATTCCAACATATCAAATCTTTTCAAGATTTCCATAGCATACTTTCCCTAGTTGAGAAAGATTCCTTCCGGGCTTTGTCATACTTCCAGACCTAGGAAGTAATGCATCAATCCGAGATCTTCATCTCAAACTCAGTAGCTAGCTTCTAATTGCTTTCCATGATCTTTTTTTCATTCCCTGTCAAAAAGAGATCATCCACATACAGTAATAGTATGACAGGTTCATCATCCATAACCTTAAGGTAAAGGTTAGGATCAACTTTACTTTTGGTAAAGCCCAAGCTTGTTAAGAAGCTATCAATTCTCCCTCTGTGACTGAACATCATTCACATTCTGCATTGAGTGATCTTCTGCATATCTATCCGTTCCATCTCCCGTCAAATGGTTCTACTAATATGACCGTCAAGATCATTCGAACTCTATGGTGAGTTCCTTCTTGCATCCATCTAAGAGAAGAATGTCATCTGTATATAGAAACCATAATCAACCTTGTAGCAAAGGTTGAAATCCGCATCACCCATGGTGATCATTAAGCTCATCAAATGACTATCGATCCTGGGTATCCGTACAAAGATTTCTTCAATCATCTGATTCTCTATCGAATCCTGGGAGTTTGCTTGATTTGCACTTCTTCTTCAATTACACCATTAAGAGAATGGTCTTGTCAGCCATGAGTGTGTCTAGCCACTTGGAGCAAACATCTCGTCATGATTGTTAACACCCAAAAAGTGCTCACTAGCTCATTTCCTTATTCACATGACCCATTTGTCCACTTTTCCACCATTTGAGCCTCTAAAGCCATCAAAAGGTCACCAAAAGATCATAATACACCCTTTTTCCCCTCAAAAGATATATTTTTCCTCAAAAAAACATAAAAACCTCTCAAAAAGGGTCCAGAATTCCCAAAAATATTAAAAGGAAATAAAAATATTCAAAATATTCAAAAAAGGAAAAAAGAGGGAAAAAGGTACCTAAACCATGTTGGTCAATACCATTGATTTCCTCAAAACCATAATGGTATTACCCACCACCAAAAACTATACAAAGGTGGTAGGGGCTCCTCACTTTCCATCCATCCATCATCCTATCCTCATGCTGTCAAAATATCTCATGAGACTTTTGGCCATTTTCAGCATATTGGAGAAGAGACCATTGGAACTTGGAGCTACTCACCCTTGGAGTTGCTCAACACAAATCCTCACCATCTGAGGTATCTTAATACAAAACATCTATTCTTTTATTTCTTGTTCTTTCCATGAATCGTTTTTAAATTTATTTGTTATATGCACATGTTAGTTTAGATTTAGATTTAATTCATAATCATTTTTGCTTTCTATATTGAAACTGCTATTACATTGTTGATAGGTGCCCATTACACAAAGCTTGGTTGCAAAACCAAGCCAACAGTTTTTGGCGACTCCGCTGGCTTCGAATTCTTAGATCTTGGTTTTTTGCTTTAGATCTTAGTTTTTGTTACTTTTAAATCATTTTAATTTACAGATCTGCCATACTAGGCAGCAGATCCATTGTTGCTCTAGATCTTGGCCTTTTTTGTACCCTTTGAACAGCCCAAAACTTCAATTTTCGGGTTCATTTTTCGGCAACATTTTTCCATTTTCGCCCCGCGGCTTTTCGCCCGATAGTCATCGCGACCTTGCGGCCTTTTTCCGCGCTCCGTGCCGCGGCTTCGCAGCCTTTTTCCGCGCTGCACATCACGGCTTCGCGGCTTTTTTCTGCGCTGCACATCGCGACCTTGCGGCTTTTTTCCACGTTGCACATCGTGGCTTCGCGGCCTTTTGCCGTGCTGCAGATCGCGACTGTGCGCCCGAAACCCGCGATGTAATTTTCTGGCAGCGTGGCTCAACTTTCAAACGACCATATCTCCCTCTCCCGAACTCCGTTTGAGACGATTTGTTTTTTCAAATTGGGTGTTTTCGATCAAGGAATCCAAATATCCTATTAGATTTAAGAAATTTTTCATAGAAATTTCTCTAATATTTTATTTTAGTGTTATTTATCACTTCAGTTCACCCATTTTGGCCCATATTTTCCAGCATTATTTTTTCTGCATTTTTACAGCCATAGTGAATCATTTTCTATTTATATATGCTCCATTAAAAAGTCTTTTTAAAAATTTTCAGTAAGTGAAAGACAAAATTTCAGCACTATTTTTAGATCATAGGTTTCACTTTAAATTTGCTCAATAGTTTGCCCAAGCAATTTTTTGAGAAATCCATGTACTTCTTGAAATTTTTATGTTATTCTCTTTCCTTTGAAATTATTTCAAAAATCCATCATTTTTGAATTGTTTTTAAAGCATTTACATTTCGAAAAATTCCTTTATTTTTTGCAAATTGGAAACGTCTTATTTTTTCATTTGTAATTAATCGCCCAAGCAAGGCAAATGATTTTTAGTTAAATAATCACACTTGCACCCACTTTGCCACATTATTTAAACTGAGCCTTAAAATCTACCTTAACTCAACAAACTTTTTAAACCCACTTGGGGAGCACTTAAAAGAATCTTGTGGTTAGGTAGAATTGAGGGGATAGATGTACAAATAACACCCCTCAATTATTTACATTTGAGACATAGTGGTTGTCCTCTACGTTACCAAAATCCCTTATAATTTTGACACGGTTATCAACCAATTTATTAGGAAGGCCTCTCCCTTAGGAGGGTTGAAGTAGCCAGACTGGTTCTGGAAGTCCTAGTGGAATACCGCAATCCATTCAGTAACTGAAGGATACCTTTCAAAGTTCTCGGTGTACACCTGTACGGGGGTACAGCGGCGATAGGACCAAACTGCAGATTCACCCAACCGAACGTGTCATGAACGGGGTATCCTAGTTGCCATTCTTTAGGATTGTCTACCCAGTGTCCCTCCCGGTAGGGGGATATCTATCTGTTGATTCAACACTCTATATTGTCTGACTTGGATTTCATCACCTTGCAGAGAATATCATTTTTTGACTCACAATACTTCTAGTTAGGTGTTTGCATGATACAATACCCACCTTTGGTCTAGTGAGCATCACTTTTTTCTAGGAACTGTTTGACTTTTGGTATTCTGACCACTTTTTTGGATCCCTCCACTTATTATAGCACAACTGTTATAATAAGTGCTTTTGAGGTTGGTTGTTGGCCTGAGAGCCATTATTTTTTCACTACCCTCTTGCACACATTGTTGCACTAGGGTTTCAAGTCTTTTACATCACCACCATCCACTGGAATTTTTATACATTTCTCACCATTGAGAATTTAAGACAGTCCCGCCATTTTCAGGGTGAACCCCCTCAGTTCGGTGCCCTTGATGTGACACATCATCAGCATAGAACACCATCATCCGATTCTGATGCACCTCACTTCACATCTGATTCTGAGGCTGAATTCGAACACCCCACTGAAACATCACCAACCAACACCATGGCTGGATCACAATACGATCCCCTTTTCACCAGTACTATTGGAGATACATTGACAAACCCTACTACTACTATGCCACCCATGGTAACAACAACACCATTAGGCATGCCTAATATAGGGGCCATTCCCCCTTTATGTATGCCCAACAAAGGGCCACCACCTGTTATGGGTATTCCCAACATAGGTGTCACACCCCCTCTCATTACCAAAACCCAGATCCCAGGAATTCCTGGCACTATTCCTAACCCCTCTGCAACCCATGTTGCACTTGGGAGCGTTGGCCTTTCCCACACCACATCGGTTGGAGCACACATACCATCCATACCTAGCATACCCTTAGGGGACACTGGACCACTACATAATGCTACCATTAACAGTTATGTCCCATCCACTACATCACACCCCTTGGCCAGTCTACCATTTCTGGCAAGTTTGAATTTTCTAGACTTGGCAAGACTAACTAATGATCCTATTAGACATGATCCCACTTGGCCTTCCATGCCCACAAAGCTTCCCTCGGACATCCCGAAGTTTGAAGGAAAACTTGGGGAAGATCCCCAAAACCACATAATGTCATTTCACCTATGGTGTTCATCTAACTCCATAGTGGATGACTCCATTAGACTAATACTATTGCAATGAACGTTCAATGGCTCTACAACCAAGTGGTACATTGAACAACCACATGGGACCCACCATACATTTACGTCCCTCGCCTCCACTTTCCTTCAGTTTTTTCAACTACTTGTACACTATGATGCAGGAGTTGAAATATTGTTGTCTTGTAGACAAAACATAGCTACCCACATCACCGACCATATCTATGAGTGGCGCAAGTGCTGTAGCCTCTGCAAGATAAAACTGGACGACCGTATGTTTTTGGATTGGTTTTTCCTCTATATACGGTCGTCCAGAAGGATGGTAACTCTAGGAGGTGAATCTTCTTCATAGATTTCTTCAAGTTGGCACTTCCTAGATTTCTTGATAGCTGCTTCTTCATCAAATGTTACATCTCTACTTATCTCCATATGATGAAAACCAGGTATGTAAATTCTAAAAGCTTTGGATGTTTCACAATATCCAACAAATATTCCTTTCTTACCAGAGGGATCCAACTTGGTTCTCTTTTCTTTTGGAATGTGAATATACACAGGACATCCAAATATTTTGAGATGACTTACCTCAGGTTTCTTTCCTGTGAACACTTCTTTTGGAGTCTTAAATTCAAGAGCACTATGAGAAAGTCTATTTTGTACATAGACAGTTGTCCTGGCTGCTTCAGTCCATAGATACATGGGAAGATCTTGATCATGTATCATAGTCTTTACAGCTTCCATGATAGTTCTATTCTTTCTTTCAGCAACCCCATTTTGTTGGGGATTGTAGGGAGTGGTTAGTTCCCTCTTGATTCCAACTTCTCTACAAAAGTCTTCAAATTCCTTTGAAGTGTATTCTCCACCATTATCTGTTATGAGAATCTTGATTTTCTTTTCTGAGAAATTTTCTATTAAGGCCTTGAACTCTTTGAATTTTCCAAAGACTTCATTCTTACCTTTTAGAAATAATATCCAAGTTTTCCTTGAATAGTCATCCATGACTGTGACATAGTATTCATATTCACTCAAAGATGTGGAGGGAATTGGTCCACATACATCAGAGTGTATTAACTCCAAGGTACTTTTAGTCTTTGTTTCACTCCTAGGAAATGGGTTCTTGATATTCTTCCCTTTTGCACATCCTTTGCATGTGCCATCATGATCAATCTTTAAGTCTGGAAAACCTATAACTACCTTGCTTACATAAGGTAGTGCCTTGTAGTTAATGTGAGCAAGTCTCCTATGCCATAGTTCATTTGGGCTAATGGTTTCATGAACAAGAGATGCTTCTGGAAGGCCCTTAATTTTGTACAAACCTCCTTTTTCTTCACCAATGATAATTGCATCCTTGATAGATTTTCCTTTGGACCACATTAATACTTGTCCATTAATGAATGCAACCCTATAGCCTTTCTTATCCAATGCTGAGATGGATAACAAGTTCTTCTTCAATCCTGGTACATACAATATTTCTTTCATTTTCATGGAGGTACCAGAATCAAGCGTGTAGCTTGCTTCACCAATTCCCTTGATGGGATATTGAAAGTCATCTCCTAGAGATACCTTTTTTGGAGAAGTTTTTTCTTCAAGACTTGAGAGAGTCTTTTTCTGACCTGTCATGTGCTTTGAAGCACCACTGTCAATAAGCCATATATCTTCTCCAGGAGTTATAGATCCAGAGAGTGCGGAGAAAAGAACATATTCTTTTGCATCTTCTTCTTTATTTCTCCTAGATCTTCTTTTGAAGAAGGTCCTTTCTTCTTCTTCTTCTTCACTTCTAGGTCTTTTATTGTGAGGCCTTTCTTCCTCTTCTACTTCTTCTTCACTATCATCTTCTGCAAGATGTGCTTGATGTATTTTATAATGAGAACCCTTTTTCTTCTTTAGAGGGCAATCTCTAGCAAGGTGTCCTATTTTGTGACAAGAAAAACATTGGAAAGAGGAGTAATCTCTTCTTTGAATAGTTCCTCTTTTCTTTTGAAATCTATGTGGAGAATGAGACTCCTTGTGACTATTCCTTTTGGAGTAGGATTGATTCCTTCTTCTCTTGGTGTGGGTGGCCAAGGCTTGGTCATCTTATTTGAGCAAGGCTTCTCGGTTTGCAACCCTAGCCTCTTCTTGTACACAATCCTCCCAAACTACATCAAACTTCATACTTTCTTTTCTGGCACACATAGTTTGTATGAATGACTCCCAAGGTCTAGTGAGACCATTTAGAGCTGTCATCACAAGTTCATATTCATCAAGAGTATCACCAATGGCATTTAGTTGCTCCTTGATTTGGGAGATCCTTGAGAAGTATTCTTTAATGGATTCTCCTTTGTGCATCTTGGTACTCTTTAACTGAGTTCTTAGGTTCATCTTCCTATTGATGTTCTTTCCTTCATACATCCTTCCTAGGGCATCATACATTTCCTTTGGAGTCTTCTTGGAAGCCACTTGGGGAATTAAGTGGTCTTTAATAGAATCAACTATGATTCTCTTTTCCCCAATCAAATCCTTCCTATGCTTCTCTTTGGCTTCATCTCCTTCAGGTTCTGCAACTTCATCCTTGATATAATGAGCAAGGTCATTTTCTTCAAGAATGAGACCAATTCTGTATTTCCATGCTCGAAAATTTTCTACACCTTCTAGCTTGTCTTCAAGCTTAGTGTTTGGAGCCATCTTCTCTTGGAGGAGTCCAAGAGATAAGAGATATGGAAGTACTTACCCGGAAACTTTAACTTTTCACTTTTCCGGATCTGCAATAGAATTTCTGGTTTATCACACTTTTGGTAAAACTAGGGTTTGACTTTCCCGGAGTTCTACCCAACCAAAAACCTCGATCCAAGTCTCAAAAGATAGATCTTTAGAAGGGCTATTCATCCATGCAACCATAATGCAAAAAATACTAACTTTTGCAGAAACCCTAATTTTGGGAGAGAGAGAGAAATATAATTTCACCTTGTGAAAGATGTTTTATTCAGGGCTCTGATACCATGTTAAGTTTAAACCAAATATACTAGCAAGATCACTGAAAGAAACATAATCACAAGATAGACACAGAAATTACCTTGGGAAACCCTCATGGGGTAGAAAACCCAGCAAAGCTTTCCTCAATAAGATGATCAACCAAAATACAAGATGTGCTCCAAGACTTGTCCTTCTTCTCTACCTTGCATGCAGATCTCCCAGACACAAGTGCGCCACTTTCTGAGTTGCGAAGGTGTGTCAAATGAGGAGCTCTCCTCCTCTATTTATATTAGTTCCCGACTGACCAAAATCCCTAATGGGGCCGACCTCTCCTGGAGAAGTCTAATAACCCCTAAAATATAAACTCAGGGCCGACCCCCACATGGTGGGTCTAATAACCCTAGTTACCACAAACCATCGGAGGAATAAACATCTCTGGATACATAATAGAGTCACCTCGGAGGGACAAAACATCTCTGGAATAATAATGTACAAATATAATATTCTTAGAAGTTACAATATTCAACATTCGGCATGTGTTGAGAGGGTGAAATCTATCATGCTTCAATGTAGGATCCATTATAAACAAGCAATCCAATAGGGTATCATCGAAGTTGAGTTTAGGGACCACCCTTTAAATACTGAGAATGATTTTAGAATTTTTTTCTTCCTTTATAATATTTTCACTTTGGTGGACTACTTCTAGGAGGGATAGATAACCATATATTGCATTTTACTCCTCTAGGGAGATTTTTTCCCTATCTAGATGCATATAAGACTTATTCCTAGAGGCCAATTCATTTCTTTATCCATTGTCTTTTCGATAGATCTGTACCTCATGAAAAAGTGGATGATTGAGTGACCCCTTGAATTTGTCTCACTTTGAAACACCTTTGATTTTTGTAAAGTTACACTTATATGGGTACTTGAATAATCAACAAAGATGAAAGATTGGGAAACTCAAGAGATAGGAAAATGTATAAATAAATATTACTAAAAGGAGAAGGGGAATTTTGGCTCTAAGATATTTTGAGACCATTGGAAACTTTTGTAGAATTAATATGAAGAAGCCTCTCTTTGTCCCTTTTGATTTTGGAAATACTTGATGTTTCAACATTTGAATGTTTTAATTCATTTGATATTCATGCTAGGTTGTTTTATGAAAATTCTTATTATGTGTATGACTATTATGCTCATGTTCGTCACATTTTCTCATTTGGATACATCTCAACTTATTTTCCCAATTAGTAGTTGTTGATTTTGGCTCAATAAAAGTAAGAGTTATCTTCCTTGATTTTTTTTCAATATTAGATATGTATATCTTTCTTTCCTTTCAAAAAACTATTTTAATGGGATTTTTATAGCACTATGGGATACCATATTACGATAAATAGAAATAGGCAGTTGAGACAATCATATGTGCACTACCATTGCTATGATTTTGAAAGAAGATCACATCATTTCCCATTCATACTACAATGGCCATGTATGTCATAATACCACAACGAGCTTTATAATCTATATATTTTACATTATATGCTCAACTGATTAAGAAGAAAGATACAACTATAAATCAAGTAATATAATTGAGAAAGGTACAATTATAACATGGTGCTCACATAAATTGAATAACATTAACATAAACTATTATAACTCCTATTTAAACAAATTTTATGCTTATTTTAAATTTTTTAAGGGCATCTAGGACACTCATCATTGCACAGGGATTTTGTCCATTAAGGATATAAAAATTTCCATTAAGCATCCCGTTAAAGACAAAGGATACATTGAAGGATACCAAGAGGAGACCTTAAATCTTGGGATTTTGACCATGGTGTTATGTATCACCATTTATGTGCAATACCCCCACTTTTGACTTGGAATGTATTTAATCAAATTATGTAAATGATGTGAATATGCTAGATTGGATTCCTAGTGAAAATCTCAAGGCCAATCCTCGACTAGTGAATGGCTAGGTATGCATGATGTATATATTTTTATTTGGACCGTATCGTTTCCTTATCATGTCAATTCAAAATATATGTAAATATTATGCTATAAATAATAAAATGCTCCAATCTGGCTATGTAAAGAGCACTGGAGGGGCTATGATTCACCATAGGGGGAGAGGAAAGGAAACATATGGGAAACTAAATCATTTGTTTCCAAGTGTCAACCTTAGAACTAATCTAAATTATGCCATGTGCTTTAAATGAGCCAATTACCTTCCCTTGACTATCAATCCTAATCATTGAATGCATGTGTGAGGTTGGTGGGAAAAGTCACTTGATGTAGTTATTGAAGCATGGGGGTGGTGATAGTTTAGTCAACTATCAAAAGTCCTTGTATTCTATGGTTAGAAGTCGTGTTAGTTGTCATTTCACCATCATATCATATCCCTTGGAGTAAAAAATCATTCTATAATTATCGCATGTGCATTTATACACTACGTAGAGTTTTCTATTGTTGTTCATGTCCATTACCAAACTATGTTTAACCCAAAAATTTGAATTGAGAGATAGAGATGTAGTTTTGGAAGGAAAATAGATGGTTGTCGGTGAGCATAGATGTTGGGAAAGTTGGGAACCTTTACCCATTGAGTTATTCTAATTTTGTATGCTTGAGAATCCATGAATTAATGTTGCAGGAGGTTCTCCAATAGCATACAGTAGGTTGGATTCTTAATGCACATACTAATAAGCATTGTAAGGGTTGGATTTATTTAGGGAACTATGGATTAGTGAAGGGAAATGCCTTCCTTGTGATGTTTGGTGAATTTAGAAGGAGTTCCATGGTTGTGATGGTTTAGTGAGATCCTTGTAGAGCTTTGGAAGAGTTTTTTTCTAAGCATAGACAACAGAACGGGTTGTGGGTTGAGAGAGAGAAGGTTGAAGATGTTTCCTTTTCCCTGGTGGCCCCATATCCCATATTGGGGGTGGCCTCTCAATAGAAATAGTATATGTTATACATAATTCTTATGGTTGGGCGGAAAATTGCTCTTACATAGCCGGTTGCTTGGATATTCTTTGTGTAAAGATACGTATTATTTTGTATTTGAATTTGCAATGCTTTAATTGATGCTTGTAATGATTAAGCTTGCATATGCATACTCTATGTGTGTAGATATTTTATTTATTATGTGTATTTTAATTATGCATCTTCACACATATATTTATTGATATGAATTCATAATTATGGTTATGGATGAAATTTAGAATCCCATAATCAGTTAATATCCCATTTTGTTGGTTAGATTGAGGGATGTAGACATTACAGAGTGGTATTGGATCTTTTGGTTGTAATACTGAAGCTGTATGGGACGAAAATGCATAGCTAAAAGCAAAAATATGAGTTGTAGATGAACGACTCCTATGAGAACTTGTGCTTTCACTTGTTAGATGTTATTTTAACCAAACTGCAGGTTAGCTCTGTGGTTTACTAGTGGGAGAGGTAGAATGGTTGATGAATTTTTTTGGAATTTGTAGATTCAGTGGTGCAAAGATTCTATTCTATTGCACGATAGATAAAACCTAGAGTTGGGAAAAAATGGACAAAGTTAACTTGGTAATAATCCCCTTATTTCCAAATTAAAATTTGGCACAATTTTGAAAGTTTTGAAAAATTTGGGAATTTTTTAAGTGGCCCCCACCTATTCCACGTGGATGGGTGACATGAAGGATCCGCATGGTTTGGAGGTATGATGTGAACCAACCCTATCATCACCTAAGCACTAGAATTCGACCTAAGGGCTTGTAGTAGCTTAACACCCTTGTGCTAGACCCAACGTACCAAGTAACCAGAGTTAATGAACCAAGGGATTAGCATATGGAGATCTGACCATTGGGCATTAGAGAAGATAAATGGCTGATGTTGATATTGCATCGGTAACTTCTGTGATGGTTAATAATAGGCATATGGAGATCTGACTGCCACATGGAAGGAATGATAGATGACGAGGGCTCATAGCGCATTGAAAATGTGCATGTTGTTTAACAGTAGGTGGGTAATAAATTTGGATGATATCACGTTGACCATGTGTTTCCTTTTTAGTGGAGATGAATCATAATTTTTTTTCCAAAACTGATTTTGCGGAGAGTTGTTACCACTTCTGGTAACGAGAAAACCACCGACACTTTCATGTCCAAGGCCAATTGCTATGTTGACTTGGAAGATAATGGGTGATGACCTGGTCAAGTCACGAGTTGAAAAGTCAAACCCATTTGACACATGGACATGCACGTGTTAGGACAAGTCATAACCCTTTCCAGGTCAACAAAAAATGACGTCAAACTTATGCACCCGATTGCACAAAATCAAATGATTTTAAAAAAATGAGGGGGATTCCCTCTATCCACCCTATAGTGACAAGCCCCATTAACCCACATTATTTTTTTCATAAATCTACAAAGTGTGTTATGGATTTTAATCGCAGTTGCTGAATAATATTAAAATTAGGCAATATTGGCAATTTTGGAGCATTGTAATTTTTTTCTCATGAATAAGAAATGGGTATACTTATAGTCATTGGAAAAATTATCCAAAGGGAAATAATTGTATAGATTCAAATTCTTGATTGGTGATTCAAATGTTTCTATAATTGATTAGAAAAGTGCCTATATCCATAGTTTGACAAAAAATTCAATATGGGTATTTTCCATAATACATGATAATTGTTTTTTTTATTTTATGACGATGTAATAAATCTAACAAATGTATTTATATGAAAATTTTTACAGATTCAAAATTATATCATAGACAGTTAAGGTTTCAACATGCAGTATAGTTTAGTTAAGAACCCTTGATCTTGATTGGTCCAAGAGAATCATCATCATGGATGATGCATATGATCTCTATGAAGCTAAAATAGATGTAATGGGAGAGAACATACATGTTGAGAATCCAAAGAAATAATCTGATGTAGGAGAATCCAAGTGACTCCCTGAGACATTACATAAACTATGACTCGGATCCTAAGTGTGGAACTGCAGAGTTGTAGAGAAGACAATGAGAGGATGATTAGAGATCAAGAAGAACAAAATTAGTTTAATGCAACTATGCTCCAAAGTATGAAAAAAATTCAGAGGATGATTAACTCTGGACATCACTCCAAAAATAAAGAAAATAGTGGGAGTAGTTCAAGGAGGAATTCTCACAAGAGGTATTTTCAATTGGAATGCATTGTATGCCATTGGACAAAAAAAGGCATCTACCAATAAATAGACTTTGAAAGTGGTTTTAATTATGTTGAAATTGTTGTTAAGAGATGCAAAATTTTGCCAAAATATGGATCATTATTAAATAATCTTTGAAAATGTTTTTGGATGTCTTGAAATTGTTGTTAAAAGTTGCAATTTTTTTAATCAAAAGTAGTTTTTTTTTCCAAAAATGGTTTTGGAATACATATCACCAACCTACTTGGATGCATCTTAAATCAATTGGAATGCATTGTATGCCATTAGACACAAAAACGACATCTACCAACAAATATATATAGGACTAAGTGGATGAGGCTATGGATAGGATAGGATGAGAGATGGTAGGAGAGAGATAGGGGATCTTCCCAACAGGCTAGGGGTTGAGTACCAGCTCTCTAAGAGATCAGGGATAAGCCCCCAAATGGGAAAGCTTCGAGAAAGATCTTGAAATGGCTATTTTTTCCCATTAACAGACCTCGTCGCACCTTGCTATGGAGCAACCTGCGACGTCGCATGTTGCTAGTGTGCAACCAGCGATGACCTATGAAAAGGTTGTACAAACTGAGTACAAATCCTCTAAAATGAATACTTGGTCCAGATGACTTCAGGGATGTATACACAATGGTCAAGATGATGACATTATCACAATGGTCATGATGACAACACTTGGTCATAATGATGGTACTTGCAATGGTCATGATGATGACACTAGGTCATGATGACGACACTTGCAACACTTGCGACACTTGTGACACTTGCACAAGGGTGACGACATTTTGGTGTAACAGAATGCCCCCCAAAGCATGAAGATGTTAAGGATGTACAAGTGAAATGCTTTGATAGAAAAAATGGAAAAAAGACTTGTCGGATGAAGGACGCTGTTGTAGTACAACTGACTCTGAACTGACAATCTCATATGTAGTACAACATGGCTACCGACCAATACATTGCAGATCCATGGTAGTAATGACCGACTGGACAAAATCATGGCTACTAGACACAAGCGTAGATCCATGATGAGATGATAACACAGCCACGACCAATACAAAAGTGGATCCGTGTAATATGACTCAATACAAACTCCATCGCAACCTGGGTAAAACATGACTCCCCAGGGTCTTCAAGCTGAACCCGCAATGATACGAATCTATCCATGTGATTACAAATGTATTGACGTCGAACATGGTAGAATCCACTTGATTATCGGTCATTGATGTAAACCGTTAACAAGTGCGAGGGAGATCACCATCAATGTCAATGATTCCCAAGGTATCACAGTACATATCATCGAGCGTGAATAAATGAATTAACGTCGAACGCAAGATGAAATATTTCAATCAAGAGTCAATGATGTAAACTCATGATGAAAGCGAGGTAACCTACCATTGAGGCATGCAAGGCCAAGGTACTTGATTGGTTTCTAGATTCAATCCTTGGATGATGAGTTGAAGTCGACAAGGATGAATCCGTCGAAGGAGGGCCATACTGAATCCCCCATCAATCGACACGAAACATGACAAAAGATGTGTAGAGTGGATCGGATGGTACAGTAACATGTGAGACTGACTCAAAGTAACAACGGCATGGCGACGTGTGTACTGACTGAAAATGATGAGTGAATGTGTTCTTGAACATGGGCATGGCATGACTTGGCAGTATTGACATGAGAATGACGCAAAATTCTAATGAAACTGATAGTGGAAGCTTTTTCCAAATAACTCAGAGCAGTAATAGGACTCAGAAAGTAAGCGGGGACTCATAGACAAATAGATGACCCAAGTATCAGTATGCAAATGCAGACGAGTGCCATGTTCAAGAACGACTATATACTGCCACTAAGGTATGTAACACAAACACTTTCCTTTTTCCCCATCATGAATGATGAGTGCCTCACTTGTTTTTTAATGAGCTTGATGAGGGTAACCAGATGCTCGGTATAGCTCATCTCATAGATGAGTCCAATCCCAAATGTTTTATGAACCTAGGAAAGTAGGGGTTCGTCCCATAATGGGCCCTTCAATGTTTAAAATTTAACGAGTCCAGAGAAGGAAAAATCGGCGTCATTTCATGTTTAGAGAGTCTGAAAAGAACTAAAGGAGACTCCAACGGTCCTTTTCGTAAAGTTAGCCTCATCGCTCGAAAAATGGTAAAACAACGCGGGAGAGGACTCTTCCAGCCATGGTTGGTTGGAGTATTCCTTTTTCGTAAATAGTGCTTCCTGGTCCAAAAAAGGGGTAAACTATCACCAGAAAGATGATCATTCAAATGCTTTTACATGCGTGAAAGCATCAAGTTCGCTTGGCAATCTTTTCCTATTTAGGGAGTCTGAAAAGAGCTTAAAAGGACTCTATGAATAGCTTTTTCATGGTTAATGACTGAGTATGACAAAGGAAAAGTAAACTCGGCACAGTTCCTTTTCCGTAAATAGTCTAGCGAGGCCAGATAAAGTGATAAACCTATACTCGTTAGACACACCTTTTTACTCAAATGTTTAACGAGCACGACTATGGTATCAAAAGCACTCGAAATCTTTTTCATATTTGAACCAGAGCACGAAAAAGTAAAAAGTAAGCTCAAACCACTTTTCATGTTTTAACCAGAGCACGAAAAAAGTGAAAAGTAAGCTCAACACCATCTTACTATTTTTAACGAGCTCGAAGATATGTTGGAAGAATGCTCATGATGTCTGCTTCATTTTTTAACGAGCTTGTAGCATAAAATGAACTATGCTCGGGATAATTTTCATGGTTTAATGAGGTAAAAACCTTAAAAAAGGAAAGTATGCTTGAAAATGTTCCCAATGGTGAACTTATTCCCATCATGAAATCCAAAGGTTGGTGCATGGCCCCAACATGATTGCTAGATGTAAGTGACTTAGCTCCAACATGGTGTGGAGAGGTGATCGAGTTGACTTCAACATAACTTCCAGAGGTTGAAGACATGCCCCCAAGCTTCATTTCATCCACCTAAGGCATGGGCGGGTGAAAAGAAGGTTCAGGTACTAAGTCTACGAGGAGACTCGACTCAAAGGGAAAGGATATGTTTCATTTTTTAACGAGCTTGAAACAGGAATAGAACTCTGCTCAAAAAGACTTGTTTCATTTTTTAAAGAGCTTGACATAGAAAGGGAACTATGCTCATAGGTTAAGGCCCATTGACGGGTTCCTTCCCAACATGATTCCCAGAGGTTGGTAAATGCCCCCAACATGATTGATAACATCTTAACATGGTGGTGATCCCTCAACATGATTGTTGATGGTACGCCATGTGGCACGCCCCCCAAGCTTCATTTCGTCTAAAAATGTTGCTTGCTAACCCAACTACCAACCTGGCTACTAATATGAAAATGTTCACCAAGGGGGGGGAAATGAGAATCAGAGAAAATGAAGGTTCAAGTTCTAACTCTAGCGAGGGACTCGAATTGAAGGGAGGGAGATCTATTTCATTTTTACACAAGCTTGAAATAGACAATAACTATGCTTGAGGGGGCCCATCTTATTTTTTAATGAGCTTGAAATGGAATAAAACTATGCTTGAGGGGGCCCATCTTATTTTTTAACGAGCTTGAAATGGAATAAAACTATGCTTGAGTGGATGGTTTCATTTTTTATGCAAGCTTGAAACCAAAGGTAAACTATGCTTAGAGGGGTCTATCTCATTTTTTAACGAGCTTGAAATAGAATAAAACTATGCTCCAATGGATTGGTTTCATTTTTATGCAAGCTTGAAACCAAAGGTAAACTATGCTAGAGTGTTTGGTTTTCATTTTTTACCGAGCTTAAAACATAACATAAACCATGCTCGTAAAGTGGATTGGTTTCATTTTTATGCAAGCTTGAAACCAAAGGGAAACTATGCTAGGGTGTTCAGTTTCATTTTTTAATGAGCTTGAAACATAACATAAACCGTGCTCGTAGGAACCTATTTCATTTTTTAATGAGCTTGACATAGAATGAGAACTATGCTCATGTGAAATGGTTTCATTTTTATGCAAGCTTGGAATCAAAGAGAAACTTTGATTGAAGGTGGTTTCATTTTTTAATGATCTTGAAACGTAACATAAACCGTGCTCGTAGGGTCGGTTTCATTTTTATGTAAGCTTGAAACCAAAGGTAAACCACGCTTAAGGGTCGGTCTCATTTTTTAATGAGCTTGAAACAGGAAAATAAACTATGCTCATGACCTATTCTCAGGGGGAAGAAACCACTAAAACATGTGGAACATTCAGGGAAGGCTGATGACTAGGAATCATATGATGAGTGGGTGTCACGTAGGAAAGCTGATCAATGGTCAAAGTCCTCCCATCATAGGGAAAATACATCACTCAAAAGAGTGTGGACATGAGGGCTTTCATAGCATAGACATAATCACGTCCAAGGAGTAGATTGAAATATAAAGGACCTTTGACAACCATGACGTCAACATAAACAGTTTTACCTCTCAACGTGATAGGTAACTGCGGGAGAATCCATAAAGGTTCGGTAGGCCTTCTATTAAAAGCCAAAATCTGGTCAGTTACTGGCACAAGCTGAGGTGAACCTATGGCTTGCCAAGCAGTTGAGGATAAAATACTAACAGAAGCTCCCTCATTAACTATCGTATGAAATATTTCTTTATCGGAAACTCCTACAGAAATTTGAAAAGGAATACTCGAAGGAAGACGAGATTCTGTTAGACCATTCCAATCAAAGGAAATGACCTCAATACTTGGAGGGGGTCTTGTAGGAATGGACAGGGTTTCCCCTTGCCTATGACATTCTAAACTAACTAGGAAAACATCTGTGGTTTCCAATTCACTCTCACTTGGAAGATAAGAATGAGATGAAGATTGTGTCATGGTGACTGCTTCAATCTGGACTTTCTCCAATGAAAGAGCGGGATCAAGTGGAGATGAGATTGACTCAATCACTTCACTCTCCAAAGGAAGAGTGCGATCAATTACAGATGAAACTGAATTGACAACTTGGTTAACCAGTGGGGGGTCAAGGGACAACTTACTATCGCTTCTTGGAAGCACTTGTTGAAAGCTAGTAATATCTTGCAACCACCATGAAGCTTCATCCATGCTTGGATAAAGGTAAGTATGATGCATGCCCTTGCATATCCAACAAGGGTATGCGGCTCTACCCTTCCGACCCTTCACCAATGGGTCACTGGTCGAGGGAGTGTCATCAACATGATGGCCAGAGGTTGACGATACAAGCAGTTTTGGTTTTTTAAACAACACTTCTGACACACGGGAAAGACCGGGACAATTCTTGAGAAGGTGATCACCCTTGCAAAGTTTGCAAGGGAACTTTGGCTTATGAGGTATTCTCATAGAATGAGTGCCATCAGAGGCAGATGGTTGATGCTTGGTCTCTTTCTTATCTTTCTTCTTCTTAATCTTCCCTTCTTCTTCACACTCGCCTTCTTACTAACATCAGAGTTTTCAGTAGGAGAAGAGGAAGAGATGGAAGCCGATTCAACTTTTGATAGAGAAGGAGAAGGGTCATCATGAGATAGATGCTATGTGGTGAAGGACCTAGGTCCGAAACGATTGGTGCACTTGGCGTAACTAGATTGGATAATAACCATACTGGTAATCCTATCATCAATCCAGGAAGACTCAACGTAGCCATAAAGGGAGGACCAACAGTCCCACAAGGGGGAATAACAAATGGCATACCTTGGAAAGGGGCCTCTTGGTTGGTAGTCCCAGAAGAATCTTCCATATCTAAACTTCCTAAGAGTCTCTAAGGTACCATACAAGTCAAGCACTACTCAAGTCTAGAAGCAACAAGCAGACTGTGTGAATAGGAGTGGATTCAAAGTCTGGAACCTCACAGGATTATCAAGGCATCGCAAACCGCTATATATTGCAGGGTCCAACAATATGACACGACAAGGAGGATTGGGACCGTACCCTTACCTACATACCCGATTACCTGGACAGTACGTGCGTGCTAATATCCTCGAGTGTTGTTCTCGGTGTATTGCTTTGCCAAGACGGCCAAATGGTTAACTCGGTTGGTTTCAGGAATCCTAATGGTGTCTCTTGATATACGCAAGGTATGTGGGAGCTCAAATCCGTAGTGGTGTTGTCTAATGCATAGCCGTTGGAACGAGACCTTCTGATATACGTGTCGAGTACGTGATACACCCTTCGATATATGCCAATTACGAATTATGGTACTTGGTGGGTACATGAAGGAGCTAGATATACTGATGTACGTGGAAGACTACAATACCCCCAGACTGCAGTACTGGAAAATAATGACAGCTGCCATGCTTAAAGACACTAGAACACGTCTCTAACTTACACACAGTTACTAAATGATTTTAACCTAAGCTAGCGTTAATTTTATCTTGTACGGTTAGGTGGATGCATGAGGTGAGTACATAAATGTAAACATAATGCAATCCTCAACTACATGATAATGTACATTTTCCTTTCCTTTTCAATGAAAACTGCTTAAGGAAGGGAGATATTTTTCTTTCTTTCAAACCAAAAGTACTTAAGTAGTAGCGAAAAGAAGAATTCTTCCCTAGAGTGCAATAATTCTAACTTTCTGCAATAATCAACCAAAAAGCGTAAAGAAAATGAAAGATGCAACTAATCTTAACAATGTGTAAGACAAAATGATGAAGCACTTTTCAATTTTCAAATGCATGTACCAAAAATGAAATTTGATAACTTAATGCTTTTCATATCTATATACAGAAAGTGAGAAGATATCTACAGCACTCTAATCTTTTAGAAATTCCCAAAGAAAAATGGCAAGCACCCAAACAACTCAAAGGCACTCAAGAGAGGCTCAAAATCTATCAAATGCAATAATTATAACTCATTTCCTATCTTTTTACACTTGAAAAAGACACATCTAAGCTACAAAAGAAGGATTCTACTAACGTTTCCAATCAAATGCAAGACAAAGGAAAGCATTTAACAATCTTATCTAACTCAAATGCATAGAGATATGAAATGAAATCTTTCTTCTTCTTATGAGTGTGAGACCAAGAATTTCAAATGATCAAATTGAAGCAAGAAGAATACTTATCTTTTCTAAATTCATGAATATAGAAAAAGAGTGACAAAATCAAGCTTTTATTTGAACTAAAGTGGAGACAAAGAATCAATCTTCCCAAAAAATGATTGAATAGCTCAGCATGTAAGGGAAACAAGATGCATAAACCAAGAAAGAGAGGCTAAAAAAGACATGGATATCCCACACTCTTCAAGTCTTTAAAACAAACCAATTATGCCAAACCAAAAAATGATCTCAAAACCTTGAGATGGGTAAAAACGACTGATGAATGCACAATTCATGGCCCCCCTTGGCCATGAGGGGGAAGTTTTTTTTCAAAAATAGAACCCATTTCGCTTAAAAATGCAAGCAAAACACTAGTTTTTACTCAAGAGGCCAAACATGAATCCAAAACTCAAAAGACCCAAAAACCAATACAAACAAGCCAAACAAAACACTGCTGGACAAAAGGGTCTCTTCCTGGAAGGTATAGTGCAGAGGGAGTTCACACATCAGACCAAGGCTCAAACTGTTAGATGAGAGGATGGATGTATGTATGCCAACTTTTGGCAAATCGACGCACTCTAGATTCACCCATAGTGCGACGTCGTAGTCTGCCTTCATGGGAGGTCCGACGATGTCGCAGTGTACCAATGCAAAAGTTGTGACGGGTAAGAAATAGACAAGGGACAGAGACTCAGAAAAACACAGTGTCTCTCTATTTTCACTGCCCAGGTGCGACAGGCAAGTTCTATATTAAAAAATGAATCAGATCTCTCAAGGATGAACCACAAACAGGTTTGAAACTAGGTTATACAAAATCAAAGGAAGAAAATGAGGATCTTCAATGTGAAGATCTGACAATGGAATCACTCCAAAGAAGGAAAAATGACAAAAATGATAACAAGGCTTGTGTCAAGCAATCAACTGAAAATGACTTAGATTAACGACTACTAGACAAGGAAACTCCCTAGTATGGTCGCCATATTTGTTGACAGACAATCCACTCGACCGGAGGCGAGCCGGATCTCCCTAACTCAATGCGATTCTAGAACAAATAAAATAGACTACAAATGTGTTTCTTAGATCTACTTAAGGATTAAGTACTAGATGTCTTACCTCTTTGATTCGCTATCCTTTCTCCCGCTATGTTGCTCCACGTCCCATTGTCGTCAGATCCAAGCTGCAAGACCTGTCAAGACACAGAAAAGAGAAACGATTAAAGAGCATCTATACAATAAGAGATATATGTAAACAGTTAAGAAGGTAAACAACACAACATCATCATACATAAGAGACAATATTGGTGGAAAGCATTTGTATTACTGCAAATAGAGGAGTACATGATAGAGATATAGAATTACAACCAATGACTTAACCTAGCAGCCCTTCTCCACACAAGCCAATTACCAAGCCCTTCCAAGGAAGCATGAGAGTCTCCAAGAGGTGAGTGAAAGTGTCCAAGAGAGATTTCACTAGCATGTAGATACCATAGTCTTCCTCCCTAAGGTAGATTTCACTACCATATGGATACCTTAGTCTTCCTCCCTTTGGTATGGGAGTGAGCCTCATATATATAGGACTAAGTGGATGAGTTAATGGATAGGATAGGATGAGATATGGTAGGAGAGAGATAGGGGATCTTCCCAACAGTCTAGGGGTCAAGTACCAGCTCTCCAAGATATCAAGGATAAGCCCCCAAATGGGAAAGCTTCGAAAAAGATCTCGAAATGGCTATTATTGCCCATTAATAAGCCTCGTCGCACCTTGCTATGGAGCAACCTGCGATGACCTCTCAAAAGGTTGTACAAACTAAGTACAAATCCTCTCAAATGAATACTTGGTCCAAAAGACTTCAGGGATGTATACACAATGGTCAATATGACAACATTATCACAATGGTCATGATGACAACACTTGGTCATAATGATGGTACTTGCAACGGTCATGATGACGACACTAGGTCATGATGACGACACTTGCAACACTTGCGACACTTTCACAAGGATGACGACATTTTGGTGTAACAGAGAGAGAACCCTGTAGGTGTTTCCTTTGCATTGGTGGCCTTATAGCCCAAATTGGAGGTGACCTATTAATAGAAAGAGTATATGCTAGATAGAGTTCCTACAATTGGGTGTAAAATTTCTCTTACACAACCTGTTGCTTGGATCTTCTTTGTTTAAAGATATGTATTCTCTTGAATTTGAATTTGGATGATTTTATTTTCTTCATGTAATGAATATGTATAATTATGCGTGGTGTGAGTGTGTGTTTGTGTGTGGACAGTGATGATTTCCGTTGTGTTCTCCATTTATGTATATGTACACATATTTTATTGTTTATGAATTCGTAATATGCCCATTGGACAAAGTTTACAAGCATGGAATTCGTAAATATCCCCTTTTGCTGGAATAATATATGGATTGGGACATGACACATATACTTGGGGTTGAGTTCATGGGGCCATGCTCAATATGATTCTCACTTTTCAACCCTATCTCTGCATGGAATACGATTCCTTGGTGGTGTTGGAGTGTCAATGATTCCATTTGTATTTTTAGGAAAGTCTTATGGAGGTTTACCTTTTTGGCATCATCATTGAACCCACAATGCTATATGAATTCAATGTCTAAGTAGTGTGTCAATCCTCCAAATATTCGGCATGTGTTGAGAGGGTCCAATCTATCATGTTTCAATGTAGGATCCATTATAAACAAGCAATCCAATAGGCTATCATCGAAGTTGAGTTTAGGGACCATCCTTTAAATACTGAGAATGTTTTTAGAATTTTTTTTCTTCCTTTATAATATTTTCACTTTGGTGGACTACTTTTAGGAGGGATAGATAACCATATATTGCATTTTACTCCTCTAGGGAGATTGTTTCCCTATCTGGATGCATCTAAGACTTATTCCTAGAGTCCAATTCATTTATTTAGTCCATTGTCTTTTCTATAGATGTGTACCTCATGAAAATGTGGATGATTGAGTGACCCCTTGAATTTGTCCCAGTTTGAAACACCTTTAATATTAGTAAAGTTACACTTAGATGGGTACTTGAATAATCATCATGGATGAAATGTTGGGAAACTCAAGAGATAGGAAAATGTATAAATAAGTATTACTAAAAGGAGAAGGGGAATTTTGTCTCTGATATATTCTAAGACCAATGGAAAATTTTATGGAATTAATATGAAGAAGCCTCTCTTTGTCGCTATTGATTTTGGAAATACTTGATGTTTCAGCGTTTGAATGTTTTAACTCATTTGATATTCATGCGAGGTTGTTTTATGAAAATTATTATTATGTGTTTTATTATTATGTTCATGTTCATCACATTTTCTCATTTGGATACATCTCAACTTATTTTACCAATTTGTAGTTTCTGATTTTCATAGGAATAAGAGGAACTTCCCCAAGAATGGTTTCAGTACCTTGTTCATCAGCCTCATGAATGTACTGGGTGCATTAGTCAATGAAAAAGGCATGAATAACCACTCATACAACCCTTCCTTCTTCTTGAAGGCTGTATTCCACTCATCGCCTTATCTGGACCTGATCTGGTGGTATCCACTCTTCAACTCGATCTTGGTGAAATATCTTAATCCACTCAAACATTCAATCAAGTCGTCCATCCTTGGCAATGGAAATCTATACTTGATCGTGATCTTGTTGATGGCTTTGGAGTCTTTACACATCCTCCATTCTCCTCCTTTCTTTGGTGCTAGTATAGTTGGTACTGCAGACGAGATCATACTTTCTCTGATCAATCCCTTTTTGCAACAACTCCTGGACTTGTCGATTGAGTTCTCCACTTTATGTTGGAGTCATTCTATGTGGTTCCTTGTCGACCATGATGGTTTCAAACTCATCCAGCATATTCTTGACTTTGATCGAAACTATTTCCATCTTCGACCATTTGACACTCAGTCCTTTCAGAATGATGACGAAACATCCCAATTGTTTCTCCTATTTTTCTAGGAATTCCTTTCCTAAGCACATCAACACTCTCTTCTCCCAATAGTTTCTCTCTCCCTCCTTATAGTTGGATATGTCCTCCTGCTTTGGCTTCAACAATATTTGCATGCCATTTTTCCACACTGTGACTGTGTTGGATCGACCATCATATATCATTTTCCGATCATTGCCATGGTATTCCAAACAACAAGTGAAAAGCATCCATTAGGATTACGTCACATAGTACATTGTATTCAATTTTCCCAACCTTGAAGTTGATCATGCACTGTCTGGTTAGCTTCACATGATGTCCTTTCTGTAACCATGATATCTTGTATGGATTTGGTTGTTGTCGACACATCAAACCCAACTTATCGATGACCTCCATTGACACTAAGTTCTCTGTGCTGCCTCCATCGACAATGGTTTTGCAGTATCTGTCAGCGATCGACACTTTGGTCCTGAAAATGGCCTTTCGCTGGGCTGACTCCTCCTCTTCTTGTTGGTTGTTATGAACCAATGTTCTTCTGGTTGTGTAGTTTCGACTCTTCTCTTGATCATCTCCACCACTATCAGATGTCAAACTTGACCTCTCCTTGCCCCTGCCATCTCGTCGGCATTTGGTTTTTGACTCTTCTTCCACATGTAAATTATCTAGGAATTCATATGCTTTGTGTCGCACTCCTTGACACTTATAATAGACTATAGTCGATCTGTCAGCTCCTCTCCTTTTTTGTTGTACCACTTCGACCAAAATCACCCCGATCACGGGTCTCTCAACCTTGCCGTTGGTTTTCTTGTACATTTTCTCTAGTCGATGTCCCTTCTATGCATTGGTTATCTTCGATGGATTCTCTACTGGTCCCACAAATTTGTCCTTTTGTGCGAGAATTCTTCGCACTTCGACGAGTCATCCTTCCTTTGGTCGATGTTGTTCTTCTCATCATATTTTCCTTAGCCTTCAGGGATAGCTGGTAGGATTCACTAATCGCTCTGAAATTCGACAAGATCAACTCGTCCTATATAACATACTTCAAACCATTTACATATATAGCAACCGCTTCTTTTCCTTTATCGGTTCGACCAGATATAATTGACAGTCTGTAGAAATCTTCCATGTATTACTTCACCGTCATCTCTTTCTGTTGAAATTTTTGCAACTTCCTGAACCAGGAAATAACATAGCCATTTGGAAAGAACTTCCCCTTCATCTTGGAAACCATTATGTCCCAAGACTTGATATTTTCTTTTCCCTTATTGACTTCTTCAGCCTGTATGTTGTCCCACCATAATGAAGCATGACCCTTCAACTTCAAACATGCAGTTTTAACCCTCTTGGGATCCTATAGTTTCTCGATATCGAAGTATTTCTCCATATCTTTGAACCAATCTATCAGGTCTTCTCAATCCAAAATTCCTGAGTAGGTAGGTACATCCATTTTTGTCTTACCCTCATCTATGTTAGTAGCTTGATGAATCTATCTTCTGGTTCTTATTCTACTGCTTCCTGAGCTTCCACTTCCTCTCCTTCTTCATCACTATGGTCAAGTGCGTCGGGACCAAAGCCACGTGACTCTTTGATTACCGTGACCTCATTGGACAAAATTTTCATTGTTCGCATCCACTCGTCGAACATGTCATAGTCTGCTATGACTCTTGCGCCTCCTAGGGCTCTTCATCCTAATCCACAGACATTTATACCTCTTTATGCCATTATTTTCAACCTCAGCTAAAAATATACACTCATCTAATCGCAACCGGACTTTCACCACATGTGCACAACTCTACCCAACCACAACTAGAGCTATCCACGCTTACACAGGCTCAACTTTCTTTAAGGATTATTTCGTTCAAATACCACTTGACACTATGAAAGCAAGTATTGGTTTATATCCTAATCACAGGACTTATCCTACTCTGATACCACTTGATGCAAGGTAGGCCGATCGTACCCCCTTGCTTAATAGATTCACACAAATGTGCTCACAAAGACCAGATGTGAACTCAAAATTCCAAGAAGTTGGATTCTATTAATTGAATCAATTACAAAAATTACATGTAAACTAATAAACAAGTTAGCCTCATCCTGTTACAATACACAAGAGTAATCTCTACTCTGTATGTGTTATTTCTCTATGTTTGTGTGATATCTCATCCTTGATCATCGCTCTCTATTTGTCTTCCCTTTCTTTTGTGCCTTCACACCGCTCTTCTACTCTTCTCTGCTATTGATAGCGAGGTCCACCTTGTCGGTCTCCCCGATGTGTCCTTACTCTGTTCTCCGAACTATATTTGATCTATAGACCTGCAATTTTCAGCGCCCCTGAACGTTCCTTCCCAACCTTCTCTTGTGGTGACATATGGCTTGATCACAACCACCCTCTTAACTGCCATTAACTTCCTCAACTGGATTGATCTCAATAATGGCTATAGGTATGTTTCCTCGACCTCTATACCTCTTTGAATTCGGTATAGTTTCTAATCTAATCATTGTCGTTCTCAACATGTCGACCATTTTGTGCTTTGTCGGTCTTCGAATCAACCTGTCAGCTTTACTTAGTCTCCTCGGCTGCCAGTCTGCCCCATCTTTCTTGCTTGTCCTTTTCCATATTCTTCGGTGTCTATGTTCAACAACTCGTCAACTTTCAACCTCTTCGACTTCCGTTCATGTCAACCATACTTTGATAGCTTCTTGCTTGACTACCTAGCTTTTACTGCCAGTCTTCCCGCACCAATGGTCGTCGACAATCCCTCTAGTCTACCTTCTATTTTCGATCATCTTCGATTGTTTCTCCTAGGACCCAATGCCCCTTCATCACTTCTGCAAAGGAAGAAGTTTGTGAAGACAAATATTTCCCTAAAAAGGTCAGGTCTAAGACCACTGAAAGGGCCAAAACCTAGTTCCTACAACTCCTAGGGTGGAAAGAATACATCAAAGGTGTATTAATTGTCCTGAAAATTATGAAATTTAATGTCAAAAGCCTGAAAATAATGGAAAAGTGGGTTTTTGAGTGATAATATTAAAAATCAAGAAAATGTATTATCCCACATTGAAAGTTGAATCATGAATTCCCATTTCCCAATGATATAAAATAAAGGCATTTGGGGCATAGTGAGGGACATAAAGTGAGATTAAATGCATGCTGGAAGGATTTCAAGGTTGGAAAGTTCATCTTCAACAAAGCTCTTGAAGGATCAAAGGCAAGGATGGAGAGGGATAACTAAAAGAAAAGGAGGATGGATTCACCTCCAACAAGGTTGTAAGTAAATATCTTTTCTTCTGAAAAAATGAACAATTATCTAAACTTTCCTAATATCTTTAACCATTTTGAATTGAAACTAAACTTGGAGGGAAAAACATAAACTCATAAATGGAAGGAAAATTTAATTGTTTCATATAATATCAATGAAGAAAAGATACTTACTTACAACCTTGCTTGAGATGAATCGATCCTTCTTTGCTTTGAGCTATCCTTCTCAATCCTTTCCTTTGATCCTTCAAGATATTTGTTGAATATGAGCTTTCTAACCTTGAAATCCTTCCATCATGCCTTTACTCTCACTTTCTGTCCCTTACTATGCCCCAAATGCCTTTTTTTTATAACATTGGGAAATGGGAATTCATGATTAAAATTTCAATGTTGGATAACCATTTTCTTGATTTTTGAATATTTTCACTCAAAAACCCACTTTTCCATTATTTTTAGGCTTTTGACATTAAATTCTAAAATTTTTAGGACAATTAATACACCTTTTATGTATTCTTTCCAGCCTAGGAGTTGTAGGAACTAGTTTTTGGCCCTTTGAGTGGTCCTAGACTTGGCCTCTTTAAGGAAACCTTTGTCTTCACAAAATTATTCCTTTGTGGAAGCGGCGGTAATATGAGAGATTGAAGTTCTCAATTGTTCCAAATTTCTAGTCTTCATGTTGCGGGCGAATGGTAAAATGTGCGTCCTCCTTCACTTGTTAAGGGTGTTAATTTGATTGTTAACATGAAGTATTTAGGGATATTGTGAATAACATAGAGACCTTTTTAAAAGGTAGAGATGTTGAAGGGAGATTAATTAAAGATATATGAAAATAAGTTTCTTATCTTGGAAAGGGTAGAAAATGCCATATTTATATTTCTTAGAATCATTCACTTCCAAATGTTTTGGAAAGAAAATAAAAAATCTTGAAAGGTATAGTTACCTTGTGTTAATAATATACAGTAACATAAGAGGGTTGGGAAAGAACTCCAATTTTTTTTCCTTTGGTAGTTTAGTTGACCTACATAAGCCTAATATTATACTGATCGAAGAGAGAATGAGAAAGAGTAAAAGGATAGTGGAGGAATTTGCAAGGACATGGAAGGAATATGAAGTTTTAGTCATTTATTATATAGGGTGTTCTAGTGGTTTGTTAAAGTATAATTTATATGGAATCCCCAACATTCTATGATAAAAAAATTATGGAACCATTGAGTGTCATGTCCCAACTTTTAATTTTTAATCCTTTGATTAAAATAATTAAACGTGGCCAAAATTCATTTGATAAATTCATGATAATCAATAATGTTGGTAGCATAAGTCATGGATGAGGCCAAATATTGATTATTTAATGAGTTGAAAATGGTATAAAAGGATCTAGAGGGAACGTTGGAGGATGCATGATGACCTTATGAGTTGTATCCCTCAAGGAATGTGGAAAAAGTAGCTACAAAGCAAGAAAAAGAGGAAAGGAAGAAGTTTCCATATTATTGCTAAAAGCAGAAAAAGTAGGAAAGGAAAAAGTTTCCATATTTTGCTAATAAAGCTCAAGAAGGAATAGAAACAACATGAAAGCATCAAGGAATCTCATTAAAAGATACAGGGTACAAATTTATCCAAGGAGGGTGCACTTGATGAGAGATAGTAGGTCCACGTGTACCAATAACTTATTGAATTCTAAGAAAGCAAGTTCTAGGAGGAAAAACCCAATAGAATATTTGATGCTAATAAAAGAGGTATGATCACTCTAATGTAGTAATTTTGGCCATTTTAATTTGTCTAGAGGATATCTACACTTTTCATAGCTTGGGTGATGTTCCCCTTACTACCATTGGGTGATGTGCCCATTTGCAACCAATAAACCAGTTAGGGAGATTGAGAAGTCATTCTACCCGTAGATTGAGGAAGAGAACACTCAGTTCTTTTCATGGAGATTCAAGAAATATTATTAAATATTTTGTAGGTATGATTTGAGTCTTATTATGGTGTGATCAAGTTCTATTTTTGTGTGGTAGAGTTCTGGTAGCAGCAATGTTGAATTTGTAGTGTGTTTCAGAGCTAGTTTTGATTTTGCATGTGCTAGGATAAGGAGGGAACACATGTGGTGTGTAAAGTGGGCCTTGGATTTTGTATTGGATTTAAAACCCCTATGTCAGGTGGAGGGAACATACATTTATTCATATCAGAGTTTTTGGTCGTGATCCTTCAAGAGGAAAGAGTTTTCATATTGAAAAATCCATTTTCTTGGGTTGTATCGTCAAGATTTTCTTTTGATTTTCTTTGCCTATCAAATGTAACAGATTTATATGTATTTTAAGTTGTAATTATATCCATGTAACTTATGAAAGTATCCATCCAATAAAAATAAATTTCCATTGTGTTTCTCCCATAGTTTAATTTCCATTCTCCATTGTTAAATCTTCTTTGCAAAAATCTGCACAAATAGAAAAACAAACTTAATTTCCGTGTTGTAAATATTCCATAAGTGTTCTCTATAATAAGCCTTTGATCCATATAGCTTATTTTGGGGTGGGTTGATATATATATGAGCCTACTTGGTTTAATTTGGGAGGGTCTCACTTTGCTTGGAAAGATCTGGAAACCAATAGTCTTTATTGGTCAAATTCGAGCTAGTCTTCCTTTTTGTGATGAAATAATCAACTAGTCGCTCATAATTTTGAGTTGATGCATATGGAGCTGAGCATGTTTCTCAAATTTGAAGTATAATTCCTTACTATTGTTTATTTGTTTCCATTACTACACCATAAGTAGAGAATTTTCCACATAATTCTTGGGGCCATTGCCTCTAGTCATTTTTGGCCTTTCGCAGGTGTGATGCACTTTGAAATGTGCAAATTGTCGAAGCAAATCCCTGAGAGAATTTTTTTAGGTGCATGGGATGTTTTATATTTTGAGTTTTTTAGAGTTTCTAGTGTTCTATAAACTTTGTTTGAAATATCTAGTATTAGCATAGTGGTGTTTGAACCAAATGTTTTTCAAGTTATAAGTATAAGATTGCCAATTTTGAGCTAATGTGCCTAATTGTCTGATTGGGTACACTACAGTGGTATCCAAGCATGGTTCTCTGCACCTGTCTAAATATCTATTTTCAAAATAATAAATTTGAAGAATGATTGCATAACATAACTTTCAATTGAAGAAGAATTGCAGACATGTCTCTATTTGGTGATAATGATTTCAAACTAGACACATCGGAAGAGTCATTCCCTGAGGATGATCTCATTTATATAAATGGAGGATTGAAAATCTTACATGAGGAGGATAATTCCTTATGTGACATCATATATAAATAATATAGAATTCTCGATCCACCAATGGCTAGTCTTGAAGAAGAATTAGCAGTAAGACTAGTAGCAAGTGCCAACATGCCTCACTATTATCAGGAGTATCTGTCATTGGGTAAGGATTCTTGTACAATTTTTTATTTCAAATATTATTTTACTTACAAGTATGGATTCTGGCCCCAAGTTGTGGATGAGAATTCTTTTAAGAGAAACATTCCATCAAAAGAAGAACCATGTTTTTCCTCTAGCCAGTGGATTGTGACATCAAAGAAGAAAGATGGAAACACCAAGCACATGAATGAAAAGGATTTTCATTTTTATAGAAGACATGTTTCCTTGCAACAACCAACCATTTCATGTCTTGATAAAGGTAATTTAGAACCTTCTAATGTGGATTTTCCTGTTAAGAGTGAGTTATGTGACATGATTTCATAAAACAAGCAATCCGATTTTACATTTCAACCATTAGAAAATGTGAAGACAACACATCTAGATGGTGACTACAAGATTGAAGAAAGTTTTGCAGAAGCTATGCAATAAGGACCTAAAAATCAGCCTTTGAAGGATCATGAGAAGAACAAAAATCAACCAACTTGTGGAAGCCATAAAGAAAATGAAACCATAATGGTTGATGATACTACCAGTGTTGTAGATTGCAAGAATATGAAGAAGAAGAAGCATTAATTTTATTAAGGGATGAAAATAAATATTGGGAGGCAGACATGGATACATCCAGTAATGGTGAATTAGTAGCAATTTCACATAAGAATGAAGATGAGACACAAAGGTATGATGACATTTCTGATTTTTATAGTAGACATATTCCTTGGTGTCACCATGATACATCATCCATTTAGAAGGTTAATGATAGTATGGTAGAATCTTTTGATACTAATTTTCAAAATGCAAGTGTTGAAGATGGTTTCATTCCAATGAAAGAAGACATTGTAAGGGCTGAAACAATATATATGAACTTGCATGAGTTGAACGAATCCCTATGTGACATCATACATAGTGTTGTTAAGAAGCCAGTGCATGACTTAGGAAACCAACTCTTAGTCACAAAAGAAAAGATATTGCAAGTATTGTCAAGAACTGGTGATGCAAATTTTTTTATTGAAGACCTTATATGGAGGACCCAGTTGGAGGAGAGACATAGAGGGTTTCTTGTTCTGAACTATGCAACGTAAAAAAAGAATTGGAAAGAATTAAATCAGATTACTTGCAGTTATTTATGGACAGAGACCTTGCTATCAAATTTGTTGAAGACAAGTCCATGGAGGTTGAGAGGATTGGTATGGAGTTGGGATGATCATATCCTTCCTCCAACATCACAAAAAAAACATATGTATATGGTTGATAACATTCATGAATTGATGGAGGAACCTGATGGGAACATTAAGCAAGATGAGCACTAATATTTGTTGGTGCTTGAGGAGAAAATTGACATGGAAATTGTTGACCAAGAACTTGTCTTGCATAAAGAGGATTTATATCTACCTCTATGGGAGAAATACTTAGACATGGAAGAGGTAGAGGATTACATTCCATATGGACCAACAAGCAAAGATGTCTATACAACCATGGATTGGGTGGATAGATACATAACATAAATGGAGATTCAAGGGAGAACATGCACTAGCATCAGTATAAAATTAATTGGCACACCCTTTATTTTCCAATCTTGTGAACAGTAGCAGAGCCATCTATGGATTCCATATGGTGCATTCATTGTACATAGCAGGACATGTAAGTTCCATTTGATTCGGTTGGATGGAGCATATGACATTGATGTAAGTAATAGAACTAGTGTGCAAAATGCACATGAGGAGTTTCTTTCTCTATTGGAAAGATTCATAAAGGTTCCAACAAGCATTGGAAGTGGTGGACTTCCAATATGGTTATGGGATCTAGAAATTCCTCATAAAAATAGATTATTTCAGATGACAGCGCTATCCACAAATTTGGATGAAAAGAAGGTTTTGTCAACTCTCCTTGGGAGAGCGCATCTTTTTAGTGGATCAGATTCTCCATTGAAGAAATTTCATTTTTTACCCTCCTCCTACTAGGTTCTCCAAAACCAGATTTGGCAAGATGAAAAACAACACCAAGCTTGATGTGAAGCTTGAAGGGGATGATAACTTATGAGCATGTAAGTATAGGATTCTCCTCATCCTATAATAAAATGACTTGGAAAATTATGTGAAAGAAGAGGTGTCAGAGCCAGAGGGAAATGAGGATAAGGTAAGGCATAAGAAGAACATGGTTAGGGAAAAGAGGGTCATTGTTGATTCTATCAAGGATCACTTCATCCCTCATGTCTGATCAAAGAAGACTTCATAGCAAATGTTTGATGCCTTTTCTAGTTTTTTCGAAGGAAAGAACATCAACTGAAAGATGACCCTGAGAAATCAACTCAAGAATGTGAAGATGTAAGAGGCATAATCCATTCAATCGTACTTCACAAGGGTATCTCAGATCGAGGAAAATCTTGAAGCTATTAGAGACATGGTTAAGGAACCAAAAGTAGTGATGACTACTTTGAACGGCCTTCCAAGGTCATGGGATATTTCATCCAAGGAATATGTTCTAGAAAGAATTTAACATAGTTCAGTAGACTATAGGAAGAATGTACACAAGAAGAAGCTAGAATGGTAGGAAGAAAAGAAAATTTGGGTAATGATGAAGATCAAGCACTAGAAACACACACAAAGAAAGAAAAGAGAAGAAAATAAGTCCATCCTTCAAACAATTCTCAAAAGTTTTAGAAGTATCAAAATGATCAAAGGGATCACTCAAACTTTAGATGCTAAAACTACCAAAAGATGGGACATATTACAATAAATTGTACTCAAATAAAATATCAAATCAGAAGAGGAAAAAGATATCATGATTATACCATAGAAGATGATGAACTTGATCAAAAGAAAACAAGATAAGACGATTCAAGTGAAGAATATGTATTGATATCAACTCTTTCAGGGACAGTCACTCATGGAAGTGACACATAGCCTCTTGATAGTGGTGCTTCTAAGCACATGACTGGTTACAAGGATTCTCTCACAAGTTTTATTCGGAAGGAGTCACCTCATAAAGTGAAGCTTGGAGATGATTATCAATATCCTATTAAAGGAGTAAGAGAAGCCTCCTACAAGTTGGATTCCAAAAATCCTATGAATATGAAGGATGTGCTATATGTACTTGGTTTGAAGAAGAATCTTCTATCCATTTCAACATTGGATAAGAAAGGATTCAAAGTTGCCTTCATGGATGGAGAAGTTCTCATGTGGCAAAAAATAAATACCATTCATGATGCAGTTGTGATTGGTATTGAAGGAGGAGGACTATACAAATTGAAGGGACACTCAAATTCAACACTTGCACATAGTACCATGAATCCAAGTGAACTAAGGCATAGAAGAATTGCTCATTGAAACTAAAAATCATTGTTGATCATGAGCAAGATGGTAATATGTTTTCCAGAGATCCAAGTAGATCATGATGGTGTTTGTAAAGGATGTGTACTGCAAGGAAAGAATGTGAAGAACCCATTTTCAAGCAGTGATAACAAAGAAAAGGAGGATCTTATATTTGGTGCATGAGGACAAAGGATGGAGACTTAAACAAGTTTCGGACTAGACAAAGAAGAAAATCAAGGTCTTTAGAATTAGATGATGGAGAAGAGTACGCTTGAAGAATCTCCAGTGACTTCTACAAGGAGGAAGTAATCAAGAGGGATCCTACAAAACACATGAAAGATAAGTATTTTTTGTCATTTGAGCTATTCCTTATATTCTTGAGTATTTTGAAGGATAATGTTCATAATAGTTATATGTAGTTCTGTGATACAGTTTTCTTTTATGCATTTATATATGACTGAGATTGATTAAGAGTAGGCTCATGTAGTGCATGTTATATTGCGTAAGTATCCCACAGTGTTGCAAAGCATCCCATGAGCTCTTGATGGAGCAAGTCTAGGATGAAACATGTTTGCTAACCTACTGAGAGTAGTGCATGCTCTTTATATGGAAGGCATCTAGATAGTTTCCGTGAGTATACTGGAAATGGATGGGTTTTTTTTTTTAAGCATTGGATAAGATGCATTGGTTACATGATTATGTGCATTATGCATAAAAAGTTTTCATTGCATTGAATTGATTGATTAATATGCAATGTTTCCAACCATATGACTAAATTTGACTTGTAGGAATTATCGTGTGCTATGACCTATAAGAGAAGGATGATTAGACTTGTTACAAAGAACAAGTGATGAATGTTCAGCAGTGACCTTCAAGTAGATTTACAAAATCGAGCATACTCCAGAAGTACAAAGCAAGGTTCATGGTTTCTCTCAGAAATAGGGATTTGATTGTGATGATATGTTTTCTACATTAGCTAGACACACTTTTATCAAAACTATTATAGCTTCAGTGATAGAATTTACACCAGATAGATGTCAATACTACTTTCTTGAATGGTGTAATCGAAGAAGAAGTGTATATCAAGCAACCTCCAGAATTCATGACTCTTGATAGAGAATCACATGTTTATAAGGATTTGTACAGGCCCTCAGAAGGCATGCAAGCACTAGTACAAAATGAGAAATTAATGATAAAAAAAATGACTAAAATTTGACTATAAATGACTATTTTTGAGTCGGTGACTATTAGTATTCAATTTCCACTATCTTATCTCTAGTCGTATTTCACTAGTCATTAATGGGTTGACTTATTAGTCATTGATTTAGTTATTGATAGTCATTGATTAAGTCATTGATTTAGTCATTGATACTCACTGATTTAGTCATTGATACTCACTGATTTAGTCACTGATTTAGTCATTGGTTTAGTCATTGATTGTCACAATTAATGACCAAATATACGACTAAATAAACTACTAGATGATAACATATTAATGACTAATCTAAATACGACTAAACCTTAGTCATGCTATAAGTTACTGGAAATTAGCTACTAATAGTCATATATATGCGAATTTAGTCATTTTCTTAATCACTAATTTATGATAGGGTACGGAGGAATCGAACCACCAATATCCTGCCTATAATTAGGCAGGTGCTCTACCATTGAGATAGCACCCTTTCAAAAGTTTTTATTCCTTGAGAATGATGATATTCAAACAAATTTTGCATCATTCAAGCATACAAATTAATGATTACCAATTTACTATAGATCCATAATGGCTTACCTTGTACTAGTCCTTCAAGTCTTTCAACTGCATTTATTAAGTGCAAATAAATTTTTGCACTTAATAAAAGCAGTTGAAGAACTTGAAGGACTAGTACAAGGTAATCCATTATGGATCTATAGTAACTTGGTAATCATTATTTTGTATGCTTGAATGATGCAAAATGAAAAAATCCCATAAATTTATAGGAATGACAAGCATGCATCCATTGTTAAACTATCTACCGAGTCATCTAGAGTCATGCCAAGATATTTGAATTTGACTGAAAATTAATATGTAACTTGAAGATAATGGTGGATGATCCCATGGAAAGGAGAATTTCAATTATATAGAAGCAAAGAATGAGCAAATGATGTCCCAAACTCATCTTCCTCCAATGTGGACCAAGCCACCATCCCCTGTAAAATTGAGATGCACCTGCAACAATTAATAAATAAGAATATGTGAAATAGCAGAAATAATAGAACAGAATCACTTTTATATTGATCACGGGCCACTTCGAGGGGGCAACCTCCTTTGAGCAAGCTCAATACTATTAACTTCACAGTGCCTTCAATGACCTCAACACACACTTATATACTAAGTCTATGCCCAATACCATGAGTCAAAAACATGGGACATATAATACTACGGGACGACTTACAAAGCATATGCATCCAATACTATGGGTCAATACTATGGGCTAATATAAACTACGGATCAACAAATACTACGGGACGACTTACAAAGCATATGCGTCCAACAACAATATACTAACATAGTAAAGAGAAGGGTTTACATAGGTTCCTAACATCCCCTCTCCCTTAGAAAAAGCTTTTTCCTCAAAGCTTTGGTTGGAGAAATTGTTGCAGAAGCTGAAGGAGTGGTTCCCCGGTAGCATCCTCGGGTTGCATTTCAGGCCACTGACGCCTTTGGAGTGTCAAGGAGGATTGCTTGGAAGGCTATAGATGAAGAAGAACCCTGTCAGCTGCGTGGAAAATGCGCTCAGAACGGTGCTGATTGGGTTGTTGATTCAGGCAAATTCTGGCCATGTGAAGATTGTCCTGCAGAATGAGAAGAATCTGATTGTGGTTTCGAAGAACCTAGTCAATTGCCTGAACTAGGGAGCTGCTAAGGGTGTATGGAAGAAGAATTGGTTGTGTTTTTACATAGATCGCTTCATATGGTGTCCTGTGAGATGTGGTATTGTACCACAGAGCGCTGCTAGGAAATCCATAGAAATAGTTGGCCAAAGTTGTTTAGGGATGGGCAAGGGTTTGAGCAATCCCGAAAGGAGTGTCGTTTCACCCTTGTTTACTTGGAAAGTATCATCGTCAGCCACCATCTGTTGAATTGTCATTTTTAGTCCCTGCCAAAAGAAGTTACATTGTTCTTGGTCATACATGTTGCAGAACCCAAAGTGCCATGTTGATGAAGAAGCATGGAGTTCATAGAAGAGAGAGCCCTGTTGAACATATTGCACCCAATTTGGAACAAGCAGAGAAAGAGTTGTAAGAGAAACTGGGTCATCAATTGTGCAAGAAGGAGCATCTTCCACCATATTGTCCTTACCCTTCTTGTAAGTGATCACATAGGGATAACCCATGAGTTGGATAACCCATTTCAGGTGTGTTGGGGAGGAGACCCATTGTTCCAGAAAATTTTCCAGACTCGGGAGATCAGTCTTGATGCAGAAATAATTCCCTAATAGGTATGGCTGCCACTTCTGTACTGCATGCAAAATAGCCATCATTTCCTGCTGAGAGGTAGATGTGGCTAAATTCTTACCGGAAAGGTCTCGTGAAGGTAGCAAGCGCATTGGTTCAGCAAAGATACCTGCATATCTATCCAAGGAAGTAGTGGAGACTGTTGATGGGTGCATCTTAATGGAATTGAGCTGAGCGATGACACCATGTGAATTCTTCTTAAGGATTTTTTCCAGGCGACATGAACTGATGATGCAGAGAGACCCTGGTTGTAAGCCCATAAATTTGTGTTGTGCCCCATTGACTTTAAACTGCATCCAAAGTTTAGCAAAATCCCATAAGATGGGGCCAAGTGTGCGTAACCATTGAACTCCCAAAACAACATCACATCCGCCTAAGGGAAAGGAAAACATGTCAGAGCGTAGGTTATAATCTTCCATAGAGATACGCACATTGTGACACTTCCCCTTGCAAGGTAAGGTGCCACCATTGGCAACCATGACTTCAAATTTGGAGCAAGGATGGACAAAACAATCAGCCTGTTTGGAAATCCGAGGGTCAATGAAGTTATGAGTGCTACTAGAATCAATGAGTATGGTAAGAGGGAGCTTCTTGAAGTATCCCCTGACCCGCATTTTTTGTGGGGTGGTGAATCTAGTTACAACATGGAGAGAGATCTCAGGTGGGTCGTCCTGAAATGGGGTGTCAATAGGCGGGTGTTGAATGTCGATCTGATCATCCACTGTATATGTAGCTTCTTCACCAAGTTCTAAGGTAGGCGGAGAATCCACATCCAAGAGATAGAGCTTTTGTTGAACACATCTATGTCCTCGAGTGAATTTCTCATCACAATTATAGCAAAGCCCTTTTTCTCGACATGCCTACATTTCTATTTCAGACAAATGCTTGATAGGAGTTGGTTGAGGAGAAGGCGTAATGGGAGGTCGTTGGGAACCCATATTTCTAAAGGGAACAAGGGTGGGTTTGGAGCGTTGTTGAGCTGCAATCTTGTCCTCAGCCAACTTAGCCAACCCTAGGACTTCCATCATTGTGTTGGGACAAAACATTTTGACCTCTGAGCAAATTTCATCCTTGAGACCACTTATAAAACAACTCCTGTATAATTCATCAGACAATCCTTCTGTGTGATTGGCCAATTTCTCAAATTCTGTCTGATACTCTCTCACTGTGCCAATTTGGTGAAGTTTAGTGAGTGCTCCTGTGAAATCATCAAAAGCACTAGGGCCAAATCGTGGCAAAATGAGTTGGCAAAAATCTGTCCAGTTTGGCTCGGGATGAGCGTTGATGTACCAACGGTACCATTGAAGGGCTTCTTGTTCCAAATGAAAGGATGCAAGTGGAACTTTCTGGACATCAAAAGTATTATGCAGACTGAAATATTGTTCTGCTCGGTATATCCATCCAGTTGGATCAGTACCATTGAAGTGAGGAAAATCAAGCTTCGGCCCACGAAAATTGTTGGAAGAAGAGAACCCGGTGGCTGCAAAAGATTCTGGCTGTCGGTTATTGTTCATGGTTGAATGCTGAAGATGGAGGCTGAGAAATTTTTCATCTAGATCTTGGAGTTTGGTTTGGATGGCTGCAAGTGCTTCCTCCATGGTGTTTTCTCCTACACGGGTGACAACCATAACCAGGTGTTTTTTTTTTTTGTGGAATGGGTAGAAAAACACAAATAGAAGTTGATTTAGTAAAGGGAAATTTGGATTGGGGAAACAATCTGATGGGTGATTGGGGTTTGACTAGATTTTGGACACTGTCGAAAGGACAAGAAAGCAAAAAGCGGGATTTCAGAAGCGGGGTGATAGAATGAGAAAATTTGGCAGAGAGGGACAAAGAAGCAGAGTTCAGAAAGGAACCCTATGGTAAAATTTGAAGGCGATTGGATGAAATCTGAGAAAGTTATGGCAAACCCTAAAAAACACAAATGTGGGATTTTGGGCTTTGGGAAGGGGAATTGGGGATAGGTTCCTCAGGAATGAAATATGTAGAATGGGATGACAGGGGTTCCCCCGAACATTTCAAGGGAAACAGAGTGAAAACAAGGGAGATATGGACAAAAAACTGAATTTTATACTTTTTTTTTCCAGACTGGAGCGGCTACGGCTCGGAAGGAATCTGGAACAGCGCTGAATGTATTGAAAATGGCTGGATGGGGAACGGCTTGCAAAATGGAGCTCAAACGGTGCAGTAGTGATCGACAATAGTTCAGCTGAAAGTAGATATGGACCCTAGGTATGCGCGGCTTTCTAACAGTTCAGGGGTTTCACTCGGCCACCAATGCTGTCTGACGGATTGCGTATTGGGGAAGTACCCCTCACTCCACGGCTCAGGTAAAACTGATAATCGCTTTTCCACAAACGACAGCTCTTGGTTTACCTCACGGGTGGGAACTAGTCAATCAGGTAGGGGTTGTTGCCCTTTTCGCTGGCAGGTCCTCTCAATGGGCCAACTACTTCGGGGTTCCTGTGGTACTCCTCACAATGAGTTTTAGGGATTATGCCCAAGTACTTCCCACAGTTAAGCGGATAGGGATTATTCCCAAATCCGAACCTGCAACAGATGCGAAAAAAAAAATTGGTAGAAATTTCACCCAGCGAGCCCAAGAAAGTGCTCTGATACCAGATGAGATGCACCTGCAACAATTAATTAATAAGAATATGCGAAATAGCAGAAATAATAGAATAGAATCACTTTTATATTGATCACGAGTCACTTCGAGGGGGCAACCTCCTTTGAGCAAGCTCAATACAATTAACTTCACGGTGCCTTCAATGACCTCAACACACACTTATATACTAAGTCTATGCCCAATACCATGAGTCAAAACCATGGGACATATAATACTACGGGACGACTTACAAAGCATATGCGTCTAATACTATGGGTCAATACTATGGGCTAATATAAACTACGGATCAACAAATACTACGGGACGACTTACAAAGCATATGCGTCCAACAACAATATACCAACATAGTAAAGAGAAGGGTTTACATAGGTTCCTAACAAAAATGAACATAGGTTCATGTTTCTCTCAGGTTCCATGAACATATTACACAACCTTCAAATAGTTTCAATCATATTTGGATGTCTATCTTAACTTCAAAGGGCCAAAACTTGAACTAGTAAATTCAGAATATTTAAAATATATGTACAAAAAATCTCCACATCTAATAAACCAATACATCATTTACTTATTGCATGATATTAGAATGGATGGACATATTGTTAGACAACATTTTGAGAGTTTTTATAAAATTTGGATATTCATTCCTAGGATGTATATGCCCATCCTAGGAAAAATTAACCTCTAAAATATTTAAAAAAAAACAGATAGAAATTTTGGAATCAACAAGATAGGATCCCTTGTAATTTTCTTTAGTCTCCAATGGAGCAACTCATTACCAAAAATGTATATAGAATATTAAAAATAGATATACTACTAATTCCATTTCACATCAAGAAGAATGGGCATTAGATCTAAGTACTCTTAGCCACTAGATAAATGGAAATGAAATGAGATGAAATATTAGCAACAATACCTTCGAGTTTGCTTGTTGACAAGAAGTATGAATACTTATGTGATTATTTTATTCATAGGTGACTTAAACAACCACTAACCTGCAATCAAGGCAAGAAACCATGTTCATCATGGTATATAAATAAAATAAAATAAAAGTTAAAGATAGACTATGCCAATCACACTATCATATATACCTCAAAAGAGAACTAGCAAATATCCCACACCTGTTCAACTTTGTCCAAAATGCCCACATGGAATGCCACTATTTAAACAAAAAGAAATTGAAAACATGAAAGTAGTAATATAGTATACCTGTCTATTGGATGTAGAGTCTCATAGATGTACAACGGAATTAGTCAAGCACATGCAATAAAATTATAAATGGAAAAAAAGAAGAAAACTTTGTGGTTTAGACCTTCCTTTATATACTCAGATATATATATTATGATCAGACTTTGTATCTTAGTAGACAAGTCACTAATAAAACAATTGACACACCTGAGAGAGAGATAGATAGGTAGTTGCAGGTCAGAGTGAGACAAATTCAGACCTCAAGGTATTAATCAAAACAGTATAGAAATGAGGATGAACTTTCTATCCCATTGCTTCAAAGCTTCAAATATGTCAATGCTAGGCTGATGAATGGTACAGACAACAGTCCTTCTAGTATCTACTGTATTACGAATAGTTCGCATCACAATTGTAGCTACCTTGGCATCCAAACCAGATGTGGGCTCATCCATAAAAAATTCTTTAACTTGTCTTTATGAAGTTAAAATTCGTTAATGTAAACAAAACAAGTACGAGCTATGACACTTATACAAAAACAAAAAGGAGGAAATTAGATGACAAAAAAATTTACACTTGGAGAGCTTTGATCCCTCCCAGTACTTGAAAAATATAGGTTTAAAAAGAATCTATGCTGAGTAAAAATAACAATATATTTTTATTTGTTGAAGTCTTATGCACTCAAAGAGGATTGTTTCCATTATTAAATTTTATTTTTCTTCCCTCTACTAAAACAAGAATCTTTGGAATATATCCTTCTTTTCCCCTATGAACTCGCTTCCAAATGCAACGTTTTCCAACATCTTTGCTTCATTTTCTACTTTATGCCCGTGGAAAACGCCTTGCCATAGTTGGGTAGTTGGATCCCCATCTATTCCCATCAATCTGTTAGTACTTGAAAGACTTAAATTACTATGCCCATCTGTGTGTTCTGTAAGATCTACTCAATTAAAAATTGTCATAACACATGCCATCTTAAAAGTGAAGGATCCTTTGTTGGTCCAATCATCTATGTCTTCAGATGAAATTGCCAATTTTTCAGAACTGAACTTATATATGGTTGATGCAACTTATGGAAACAACTCTCACGTCTCTAATAATTTTGCTAGAATATTATTGAATAAGACATGGAACCAAATCATAATATTTTATCACTTAATCATTTTCTTCCTATAGAGAAGTTGTTTGCACAGGTTGAGTATTGTTCCTTGATTATATGCTCACATTGCAGAAGAGGAAAAGACAAGAATATCCATAAGAAAATGGGAATTCTTTAGTCGAATTTAATGGTTGATACATATGACCTATCACCATTTTTTATAGTAGTGCCCCTCTGTCTTTGTTATCAAAAGGGATAGGATACTTATTCGTTTATTCTTTAAGATGATGTAGTATTAGACATGGATTTTTTATGTTTATCAAGAAAGAAATTTTAAATGATTGCACATTTATATTTCACACTACAAACCAAAATCAAGCAAGAGTTTATAATACAAAAATCAATTTGCAGTTAGTCCTAAAGGCATGTGCATATTATTAGCAGTATGCTAAGATTATGATTATTTTAGATATAAGTTGTCTCTATGTTAGCCATAAATATTTTCTTTACCTGTGATAAAGATCCTACACCCTACTTCTGTATCTAGCATCAAAGCTTCAACAACAACAACACCACTTTTGAGGGACAACTTCCACTTTTGAGAAATAATTGTGTGCTTTATTTAGGAACAATTTACCTTTAACGCTTATTGTAGCATAGTGTGAAGGATTGTAGTCATAATTGTTCAAGATTGCAGCTCAGTTTCTGGAGTAATATGTCAACAATAGATGTTCAACAGTGAGATTTTACAAGCCTAAATCATCTAACATTTAAGAAACAACCCTAGAAAAACCACATGTTCCATTGCGTGCTACTTTGGAGAGGCCTTCTCCCATTTTTCAAAAGGGTTTGTGAAATGATTATGCCACATGTGAGTGCATATGCAGACTCAAGACTTATCCTGTGAAACTAATGCACATTTTTTAGAAGGTCATATTGCATTGTAAGCATTCTTGGGGGGTAGCGATTTCTTTTGAGGCAATAATGTTGAACCTTTGAGGGACCAAACCTTGATTTATGTCAGAGAGATACCTTTTAGAGGAACAACAGGCCTTGAAAGATTACTGTTTGGAGGAAGGGAAGTTGACATCAGCCATGTACAAGCAATTTTTCAGGCCATACTTCATCCCTATAGCGGGGGCACACCTCTCTTCAGCCTATTTGCAGACCTTTCGTGCATTCATCATTTAACATTTAACTTAGTGGCATAGCCCAATCTTAACATTCAGCAAGACCTAGTTAATGTTCTCACTTTATCTTCTTTGTATATTTTGCATGTGGGATAATTATAAATTAGACTTTAGATAAAAATCCATTAACTAACAGGTACCACTGCTTGTCATAAACTTTATTTTAACATAAAATCTGTTTACTAACAATTATTCTGAAGGACTATAAAAAATTCTAATACCTAGAAAAAGTTCTAATAATTAACGTTAAAGCTAGTTATCTTTAGATATTGTAATAGTCCACTCTCTTTGAACCAAAGCAATTGTATTGTTAGCTACTACAATATTTCAGGACCTTCCCACTTAGCTAGGAACAAGATGATCACAATATTCTAATATAGAGAGTTAATGCAAATAGTGACAATCTAAGTGACAAGGGATGATTTCGATGTTGAAGCAACCAAAAAATATGATGCCAATAACCTAAAGTCTGTAGTAAAAATCCAAGTCACTAATAATACGCTTCCAAAGGGATAATATGTCACTCACACACACAAGGTGTTGAGGAGTCTGTTAATTCTATATGAGGGGAGCAAAGTTAGTGTCACCTACCCAAATTCTGAAAATATTATTTTATTGGCAAAACACTTTATGTTAAATTTTAATTACAAACTTTTGTAATTATGACCAAGTTTGGTCAAGGATGAATGTAATTACTGATTATTATTATTTAATAAATTAAAAGTAGGAGACAAACACCCAAGGGGACTATTAAATGAGTGTTCACTGACCCACTAGGAGGAATGGAAGCTGTTAGAAGGCATGGGATAGATGGCAACAATTGCACTTCACCATTAACTGTTGGTTATGGGACAACCACCCCTAAAATTGTGGCATTATCCCCCAGGTGGTGGGAGTGAGCAGGCAGCTCATTAAATGACCAATTAACCACTAAAAGGTCTAGGCAGCCTACATAAGGCAAATTCGAATTGAGCATGCATCTCTTACAATATTTTATGTGGAAATATTCCTCAAGTGCATCAGGTGATCACTAAGAGATTCGAATGGGGAGGCTATGTGAGAGTGCAACTGTAAGTCTACAAATTATTCTGAGAAGGAGAACCAAGGGTGCTGGTGCAGGTCCCTTTGACTGCTAAGTCTTTAAGATTGGATAACTATTGCTACTACAAGTTGAGGTCCTAAGCTTCTAAGTTTCTTCCTCCTGGTGGTTCAGTGAACAGGCTCGGGGGTCCTAAGGCAGGTAAAATTGGCTGTCTTCATAAATTGGTTGGGTGGAACAGGTTCCTTGGGCTGTTTGTTTCCCTACACTTAAGTAGGTTTCACTATTCCTACTTTGTTTATAGTTTAATGTTTCTGCTTAGTCAAACTCTGTTTTCTAAAAGAATTTATTTTATTTTATGATATATGTTTAATTTTGAATCATAAAGCTTTGTTAAAAATTTGATTAGATAACCATCTCTATATTTTTCCCCATGTTGTTCTTTGCATAGTACTCTAGTATAGAGAAGCAAATTAATGATAAATGAGAGATAGGTAGATTTCCATTGAGTGGATAAATAATTTCAGTAAGTGTTCTGTTTATAATTCTATCCTATGTTTAAACACAGTAAAACATTATAGTGTAGCACAAATTGCAGTATAGAAATCATGTAAATATTAATTGAAAGAAAAACACAGTATGCTTCTGACAGTTCCATATATTTCTCTTGTCTCTATTCATTTAATATAGCAAGCAAATGCAATCAAAATTTAACATTTCATGATTTTCCAAGTAATAGTATTTTAAAGAATTATAGCAGTTGCAAGAACTAATCACTATATAGATTTAATTTCATTATACATATTTTATTTCTTCACTAATTTCCTGCTTTGATTTCAAGTATCGAATATTTATTACAGTGGTATCAAAACCTATCATGCTACAAACCCTAATTATGTATACACACATCATAATTTCTATATCAAGTCTTCTATGACAAACTGTAGAATTTATTCAGAGAATGTTAACATTAATGACTTATTAAACCCTAGTCATCACTTTCTAGAACCATACTATCTTTTATATATGGTAAGTTTACTATCTAAGAATTATCTAACAGTTAGCCGAAGGCATGATTACATATTCATGTCTAAACATTAGCTCACAATCCCTAGCAGTACACATATACATTATCAAAATTATGATTACAAAGATTTAATCTTGGGTACAAAGCCCGACATAAGCCCGATAGAAATCGTAAGCTACAGGTAGAGTATCCTTCATAAAAACAAAACTAGAGTATGGAGGAATATCCGTTTCGACATCTATTAGCAGTCAACCATTTTCATCTATTTCCAAATAAGATTATCAACAATGAGAACAAAACAAAGACATACAGTTTTTAAGTCATACAAATTGTAAATTTCGGTCCAAGACAACTATTGTTACTTGGCATCATTGTAACTAGCTTTCACACGGTCAACTATTATTTAAATATAACTTTCCATTGAAAAGAAAACAAACTATAGTTTACAAGTGCAACAAGAACCCTCGATTCTGAATTTCCATCCAAACAAATAACAGAGAATTACAAGAGTTACCCTCGACATTTTAACAATAAGCTGAGACTGTGGAACCACGAAACTACACAGGGTTTTACCCTGAACCTAACAACTTATGGTGTAAATACCAACTCAAAGATGGTTCCAATGCTACAACAAAAATATTTCTGAGCCGAACGTCAAATACAAGACTGAGGATCAACCTCTTATAGTATAATATCAAAACAAAACAAGCTTAAAATTCTTTGCAGCCATCACTGATACAAGCCAGAGGTTTCCAACTCTCGGCACATAGAAAAACACATCAAAGGAATCTACGAGGCTTTGCAAGAACCACCAGAGCTTACCGAGAAGCGGTAGTAGCTTTCCTTTCCCAAAACCATTGCATAAAAGACTTCCAACGAAGAGGGTACCTGCACAGTTACACATCGAAGTGGTTAAAAATAAGAAGATACAAGAAAACGATTAAGCAAAACAGTATTTTGGTTATTATCATAAACATTATCTTCTAATTGAAGCTCGGGTCATTGGCACACCACACAAGCAGAAGAACAACGAAATTTGGTAACAACATCAGTAACCGCATTTTCAAAACCCTGAAGATGATTCAAAAATAAAATCCAAATCCCAATACAAAACTACTCTCAACAGCTGACAGAAGCCACATTTCATATTATTGTATCCTGGCTCTATGGTAAGGATCTAAGCCTGCAACTATTAAAGAAATTTCATATCACAGGTTACAGGATCGAAACCCTGGAAGGGAATTTCCTTCAACCCTACTTTTTGGCAGCCTATCGGCCTCAACTCAACGTAACAATGAAAGACCGAGAAACTTTCTACCACTACATACAACAAGGTTAGGGTTACACAACTCAATGATCAATATTTGGTGAGATCAACGCACAGGAAAGAGCCAATAGTGCTATGTCGAAAGCCGAGCAACATTGCGTTAACATCTCATTAATTACTTCAACAACAAAGTGGTCAACATTACATGCCAAGTGAACATTACTGTGTACAGCATGGAGGAGAGGCGATACAACAACCTTGCCAGCTAGAACTCTTAGTTACATTATCGATCAAAGTTCACGTGGTTGGACTACGTGGGTTGACAACCAGGCTTTCCACTATGGAGTTGGTCATAACAATTAATACATGATCGTAACCCTGTCAATCTGTCAACATCAATTTCAATGCACATCAACTCATCACTCCATTAACGAGACCTTGGTGATTACAATAAAATATGTTAATAAAACTTAGGATAAGAGCTAATACATATAGCATGGGTCAAACTACTGCTTAAGCCATAACCTTTCTAAGGTTGTTTAGAACGTATTCATGTCTGCATATGATAATACTCGACAGTGCTAATGTATAGCTAGGTTTGCATATTATAATCATATCATTGCATAATAAAAACCTTATCATTGTAAAATGTAGCGTAAACTTTATATAGTCTCAAGTTTAAACTTAGCCATATAGATATTATATTGCTAATTCATGGAAAACTAGATATAGTTAGGATTCTAACTATGTACAAGAATATAATAACAGTACAAATTGTAACAACATGCAATAATATCCAAGAACTTAAAAACATCTATAAACTGTACTATTTTTGCATAATCATAAAAGATCTTTCATTCAAGAGATTAACATCCGCTTAAATATGAAGTAGAAAATACAATTAAATCATATTTAGTGGAGAAGTATGATGTGTCATCGCTACAAATTATCTTAGTTAAGAAATCAAGTTAATTTATATATTCCGCATTAATGACTTTGATAAATATTGCTATTATAATTTTATTTTTTTTTGGGTATTTTCGGGATGTTACAGTTAGGGCTCTCTACCTCAAGAATCTGCTTTACTATACAAAGTTGGAAGAAGGGGATTCAATTTTAGAACAACTGCTAAAATTGAAGAATAGTAGAGATCAATTGCTTGTCATATAAAGGGAAATAGAGGGAAATAGATAATGATGACATGGTAGTGATTTCATTAGTGATTACTCTTAAGAGTTTTCTTTAACCCTTCAATCACTTTCTTGAGAAATTAAATATTGTTTTGAATCCATTGATATTACTTTTGACAAGTTGTGAAGTTAGCGGTTGCAAAGGAGTATGGGAAGAAGTGGTTGGAAGTGGTGGTAAAACTTTTGAGAGTGCTCTTGCTGCAAAGTATAAATGCAAAAGACAATTAACAATGGATTGAAGGCGGGGGGCGAATTCAGTTTAAGCAAAGCAACTATCACATATAATTTTGTTTATAAAAACATATGTTGTCAATACAATGGTAAAAAATCAGCTTAGAAAAAGTAAACTAATGTGACAAAACATGAAGAAGAATTTGACTATGCATTTGGTGCTTCATAGGTGGGATGTAAGCCTTCAAATGACTGGCTCTTTTATTTGGAGATACCAAAAATATGGAAAACATGAGGAATCGGTCTATTACCTTTGCTCAAAACAGATCCAAAGCATAGACTCTGATCTTAAGTGATGACAAGGCACATTTTGTTAAACATTATGGTGATCTTCAATTTAGATTGTCATATGGTAGGAAGTTCAAACTTCACCTTTAGGAATGTGATTTACAAATTAGGGATGAACAAAAATTTCTTTCGGTTAATGAAATAACAAAGAAGATCCCACATTTGGAAGTCCTATTTAGTGTGGATGGATATTTTATAAATGATAAAAAGTATTTGTAAGATGATTTCATTAGGGGTGAAGGATAATAGTTGTACATATTTGTGGAGGTTGTACAAATTACATCAACTAGGTTGGACTTTTGTTTTACAGTTACAACACCAAAAGCTAAATATTGGAATGTGCCCATGTAAAGCCCCTGTTTCCCCAGTTTAGTAACACAAATAAATATGTAAATGTAACAATTAGTAATAACAGCGAATAACCGCCATCTGTGGTTGAGAAAACGCTGAAAAGAAGGGGTCTATGAAACTATTAGGGAGTAGGTAAGGGGGTATGGAGCCTTAAAGACCGTATTCCTTGCCAACCCTTAGAGTTGGACCCTTGTATGATTTTTATTAATGTTTTATTTTAAACCTTAGATTATAATGGTTCATGTGGTGACGTGATGAGGTTTTCCCAAGGTGGTTGCATGGTGTTTTGGGAGGTGGCATGTGGTGCTCCTTGTCCATGCACCAAAAAGGCTTGGGACTTAGGAGGATAGGGTCATTCATTTCATGAAGCAGGGAGAGGGAAGGCTGGTACGGTCAGGGAGGAGTGGAGCAGAACTGAATAGCCAATGTGCATATAGTTCTGAAAATATAACAACTGTTTTCTTGACCAATTACTTGGGCTAGTGAGTTGGTTTGTTGGTTCAACCTGTTGTTCACTATTGAAGTCCTTGTACATCCATTGATGTAGTTATCCTTGAACAAAATTTCCTAGGAACACTAAATGGTTGTTGAAATTTCCCAAGGGACTACTCAGTCAGAGAAGGGAATTTACCACCAAGTGTTGGATGGGCCGGGGAAGGAAGATTACTGGTTATTGTGTTTTGATCAGCTATTCTAGTGTGATGTTGTTTTTGTGAGAGAAAATTCATTGATTCCACGTGTTTTTCCCTCGTGGTTTCATAGCCTTAGCTCGGGGTGGCAACCTTGCTAATAGATTGAGGAGCAAGGAGTGCCTAAGGTTGGGAGTAACATTCATCACCCATAGCCGATTTCCCAGATAAGTATTTATTATAATCTTGCAATTGCAATTTTTCATGGTAAACAAATCATTTATAAATCTGGTAATGTTTAAATTGTTGCAGACATAGATAATGTGGCTTGCTAATACCTTGGTCAATCACCAAATCATCTATACTCTGTTTCTATAATGATTGAATATATAGTGAACTAAACCATTGGATATATGCTGGGTAGTTTCCCTGTTTATTTCATTTTCTAGTGGGCATTTCAAACTCAGGAAACCATGAGACAAAGTATACCTCTATTTCAATGAAATTGTCAGCGTTTGATGAGCAGTAGCACCCAGAAAATCGTGGGTCAGTTAATACCACAATTTTGATTATGATTGTTGGGCGTTTGATGAGTAGTAGAACCTAGAAAATCATGCGTCAGCTAATACCACATTTTTATTATGGTTGCTAGGCGTTTGATGAGCATTAGAACCCAGAAAATTGTGGGTCAATGGATACCTCTGTTTTACATGTGTTTGCTGGTCATTTGTCGAGCATTTAATCCAGAAAAATCGTGGCGAATGAGAGGCAGGGATTCCCCCTTTTCTTTTCCAGACAGATACCTCCTGGAAAGTCCTTACTAACCATAGAAATCCAAGGAGATAGGCACAATTCCTGAAGAAAATAATCACTTTTGAAATAGGACTCTGACTAGAAGGATTGGGAACTTACCTTTGCTATGCTCATTGAAGGGAATAAATATGAGGGAACTATCTTTGTTGTAAACATAAGTTAATCGTCTCTCAAACCCAAAGAAGCACCTCTTCACTCTTCCTTTTGATAAACAAGTTTTGTCCACGAGGTGGTGTTTGGAAATTGCCATTGCTGCCATTCTTTAGTGGTAATTTAACCTTGCACCAGATCTGGTAGAGGCTACAAAAAAAAGGTGTCTTACAGAGTAGAGTAAGAAGAAGTTAAATTTTATGATTCTACAAGGAATGTAACTGATATACCCATACCATTTAATTAGAGAAGGCATTTAAGAGATGTCAATCTTAAGTTAAATACTCTTCAATCCTTTCATGCATTAAGCATTTAACATTTAAAAATATTCCATAACAATTGTTTTCAAAGTCAATACCCATAAATTTATTAAGGGCGTTTAGGCACAAGATACAATCCCATCTACAGGCCATCAAATTCAACCTAATCATTAGTGGCATAGCCTAATATTACAAAAAATATTAGTCTCTTATAAGTTGTATCAATTTCTCAATCCGTCTCTACTAGATCTCCAAGTATTCCTTTTAGAGGATCTGTCAAAATCTAGTTTTGAAATAGCCTTCCTTGGGGGCTACCAAACAATTCTAGATCCTTCATGGCAGCCTGAAGAATTCCCTTTATTGGATATCTCCCTGTTGAAGATTCCTTGAAACCTTCTTTTTCAATTGAGATATCTTCTGGTCCTTGTCCTTTTCCTTTGTCACTGTTGTAGTTGTTTCTCTTAATCCAGAAAGAATTCTATAAACCTGTTTAGATCCTTGAGTCTCCAATTGCTTTTGATTTTATTTTTTTCTATTTCTGACCAGCCATTTGAGCATCTATGGCCTGGAATTAGATCCCAGATAAGGTTAAAAAAGGTCCATCTATCACACCCTTAGGACATTTTTGGATCTATCTTCCCAAACTTTGGAGCCTCCTTTATGCAAATACCTGCTATTGGTTTCCATATATTCCTGGTTATAGACAAATTAGCAGCAGGTGGTTCATTTCCTCTTAAACCTCCTTGCAACATAAACATCTTCAGGGACCTTGTAGGCCTCTTTTTTGGAACTGATTCAATGAACTAGGGTTTCACAAAGGACTTCAATATATTGCTATCTGTTTCTATTGAAACCTTAAAAATGATATTGTTTTCTTCATCTGTTAGGATTGAGACTTTATAATGGTCATACTTTGTAGTATTGTACTTTAGCTTAACTTAGGAAATCTATGTTAGGATTACTTTATATGATAGAGTTGCATTATGATGTAATAAAGTTGAGCTACAATGATTTAAAACCAATTAAGTTGTATGTTAGTGGTTAGGTGTTGAAGGGTTTTTTTAACATACATTTCCCATATTGAGACAAAGCTATGTAGTGTTTCTCACACCCTATGCTTAATGAATCACATTGTCTTTATCTCTCCTATCTACAACTTTGTGAATCTGTATATATGTGTGTAATTCTGAGAGATTCTATTGAAATATTAGTGTTTGCATGTCAAAAATGTTAAAAAAGTAGGTCTTTGATATTCCCATTTACGAGGATTTTCTTTTATTCTAATTAGAATGTTCATGGACATGCTTATTTCTCTCCAATATCACAACCCAAAGGGATACCTCTAAAATTTCAAGATGTCAAAGGCAAGGAGTGGGTCTTTCAATTCTGATTTTGGCCTAATAATAATAGCAGGATGTATGATTTAGAAGGGATGACACCTTGTATTCAGTCAATGCAATTGCAAGCTGGTGACACAGGTATCCACCAGTACATGCCCCAAGTCTGGGGGCTGCAGCATATAACACATAATTCCTTCTGGTTAGGTACTAGGTTGGTTAGGTACTAGATCTGAGGGGTATCTATTCCATCAAATCCGAGAGACATGCACCTAGCCTCATTATTTTTCTTTGGCATGGCATTCAGGTGGGGAAGAACATGACGAGAATGCAACTATCGACCTCAGGAATGAATCAATGCCCCATTGGCATCCATCCTGCATGTTATTGTTCTTACCTGACAAACCTCTATTGTCCAAATTCTATCATATTATTTTCCTTGATTGCTTCATCAAATGGATTTTTTGGAATTTTTTGTCTTTGCTGCTGGAATTTTATTAGATTCTTTGTTGATATTTCATCCAAGGAACTTCCTCCATCTTCCTCTCAGTGTTGCTTTGTAACCATAGGTTCGAACTTTTGGGAAATTGTTGGCCCTCCAAGCTAACCGGATCTTTTGTTTTTCTTATATGTTGTAACCCATTTTGAAGCCTATATTGAAACATGGATCGTTGTGGAAGTAAATTTTACAAGGGGGTTGCGATAATCTTTAAATAATATGCATATTAAGAAGCCTGACAGCATGCTCCTGTGCGAGATCAAGGCCAAGGCTCTACTAGTGGGCTTGTTAGTTTACTTAAGCATATTAATGCATTTCCCTACGTGGATGGAGTCCAAGAGCAATGCATGATGTAAGCAGGTTGCAACTCATTAAATATAAATGAAATAAAACATATGGACCTTTCTCCCTTTGGAGGAAAAGAAGGTTGGGGATTTATGATCTAGCAAGTGCCATGTGAAGCTCAAACATGTGTTGAGTTTCTCCCTACATCGATGGGGTCCAAGATGTAAGCAATATGATATAAAGATGATGCAAGTAGGATGTAACTCATATAAGTATAAATGAAAAACAAATATGGACCTTATCGCCTTGGGAGATTGTTATTGCTTAAACTTTGACTTGAGGTGAAAAAGTCTTAATCACCTAGGCGATACTTCAAAGGAATGTAGAATTATTACCACTGCCACCTCAACAACAATTCCTCCGCTTTAGGCTAGCTAAATACTAGCACAAGGAGGGTTTCCATGGGGTAATATAAGTCTATAATAGACAATAAAAGTTGATGAATCTAGCTTAGTTTGAAATTCAAATTATAAATATGTTTTTAGAGATAAAAATTACAACAGGATGGGTAGATTTACAAACATAAATATTGATCTAGCTAGAGATGATAAAGTGCAAGGGTTTCTAGACCAAAACTATTAATAAATTTGAACACAAAGAAACCAAGACTAAGTCGAAAGAGTTATTGTAATGTATTGCATATTTCCAAACATGGGACCTTATGATTGATAACAACTCTTAATAGCTTGGGAAAAACTTGCTACTATACCAACAAGATTTAGCACAAGCAAAGTAGTCAGAGGGATAATGACTAGGAGACTGGTCTACTTGAAAACATATAGCTCAACAAATTCACCATCCTCATATGAATACTTTGATTTGACAGTATTGTGTAAATCCATGCTAGAAATTTCAATAGCCCTTGAAAGAAAACAAACATATGTGTCGATACACCTCCAATCACCCAAAATTTATCATTCCTAGACACTAATACATATTTAAAAAGTCCTTGGTTTTGCTCTACATGGGAGTATACAACATGGTCTGCAAACCTTCGAGAGAAAAATTGAGTTTTTATCGACAACAGGGAAACATAGATGTCAGGTCTAGATGAAATATTAGATAAGCATGACATAAAATTATATACTTGTACATAAAATTGCGATCTTAAAACATGGACCATTACAAGGGACAATTCAATTACAAAAAATATTCCTCAAAAGCCATACACTGACAAAACAATTTAATTTGCAAATTATGGTTCTATAACAAACAAACCCTCTTGAAAAAATACCTCATTAAATGCATGTAGGCTGGTAATATTTGAGAAGAATAACCCCTTCATTAAAAATCTTGTTATCCCACATATCTAATTGGTGTATAACTGAGTCAAAACCTGCAGACATACAAATGTGTTAAAACTCAAAAATTATTGGTCCCTAATCTTGGAAACAATTCGCTTGTATTCCCTAATATTCCATACTTGGCATACATATCTAGAGGGGTTGTTTCCACAATAACATCTACTTAAATCTATTCCTAATCATGCATTCATGGATCCACTTACCCTGTTCTAGAGCTCCCAATTGCACACATGTCGGAAGCATGCTGATCTTGAAGGTGATCAGATCCAGATTCACACGGTCCCGCTGCATTTCATTGAAGATCCTCAAGGACTCATTAGAAATCCCATTCTGAGCATATACCAATCCATCATTGCATTCCATGAGACCACATCCCATTCAACCATTTTTTCAAACAGTTGGCGTGCAACCACCAAATTTCCCCATTTAGCATACATAGCCATAACATCATTCTGAACAAAAACATAAGACTCAAACCTCTATCTGACAACATGATCATGAGTCTCCTTCCCTTCTTGCGGCGCCAATAATGAAGCACATGCCTTGAGTACAAAGGGGAAAGTGAAATTGTTGGGATGCACATATTCCATATGTATTTGGTAATACAATGCAAGGGCTTCCTCATAAGGGCCATTGCAAGCATACCTTTTAATTATTTTTTTCCACACTAAAACATATGGTTTGTATATTCTGTCAAACAAAAAGCATGTATACGCCATATTATTGAAAAATCCATAGATGCCCACATGCTTGGTTTGCTTGAAAATGTCTTGGTGGAATCCATTTGTGATTAGGTGGGCATGGACTTGTTTCAATCGTTTTATGTTAACATGAGATTTCAAGATGGAATCGTATGTGTTGCAGTGGATTGGTTGATTGCACACCTCCTTTACTGTTGAACCGATCTGCTATACGCGTCCAGTGCGAGACCCAAGCATTGGATTTGGTGCATGTTCATTACACAGACTCACAGTAAGACGTTATTTGCATAGTCCTAATATCCTAAAACGCAGAACCTTATACATTATCTGCAGAATCCTAATATCCTAAAACATAGTTTGATTCGGCATAATAAATTTCCAAGGGTTACACTGTCACTTATTTGCTTAATTTTTATCTAGTTTTGAAATTCATGATATTAAGTATATATACTATAACATCGGCTCATACAATTCCATAGTAGCTGCCATTGATAGGCCATTTCACACCCACAATTTGAGGCACCCCTAGTATGGGTGAGGATCTAGAGCTACTACCTAAAGGTTTCCATACTTCCAAGGGATAGGAATTTTCTTATACATAATTTTTATGGTCGCCACTAGATCTTGCCAATACAAAAACCTTATGGATTTAACATGGGGATCTTGCCAATATAGAACCCCTATGGTTTTTACATGGGGAAGTATTGGTGGGTTTCTTGTTCAATTTCTCAATTGAAAAAACCCTATGACTTTATTCTCGGTCTCTCTACATCGACAATCTACTAATGTCAGCATCAGAAAGTGGGTTCAAGGGGAACCATATGCCCTCCATTCTTTAATCCATGCCATATTTTCTCTATTTTCCCTCAAAAGGAAGCTCTTTACACCGGTTTCCCTCGGTACTCATTTTATATTGGTCATTTGTGTCAGGGATTAAAGGAACTTTAGACACTTAAACCCATGGAGGAGAGTCTTATCAATCGAGTACAAAAATAAATCACCTTTGGTTGAGAAAGTTATCCTTCCTTGAGGGACGGATTTATGCTATCCATGGTGATCCTAACCTTTTTTAATATTTTGCTAGTGGGCTTAGGGATTAGCAGTTAACAACATGTGTTTCCTCCAAGGAGTTCATAGGTTCAAATCTGGAGGAGGATAAGGTATGTACACCTCCGTAAAATTTAGCAATTAAATCACTACACAAAGTGGGGTCCCCTGTCCCACAAACAAGGGGGTTTCATACACCAAATTGGTGTCAAGGGTGAACTTAAAGATATTATTAGTAGTAGTAGTCGTAGTAGTAGGAAGGCTAACCTTATCTCATTCACAATCACTTATAAAAATATAGCCACACTTCATTGTGAGCTTATCTAGGAGAGTATAATATCATAGCTAGTATTCACCTAAGGGAGTACCTATTGCAAATAAGGGAAAATCCATGAAGCAATCAAATCCATCACCTATTTTAAATGTCTAGTCCTTAGATACAAAGATGGAAGGGGGAGCATTATTCACATACTTATAGATGAGGTGAGGTATTCATCCTTAACTTTTTCCCTATAGGTCCAAGTAAATATAAAGTGGTATAGATCACAGTTAGTCCTAATATTATGTTAAACCTTAAGGGTTTTATGGTACTAGTAATGCATAGGGCTGGACAAAGAGAAACTTAGATATGAGAATAGTTTGCTGCTTTTTGTAACTCAAAATTTCACCACAAGTTGTTCAAAGATTCCCAAAACTACTTCCTTGGGTGTAAATGAGTGATGTCCTACCCTCAAACCTCTTCCAAACAATAATTGAAAGTGGACCGTCCTCTCCTAAAACAAATCCATAAGGTTTCAGATGCCTTCATGCCATTGATACCTAGTCATAATCTCCTTGGGATAGACTTCAATTTTTTGTCAACATATTATTATATCTTGGACATGCATCTCATGCTTTTACAGGATTCGTAGGCCACTTGTTGTGTGTGCCAAGATCTGGTTTCAGTTTTATTTATACCTCTTTCACGGTGAAAATTGCCTATAATGTAGATCATTGCCCACCAAATTGACCCATAACTGAATATCGAGGCTATTGGAAGGTAAAACATGCCCATAATTCTTCAAACAGTACATATATCTGCTTGGAGTGTGCCCAAAATGATCTCTAGTGTGTTGTTTGAGGCTCAAAGCAGTCCAAACAATGCCCAAATTTGTTATGAAACAATGTCGTATTGATGTTAGGATGTGAAATCTTACCCAGGATTAGGAAATAATGCTCCTCACCACTATTGTTCATTGTTGTCCACATCCACATAACCATCTCAGAATGCCTCTTTTATGCCTAGGTTAGCCCATAACTGATTTCAAAACCTAGGTGAACATCCTATGAAAATAGCGGGGTAACACCCTCAAAATACCTTTCATTTTCCATCCATCCTCCCATATTTTCATATTCAAGTCACCTAACTACTATTTTGACACCATAAATTACAACAATAAAAAAATCACTATAGTCTCAATAACTCTAGATCCAAGCATCAACAATCCACAACTATAAAAGCATATTCAAGCTTTTTAATCCAAATTAGTGTCTTTATGGTCACTTTAAAACCACCTAGCTCATTCTAGATAAACCTTATGCATTTATGATCCTCTGCTTACCTGATTATTATTGCAAATAGTGTGATGAGAAAATGAAGCTCAATGCCATCTACATGTGATACAATAATTGGAATATCGGTATTTTAAATAATGAATCAAAGCAAATTTTGACTACAACAACAATCAAAACATTTAGAGAATGTCACAAAATGTTGTTTATATCCCATATACATTAGGGAATGTACTTAATGCTAGACCTCTTGATTGCATTGCATATGTGATGGGAGGTTGTGTGTAGTTGTTAAAAGTAAAGGCAGTGCCAAACTATAAATCAACAAAATAGATATTTTGCAATGTCAATTCACAGATTAAAGATGCGTATGATTTCCCATTGTTCTTGTTGATTAAATATGGGTAGGATTTCCCACTACCTATGATCCAAATGAAATACAATAGGAATATATTTATGGAGTACAAATTTGGTGAAGGTCCTATATTCACAATGTTGTTGCAAGGCAGTGAGGGAGTGATGCCATGTGCAAAAATGATCAGGTGGATAATCGATTACACTGATGTGAACACAAGACAAATATACAATGAGTAGTGAAAATGCATAGGATTTTTCTTGGCTACTTATTTATAAGCATACTACAAGTTTGTCAAAGTTTAATCATATTTGACGAATGAATGGATGCGAGAATTCACTCTTACAATTGCTATGACATCTTGGCCAGTTGGTATGATGATGGTAGGACTTTGAAAGCTAGGGATCCCCAAGAATGGTAGGAATTTGAAACCTAGGGATACCCGAGCATGGTAGGACTTTGAATCAACAACAACAACAATTCCCCATGAATCCTCCCTTGACCATGTCCAATTCCACAAGTCCCCATGACTTGGATGCATAGTTCCATTGACACACTATGAAGCCATGTGTGGTGCTTTATTGCATTATTAATTGTTCATGGTTTTGGATGCCTCGGTGGTTTCTTTAGGGACAATGGCATGGTATTTACCTTAGAATGTCATTCACAAGCCATCGATACACATACATATTTCTCAAACTTTCCTAATGGAATCACCATATTTAATTAGTATAGGATGATGATACCCTCGGGATTCCATGTGTGGTTGGTGAAGGAAACACTCTTATCCTTGGATGGCTAAAATATTTCAGGGCCCAAGGTTAAGGGCCCAAGGTTCATGTCTCTTCTATTGTCCATGTCCAAATCCTCAAGGCCGTGATACCTAGATACAAAGCTCCATGGATACCTTTGCAAAATAATGTGTGGTTCTTTGAGGAATTGCTCATGGTTCTATATGGCTCAATGGTTTTTTTAGAGACAAAGGCATGGTATTCTTCTCTAGAGCATAATTCCTAAGGCCCTAAGACACCTACATACTTCTCAAAAACACATAATAGCATGAATATCTTCCATAATTATCCAATGATACCCTCAAGGGGCCATGTATGGTTGATTGAGGTGATCTTCTTAGCCTTGGATGGCTAGAAGATTCTATTATGGCCATAGGTTTATGTGGTGTTAGAAACCATATCTAGTGTTTTAAACTTCAAAATGAGCATCGCATCCCACTTCTAGGCCAAACATCCCCTATGGAGGGCTAAAATGGTGGTTTGGGACCACACACATGGACCATGACCCCAATAGTAAGATCTCTAAATCCATCTGCTGTAACGTACCCTTCCATCAAGTAATGCAGGGAAGGAGATGTTAACAACACAAGGGGTTTTTGACATAGGCTTAGCCCCCAATACTTTTACTCATAATTTCATAACAATTAAAAACTTATGTGTGCAAATTTAAACTCAATAAAACACAGCGGAATTAAACATAATGACACACATACAGCATAGATTGCATGAGCATATTTATCTCAAGCAATCAATAGGCAAGGAGTTCAATCCCCTTCTTGGGCTATGCACAGACTACATATTGATTTCATTAACATGAATATTTAAAATTCAGATTGAACACATTGCAGAACACAGACTGTATATAAATTAATTCACAAGAATACTTATCTTGCAACGCAAATGTCCACGACTGGCTACGTGAGAGCAACGTTCCACCCAACCATAGATCTCCGTCCAGCCTGTATTCTTTCAGTTGAGAGATCAACCCCGAGCTGGGATGTGTATCCACTAAGGAGGAACTAGATGGCTCACTCACAGTCAGGGTTTCACTCAAACAGCCATGCTAAGCCAACACACAGTTGGGTTTTTCAAGCATGCAATAGGAGATGGAGGAGGATGCTAGTCCACTAAGCTCGATCCCAGAGCCACATACACATCATGCTGGACTCAGCAATCCCATCCTCTGTTCATACATCCACTCTTGGATTTCTCACAACTTTGTCACAAATACTCAAAAACCGTCACTGATTTTCTGGGCAGTTAAAACTAGGTTTCCCCATGGATTTTGGGGTATCTATTGCTCCCAAATTCTCCCCAAGGCTCATACCAATGGATCCCCCATTGGATTTCACTGTCCAATACCCATTCTGGGCGTTTTTGGCTTCCCAAAACGTGGGTTCATTCCAAGTCGCGATTTTTGGTTTTCTCACTGCTCGGAGCTCGTTTTTGGATGGAGAATGATGTTGGTAACTTCACCATGGAATGGGGATGAGAATGAAGCCACCTCCCATGAGGTAGAGTGACTTGTGGGACAAGTAAACAGAGCCCATACCTACCCATACGAATTTCTGGGTTGCCCATACCCCATTAAAGCCATGGGCTGACATCTCAACCACTTCCTTACAATAGGCATAAATGTCATCTAGGGAAGTCAATGGGTTCTCATAATGACATATGGCAGCCTAGGGTTTAGTCCCATAGCCCCCTCACCACTCCCCAGTGGATAAACGTGGCCCCTTCTCATTCGTTGCTTCCGTAGCCAGTTTTGGTATTTTATATTGCATGATGTTTAATTACACCATTTTACAATGTTCCATGGCTTCAGAGCACATGGTATCAAAATATCAAATACTTTCCCTTTAAATAAAATTCGGGCTTTCACTAGCGGGGCCTTGGCCTTGAGCTCCACGCTGGGAAAACATACATCACATGTACACATTATTTACATTAAAGGCTATTATATCCTAAGGGTCGAATTGGGGGTATTACATTCCCCTCCCCCTTAGAACAACACCATCTTCGGTGTTCCAAGACTTAAGCATACATATACAATTTACACATGTCCAAAACTTCAAAAACTTTGCAAATCTACCCTGCATTCTATCCTTTACTTTGAACTTTCAGGACCAAGTCCTTTGATCTTCACGAGCTGCTCCTGCTGATTCGGATCTTCCAGCTCATCCATAAGTCTAAAAAATTTATGGCTACTACCCTCTTGAGGTTCTCTTGTTGGGAAAATGCGGAGGCAATGATCCCCTCCACATTTCCAACACTTCACTGGTTGCTTCATCTTTACCTGTTCAATTTCCTTTGACTCTTCCCACCTGGAGCATTTTTTAATTGGACGATTGGCTAAATGCTTCTTCATTGATCCACTTTTCTTTCCCTTGCCGATTGCTCTCATAATGATTTTTACCTCTTTCTGCAGACGAAGAGTGTCCTGCAAGACCTTGTGGTTCATCTCGTTTTGCTGCTTTTGCATCTTGAGCATCTCTCCAAGATTTCCTTGGGTCTTGGCAATTGTTTGAAGAAGACTTTCAGCCAATTCTAATAGCCCTTGGTCTGCCACCATGGTCAATGGAAACAACTGACCACACTTTGCTCACTAGCAACACTTGCTTGCACCAGCTGCAACCAATTGATTCAATTTCCACCTGTGAAACTCATCATTACAATTCTTGTTAGGCCAAGCATAACCCAAACATTAAAAATCAGTCAATGGTTTTTCCCCGGTTGACATGGATAGTCCATGCTTTACTCATGAGACTTCCACACTTTTATGCTTGCCCAACATACACCTGAATTCCTTCATGTTCATCCATTCACAGGAAATTCATTAATTAGCATTCACAATTCACTTTAATCAAATAAACACACTGTTACTTTCAGTCATGCATGCATTCAACAATTTTTCTAATTCTATAAATGCATCAATAAAAGGAAGGAGAGAGAGCAGTAAGAGTTTCTCCTCTTAGTTTTGTTCCGTTCTGGAACCCACACCACCACTCTGGTTTTCATGCTCCTGTCCTCTTTCACTTCACGTGAATGCTCGACTTGCCCTTCTTGGCTATGACACGTAGTGTCTATGGTCTATTCCAGACCTCTCAACCATGGAGTTCCTCCACTTGGTTGGTCTAACTCTTGGCTGCTAGGACTCACACAGTTCCACTAACCCCATCTTTCAGTACTGCTCATGCTAAGCTCTTTAGGGTGGTTACATGTCCACATGCATCCTTAAGATGCTTCAAGATTCTTGCTTCCAACAATACCTGCGTTGGATGTCTTCACTTTATTCCATAGGACCCTTCTTTGCTTTACAAGCCTTGGATCTCCTATGGGTATAATAACGAATGTTGGGATAGCACGCAGGCTACTCCTCAACATTAATTAATTTTGCATGTTTGGCCAGTGCACAGGCTGCTCCACAACATCAAATAATCAATGCTCAACCAGCCACTTCCTGGATTTACCAAGCAGCTTACAGTTCCTTCAGAGTCCTTGCTTCCTGCATTGACCAAGGTTTCTAACAAAGAAACAATAATGCATCAGGTCACTGTTACAAGTTTTATGCTTGAAACCTTCATTATTCAAATAAGAAATGAATGAAATTGAATACTTATCTGTATTGTGCATTTCCTCTCTGGTCCACAGGGTCCTGCTTTTACTTTATAAGCCTTGGGATCCTCCTACGGACTAGGATGTTTGGCCAGCATGTAGGTTGCTCCAAATCATCAAATAATTAATTCCCTACCAGTACACCTTCACGCCGGCTGGGTTTACCGAGCATTTGGTGGTGCCCAACCAGTCCCATACCTGGTTGTCCCTCTCCATTGCTGAGCCAGCACATACATCTGGGTCATCAGCCAATGGAAGGAAACTGCGCCACCGACCATTACAGGTCAAGGCTCCACTACTCTGCCTTAGGATTGCATCAGCCTTTCACAGGTATCACAATCCCTCAATGCGCATAACAATTCTTCACCCACACAAGGGTGGCACTTCTTCTCTTATGTAAGCCGACGGTTCCATTTAGGAATTCTTTAGGTGACTTTTAACTACAGGCTATCATGGCCCCATGATACCCACTCACCTTACACAAGGGTTACCACTGCTCCTACAGTCCTCTTGAGTATTCTTTTCTTTACTTTTCCCTTTAATGTACAGCACTGAATTTCATATGTATAATCTGTCAACACAAAATGGATATCAAGCTAATTAGTATCACTGCTCTAGAATTGTAAACATATTTCATAACATTCACTGTCCAACCTTGAAACACCAGGAATGTGTTCATTCCCTTAAGGCGTAGTCAATATTGGCATCCCTAACACAACTCAACACCAGAAAGGCGTGCACTCCTTACTGATGTGAACTATGAAGGTCCTAATCATACTTCAAGCAGTCTGCCATGATGGAAATAAAATCAAAACATGCTCTGCATATTAACTCTAATAATTAGACATGCATGTATGTATATATATATATATATATACATATATATCAATCAGGGTTTATGGAACACTTATCCATTTTGCAGATGTTATTTCTCTTCTTTAATGAGGAATGGAGGCTCCTTCTTTGAGTTGACAGTCCCTCGGTTTTCCATCCCAATTCCTTTTGATGTTACATAACCTTCATATGTCTTACTGACATAATCTTCACCATCCCACTCATATTGTTTACCAATCATGTAGTGCAAATGAGACATTAATAATGTCTTATGGCATTTCACCTGAAACCCATTTTCAAATCATGGAATCTCTTCTCATGAAGTTTGGCTTCTGCAGGCCCACTCTCATGGTCTTACTGCAATGTGTCTTCCTGGCACACTTATCGAACAGCCAAACAGTTAGCAACATTTAACAATACAATTCAAATCCGATTGTTCCATAACCAATCCATGGCATTAATAATTAAATTCAGTATGAATTTGCAACTCTATCTACTACATAAATTGGTTCTCATCCATGAGGCTATTCTCATATTGTTTGGCTCCTATAAGTGACACCACTCTTCCCGTTATGGTCTTATGCCCGCTGCCATACATGAGCATCCACTTGCAGCGTGTCCTCCTCATAACCTTTGGCTTCTGCATGTGGTAGATCCCGGTCTCTACTATGGACTTATCCTCATTGCCATACGCAAGACTTTTCTACCTGAAAACTGAAACTTCAATCAGCCAAACACGTTGTGAGTATCTACGCACATAATCATTCATTGCCATAACAGTAACTGAAGTGATCTCAGAATTATAATACTCAATAATTCAAACACCTTCAACTGTTAACATTTGAAATGCAACGAAGTATATACACTTCTATATATGCATCATTATCACAATAGAATTTCAATACATAGTCACACTATCCATGCAACTTAAATAAATCGTAAATACTCATTATTTCACGATCATATCATTCATACAACTCTGTCCTTCCACAGAGCATTCTAGCAGCCCATCGATCATGATTGGGTTCTTCATGCACTTACTATTCTGTATTCATAACAACCCATGAAATGATCTTAGAATTATCATCAATTCATCATTTCATTCATTATTTATTTTGCAATAAAATATGCATCATCCCTATGCATTCATACAATGCATCACAAGATTTATAAAATCTCTTAATGCTCATCTACTCAATGCACATCTACTCAACGTTACCTTGCATTGTTTCATGAGTACTATGCATTCAAGTATATTATGATCGAAACATGACTATCTCATATAACTTGTATTACCATAATTAGGACCACCAGTCCTCACTTGCTTTGGTTATTAAGCACATAACCAACATACGCATGGCATGATATAAATTCATATGAATGCATTGAGATTTATAAACAGTCATAGGGTGTAAGGATCATTTCCTTCACTTACCCACACATCACCAAGCTTGGTAGGTTAACAGTCCCCATCGGTATTCAATATCACATGCGAACTAACTCAACATAGCTCAAACATAGTTTGAAGAGATCTTATCAAATCCTCTTTCAACATTCATGCAATTTGGCACCAATAATCATTACCTGCATGGTTACCATTAACATCGCCTAATGTTATCTGATCAGTTGACCTATTACCAAGGCTATTCATCCTTTTGCCAACTTTATGGTCATAGATTTGTTGCACCATCATTTCTGCATAAGGTTGTTGGCTTCATGCAACAACATCCTCAGCACATTTAGCCATGCTCTTTGTTATCTTTGGTCCTACAACCAATACCAACATCAACAGTCATTATCAACCACAATATTCTCCATTAGTTGTTCATTGCATATGTAGACTTCATTATTTTACCAATATGCAATATCTCATTTATGCACAATCATTTCCATATGCACTATGCAATGTTTGTTAAGATGTCATCTAGTGCATATACATCTATGTAATCCCTTACATTTTCAACATTTTTATGCCATATGACAATTTCATGATTATAAGTATGATAACAAGCAGGGGTTTAAAGAATTCTTCCCTTTTCGATCCCTCATTGTAACATGGAATTCTTCTTTCATATCATGCAATTGTAGAAATTGCCCATATCGACAACAAGATTGTTTGTCAAAACAGCCGCTGGCATTCTTCTGCACTAAATATCTAGGATATATGTAGACCTCATCTAAACTCTGATCATGCATCATTGTTCCCTGTTGGGAAAGCTTTCCAATTCCTGTCTTCATGCTCCATTCCGACATCGGGTGCGGGAACTGCATCTCTTCAAAAATGACAACTTTCGCTCCAATTCTGCACATTTTACACAGTTGCATTTTGGTCCAGAATGCCAACTTTAGCCACCTGTGGAAAAAAATCTATGAGGAATCACAAATTTTTTTATATTGGGCGAAATTAGTCCATATAGCAAGGAACACTTATCAATTCACGTATTTCAATTCCGATGCACCATTCATCTTCTATGAATTTCTGGGTTTTATTACTTCCCACTTTTCACATTTTTCCAAAATTCCAAATTTTGGGCCAAAAATGGCTATCTCCGAAACGGTGCATTTCTGGGAAATCTTCGTCTAACGAAAACTGTCCGTCTTAATGAGAATATGAAATGTCTAGTTCAGTAAAATTTTTGATTCCCACATCTAGGGTCACTTTTACTGCCCACAAGCTTTTCAAAATCCCGAAAAAGTGGCCTGGAACAGTGCTTTTTGGCCTTCTTGCTCACCCCGATTCCTCATCCTTTGGATTTTGGCTCCAAGATTCTGAACTTAACATCGTGCCTACTTCATGGCCGCGCCTGATCAATTTCAGCTCAAACCGACCTTCCGTTAAGCCTCGGGGCTTCGTCCTTCAAAAGTCACTATTATCTATTTTATGTCAAATCGGAGTGTAATGGGCTCAGGGTCTTCACTGGTTCTTTCATGGCCTTCGTCAATGGCCTCCGAGCCCCACAGGAATCATCCCATTCTGAGCTCGGATGCTCCCTCTATCCAAAAATTGAGTTTTGGTCACTTTACTCATTTTTTTTTCTTCGTTCGCTCTGTCGCCGTTGCGAGACGGTTCGCCGATCACTCCCGCAACTGCAGAGCAATTTGGCGAAGGCTCCCACAATTGTGGAGCCATTCGGCGAAGGCTCCCGCAATTGCGGAGCCATTCGGCGAACGTTCTCGCAACTGCGGAGCCATTCGGCGAAGGCTTCTGTTGTGCAGCCATTCGGCAAAGGCTTCCGCCGTTTCGGAGCCGTTGGTGGAATGCTTCCGCCGTTTCGGAGCCTTTCGCGAAATGCTTCTGCCGTTGCGCGGAATGCTTCCCTGGTTTCGGGCGGTTTTGCGGAATGCTTTCGAAATTGCGGAACGATTCCAAAATTGCGGAACGATTCGCTAAGGTCTTCCGCAGTTGCGAAACGATTTGCCGAAGTCTTCCGCCATTTCGGGACGACTCGCCGAACTCTTCCGCGTTGCAGAACAATTCGCGGAATCCTTCCGCAATTTCGGAAGAGAATTCCTTCTGAAATTTTTCCTTTCGACGCCAAACACTTAGAAAATTTTATGCTTTTTCAGAGCATTTCGACGAATTTTTCCGCGTTGCGGGACAACTCGTGGAATCCTTCCGCAAATTTCGGGGCGACTTCCCAAACTCCTCCGCGTTGCGAAAAAACTCGCGGAATGCTTCCGCAGTTTCAGAGCAATTCGCCGAATGCTTCCGCAGTTGCGGAAGACATTCGGGAATTCTTCCCGAAACAGACTTAAACGAATTTTCAAAAACTTTTGGAACAATTTTCGGATTCTTCTTTCCTTCTGAATATGTGCCTTCTGATAAAGGGCGATAGCATTCATTCGTGATAGCCTTGAATATAGTCTATTTATTTTGGTAAGAATCATATATTTCCATGACCATAGCCTTACCTTCTCTAGCATTTCTTCCAGCTATGAGAAAACAACATCTTGTGCAACGGTTAAAAGAAAAACCATAGAAACCTCACCATGTAAGTTCAATGCAAGCTGGAAGTTCAATCCATGATCTAGACACAGGATTGCAGATGTATTTGGATTCACCTGTACCAGAACAACAAAGTATGCCTTTGTCACTGGCCATCACAGACTTCAAACTTGGAAGGAAATCGATTGATAATATGTGGAACTTATAGCTGCTTTCCACGCTAATCCATAATTCCTTGATGCCATCTGAGCGCTGACCACGTGAAGTGAGAAAGGCCGCAGAAACAGGAACCGTTAAGCCGGAGGTTAATTCTTTAAATTCCAAGGACTTGAAAATATTCTTCCAGTGTTTGCATACTAGACACAACCTAAAGATTGCTTTCATGGGCAATCTCGCCAAAATTTGTAACCCCAACTCCTCTGTTAGTCTATTCCATGTCTCTTCTACAATTGGATTTGGCCCATAGAGGCCCAATGCTGCAACCAGTAGCTCTGATATTACTCTGTAACGTACCCTTCCATCAAGTAATGCAGGGAAGGAGACGTTAACAACACAAGGGGTTTTTGACATAGGCTTAGCCCCCAATACTTTTACTCATAATTTCATAACAATTAAAAACTTTTGTGTGCAAATTTAAACTCAATAAAACACAGCGGAATTAAACATAACGACACACATACAGCATAGATTGCATGAGCATATTTATCTCAAGCAATCAACTGGTAGGAATTTCAATCCCCTTCTTGGGCTATGCACAGACTACATATTGATTTCATTAACATGAATATTTAAAATTCAGATTGAACACATTGCAGAACACGGACTGTATATAAATTAATTCACAAGAATACTTATCTTGCAACGCAAATGTCCACGATTGGCTACGTGAGAGCAACGTTCCACCCAACCATAGATCTTTGTCCAACCTATATTCTTTCAGCTGAGAGATCACCCCCGAGCTAGGCTGTGTATCCACTAAGGAGGAACTAGATGGCTCACTCACAGTCAGGGTTTCACTCAAACAACCATGCTAAGCCAACACACAGTTTTGTTTTTCAAGCATGCAATAGGAGATGGAGGAGGATGCTAGTCCACTAAGCTCAATCCCAGAGCCACATAAACATCATGTTGGACTCAGCAATCCCATCCTCTGTTCATACATCCACTCTTGGATTTCTCACAACTCTGTCACAAATACTCAAAAACCGTCACTAATTTTCTGGGCAGTTAAAACTAGGTTTCCCCATGGATTTTGGGGTAGCTATTGCTCCCAAATTAGCCCCAAGGCTCATACCAACGGATCCCCCATTGGATTTCACTGTCCAATACCCATTCTGGGCGTTTTTGGCTTCCCAAAACATGGGTTCATTCCAAGTCGCGATTTTTGGTTTTCTCACTGCTCGGAGCTCGTTTTTGGATGGAGAATAATGTTGGTAACTTCACCATGGAATGGGGATGAGAATGAAGCCACCTCCCATGAGGTAGAGTGACTTGTGGGACAAGTAAACAGAGCCCATACCTACCCATACGAATTTCTGGGTTGCCCATCCCCCATTAAAGCCATGGGTTGACATCTCAACCACTTCCTTACAATAGGCATAAATTTCATCTAGGGAAGTCAATGGGTTCTCATAATGACATGTGGCAACCTAGGGTTTAGTCCCATAGCTCCCTCACCACTCCCTAGTGGATACACGTGGCCCCTTCTCATTCGTTTCCTCCGTAGCCAGTTTTGGTATTTTATATTGCATGATGTTTAATTACACCCGTTTACAATGTTCCATGGCTTCAGAGCACATGGTATCAAAATATCAAATACTTGCCCTTTAAATAAAATTCGGGCTTTCACTAGCGGGGCCTTGGCCTTGAGCTCCACGCTAGAAAACATACATCACATGTACACATTATTTACATTAAAGGCTATTGTTAGTGTGACACAACTAAAAATGACTAACATAAACGACTAATTCACATTAATCATTGTTAGCTAGTCATATTTATATTCCCGTGACTAAATTAGTCATTTATTTTAGTCATTTTTACTTTAGTCACTTGCTATCTAGTCATATATTTTATCTCGTCACTAAATTAGTCATTTATCTTAATCGTTTTTAGTTGGCTTACTTAAAATTGCTCAATTTTAGTCATTTATCCGTTGAAAAAATAGTGGTGACTAAAGATTTTAGTCACCTAGTCAGTTATCTCTCATTTTGTACTAGTGAAGGTATAGTATGCGAGAATAGAAATTTATTTGATGTAGAGTTCAACCTTTTGGCACAAGGTTGAAGAATATGGTTGCTATATGTAGATGTCTTGATGCAGATATTTCAAGATGTTAAGATGCAGAGGAAGGATAGGGCTCAGTTACAGAAGGAGAAAAAAACTCCACTTCAGAGGGAGTGACTACAATGCATAATTGACAGTTTTTTTATGAGGTTGGGATTTACCAAGAGTAAAGTAGATTCCAACTTTTACTACAAGGTTGTGAATGGTGGACTAGTGATATTATTTTTATATGTGGATGACCTATTTCTAATAGGGGACGTGAAGCTCATCACTGAATGTAAATGGAATCTTGCTGCAAAGTTTGAGATAAAAGATCTGGGTATGATGCATTATTTCTTACGTCTAGAGGCGTGGCATAAATCGTATGAGATTTTTCCTTAACCAAGGAAAATATGTTGTACATATACTGAAGAGATCGGGATGAAGGATTGTAAATACATGCCTACACCAATGGTGATGAACCTGAATTTATTAAGTGGATGTCACCATGTATAGAAACAATATTGGTTTGTTGATGTATTTGACGAGCATGAGGCCACGAGATATATTCTTTGTAATGAACATTTTGAGTTAGTACATGGTTGAGTTGATACATGTTCACTTGATTACGACAAAGCAAGTGACTAGTGTGGAACTTAGTATAATCGAGGCAGAGTATATTACAGCATGTTCCACCAGTTGTGAAGTTGTGTGGCTTCAAAAATTTCTAGTAGGGTTCTTTGATCTTGAGTTATAGGCGACTTGTATCTTTTGTGATAAGCAAAGTTGCATAAAGTCGTCAAAGGACGTTGTGCTTCATGACAAGTCCAAGTACGTTGAGATCATATACGACTACATTCATGACATGGTTCAAAAGGGATTTGTGAATCTCCATTATGTTGTGAAATATGAGAAGATAGATGATGTGTTGAGCAAGCCTGTGTCAAGGGTAAAATTTGAATACTTCAAGGACAAGCTTGGAGTGTTCCGACGGGACTTCCCTCGTGAGAGGGAGTGTTGAGTTACATATGCAATTTCATGAGGCGATAGCACACTTAGTGTGGCAGCAGTAGGTAGTCATTCATGGACTAGTCACCTAGATTCTGTGTGAGCTAGGTGAAGTCGTGTAATGACATAAAGGTTTGATGGGATGCCAAGACCCATAAGATCAATTGAATGAATTTCTAACATAATTGATCTTAAGATAAAATTCTAACATGCAAATCATGGTGGCTTAGTATTTACAAAGAAATGTGGTGAAGTACTTCGAACTGAAACAAAACAATTGATCACAATGATTATTGGATAGCAAGGGTGAATTCCATTTGCTACAATAAGGAAACCATTTTCAATTAAAATAGAAAAAAGTGGACATACTCCTAGAAAGAAAAGGTAAATGAGGGGGAAATAAAGTAAAATGATGAGTTACGTCGAATTTGTCTACATGTTGGTAATATCTATTTATAAAATAATTCAATGGAATAACATTTTTGGATAGAACAAAGTGGCATTTGTTGACCATGGGTGGCAAGGTCAATACTCATCGTAGTTAAGATGAGTGTTACAAAAGATTTAAAATACAAAAGAAATACTTATGTTTAGAGAATGTTGGGTTATTAATTGAAAACAAAATTCTAGCGCAAAAATCTTGAGCCAACCATAAGGCAAACTCCACCATTTTGCTAGCTTCTACCCATGTCACCATTTTTCATCATGTTTTAGAATTATGAGCCAACCATAAGGCAAACTCCACCATTTTGCTAGCTTCTACCCATGTCACCATTTTTCATCATGTTTTAGAATTTTTAAAGATAAGATGAAAGAACCATTTAAGAGATAAGATGCATAAGGACATAAATAAATATATACAATGTTATTTCAGATCCAGGATCTAAAAGGCCTGCTCCATTTGCACCCACCCAAAACTACGAACACTAACTGCAAACATCGACTTACATACTCGCATCTCGATCAACCAGTAAAAAAATCAATAAAACAGACGAACACGTCCCTTATTCAGTGAAATGTGAATTTATGTATAAAGAGAGATGCCTACTTCCTTCTCTATTAAAATGTGGTCGATATCATAATAATATGCCATACTCAATCGCTGTTATTCTTATGGTGGGATCTGGATTTCAATTTTATTTAGGATTGGAAAAATTGAGCACGTAACTCAATCCACCACCTCATCCCAGGTAAATGATGAATAACTAACTATATTGAGACAATTATAGGGATATTGAAACAGGGAAGGCTAGGGAGAGACTCATGAAATTATATTTTGAAAATGAACATTTAAGTTTCATGATCTCGATCCCTTGGGAGTGTAGTATATTAGCATAAATAAGGACCATCGATTCTCCAAGTCAACCCACAAGCTTATAATCAAAACTAGATCCGGTAGAAACCATAAACAACGGAAACCAAAAGATTAAACCCAAGGCTGTAACTACAAATCCAAGTCAAACCCTAAAGGTACAGTCATGCATGGAAGAGAAGGGTTTTCACCCATGTCCAGCAAAGAAGGATTTAAAATCATGCTAGAGGATTAAATTGAGATGTAACCCATGACCGAGCACACAACGAAAACACAAATCCCGGTAGAGAAGGAAAAGATGTCCCTGCCGATAAATTGAAAAATCCGTCCTCCAACAGAGAGAAATCCGTCCTCCAACAGAGATATTAGAACCCAGGAAAAGAATTTTCACTCCATGCAGATAAATTCGACACGAATAGGTAAAAAACAATTACAACAAGCCAAAAGGTGCCCTTGAACAGAGAAAAACGCCCTCAAGCAAGCAAATCCACCCTTCAAATAGTCATATCTTCCCTCACAACCAAGAAAAATGACCTCATGCAGAAGAAATTGGACCCAAACAGCATAAAAAATGACTTTGCAGCATAAAAGTAGTACGTACAGTCTGTACTACCTTGGATATACAATTAGCTACGCTCATTAGAAAGGCCTCGAAAAACCGCAACCAACAAAAGAAAATTCATTGCAAACACATTCCTTGATCACAAGATATAAGCTTCTTAAGAAAAACTAGGTTCGGCAAAAAAAAGAGGCTGGGAGGTTGCCAGACCTAAAAGTGCAAAAAAAAACTTGAGAATTTAGAAAAATTAAAAGCCCTAAACTAGTCTTAGGAAAATCAATTCAAATATGGATAATGTGAAGTTGATTTTAATGAAATAATAGTTAATCTTATTTGATTTCTGCATTCCACACACAATGGCAAGGTCAGAATTTAAAAAAACTGAAAAAAATGAGGTAAACTTGCAAAACAAGGGTTAGGGTTAAAAAAAACTCAAACTTACATAAAATATGCCTAGATCTAAAGTGAAGTTTTGATGGATACTAGATTTAATAGAAAAATAACAAGATAAGGAGATCCTCAACAAAAACATAAGAAAATGTTCTTCTATTTTTTTTTCTTGAAGAACATACCTTAATCAACCTTTATTATGATAATCATCATCATCATCATCATCATAATCACATTTAAAATTTCATTGTCATCATCATAATCATCATCACTATTCTCATCATCATCATCATCATATAATCACATCATTGTTAATGTCATTATCACCCTCGTTTCTTATCATTATTTTCATCATCATCAATGTTATTTCCATTGACATCACCATCATCATCATCATCACCATCAACATCATGACAATTACCATTTCCATCATCATTATCATCATCATTGTCATCAACATGTTATTTTTAAAAGTGAATATGGCAATCAAGACATGATGTAAGATTCAACCTTCATTTCCAAAAGTGTTCTCCCTAAGATATGTATTTAGATTGTCATTGTAAATCCCAACAAAGTGGTAGAAAAAGATAGCTTTTTTTACCCCAATGATGATCCTAATGAGAAAATCCTTTTCATGTGAAGAGCCATCCTACAATTGTGTTGAATAGAGCCTCAAATCAATCACAATGAGAAACTTAAGCTTATAAGTGTCTTGCAATATTTGGAACAAGGATGCCCTCAAGACTAAGTCAAAATCTTTCTAAAAGTATACAAAACAACAAAAGACTTTGGAATACCATTGAATAACCTCCTCAATAATAGAAGAAAGTATATTTAAGATGTGATCTCATGTAATATTTGTTCTGAAACCTTGCTTCTCATACAAATTATTTTTTTCTCCTCCTAAAATATTAGAATATCCATGTATCTAAAATCATGGAAGAAACTTTAGCAAAGGTATGCCCAATCATGATTGTCCTAAATCCCTTGAATCCTAACTATTGCCCAAACTAAAAGTTAAGTTGATAGCTGTTCTCACCAAGTTTGGGAGGAGAACCAATGTTGTAAACTTTTGAACCAAGTTTGGGAGGAGAACCAATGTTGTAAACTTTTGAAGCAAGGCTAGGACAACACTAAATAAAGAAAGAAGGGTAAATTTGAATATAAGAGAAATGAGAAAAGTAAATATAAAATGGTAATAAAAAATGATAAAACATCTAAATGCCAAATTCCTTCTCTTAATTATGAGAAAAAAATTTAGACAATTTAAAGGCAAAAACTCATGTTTGTACAAAAGTATAGTAAACAATTTATGTAACTACAAAAAAAATAACAAACTTGCAAGAGGATGAAGAAAATGCTGCAACAAGATTTTCAAGATATTACATTGTTAGATTCTAGAGGACAAGATGATTTGAAAGGTGGAAAAGAAAAAGAGGACAATGAAAGTTAGCTTAAGAAAACAACTTAGATTTTATTTTTTGTAAAAAAAAATAAAAATGCCTAAGATTGCTCACTAAACTCCAAAACCACTAAATAAAGTAACAATGACTCAAGAATATTACCAAACTACAATTGAATCTGAAGTAGCATAAAAACATGTTGCAACTAGCTTTAATAATGAGAAATAAGAACACTGCAAAATCTTACACGGGAAGGGAGATCATTTCCAAAACCCATTGTAAGTGTCAACACAAGCTATGCAAGGAAATTATTGATATAGATTCTATGAACAATATGGTAAGTACAAAAATGGTACACTATTATATCCCATATGCATTCCAAAACCATTTCTAGAAAAAAACTACTTTTGGTAAAAAAATTGCAACTTTTAACAACAATTTCAACACATCCAAAAAAAATTTCAATCTCTTAACAACAATTTCAGCCTAATTAAAAGCACTTTCAAAGACTATTTGTTGGTAGATGCCTTTTTTTTGTCTAATGGCATACAATGCATTCCAATTCATTGAAGATGCATTCAAGTAGGTTGGTGATATATATTCCAAAACCATTTCTGGAAAAAAAAGCTACTTTTGATAAAAACTTTTGCAACTTTTAACAACTTCTTCAAGACAACCAAAAACATTTTCAAAGATTATTTAATAATGATGCATATTTTGGCAAAATTTTGCATCTCTTAACAACAATTTCAACATAATTAAAACCACTTTCAAATACTATTTTAACAATTTCAACATAATTAAAACCACTTTCAAACACTATTTATTGGTAGATGCCTTTTTTTGTCCAATGACACAACATAATTAAAACCACTTTTAAACACTATTTATTGGTAGATGCCTTTTTTGGTCCAATGGCATACAATGCATTCCAATTGATTAAAAGATGCATCCAAGTAGGTTGGTGAGCTGAATTAAAATCCAGTCAAATTCACAAATATTATAAATCAGAGTAAATAATTAAGAAACAACCTAGAAAAATGAAACTCCAAGTTTGTTTTAATAACTTGCACATAAAAAGAGTATGTTTACAATCTCTGAACTCTTCTTATTCTTCCCAGAGTTTTTTAGCCTATAAAAAACTCTATTAAATGACAAAAATGTTTAATAAAAGTAAAAATTCTACTATAGTTTGAATCAGCCAATAATGATGGCTTAATCTAAACCATTTTTGAAATCCACATCATATTACCCAGCATCTTCAGCCTCTTAATACATCTGCAAAAACATACCTACCCTGAAATATATTACAAGGGCTGAAGTTGTTTTCTCAAAACTTTGCTTACTTGGGGTGTTATGACTAAATCTAAATGCTAAGAACAAAAGTGAAAATCTAAATAAAAAAGTAAAAATATTAAAAATGAGGTGAAAGGCAAAGGCTTGCATACCTTAATCAACCTTCATGTCTGGCCTCGGTTCAAAGGCTACTGGCATCTCCCAGCAGTCCCCTATACTTTCAGTGGTGTCTATTATACTTTCAGTGGTTTCTATTAAAGGATGGTCGGGAAGCCAACTCCAAGGACGATTGGGAAGCCAACTCCATGTGTTTTCAGTGATACCATAAGCAAGGATCTCACTCACCTTCCTTTGCTGAAAGACTATGAAGTATATGCTATCCCCCACTCCTACGCAACATGTTTTGCAGTGAACAAAATACCTCTTGCCATTCATAGAATATCTCCTGCAATTCATAGATAATCTCTTAAGATGGGAAGCAGGAATTCTTGCAATCTCCTTCCACCAAGACGACGACGAAGAGGAGTTGAGGTTTACCTTCTCCAACTCCCATATAATAACGTCCAAAAGCTTCTCACTATTTCTCACTATGTGCGCCGCGACTAGAACCCGTGACCCGCAATTCAACAGGTGAGGCACCATGTATACTCCGCGGTCAGCTATCTCAGGCAATGGCCTAAAGATGGAAGTCCCACTCCCCTCTCTAATATTGTAACCCACAACGGTCCGCCGCAGAGAAATGGTCGCCAAACAGTATAAATAGCCGTTGCAGAAAACCAGCTGCTTCCCCACATGCTTCACATTTTCTGGCAGGTGTCCTGCAATTCTCCATGACTTGTCAATGGAATCGTATATTTCGACTTTAAGTGAAAGACTTTGTTTTGCCGTGCCCATCACCACGACTTTGTATGCGTCACCACTGTCACTCATGATGCCGGCGTTAAGGATGACGTCCAATGAAAAAACGGGAAGTTCTACATGCGTTCTTGTGAGAGGATTGCAAACAACAAATGGCATCCGCACATCAATATCACGAATACGACACAACAAGAAGAGGCCAGCTGCGGATCCGTGGCAGAATGAATAAATTGGATTTTTAATTTCTTCTGGATATTGTTGGAGGAAAGACAGGGAGACGGCCGAGATCTCCTTCCAGGTCTGATCGAAGAAACAGGAAGCCAATGATCCGGGGGCTTGCACAGGGACCCACGCATTCACCCATTTATGTGATGCGCCTTCTATCACAGTAACCAGCCATGGATCCTTGTTAGGGGTTTTCTTAACCCAACTATTTGTTATAAATTCTCTGGACGACAAAAGGACATTCCATTCCTTGGACACACTGCGAAATCTGCATACAGACTCTATTGGCAACCAAGCCCATATTTCCTCCATTAGATTCACATGCAACACGGACCAATCACAACACTTGTTCATATTACCCATTTCACTTAACCTAGAAGATAGAAGATGAAAGATGAAGAGAGTGAACAAGCACAATCTAAAACACAATGATTAATAATGGCTCCCACTCACACAATGGTTCTCAAACATACTTCACAAATATCTTTAAATCCAAAACTCAAAAACTAGTTTATATAGGAGTTTGTCTACTCTTTCTGTCAAATCCGAAAGAGCATGGGGCACGGAGCATAGGGCATGGAGCATGTACACCTATACCCAAAGGGGATCTCAAAGTCCCACAATGTGACTTTAAAGAATATATTATTATTATTATTTTGCAATACAATATTAATATATCCAAAATCTAATTTTTTGAGCGGAATTAATTTATAATGGACCAAAAATTTATTAGGCACCATCACCAAATAGACCAAAAAGCCTAGAAATCTGCTTTGTAAATTTTGTGAAAAAAAATTTAAAAAAAAAACAATATTTTAAACACTTTTTTAATAAAATTTGAAAAAAATATATAAATATATACATTATAATATATAGAGAGTTCACGAATATTGCAAATCTAAAACTTGATAGGGTATGTACACCTCTACGCAAAGGGGTCCCAAAGTCTTGCAAATGTGAACTTAAAAATATATTATTATTATTATTATTATTATTTTCTTTTGCATTTCAATATTATTGCATCCAAAACCTAATTCTTTGAGTGGAATTAGTTTACAATGGGACAAAAATCCATTCATTACCAAATAGACCAAGAGGACCATGCTATGTACATTTTGTGGGAAATAAAATAGAAAAATTTCAATATTCTAAACACTCTTAATAAAATTTGAAAAAACCATTAAAGTATGCATTATAATATGTTGAATAAATTTCACTTATGACCCTAATGGTCTTTAAATGCATATATTACATAACCTTAATAATATTTGTGGAACACATTGGTTTGAGTGGACATCCCTAGCCGTACCACATATTGGGTCATCATTTACATCATAAATTACCTTAACACTTATTTGTACACATAGGACTAAGCCTCATTAGTAATAATCTCACTTGAGAAAATATAAATTTTATGACATAATATAATGGGATACTTAATGTTCCCAAACAATTTTTATGTAAGAGCAATAAAGAGGTAATAGATTGATGACTTACTATTAGAACATTATTACACCTAAGGACCTTAGTCATACATCATTTTGGTGATTAATTAGTCCAAAACTGGCTAATAATTACAATCCAAGGTTGTTAGAAGGTTGTTAGAAGGTTGTTAGAAGTTAGTTAGGGTAAATGATGGCTTATCCACCAAAGTATGGGCCAAAATTAGTCAAATATAGTTTTTGGCGCCCTAATAATGACCACTACCAACATTTTTTACCACAATCTGAGCTAAGGCACCTTGTTTCCCTATTTTAAGGAAATTGTTTTTGACTTAAGGCACCCATGCATTGAACCTAGTCATTTTGATCCTTTCTTAGTTGTTTTGGCCTATACTTGGATACCTAAATCCACCCAATCTTATCCACCAGATGTGTGAGTCTTATTAATATCTTTGCATGCCTATCCAACGTTCACATGGACAATTCGTACCTGTTTAGTTAGATTTGGGAGCCTATTCGTCAACCTAAAGGGGATTAAGGTCCAATGTAAGCTAGCCACTTGTACAACCTCCAAAGGAAAACAAATTCTTCTTATTGTTATATAAGGAGGATCACAACTCATTGTTGGGTTGGACAGTTAATAAAATATGATATTTGATCATTTGTTTATCTGGTTTTTAACAATTATATTACTGGTTTTTGATCATTTGTGACTGGTTTTTTATCATTTATATTCTAGAATTTTTTTTTCACTAATATCTTGCATACTTAGCCATTTATTTCAACTGTGAAGTAATCTATAGATGCTATATCCTACTATGATATAGATTTCACACTTACTATACATAGATAATTTGAAAAATGATATCTCATATGTTGGACTATGAGATCCCTTAAATATTTAAACAAAAAGAGTGAAGGGAGCTCAAAATTAGATAGTTCATTAGGCACAATATTTCCTAACAATTTCCAAATGGGGTAGCAAGCTAAGTGGGCTTGACTATGGGTAAAACTTCAAAGTTAAGTGCACTTGAGCCAAATGACTCTTGGAATGGATGCCCTCTCGAGAATCATTTGCTACCATGTGAAATCCCAGAAGTGGTGCAATGAGTGCTAAGTGGGCTATTAAAAAAATACAAGAAATTGGTCAGTTGTAACTATACTCATGAGTTATGGGATATGGGTCATAGACTAATGTCTAACTCTATGTTGATAATCCCAAATTTTTTTTATCATATGTTGGACTTCGAAATCTCCTAAATATTTAAATAATGAGCATATCCATATATCTCAATGTATCAAAGGAAACATAAGTAAAAATTATTGTGAAGAACTGCTAGGTTCCACATAGGATCCAGTAGTAGAAAGAAGGTGAAAAATCCAACATGGAATATTGGCTACAAATTTAAGGGAAAAATAATTGATTATATAATGCTCTCCAAAAATTTGAGGGTAAGATAGTGAGGTAGGTGCAAGTAGTAGAGGGGAGAGGGGAGCAGATAGGAAGGGGGAGGGAGGTCATTCATGACCTCGATGAAATAAAATATATAGAGTATGCTTGGGGTCTCAGCATCACCACAAATAATGAGTTGGAAACCTTTACATTGCTAAGGGTACTCAAAAGTAATGGAGTTAGTAAAGTCACAATAATTGGAGACTTTGTGGTTATTATAAGAGCTCTTCATTGTTGGACATTCTCATATAGCCTCCCTTTTACTAGATTATCTCAACGAATTATGGCTATAGCAAGATAATTTAATCCTATCGAATTTTACCTCATCCTCCTATCAATTAATTAAAAAGAAAATAATGGGATCTTAATAAATAAAGGCATCATTAGTATAAAATATGAGGTTGGGAAGGGATAGACGTAGGAAATTTAATTCCATGTCTCCCCTCACATAAATGTCATTAAGGTAATGTCATTACACCTGAACATGAAATCAAAGGAAAGTCTGTCAATTAAACCCCATCACCTTTCCCCAAGACTATTTAACCTTCTCACAATGATGTTAATGTAGGTATGGGTGACAAGTTTGGCCTCATGTGTGGGAATTTTTGGATGTTCACTAGAATAAATATGGCAAGAGTGGAATCCAAACATGCATCATTTGGTAAGCCTAGAGTAGTGCTAAGCTTCCATCCAGTTCTAGTTAATCTTCATTGGAGGGCTCTTTATGGGAAGGTAAGCCTTACATGGTACAATTCAACTATCAAAATTGTTGTTACATAATCTATGATTTGAAGGAGATATATAGTGGTATATAACACTTTGAGAGGAATGTTGAGGAGACCAACAAAATCATGGCTTCCTCAACTAAGAAATGGAGTAAATGTAAGGAGGAAATAAAGATTCATACAAGAGAGAAGAGCCAATTTTGTGACTACTGCATCACTAAAGTGAGTGAGAACATCATCAAGTGGCAAGAATGAGACACAAAAACATAGGATTTCATGATAGCTTACTGAACAATAATACAATCTATGATTGGTAAAACGATGCACTACCTTGATCTCCCTAGTCCTACAATTAGTACATTTCATGTGGGTACTTTGGATGATTCATCCTCATGTGAATTTCCTGAAAATACAAGTTATTTTGATGTTCTTCACCTAAGACATGTAGTCAAAGCTTCAATTGACCATCTAGGTGCACTTTCCATTGAGGAAATGGAGGAAGATGGAATTGCAAAATAAGTGAACTTAAACAACGTTGTCCACTTAAGGCATAATTAAGTTTATGGTTTATTATTGTATTATCACTTTGTTTTTATTTTAGGATAGTTCATTAGGAAGTAAACCTACGCATTGACAACTACAAGTTTTTGGAAGTTTCAATGCAAACAAATTTTTGGATGGAACATGTTCAGAAGAAGACTAGAGGCAAGGCTATAGTGCATACATTGACTTTTGTAACTCTAGCTATATATGAAAACCACAATCCTTTTAATACAACCATTTAATCATTATTGTGAAAAAAAATCTAAAAGTAAGGTCTCCTTCATCACAAAGAATAATTCAAACTCTAAAAAGATGTCATGTCGAATGTCAATTGCAAGTGTTCAAAGTCGGGGTAAAAATATCAATGTGAAAACCAGTAAAATTTTTCAAGGTGATTGTCAACCCAACTATATGAAATGGTATCTTCACTCGACTACTTTAACTTCATCTCATCTAATTATATATATTTTATAATTAAAATATATTTTAATATAAGATCAAGTCAAATATTATAGAAATTTATAAAAAAAATGGAAAAATGACTACAACATTCTCTATAAGATAATAATGTGTATTTAGATAATGTAATATCCAAATAACCATTGTGAACCAATATCAAAGGTAGTAGTGTTATAGGCTAATGTGTTAATATCTAGAATGAAAACCAACCCAACTAGTGGGGGTTGCATTTTGGTATTGGGGATTACATAATCGTTAATGTCAAATCAACTTGTTGTAAATATAGTGATTTTATTATTCATAATACTTTGAAGGCCATTCCAAACCACAATGGAATGATTGGTTTCGGTCTAAGGGATTACATAGTAGTCAATGCCAAATAATTTTGGTGTAAACATGTGTAAATGTAATGATTATATTATGAATAATACTTGAAGGAAATTCTAACAACAATGGAAGGATTGGTTGTGCTAAAGATAATGATTATATTATGTGTGGCATTCCAAGGCAATCCCAAAAAACAATGGAGGGATTGGTTATGGTAATCACATTTTTTAATATAAATTGTGTATTATAAATATATAGATTTAGGGTCCTCACATGAAGATGAGGGATCTTTTAGGTGCAATTGTAGATTCGTGAAATGATCAAGAGTTTAGAAAATAAAAAATGCTCGAGCATTCTTACATCTAGTCATGGGCGTGATTGGGCCTCCCATGTCAGTTAAAATGCATGATAGGAAACAAAAGCGCTCAAGAATTATTTAACTGCATGATACTCAAGCATTATAACTCTCTACCAATATGTAATTACATAACGCTAGAGCATTATGTATTACCTAACGCTAGAGTGTTATGTATTACATAACGCTAGAGCGTTATGTATTACATAACACTCTAGCATTATTTGGTCCATAAATGCTTGAGCATTTTACTTAACATAGTATAAACCCAAAAGGGGTCGTGACTGACCTCCATTCCGTGTCCAATAGAAAATAATAGTCACGAGAAAGTGGTGAGGAGAAGCAAGAATTATCAAGCGTTCTACAATAATAGAGGGGGAAATTGGACGAGGATGACATAAATTTGAATAGGAGAGAAAATTGGAAGAGTAGGCATGGTTCCTTAAGCAACTATGCTCTTGAATTTTTCCTCATTTCCTTATTAAACATATAATTTTTGTTGTTTCCCCAATTTGTAAATCCAATTAAATGAAACCAAAAATTAAATTTCCATAACAAATTACATACTAAATCCATAACCATAGTCTAATTATGTACCAAATCCAACTTGAAAATGAATGGGTTCACAAATGTTGAGGATCTCACTCAATGTAATGTACCCAAACAAAGATTTAGCCACACTAACTCAAAAATGGCATTCTTGGACTTATAACTTGAAAAACATTTGGTTCAAACACTACTGGACTAATACTAAATATTTCAAATGGAGTTGCTAGAACACCTATAGAATCTAAAAAACTCAAAATATACACATCCCATACACCTAAACAAATTCACTCAGGGATTTGCTTTTATATTTTGCATATTTCGAAGTGCATCGCACCTGGGAAAGGCCAAAAATTACCAAAGGCAATGGCCCCAGGAATTGTGTGGAAACTTCTATGTTTCTAGTGAAATACTAGAAATAATAGTAAGGAATTGTACTTCATATTTGAGAAACATGGTTAGATACATATGCATCAATTTGAAATTATGAGGGATTGGCTCATTATTTCATCACATAAAGGAAGACTAGCTCGAATTTGACTAGTAAAGACTACTGGTTTCCAACTCTTTCCAAACACACTAAGACTCTCCCAAATTCGACCATAGAGGCTCATATATATATATATATTAAAACACCCCAAACTAAGCTATAGGGTTCACATACTAATTACAGAGAACACTTATGGAGTACTTACAACACAGAAATTAAGTTTGCTTTACCATTTGTGCATATTTTTACAAAGAACATTTAACCTTGGAGAATGGACATGAAACTGTTGGAGAAAGGAGCTTTATTTTTATTGGATGGATACTTTCATAAATTCCATGGCTATAAATATAGATGCAAATATCGATAAATATATTACATTTGATTGGAAAAGATAACCAGAAGAAAATCTTGACAATACAAACCAAGAAAATGGATTTTTCATTACAAAACTCTTTCCTCTTGAAGGACCACAACCCTGAATTTTGATCTACATCAATGGATGTTCCCTCCACTAGATAGAGGGTTTTTAAAACCAATACAACAACCAAGATACACTTTACACACCACAGGTGCGCTCTCCTCATCCTAGAACACAAAAAATCAAAACTAGCTCTGAAAACAGTCCTCCCCAGTCCTCCCCATCCAAGATTTCATGTCCTCGAGCAATTTAAATCTAGTTGTAGAAGTACTTGCTTTCTTTTCCCCAAATTTTTACACAAACCATTTATTTGCATCCGCCTTAAGTGGTGACTATTTAGATGGTTGTAACTTCAAGTGAACCAAATCACCAACTTAATTTTCCACAAACTGAATCACATTAAAACTGAAAATGATATCATGATTCTAATCGGAAGGAGGTGAAGTATCATATTCTCAATGTATGCCCCTGCAAGGTACTCAAGATCTCCTGCTGAATTGTCAAGCATTGAGTTTTCAAGATCTCAATCTAGTCTTAAAATATCCATCATGCTTTTTTGGCGGAAACTCTAATTACAACCATCCAACTCTCATACTCTAACTACTTTTTTCATGCATGATTCCTCAAGTTTCCATTTATGTAAAGGTTGAACCTACTACCATAGATAGTGGCCAACATAAACATCCAAGTGAAGTCTACAGTTCTACTGCCATACTTGATTCTAATTACTGGAAAAAGAAGTCTGTCTTTCTTACTGGTCATAATTTACAGCTACTTTTGATATCTAACAAACCCCTCAAATGGTAGTGCCTTTCCCCATGCTATTGTATGTCCAACCCAATTGAAACAAATGAATCCCATAATGATCCCAAGGTCCCAAATGAACCTGAGAATTGCAAGGTGTCTACTACATCGACCTCTACACTACATAGTATCAGCATAAGGATCCTTATGAAAACTCCCAAACCGACTAACAGGAAAATATTGTGTCCATCCTTCATAAAATTCCCCACTTAGGAAACAATTCCACTACTCCACATGGATAGAATCCTGAAACTGATGGCTGGCTTGCTCTCCTTTTCCAGCTACTAAATTGTAGAACCAAAAAATATCAGTATCTCACTGTCGATGCTACACCCCTCCAAACAGATAAAATTGGAAACCCTAATTTCTACAGTTTCTGCTGAATTTAGGTCAAAATTGAAAATTCTCGGATCTGAGATCTGACTCCACATATGAATGTTACCTCCTAAGTAGAGTTCAATAATTCTAAGATAGAGCTTTATATGAGGATGGAAAGGATTATAACTGAAAGCCCTAGTTTCCAACTTTCGGCAATTGCTACAAGTATTTGTCGCAATGCTTTCTACTAGTCCTGCTGATACCATGTTAGAATTTTAACTTAAGAGCAATTATGTTCGAATTTCATTTAATTTATCACATCACATCATAATAATTGCATGCATAAGGATAATTGAAAGAAATACATTTAACAATAGACACAAATATTTATCCTAGGAAAACCCTCTAATGGGAATAACCTAGTAGAACTTCTCATTATAGATTCATCAACAAAGTACAATGTCAATACAATTAAGAGATAAAGCTCTCTCACATAAAAAAAATACACAAAAAGAAAAGATAAGATAACCCCGAGAATATGTCTTCCTTTAGCTCTTACTATTCTCTTCATCTTGTGCAGTTCTCTCTCTCTTGCTTGAGCAAACTTATATGATATCTCCAAATGAGTAATTTGCCCTCCTTATTTATACACTTTTCTCGCTGATTTTTTCACTATAGAGACAAATTCACTGGGGAAAGTTTTCCCATTGTTTGGGGCAGTTTGACCCATTGATTTCTGTGCGGACGACTTGTTTATTTTCACTTGATTTCTCGAGAGTATATCTTTAGCATTATTCTTTTAGGGTTTTACATTAGGATTTATGAAAATCTCAACATTTCAAAGATAAGGTAGTTACCTTATTATTTCGAATATTTTAGAGTCTTGTGTGAGCATTGCAGTTGAAGAAAAGAGATAAGTTTCAAAGAATAATTGCTTTTGGACATAGCTATCTATGACATTGTTTTTTCTCTTGTAGACAAAGTGAGGTAAGACAAATGTGCAGTGATATACAAAACGCATCTGTCATGAAAAATATGTTTCTTTTACTTACTATACATCATATATTTTAGTCTACAAGCCTCTTGATTACAACTAAAACCTTAATCCTGAGGATGAATTACAGTTTCGATACTAGACTTCTCTCTTCCGCTTTGTTACATCCTAAGAAATTTCATAAGTTACATCATACTTACATACAAAAGTATACAATATAAATAATTACACGTGGAAGTATTTATTTAGAGGATATTTGTATTGTTTGGAAGTTGCTTTAGAAAACACATCAAATTATTGAGGGATATGGGTGTACATACATCATGTGATTAATTTTACTTAGGTCAATGATCTAATCACTGTGCATAATTGACATATAATTGCTTGGTAGGTGAATTACTCAACAACATGTCTTGAATTCCATGCTCCTCCTAGTTTATTATAAATGGGAATGATATCTATGTAGTCATATAACAATTATATAGATTCAATCCTTCTATTAGTGTTATTCCATGTTTATGTTGTGTTTTATGTGTATGGATTTAAAGCTTCTGTATGGTCCTGATTAGTGCTCTTTTTTTCTAAACATGGTATCAGAGTGTGGGACATAGAGATATCCCCATTTATTTTGTTTTCATTGGTTGTGGCCTCAGTTTGTACTATGATCACGACCCTATGTTTTCCCATCTCAACGCACTCTCCTTGTGGTTCGAACTACTCCCCCATGTGTTGTGTATTCCTCCTTAGTGGTTTCTCCTTTCTTGTGGCTTTGCGAAAGTCATGTATAGGTTTTGGTGTATTTTATTTTAATGCTTTGTGACCCTATTTCAAATCCATCCATCTTTGAATAGAACTTGTGCAAGTTTTCTCATAGATATGAGTGGAGGATTTATAATGGCATTATAATGTGTCTCCATGGTCATATTTGTTGAGTTTTGTGGCCCTTCTTGTGGTCTCCTTTTGTTCCTTCTAAAAGGGGATATTGTTACCTTGATGGCATTTTACTCTTGTTTTCCATTGTTCACAGATTTGTGTTCGAAGAAGGTATGTATTTGCAATAGGTTCCTATACCACTTTATCATGGCCCTTTGATTGCATGAGTTCAATTCTCTTTGTGTGAGGAATTTGACTAGTGCTATATATTTTGTGTTAATTGGACTTTTGTATCCTCACATTCATGTATTTCACACCCTCTATATTGTTTGGTTTACCTTGTGTGCGTATTTTCCATAGAAATGACCGTAGGTGGAGAGGTATTTTATCTTTTTCTTTCAGGATTCTTCCAATATATTTTGGATCTATGGAATTGGTAGATTTGGGATCTACTATGTAGTCTGTATTTGAGTTTTTTTTGGGGGGAACATCGTCCATATTCATAATTATGCATTGTTATTTAGGTTTGCAGCATGAATTGACCCTTGGATGGTTAGAGAACCTAGATCTTTGGACCTCTATGTTTATAATCATGAATTGGATCCTTGGATGAGTCATGTGGATTCTCTAGTCATATACTTAGATATGGCGTACACAACATTTTGAGACATCCCTTATCCCTTGGATCTATCTTATAGAAGCTTGGATCATGCTCCTCAATTGGATGGATAAAGGCTTGCCATCTTATTAGCACAATTTCTTCAAAGCATATGGTACTTTCAATGTGCATCATCCTCAATTTTTTGGTTATTATGTGGATTGTTTGTATTATGCTTTTCCCACTTGCCTATTTTTATATGTTGTATTTAAAAAAGGGAATGAGAACTTCTGTCATAGATAAAATTTTTCTTGATCTTAACACTCATGTTAGAAGTAATGGTCTTCCAAATTTTATATGGTCGTGGAAGATACTTTTATGTAGAGGATAATTTATATCTTTGACATATACATGGTCATGTGGAATTGATTTAAAGGTGAATCTTTCCTTTGTAAATATTTAGGTAATATATGAATCTTAGATTTTTTCTTATCCATGCATGGTTGCTTGGAGCTATTATATGGATCTTTGTGTTAGAATATTATAAATACTCAGAGGGGGGTGAATTAGTATTAGTGAAGTTATGAACAATTTTTACTTCATATCATATTTAAACTTGAACTCAAATTATGCATTCACATAAACAATAACATTCATCCACATATGCAAAAAATACATAACACAAGGCTTTTACGTGGAAATCCAAACGGAAGAAAAACATGGAATGTTCTCTTATATTAAAAGATTACATTCATGAAAGCAAAAACTTCCAAATTTCTCTAGAACCAACTAGAAGGAGGCACCACCCCCTAGTTTTATAGGCACTGACCAGAAGGAAGCACCAAATCCTTGATTTACCATCTTCAATTGGAAGGAGGAACTGACCCCCTGTTGCTTTCCCTATCCTACGACCATGATATGTCTGTATAAGATACTTATTTTGTATTCTACCAACCCATGCACACGACATATTAACTGCTTTTCGTTCCGTTTTACGCACTTTCTATATGTTGTGATCTTTCTATCTATGAACCGTATCCCATACTTCACTTCACTTCATCAGCATTACACACTTGACTTCATACTTCCAAAATGGTGCATTGCTTATTCAAGCATTTTGCTTATGCACATCTACAAACTCAATTGATATTGCACATCCTGTGCTATGTTGCATTTCTGACATTATGCATCTGTATCAGATCACATAGATAATTGTGTGCACCTTTTTCTATGCCATAGTTTTGTCTTAGCACATGAGTCTTAGATAATATGTGACCTTCTACATACCATCTGCAATACAGCCTTTTTGTTCTTACACACTTGTCTTAGATAAACCTCATCAAAATGCGCATCTTCTACTATGCTGCATTTCTGTCTTCTCGCATTTGTATCAGATGTACTGTTTCATCTTCTGCTTCACTTGTTGTTCTTCAACACTTCACTTCATCTTTCTATGCATCATTTGTTGTACTACATTTTTTTCATTAATCTCTTCTACTAAATTATTTTGTTCCAGTTCCATGAGTCATCGATACCCCAAGAATTAGAAGCTTGCCAAATTGAATTCCTACCACTTTTTCCTCTTGAAGATTCAAGCAGCAAGCTTACTTCAACTCTCCAACTTCGCTTCTTATTTTTACTTGGTCTGCGCAAACTATATGTCTACAAGTTTTTCATAGCATCCCTTCCTCCTTGCTTTTCGGTCAAGATAATTTCTACATCTGCCACTTGTAATGATATCCGCAACTAAGGTGTCATCCATTGTGGGTATTTTGCATACTTGGTCCTTTGCATTGTGGGTCTTGTGCACTTTGGAACCACTCCACGTGGGGACTTGTGCCCTTGAAGTACCATTTCTTGTGGGTATTGCGCACTTGACTTCTTCGACCACATCTTGTTTCTGGGACTCTTGTGCACTTCAAATACTTGTATACTTCTTCTGATTGGTGAGTCTTGTGCACTTCTAGGACTTGCATTACTATCCAACCAATTCTTTCTCTCGAACGTCTTACACACTCCCAAGACTCATCCTACCATATTCTTGGAATTAAGTTTGAATAATATGGATGGTGTCTTGCACACATAGCTTAATTACTTCTTCAAACTAGATGTACCTCTACAATCTATATGTTCATCTTCAAACTAGATGTACTTCTACAATCTGTATGTACTTCTTCAAAATAGATCTCATATACTTCTTCAAATTGGAATAAGTATATTTAATCCTCTTTGACATTAGTTGACATCAATGAAAACCAAATTTAAACAATCTCCCCCTTTGGAATTGATGTCAACACCTCATGAAGCTATGCACGTCAACACCTCATGAAGTTGTGCTCTTCCTCTATTTTGTTCACAGTACTCCCCTTATGCTCTTTGCAGTTTGAGCATCTACTCATTTTATATTATTGTTTTCTTTCATTTATGCGTGGATCTATTCCACTGATGCATGCTTCATGATCTTTCATCATTTTTCATTTGCACGACCTCCAATCAATACTTCTCTATTTTTTTTCATCTATGCGCAAATCTCATGCTTCATGACAAAATTACATGCTTCATGATCTTTCTCCGCCTTTGACATCAATGGAAAAGAGGTGCCTTTAATGAACAATTTAAGGTTCTTCTTTCTGCAAATTTGTGCTGGCCTTCATACATTTTCTTACTCCAATTACTTCCCCCATCTTCATGCTTTATTCTTTTCCTAAGGAGTAACGTTTTCTACTCACGTTCCTAATTGAACTGTGGTTGCAAACTTCTATAGAGTTGCCTTTGCAACTACAACCTTTTTCTTTCATTTTTCCTTCCTTAAATGAGATTCTTTCTTCCACCTTCTCATCATGGATTGAATTCAGAGTATCTACACATTCATCAATTGTATCTCCGATTTCCCTTTGTAATTGTGAGAAAGATTATGTGATACTAAAGGATTCTTTCTATAGTGGTTCAAGCCTGTTAATGATCTTCTGTTGTTCTTCCCGAATCCTACTTACTTCTTGCTACTACTTATTGTACTCACCCATCTTGTTCATCTTCTCAATAGTTGGTAGGAAATGAAATATACCACCGATATTTTGTTCCAATTATTGCACATCCTGAAGACTCTTACCTACTTCAGTTAATTGTTCATTTGCAATTAGCTTTCCCCATAGGTGAGCACTTTCTTGATGCAGCTCCACACATTTTAACTCCAAGGTCCCACTGTTCTCAATTGCAATGTTTATTCTCTCCATCCTATTTTCACGTTCTACCTTGACCTCTGGAGGGGTTCCTAGTGGTTGTTTAAGTGATAGAGATTCAACTTTTCCTTGCAATTCTTGGATAGCCTTGACCTATATTTACCACTTTTATTACTGGAGAAGTTTCTTCATCATATTGAACCTATGTAAGCACATTGAGCACTTCTTCCACTACCCAATATATATTTAAGGAATTATGTTGTACTTTATCCACTTACTGCTTTAGATTATTACCTCTTGTGACTAGTTCTTCTGCTTTCTTTTCCAACTCTGATGTCTTTTGCGCAGTCTTTTCTTTTTCTATCTTTAGGCCATAACATTCTTCCTGTAGAACTTCCTTCTCACTCTGGATTTTATACAAGTTATCTATCACATATTCATGTCTCCATCTAATTTCCTAAAAAATGGTTGTGTGTAGTGCATGTATCTCATTTAAAGGTAAGTGTGACAGATTTATTTCTACATGAATTATTGCTTTCTGCATCTCTTGAGTCGGAAGCGTCATAGATGCAGATGAAATATTATGTGTTTGATGCAACTCTATTTCCTTTGTCTGTGTGATAGGATGTGTCTATGAACTACCTATATGTGTGTTTGAGCATGCTTCCACATCATTTCTTCCTTATCCCCAGGTTTTCAATATCAATTTCTCCATTGTTGCAAACTTTTCTTCGATCTGAAGCACGATCTCCTATTGCTACGTCACAAGATCTTCAATTTCACCCTTTGTAGCCATATTCTCTATTGCTTCTTCAGTATCTTTTCTAACCTCCACACCAATTCGTGTAATATCATTCGATGTTAGTGCCAGAACAAGGTTAGGTTTGGATGATTTCCTTTTCTTCCTTGAAGACTCTCCAGAATGAGTCATTTTTGTTCTCTTCTTAGCTGGCGCATATTGTTGTGTTGGTTTAGGAGGAATTCCTACGCCAATATTTTACTATTCTGTGGTTGTTGGCTTATTACGCAATTCTCGTTGTGCATCTTCTTTTCTCCTTTTGTTAATGGAATCCTCCATGTTGGATCCCATTCTTGGATGATTTTTGCATTATCATCCTTAGAACAAATAAACATGGTAGGTAACCATTGCCTATTAGGATCCCTCTTGGATCGTATGTAATTCTGATGCATTCCAATTTGAAACACACAATTCCCTTGTAGGATTCAATTATGTGAGTCTGTAAGTGTGGAGTCTTGCATAGAATGAATCTAATATCCTCACTGTATGTGTAAAATTTGACGTTCTTGTCTTCATTTTTACGTGCAATCTTAGAGAACCACCTATTTATATGTATAGCTGCTACGAATGGCCTTCTATTCCTATTAAGGAATTGAATCCCCTTTGGTTCTTTAAATACTGTAAGAGAAATACATATCAATAATCAGGTATAAAGAAAGGGGTTACCTTTTGCTTATGTTTCTAGGTAGTCTTCCATAAATTTGTTCAACAAGAATGTTGACTAGTTTATTTGTACTCTCTCCAAACACTTCTTTGTGGCTAGAATGATTGCTACAATGACTTGGCCCTAGTTATAGCTAGCATGTGCCCTCCTTGGAGTCTCCTTCACTCTTTTGGTTCCCACATGGTTCAGTTATTCTCAGTTCTACTCTAGTTGACTAATCATTAACCATCGGTGGCCACTAGACCTTATCAGGAGATAGTTCCAATGCAAACTAAGCCATGACTCGAGGAGAATTCGAACTCTCCTAAGGGTATTGAATTCATTCTATTGTATTGCCATATTTTTTCCAGCTTACAATTGATTAATGTATCAACATCAGGTTCTCACATATTTTGAGTTTATATGTGAATTTGATCATACTTCTTGCTAATTCTTCTCTTTAGTTAACACAGTGAAATTGTGAGGTTTCTTCAAGCTTCGTGATCTACCCCTGTGGAATTTCACAGAGATGTTGTAGAGGGATTAAGTAAAGATGTATGAAAATAATTTTCTTAGCTTGGAAAGGGTATAAAATTCCATATTTATATTTCTTAGAATCATTCCCTCCCAAATGTTTTGGAAGGAAAATAAAAAACATTAAAAGGTATAGTTACCTTGTGTTAATAATATACACTAACATAAGAGGGTTGGGAAAGAACTCCAATTTTTTTTCCTTTGGTAGTTTAGTTGACCTACATAAGCCTACTATTATATTGATCGAAGAGACAATGAGAAAGAGTAAAAGGATAGTGGAGGAATTTGCAAAGACTTGGAAGGAATATGAATTTTTAGTCATTTATTCTACAAGGTGTTCTATTGGTTTGTTAAAGTATAATTTTTATGGAATACCCAACATTCTATGATAAACAACTTATGGAACCCTTGAGTGTCATGTCCTAAACTTTTATTTTTTAATCCTTTTATTAAAATTATTAAACTTGGCAAAAAATTATTTGATAAATTCAAGATAATCATTAAAGTTGGTAGCATTGTTTCCTGGGTTTTCACCCAAACATGTGCTAATGTGCACCTACTAACTAGTAGTAGCCGTCTCGATTAAAGCAGTAAAACAAAATGTAAAAACTTGAAGATAAATCCAACATGTGCATGTAAAAACTTGAAAGTAAATAGCAAAGAACTCAGATCTCAATGCAAAACAGATTCTTTATTCATGGAAAAAATAGTTTTACAGAAATCATATTACCTCAATGGCGATGATTGTTGAGGTTGAGCAACTGCAAGGTTGAGATGCTCCAATGTTCCAATGGTCTCTTCTTTTCCAATGCTTCAATGGTTGGGAAAATCTCAAAAGATGGGCAAAGCTCAAGATGGATTTTGGTAGCATGAGGATAGGATGAATATGGAATGAATAGTGAGGAGCCCCTATCACCTTTTTATAGTTTTTTGGTGATGGAGAATACAACCATGGTTTTGAGGAAACCAATGGTATTGCTAAAAATGGTTTAGGTTTCTTTTTCCCTCTTTTTCATTTTTGAATATTATTCCCTTTTAATTGATTTTTGGGAATTTTGGACCCTTTTTGAGGGTTTTTTTTGTGTTTTTTAAGGAAAAATGAATATTTTAAGGAGAAAAAGATGTATTTTGGTCTTTTTGGTGACCTTTTGAAGGTTTTAGAAGCAAAAATGGTAGGAAAAGTGGACAAATGGGTCATGTGCATAGGGAAATGAGCTAGTGACCACTTTTTGGGTGTTAACAGATTGCCCCCTGATGTGTGAGGGCAGGAGCTCATCGTATGGCCGATATACATCATAGTTTCTTTGCCTTTTTCCTGGTATTTGGAGGAGATAAGAGACCGATTGGAGATTGGAACACCGAGCCCATGCAAACTGCAGAAACTAAAAATACATGTCCTCAAAATCAATGAGAAATAATATATGATAATGGACGAGGTGGGCATACCCATGCTCGTATTAAGATATAAAAATAACAATGAGGCCCAAAAAGGGGACCTGATCAATACATATAAACCTGTTGTGTACATCATAATGGTCCAGAGGGGACACAATGCTGGGACATACTCATGGCCATACCATGACTGATCTGAAAAAATGATACACTGGAAAATTATCAATCATTTTGCGTGGTGTCAGAAGGACTAATAAAATGCTTGATCTGAAGGTGTCCAACAACTGTGGGGACTCAAAAAATGTGATTCAAAATTTGAAAAGTATACTGAACTGTACACTCGAGGAAGTATACAATTGGGGTACTTCCAAATGTTGTCGCCTAACGCAGCCCGGATATCCACATGAACATATAATTGGTTGTTCCTAAAGTACACTCACGAATGTGCTAGAGTCAGGTGACATCCAGGGTCTTCAACTAATAACGGAACAGATCGATACCCTGTACGAATCTCAACGATGCGATCAAGGTGTTGACATCGAGCATGTGAGAAACAATCATTTGGAGAGGCACTAATGAATCCTTTCAAAATGATCCGTAGGCACTCACCACTAATGGTGATGAGTCCAAGGCACAGGTACCTCTGGGTCTATCCTTTGGAATAGATTGGTTGGCGTCGACAGAGGGAGACCTTGGAAATACCAAAACAATTATGTTTCCTTGATAGGAGCGTGAGGTAGACAACCAAAGTGGGATAGTACTGATAGTGGGATTGACATACTGTGGGGATGGGAAATAACTTGGGTTTTTAGAGTGGGAGGACTCAAACCTCCTTTGTTCAGAGTATGATGATATGGTTGACCTAGAATCATATGAAAGTAACTTTTAAGTATGGGGATCATAGCCTTAAGGGATCAGGGGTAAGTATTGCAGGATGGATTCACTCTGGGAGACAAGATCATGGATGATATCAGGGGACTCTCAAGGTGAGATATTGCAGAATACTCTGAACGAAGGTGACCATAATGTGGAAGCCTCCATGTGAGTAGAAATGATCTGTTGTGGTGCCGAGAGGTACCGTTGGGGCCTTCTTGATTGTTTAAGGAGCTCCAAGAAAGGACAGAAGTGTGCTCTATAATGGTACTGTCGTGTGAATTTGTACAAGCCCAGGACAGTTCATGCTCGTGGTTGTTTTTAGTTTTTAGAGAGTCTAAAAGCAGTAAGTAGACTCCGAGGGTGTTCTTTTTCGTGTGTTAGTCTCCAAGGCCTGAAAAAGCGTAAAATAATGCAAATGGAGAACTCTTCTAGCCAATGTGACTAGAGTATTCCTTTTTTGTAATTGGTCTACAAGGTCCGGAAAAGAGGTAAACTTATACTAGGTAGACGCCCATTCAAATATGTTTAATGAGCATGAAAGGAAGCAATATTGCTCGGCGATCTTTTCATTGTTTTAGGAGTCAGAAAAGAGATTAACATAAATTCCCTAAGTTCCTTTTTCATAAAGGAATTTCTTGGCCTGAAAAAGGGGTAAAATTATACCGAACAAAAGTAGTGGCTATGCAAGGAGGAAGTGCTCAATCGAGGGACAAGCATGGGAACCAAGAACAAAGGTGGGGGGGGGGGGACACTGATGGGGCCTCCTTACGAGTTTATGAATGATAGAAAAACAATGCTATAATTGCAGTATGGATGGAGCGAAGGGCTCATGTATAGGTTGTGATGTTCAAAACTGTAAAAGTTGGCAGCGGGCGATGTGGCATGTAAATCGAGGTAACTAGGTGTAGGGACACAATGCCAAAGAGGTTTTCGAAGAGAGTGAGAAATGATCTCAAGCATCATCATGAGCGTCGAAAACTGAATCCCATGATATAAAGAACGTCAAAAACAGACAACGACCGATGTGGCATGCAAACCGATGTGACGATGAACATGTGAAAAGATGCTCAAAAAATCTTGTGGTGAGAGCGAGAAATGATCTCAAGCGTCATCACGAGCATGAAAAACTGAATCTAGCGATATAAACAACGTAAAAAATGGACAACGACCGATGTGGCATGCAAACCGAGGCGACGACGGACATGTGAAAATATGCACGGAAAATCTTGTGGTGAGAGCGAGAAATGATCTCAAGCGTCATCAAGAGCATGGAAAGCTCAATCTGGTGATATAAAGAATGTCAAAAATGGACAATGGCTGATGTGGCACGCAAACCAAGGTGACGATGGGAATGAAAAATATGCTAAAAAATGAGATCAGTGAAAGAGGGAAAGTGATTGGACCACTGTGAATTTCTAGGCATGATGATTCCAATGGTACCAACGGTTCCGAAAACAGACGTCGTATGACACCGAAATGGTTGACTAAAAACTGGTCAAATTTCTATAAATAGTAAGTGAACCCAATGTGACATGTGTCATTCTCATGGTTGAGTTTTACAGAGTATTTGCTTTGGTCAGAGCATTTTCTTCATTTGTGGGAGTTTTGAACGTCGATTTTTTATTCCGTGAGTTTCAGGTAAGCCTATTGGCCTTAGCCTTTAATTTTACTTGCTTTCGGGGGTTCTCAGGGTCTCAGAAGTGGCGTGTATGCCACGTTGGCTTGCCAACGTGGAATATCGTGTCTTTTGAGACTTTTTCCGTGATCCACATCGCGGCTATGGGCTTCACAGGTGTGATGTGTATCACCGCTGTGGACCTCGCAGTCGCGATTTGAATGGTGGCTGCGAGTGCTTACATTCGCGATGTGCATTGTGGCTGTGGGTGGTTACAGTTGCGATGTGCATCGCGGCTATGGGTGCTTATAGCCACAATGTGCATCGCGGCAGTGGGCTTCAAAGCCGTGATGTGAATCGCGGCTATGGGCCCTGAAGCCGCGATGTGGATCGCTAGCTTAGAAATTTTTGTTATGGTATTTTTCTAAAAATTTTCGTGTTTGTCTTGGAAGGATGCTCAGGCGGCCGAGAGCGTCGTGGCGGGAGAGAGAGACCCCAGATGAGTTGACGGAGATTATCCAGGGGGACCACCATGCACAGGCAGTTTTGGCTTTGGGAAGACTATTGAAGTTCACTCGGATTCCTCTCATGAGTTCATCAAACTTGTTGTTGAACAAGTTGATTGATTTCTAGGACCCAGGCATGCAGGCTTTTATGGTTCAAGGTGAGAGACTGGATCTCACCTTGATTGATGTATATTTTCTTATTGGAATTCCCCATTTGGGTGAGGTAAGGGACCTTCTACCGAGGATTCTAGTGGGTATGGATATAGAGGATCTCTTGGAGAGGTTTTGTCATCCTGATTCTAGTGAACATGCTAGTGCATTGCTTGTTCGTGATTTGGTGGATCCATCGATGCAAGCAGTTGCAGCTTGCATGGTTCGGGTACTTGGAGCATAGGTGCCCCACCGTTTGTTAGGGGGGCAGATGTTGATGGTGCAACGTGTTATGAATGGGACCTATTTTGCATGGGGTCAAATGTTCCTTTCTTGTGTTCAGTGAGAGCTGAGCAAGGTAAGGATATAGGGGGGAGAGTTCAGTTACGCCTCCTTGCTATGTTGTTTCTTTTTCGAGCGGGTGCCTACATTACGGCCCCGTGTGCCGGTTCAGGATGGTTTGAGGAGTGGGCTGCGGATGGTGCGGTAGGGAGAGATGATGCCCTGGGGTGGTGGTGGTCCCATTCGACAATTCTTCACAATCAAGATGTCCGAGCTGTGGGAGCAAATGCCGGCCACGTTTGACGATTATCCGTACCGGGATATGGATTTTCAGGGAGACATCGAGATGCCTCGAGCTTAGGGGCAGGCTTGGGGGGCTGATGGTATGTCTTTGTTTTTTTTTCTATCATATTATGTTTGTATGTGTTATGATGATAGCTAGAAGTGTTTTCATGATGCTGACATATCCTAGTGTTGGTTATTGTAGATGTGGGTCTGAGGCCTCCTGCGGATCATTAGGGTCGTAGGGGTCGTTTAGTGGTGGTAGTGCCTCCACCTGTGGTGGTGCCCCCACCTCCGCTACAGAGAGAGGTGCGTCATTGAGATGAAAATATAGATGATGTATGTGAGAACTTCGAGGCATTGTTGGTTGGCGGGAGCTAGATCAGCGTGTGTTGGACCGTTGTTTCGATGCTCCGCGTGAGTGGAGATCGATTTTGCGGAGGGTAGCTATGCTGGCAGAGGAGAGGAGAGCTAGGGATTAGTATGATCCAGAGGAGGAGGAGCCATAGGTGGTAGCCGACCGCGATGATGAGGATTAAGTTGTATTTCAGTTGCCTCCAAATGCTATTGAGCATATGGGGACGTTTTTTGTTGATATGTGTTATGTACTGATGATGTACTTTTTGTATATTCGGGTGTTGAGGGCACTCATGACATTGTGACTATATATATATATATGCATGTGGATGCATTTTTTATGTAGTCATGTATGCACGTGGATGCACATCTTGTCATGTGGCATGTTTTTTGTTGCACATGGATGCAATTTCTATTATTGTCTTCCCGTAGAGGCATGTTTTATGCACATGGTGTTAGAATATCTCATCATTCACTTTTGTACTCTGCATGCATGCATTCTACATGCATTGCATGCACCCGCATGCTGCCCAGTCATCAGTATCATACCTCCAACACCTAGTCCTTAGTCTCCCAGCACTCAGGAGCTACTTTCCATTCAGTTTAAGCCCTCCTAGCCTGTCATGCGCCCAGTTCTCACCTACCACTGAAGAAGGGCACCTTTTTCACCTACCAGTCCAGTTACACTTCAGTTATCACTCTGATTTACCTCTGATTGACCCATAACTGATGTTATCACTCTGATTGACCTTCGATGAGACATGACTGACAGTTTTGAGTGCAGTTAAGCCCTCATGGGCCCTCCACTGAGCCTCCATCCCTAGATTAGTGCCACTTACCATCAATTACACTTATTACACTCAGTTAGACTCAGTTTGACAGTGACTTGTGCATTGATGACCACCACTGATTGATGATGAGGAATCCTAGTTGGAGCCAAGCTATGCCATTCAGTTAATTCGATTGACCTCCTTAGGCAATTCGAATTTCTCACTCATTGTGACAGTATTGTATTGTATTTTCACCCTTATTGGGATACAGAGCACTGATGAAAGCTTTTGCACAGTCTTACACCATATTTTCTGAGTTTCATCTATTATCATTGATTTACTTGTTCATTAGATCTGCTATGACTAATTTTACATGGTATCAGAGCCATTGCAGGGACAAGATCTCTTTTCTATAGGTGTTCTACAAGAAGATTTGAGTGAATTTGCTAAAAATTACTGAAGTTTTGGCATGAAAGGTCTCATGTGCATTCGCTCATGTGCATGCAAAGCAGAAAAATACACTCCAATCCACTCCAGAAGCTTGAGTTTTCCACATAATTCCAAGATTTGATACATTGGACCCATTCAACTTTTTTTATCTCCAATTTCAGGTGTGATGCAACTCTAAAAGGGTGGATTGTTTGACCTTACTGTCCTTGTTTTGATTGTGATTTGTAGGTTAATCATCTACATCAATTGCATTCGCTCTCTTGTGTTTGACAAGTTCTTCTACATCAAGTGCACTCACTATTTGAGATGGAATACTCTTCTTCCAAGCCAGTTCTTACTCCTTTCAATTATTTTGAATGGAAAGATGATATGGAGATTATATTACGCTCAAAAGGGTTCTATAGAGTCATTGTTGGCCTTGAATTGGAGCCAAGCACATTGTCGGAAAGAACCAAACACTACAATAAGCTTGATGAAGCTTATGGTCTCCTTTGCCTCTCCATTTCCAAGGATCTTCACCTCCATCTCAACAGATTGAAGACTCCAAAAGCAATACGGGAGCAACTTGACACACTTTTTAGCAAGAAGGATGAGCTTAGGGCTTTTCAATTAGAGAATGAATTGATTGCTCTTAGTCCTGAGAATTTCAAGACTATCAATGAGTTTTTCACAAGATTAAAGCACTTGACATTGCACTTGAAGAACAATGGTGTTGTGAAAGAGGATAAGCAATTGATCCTCTCCATTCTCTCAAAGCTTGGTAAATATTACTCGGTATTTGTCTCTACTTTCAATTCCAATCGGCTAACTACCCCGAATTGGAAGATGCCTACCTTGAATGCCTTCATTGAATCAGTTACCAAAGAGCATGACAAGTTGATTCAAATGGGGCCCATAAACTCCAAAGATTCAGCCCTATTTGTTCAAGGATCTAAGAATTCGAATGGAAAAGGAAAGCAAAAGAAAGAGAAGCCCAAATTCGCACCTCACAAGCAAAGAGAGAAAGGCAAGCAGATGGATGCACCATCCAGTTCAAGAAACAAGCAAAAGGGTAAAGAGGGCAAAGAAAAATCTAAGTGTTCTTGTTGCAACCATGGCTTTCATCCTGAAATTTCATGCATGAATAAAACAATAGATCAAATGGCCCTCCTTTTGGAAAAGAAGAACATATGTCTTCCCGACGGTGCAAGGAATAAGGATAGCAATGATGATCATGAGAGAGGTCAAGCACTCATGGCAACTCTTTCGAAACCCACCACTCTAATGATAGATTCCGGTGCCTCGAATCATATGGCTGCAAATATTGATTCCTTCTCTTCATTCGATTCAAACAGATCCATCCCCATCCATTTGTGAGATGACTAAAAAATTTCATCAAAGGGTAAAGGTACCATCCATGTAGAGCATGGAAGCTTCCAGAATGTTCTCTATGTTCCTTCCTTGGCTTCAAATCTACTTTCTATGTATCAAATGACACACACTGGTGAACCGAAGCAAGTTACATTAAGCCTTAATATAGTTGAAATTTCTGATATCAAAATTGGAAGACTTATTGCATTCGGAAAGGCAAACCACACTGTAAAATACTATGAGTTTTCTCACTTTATGCCTCTTGAAAAGCCCACTTCTCTCCTCACTCATGGAAACGAGGTTAGTAGGATCTGGAATGAAAGGTTTGGACACCTTAACTACAAGTATTTTCTGTTGTTACAAAAGAATTCCATGGTTGATGGTCTTCCGCAACTCCGTTCCTCGAAGGATTTACCCCGGTTGCATTGTTGGGAAGCACCCTGAGCACAGGTTCAACTGCGGAAAAACTAGCAGAGCTTATACCATTTTGGGCCTCATACATTCTGATATCAGTGTTCCACTGCCAAATATGTCCATGAATGGTTCAAGGTATGTTTTGACATTCATCGACGACTTTTCCCGCTTTACTTGGGTATTTTTTCTCAAAAACAAGTCAGAAGTGATTGGAAAATTCAAGGATTTTAAAGCTTCTATTGAGACCGCCACTGAGAGCAAGATCAAAGCTCTTAGATCTGATAATGGTGAAGAATATATCAAGACTAAGTTGCTGCAACTTTGTGCCGAAAGCAGAATTCAAATCCAACATACAGTTCCCTACACACCCCTGCAGAATGGTGTAGCGAAAAGGAAGAATCGGTCACTGAAAGAGATGGCTACTTGCATGCTTGAGTCAAAAGGTTTGGCTATAAATATTTGGGGAGAATCCATTAATGTTGCTGCATATATTCAGAACTGAGTTCCACATTCATCCATGAGAGGTAAAACTCCTTTCGAAGCATTCTTTGGTCGCAAACCGGATGTGTCCAATTTGAGGGTTTTTGGCTCCACTGCATGGGCTAGAATTCCTTCTGATAAGAGAAAGTATTTGGATCCACAAAGTATTGAATGTATCCTGATAGGATATGGGGAAGAATCAAAAGAATATAAACTCATGAAGAAGAAGATTCAAGCGTGTATGAAGAAAGAATTGGATCTGATATCTCTGATATTATATAAGACTTTGATGGCCATGACATATCAGGTTTTGAATCAGACCATAATGATCCTCCTCAGTTACCAAAGTGGGCCCAAAACACTCTACAATCTGCTGCTCCAAACATTGGAAATCCTGCTGATCCAAGGAGAACAAGAGCTGACTATCAAAGAGTAGGTATGGATCTTTCTTTTTCTAAGAAATTTTATTTGATGATTGGTTCAGATCCCAAATCATACTATCATTCCCACCGAGTTCATGGAAAACCGCCATGGATGAAGAGTACAGTGCTCTTCAAAAGAACAATACATGGAAGCTAATTTCTCTTCCACCTGGAAGAAAATTAGTTCAATGCAAGTGGATCTACCGCACAAAGGTTGTTTCTGATGGCTCTATCAGCAAATACAAAGCTAGGTTGGTGGAAAAAGGTTTCTCCCAAGTCCAAGGTGTGGACTACACTGAGACTTTTGCACCGGTTGCAAAGATGGATTCCATCTGCCTAGTTTTGGCCATTGCTGCATCCAAGCACTAGGAAGTGCACCACATGGATGTGAAGAGTGCTTTTATACATGGAGACCTTGATGAGGAGGTATATATGAAACAACCAGAAGGATACATATCAGATCTATCATTAGTTTGCAGATTGAAGAAATTTTTGTATGGATTGAAACAGGCCCCAAGAGCTTGGTACACAAAGATAGACTCCTTCCTTCTTTCTTAGAATTTCAAAAGATGAAATATGATCCTAATGTGTACCTACAGAAATTTAAAGGTAATTTGTTGATTGTGGTTTTATATTTTGATGATCTTCTCATTACTGGTAGCACTCTCCTTACAATTAACAAGCTGAAAACCACTTTAAATCTAGCTTTTGATATGAGCGATTTGGGCTTGCCTAAGCAATTTTTTGGGCTTGGAGATAGCTAAAAAATTTGATGGGATCACATTATCTCAAAAAAAGTAGGCTAAATACCTGCTATTAAAGTTTAATATGGCAGAATGTAAGGCTGCTCCATTTCCATTCCTCTCAGGAATCAGTCTTGAAGAGGGAAATACTATACTGCTTGTAGATTGCACTATGTATCGACAGTTGATTGGTTCACTACTCTACCTGACACACTCAAGGCCTGATATATCTTATGCCATGAGTGCTGTATCAAGGTATATGCAGCAGCCCCATGATCTTCATTGGAGGGCAGCCAAGTGGATCTTGCAGTATGTGCAAGGTATGAAACATTTTGGCATACATTATGCTGCAGATTCTGAGCTAGATTTCATTGGTTTTACTGATTCATATTGGGAAGGTGATAGCATAGATCGGAAGTCCACTTCCAGATATGTTTTCATGATTGGACATGGGACTATTTGCTTTCAAGCAAAAACTAGGCAGCCATTGCACTTTCTTCAGCAGAGGTAGAGTATCGAGGGGTAGTCAATGCCTGCATTCAGGCAGTTTGGTTGCAGGGTATTCTTTCCGAGTTTGATTTTGGTAGTACTACTTCGACTGTCCTATTTTGTGACAATCAAAGTGCTATTAAGATCTCCACCAATCCAGTTCAGTGACAGAGGACCAAACACATTGAGATTCATATGCACTACATTCGAGAGTTGGTGCATGATTGCACTATCATTCTACAATATTGCCCTACCGATGAGCAAATTGTAGACATCTTCACTAAGAGCTTCACTGAGAAGAAGTTCTCTTACCTCTGTTCACTGTTGTGGGTGAGTTCCATCATGGTGGAGACAGATTATATCCATTTTTATGTTTAGCTTGAGGGGGGGCTTTCTTCCCACTGGGTTTTCCCTCTTTCCTCACTTAGTAGCATATTTTGGATTATTGTATTGGGGTGACCTTTGGTCTCAGTAACCAGGGCCCTGCATTTTATTTTTTACATCATAGTATAGCTTGAGGGTGGGTGTTAGGATATCTCATCATTCACTTTTGTACTTTGCATGCATTTTGCATGCATGCATGCATTCTGCATGCACTCGCATGCTACCCAGTCATCAATATGGTACCTCCAGCACCTAGTCCTTAGTCTCCCAGTACTCGGGAGATACTTTCCACTCAGTTTAATCCCTCCTATCCTGTCATGTTCCCAGTTCTCACCTACCACTGAAGAAGGGCGTCTTTCTCACCTACCATTCTAGTTACACTTCAGTTATCACTCTGATTTACCTCTGATTGAACCATAACTGATGTTATCACTCCGATTGACCTCCGATGAGACATGAATGATAGTTTTGAGTGCAGTTACGCCCTCATGCACCTCCACTGAGATTCAATCCCTAGATTAGTGCCACTTACCATCAGTTACACTTATTACACTCAGTTAGACTTAGTTAGACTTAGTTTGACACCTGTTTGACAGTGACTTCTGCATTGATGACCACCATTGATTGATGATTAGGACTCCTAGTTGGAGACAAGCTATGCCATTCAGTTAATTCGAATGACCTCCTTAGGAAATTCGAATTGCTCACTCATTGTGACAGTATTGTATTGTATTTTCACCCTTATTGGGATACAAAGCATTGATGAAATATTTTGCACAGTTTTACACCATATTTTCTAAGTTTCATCTATTGTGATTGATTTACTTGTTCATTAGATCTGCTGTGACTAATTTTACACGTGGATGCACATCTGTTGTTTTTGTATGCCCGTGGAGGCACATTCTATACACGTGGATGCAATATGATGATGGATTGTTTTGTATGATTTTTTAATGTTTATCCATGTTCGATGTCATACATGGTTTGGTTGACACACCAATCTCGAATGTTACTAGCCATTTGGTCTGCTACACTATTGAGATTTCTTGGGACATGTGTGAATGAAATGGATTGAAACAATTGAACCATTTGTTTAGTGCGCAAGAATTTTCTAAAGAGACAGGGATTGCATATCTGGTAACAGTTGTTGAGCTGGGAAACAAGCAGTTGGGAGTCAAGGTAGATGTTAAGGTGACTTATGTCCATATGGAGAGCAGCGGTCAGGAGACCGGTCACGGCGTCGTACTCAGCTTGATTATTTGTGGCAGCACCTATGCACACTCCGTCGAGGTGGATCAACTCATGTGAGGGGGAATAAAGTACCCAAGCTATGGAGGCGAGATTTGGAGACCAACGACTTGCACCGTTGGCAAAGCCAATATAGTAAAGTGGGGCAGGATCCATCTGTGGTCATGTAGGAAAAAATGTAAGGTTCTAAAAGTTAATGGAAAAAATGAACTAAAACTGTACGATGTGGACGATGGTGTCCAAAAATATCTTTATGTGTAAAAATTTTTGAGGTACAACCCGTTGCGGGGGTTACGCATGGGGTTACCTTCTAAGTCGGCCAGAATGTATGCCCCATGACCAAGGCAAGTCTGTATGATGTATGGGACTTGCCACATGGATTCAAATTTGCCTTTTCCTTTTTTTTCATGGGCTTGATCATAAACGAGTACAAGGTCTCCTTCACTAAATGTTTGTGGGTGAACATGTTTGTCATAACTGAGTTTTGATCAGTTCTTCGTGGCTTCTATGGTTTGGAGGGCTGCGCGGTGATCTTTGTCGGCTTGCTCCAAAATAAGTAAGCGTTCTTCAATTCGTGAAGTATCCAGGAGGAGTTCTATGGCGATTTGCAATGTCCGGATCTGACACTCAATGGGAATGACAGATTCCACGCCGTGAACCAAATGTAAAGGGGTGAAACCGGTGGCGGTTTTGGTGGGCATATGGTAAGCCCACAATGCGGGGAAGAGCATGTGATTCCAATTGAATTTATGTCGGTCGACAGTGCGCTGGAGGATAGTCTTCAAAATTTTGTTAATAGCTTCAACTTCGTCGTTTCCTTGGGGGTAGTAGGCAGAAGAGAAATGATGTTCAATTTTAAGAAGTGTTGACAATTCTCGCCAAACAGAGTCCTCAAAGTGAGAACCATGGTCTGAGACAAGTTGCTTTGGTACTCCAAAACGAGCAATAACATGGTTGAGGAAAAAGCGGGTTGTAGTGTCGGCTTTGCAGTTGTAACTAGGCATGGCTTCTACCCATTTAGTAAAGTAATCGACGGCTACAATGATGTATTTATGACCTCCAACTGATGTTGGGTTACACTCCATGAAGTCAATGGCCCATTTGCAAAAGGGACCAATGGTGATTACTGGATGGAGGGGGGCGGGGGAGTCCTTGATTTGGGGGCAAAGAGCTAGCAATTTTGGCAATGTTTGACTGCTGTGATACAATCAGTAAATAATGAGGGCCAAAAATAACCCACGCAGATTACCTTTTGGGCCGTAGCCATTCCAGAGAAATGGCTGCCGCAGACACCGCTATGACAATCATTAAGGACTTGTTATGCTTCTTCATGAGAAAGACATCATCGTAGGATTGTGTCGACACAACGTCGATAGAGGACATCACCTAAGAGGAGATAACGGGGGGCATGGTGGTGGATGCGACGATGTCCATCACGGTCAACATTGGGTTGAAACTTCTGTGTACAGAAGTAAAACAATTTGTCATCGTACCAAGGGTCGTCTGACGATATGATGAATAAATGGTCATCAATTAGGTCAGTATTGATAGATGGTGATGACGATGAGGGTAGCAGGTCCATGATGAGTTGGGAGAGTGCCAAGGCTTTGGTGCTTTTCATGGTTTTGAACATCAGGTCATATTCTTGTAGGATAATTACCCATTTAGTTATGCGGCCTTGAAGAAGGCGATGAGTCAAGAGATAAACCATTGGGTTGGAATTTGAGACAACTATGGTATGGGTGATTAAGATGTAGTGTCGCAATTTTTGTACTGAAAAGACGATGGCGAGGGCTAGTTTCTCTTCATATGGGCACTGTAGCGGTGGGCCAGATAAATTTTGTCTTATGTAATAAATGAAATGCTATTGACGAGCCATGTCTTCTTGAACAAGGACTCCTGAAACGGCGTAGTTAGATGCTGAAATGTAAAGAATGAAATCTTTGGAGAAGTCAGGAGGGGAGATCAAGGGGAAGTTGGTGATGGATTTCTTTAGGTTGTCAAGGCTCCTTGCGCTTGATCGTCCTACACAAAAGGGATGTGGGTACAAAGAAAATGGAGGAAACCATGGACCATTGTGGCATAGTCGGGTACAAAATGGCGAAGGAAATTTGATTTTCCCTGAAGGCTTTGTAGCTACTGAAGTGTTCAGGGTGATTGTAGGTCTAAGATGGCTTGGACCTTTAATGGGTCTACGGTGATTCCTTTTTCTGAAATGATGAAACCCAACAGATGGCCTGCTGGAACGCAAATGACACACTTGAGTGGGTTCAAGCGGATCTGGTACTTGCGACGGCGCAAGAAGACTTGTCGAATGTCGTCAAGATGGTCGGATTGTTTCTTAGACTGAGCCGTGAGGTCATCTAGGTAAACTAATATGATGTTGACCAGGGCATGAAAACAATAAGTCATGGTTCGTTGGAATGTGGCTCCAGATTTTTTGAGACCGAAGGACATAACGCGATAAGCGAAAGTGCCCCATGGGGAGGAGAAAGCAGTTTTGTATTGATCTTCCTTACGTATTTTGATTTGGTTATACCCGGAGAAACCGTCCATGAAATATAGTACCTCGTGCCATGCACATGCATCGATTAGTTGGTTGATAAATGGTGTTGGGAAGTTGTCTTTGGGACAAGCTAGATTGAGGTCACAGAATTCAGTACAGACGCGAATGGTGCCCACTTTGTTATTGACTTGCGTTGGGTTCGAAACCCAAGTGGTATAAGCAATAGGGTATATGAACCCTGCTGCTCGAAGCTTCTCAATTACGGCCTTAACGACTGGAAGCTTATATGGGTGAATGGGGCATTGTTTCTGGTGGACAAGTGGTATGTTAGGCCAAGTGTCTATGTGATGTTCTACAATGTTAGGATCCAAACCAGGCATCTTGGTGTAAGACCAGGAAAAGACATCCCGAAACTCTTTGAAGAGTTTCTTATAGACATGAACTTCCTCTTCAGTGCATGATGCGCCTAAGGAGATAAGTTCAGGTTTTCCAGGTGTGGTGGAGATGTCAATTTTTATGATAGGCGAAATGTTTTCCATATTGCCTTCTTCAAAGGCATCTAGAGCTAGGATAGGATCTTTGAACCAATCGACCTTGGTTGGTAAAAAATCTTTGGATTCGACAGACAGTTAGTTTTCCGTGGTGGAGGTAGATGCCTCAGGAATGAAGCATGACCAATGGTGCATATCATCCCAGGGGTAGTCAGCTGATATAAGAGTCTCTAAGATTTCCTCGTCGCTACGGAAGTAGTGTGTCATCAAATCAATTGGTTGAGGCACATAGGTGGATGAAATCATATAGATGGTATTGATTTCTTCTGAAGAGGAAGAATTTGGGGGTATATTTCCTCAATGAGGGGAGGAGATATCTCTAAATCGGCATTATTCAACTCATACAAAGCTACTCTATAATCTAGTAGATTGGGCCAGTGATGTGAATAATGGCCGTAAATGCCACATATCGCATAGGGGTGATTGGTACGCAGCAATTTATCACGAGGTTGAGGAGGCAGTTCAAGTTTGACGACTCGGATTTTAGTGTCACCATCCAACATTTGCATGTGTTCTTGAAGTGCTGGTAATTGTGGACACTGATGGGTAGCATGGCCTATGTCGTCGCACAAAGAGCACTTGGGGGGAACACGAATTGTTGGGGGATTCTTCATCGGCTTAGGAGTCTTTGGGGTGGTGCAGGTTGTAGGTCTTGTGGTGTAAGGTTCTGGGCCTCTGCCCGCATTGTAGTGGAGTTGAGGGGGAGCATTACTAGACATTGGTGCAGTGACTCCTATTGGAGGTGGTCGGTTTTGGATATTGGCTACACCAGGGGGAGGATGGTTAGAAGTATTGATGGGTTGCACTGGTTGTAAAACGACATTCGGCATCGGGGGAGGGGTTGGAGCAGGTAGGTACCACACAGGTAGTCTTAACGTTAAAATTGGAATATTTAGTGTAGCCATTACTGGAGTGCTGATGAATCCCGAAGGAGGAACTAAGAATGGGATAGTGTGAATCAGTGTTGCTCCGATATGACTAGGCTTGTGGGTGGCTATGGCAGTAATGGTGGTTGTTGAGTATGTGGCTGTGTGTTGTGCGAAAGGGTGCACAAATCATATATTTTCGTTATTCGTAAAGGGGGTGGTATAGCTTGAAACATGGAGGTCATGGGAGTATTTGAATATATCCCGGGTTTGACTAAGGAGACGAATGATGTGGGTGCACTATGAGCAGTTTTTTCAATCATAGGTAGAACATTTGCAGGTGTGGCAGGGGCATTAGGATCGTAGTATGTTATTTGATCAATTTTGACCACGCGTCCCTCATGGGGGAACATCATGAGGTGAAAAATGGATGAAGCGACGACCTTCATTTTATACATGTAACTCCGTCCTAGTAGGAGGTTGTAATCAAGTTGGGTGTTGATGACCTCTATGTCTGTGGGAATCGTTTTTCTGCCTAATTGTACGGGTACATTAACTAACAAGCCCTGCGGTTGAGCAGAGCGACCATCGTAAGCTCGTAATGCAGTAGTGGATGGCTGTAGAGTGGGGGATCCAAATATTTTCCAGACAAAAGTCGACATTACGCAGGTGGAAGCACCTTCATCGATGATGCATCAATGAATGACAAGGTTTCGAATAGACACAAAAACCTAAAAATCTAAGGTCGATGGAAACTGCGGTTCGGCTTGGTCGAGATCGAATGGCATCATATTTGAGTCATTGGGGTCTAGTGCAGACATCGCAGCGGCGGATTGGGCTAAATCGTCCACAATGTTGTAATTTGAGGCTGCATGGGCATTGGGATTATTGTTTAACCATCGCAGGGGGGAAGGGGGGCTTTAGGGCCCCTGCCCAATGGCATAGTAGGTATGCGTAATGGTTGATCATTCGAAAGGGTACTGGAGAATGGATCAGTAGGTGTGTTTTCAGGGGCTGAGCCATATTGGTTTCAGCAAGTTTGAAGGTTGATATCATTTGATGACATCATTAATAAATGGTAAGTGGTTGAATCCATATGCTGGTAATCAATTGTAGCATAGGTGATATGCTGCCGTGGTGTAGTGGATCCTTGTGGGTGATCCATTTGACTGGTGTTTACTACTCTTTGGCTGGGTAAAAGATTTTGCAATATCATGGGTTGCGTTTGAGGAGGTGGCGCTAATTGTGCAGCGTGTCCTTGGCATTGGGCGTCATCTGTCCAAAGTTGATGTGATTTCTCCAAATGGGGGCATGAATGTATGTAATGGCCATATAGCCCGCATATGAACACAGATGGTTTGTTCTTAAATTATGATTTTTACCCCGTTTCAGTGGACGATCAGGGTTTTGGTTGGTGGGAGAAGCGTTGTTATTATTCGGAGGATTAGGTGGCTGACCGCCTTGGTTTTGAGGTTGAATGTTCCCACGGTTGCGTCCTCTTCCACGGTTCTGTTGACCTCCTTGATTACATTGATTGTTCTGGTTTTTGGGTTGGTTTTGTAGTGCATAAAATTTCCCTTGTGCAGTAGGTGCATTTTGAGGTCACGTAGGTGCCGAAGTAGGCTACGATGGATAGTAAGCGATAGGGTTCGGAGGTGGACCCGGTGCTTGTTTTGGTTGTTGGTAACCTTAAGCGATTGGAAGTGTTGGGGCAAAAAGTGTTTCCTATTGAGGGTAATACACTCGTTGGGCTGGCGTGTTAATTGGGGTATAATTGGCCTGCTGGTTATAATATGTAGTGGGTGCATAAGCTAAGGGTGTTGGGCCATAACACTGTGGTGGACATGAGGGTTCATGAGTGTGGTGTGTGTGTGTCAGTAGAGCAGATGAAGTTGTAGCTGCATAATGAAATGTAGCCATAGAAAGGTCTGGGGCATTATTGGTACTCATAATGGTGAAGGGTTTATTTTGTGACACAACCTCGCCAATGATGCCATCAGCGGCATGGGATGCCCTCGACGCGTCGTTCCGGGATGGATCGCCACACGGGGCGTTAGGTAAGATAGTGTATAAATAGATAGACTAGCCGTAGATCAAGTCAAACTATCGGGATTTTAAAATGGCTTCTTCTTCTTACTGGGGTGGTTCAGAAGCTACATTTTTGGCTATGAGTAGAAGGAGAGATTTTAGAAACCAATCCAGGAAAATTCGGTCGTCTGTTTTGATTTTGCACAGACTTCGGCACTTATGCCACTCATGAATATGATGTGTGTAGCAATTTTTTGTTTGCAAGACAGTAGGATTTCAACTCCAGCGTCGTAGCGGACGAGTAGTTGAAAGAACTGTAGGAATGTTGAAGCAAGGGATGTAAACGTGGGATGGATCCCATTGGGTTACTCAATATACCATTTGGCTGCAAAGCCAATAAAGGTTCGTTGTAATAATCACAGATGAATGGAATCATCTACTATGGAGTTTGAGGAACACCATAGATGAAAAGACATGATGTGGTTTTGTGGGTCTTCACCAGCCTTCCCTTCAAACTTGGGGATGTCGGATGGGAGTTTAGTTGGCATTTAGGGCCAAGTAGTATTATGTCTAATAGGATCATTTGTTAGTCTTGTGAGATCTGGTACGTTAAGACTGGAAGATGAATTCGACATGGTCAAAGGGGCATATTCACTCGTGCTAGCATTATTGATCAACCCGCTGCCCCCAATGTGAGTATTAGCCATGAGGCGGATATGGCCCCCGAATAAAGGGTTAGAGATGGAATGGGAGGGTCCGACGCCACCAAGTGTAACATGAGTTGCTGATGGGTTTGGGTTGGGTCTAGTGCCTCCAAGTGTAACATGGGTCACAGATGAACTGAGATTAGGTATGGTAATTGTTGGGTTTGGTATAGTAGCATGGATAGTGGTTGTAGGTCCCATTGAGGGCATCCCTAGAGTATGTCCAATGGAGGGCATTCCTAAAGTGGGAGTGGGTCCCATAGTGGGCATACCTAAAGTAGTTGTGGCTACCGTAGTGGCCATTGTGGTGGCGGGGGTGGTTGATGTTCCACTAACAGTCCCGATGAAAAAATATTCAAAAGGCATACCAACCATGGATCTAATGGGTGCAGTGTATGTGGGATTTTCAAATTCTGCCTCAGAGTCAGATGTGAAATGAGGTGCGTCAGAATCGGATGACGGGGCTCTATGCTGATGACGTGTGGAGTCAAGTGATAATTTCCTTTGTCTATGACAAGTGGTGTCAAGTGAACCGTACTACGGGGGTTCATCCTGGAAGTGCCGAGAACGTCTCGGAGGCTCAATGGTGGTAGTCGACTAATAAGACTAATGGTGGAGGTGAGTGGAAAGCTCAAAAACCCTAATGCAACCGTGTGTGCAGGAGGGGAGTGTAAAAATAATGGCACTTAGGAAAAAAACCAAACTCAAAACACTTACTATAAAAACTGTGCTATAGTAAATGGACTAATAAAAAAATGTGGTCCAAATACCAACATGCAAGGAGCTCCTAGAAAATAAAACTGGTGTACTCACTAGACCAAGGGGAGGTAATAGAGCATGCAAATACCTAACTAAAATGGTATTATGATTCAACAAGACGTATCCTCTGCAAGGTGATGAAATATAAGTTAAACATTATGAATTATAGAACCAAAGGATAGATATCCCCCTACCGGGAGGGACACCGAGTAGACAATCCTAAAATATAGGCCACTAAGATACCCCGTTCATGACTGTTAACACCCAAAAATTGCTCACTAGCTCCTTTCCCTATTCACATGACCCATTTGTCCATTTTTCCACCATTTGAGCCTCTTAAACCTTCAAAAGGTCACCCAAAAGACCATAATACACCTTTTTCCCTTCAAAATATATATTTTTCCTCAAAAAATCATAAAAAACCCTAAAAAAGGGTCCAAAATTCCCCAAAATCAATTAAATGGGAATAATATTCAAAAAAGGAAAAATAGGGAAAAAGAGACCTAAACCATTTTGGTCAATACCATTGGTTTCCTCAAACCACAATGGTATTCCCCATCACCCAAAAACTATAAAAAGGTGATAGGGGCTTCTCACTATTAATCCCCATTCATCCTATCCTTATGCTGCCAATTTCTTCCCTGCGATCTCAAAGCCTTCATTTGAGCTTAGATCCATTCTTGAAAAACCCTTTTGGCCAATATTCCCACTAGCATTTGGAGAAGAGAAAGATCATTAGAGAGTTGGAGCACCTCACCACTTCATCTGCTCAAGCTCAACCATCCTCACCCTTTGAGGTAATACGAAAAATTCAATTTTTTATTTATTTCTTCATGAATCAATGTTGCTTATTGTTCCTAATCTAGATTTCTTTACATTTTACTACTTACATTAGTTTCCTTCTATTTGCTTTATTTGAGATTGCTGCTACAAGTTAGCAGGTGCCCTTTAGCACTAGCTTGGGAGAAATCCCAAGCAACAGTTTTTTGCGACTCCGTTGGGTTTCAAACTTTCAATCTTTGATTTAAATCCTTTTTTTAGTTGTTTTTTCCATTTATTATTGTAGATCTACCATACTTGTCAGCCCTTTGGTTGCTGCACTATCCATTGGCCTTTTCTGCAGTCTAAACAACCCGAAATTTCAATTTTTGGGTTCTTTTTTTGGCGAAATTTTCCATTCGTCGCATCGTGGATTTCGGCCCCACAAGCATGCTGCAAATCGCATCTTTCAGCCCGATTTTTGCGCTACACATCGCGGCTTTTTACACTATTTTTGCACTGCACATCGCGGTTTTTAGCTTTTTTCCCGCGCTGCACATCACGACTTTTTCCCACATCGTGGCTTTTCCCATATCGCCGCGATGCACATCACGGCTTTTTGACCGATAGATGCGACATTCCATGTTTCGTTCGACCCATTTTTTCCAAATATTTTCCCATTCGGCCCATTTTTTCCAGCCTCATTCCTGCAATTTTTTTTGGACAGCCTATTATTTAATTTTTGCAGCATTTAAAAAAAAAAACTCATATTTATTTTTCTATTATGTACTTTACTATATCTTGCTAAAAATTTTTAGTTCAAGTGAAAGAAAGATTAATTAAGTACCTTTTAGAAATCTCATTTTGTGCAAAGTTAAAATCAGATTTTTCGATTTCTATATATTTCACCCAAGTGGGACATTGGAAATTTACTTATTTTGATGCTATTTGCTTTACCTTAGATATTTTGAAAGACCCATATTTTTAAAAATTATTATTAAATCATTTGCATTTAAATTGTCTCTTATTTTTTCACACATTGAAATCGTTATTTTAATTATTTGCCCAAGCGAGGCAAATTGTTTTTGTACCCAACCAGACAACCACACACTTTGTCACCTAAATCAAGTGAGCCTTAAAATCTGCTTAACTCAACCAACATTCTAACCCCACTTGGAGAACACTAAAATAATATTGTAGCCAGGTAGGACTGAGGGGATAAGTATCCAAATAACACCCCTCACTCATTTTTCATTTGAGACATAGTGGTTGACATTTAGGGTACCAAAATCCACTAGTATTTGTTGGCACGGTTTTAAACCAATTCGTCAAAAAGGCCTCTCCCTTAGGAGGGTCGAAGTAGCCAAGCTGGTTTCGGAGGCTTGAGTGGACTACTGTAGCTAGGGTTTTCACCCTAGCTTGTGCAAATGAGCACCTAATAAGGAGAAGGGCCTCCTTAGTAGCAGTTCAATAATCAGTAAATTAAAGCAATAAAGCAATATGAAATTTAACCTAGCATGAGCGTTAACATAAATAACAAAACATGAAAATATGGTAAAGATCTCTCTTTTTGTATTAAAAATTACCTCAGGTGTAGAGGTTGGTGAATCTTTTGCAGCAGTCTAGGAGGGTTTCTTCCAAGCTCCAGAGGGTTGTTGGAACCAAGTTTCTGTAGTTGTATAGAGGATATGTGCACATTACCTTCGCACTAACCAGAGAGGATAACATTCATAACATACTATTAACTAGTCATTCGCATCATTCATCATACATTTAGAACTTATTCAACAACATAACAGAAAGCATTCGCATCATTCACATATCCGCATTAATCAGCAGAAAGCATTTACATAACCCATTATTCATCATTACATTATTGTACAATAACAGAATTCATATCATAACCGAACATCTTCATTCATTCATCAAAACCTGTAGAATAAACTTTGCAGAAATAGTCAAGTCATCATATCGCAGATACAAAACAAAACTAAAAGACAGGATCTATCTCCAAAAATCCGACGCCCTTAGGATTATAATCCTACTCTATTTATATGCTTTCATCTTATTACAAAATGGTCCACATGACCGACTCGACTAATCTAACAAATCTTATTCTTACGCAAAAGTCGCGAAAGGTCCTTTTCCCGCAGAATGACCCTTTCACTCTTTTCAGATTCCACACTTCCTACAGATCTATCCCATGCCAACATACCCCCAACACAATCTTGTGGCTCATCCTGAGCCACCTGAGCTGGACCCTAACGGTTGGCACCCATCCTTCACTGTGATTGGTTGGTGAAGCTGTTCTTGCTATTTGGAACTCGCTGTTGTGTACTTCTCATCCCCATCCGTCAATCGCTGGTTCGCTGTCATGTACTTCTTGCCTCATCCTCCAGTCTCTAGAAACCTTGATCATCTACCTCTCCAGAGCCTGCTGGTTCGCTCCATGTGTGTTCTCATCTGAGAAGAACATCATCGTCGTCGCGAAGTTCGAAACTAGGCCGATTATTCCAACACATCTGTTTCGCGCCTTGGGTGGCTTCCTACCGAGGCTAGGGAGCCCCCACCGCTATTCTTCTGGTGGTCACTATGACCATGAAACTTCAAACTACTACCACATACTTAGACATCTCGGATGAAACTCCGTTGCTGTGACACCCGAGTGCCCAGGCTTCGTTCTGCTCAAGGCGCTCATGCACACTCATCGTTCGGGCCCGCAACGCCCCTTGTGTGCTACTGCACGAAATGAAATGGATCATTTCCACAGCCTCCTTGGAATTCCTAACTTATGCAATTACCTGATCCCCTCGCAGCAGGATTTCTTGCTTCTAGCAATTACCCCTTTGCTTTGCTTGACCTTTGGTGCGTGTATTTATGCATTTTCATCGTCCTGGATGTCTACTTCAAAAACCCTCTGTGAATCCATTCAACTAATGCATTGATTCGGTCATCATTTCTCCTGCGTGTGGTGTCTGGGCTTCCTTTGTGTGTGATGAGTGACCATACTGCTCTTGGCTCCTCTTCATGTCATCCATGTGTGAACTATCATCCATGGTGTTAGCATCCATGCTGTCACATGGCATCAAACATGTCAATCTTCTGAAAAAGTCCCATCTACTGACAATTCAGAATGTTGACTGATTTGATAGGGTCGTGATCCTGCTGCCATCGCACTCCAAATCTTGAACTGTGATACAACCCCTCCTTGTGTACGTTCTTCGGCACCATCTGCCGTCTCGTATCTTGTTTCAATTTTTTTAATTTTTTTTCATCATCCGCTCTTTGATGGATCATGGTGATAGGGCTTCAACCTACACCCATTGACTAACTTAGGTAACAGTACTCTATCCAATTTTTCCAACTATACAGCACCGCCATGGGTGACAAAAGTGATAACATATGGTCCCAACCAATGCATTTTCAACTTACCGGGGTGTTTCATGAACTTACTATCGTACAACAAAACTGTATCCCCATCCTGGAGGTGCTTCATCTTGACATACCGGTCGTGCCACAACTTCTGCCAATCCTTTTCTACCTTCTAGTGGAACCCTGTGATGAATCGATCTTTGTCAAGTTGTATTAGTTGTGTAAACCATTCTTCTGGTGAGCCATCGGCTCTCATCCCTGTTGCTGCTGCAATGCGAAGGCTGGGTACTATGTGTTCTATCGGTATAACTGCTTCTTAGCTGTAAACAAGTTTAAAAGGAGTCTGGCCAGTCAACCGCTTGCATGTGGTGAGATATGCCCAAAGAACCACTGGAATTTTGAAGTCTCAGTCGTCGCAGTTCACATTGCACACCTCGGTAAGACCATGCTCCAATATCTTATTGAACGCCTCAATTGTTCCATTTTCTTGAGGGTGACAGGGCGTACTCTTCTTGTGCTGGATCTGAAATTCTTTTGTCAATGTGGTGATTGTTTGGTTGACAAAGTGCGTCCCTTGGTCGCTTAACAAGATTTTTGGGCATCCAAACTTGGTGACCATATTTTCAAATATGAAGCGTGTTGTGGTTGCAGCAGAACAATCTTTGATTGGGGCAGCTTCCACCTAATGCATCAGGTATTCTGTCGTGGCGATGATGTAACGTGACCCTGCTCTCTTCCTAGGAGGGTGGATTAGTCCCACAAAATCAACAGCCCATTTGTCGAAGGCCTGCAGCGTTACTTGTGGTACTAGAGGCATTTCGTCGCACCGTAAGGGCTTCCCTGTTCGTTGGCATACATCGCATCTCTTAGCATAGTCTGCAGCATCTCCATGCAAATTTGGCCACCATAGCTCTGATCGAAGAACCTTCTTGGTAGTTGCTCATCCACCGTAATGTCCCCCAGCAATTATGTCTTGGGATTTCGACAAAATCTGTTCTTGTTCATGCGGAAGGATGCATCGTCGAAAGATCTCATCTGGGCCCATTTTGTACAACTCGCTTGCAATTAACTAGAAAACTGTAGCTCAGAAAAATAGTTGTTTCTTCTAGCTGGTAGTGAGCTCGTCCGACGCCTCCCCCGTTGCCAGAAATTGAATAATTTTTTCATAGTGGTTGTCGACCATGCCAATCCTAAAAAACTAAGTGTCCGACAATACTTCATCAATTCTTTATGGTTCCTATCCTGATTCTATCCGCGATAGATGATCGGGTCCTACATTCAATCGTTTTGGTTTTACAATACTGAAACAGTAATAGCCAATGACAGATCTTCCCCCCCAACACAGGCTTGTTCACTAAATACTTCAGTGCGAAATGATCAATGAACATCTTGAAGTGGCCCCCTAAAAGATAGTGCCAAAATTTTTGTAGAGCATAGACCATTTCCAACCCCTCTCACTCGGTGGTTGTGTAATTCATCTCTACAGTAGATAGATTTCTATTGGTGAATGATATCGGGTGATCGATGTTTCCAGTTCCTGGTTGGGCCAAGATAACGCCAAGTGCGACTGATGACGCATCAACTTGTACGTGAAAATCCTTTGTCTAGTCCGGGAATGCAAGGATTGGTGTTGCAACCATCTTTTCCTTTAAGATGTACAGGCTTTTCTAACATTCCTCCATCCATTCAAACTTTACAGCCTTCTTTAGTAACTTCTCCATAGGTGCTATGATACCTGCATAACCGCGAATGAATTTCCTGTAGTAACCTGTGTTTCCTAACGTTGCTCGTAGTTGTTTAGTTGTCATTGGTGGTGGGAGGTCGACAATGATGGAAATCTTCATCGGATCTAACAACCTTCCTTCGCAGCAGACAATGTGTCCCAACAGTATGCCGAATGGGGCACAAAAGATACATTTCTTGAGGTTCAAGTAAATATGGTGCTGTCGACATCGTTCGAGCATGAGTCTTAAACTCACGGCATGATCCTTGACTAACCCATATATTGTCCAGTCGTCCATGTAAACAGCAAGGAACTTATGAATATAATCCTTGAAGGTGGCTACCACTATTCTGGAAAATATTGTAGGAGCATTCTTCAATCCGAATGGCCTCACCGTGTACTAAAAAAATCCCCACTTGGTGACGAATGTGGTCTTGTGTCGATCTTCTTTCGCAATCTTGATTTGGTGGTAATTTGAAAAAACTGTTTGTAAAGGAATATATCTCCTGGCTTCCTACGTCTTCAAGTACTTCATTTGTGAATGGCGTCGGGATTGGATCATGTAAACAGGCGTCGTTTAGATTCCGTAGGTTGATGCATATACATACTTATCTGGTTTTCTTGTCCTGGACAACCATTGGTCTGATCCATTCGAATTCCCCCACTGGTTCGATAATGCCTGCTTCCAGCATTCTTTCAAGCTCATCTTGCACTCGTTCCTTGTATTGCAGGTTCAACCGATATGGTCACTGCTTAACCAGCTTCACATCGAGTTTCAAGGGAATCCTCATTTCTCCTAAATCTCTGGAAATTCCCTTCATCTTTGAGAATTTTTTTGGAAAAAAATCCTAAAACTCATGTATTAGGTCGGTTATTTTTGCAATGGTCGACTCATCCTAGTAGTCACTAATGTTTGCAAATTTCGGGTTTTCCTGTGATCCGATGTTCACCTTTTTTATCTTTAGTGGTTGCTGAAATTTGTTCGACAGTATATTTGGTGCCACAATACTGCGACTACCCTCCGATTCTGGTACATAGTTTGCCCTGGGGTCATCATCATATGCGTGTTCTCCAGTGACATTATAACATTCCATCATCATTTATGGTGTCGCAGTCCATTGGAGTGGCATGGGTTGTCCTACCGGTACCTCTTCAAATATTTTTCCGTGGATCACCTATAGCGCGGTGTGGATCGAGGAATTTATATCTACGAATGAGAATGTTTGGCTGAAGCCAATGGTAAGCTACTCCCAAGATGTTGTTCCACATCGCATTTCTACTGCGACATACTAGCTCCGTGGTACCTCACCCAACGTGTGTACAAATGCATGTACCCACTCTTGTCGTACTCTTGATCCCCATTTCTTTTGATAGGAATTCAGATGTGCCTTTGTATTTCCTTGTTCGTCATATCGTATCTAGTCACTTTCCACAGCTTTTCCGAAATGAACCTTCATGAGGCGTCGGCATTGTGGCCAAGATGTTATGTTGGATTTATGCCCTGCCAAGGAGCATGCAAAGGTAGCCTTTAGGGATTCCTCCAAGGCCAGAAGACGTTGTGGCTCCACCACTTTTTCCTCGAATTCGGTGAGAAACGTGTCCAAGTTGGGAAATCCTTCATAGGTAGGTAACACATACTCCTCTTTGGCTACCATGCACAGGCACTGTGTTATCCATGCGCATCTTCGGAAGGATACTTCATGCAACCTGTTGTGCCAATTCTCAAGGGCCTCATCTGAATCGAAGGATGATGAACTGTCACTGCACCATCCTAACTCTCCATTCGTGGTGGGATTAACATAATCCTCTGATATATTGTACAAGTTGTCCCATCCTTCTATAAATTCGTCTCTGACTGGCTCCGTATAGCGCACTCCTTCCATAGGGTCCAATGGTGCGACAACCCTCATTTCCTAATTTTTGAATGGCATTATCCTCTTCTTAAAGTTGATGATTACTTAGTTCTCCATAGCCCAATATATCCCCAACAGTACCGGATAGGGGCTGGTATTATCCATGATTTCGATGACATCGAAATCTGCATATGTTCGGAGTGCTTCAATTTCAACTGGAAGTTGGCTCACCCGACTGAGCAGGGTGACCTTCCTCTGGTTCTCCAATTGTAGCTGCACTGGTGACCATGTCATTCATTGCTTTCCCATTGTCTCCCTTGTCTTTTTAGTCAGGATATTCACATCCGAACCCAAATCCAAGATGATGAAGTCAACATCGAATTCTCCGATCTGTGCTGACATTCGCATCTCCCTTCCTATCTTTCTTTTATGTATATGGTTAACCTTTTGTTCCAGTCGTGCACCTCCTCATCACTGTTGCAGACTAGATATTTCTTCCAATATATTTGGGTCCTTTTCCAAATCCAGGAATCTCCCCAAGAAGGCTTTTAGAGTGTTTGTCTTCCTTTGTGAATTCCTTGGGTCGAATGTCAGTGGCATGTCGTAGACTTCTTCCTCCAGGGGTATCCGTCTCCTATTTCTCATTGCATCTCGTGCCTTCTACAAGGTGTCCTTTCTGACTCATGTGCTAATGTTGGCCTGCCTCCGTTGCATTTGTGTTGGCCTGACATTGGGGTGCGGCTTATTAGCCTCGGTCACCACCCCTCCTTATGTCACCATTCCAACTGTCCTATGGTTTCCTCTGGCTTCCGTCGAGATCATTTGTATAGCAGGCGGCCCATTCAAGTTGCTTGAGTTCTGGTTCTACTCTGTTTGCCATTTCACAATCAACTAAGGGAAATCTTATATACTATGATCCACCACGCTGCAGTATGTACATTACAGTGCGCGGTTTGGACAATCTCGCTGGTAGTGCCCCTGTTGTCCACAATTGTAGCAGATGATGGGACCTCTTCCTTGTCCAGCAGCTCCTCCATGTACCATACCAGCACCTCGACCTCCATGGAATCCTCCCCTGAAACCTCCACGTGGTGGTCCATATTGTTGATACTGCGGTTTCCTGTATGGTGGTTGTTGATACTGTTGATGCCCATACTATGGTTGGTCGTACGGTGGTGGTGGATACTACGGGTGCCCATACTGCAGCTTCCTGTATTTCCCCTGGTCGTATTGTTGTTGCAGCACCACCAACGGCTCTTCTCCCTTCATAAAGTACGTGTCAGTTGTTCGATCTTGCAGTAGGTCATAGCCCCTGCATTCCTTCTCATCATGGCCAACCAATCTGCAAAGCTTGTAGTATAAATTTGATGGCTTCGATACCATCTTTTGAAGGTATACACACTCCTCCGGTCGATGCCCTCTGGTCTGATAGACAATACATCATGGTATGCCTCCTTGGAGAAGGGGGTTTGGTGCCCCTAACTGCAAATACTCCCGGAACTTTGGGAAATTGTCCTTATGATGCCCCTCAGTTCTACATCTAATGAACCATACATTATCGCGGGTTTCCTTTCCTTTCTTGATATCCTCTAGTTGCAATGTCAAATTAGCCAACTATGCCTGGACTCTGTCCATTCCCATTCCTGCTTCACCAATTGGTGAGGCCTCTAGCTTCATCGTGATTTCTAATGCCTCTGCCTATGTTGCGACCTTTTACTGCATCAATGGCCCTCGGATATGCAATACTAGTCCGACAATGAACCATTCTTTGTGTTGCAACTCATTTATTGGAAAGCTCACTTTTGCTATCAACGTCTTGTATCGTTGGTCGAATTCCCATACTGACTCATTCAGGAATTGCTTAATCTCCTTAAGCTCAGTGACATATTGCGACTCAGATTTTGGTTTTTTAAATTCGTCAATCATCACCGTTCTGATCTACGCTAGTGTTTTGGCCGTTGTTCCCACTAGGACTTTAAAAAAATTCATATACCAGTCTAACACCCGACCCATAAGGGTAGTCGCTAGTTGTCCTAACTTTATCGCATCGTCCTGGACCTGCTTCACAGTCCAGACTGCTTCCAATACGAACCAATATTGTTCGGTATCCTCAGTCCCATTCCCTTGAAATGTGGGCATCTTTGCCTCGTCTGCCATCCTAACACTGCTAATATTGTTATTCACTGAAGTGCTACTCTTGGCACTGCAAGTGGGGCAACTTCGTGAGTAGTTTTGGTTTCTTCCTATAAAATTTGGAGTAGTGTGCGGGGTTGAAGGTTTGTGGTAACTTACGATCTAACCTCCTTCTGCCTCTAGGGTAGCCTGGTCGATGTTTTCTTTGCAATAAGGGCGCTTCCTCCCTTGCGGTCTTGCCTCGCGGTTATGTGTTCCGGTCCTCTTAGGAGACTCTCTCTCAATCCTCCTCTTCTTCTCATGATGCTGGAATATTGCTCCACTTCTCAAGAGACCACACTCTTTGTCAGCTTCCCTTTCAAATTCATCGTTGCTCATGTCCATCTACCACATATTTTTGTCAGACTCGCATTTACATGATACCTTCACCCTCGCACACTGATTCTTCTACTCATCAGCAAACATTTTCAATATTGCTTTTTCGCAAACCAGAATTTTAATCCAAAGTTTTAATGATGACACAAATATTCCCCTTGGTCCCTTGAATAAATTTCTTTTGGCGTCGCTGTATGACTTGATGGTATCTACCATGAACTCAGTTATGTACCCTTCGAGGATACTTTCTACCCAAAATTCAACCTCTTGTGATACCTTGTTATCAACTTGGTTCAACTGTTGCACCAACTCTGGAGACCAACAATCTGGTTCGGTCTTTTGACAGTGGTTCTTGCGGAACATCAACTATGCTAGCCACTCATGCAATAGCACATGGAATTCGCAGAAAAATATTTTGTGAATGTCTGAGTAGATGTATCTTTCTAACCAATTGGTTGTTGTCTGTTTAGGATCTCGCTTCTCGCTTTCTGTGAACTCCTCTGCCTTCTTATCGAACCACTCTTGGATCTCTGGTTTAGTCGGATGCCATAGCATATCCTCTTTCCTTCTTCTTTAGGGTATCGGCCATGGAACCATTTGTTGACGCAGAGTCTATCGACAAAGGTTCACTCCACACTGTCGCCAACAAACTATCAACCCAAACTCTCTTATACACTGGCCAGGAAAGGTGTAACCGTTCCCAACAACACTTGCGGAGGAAGTGCAGTCTCACCCGAGGTGAATAAGAGGGTTGTTGGTACCAAGTTTCTGCAGTTGTATAGAGGATATGTGCACATTACCTTCGTACTAACCAGAGAGGATAACATTCATAACATACTATTAACTAGTCATTCGCATCATTCATCATACATTTAGAACGTATTCAACAACATAACAAAAAGCATTCACATTTTCGCATTAATCAACAGAAAGCATTTACATAACCCATTATTCATCATTGCATTATTGTACCATGACATAATTCATATCATAAACGAATATTTTCATTTATTCATTCATTCATCAAAACCTATGGAATAAACCTTGCAGAAACAGTCAAGTCATCATATCACGGATACAAAACAAAACCAAAAGACAGGATCTATCTCCCAAACTCTGATGCCCTTAGGATTACAATCCTACTCTATTTATATGCTTTCATCTTATTAGAAAATGGTCCACATGAGCGACTCGACTAATCTAAAAAATATTATTCTTCCCCAAAAGTCACGAAAGGTCCTTTTCCCGCGGAATGACCCTTTCGCTTTTGTCGGCTTCCACACTTCCTGCAGATCTATCCCGTGCAAACGGATATGGTCTGAGATATGAGTTGCAGTATTCTGGCCAAGAGAGGTCAATAAATCCATACTAGTCTCATAGCGAATGGGCAACTGGAAATGGGTCAAAAAGGACATAGCAAGAGAACGGAAATCAGGAAAAGAGTTCGGTGGTAATTTGATATACCATTTGACAGTTGGGTTGGTGAGAGTCCGTTGGAATAACCAAAGATGGATCGAGTCATCCATCAAAGAGTTGGATGAACACCATAAGTGATGTGTCATCACATGATTTTTCGGATCCTCACCAGGTTTTCCGTCAAATTTGGGAATATCTGATGGTAGTTTCACCGGAATTGGTGGCCAATTGTATCCGTGAAAAATGGGGTCATTAGTCAGACGAGACAGGTCGGGTAGGTCCAAAGTGGCCAAAAAGGGAAACTGTTGATTCAGCTATGGGTACTGATAGTATTTATAAGGCATATATGGACCCATGGGACCTTGTATCGACTGGTTGCATGGTGTTCCCGGAGGAAACTGGTCGTAAGGGGGTGTGCTGCCCAGACCATATGTAGGCCTGCTACCATAGTAGGGTGGTCCATTACCATAAGGTGGGGGTATTCCACCACCACTGGGATAAGGTGGAATTCCACCACCTATGCTGGGACGGGGTGGGCCTCCTCCAGATTGTGGCGGTCCGCCGCTGCCACCGGGATAAGGTGGATCTCCACCGCCTCCGCCGAGAGGGGGTGGTGCTCGATCACCTCCACTAGAAGGGTGTGGGCCTCCTCCGTCACCTCCACCAAAATAGGGTGTTCCTACACCACCGACACCGGGATAGGGTGGTCCTCCACTATAAGGTGGGGCTCCTTTGCCACCGGCAGGGGGGGCGGTCCTCCGCCTCCACCAAGGGGGGAGGGCCTCTGCCTCCACTAGAAGGGGGATGGCCTCCAACTTCGTTTCCAGGAGGGGGTGGGCCATTTTTTCCAGAATGAGGTGGTCCTCCGCCAGAAGGTAGAGGCATTCCTTCTCCAGAATTATGTGGGAGCCCACTGCCTCCGGAAGGAGGTTGAGGGGGCCCAAACGGGGGTGGTGGTACTTGAGGGACGGTAAGTGGGGGTCCATGTTATAAAACATTTTTATGCCCCCATATAGTGTATGGATTTCTGGGATAAGGTATCCCATAGAGTGCATTTTCGGGATTGAATTGTCCTGACACATGGTTAAAATAACTTGGATGCGCTTGAATCCATGGTAGTTGAGTTGAATCGGATGGTCCCCCAACATGAGATAATCCCATGGTGGATGCTCCAGTGGGTAAGGAAGCTCCAACAGAATGACCAGTAGGAATTCCCCTGCCACTCGTATCATGGTTAGGAAGTAGGGGTTTCCCCCCAGTAACAACGTGTTGACCACTAGTAAATGGTTGACCTGTAATGAGTTGTTGATTACTTGCTATGGGATGTACATTACTCGTAATAAAATTAGGGGGCAAGGAGTATCCTCCCTGCGACTTTTGAGGTGGGGGAGGAGTGGGTAATGTTCTCATAGTAGTAAGAGGAGTGTTGGACTGTTGTCCTTCAAGAGGTTGAGTCATTTGGGGTATAGAACTGGTCTCCTGTCTAGGGGGTGTACTTGCAGGAAGTGACGGTTGACCAGGTTGATAAGTGGTCATGTTGTGGATGGATGGTTCCGGTGAATCATAAGATAAAGTGCGAATCGGCATCTCTCGATACGCGGGTAACGTCAGGTCTTCAACCCTTCCTAAAAGACTTTGTCTTCGAAGTTCCTCGCCCATGGCACGTAATCGATTCAAGAGATCACGAAAGGGTCCAAAAATCTCATCAAGAGTGGGCCAAGTGGGTGGGGATGTAGTGGAAAATTGGTCCACTTGTTGACCTAGAGATGTTTTCCAAAAGGGTGCAGCTGGACCAAACGCAACTAATACAAGGTCGTCCTAGGAGGGATTTAACCATTCCACATATCCAGGCTCTCCTGGTAAAATGGGAGGGAAATGTACATTTTGTGAAGTGGAAGCTTCCACCTCTCCACCCCTTGAGGAGTTGGAGGTGGGTAAATCTGGAGGGAACATATGTGCTCTGACATTCAAAGTAGGATTTTATACTTCAGGTGATAGGACTATGACATGTGGTTCCATTCTTACCCTCAAAATTACCTCCTGATTAAGGGGATATTCGGGTGGTAAGTCCAAAATTCTTTGGGACCTTCTCCAAGGAAAGTCAGCCAGAGTGACTAAACCACAGTTTCTCCGAAGAGTATTCTAAACAAAAGAAAAGCAATCCAGAAAAATCTACACAAACTAAGGCCACAAGCAAACTTATGTGATAGGTGTGGATTCAAAAGTCTGGAAACCTCATGGGATTTTCAAGGCTTTGCAACTTGCGACATACTCCAGGGTCCAACATTTATACTTGACCCAATTTTTCAGAGCACTAACTAGGGACGATTAGGACCATACCCCTGGCCATATAGCCCGCCTACCTGATAGTACGTGCATCGTAGATCCCCGAGTGTTTTTCTCGATGTATTTCTCTTCCAAGATGGAAAAATGGATAGCTCAGTTGGTTTCAGAAATCCTATGAGCGTCTCCCGATATACTCAAGGCATGTGGGAGCTCAAATTCGTGTTGGTGTTGTCTAATGCACAACCGTACGGCACAAGACATTCTGATATACTACTGAGTATGTGAAACACCTTTCGATATACGCCAAGTACGTGAAGTTCCTTTCGATATACCCTAAGGTATGTTAAAGATCCTTCGATATGCTGGTTGGAGTGACAAAGAGATTCGATATACCGGTTGGTACGTGGAAGACTACAAAAGCAATAGGATGCAGTGCAGGCAAATAATGATAGCTTCCATGTCTTAAGACGCCAGAACACGTTTCTAACTTAACACACAAGTTACTAAAGATTTTACCCTAGTTCTACCGTTAATTTTATCTGGACGATTAGGTGAATGCATGAGGTGAGTACATAAACGTAAGCATAATGCAAGCCCTAACTACATGAAAAATTGCACTTTTTCTTTTGATGAAATCTATGTATGGGAGGGATAAATAATTTTCAAGTGGTTTTTACCAAAACAAAAAAAAATCAACAAATCTCAATTCTACAAAAAATGATAATGAAAGCACTCTTTTCCATTTTTTCTTTAAGCAAAACATGAAAATCAACAACACAACAAATCTAAATCAAAGTATTTTCTTTTGTCTTTTTTAATCAAAAAGTGAAACTAAGTGATGAAAAGAGAGAATTTCTACTTAGAGCACACTAACTCCTCGAATTTCACTATGATAGCCTAAAAGCATGAACAACCAAAAATGCATATAATTTCTTTCAAGCATGGAATCACTTTTGCAAAAACTTGATTTTACTTGGATTTTTCAAGAAAATGAATGGCTCATAATTCGTGAAAAACACAAATAATTTACTTTCTCTTTCAAAATTTCCAAAAGATTTACGAATGCTAAACTCCAATGCATGAATCAACTTTTACAACAGTTCTCAAATTAAATTGAAAAAACAGTAAAAATGAAGCACTTTTTGATTTTCCAAAGAATGCAGCAAGACAACGCTTGACAATAATACTACTTTCAAATTTAAATGGCTGAAAAGAAAATATTACTGCAATACTCTAATCATTAAGAAATTATCAAGAAAATGACAAGCACTCATACGAACTGAAAACACACAAGACACTCAACAAACAACCGGATGCAAGAAAAACTAAAAGATGTGAGCAAAAAGAGGTCTAGAACCATATCCAGTGCAATGAATAGATCAGGTGAGGAAAGGAGGAAATACAAGGTCAAGTGGATGAAGGTGGGGGAGACTAAAGTTTCCACCACTACAAAGTCTCAAGCTTGTCCAAAATGGGACCCAAAACCAATCCAAACAAATCCAAACACTACCAATGAAAAAACACAAGATCCTTGACTGGAAAGTGCAGTACAAAACAGTCCGAAAATCAAACCAAACTAAAAAATGGAGAGGGGATAACCCAAGACCTAGGCTTGGCTTCTCGGCGTAGACTGTGGTCCAGTACAGAGCGCCTGTTGCAGGTTTTGTGCAGATGATCGGTGCCGATGACGCAAGATGCAGATATGGTTTTAGCGCCAAAGGTGCAGGTTGTAGAGGAGCAGAATGCGCCCAGGAGTGGACGTCGCTCTGGCTATACTAACCAGGTGCGCCAGGAGAAATACCAATGCAAAAAAAAATATATCTCCAAGGATGAGCAATAAAAAAGGTTTGACAATTACACACCAACTTAGAGAAAGCTTACAGACTCTTTGACAAGAATATCTAATGGTGAAAAAGTCTTAGGAGGAAAATGAAATGGCTCACTAAGAAATCAAAGAAGATGATATTCAAATGAAAACTTAAAACAACGTACGTATCCCCAGTATGGTCATGAAATTTGGTACCGAACAATCTACCGAAAGCGGACTTAAGGCGTGATCTCCCTAGTCCAATGCGAATCTAGAACAAATCAGACAGAATACAAATCTAACTTCCTAGATCAAATTATAGATTGAGAGATGTGGACATCTTACCTTTCAGATCTATAGATCTAATTCTCCCTCATCACTCCAAACTCCACGGTCATCAGATCCAAAGCTGCAAGACCTGTCAGAACATGGAAGAGACAAACAAGCAGTAATAGCACATCTACACAATAATTTATCTAAGTAAATAGTTAAGTAAGTAAACTATAAATATCAATGAACAATAAGACATTTATGGAAAGACTTTTGTATTACTGTATAAAAGTAGAAACACATAGAAGAGGGAGGATTACAACCAAGCCCTAACATTTCAATCTTCCTCCAACAAGCGAAGCCAATGCCTCTAAGGAGAAATGGGTTCCTCCAATGGATGACTGATGATCTCCTAAGCTCTATTCCACCAGCATATGGATACTATATCCTTCCTCCCCTTGGAATGGAGAGGGCTATTTTATTTATAGGACCAAGTGGATAGAGTAGGTTGAGGATCATGGGGAGAGGGCTAAGGGATGCCCCCATTAGGTTAGGGAACCGAAGGCCAGTTCACCTAGGAGTTAGGTATAGGGATCCACCTCATCCAACTTCTAGAATTCTCTTGAAAGCTACCTTTATCTCATTAAACTGAATCTGGCGCAGGTTGCATGAGGACAACCTATACCAGCGCTTATTTCCCGAAGACAACATGCACCAGTCTAATTAGGAATGTGGATAAAGGACATCAACTTTCTCTAACTGACTAACTTGATCATGGGACTTCAAGGATTGAGGCACTGAGTTGACATATGTCTCATGATGGTGAGATTTTGGGTGTAACAACCCTGCACTACATATTGGTGTATGTTATACCCAAACATATTACCCGCAAGGTACTAGTTGCATTTTTGCGCATTAGGAATCATCTAGTTAATTGGTTGTTGATTAGGAATCATAGGATTGATCAATTGATTTAGAATCGAGTTGGATGCTAGTTGTTGAACATACTGTTGAGTGAGAATGAATGGTGTAGACACTTGGGGTTGTTGAGTCCAAGGAACATTCCCAAATCCGTGGTTGGGTGGATTGGCCATGTTAGAAAAACAGGATCGCAGAGCAATAACAATAAACAAAAATGAAAATATAATCACACATACACATTACAAGAGAGACACATATATATCGTGGTTCACCCAATATGGGCTACGTCCACACTGAAATTTCCATTCCTTATTATTATACCATCCAGCAAAGTGAAGGGATACAACCTGCAGCACAACCGTTGAACTTCCTCTTCATTGTCTCACAGTCTCTCTTCTGATCTCAGAGATGGTTTTCCTCCAACAGTATGGGGCACCAACAAATGGTTGTCCTCCAAAAAGTGAGGTGTGTTGTCCCCACATGGTAGATGGTCCAAACATAGGGGTTTGGTTACTGGTTCCGCTTGTGATTCCAATAAACGATTGTCCTCTAGAAATGGTGTAAATTGTGGCCAAAGATTGACCTTCGGTCAGAGCAGGTGTTTGAACAGTGGGAATAGACATCCTTCCAGTAGAGACATTAGAAGGGTTTGGTTGTGTAGGTTGGTTGATTGCACGAGTAGGGATGACTTGTGAATATAGTGGTGCACTAGTTCTAGATGGTAAAGGTGACGATGAGAAAGTAGGTTTTGTTCTCATAATAGGAGTGTTCCCCAAAGAAGTGTCAAAAATGTCATCTAGAAATAGATGTGGGGAAGGTTGGAAAGGCGTTTTGGGCATCAATTGCATGGGTATGGAAAGAGTGCGGAAATCGTCAAGGGCTTGGCCAAGAGTTGTGTTCCATAATGAGGAGGCTGGATCCAAAACGTTTGTCTCTGAATCATCAAGGACATGTTGTGGATGGGTCTAGTCTGTGGGTCCTGACCAACCTACATATGACTCGCCGTAAGTAGTATCATGGGATGAATATTGGAGCAGTTGGGAATCATGAGAGATTACCACTTAATAAGAGTTCATAGGTGGGTATTACGAAGTTGACGACAGTATCTGAACAACTTCACGTCTAAATCATTTCAATGCCACTTGTTCATTGGCTAGAGTGACCATTTCTTCTTGTATGGATTCCATAATGTCTTGGGTTGAAGGGAGGTCGGGATATGGCATTCCAAATGATCTATTGCTTGAAGATCCAATTTCGTAGCTATGTATAACCGGTGGTGAATTTATAATAGGTGGGGTTTACCACTATAAAAGGGGTTGGTTAAAGTTCATAGCGAAATGAATCGTCAAAGGGAGTACTGGGTCAGATTCCTCAATAAATTCGACATGTCCTTCAGGGAGATCAAATGATGATGGCATCAATGGAGTGGTGCTAGTCTCCAAAAGGATGATAACTTCCGTAGAACAGTGGTTTGAAGTGAGACACTAACTTCAGAAAATAAAGTAGTTTCCACTGCGGTGCTGACTTCTGGTGCAATAATGGATTGTGGTACTGCACTAGTCTCAGGTACCGTACTAGTTTCTGGAATAGTAATGGTGTCTAGAACTGTGCTATGGGTTGGGGATATTGTAGCAGTTGCTGGTGTCATGTTGAGTGATGGTGGAACGATCCCCCAAACAGCTAGCTTGCTAGTAGGGGGTGTGGCTATGCGTGAAGATTAGGTTTGGCTAATCAGAGGTACTGTCTAGGGACTCTTCCCTTGTTGTCTACATGATGTCTGTTGGTCTTCCATGGACCTAACTTAAGTGTTCTGGGGAAATTCTCATGAAAACGAACTCAAAAACAATAGAGCAATTGAGTGTGCACAAGGGGAGCTAGGAAAAATAAAAGGCATGCAGGCCAAAAAAGCAATCTCAAAAAACTTGATTGGGACCGATGTCATAGCAAGCAAGCTATAACAAAATGTCCAGAATGCCAAGAAGTAGCACTAAAAATAAAAATACCTTCTAAAATATGAAATAGCAAGCACACTGTTGACACAACTCTTCTCGACAGGGGTTCACACTGTCGTCAACAAATACCAAAAGCCCTTACGCACTGGCCCAAAAAGGGGTTTCCCTTCCAGCAACGCCTGCGATGCAGACGAGGTCTCACCCGAAGTGAATAAGGGTGCTGCCGGAACCAAGCTTCCGCAGTTTTGGAGAAGATATGTGCACATTTATCCAGAGATTACAATATTTACCACAGTCTATTTAACCTATCATTCACATATATATCTCAAAGCATATTTAACAGCACATTCACATTAATCAACAATGTGCATCGATACAAGTCAACAAAAAGTATTTAAATAACCCATCATTTCATAACAACATAATTTATAACCAAACATCCTCATTCATTTACATCTGTGGAACAAACCTCGCAAAGAATAGTCAAGTCATTCCTGCCGCAGATACAACAAAATCAAAAGATCGTACTAATCTCCCCAACTTAGCTTCCCTTAGGCTTACAATCTTGTTCTATTTATATGTTTATCTCTTATTACAACCTGGTTCACATGACCGACTCAACTAATCTACTACTTCTTATATTTCCTCAAAACATGGTGAAAGGTCCTTTTTCTGCGGGATGACCCTTTCGCATCTGTTGGCTTCCACACTTCCAGTAGATCTGTCCCGTGCCAACAGGCCCCAAACACAATGTTGTGGCTTGTCCCCAGCCACTTCAGCTGGAAACTGTTGGTTTGTTGTACTACTGTTGAAAATCCTCATATGCAGCCCGGATCGGGTTGACTATGTCTTTGACCGAGTCACAGAGCTGTGTACTTTCTGTTACCTATAGGCTACGTGGGGTGGTCGCATACCTTCTTTCGGACTTCCTTCAACTGTTCTTGAACCTGTTTCATGTCTGGAATTATTCTTGCGATGAGGGTTTCAGCCTTTCCTTGAAGCTCATTCAAATGTGTCGCTCAACGTTGCTTCCTTTCATCAACATTTTCTTCCCGTTGCTTCATGCTTTGGAGTTCCGCATTCCTCTTCATTCGTATCATTGTAGACATCATTTTAAGCGATCCTTGGAATGTTTCCATCTGTTCCTCGATTTCACGGAGTGCCTTCTTTAAAGCATCTAGCTGGTCATCGTCGACTAGGTTGTCCCAAAATTCTGTGAGGCTTACTGCTATTTGATGTGCTGCCTATTCTAGTTCCTGAATCTCTGTTGCCACTTCCTCTATCGCCGCCTGGAGATTTTGAGCCTCTGTCGAGGGTGTACAGGGTGTTGCTCTGATATGGAGCTCAGTATTCTCTTTCCAGAGCTCAGTAATAGAAACACCTAACATGACAGCTCGAGCCTCGAGGTCAACATCCGAATCTAGCGATGTTGTTGCATAAGCTTGCGCTAGTGCTTTCTCCAGCCTTCTCCATTCTTCTATGACCCTTTCTTTTGCCGTAATGTCGGTAGTCTGCTTAGTGAGTACCATGGCTTGCTCTTGGATAACCTTCTCCTTGTCTGCCAGGGTTGTTTCCAACCAATATTTTTCTGCGACTACTTGTGCTCTTGCTGCGATAGTTGCAGTATACTTGGCCTGAAGGTGTTCTACTTTGATCTCACTGTGTTGTAGTTGCTTCATGTATTCAACCATTTTATTGTGTATTGTTACCTCACGGTCACGGATCTCTGCACTTGCTACCGCTTGGGAATGGCGTAGGTTTAACATTGGGAGTAGGTTGAAATCAACCATTGCCAAGTTAGCCTTCCGAATCTCAATATCCAAGGCGTCGTCTCCTGTTAAGAAGGCATGGGTTTCGACCTAGACAATGCGCTGCTGGGTTCCTACGGCTACTTCAACTCTAGGGTTTGGTTGGTTCTGGTCGACATCGCCGTGAGGTACCCTGATGTTAATTATTGTATTTTCTATCTTGTTCAGCAAGTCCCCGATGTATTGTAAATTGTCTTCAGAGTGCTTTGTGTCCTTTCGGCAGTTGTGTGCTATGACCTACCTAATACTATCTACCATACTGTCAGCCTACGGCATAGTGAACCCGGTGCATGTATTCCTCGCATTAGGGTCCATTCTATTCTTTGTTCGTCCTTCTTCCTACTGGAGGTCAAGCTCCAAGTCCATTGGGGTGTTAGTGGTTGAGGCCCCATCATGATTCGAGTCGACCGCTTGATCCTTCGTGGGGGTCTCCGGATCCTTTTTCGAGTTGCTAGAAGCTTCTTCATTTTTGGGCGGTTCTTGTCGTCTTGCAGTTTGTGCTGCTGCGATATCCTGTGGGTCTACAGGGACTTTCCATTCTTCAAGCCAGTGGGTGATGATGTTATCAAGTTCGACTTTGCTGAGCTTGTACTATGTCCTCACCCATTGCTTGGTTGGATGTGCATGTGCTCGAATGTAAATCGTGTGTATTTCAACCAATATTTGGGCGATGGACTGATACTTCATCGACGCCAGTAGTGTGATCTGGGGTATCATCATTGCATCCATTCGCATCCTTTTGAGCCAAATGTAGAACTGGATAGTGTTCTTCTGCTGGAGAACCTTATCGGTGGTTTCCCATAAGTTCTAGTATCGCACACCGTCGCATACTTGCGGTTCTGTGAGGTTAACCCTGTCATGTCCCAAATTTTTAATTGGGTCACAATGGCCTAATCACATTAGCCATATTCATTAGAGTTTCTAAAATTGATGTTAAGGGTCAAATAATTGCCAAGGAGGAAAATTACTAGTTTCCTAGGTTTGGGGTGGAAGCTTTGGGATTTGGAATAAGGGGGATAATAAATGATGTTTAGACATTGGAAGGGTTCAAGTATTTAATAAATAGAGTGAATAAAGAAATTCAAGAGAAATCCTAGGTGACAAATGGTTTTGGAGACATATGGAGGATGTGGGACCCACACTAGCTTGATTTTTCATAATACATGGTATATCTCTTTTGCAAATTCGAATTAATGGGAATGTGAACACTCTTGGGTGAGTTGGTAAGTCATAACACATGTCATTGAGCATCTTAGGTCGAATTGGGAAGGATTGGTAACCTCCATGGAAGATAAAGAGTCAAAGTGGAAGTTTGTGGACACTTGGGCTAGATTCCCTAGCCCCTATGACACCAATGATGGAGCATCTATGACAACTATGACAAATTGCAGACCTGACCTCTGACATCTGACCACTATGACATGTCAGCCCCAAAAATAGGCTCAAGGAAGTCGAATTTGGGAGTTGGAGAAGCCAAAGAGACCCAAAATCGAATTTGGGAGAAGATGGAAGGTTGGAACTAGGAGACAAGTGGCAAATGTGGAATATTTCCTAAATGGAAATCTATTGAATCTATTGAGAGGATTTCGACCCTTAGAAGTCTAATGTTGGTTATAAAATGTAGAAATGAAGTATGAGAATGGCTTTTGATCATTTGTAGAATTTGCAATTGCATTTGTGAAGAGGGAGAGCTAGTGGATGACTAGTTTCTTGCCTTAGCCAATTTCGAGGGTGAAAGATTCCCATCCAAGTTGGCAATTGGAAAGACCATTCAGACCTTTCATTTGGAGCTTTAATGGAGTCTTTATTTTCAGGTGTAAGCTACAGGGCAGCTCATGGTTTCTTCTATTGCAGCTCGCTCCTTCAACCATTTCCAGTTTTGATGGCATATTCTTGATCCTTGAGGGAGGGCATTTTTGGTGAGCTATTGTACTCTTTGGGGGATATTCTAATGCCCTATTTCTTTTGTAATATGATTTAAATACTCTGTTCTTCATCTCCAGAAATTTTCAGGTCGAAATTCCAAGTAGAAGTGTATAAATCTCATTTTTAATGGAAGAACAATGCCATTTCCCCACTACCTTGTTGTGAACCAATGTATTGATGGTGATTTCGAACGAATGGATGATTCTATGATGCATTTGTGATTAATGGACTACCATGGATGTATTTTACAAGTTTCATGTACTGTACTTGAGCATTTGAAGTATTTTTACTCAGTTTAATTGCATTGGGAGAAGAAATAGTGCCATTTCCCCAAGGGTCGAATTGGTGATTTTTGCAGTTGAATGGGAGAGGGTGAGAACAGTTGTAATAAACCATTAATGGTGCATATGAGACCTTAATAACATACTTAACACATTACATACCTATTTTCATAAATTTGAGTGGGTTTGGAGGCATTTGGGAAGCCATTTTCAGTACTTACCTTAGGGGGATTTGAACCCCAAATTACTAGTAAAATTGCATACTTGGTCCAGAATCTTCAGAGAGTTTTCAGAGGTCTTTTGGTGGTCATATGTTATCCCTGAACATCATATTCAATTCTTAATATCATTCATACACCTTCCGTGAAGATTTGAAGGCATTTGGAGTCAATTTGAGACCTAGAGACCAATACTAGTCAAAGGGAAATCACTAGTAAAGTTACCTACATTGATAAGAATTAAAAGAGTATTTTCAGAAGTGTTTTAAAGGTACAAAGGCATCCCTAAAACACATATTTATGTTCTAATATCATTCATATACCTTTTCAGAATATTTTGGATCATTTGGGGCAAATTTGGGACCTAGAGATTGAAACTAGTCAAAGGTCGAACCAAGGAAAAAAGTGGAAAATTGCAATTTTAATAAAATTCCTAACAAGGGACATTACAGTGGTATCAGAGCATGGTCCTTGCACCTGTGTATTAGGTACATACATTCAAGAATAATTGGCAGCCATGTCTTACTATTATGATGAATCCTATGAGTACAATTCTTATGAGGAATATGCAGATGTTTATGAGCAATATGAAGCAGAATGTGAATGGTATGAGGAAGAGGTGCCATCATACAACACTTCTTACAATTTCAAGAGAAATGAAGATTATTCTTATGAATTTAAATCTGATGAATATGAGTGTGTCACACCAACCAAGGATAATTCTATGAGTGAGTTCCAAAGATGGAGAGCAAAATATAAAACCTTGCCCCAACAATATCAAAAATATCAAGAATATCTTGCTTTTAGCAAAAATACACAAAATGCCATGTCTTTTGAGTACTATGCTGAACATGTTTTTGAAAATAGGCCCAAAAATGAAGATGTGGAGTTAGTGAAGAAAGGTTTATGCCCTTCTTGTAAAAACCCTTGGAGCGAGTATCATATATGTGTGCATGAAATGATGTCCTCCTTGAGGAGAGATTTTGAGATTTATTCAAGAAGAGATTCCAAATATATTGATCCTAAGGAAAACAAGGGGCAAAATGCATCAGCTTGCTTTAAGGAGCAAAAGGAAGAGACATCACAAGAGCATGAAGAAGATTCTATTGAAAATATGGAAGATCATTTCGAGACACCTTCTAGCTTAGACATGAACCAAAGAGCATCTACTGATGGATGCTTAAACTATGAAGGAGTACCTACTGATGGGTGCTCACACCTCTATGTTGGTGACATAGAGATCACTTTTGAAAGTGTTTCTACAAGTACAAGTTTCATTAAGCATGATAATGAAGACCTTGTAGTGGTTGAAGAAGAACCAAGATCAACTTCCCCATCACCACTTGAGCTTCATGAAGTTGGTCCAAGCAAAATTGAAGAAGATGAGGAGGTTCATTTGCAAGAGCCTCATTTTCTTGAAGGGTCCTTAAAGATGAATGAAAATAATATCCAAGAGTCCCTCAGCATTCTCCATGACACTCAAGCATTGGTGTCAAATTCTTGTTGGAGAGCTACTTCATTGGAGGAAACATCCTTCCTTGAAGACATGGAGAAGATTCAAAGAGCAATGTGCCACATCAAAGGTAATTTCATGTCTTTGATTTTTGATAGAAACCATTTGTTTGAGCTTAATGAATTGTTACATGATGCATACTTGAAGAATAATGAGGATATTCATAAGCTCACAATTCAAAATGAGCAACTTCTTGAAAAGTTGCAAGATACTTGTTTTTCCTCCTATGTTTCAGATTGTCAAATGGTAGATTGTTTGGAGGATTCTCATGACATGGTGGATCATGAGAAATGTGAAAATTTGAATGTTCTTGATGTGTTTGAAGATGAACTTGAAGAGATCCAAACACTTGATGTGGTGGAAGAGGAACTTGAATTGCCTCTTGATGAAGGTTATGCAATTTTTAAAGAAGAGCATGATTCCTCTACATTGGAACCAAACTATGACAAAGAGTTCACACTTTTGAAGGAGCTGCATGATACTACCCACATGGATCCTTCCCATGATGAAACTCCCGAACTTTTTGATCATTTGGGTGAGTTAGTACATTCTCCTACATCCTACAATTCCATGTTTTGCAGTATTAGTCTCAATGAAGTATGGGTGAAAGGGTTCTTTTTGATGGTGCCACATGAGGAGTATGGAACTCCTAGATTTAACCTTTATGATGACATGGTTGGAGCACATTCTTATTCACATTTGCAGCAGCATAATTTGTCACTTTATGATGATTCACATCTACATGGATGCACCTATGATATGGATTTGAGTCACTTGAATACTCATGGTTTTTCTTGCTCAACACTGGGTTCATTTGATGTTAGAGGAACTTCATCCAACACTTGGATGAATAGATTTATGATGGGAGAACATTTTTGTTGGCAGCCACATACTTTGTTACATCTTTATGATTCTCACATTCATGGATGTATGGGTGAGACTTCTTTGAGTCATTTGAAGTCTCCTTGTTTTTTCTGCTCATTATTTGGTTCAGATTCTAGTGGAGATTCTTCATTCACTTCTTGGATGAAAGAATACATGGCTGAATATTTTGATGCATATCACATCCTTTTGGAGCAGCATTATAGGACATGGGATCCTCACCTATGTCATTGGAGCAGATTTGATTGGTCACTTGAAGTTTGTATGCACTTGGAAAATGGTGGTCTACTTGCTTGGAGGTATAAGCACTTTCATGACTCTTTGATGAAGCATATCCTAGATGTACATTTTCATTATGTTGTTATGTACTTTGATGATATATATTTGGTACTCATGATGTTTGGAAGAATGCATACAAGAAAATGGGATCCAGGAATCCTCTTATCTAATGGTGTAGGTTGGAGAGCACTCTTAATTGTTGGGGTGCAATACAAGAAATGGGACCTTGGAATAATTTTTGTCTCATTGGTTTCATTTTTTTGGGGGGAAGCAAGCAGTATGGGAGATGGATTCCCCACTTAATAAAGTGATTTTAATCAGAGTAGTGCAGCAGCAAGCATGGTGGTTCCTCTCTAAAATATTCATGGAAACTCAAAGACTCAAGGTTTGGCAATTCAATGGCAACTTCAAAGAATTATACAGAAAGCAGGTTCTTCAACACCCGTGTTTGAAATTGCTTGAGGACAAGCAATATTGGGAAGGGAGGATTTTTCATGTCCCAAATTTGTAATTGGGTCACAATGGCCTAATCACATTAGCCATATTCATTAGAGTTTGTAAAATTGATGTTAAGGGTCAAATAATTGCCAAGGAGGAAAATTACTGGTTTCCTAGGTTTGGGGTGGAAGCTTTGGGATTTGGAATAAGGGGGATAATAAATGATGTTTAGACATTGGAAGGGTTCAAGTATTTAATAAATAGAGTGAATAAAGAAATTCAAGAGAAATCCTAGGTGACAAATGGTTTTGGAGACATATGGAGGATGTGGGACCCACACTAGCTTGATTTTTCATAATACATGGTATATCTCTTTTGCAAATTCGAATTAATGGGAATGTGAACACTCTTGGGTGAGTTGGTAAGTCATAACACATGTCATTGAGCATCTTAGGTCGAATTGGGAAGGATTGGTAACCTCCATGGAAGATAAAGAGTCAAAGTGGAAGTTTGTGGACACTTGGGCTAGATTCCCTAGCCCCTATGACACCAATGATGGAGCATCTATGACAACTATGACAAATTGAAGACCTGACCTCTGACATCTGACCACTATGACATGTCAGCCCCAAAAATAGGCTCAAGGAAGTCGAATTTGGGAGTTGGAGAAGCCAAAGAGACCCAAAATCGAATTTGGGAGAAGATGGAAGGTTGGAACTAGGAGACAAGTGGCAAATGTGGAATATTTCCTAAATGGAAATCTATTGAATCTATTGAGAGGATTTCGACCCTTAGAAGGATAATGTTGGTTATAAAATGTAGAAATGAAGTATGAGAATGGATTTTGATCATTTGTAGAATTTGCAATTGCATTTGTGAAGAGGGAGAGCTAGTGGATGACTAGTTTCTTGCCTTAGCCAATTTCGAGGGTAAAAGATTCCCATCCAAGTTGGCAATTGGAAAGGCCATTCAGAACTTTCATTTGGAGCTTTAATGGAGTATTTATTTGCAGGTGTAAGCTACGGGGCAGCTCATGGTTTCTTCTATTGCAGCTCGCTCCTTCAACCATTTCCAGTTTTGATGGCATATTCTTGATTCTTGAGGGAGGTCATTTTTGGTGAGCTATTGTACTCTTTGGGGGATCTTCTAATGCCCCATTTCTTTTGTAATATGAATTAAATACTCTGTTCTTCATCTCCAAAAAGTTTCAGGTCGAAATTCCAAGTAGAAGTGTATAAATATCATTTTTAATGGAAGAACAATGCCATTTCCCCACTACCTTGTTGTGAACCAATGTATTGATGATGATTTCGAATGAATGGATGATTCTATGATGAATTTGTGATTAATGGACTGCCATGGATGTATTTTACAAGTTTCATGTACTGTACTTGAGCATTTGAAGTATTTTTACTCAGTTTAATTGCATTGGGAGAAGAAATAGTGCCATTTCCCCAAGGGTCGAATTGGTGATTTTTGCAGTTGAATGGGAGAGGGTGAGAACAGTTGTAATAAACCATTAATGGTGCATATGAGACCTTAATAACATACTTAACACATTACATACCTATTTTCATAAATTTGAGTGGGTTTGGAGGCATTTGGGAAGCCATTTTCAGTACTTACCTTAGGGGGATTTGAACCCCAAATTACTAGTAAAATTGCATACTTGGTCCAGAATCTTAAGAGAGTTTGAAGAGGTATTTTGGTGGCCATATGTTATCCCTGAAAATCATATTCAATTCCTAATATCATTCATACACCTTCCGTGAAGATTTGAAGGCATTTGGAGTCAATTTGAGACCTAGAGACCAATACTAGTCAAAGGGAAATCACTAGTAAAGTTACCTACATTGACCAGAATTAAAAGAGTATTTGCAGAAGTGTTTTAAAGGTACAAAGGCATCCATAAAACACATATTTATGTTCTAATATCATTCATATACCTTTTCAGAAGATTTGGGATCATTTGGGGCAAATTTGGGACCTAGAGATTGAAACTAGTCAAAGGTCGAACCAAGGAAAAAAGTGGAAAATTGCAATTTTAATAAAATTCCTAACAAGGGACATTACACACCCCTTGGTAGTCGCCTGGTTCCCTCCATTCTTTTAAGGAAATCAAGATGAGTAACCAAGAGTATGTGAATGGGAGCCCATGCTCCTGGGCATCGTATACATCCTTTGTTAATTCACGTAGCAGAAAATGAGCCCAGTTTAGTCTTTAGCCTGAGGTGCATCTTTCTGCTGCCGTGATGACCCCTGAATTGCATTGCATTGGTCAGCTCTTCCTTGTTACTTTGACTGCCAATATTTTTGTTGCAACTCAGACTACCTGGTTGTTGATTGTGTGAATCAGGTAGCCTTGGGAATCCTTTTGTACCCGATACTTCAGGGCCAACTACTCAGCTACTTTCTTATCGTTATCCTTCCCCTAGAAAAACTGTGACAGATCCGCCCCTTCTTGTGGTAAGCAAGTGACTGCCGCAATGAGGTCGACAGTAACTGGAATTCACTCATCCAGCCACAGGGAGCAGTCATGGAAACATGCAAGGAGTTGTTTGACACATGCATTGACCTATGGTAGGTGCCCAAAATGTGGTAGAAGAGTGATGCCCAACAATCCTGATTGTGCCAATCCTTGTGCCCACTCCCTCGGTTCCTTCGTGGTTGGGACGCGTGCATGGGGAACATCCTCGTATGCTTCTGCATATTCTTGAAACTTCACAAGATCATGGTCAGTATATTGTAATTTCTATAACTTGATGGTGATATCCCCAACAGTCTTGACCCCTATTAGTACCGGTGTGACCACAATGGTGTACTTATCCTTTCTAGTGATCCACGGTGTGGGCGCCCCTTCCCGACGAGGTGGAACATATTCTGCTAGCATGGGAACGTCGTATCCCTCCTGAACATCTTCAATAGTTGCAGATCCTCCAACGCCATCCTTATTCCTGGTGGATGCCCTCGTGTCCTTCTTCGTCTCCCGACCAGAGTTAGGGGGGCGAGTTGCACTTCATTTTTTCTTCTGCGGGATTGATGACATAACTTCGGGCTGCTCCTGAACAATCGGTGTGGCTTGTGGGTGTTCTGTGCTGGTGCTAGACACATATAATTCCATCCATCTCCGGGAATGTTACAGTGGCCAGCCTGTTCCCTCATTTCCCACTATATATCAATTGGTGGTGTGCAGGTGTTTTGACGTCATTCATGCCGATCCCTGTTGGGATTCGCCAAATCACTCGCCTGTGCAGGTTAGTAAATCCCAGTGTCTTGGTTTTGGTGTTGTGTTATGTGGTCTTTATTGCTTTGAATGCCGGATTAGACCATTTCCTATTCCTCGCTAGTGTGATGGATTTTTCTCATCATCATTATTTTTATTTTTATTTTTTAACCTTACGACGGGTATCGCTACGGCAATATGTCGTCGTGCATTTGGTTGCTCTACTACGAATACCCTTCGCAAGTTCTTTTGGGTCGCTGTTGGGTACTTCAGGATGTCATGCGTCTGTGGCTCTGCAGCGATTCATCCAATTGTGGCTAAGGGTGATCGTTGTTGAATCCATTTTGGTGTGTTTTCTCGAAGGGGTGCTATAGCATCTGGAAGAACCTGGTTCTTGGATTTTTGTAGGTGGTCAGTTATTGGTGCGATGACCAGCTCATCCTGAAGGTCCTCGACGTTCATGAATTTTGGGTTTCCCTCCGATCCAATATTTATCTTCTCAGTTACTAAAGGTCGCGGAATTCTGTTGGTTAGTATTGTCGCATTGGTGTGATTGTTTTTGAATTCGAGTGTCATGGTGGTCCTGAAGCCATGGTATGTTGGACTGGTGCAAAATATGTTGGATGCATGTGGTTCTACTGTGTTTCCATACTTCATTGTGGCCTCCCTTCGGGATGATTGTGTTATATGTGCACATCTTCAAAAGGATACCTTGTGTAATCAGTTTCGCCAATTCTCCAAGGCCTAGTCCGGGTCAGAGAGTATCAAACTAGTATTGTGCCATTCTAAATCTTCATCCATGGTGGGGTTAGGATAGTCCTCAGAGATGTTGTTTAGGTTGTCCCTTTCCAAAGATTCATCCCTGGTTGACTCTGTGTAGCGTTGGCCTTCCGCGGGATCCAATGGTGTGACGACTCTCAGCTCATGGTTTTCAAAAGACATTATTCTCTTTTTAAAGTTAATGACAGCCTGATTCTCCAGATCCCAGTCGATACCCAGCAGTACTAGGTAGGGACTGGTGTCATCCATAATTTCAATAACATCAAAATCCGCATACGTTTGGAGCCCTTCAATTTCAACCGATAGTTGACATACCCATCCAAGCGGAGTGACTTTGTTTTGGTTCGCCAATCCCAGCTGTACTGGTGACCAAGTCATCCGTGGCTTCCCCATTGCCTCCCATGTTTTTTTAGTCATGATATTGGCATCTCAACCCTAAGTCTAGGATAATGGAGTCGACATCGAACTCACCGATTTGTGCTGACATCTGCATCTCCCAACCTGTTTTTCTTTTATGTATCCGATTGACTCGCTATTCCATTTGTGGCCCTTTTCATCGTCGCAGTATATGAGCTATTTCTTCTAGTGCATTTGGATCTTTAGCCAAGGTCAGACAACTCTCTAAAACAACTTCCATAGTATTTTCCATTGCCGAGTTTTTGTTGAATTGAATGTTGGCGGCATATCGTAGGTTTATTCTTCAAAAGGGAACTATCTCTGATTCCTTATTGCCTCTTGTGTTTTTAAGAAGACCTCCTTCTCGGCGTTAACGTCGAAAGTGACCTTTTTCCACTGTGGTTGGGTCGGTCTAACATTCGGGTGTGCCTTATCATTATCTGTTACCACTCCTCCTCTCATTACTACGTCTACTGTCGATGAGCGACTTCTGGCTTCCGTCGATATCCTTTGTATGGCAGATGGAGCATTCTGAGTGTTTGGATTCTGGGGTGGGTGTTTGGTTTTCCATTTTGAGATGAGTTGGGGGCAGTCCTCGACACTGTGTTCCGCAGCATTATAGTATGTGCATTGCAGTGTAGGGTTCAGATAGTCCCTCTGGTAATGCCCCTGTTGACCACAATTATAACAGGTGATTGGGCCTCGTCCCCTGCCAATGGCTCCTCCTCAACCTCTTCCTTCGCATAAGCCTCCATCGTAGCATTTACGCGGTGGTCCATATTGTTGATAAGGAAGTTACCCATACTGCAGTTGTTGATACTGCTGCGGTTCATACCACGGATATCCATAAGATGGTGGGGGATACTGTGGGTGCCTATATTGCTCCTGGTCATACTGTTGGTTGTACTGTGGGTGCAGCTAGATCACCAGTGCTTCCTCCCCTTTCATAAAGTATGCATCAGTCATTTGTTCTTGCATCAGGTCATAGGCCCCGTAGTTCTTCTCATCATGTCCCACCGATCGATAGAAATTACAATATAAATTCGCTGGTTTCGACACCATATTTTGTAGGTATACACACTCTTCAGGCCGATAACCTTTGGTCAGACATATAGTACACCATGGCATTCCTTCTTGCCGAAGGGGATTTGGGGCCCCTGACTGTAAATATTCTCGAAACTCTGGGCAGTTGTCTTTGTGGTGTCCCTCGGTCCTACATCTGGTACACCATATGTCTCCGCGATTCTCCTTGCCCTTCTTGATATCCTCTAATTGGAGTGTTAGATTGGCTAGCTGCGCCTGTACTCTATCCATGTCGATCCCTATGTTGCCAATTAGTGAAGCATCCAATCTCATTGCAATTTCCAACACCTCCACTTATGTTGCAACCTTTTGTTGCATCAGTGGTCCTTGTATGTACAGTACCAGTCCTGCGATAAACCACTCTTTTTGTTGCAATTCATTTACGGGAAAACTCACCTTCACTATCAGCGTCTTATAACGCTGATCGAACTCCCATACTGATTCATTCAGAAATTGCTTAATTTCCTTAAGTTCAGTGACATATTGCAACTCCGATTTTGGTTTTTTAAACTCGTCAATTATCATAGCTCTAATCTCAGCCAACATTCTCGCTGCCGTTCCCATCAAAAATTTCACAAATTGCATGTACCAGTCTAACGCACGGCCCCTCAGGGTCGTCGCTAGCTATCCCAATTTTATCACTTCATCCTTAACCTACTTCACGGTCCATAATTCCTCCAATACAAACCAATACTGTCCAGGATCCTCTGTCCTGTCTCCTTGAAATGTAGGCATCTTTGCCTCATCTGCCATCTTAACGCTGCTAGTATTGTTTTTTACCGAAGCACTACTCTTAGCACTGCAAGTATGGCAACTTTGCGAATAATTTTGGTTTCATCCTATAAAATTTGGAGTAGTGTGCGGGGTCATAGGTATGTGGTAACTTACGACCTGACCTTGTTCTACCTCTGGGGTATCCTGGTCGACGTCTTCCTTGCAATAAGGGTGCTTACTTCCTTGTGGTCCTGCCACGTGACTTCATGTTTCGGTCCTCTCAGGAGACTCTCTCCCAGTCCTCCTCTTCTTCTCAGGATGTCAGAATATTACTCCACTCCTCAGGAGACCACACTCTTCGTTATCTTCCCTTTCCAATTCATTGTCGCTCATGTCCATCTACCACATCTTTTCGTCAGGCCCACCTGTACGCAGTACCTTCACCCTCGCACACCGAGTTTTCTACTCATCAGTGGACATCCTTAATATTCCTTTTTCACAAACCAACATTTTAATCCATAATTTCAGTGATGACAAGAATCTTCCCCTTGGTCCCCTGAAGAAGTTTCTTTCAGCATCACTGTATGATTTAATCGTATCTATCGCGAACTCAGTTATATATCCTTCAAGGATGTTGTCTACCCCAAAGTCAACAGCTCATGATACCTTGTTGTTAACCTGCTTTAGATGTCGCACCAATTCTGGGGTCCAGTACTCTGGTGTAGTCTTTTGGCAATGGTTTTTGCGATATGTCAACTGCGCCAGCCACTTGTGCAAAACAACTGGGAATTCGCAGAAGAAAATTTCGTGGATATCTGAGTACACATATTTTTGTAACCACTCGGTTGCTATCTGTTTAGGGTCCCTCTTCTCACTTACTGTGAATTCTTCTGCTCTTTTGTCAAACCACTCTTGGATCTCTGGTTTTTTCGGGTGCCACAGCATATCCCCTTCATTCCACTTAGTGTCCCGGCAACAGAACCATTTGTTGACACAACTCTTCTCGACAGGGGTTCACACTATCATCAAAAAATACCAACAGCCTTTATGCACTGACCTGGAAAGGGGTTTCCCTTCCAGTAACGTCTACGATGCAGATGAGGTCTCACCCGAAGTGAATAAGGGTGCTGCGGGGACCAAGATTCCGCAGTTGTGGAGAAGATATGTGCACATTTACCCAGATATTACAATATTTACCACAGTCTATTTAACCTATCATTCGCATATATATCTCAAAGAATATTTAACAACACATTCACATTAATCAACAACGTGTATCGACACAAGTCAATAGAAAGTATTTAAATAACCCATCATTGCATAATAACAGAATTTATAACCAAACATCCTCATTGACATATGTGGAACAAACCTCACAGAGAATATTCAAGTCATTCCTACCGTAGATACAACAGAATCTAAAGATCGTACTAATCTCCCCAACTTAGCTGCCCTTAGGATTACAATCTTGCTCTATTTATATGTTTATCTCTTATTACAACCTGGTCCACATGACCGACTCAACTAATCTAATACTGCTTATATTTCCTCAAAACGTGGCGAAAGGTCCTTTTTCTGCAGGATGACCCTTTCGCATCTGTCGGCTTCCGCACTTCCAGCGGATCTGTCCCGTTCCAACACACACTTCCTATCTATGATCTAGAGACCTCAACAAATCGCATCCTTTGCAAGGTGATGAAATCCAAGTCGAACAATATGAAGTGAGAGACCAAATTGGAAGGATATCCCCTTACCGAAAGGGATCCTGGGTAAAATATCCCTAGAAGAAAAGCCACTAAACTACCTCGTTCATGACACGTCCGAGAAGGTTAATCGTAGCTTTTTCCTTTGAGCCCTCATAGAACTGGTATGGAGGGCGTAAAAGACAAGGAATTCAATGGATTGATGTCCTTAGGTACTAAGTGGAGTGCAGAATTCCAAAAAGTTCATCTAGAACTAGTCCTCATTGCTTACCCCCGTGAAACGAGAGGCCCTCTCAACAAATTGGATGATAAACATTTCAATAAATACAAGAGGATTTTAGTATCCTAGAATACAACAACTATGTTTCAGATGTTAAGCGATAGGGGGAAATTATTTGTATTCCTACCCCCGATGTCCTACGTAACTAACAAATTGTTTTATATCCTCAAGTGAGGTTAAAATGTGTTGCGTTAGGGTATAAATTTTAATGGTTGTTTGTCTTACTCAAGTGAGTAGCGGAAGTGAAACTCAATGGTGTTGTGACTCAACTCAAACCATGCAATGTGAATGAATTAATGCACTTTTCCTTTTGATGAAACGCTAGCTACAAATAAGAGAGAGTTCTTCGATCCCAAGAATTTAATAAGCACAAGCACAAGTTTTCAAAGAGAAAAACCATTCATATTTGTATTTTTCCTTTTATGCCAAACTACAACTACTCTTTCAAAGACAAATGAGTCCAACAATGTTTTCTTTTTCTACTTCTAATGAGTGCAATGTATGACGAGTGGATGGAAATGTGTCGTCCAATTGCAAAAAATATTGTGATCTTTAAGCGAAGGAGAGAAAGAGGAATTTGAAAACTTTTCTAAGCCAATTATATGAATTGAAATGCAAAGAAACTTTTTCAAGTAATAAGAATTTTCAATACTTCTTTCAAGGATCAAAATGAATACAACAAATCTTGCCTTCAAATTTCAGTAAAAATTGCTTTCGCAATAAAATGTCAAGAAGTAAAATCACCTAAGTTTCTTGTCACCTTAACTCATGAAAACCAAACCAATGAAAAATCAATCAAACAAACAAAATTATGCTTCAAAATTGCTTATAAAGACCATAGTGAGTATGGAAATCGAATACAGAAGTGTAAGAAGGTTGTAGGGGTGTAGTGAATGATTGAAACAATGCCCTAACTTCCAATGCACTTGAAATTCTACTAATTCACTCAAGAAAATGCAAAACAATGCAGGGGTTAACGTGGGGTCAAAGAAGTTTGATTAATGCCAGAGAGATGAAATCAATCCACAAGATCATAAATCAAAAAGTAATCAAGCAAAAAGCCAATTTTATGCAGACGTAGGAAAGTTTTGTGGGGTGGAAGCAAGTAACCCAGACGCGAAATCTGAGGATAATCGCATTCGAGTACACAATTTCGGTGCAAAAATTTTGGAATTTTCGCACTGTTAAGAATGTAGGGGGTGCAAAATTTTATTGTGAGTGAGTAGGGCACAAGTTTTGAAAAAAAAATTATCTTTTCTTGGGTTTGTAGACCCAAAGAGCAAAAAGAAGATTACCAAATTGATATTAGAGGTCAGAAGATTGAAAATATGCAGAGGAAATGAATCAAATGGAAAGAAAAACAAAATTTGAAAACCAAATTAAAACTGGATATAAGCCAGTGGAGTCGCCAATTTCTGTAGTAGTAAATCCATCCTACGGATAGTTAGATTTACCCTTAGATTAAACTGAGACCAACTAAGCCTAATCTAAGAAAACTAACAAACAAATGCTATCTTAATATCCTAGATCTAACAATGCATACAAATATTAAATGTATTCAAAGAGGGAGAACCAATGTAACTCACCTTCTGATGTTCTTCTTGCTTCCAACTCCTGTCTTGAATCTCGCAAGCAGAACCTATTTGAATCAAGCAAACAACAAGAAAATAAAATCTCCAAATACCTTGTATACTAGTTCAGATCTAAATCAGATTAGAAACACTCCATGCTAATGACTGAAACATGACACATGAGTTGGGAAAGTAAGACAAGTTATATTAATGGAAACTAGGAGAAACTTACAAAGCGATCCCTTGATGTCCAAGCAAACCTTCAGCTCCAAACCCTCCTTACTTGCTACCTCTGCAAAACTCCTAAGACCATAGGTTTGATACCTCAAATTCTCTCCCCCTAGCTTATGGATGACATCCTTCTTATAGGGTTTGGGAAGCCAACTACTAGGAGATAATAATGGATCTCAAGTAGTAGAAGGTGGATCAAGGAGCTGACTCACAACAAGGAATGAGGAAGATATGAGATTTGAGATGAATCATCATCCCTTAATTTTCTCCATCGAATCCACGATTCCAATCTTCAAGGATTAAGGTAGTTGAGGGTATTTTAGCGCCCCCAACACTAAGAAAAACGCGATGAAGGTGTCATTTTCGTGCCCCAGCAGGTATGCAAGACACGAAAAAGAGGAATTTTTGCATGCTGCACTACTAGCAGGGCGCGAAAATTCTTGCAAAGTGGGAAAATAAAGTGCAGTATGACCTGATGATGTGGCACTAGGTTTAAGCAAGTTGGATTTGGCTCTAAGGTTTCCACAGAAGGCCAAAGAGGGGACCAACTAGGTGAGACTAAGTTTTTCCATGCATTAGGAGGAAACGTCATGAGGTTTCACATGGGGTAAATTATGACAAGGTGAAACGACACTCAAAGTGGAACATTGGAGTATAACAACCATCTTTCTCACCGTTTATCTTTCACTAGCCAAATTCGACTATCTTCCACTGTTTTGGCCATATGTTCCTCTCAAGAGATCCAATTCACATTTTGTGAGTTGATTAAGAAAATTGAGACTCTTTACAATCCATCCCAAGTGTTTTTACATATAATTTAACCTCCAATATACCCATTCAATATCTTTCAAAATCGTTATTGTGTGTTGTCCCGAACTCCAAATTCCACTCCAAGTCCCTCCAAACATCCACCAAACACCTCCAAATCTGTAATTGTTATTTTGAAGTATTCATACTTTGAAAAAATAGAGTCCAGATCCAATCCAAGAATCTCCAATGCATCTGAATCCTCCCTGATTCAAGCCAAAATCCTCCTAGTTCTTATTGAGGAATCTTTGGAGCTAGTGTGTCATTTTGACATCCTAGAAGTGGATCATAAGATTCCTTTAGATTTTTCATAGATTTAAGAATAGTACATCAACATTCCATCATAGTTTTTGAGTTAGTGTGCCCGAATTCTCGTTTGGGTACATTACATTGGTATTCGAGTATGGTTGTTTGCACCTATGAGTTGCAAAACTAAAGTTTCAACTGTCCAAATTCAAAAGGCCCAAGCCGATAGTGGCTATATTCATTCGTGGAAGAATGTTACCCACTTTCCTTTGTCGCTAACAAAATAAGAAGAGCAACAAATGGCTATGAAGAAACTGGAAAGGGAAATAGAAGCATGTGTAAAACATGCCCCACTGCTACCAGGAGTATCTAGCATTGGGTAAAGATATTTGTGAAGCGACGACCTTCAAGGAATATATCTATTATGAGTATGGATTTTGGACCAAGTGTGTAGATGTGGATTCATCAAAGAACAATAATTCATCAAGAGAAAAAGCATCAACTTGCAAGCACAAGCAGGAAAAGGATGGGAACCCACATCCATCCATGTAGTCATTAAGGAGAACCATGAGCCACTTAGTTCTTCAAGTGGTCAAGCAGAAAAAAATTTCCACAAGGAGGCGCATAAGTCACTCTAAGGTGATTTTGAAAAAGTTGGATATCCAATACTTACTAATGAGGATTTTAAAAATGAAGAAGAAGAATACATCGCATGTTCTCTTGAAGAAGAATGATCATCCATAGGAAACGCCTATTGTGAATATGGATAATGGAGCAACTACTGATGGTTGCTCAAGCACTTCCGAGACACTCACTGATGGGTGTAGTGATGGGGTCCTTACTGATGAATGGTCCATTTCTACAGAGTCATATATTGATGGATGTTATGATGGGATAGCTACTGATGGGTGTCCAATTCATGATGAGGTTCTTACTAATGAGTGCCCAAGAGTTGATGGAGAATCTACTGATGGATGTTGTGATGAGATACCTACTGATGGGTATCATGGTGACGTTCCTATTGATAGGTTTCTAAGGGTTGACGTGGTGTCTACTGATGGATATCCATCCCTCTATGTTGGTGACATAGAGATTTCTATTGAGGAGACTACTACAAGCACAAGTTCCCATGTGCTTGAAGAAGATGAATATCTTGCAATAGAAGAAAAGGTCCCAAGATAAATCTCACCATCACCACATGAGCTTTATGAGGTTGATCCATTGCTTGATGATGAGGAGGTTCACTCCCAACCTTCTGGTCTTGTAAGGCCATTCAGGATGAGCAAAAGGAGGATCAAAGAGTCCTTACATATTATCCATGACACACATCCTTATGTCACACATCATTGTTGGAGAGTTGCTTCATAGGAAGATCAAGATTCTCTTGAAGCCATGGAGAAGGCTCAGAAAGCATTATCCATCATAAAAAAAACAACTTTCTTCAAATGCTTTCTGACATAGATGATTTGTTTGAGTTTGTAGAGGTGTTGTATGGAGCCCCCTTGTAGAAGGAAGAGGATATCTACAAGATCAAGGATGATTTGATGGCCACCGAAGATTCTTTGAGATGCACACAAAGTTCCCTCTTAGAGTCTCAGACCAAGATAGAGAAACCTCACCAATATTTGCAGAGGGTGGCATATTCCCTCCTCCCTTCCAATCAACCATTCTCTTTTGGTTGATGACATTCAGAGTCATATGGAGGAACCTCATGATATGGTGGTTCATGAGGTGCATGAGGATTTTTTGGATGTAGATGATGAGTTCCAAGCACATGTCACTTTCGAGAGTGAAACTCAGATCTCTCATGGAGTGAGTACTCTCTTCGTTCAAGAGTCGAAAGAGCTCCTTAGGGTTGGAAAATCCCTTGATGGATTTGATGCATCCACATCTTTGGTGGATACTTGTTGTAGGGATTTGGTTCATCCTTCCTCATCCTACATATTTGGGGGTGAGTATTGGGTGAACAGTTTTTTGATACTCCTACCTTTTCTTAGTGTTTATTGGCCTCAATGTAAATATTGTGTATATGCAATGTGTGTTTACCCTAGTGTGGATCTCAAGGCCAATACCCCACTAGTGGATGCTTAAGGTTTATTTGCATAGGCAAGTATTGCATATTTGAATTATTCATGTGCTACTAAGCCATGAGATATTATAATTGAATGATCACCCAAGATGTGGTACCTTTAGGGATGTCCACTCAAACCAATGTGTTCCCACAAACATTATTAAGGTTATGTAAAGTAACATTCCCAAAAATAAAAAGTAATTAGGAAAATTCATGTCGGCTCATAACTTATCAAAAATAAAAATAAAGAGTAATTTAAAAAAACCACAGCCCTAATAAAATAAAATAAAAATTAATTAAAACTGACATAAATCTATGTTAAACCTAGATGTATGAAATTTAGTCAACAAGATTCAACATATTATAATGTATATATTAATATTGTTTTCTCAAATTTTATTAAGAAAGTGTTTAAAATATTGTTTTTTATTTTATTTTCCACAAAATGTGTATAGAAACCCTTGGGTTTTTTGGTGTATTTAGTCACGAATGCATTTTTGCCCATCATAAACTTATTCCACTCAAATTTTGGATGTCATAATATTGTATTGTAAAAAAAAATTAAAATAATAATAATAATATATTCTTAAGATCACATTTATGGAATTTTGGGACACCCTTTGAACAGAATATATTATTATTATTATTCTAATCTTTTTTCAAATCTTAAGGGTGAGGGTAAACCCTTAGGATCTCACCCTTAAGATTTGACATAAAAAGTAGACAAACTCCTATATAAACTGCTGGCTGGTTTTGGAGTTAACGATATTTGTAAACTTTGTGTGAGATCCTACTCATTCTGTTTTAGATTGTGTTCGTTCAGTATTACTTGTTTTGTTTAACTTTTCTCGAATCATCTTTCATCTCCTCTTTTGTTCTGTTCAATAAGGGTTAAGTGAAATGGGTGACGTGAAAAAGTGTTGTGATTTGTCGGAGTTGCAGATGAATCTGATGGAGGAAATATGGGCTTGGTTGCCAATAGAGTCTGTATGTAGATTTCGCAGTGTGTCCAAGGAATGGAATGTCCTTCTGTTGTCAAGAGAATTTATATCAAATAAATGGGTTAAGAAACCCTTTAACCGAGACCCATGGCTGGTTACTGTGCTAGACGACAGATCACATAAATGGACGGAGAATGGCTGGGTCCCTGAGCAAGCCGCCCCTGGATCATTGGCTTCCTGCTTCTTTGATCAGACCTGGAAGGAGACCTCGTCTGTCTCCCTATCTTTCCTCCCTGTCTCTCCAGATCCAGATGAAATTAGATATCCCTGTTTTATCAGCCTTACTCTCTCCTTGTGTTACGGATCCGCGGCTGGTCTCTTCTTGTTGTGCCGTAGTCGTGAGATTGTTGGGTACAGGGCATTTATTGTTTGCAATCCTCTCACAAGAACGCATGTAGAACTTCCCGTTTTGTCATTGGACGTCATCTTTAACGCGGGCATCATGAGTGACAGTGGAGACGCATACAAAGTCGTGGTGATGGGCACGACAGAACAAAGTCTTTCACTTAAAGTCGAAATATACGATTCCATTGACAAATCATGGAGAATTGTAGGACACCTGCCAGAAAATGTGCAGCGTGTCGGGAGGCAACTGGTTTTCTGCAACGGCTATTTCTACTGTTTGGCGATCATTTCTGAGCGGCGGACCGTTGTGGGTTACAACATTGGAGAGGGGACTTACATCTTTAGGCCATTGCCTGACATAGTTGAAAGCGAATACATGGTGCCTCATCTGTTGATTTGCGGGTCACAGGTTCTAGTCGCGGCGCGCTTATTGAGAAATGATGAAGAGCTTTTGGACGTTATTATATGGGAGTTGGAGAAGGTCAACTCCTCTTCATCGTCGTCTTGTTGGAAAGAGATTGCAAGTATGCCTCCTTCCAATCTTGAGAGATTTTCTATGAGTGGTGGGAGATTTTTTATGAATAGGCGCCAGAGCTGTTGCATGTCGTATTTTATTGACTGCATTAAATGTTGCGTAGGAGTGGGGGATAGCATATATTTCATGGTCTTTGAACAAAAGAAGGTGAAAGAGATCCTTGCTTACAGTGTCACTGAAAATACATGGAGTTGGCTTCCAAACCGTACTTTAGACACCAATGCAAGTACAGGGGACGGCTGGGAGATTCCAGTGGCCTTTGAACCCAGGCCAGACATGAAGGTTTATTAAGGTATGCAGGCCTTCGTGTTACATTCTTTACTAATTTAACTTGTATTCTATTTTTTTGAACTCTAATTGGAGACTTATATTTAGTGATAACACTGCATTAAGCAAAGTTTTGAGAAAAAAACCACTTTAGGTCTTGTAATTTCAGGGTAGGTATGTTTTTGCAGATGTATTAAGAAGATGAGGAGGCTGCATAATATGATGTGGATTTCAAAAGTGGTTTAAATTAAGCCATCACGGGCAGATTCAAACATTACCAGAATTTTTGGAATTTTTGTCAAATCTGTGTTTTGAAAACTACGGTTTTGTCATTTAATAGAGTTTTTGTAGGCCAAAAAATGCTGGGAAGCATAAGTGTTCAGAGATTGTATGCATATTTTTATGTGCAAACTATTAAAACAAACTTGGGATTTTATTTTCATAAGCATAGGGTGATTTTATAATGTTTATGAATTTGACTGGATTCCATTAAGCTCACCAACCTACTTGGATATATCTAGTGATTTTATAATGTTTCTGAATAATATTTCTGAATTTGACTGGATTCCATTAAGCTCAACAACTTACTTGGATATATCTAGTGATTTTATAATGTTTGTGGATTCCATTAAGCTCACCAATCTACTTGGATATATCCAGTGATTTTATAATGTTTGTGAATTTGACTGGATTCCATTCAGCTCACCAACCTAGTTGGATGCATATTTGAATCAATTAGAATGCATTGTATGCCAGGTTTCTTAATTATAAAATTCCTTTCCTAATGTGATTAAATAATATTTGTGAATTCGATTGGATTGAAATTCAGCTCACCAACCTAGTGAGATGAATATTTCAATCAATTGGTGTGTATTGTATGCCATTCTACATGAAAAATACCTGTACCAACAAATAGTTTGAAGTGTTTTTAATTATACTGAAATTGTTGCTAATATATGCATCATTTGTTTTACTTGTTAAAATTGTTGTTAAAAGTTGTAAAAGTTTTACCAAAAATAGCTTTTTCCCAGATATGGTTTTGGAATACATATGAGATATAATGTTATACTATTTTTGTACTCACCATAATGTTCATAGAATTTTTATCAGCAATTACCTTACACACCTTGTTAACACTTACAATGTGTTTTGGAAATGGTCTCCTTTGGCTAGTAAGATTTTGAAAATGATCTCCCTTCCCTAGTAAGATTTTGGAGTGTCCTTATTTCTCATTCTTAAAGTTAGTTGCAACATTTTTTTTTTCTCCTACTTCAGATTCAACTGTAGTTTGATAATATTCTTGAGTCACAATTTCTTTATTTAGTGGCTTTGGGTTTTAGTAAGCAATCTTAGGCATCTTTATTTTGCGTACAAAAAATAAAATCTCAATAGTTCTCTTAAGCTAATGTTTCATTGTCCTCTTTTGTTTTTTCCAAGTGTGAAATCACCTTGTCCTCTAGAATCTGATTTCAATTTCTTGCTTACTTCAAGATCTTATGTCCTAGTATTTTTTGAAGAGATTCATCTTAATCTAAATAATGCCACTAAACCTTCTATTTATTACTCAATTAGCTTTATTAAAGGAATGGAAATTAAGAAAATCTAATTTATCACGGAGTTAAAACTGTAGCCCATTATAATATCTTGTTCGAGCCCTTTCTTTATCCTCTTGCATGTTTTTTTTTTTGTAGTTAGATTAATTGCTTACTTTATTCACATGAAAAAGGTTTGCTCACTTCATTAGGAGCATCATTGGGGTAAAAAAATGCTATATTTTCTCCCACATTGTTTAGGATTTACAATGAAGAGCTAAAGACATATCTTAGGGAGAACACTTTTGGAAGTGAAAGTTGCATCCTACATTATTTCTTGATTGCCATATTCATATTTAAAAATAATATGTTCCTTTTTTATTCCTCCTTCATGGAACTTTAGAGATAGATGGATGCTATCACTAGCTTTTGTCATCATCTTGAATATTACTAAGAAATATTTGGGGGGTTTTAACTTCTTTTTTATGGGGTAAAGTATAGAGTGCCGAGCTCAAGCCCAAGACTCTACTAGTGAATGGCTAGGCATGTATAATGCAAATATTACCATATGACCTTGTGGTTTGCTTGTCATGCTAACTCAAAATCTATGTAAATATTAAGTTGGAAAATAGTTGTGTAAATAAAATGGTTCAAGATAGTTGTGTAAAGATAACAAGAGGGGCTATGATTCCAATAGAGGGGAAGAGAAAAAGGGTGCCTATGGGAGATTAAATCCTCTATTGCCAAGTGTCAATCTTAGAACTCATCCAATTGATGTTGTGTTCCTTAAATGAGTCAATTACTTCCTTTTGACTATTAAATCCAATCATTGAATGCATGTGTGAGATTGGTGGGGAAGGTCCTTTCATGTAGTTATGGAAGCTTGGGGTGAATGTACTATGATAGTTGTAAGAGTCCTTTCTTCAATGGTCAAAAGTTATGTTAGTTTTGTTTTCATCATTGTATCATATCCTTTGGAGTCAACCACTCCTTTCATGTAGATTTACACTGCGTAGAGCTTTCTAGTGGTGTTCTCTCCATTTCTATTATCATTACTATATTGTGCATTAACTAGAAATTTGAACTTGGAAGGAGAATTGCCTATTTTAAGGAAATTAGATGGTTGTAGGTGAGCATAAATGTTGGGAAATATAGGAACCTTTACCCATTGAGTTTTGTTGTTGACAAATGCTTAAGAATCCATGAACTAATGCTATAGGAGGTTCTCCAATAGTATACAACAAGTTGGACTCTTGTTTCCCACATTGATAAGCATTGTAAGGGTTGGATTTCTTGAGGAAATTGTAGATCAATGGTGGCCTCATAGTAAAAATTGGGGGTGGCATCTTAGCAAAAAGAGTATATGATGGATATAGTGCCTACGGTTGGGTGGGAAATTGCTTGTACACAACTAGTTGCTTGAATCTTCTTTGTTTAAAGATAAGTACTCTCTTGTATTTGAATTTGGATGATTTTATTATCTTCCTGTAATGGATATGTATAATTATGCATGGTGTGTGTGTGTGTGGATAGAGTTCATTTCCCATGAACGAAGTCTTCAAGCATGGAATTCCTAAATACCCCCCTTTTTTGTATAATACATGGATTGGGACATGACACATATACTTGGGTTTCAGTTCATGGGGCCCATGCTCACTATGATTCTCGCTTTTCAACCCTATCACTATAAGGTGCATGCTTCCTTGGTCGTTTTGGAGTGTCAATGTTTCCATTTGCATCTTAGAAAATCCTTATGGAGGTTCACCTTTTTGGAACCATCATTGAACCCACAATGTTATATGGATTCAATATCTAAGTAGTGTGTCAATCCTCCACATATTGGGCATGTGTTGAGAGGGTGCAATCTATCAAGCTCTAATGTAGGATCCATTATAAACAAGCAATCCAATAGACTATCATCAAAGTTGATTTTAGTGTCCATCCTTTAAATAATGAGATTGTTAATTTTAGAATTTTTTTCTCCTTTTATAATAATTTCACTTTGGGGGACTACTTCCACGAGAGATAGATGACCATATATTGCATTTTCATCCTCTAGGGATATTTTTTCCCTATCTAGATGCATATAATACTTATTCCTAGAAGCCACTTCATTTATTTATTCCATTGTCATTTAGATAGATGTCTACCTCCTTTTAAATTTAGTTCAAATTCTGTTAACACCTAAAAAGTGCTCACTAGCTCATTTCCTTATTCACATGACCCATTTGTCCACTGTTTCCACCATCTGAGCCTCTAAAGCTAACAAAAGAGCACCAAAAGACCTTAATACACCCCTTTTCCCACTCAAAAATATTATTTTTCCTAAAAAAACATAAAAAACCCTCAAAAATGGTCCAAAATTCCCAAAAATATTAAAAAGGGAATAAAAATATTAATTTTGTTCAAAAAAAGAAAAAGGAGGGAAAAGTACCTAAACCATGTTGGTCAATACCATTGGTTTCCACAAAACCACAATGGTATTCCCCACCACCAAAACCTATAAAAAGGTGGTAGGGGCTCCTCATTATACATCCATCCATCTTCCTATCCTCATGTTGCCAAAATCTCCCATGAGTTTTTGGCCATTGTAGCAACCTTGGAGAAAGGACCCTTTGGAGTTTGGAGATGCTCACCCTTGGAGCTTCTCAACTATCTTCATTACTTGGAGGTATTGTTATTGCAAGCACTTGATTGCCCCCATTTTCAATACACAATTATTTCTTATATTTTTTGTTCTTGTTTTTTAATTCAAAAATGCACATGCTAGTTTAGTTTAGATTTAGATTTAGTTTATTGTTTTTGCTTAATATTGAAACTACTACTACTAGTTAGTAGGTGCCCATTGCACTAAGCTTGGTTGCAAAACCAAGCCAACAAATTCCCCTAGACTTTTGTCCAATATTTTTTACCCACTACTCATAGATATGTATGCTAGTGAATAATGTGAACGAAAAATTCCTACAACACTCTACGCCTTTGAGTTGGGACATAACTGGGGTGAATTCTATAATCCTTAGTGTGTGTTTTATTAATCACAATCCAATTTTATTGTAGAAACACAATGATGCATCATGGTCACTTCAAAAAAATATAAATAATGTTAGGTAAATTGTTTGGGGTGAACCATTCAAAACCGCTAAACATAGAATCAAATGGTTTGATGTAGAACGATAGTCAACCATAGCATAGCTTAGATGACAACCTATCTTATCATAACTAAGGTTGTTATCTTGAACGCCTATAAAAAATATTTGGGGGTTTTTAAGTTTTCCTTTTGTCGAGGTGAAGTGGAGATAAACACTACATACTACATATAGTTGGGGGTCCAGTTTGTGGGGCCTCTGTTCACTATGAGTCCCCCTCTCCAACATTATCTCTACAAAAGGTATGACTCCATGGTTGTTATTGAGTGGCAATGTTCCCATTTTGACTTTTTTGAAACAATCATTGAATCCACAATGTTATGGAGTTGTAACATATCTATCCTTCACATATTGGGCATGTGTTGAGAGCATGAAATCTATCATGCTCAATGTAGGATCCATTATAAATAGGCATTCCCACACACATCATCCAAGTTGACTTTGGGCCATTATATAAATAGTGAGGACACTTTTAGATTCATTGTATTCCTTTACTAGATCTATAGCCTAGGGGGACACTTTTATGAAGAATATATATCAATATCTTCCATTTTTCTCCTACAAGAAGATTGTTTTCCTATCGAAAACAATACAAGACCTATTCATTTCTTTATTCCATTGGAATTTTGATATAATGTCTTCCTCCTTTTAGGTTTAATTTGGATGCCCCAACCTACTATCCCCTATTTTGTAGCTGCTACTCACAAGGATGAATTCTAGGCAATAATGTGCATGAAGAATTCATGTGACACTCTAGGCCTTCAAGCTAGGCCATAAGTGGGGTACACTCTATTATCCTTATGCCATGTCCTATTAATTTAAAACTAGTTTTATTGTAGAAAAATAATGATGCATCATTTTCACTTCAACAAATTAAAAGGAATGCTATGCCAATTGTATTGGTTCAACCATTGAACACTCTACGCATAGAATGAAATGGTTTGATATATAAGGGTAGTCAATATTAGAATAAATAATATGGTAGTCAACCTTAGCATAGCTAATTTTTTCATCTTGAACACCTATAAAAAATATTTTTCTTATTCAACTTGTATTATTTTAGGGATGAAGTGGAGATCACTATATCCTACATATACTTGGGGGTCTATTTCACGGGGCCTATGTTCCCTATGAGTCTTGATTTCCACTCGTGACTTTGTAAGAGGCATTCTTCCTTGGTTCTGGTTGAGTTCCAATGTTACTATTTTTATATTTAGGACATCCTTATGGAGTTGCACCCTTTTGACGCTATCATCACCATAAAATTTGGACCAATTTTTCGACGGAAAATGGTTGGTTATCACACGGTGTTTCGTAGTACAAGTGACGAGTCTGGGATACTTAAACCGTCGGTTGATAAATGATCATTTATATGAGGGATTTTATTTTTGTTTGAAGGATGACAAAAACAATGAAACGTGTCAACGCAAAGCTTGATGTGTCAAATTATGCAACCATGGATTGATCAAGACATTCACCTCGGCTGACCCACAAAGGTTTGCTAGTTGATCGAGACACTTACATTGGTTGCTAGATACATGTTCATTGGTGGATATACATTAGCCTTTGGACCACAAAATATTTTCATTGGTGGAACAAGATAATTACATCGGTTCATCCAGACAAGACCATCGGTTGATTGGTACATAATTTTGCACTTTTTAATTGGCATCAGTTAATCACCATTGAATCGTTAATTATTCGACCCAATTCCATGGGGGGACCGACAATAAATTTTGGAAAATCAGATCTGTGTCATTGGAAGACCAATATTAATCCATCATTTTACCTACTCAAACATTTGCCTCACTTTTAATGTGGTGTCAACACACTACCACATTTCCCTTCATTGTCATGTTCCCAGTTTTTCAGCACCATGAAACAGCCAATGTCACTCAAAACAGCATGGATCCTAGACAGTTTCGAATTAATTAATTAATGAGGGGTTAAGTTTTAAGGCATTAAGTAGCTAGGTGGTTTTAATTTTATTTTATCCTAAGTTTGAAATGCACTTGATGGAAGTATTTTTCATTTATAGATATTTATTTCAATGGAATAAAGTGGATAATTATTGACAAGGGTGCATTAGAGGATAAGGATTGACCAAGTGATGGAATTCAAAGGAAGAAAATATAAGCGCAGTCAAATCTAGGAAAGCAGGAAAAAGAAGAAGAAAAAAACGGCACAAGGTAGAAAAGAAGCAAAGCATAGGAAAAGCAAAATAAAGCAGAATGTAGGATAAGACAAAAAGTAGGAAAAAGAAAGACAAAGTAGAAAACCAGGATAAGGAAGAAAAGGAGGACAAAGAGGGTCAAAGCAGAAAAGCGGGCTAAGGCATAAAAGCACGAAAAAACAAGACAAAAAAGCAAAAGCGGGATAAAGTGAAAGAAAAAGAAAAAACGAAAGCAAAAGAAAAAAAATAAAGAAAAGAAAAAGCAGAACGCAAAGGAAAAATCAAAATCATAAAGCAAGGAAAAAGCAGAAAGCAAAGGCAAAAGAAGACAGCAAAGGCAAAAGCAGAAAGCAAAGGAAAAATATAAAGAAGAAAGAAAGCCATCCTTATTCTCTCCTAAAAATTATTAATTATTATTTTATTATTTTCATGATAGAAGTCTAGAAGGAAAGATATAGTGTCTATGTTCAATGCATCTAACTCATGGATTATTTTCCCAAGAATCAAACCAATTTATAAAAGGAGTGCACACTACTTGTCCATCTTTTGACAGTTTGTGAATTGAATTTAGTGCAATTTTGCCTCTTTGACTTGGGAGATGTGCCCCTAGTCCAAGCTGGGACATGCACCCCTCCTTATTCTGAGAGGATGATGAAATCCAATCTTCATCATTTATTTTATTGCATGTCCCGAGCTCTGATTTAGTGGTTGGTGTTCTCATTGTGCAGTTCAACTCCTTCATTTAGTAGAAACAATGTTGAAGGGTCGAAATGGACATTCTAGTTTCGAATTTCTTGAGAATTTATGGACCTTGAGACCTATTAAATTGTGTTTGTAGCATTGTTTCCAGTATGGAATAGTTATTTTTTCATTAAAAAAGGTGTCTGGATGAGCAATTTATGGCCATTTTACTAGATATGTGGGTTCTAGCTAAAAAGAATGCACCAATGCTTTTCTATCTATAAATCTCCCTGTGTTTTGATTTCTGTGAGCATCCATTGAATCTGGTTGCACCTTCCATGAGAATCCATATTCTATTTTTCATCCATGTTTCATATCCCGTGAATTTCGAGCTTGTTTGCAAAGATTGAAAATCATCCAATTCAAAATCATAATGATTCCTAGTTTTTCTATGATGGAGAATACTTCTTTTTATGTATTTCTTTCCTGAGAGTTATTTGATATGTATTACAGATAATTATGGTTTATATTTATGTTAATTTGAACCTATGAATTAATTTTTATAGTTTTAATTAAGAAAAGTCTGCCTTCCATATCCATCTTTTGGACCTAGTCTAGATTGCCATGGAAAATAGCTAGTTTTTGGTGTTTAATTAATGAATGAAATTCTACAACTCCAAATTGAATTATTTTAGTTGATTCTATTAATTAACATTCCAATATACTCATCCCATTTCTAAAACTGATAATTCGTGACATTCTCCCACTGTTTGGAAAATATTGAATTTGAACTAGTTGTGCAATCCCGAGAGACAATTTTTATTGTTTTTTAAAAACATCCTCGGAACCTAATAAAAATTGATGAAGCATAAATAAAATTATATTTGAATGATATTTAATGCTATTAATCTCTCCTATGTAAAAAATCCTTCTAGGGTTGTTTGAAGTTTCCTTTCCTACAACTAGTCGAGTCACTATTCTTCATTGTTTTGCTTTATGTCTTGTAAGAGAGTTAGTTAGTGTATCATCATATATAATTGGTACATTACAGTGGTATTAGAGCACTTTTCTCTACTCCTGTGGAAATTAATATCTCAAGAAGAAGAAAATTGTAGCCATGTCCTACTATGATGATGATTTCTATGAGCAGTATGATGATAACTATGAGGAGCAATATGAAAAGTACTGCAAATAGTATGAGGAAGAAAATGTTCAGGTGGTACCTTCTACAAGTATCTCCCATAATATCACATTTGGAAAGCAAAATGATGGTTATTCTTATATCCATATGTATGGAGAAGATGCATGTTCGACAGTCAAAGATCATCCTTTGGAGGAGCATGAAAGGAGTAAATATTAGCCTACTTTTGAAAAGAGAAGAAAAATATATGAAGCATCATTGGATGCATGTGTTTCCTACTTGATGAGAATTTTTGGTTCTTCTTCAAACGAAGTCTCCAAAGATCTTGATCCTAAGGAAACTAAAGGGAAAGATGCATGAACTTGCTTGAAAGAGCACAAACACAGTGACTACATGAGAGAAGAAAGTTGTGCAGAAGAATATGAAGAGGCAACCCTCACTGAGAACTTGGATCAGAGAGAAACTAATGATGGTTTCTCAAGTTTTGTAGAAGCATCTATTGATGGATGCTATGAAGAGATACCTACTAATGGGTGCCTAATTTTTGCAGAGACATATACTCATGCGTGTCCATTTCTCAATGTTGGTGACATGGAGATACCAATTGAGAAGGCTACTGTAAGTACAAATTTCAATAAACTTGAAGATGATAAAGACCTTAAATTCAAAGAAGATATCCAAGAATCAATCTCACTATCACCACAAGAGCTCATGAGGTTGATCAACTAATTGATGATGAGGAGGTTTGCTCTCAACCTTCTCCTTTTGAAAGGCCACTCAAGATGAGAAAAATGAATATCAAGGAGGCCTTGCACATTCTTTGTGAAACACATGTTTCAATCTCACAGTATTGTTAGAGAGCTGCTTCATTGGAAGATTCATCTTTCCTTGAAGCCATGAAGAAGCTCCAGAAAGCAATGACTACAATCAAAGGTAATTTTTCACATATGATTTCTGAGAGAGATTATTTGTATGAGCTTGTTCATATGTTGAAGAGAGCATCCTTGAAGGATGATGAAGATATTTGCAAGCTCAATAATGATTTGATGGCCACCCAAGATTCTTTTAGAAGCTCTCAAAGTGCCCTCTTAGTATCTAAGATAGAGATAGAGCAGCTTCACTAGGAGTTGTAGAGATCACATACTCCCTCATATATTCAAGTCCACCATTCTCTTCTGATTTAGGACATTTAAAGTGCTATGGAGGAACCTCATGACATGGTAGTTAATGAGGTGAAGGATGACATGCATGTGATTGAGAAGTTTTGGGATGCAGATGATGAGTTCCAAGCACATACTCTCTACTAGATTGAAACTAAGCTTTTCCTTGGAGTGATTCATTCCTCCATTCAGGGGTTAGAAGAGCTCCTGTTTGATGGACCAGCCTTTGATGGAGTTGATGCATCCATTATCTTGATGGATAAGGTTTGTAGTAAGGATATTTTTTGTCCATGATCCTACATTATTTACTTCTATTGATTCCATGTCATTTGAGGAGGATGTTTGGGTCAAAGGTTTCTTCTTCATGATTCCTGAAGAGGAGCAGAAGACTCCCACATTTTCTCTAGTGGATTTAATGTCAACACCATTCCCTTCATGTATCAAGGTGCAAGGAATTACACCTATTAATTTATTGAGTGGATTGTATGATGGAATTTTGCACCATTGGACTATGGGAAGAGAGTTGAGCCATTGGGATAACTCACATAGGGAAGCATGTTGCTTTCCAGTTAGATCAGTGGATTGGGGTGTATCGTCTTTTTCCTGTTTGGGAGAAAAGACACATGAATGATATTTTTTCTTGCATCTATGAATACTTGGATACATGTTACACTTTTTGTGAGTAGTATGGGCATCCTTGGACTTTTGATCATGCCTACTTTCTTTGTGATTGGACATGGGACTTTCACGCTTGTCATTGGAACAACAATGTGTTGATATTTGGTACTTGTGTGCATTTGTCATATGAAGTACAATCTGATTTGCATGTTCTTGGAGAGTTTGAGGTAAAGAAGAATGAATACCAAACAGATGTTCATTACCAAAGAGATTATGAGTTGCCTCTAGGTGGTAGTTGCACAGTTTTGGAGGAGGCACATGATCTCACTTCAGTTGATCCATCCATGATGGATGATTGTTACAGAGAGTTGTTTCACCATTCCCCGTCCCACACACATAAGGATAAATATTGGGTAAATGGATTATGTTTTTTGGTGCCACATAAGGAGAAGGAGGATTCCAAACACTTTATTGATGGTTTGATGGTTAGACCTTGGGGTTTGACAAGTGCACCTATCCCTTACCAATTTGGTGAGTAGAAGAAAAGGAATCTATATGATGTCTCCATCGTGCATAACAGTGCATGGGAGTTCCACTTGAGCGATTTAGGTGGAACAAGTAGTAGTGTAAAGAATTGTTACACCAGAGAAAAGATGGTACATGGGGAGTCTACAAGATTTCCATCCAAACCACTAGATGGAGTATGCATTCATTCACTAATTGTGTGGATAGATACATGAGGGAGTTGAGTAATCCAAGAGGTAAGTTTGTTGCTTGCATTAATGGAAATTTTATGGACATATCATTTAGATTTTGTGAGCAATTGTATAGGCATTTGTGGTTGTTATGTGATAATTATAGTATACTCGGATGGACATGAGATTTCCACCTTTGTCAATTGGATAGAAGTGATGTGAGTCTCTGTGTTTGTTTGCACATAGAACATAAGGAGTTTCATATTTGGTTGGAGGGACTTGCAAAGGTTCGGTTTTGCATTGGAAGTGATGAAATTCCAATATGATGGAGTGATCTAGACATCCTCCATGATGATATATTATTTTTGTTGATTATGATATTTGGAAGGATGAAGTTAAGACAATGGGACCCTGGAATTCTTTGGAATTCTTGCGGATTGCGGGTTGTGGATGTCGGAGGCTCATTCCTTCGGTGCTATGCATTTGGGGATCCCGACTTCTGAATCTTGCAAGGTGGATTGCGGATTGTGGAAGTCGGGGATGAGATTTTCCTCGGAGCAATAAATTGGAGTTCCGACTTCCGATTCCCGCACTGTGGATTGCCGGATTTGGAAGTCGGAGGTGTTATCAATGAAGTTGTGATTTGTGGTCCGACTTCCAAATTTCGATTGTGGATTGCAGATTGGAGATCAATGCAGATTGTGGATTGGGGACCAAGGCATTGCAGATGTGTAAAAAGAGTAGTGTTGCAGATCAGTTTTGGAAGAAAAAAAAGTAGCAGGTTGTTCGCCCATCACTCTAAAGAGTACCGAGGTGACTGAAGATGTGACTGAGTGGTATCAAAGCCCAAGGTTGCATCATTGGGGCTTCTTGGGCCAAGCCATGATGTGGAAGAGTAATTCCACACTATGATGAGGAATTGGAAAGGGAGAAATCCTTAACTTTTCTCTTTTTTATATAACTACATTTTATGAGTTTTCTGTATATGATATTATGGCACGAGAATGTTGAAAATGAAATATATTAGATAGATGAAATGTGTATGCATAGTAGGAATATTAAGAGGTAATGCATACTGCATGTAAACTTATGTGTGCCTTCATATGGTATCGGATATTGATGAAAGTTGTTAATGAGCACATTGCATTTCAATTTAAATGTACACCTAACAAGGATGCACATCCACCAAAGAGGTTGTGGGAAAATCTTATGTTGCATGCTTGTGATTCTTCCAATGTTGCACAAAGATGTGTAGAAAATATTTTTGAGATTCCTTGCTTAAACTTTGCTTGAGAAATGATGAAAATGATGTTTCTAGGTTTCTTTCTTCATTTTAGTAAGATGATATCGTAGGTACCATGGTCAACATAACATATCCAATTTTGTTGGAAACCACAGCAAAAGGGACCAAGATAATAGAAGCATGGTTAAAGATGTTGATGATGATATGGCATGTGACCAACAACCTTATGAAGAAAGGATTTAGCAAAAATCCATGATCAAGGGATTGGTGAAAGGAATATATAGTCCTTGGTAAGAAGCCAACTGATCAGGTAACAACAGTGGGTTGATGGCAGTCATGCAGGTAATGCTCATTATACTAATTGTGTAAGTGTTGAGAAAGGATGGGTAAGAAACCTTTAACAATGTTTTAATCTTCATAAAATAGTATGCATACAATAGTGAATGCATTTATGTGAATGACATCCCACAAGGTATGGTGAGGTATGTGGTAGTAAAGGAAATGAGCCTCCTAGACCATGTGACTGTTTAAAAAATTTGAATGCATCCATAATAATAAGAACATGCCATGTGTGAAACCATGAGGGTGTTGGGTTGTGAAGCCTGCAGTGCTCAACAAGTAGCCCATGAACTCCCTATTGGTGTTAATTTTGGATGAAATCTCTTTTCCAACAACCAAGGAGTGGTAGAAATCCTTATGTGTTGTTTGGATGAAGGAGGAAGGCACCCAATTAGTTAACCAAGTAATTAAGGATAACCTTGGGTATTGTGTTGAAGCATTGACTAAGATGCCCAACTTATCATGGTAAGAAACTTGTGTAGGAACAAGAATATTTTAAGATCAATGTTGTAGTGCATTAGGTATATTGAGTAAATCGACATTAAAAGATATTATGTAAATCTTGTTTATTATGCATCCATATGTGTGATTTCATATATTTTAATATGCAATGTGTGAATGCATGGCTATGGTGTACATTTCATTGAGATTATATAATAGATGAAATGGTAGAATTATTAAAAATTCTAAGACCCTTTCATGAGATGCTATGGGGAAAGAATTTCATGAAGAAAGTAGTTATGTTTTGATGGGATACCAGGATGCTCTGTTGGGAGAACAAATTTGCATGAAATGATAAGGTTGTGTAATCATGAATGATGAAAGTTTTATTTGACATCTTGTATATATGATGTGAATGTATCTTGCAATTTACTGTGATAAGGATGCACATAAAGTAGATGTATCTCATTGTATTTGAGAAAATAATGACTAGTAGTGTTTGGATTATTGAGTACTATAATTATGAGATCACCCCAGTGGATGTTATGAATGTTCCAATGAAATGATTATGTGCATGGGTACTCACCACTTAGTGCTTGGATGATTGAAATTTCAGATTTACAGGTAGAAATGTCTTAGGTGTGGAAATGTGGGTAAGTCCATGATAAGACTGGAATATACCATGTGCAAAAGCCAAAAATTGTGAGGAAGATCCCATGGAGATGAAATCTGATTTTTGGTGTAGAACAAATTTGTAAATTTCAGATTTGAGATTTTGGTAATGACTACTAATGGTTGTTTGGATATTCAAAATTGTGTCAAGAGGACATGTTGTAGGTGGATGTTTATGCTATGGGAGAAATCCTAAACCATAATGGATAGAGTGATACCACTTGCAAAAGAGAAACAATATGAGGATGGGCTCATGGTTGAACAAACCAAAATTCTGTAGTGAACATAATTCTAAGTTCATATTTGAGCCTGATTGAGGAAGACACTTTACTTGAATGTGATTGTGTGTTTTTATTTCAGACTACTTGAATGTGATTGTGTGTTTTTATTTCAGACTGCTTGATTGTGTTTAGGGCCTACATGACTCACATCAGAAAGGGGTACACACCTTTCAGGTGTTGTGCTTTGTTATGGTTTTCAACCTTGACTACACCCTAAAGGAATGGATGCATTCCTGGTGTTTCAATATTAGAGAGTGAATTTGTGTGAAGTTTGTTACAATTTTATATCAGCAATACTGACGAGCTTACCTACCCATCTTGTGTTGTCAATTATTACACATGCAATTGGTAATGCATGCTAAGGAGCAAAGTGAAGTGGGTGCCAAGGCTGGTGGGAGCACGTGGAGATACCTATGGCTCTGTAGTAGATCCCTTGACCAGGAAATGGTCATGGTGCAGTTCCTCCATTGGTCTTGTTAACCCATATGGAAGTGTTGGCTTGGAAATGGAGAGGGAAAACCAAGTATGGGACTGGTTTGGCCCCATAAATGCTTGGTAAATCCAGTTGGTGCACTGGTTGAGCATTGAATGTTATGGTGCAATTTCCCTCCTTTGGTCCTGTTAACCCAGATAGAATTGTTGGCTTGGAAATCGAAAGGGAAAATTAGGTATGGGACTGGTTTGTCACCATAAACGCTTGGTAAATCCAGTTGGTTCACTCGTTGGGAATTGAATGTTGTGGAGCAGCTATTGTGCTGTCCAAAAATTCATTATTGTATCCATGGGTTATCCAAGGCTTGTAAAGGAAAGAAGGAACTTGTGGAATAAAGTGAATACATCCAATACAGATAAGTATTTGGTTATCTTGTAGCTTCTTGCTTATTTAATATGAATATATATGTGTATATGATTTTTAAATTCTTGTTTATAGATAAACCCTATGAAAATGAACTTGACATGTGAATGGAATAAATGTTTGAGTGTAGGTATTGCTGGAAGCAAGAACCTTGAAGGTATCCTAAGGATGGATGTGGACATGTGACTATCCTAGAAATCTCAGTGTGAGTATTAATGGAAACAATGCTAGGGGAGTGTTGTGGGTCCTAGCAGCCAAAGGTTCTGTAGGAAACAATGGGGAAGGGTTCCATGGTTGAGAAGCCTTAGAAACACCTTAGACACTAAGTGTCATTACCAAAACAAGGAAAAGGTGAGTTAAGCATTCACATTTAAAGTGAAAGAGACCAAGGTGCAAGGAACCATAGTGGTGGTGGGGCTCCGGATTGGAACAATATTAAGAGGGGGGGAACTCTTACTATTCTCTTTCTCTTTTTATTTGTGCATTTTAAAAACAAAGAATTGTTGAGTGCATGTCATGAATGAAAGTTGATTGTGTTTATTTTGCTTGAAATAAATGGTGAATGTTGAAGTAGTTAATTCCCTATGAAATGATGAACATGGATGAGTTCATTTTTATGTTGGATGAGCATGAAATGTGTGGAAGTCTCATGGATAAAGCATGGAATTTCCATTTCAATTGGGTAATTAATTGACGGATATTAATGCTTATATTATGCTTGGCCTAACAAGAATTGCAATGATGGATTTCATAGGTGAAAGGTAGATCAATTGGTTGCAACTGCTATAAGACAAGTGTTGCTAGTAAGCAAAGTGTGGAACACTATGCACATTGATCATGGCATCATACCAAAAGTTACTGAAATTGGCTAGAAGTCTTCTTCAAACAATTTCCAAGACCCAAGAAAATCTTGGGGGAATTCTCAAGCTACAAAAGCAACAGAATGAGATGAACCAGAAGGTTCTACGGAACTCTCTTTGTCTACAAAATGAGGTAAAGGGAACTCTGGAAACTATCAATAGTGGAAAGGATAGTGTTTCAATGAAGAGGCGGTCATCCAATCGTCCCATTAAGAAACAATCAAGGATGGAAGACTCAAGGGAAATGAAGCAGGTAAAGAAAAAACTGAAGAACACACATAGAATGTTGAGAGGGGGGGTGAATCAATATTGTGAGTTTTTACCAATTTAATTTTGAACTGATCTAATACACAGAATTCATCTTTAGTAATAAAACCAAAGTTTCACAATTTATACAAATACAGGAACACCAATGAAAACTTCAATGTTTGAATATATTTATAAATGATAATTTACATTTGAAGGACTATGCTTCAGCACAAATTACATGTACCAGCTACTACTAGTTATATGCATGATCCAACCTCAATAAGAATTATCTTCAGCTCCAACTAAGATAATAGGTTCAGGATGCAACCTGAGTATATATATATATATATATATATATAGGTTGTACCCTTCCTCCACTCTTCCTCCCTACCAGAATTCTTTTTCAATCCACAACATGCCCTAGTTTATGTCTGTCCAAATTTTAGTTCAATAAAGAATCAATCCAATTCTTCACATTGCTGTAATGATGCCCGAGATATAGAAAGATAAAAGATAAAAAATAGAAATTGCACTTCACTTCCACCGTGACTTCCCAAATAGCTCCGCAAGCTCGCAAGTCCTCTCCTTAAGCTCATATTACCCCCCAAATCTCCACATCGAAATGTATACTTTAAATTTCTTTTTCACACACCAAATCCCCCTTTTTTGTTTCCAATCCGACATAACAATCTCACCAATCCTTACTTCAAATTGGTCACCCACTTTTGTTTCCAAGCCGACATAAAAATCCCATTTCCAGATTTAATAACTTGAAATTAAGTGCGATTTCATATCTAAGGGATTTTTATTTATTGTACCAAAGATCCATGGGTGAGGATAGCAATGCCACACTCTTGTTTCTTCAATAAGATAAAACCATCACCCACAAGTGTTCCATGTTCATGATTATTATATCCAAGATATTAAGTGAACATGTCCTCATTTACTTTATTAATCATGAAGGATTTGCGGGCATTTCAACCAACGGTGGTGGGCATTTTCTCCATAACCCGCGGGCATCTTCTCCATAAGCTCGCGGAAATTTTCCAATAGATCTGTGGGCATTTGCAAATAGGTCTTGTGAGCATATTCTTCAAGGGGCTACAAGATTTTTCATAGGGCCTACGGTCATATTCTTAAAGGGGCCTACGGGAATTTTCTTATTGCACCCGTGGGAATTTTCTTCATGGATTTGGGCACTTTTCCACTAGGCCTACGGGATTCTTCTTAAAGGGTCCTGGGGAAATTTTCTTATTGCACATGTGGGCATTTTCTTCATGGTTGCAGGAATCTTCTATAGGGCCTGCGGGAATATTTCTTAGTCATTTGCGGGCATTTTTCCTTCATGTTGTGGGAATTCTTCCTTCAATCTCCTTTTGACATCAATTCCAATTATAATTCCAACAATATCTCCCTTTGGAATTGATGTCTACACATAGCTCCCTCTAACAATGAGCTGATGAGCTCCTTCTTACCTTTCTCCCCCTTTTACATCAATGGAAAAGTAGTGAAGAGATTGTAACTAGAAATTCATTCAAACTGTTGCTCCCCCTATCAGTAAACATCTTCATAATGCCAAAATGTGTTACCTCAGACTTATGAGCTTACCTTTGATCAATATTTGCAATCAGGATCCCAGGACCTTTTTCTTTGCTTGGAGTAGTCATCTTATGTTCTTGAGTTCATCCTCCAGTTCCATGAAATTAAGGTGCACTGATGTTTTTGAAGGACCTCAAGTTTGGCTTTCCATATGGCAGCCAATTTCCTTCATATGCAACAAACCATTCTTTTGTTGAGAATATATGAATACTCCTAGTTTATTCCTAAGATTCTCAAAAGCTTCTCTAGGTAGTGTCTTAGTAAAGATGTTAGCTATTTTCTATTTAGTGTTCACATATTACAACTTGACCTTTTGATCATGTGCTAGTTCTCTCAAAATAAGATACTTAATGGATATATGTTTGGTTTTAGCATGCATAATAGGAATTTTTGATATGCTGATAACACTTGTATTATCACAGTAAATTGAGAGTGGTTGATCATTCTTAATATCGATATCTTCCAATAATTTTTTCATCCACAAGAGTTGTGTGAAACCTCCGACTGATGATATGTATTCAACTTCAGTAGTTGATAGTGAGATAGAAGATTGTTTTTTGCTTGACCAAGCTACCAATCGATTTCAAAGGAATAAGGCATTCCCACTTGTTCTTTTTCTATCATCGATATTACCTACACAATATGCATCAGAAAATGATTTGAGATCAAAGGTCTCATCCTTTGGATACCATAATCCATAATCAATCATTCCCTTAAGATATATGAGTATTCTCTTGACAGATGTCATGTGGGATTCCCTTGGATTGGCTTGAAATCTAACCACCAGCCCAACTACTTGCATGATATCAGGACAGGATGCAATAATATACAACAAAATTCCAATAATGGATCTATACGTTGTTTGATTTATAGTAGGAGATTCTTCTTCTTTGCTGAGCTTATAGCCAGTCATCATTGGTGTAGAGATAGGGGATCTTTCCATCATGCCAAACTTCTGGAGCATCTCTTTTAGATACTTAGATTGAGACATAAAAATACCTGTGGAATCTTGTGAAATTTGTAGACCAAGGAAGAAGGTCAATTCACCTATCATGGACATCTCAAACTCTTTCTCCATTTCTTTAGCAAAGATTTGGCTAAATCTTTCCTCGTTGCTTCCAAATATCAGATCATCAACATACACCACTTTGATCAAAAAAATTATCGTCTTTAAATTTGAGGTAAAGGTTGTTGTTTGTACTACTTCTCTGAAAACCTTGTTGAATTAAATACTTATCCAGTCATTCATACCAAGCTCTGGGTACTTGTTTGATCCCGTAGAGAGATTTCTTTAGTTTCTAGACATAGTCTTCCTTTTTTGGACTTTCGAATCCTTCAGGTTGCTCAGTATAGATTTCCTCCTTCAATTCTACATTTAGGAATGCTGAATTAAAATCCATTTGATAAACCTTGAAGTTCTTGTAGCTATCAAATGCCAAAAATATCCTGATCAATTCCATCCTAGCCACAAGAGCAAAGGTTTCATCAAAATCAATTCCTTCCATTTGAGTATAACCTTTGCATACCAATGTTTCCTTATTTCTAATAACTTTCACATTTTCATGTAACTTATTTTTGTAAACCCATTTAGTATCAATGATGTTTTTATGTTGGGTTTAGGAACTAATTCCTAGGTTCCACTTTTTTCAATTTGATCCAATTCTTCTTTCATAGCAATTCGCCAAGATTCATAATTGGAAGCTTCATTGAATTTTTTAAGTTCAATTGTTGATAGCAGTGCTAGATTCTTCTTCAGATATGTTGATCTAAGCTTCATACCTTCTTCCATGTCTCCAATAATAAAATCCTCATGTTGATTTCTCCACACAGATTTTATGAAGGAATTCTTACCATTTGGAGTCTTTATAGTAGTAGGGAGAAATTCTTTTCCTTCAGCCTGATTTTGTTGATCACTTTGCTCCTTTACTTCTTCATTTATTTTGTCTTCATCATCAGATAGGCCATCATCATCAGTTTCAACAGGGTCAGATTCTAGCAGTTTTTGTTCTAAATCTTCATCTATGAACACAACCATACTTTCAACCATTCGCTTCAGATGCTTGTTGTAGCATTTATAGGCCCTTTTTTCATTTGAATATCCCAAAATATTCCTTTGTCAGTTCTGGAGTAAAATTTTCCCAAGTTATCATCAATGATTTTTATGTAACATTTTCTTCTGAAGATTTTAAAGTAGTCTGCAGTGGCTTTTCTTCCTGACCATAATTCATAAGGAGTCTTATCACTATTGACTCTCAACTAGGCCCTATTTATGATGTAAACAATTTCTCCTACTGCCTCTCTCCAAAATGTTTCAGTTAGATTGGCTTCTAGTAACATTTTTCTTGCTTCCTCTTGAGCAATTCGATTCTTTCTCTCGGCTACACCATTTTGTTGAGGTGTGTGGGTTGTTCGATATTGTCGCTTAATACCATTTTCATCACAATTTTTTTTAAATGCACCCAATGTAAATTCTCCTCCATTATCTGATCTAAGACATTTAATATTATGTCCACTCTCATTTTCAACCTTAGCTTTAAAAAGTTTAAATTTTTCAAATGCCTCTGATTTGCTCCTCAAAAAGGTAACCCAAGTCATTCTGTGATCCGGATCTTGAGAGCTGAGAACCGGAAGGCTTGAATACCGAGAGAGGAGGAGATTAAACATGCAAATCTGTCATAAAATTCACATGAAAACCCTAATATTGCATAAGAATAAGCATGAACAAAAACATATGAAATGAATGAGAGGTGAGGCTCAAAGATGAGCCCCACCTCTGAAACTAATTATCAATAAGTCACTCATATCTAATTAATCTCACAATGAACAATAGAAAATAGGAGAGAACCAAATGAGTAACTTGATATTATGAGAAGGCTTGCTAGGCCTTTATATAGCATTATTACAATGTGTCTTGAGACCATACCATGGGCCAAAACTATGTGCTACCAAATACCATGGAAGAGAGAGGGTGGCCTCTCAATTTAATACTTGTATGGCTTATATATCCGAATTTAGACCATATGCCCCATAAAATTTGGATCATTCCTCCCCCCTTAGAAAATGATGGTCCCCATCATTTCATGCTAAAAAGAGACCCATGATTACCATGTGCTAGTTACCAATGAAGAGAAGGGTTTTGTGTGGTTGACCCATAACCGTGGGTTTTGCGAGGTTGACCCATAACCGTGGGTTTTTCGAGGGTGACCCATAACCATGATGGCAATGACAAGCTTGATTCCAATGAAGAGAAGAGTTTTGTGTGGTTGACTCAAAACCATGGGTTTTGTGTGGTTGACCCATAACTGTGGGTTTTGTGTGGTTGACCCATAACCATGGGTTTTATGTGGTTGACCCATAACCATGGTGGCAATGACAAGCTTGTTTCCACTGAAGAGAAGGGTTTTGTGTGGTTAACCCATAACCGTGGGTTTTGTGTGGTTGACCCACAACCATGATTACAATACATAACTATGGGTTTTGTGTGGTTGACCCATAACCACAGGTTTTGTGTGGTTAACCCATAACCATGGGTTTTGTGTGGTTGATCCATAACCATGATTACATTAAGATTTTTAAAAAATCGAAAATTCATGATCTTTGGTGCAGTTGATGTCTTGCTGCAAATCCATTCATAGCTTCTGATGCATGTACTGAAATTGAATTCCATTGAAGACCCATTTAAGATCGCGAAGAGACCTTTCCATCCATATAACATACTTGCTCTGAGGTGGCCCAGATATTGAGAAAATGTTTGTTGAAGCTCAAGAGACGCGCGCACACTATTTTGCAGACATCCGTTGCTTCAATCGATGATATCGATGATCTTTGGTGCAGTTGATGTCTTGTTGCAAATCCATTCATAGCTTCTGATGCATGTACTGAAATTGAATTCCATTGAAGACCCATTTAAGATCTTGAAGAGACCTTTCCATCCATATAACATACTTGCTCTGAGGTGGCCCAGATATTGAGAAAATGTTTGTTGAAGCTCAAGAGACGCGCGCACACTATTTGCAGACATCCGTTGCTTCAATCGATGATATCTCTCAAACCAGAAAGCCAAATAAAAAACCGTGAAATACCCATTTTAGCTGACAGAAAGAACTTTTCAATGAGCTATGGTAGAGCCTCTGAAACCTCCTGTGCAGTCCATGGAACCTATTCAAAGTTTGCTGAATGTGAGAGTGTTGAGTATAGAGATGCCAAGGGTTTGTAGAGAAGCATGGGTTGTCGTAGAGGTTGTGGAACCTCCGTTGAACCTGCATAATCATTCAAAATATTTTTCCAATGGAGAGGGTACCCGCTCTGATACCACTGATCCGGATCTTGAGAGCTGAGAACCGAAGGCTTGAATACCGAGAGAGGAGGAGATTAAACATGCAAATTTGTCATAAAATTCACATGAAAACCCTAATATTGCATAAGAATAAGCATGAACAAAAACATATGAAGTGAATGAGAGGTGAGGCTCAAAGATGAGCCCCACCTCTGAAACTAATTATCAATAAGTCACTCAGATCTAATTAATCTCACAATGAACAATAGAAAATAGGAGAGAACCAAATGAGTAACTTGATATTATGAAAAGGCTTGCTAGGCCTTTATATAGCATTATTACAATGTGTCTTGAGACCATACCATGGGCCAAAACTATGTGCTACCAAATACCATGGATGAGAGAGGGTGGCCTCTCAATTTAATACTTGTATGGCTTATACATCCGAATTTAGACCATATGCCCCCTAAAATTTGGATCATTCTGGAATAGTCATCAATAAATAACATGAAATATAACTCACCTTGAAGAGTTTGAGTTCTTGCAGGTCCACAAAGATCTGTATGGACAATTTCCAAATGATGTGATGTGGATTGATACACTTTTTCCTTGAAATTTTCTCTTACATGTTTTCCATGTTGACATGATCCACACAGTTTGTTTACAGGTTTCGAAACTTTTGGTATCCCTTGAACATCTTCAATTTGACTAATTTTCACTATGTTTTCAAAGTTTAGGTGAGCTAATATTTTGTGCCAAATACAATTGTTGTTAATTTGAATGATAAGACATGTTTCTCCTTCTATATCTTCCAAGACATAGACACCTCTTGGTGATCTGACTCCTCTTCCTATGACATGTTCGGATCCATTTATTTTGATTTCACAGTGATTTGCAAAAAAAGTGACATTCAAATTTGCATCACAGAGTTGTCCAACACTCAATAGATCATGCTCCAATCCTTTAACATAGAAAACATTTTGAGCTTTGGAATTCCCTTTTAGAGGTACAATTACTTTTCCAAGTATTTTGGTTGTTCCATTGTCTCCAAATGATACATCACCACCATTGTTCCTTTTGGGTGTGAGAAACTTGTTCTTATCTCCAGTCATGTGTTTTGTACATCTGTTGTCAATGTACCATTTATTTACATCCATATGAGCATAGAAAGCTAATCCACTTATATCCCCTGTTATGTCTTTTCAAGAGTAATCTTCAGCATGCATTCCTCAGCAGTGTGTCCAAAGTTGTTGCACTTTGAGAACTATATTTCTTGAGAGAGAACATAAAAAGAATTATGATTTTGAGAGCAGTTCTTCTCATTATACTTCTTTTGGTGATAATGGACTGCACTTCTTTTAGGTTTCCTATAGGAAATTTCCTTATGACCAAAATTAAGGCAGTTATAACAATGGACAAAAAAGAGCTTTGATACATGGGATAAGTTTGGCTTCTTGAGGAATGAAAACTGATTGTAGCTCTTATGTTTGCTTGTGAATCATCTGGATTCTTCAAGCTGATCACTTCTCTTTTAAGTATCTCAACTTCATTCTCTCTTAGGTCCAGTTGTCTCTGAGCTTCATTCAATGGCTCATGAATCTTAACTATATTTATCTTCAATAAATCGATGGTTCCACTTATTGACTGAAGTTCTTGATTGAGCGAACATTTTTGTTTACTCTCTTTTGATTTGGAAGTGTATCCTAACCCTCTTGTATCTCCATATTTTATTTGTTGTGAAATCATGTTGTTTAGATCTGTGGATCTCTTTTGAAGCTTTTCACTCAACACTTTAGACTTCTTAAGATCTTCCTTGAGAGACTTGATTTCTGCTTCCTTTTCCTGAGTAGTTTATGTTAATCTTTTGACCAGGAGATTCTTTGCAAATTGATGATGTTGTTCTTGTTTTTCTTTCAATTTATTTAGGTTTTCAATTTCATCTAAGGCTGCAATCAACTCTTCCTATAGATCAACAGTTCCTTCTTCTAGAATGGGCTGATCTGTAATTTCTTCTTGTTCTAGGAACAAAATCTCATTTCTACAGTCTTAAAAAAATTCTTCTTCTTCAAAATATGAAACATATTCTTATTCTATTTGATAAAATAGATTTGGTTTGTATGTTTTTCTTTGATCTCTGAAGTTATTTTGTGAATTTGTCCCTTTTTTATTTATCTTGATAGGACATTTGGCAGTGAAATTTCCAATTTTTTCACATTTAAATCATTTCAATGGAATCTTCCCTTTGTACCTTCGAGTTCCCCTTGGGAACTTATTAACAAAGTTGACCATTTCTTCATCATAGATTTCATGATCGGATGAACAAGATTCATGAGGTTGATGTCTCTTCTTGACTACCTTGAATGTTGCTTCAGTTTTTTTAGGTTCATGAATCCTCATCTCATAGGCTGTAAGAATTCCATGCAATTCTTCAATTTTTAACTCATCCAATTTCTCCCTGACTTCAATGGAAGATACCTTGGTATTGTATTTGGAATTCATTGTTCTGAGAATATTTTGAACAACTAGCTTAGGATCCATTTCCTCACCAATACCTCTCATAGTGTTCACTAGTTCTTCAACTCTTTGAAAGTATTCTACTACATCTTCTTCTTTGGTCATTTTAAGGCCTTCAAATTGACTTCTGTATGCTTGGATATTAGATTCTTGAACTCTTGAGTGTCCTTGATAAATGGTGGCTAATTTATCCCACATTTCTTTAGTTGTGGTATAATTCATAACTTTGAAGAATTCTATCTCGCTTAAGCCTGCTAGAATAGCATTTACAACTGTAGCATTGTGCGCATATCCTCATATTTCTTCATCCATAGTAGGACCATATTTTGGTTCCTTGTATCCATCCCTTACACTTTTCCAAATGTCAAATCCCAAAGAGATTATATAGGAAGTCATCCTCTTGCTCCTGTAAACATAGTTACTTCCATCAAATCTGGGAACATCCCTAAGCTTAGTTACACCCATTGTGTGTTATTAGATGATCTCCTTCAAGCGGCCAGGCTTTAAAGAAGGACTCAACTCTGATACCAAATGAATAACACACATAAAATGTTGAGAGGGGGGCATGAATCAATATTGTGAGTTTTTACCAATTTAATTTTGAACTGATCTAATACATAGAATTGATCTTCAGCAATAAACCCAAAGTTTCACAATTTATACAAATATAGGAACACCAATGAAAACTTCAATAACTAAATATATTTATAAATGATAAATTTACATTTGAAGGACTATGCTTCAACATAGATTACATGTACCAGTTGCAACTGGTTATATGGAGGCTCCAACCTCAATAAGAATTATCATAAGCTCCAGTTGAGATAATATATTCAGGCTGCAACATGAGTATATATATAGGTTGTACCCTTGCTCCACCCTTCCTCCCTAACAAAATTTATTTCAATCCACAAGCTGCTCTAGTTTTTGTGTGCCCAAATTTTAGTTTAACAGAGAATCAATCCAATTCTTCACATTGCTGTAATGATTCCCCAAATATAGAAAGATAAAAGATAAAAATTAGAAACTTCACTTCACTTCCACAGTGACTGCCCAAACTGCTCCACAAACTCGCAAGTCCTCTCCTTGGGATCAGATTACCCCCCGAATATCCACATCTAAATGCATACTTTAAATTTCTTCTTCACACACCATTTATACACAATGAATCCCCCTTTTCTTGTTTCCAAGCCAACATAACAATCTCATCAATTCTTACTTCAAATTGGCCACTGCATTTTGTTTCCAAGCCAACATAACAATCCCATTTCCAGATTTAACAAATTGAATTTAAGTGCAATTTCATATCTAAGGGATTTTTATTTATGGAATCAATAACATAAAACTATCACCCACAAGTGTGCCATGTTCATCATTATTATATCCAAGATATTAAGTGAACATGTCCTCGTTTATTTTATTGACCATCAAGGCTTTGTGGGCATTTAAACCAACGGTGGCGAGCATTTTCTCCATAAGCCTATGGGCATCTTCTCCATAAGTTGGCGAGCATTTTCTAATAGACCTACGGGTATTTAAAATAGGGCCTGCGAGCATATTTTTCAAGGGGCCTGCGGGCTTTTTCATAGGGCATGCAATCATATTCTTAAAGCAGCCCGTGGGAATTTTCTTATTGCACCCGCGGGCATTTTCTTCATGGATGTGGGAACTTTTACACTAGGCCTACGGGCATCTTCTTAAGGGGCCTGTGGGCATTTTCTTATTAAACTAGCGAGCATTGTATTCATGGCTGCAGGCAATTTTCCACTAGGCCTGCAAGCATCTTCTATAGGGCTTGTAGGCATATTTCGTAGTCATTTCCAAGCATTTATCCTTAATGTTGCGGGAATTCTTCGTTAAATCTGCTTTTGACATCAATTCCAATTAGAATTCCAACAAAAGCAACCAATGAAATGTTGGGAATGTGGAGGAAATCATTTCCTCTGTAATTTCCCAACCAAAGACAATAAGAAAGATTGCAGCCATAAAGTTTCCAAACTTGTGGATCAACTCGAAGATAAAGAACATGAGGGGATTGTTGTGGAGATGGAAGGTCATAACCAACAGGAGCAGCTTGTAGAAGCCAAAAGGACTTGGACCTGGAAGCTCAAAGTAAAAGATGAAGTGTAGGACAAAACTGCTACATTTTGTGAATTTTTTATGTGTAAACAATGTGTATGTATTCCTAAGTATTGGAACACCGAGGACAGTGTAGGGGGAGGGAAATGTAATGTCCCCATTTTTACCCTTAGGACATATTTGTATTTTATGTAAACATTGTGCATATGTGATGTATAATTCCTAGCGTGGAGCTCAAGGCCAAGGCCCCGCTGGTGAATGCTTAGCTGTAAGAGGAAAGTATTTGACATTGTGTGATCCATGTGCTATTAATCCATGGAAATTGTAAAATTATGTAAATATCATGTAATAAAAATACTAAGGGGATGGCTATGGATGCAACTAAATGAGGGGGAACTATGTATCCACTAGGGATAGGTTAGGGGGTTATGAGATTGAACCATAGTATACAATATGTCACCTAGGAAACCCACCTTTGGTTATCCTAGCTGTCTATTATTTCTTCTGCAGGAAGTGGGTGAAAGAAACGGTTCATGAGGTCGATGAAGTGTGGGAAATCTTGAAAATTAGGATGGCAGGGTATGGATCTCTTTTTCCCTGATCCGAACGTCACTCTGCCCATGGAAGTTCCTATTCTGGGATCCTCATTGGATTAGGTACTAGCAACTGGATTTGGTGGGGAGAACAGGAGCCGAGTGGTGAAGAAAAGAAGAAAATCACGATTTGGGGAGAGCCACGAATTGCAGTTCCTAAATTGCTTAGGAATTGCGGGAGAAGTGAAATATATTGGAGAAATCCTTTGCCCCAAACCCTGGAGTATATTTGGAGAGTTTGATATGCTCAGGATCCCGTGAGAAAACCGCATCTGATAGCCCGAAACCCCAGTCATGGGATAGAACCTTTCGGTTGTAACCCTGAGGAGATCCAAGCATGGATGACACAGTGCAAAAGAGAGAGTAGAGGTTGGAACCACTTGATAAATCCGCTAAAGATTGTTTGGTTGAGTCTGTAGCTCTATGGTTGAGTTCACTAGCTTAGCTTCCTCCTCTCTTGTCTCTTGGCATGCTTGATAAACCCAACTATGTGTTGACTTAGCATGACTGTTGGTGTGAAACCAAAGCTGTGAGTAAACCTAGGTAGTTCCTCCTTAGTGGATATATAGCCCCATCTTGGGGGTGGTCTCTGAGTAATGAAATACTACAGGCTGGGTAGAGACCTATGGTTGGGTTGGAACATTGCAGACCATAGCCAATTTGCTTGGGGGTTTCAATAAAAAGATAAGTGTTCCTTGTGCCTTGAATCATGTCATTTTACATCTTTGCATGTGTGTTTGTGATGTTAGAATGCATAGATCAATCCAAATGAGTAATAGGGATGAATTCCTATGCATTATGTTTAATTCTATTGTGCATGCTATTGATTTGATGATTGCATGATACATTTTCTGTGGATGATGCTTCCTTCAGTTGTAGTTATTGAGTATGCTTTTGCACATTTGCATTTCCATTGGTATAATTCCTTTGAATTATCCCTTGATGAATAGGGCTAAGTATTTGAATGGTTCTTTGATGAATAGGAATAAGTGCAAGGCGAGAAGGTGTAGAATACTTCAGTCATGGCTATGGGGAAAGAATAGACACCCCCCTGTGGTGTTCATTACCCTTCTGTGGATCAGAGGAAGGGGAGAGGACATAGCAGAGTGAAGTAGAGCTCCTTGCAGGTTGGTAAAGAGGGATGGATGAGGTTGGATGCCATTATCTGGGGTGGAAAAAAGATAATATCAATGTTCTCAACTATGGATGAAGACCCTGTAGCTACATAATTATCCCCAATAGATTTCCAACGGTACCGGATTTTCCCAAATTCGACTTAGGATGAAGAAGTTATGGGCTCGAGAAGTTGTGCAGTGGGGCTTCCAACTTTCCGAACCCGCATGCGGATTTTGGATTGCGGAAGTCAGAAGGGCATATTCTACGTGGCGGAGAAATTTGAGTTCTAATTTTTGAGTTCCGCATGCGGACTGTGGATTGCGGATGTCAGAAAGGTAAAATTGTCGTATTGTAAAGTTGGAGTCCCGACTTCCGAGTTCCACAAGGTGCATTGCGGATTGCAGAAGTCGGGGAGGTAATTTTACCGGGTGGCAAAGTTGGAGTTCTGACTTCCGAGTTTTGCATTGCAGATTGAGAAAGTCGGAGAGGTAATTCGGAGAGGTGGTGAAATTGATGTTTTGAGTTCCGACTTCCGCATTACAGATTGCGTATTGTGGAAGTTAGAGACATGGTTTTCGGCGTTGTGTATTGGGTGCTCCGATTTCCAATTTCCTTACTACAGATTACAGGTTGCATATGTCAGAGGCGCACTCCTTCAGTGCTATGCGTTTGGGGATTCCGACTTCCGAATCCCGCAAGGCAGATTGCAGATTGACATTCTAACTTCCGATTCCCACACTATGGATTGTGGAATGCAGAAGTCAGAGGTGTAATCGATGAAGTTGTTATTTGTGGTTTGACTTCCGACTTCCAATTGGGGCCCGCAGAATGCGAATTTCGGACTAGAGATCAATGCGTATCGTGAATTGTGGACCAAGGAATTCTAGATGAGAAAAAATCGTAGTGTTGCGGATAAGTTTTCAAAGAAAAAAAAGTAGCAGGTTGTTCCCCCATCACTCTAAAGAGTACCGAGGTGACCGGGGACATGACATATATGGTCACGTACATTAACATATGTATGTGAGGCATCTGAAAAGGTTGGCTCTAACTTCCTCCTCAACTCCCTCACAAAAATTCAACCCTAGGCATCAAAAGTCCTTCTCCATATACCTCATCTTGCTGAGATGCCTCAAGCCATGGAATTTTAGAAGCCGTATAAAGTAAGGAAATACTAGCAAGGTAATACCGAGTGAGTTTATTTCCCATCCCATAACTCCCTTGTGGTTATGGGTTCCCATGATATCATGGATTCTATAATGACTCAGCCTTGAAATCCCAAAGTGGCATTCCTGTAACACTTCCTCTCATCATGTCATCGTAGCATTAGTCATGAATATAACATTTAGTAATCATATACTATCAACATCATCATGCTATCATATGTTGTCACATAAACATACATCAACATATTGAAGATGGCGAGCCGCATGCCACTATATCTCAATATGAAAACACATCATCACGATGAATGTGAAGGCACCACATTCTACTACATGGCATCATGAAACATAATTTTAACATCTAGCTATCATAGTGAGGTTATCATTATTAACTTCATAAAACATATTTCATAGTGAATCATAAATCATTTCCATAATGGCATCACAATAATCCCAATCCAATCCATAGTATGAAATAGAGCATCCATAATACTCATTCATTCATTAGTTATGTCATCTTAATGAAGATCAAAATAATCGCTACCATGCTCAATCAATACAAAGTATGTGATGAATCAACATAATAATATGATCATGATCATTTTATCCATATTATGTGTGGAAATACAACAATAGGATCAAGTTAATCCAAGCATATAATGAAACAAAACCTTATCATCATCAATTAACCCATTATATGTGATAAAACAATATAATGTCATCATCATGATCAATATAATCCATGCCATATGATGAGAAAACATAGTATCCAACAAAAAATAGCACACCATTATATTATTAGGAAAACATTAAGCATCTTACTAAAGTAATATGTCATGAGAATCCTTCATGCATTAACAATATATTACACAAATAAGCACCACGTTGAGTATCGATATGAACAATAAGTATCAACTAAGTTTCACATTCCATCCTCATGAAATAAATAAGCTACATAACTAAGTATCACTCGCTATTAAATCATACCATGAAATCATTATGCAATAAGACCATATACAAAAACCATAGACCATTGGTCAATATTATATCATCATAATGGTGAGATGAAACCATAAACATGCTTTCCTAAATAGCATATGATTGCCTCACCTAGTAAATACTCCCAACTTAATTTCAATTCAACATATTGTATCTAGTGAATGCATAACTAATATACATCCTTAAAAATACGAGTCAAGTTCTAGATTATAGGATCTCATGTCTTTTTGTTCACTTCATATTATTCTTAATATTTGTATCATTCAAATACTCTTTTATTACATTAATTTGCTAAAGGGTTGCCACTTCTTTAACTAGATATGTAAAATGGTGAAACTTAAATATTTTTTTTTAATTAACATCTTCAAAGATCATTATAATAAAATGTAACTAACATGGGATTCAAATTTTCTTTCTTATAAATAATTTAACTATGTTTCCAATCAATTTACTAAATTATTCTTTAAGTTACTTATGAAGTGAACATCCACTTGTAATATTCTTAATAATCCAATAATAATACATCTAGATATCTAAATGTTGAAACTATCATACAAAAGATTGAAGGTTGGCTCCAGTAGTGACCACCTCCAGTAGAAAGTAGGTTGTTATGCTCTAGGAGGGGTGAGGTTCTTTATGAATATATACTATTGATTTTAAGTTAAAAAAATATAATAATATAAAAAATACAACGACTATGCTGGAATAAGCACATATATTTTAGCTCTATTCATTACTTCAAGTATGACATATTTTATCTATTCATTTGGCACGCCAGATAAGGATTTTAGATCTCATTTATTTTCCCATATGGAAGCCCACGTGTATAATTTGCACCATGTGAATATCAAGTTCTGTTGGGATATTGCTATACTCCATCCTAGTCCTAACAACATTTTCCATTTTTGCATTTTTCAGTCATGCATTCATTTTGCATGCATGCATGTATGATGACGACAACGACAATGATAACAATAATGCAATCCTTAACAATTGCTTCAAGGAATCATGGTTATTCCCTAGGTTCCATACTCCTACATAGACCATGTAGATTACAAATTTAGCCTATGCCTATGATGTGGGAAACATTTTGAGGTTTGGAACAACATGAATTTGTATCATGTATTGGGCAATTTTTGGGGACATAAATCGTTCACTTAGGCCCCAAATATTTCTTATAATTAGGATCATGGGCCATGATTGTTTTGATGATGATCATAACAATGATGATGTTAATGATGAATATAGTAATCATCACGATCATGATGGAAATGATGACGATGGTGATATAATAATCATCATGATCATTATAGCAATGATGATGATGATGATGAGTATAGTGATGATCATGATGACGATGAGTATAGTGATGATCATGATGACGATGGAAATGATGATGATCATCATCATAATCATTATCATTTCCAATAACAACATCATTGCCATCATTCTCATCTAGTTCATCATCATCATCATTTCCAATGACAACATCATTGCCATCATTGTCATCTAGTTCATCATCAATATCTAGGTCATCATCATCACCATCTAGGTCATCATCATCATTTAAAGCATATGGGATATGGTTACCATTTGGGTGCCAAACTAGGTGAACTTAGCACCTATAGTAGCATCCCAAATCAATTACAATTAAATTATCCTTATTGTCTAGGTGCAAAATGAGGCACATATTATTAGGATGATGATAAAGTGGATGCAAATTATGTCCAATTTAGCATCCCAAAACAAGTACATTTATATTTTCCTTATGCTACGTTGTCTAGGTGCAAAACTAGGCGCATTATATTAGGATGACACTAAAGTGGATGCAAATTCGATCCACTTTAACATCCCAAATTAGTTACATTTAAATTTTCCTTGTGCTAGGTTTCTAGGTGAAAAACTAGGTGCATTATATTGGAATGGCGCAAAAGTCTACTCAAATTGTGTCCACTTTAGCATCCAAAATTAGTTACATTTAAATTCTTCTTGTGTCGTTTTTTCTAGGTGCAAAACTAGGAGCAATCTGCATCCACTTTAGTGCCAACTGTTAGACCAATTTCAAAATATTAACCCAAAAAAGCATTCTCAATTCACAGGGTTAAAAGTAACGATGGGATTTATAACTTACCTAACCAAATCTTACAGAAAAGAGAGGCAAAATGTTTCTTTTTTTACCTTGATGCTCTTATCGTCTGATAAACCTAGAAGTTCAATAATGACTAAACAACATAGCTTTATTATCCTTGACCTTTATTTTTATAGTGCCTTGACCTTTTTACTAAACAAGGTCGGCTTGAATGACCTAACCGGGAAAACATGTACAGTTTACAATAAAATATTTGTTTATAGATCTTTCAAGGCCAACATAATAGCTAGGGTTTACATTAAATATTTCAATGACTTTTACATGGTCAATTACATCAATAATAATCCTTGTAGGGTGTACAATACAAATGATACAAATGACACAAATATTACAAAGAATACAAATAAGAATATCTTCTGAAGTTACATTCTTCAACATTTCACCCCTAAAATTTCCCTTGTTGATTGCATGTTGAGATGCAATGATATTAACTTAATGACATTTATGGAAGGGAAGACATGGAATTGACTTTCCCACTTCCCTTCCTTCCCACCTTCAAGATTTATTCTAGTGATGCCTTTATTTATTGAGATCCCATAATTTTATTTTAAATTAAGTGATAGTAGGATGTGGTAAAACTTGATAGACTTAAATTTGATTGTTATAGCCATAATTCGTTGACATCATCTAGTGTTAATTTTTCAGAATTTACGTCAATCTGATCTAGGATCTTAACTGAGAGAACAACATGTATAGCATATCTACAGCATATCGATCATGGACACAAAAATGCAAGCACACAAGAGACACAGAGTTTACTTGGGGAAAACCATAAAGGTGAAAAACCCCAATAACTTCCTCAGAGATAGATAGAGCAATGATACAACTCAAGCATAAGAGATGGACATCTCTTAGCAGCAGCTTCTCCTCCTCCACAAGTGTGCCAATCTCCCGAGTGTGTGAGAGAGAATAGAATGATCAAATAGAGTGCCTCCCGCACTCTATTTATACTTGACTTGACTTGCCTAATAACCTTTACTAGGTCGGCCTTAACTTAACCACATAACATAATGCTGACTCGGACGACACCCAATAGGGTGGTCTAATAACCCTTTGACCCACATGGCCGACCCCCAATAGGGTGGTCTAATAACCCTTCGACCCACATGACTTATATAGGGCCGACCCCAACAAGGTGGTCTAATAACCCATCAAGTATAAGTTACGACACTTACAATATAAATGACGACACTTCCGTATAGAGGAATAATAACATCTCTATAGGAATACAAACACTTCCGTATAGAGGAATAATACCATCTCTATAGGAGTACAATATACATATATGAAATACATTCCGAAGTTACATATACATCAACACTCCCTCTTAACTAGGAAGGTATTTCTCGACACAGGTCTTATAGCACAAGTCTTCTTCTCTAGATCATCGTCACTGGATAATCGTCATTGAGTCATCATCATCGTCACTGCTGCTGCTATCTCAATCAATCTCTGAATCTACTCGTCATAGGAATTTTTACAGAGCCAACCCTTTTTCATGCTAGATGTAGTCCCACCACCTGCAGGTCTTCATCATCAATGGCCATACTATGGATCCCAAGACTGATTATGTGCATCAACAAAACCTAGCGCATACTATAGGTTCTTTTACATGTTGACCTTCACAAAACCTACTCAGAGCATCCCAGGATGTTACGAGCAAACCGCTCTACTTGTCTGGATCTCGATAGGGCATCCCAGGATGTTACGAGCACACCGCTCTACCTGTCCAGATTTTAAAGGATCTTTTCTATGTGAACTTTCGCAAAAGCTACTCAGAGCATCCTAGCGTAGACTATAGGATCTCGATAGAGCAACCCAGGATGTTACGAGCACACTGCTCTACCTGTCCGATTTTTAAAGGATCTTTTCTATGAGAAACTATAGCAAATCCTACTCAAAGCATCCTAGCGCAAACTATAGGATCTCGATAGAGCAACCCAGAATGTTACGAGCACATTGCTCTACCTGTCCAGTTTTTAAAGGATATTTTCTATGCTACCTGTAGCAAAACCTCGAAAGGGCATCCTAGCATAGACTATAGGATCTCCCAGGATCTTTTCTATGCTACCTGCACAACCTGTCCATCTCCATAGAGTATCAAATTGATACTCACCATACATCATCACATGATCAACCTGATCATCATCATAGCATCAACCTGATGCGTATCATCTGGAGCGACATCCTGAAGCACATCATTTGTGATCATCCCGATCATCATAGCATCAACCTGATGCATATCATCTGGAGAAACATCCTGAAGCTCGTCATCTGTGATCACCCTGATTAAACAATATATCCATTTGATGCGTACACAGTATCTACCTGATACATATCATACATGATCCACCTGATCATACAATGCATCCATCTGATATACATAAGTACATGATCACACTGATCATACAAGTATCCACCTGACACATACATAAGTACATGATCACACTGATCATACAAGTATCCACCTGATACATATACAAATACATGATCTACTTGATCATATCCAGCATCAACATGATGCGTACATACATGCATATAAATGATCCAACTGATCATATCCAGCATCAACATGATGCGTACATACATACATATAAATGATCCAACTGATCATATCCAGCATCCAACATGATGCATAGAGAGCAGTAACTGGAGCATCATCCCGATGCTCATCATCCAGCAATTACATCCACAACCATGTGAAGGATCCTCCTTCCAACATGCTTGGAATGGCTTCAGCAAATGTCGCCATTACTTCTTCCTCGAACTGTCGTCAATATAAAGAACACCAATCCTCTCTCTTAAGTACTCTAACTTCACTCTGGCTAGTGGCTTCGTCATTACATCTGCAATCTGCTCATCCATCGCAACATACATGAGCTTCATTGCTCCTTTATGCACCATATCCTTGATATAGTGATATTTCATCTCTATGTGTTTTGACCTGTCGTGGAACAACGGGTTCTCAGACAGCTTCACACAACTCTGGTTGTCACAAAAGATACCAATAGCCTCCAACAGGAGATCAAATAACTCAGACAATAGCTTCCGAAGCCATACTGCCTCACAACTAGCCGAACAGGCTGCAACATACTCTGCCTCGGCTATACTTAGTGCTACGCAAGATTGCTTCCTGCTAAACCAAGAGATCACACTTGATCCCATACTGAAGCAACACCCAGAAGTGCTCTTCCTATCTACAGCATAGCCTTCCCAATCTGAATCAACATAACCCTGCAGGTTAAACTTTTGATTCGCTTCATACTTTAGCCCATAATCAACTGTACCCTTCAGGTACCTCAGAATATGCTTTACAGCAATCAGGTGAACACTCCTCAGATCCGTCAGGAACTGGCTCAATGTGATCACCACAAAGCAAATATTTGGTCTCGTGTTCGTTAGGTACATCAAGGACCCAATCATCTGACGATACATAGTGATATCAACCGGCTCAGATGAAGCATCACACAGAAGCTTAAGGTTTCATGCCATAGGTGTGGCCATGGCCTTGTAGTCCATCATCCCGAACCTCTTCAGGATCTCTACTGCATACTTCCCTTGTCCAAGGAAGATTCCATCTGCACTCTGCCACACCTCCATACTTAGAAAATAGTGCATCATCCACAAGTTCTTCATTTCGAACTCAGCAACAAGCTTTTGCTGCATGTCGGCAATCAATCTATCTTCACCTGTAATAAACAGGTCATCCATATACAAAAGTAGTATCACTGGATTTCCTTCCTCAACCTTGTAGTAAAGGTTGGAATCTGCTTAACTGTTGGTAAAGCCCAAACTGGATAGAAAGCTGTCTATCCTACCATACCAAGTTCTTCACATATGTGTCTTAGAACCAAGTGGTTGCTCCACATACACTTCTTCTTCAACTACACCATTCAAGAAAGCTGTCTTGAAATCCATCTGGTGTATCTTACCTTTCATCACTGCAGCGAGAGCAAGTACGGATCTAATGGAAGTGTATCTAGCTACAGGAGCAAAAGTCTCTATGCTACCACCTACAGCATGCTTGATTTTGTAGATCCTCTTGGAAGTCACTACAGACTCCCCTTCAGTTCTTGGGACTGCATCTCAAACATCTTCATGATCGATTGATACTCCTCGATCATGGCATTCTTCCCAGATCCTGGGAACTTCAATATCTTCAATATTTTCAATAGATAACTTTGTTGCTGAACAAATGTTATAGTCCTTCTTTTGTAGGTGATGGTATATGATCTTTTCTACACAACAAGTTAAATTGCATGATTAGAAAACATCTCATAGTTTTAAGAACAAATTCTTACACATAAAGAAATATGTCATACAGTCATGCAATTATCTTAGCCAATGCTTCAATACAACACTTATCCATATCCCATAACTTTCTAGATGCCTTCCAATCTCTACCAGAACATTGTTAAGAGTGTGCACAACTCCCAACATGTCAGCAAAGAGGTTTCATTCTAGATAAGTAGCAATGGAATGTTGTACAGTGCCATAGGCTACTTACCCATGTATATTAGTAGTATATTTTTCATCAATGCAACTATTATAATATGCATAATACACAACCTAATTCTAGGAACATCAGTATATACATTATTGAATAGTATTATTTAAACAATAAAATATGCAAGGAATGATAATTCAAATACTTATCTTTGTTTGTTTGTTGGGTTGACTCCCTCTCAGTCTTTGCTTCTTTTCTGCAACTCCATACTGATGTGGATTGTTAGAAGTGGTCAACTCCTCTGAATATCTGCATCCTTGCAGAAACTATTGAAGTGTGCTCCTTCTTGATCTTTGCTTCCTTGCAAGAACAACTAGAGTGTGCTCCCTCTTAATCTTTGCTTCTTTGCAGGAACAACTGGAGTGTGCTCCCTCTTGATCTTTGTTTCCTTGCAGGAACAATTAGAGTGTGCTCCCTCTTGATCTTTGCTTCTTGTATTACATGTCGTTGAACTTATATCCATCACTATGCATGCTTATTAGTATCATCATTGTGTTATCCTCGAGGTCTCATACATAATCACACATTCATTAGTATAATCTTAATACTATCAAAACACAATAATCTTAAACATGTATAGTCATGATCATTTCAAACACAGATAATAAACATTAGTATTCAAGGTTTCAGGGAAGTCTTCTTTTATTCATGCATATTCTTATTTGATCATAGGACTCTTCTGGTTAGTTAAATCATCAATCAAGATAAGAGACATAAAATGCATAAACCCTTGATTACTTACATTTATAACTTTATGAATAAACATAACCAATCATACCAAGTATACTTATATAAGGGATACTAACACAAGGTAGAATTCTAACTTGATATAGGAAAAACATACCTGGATTGGTATGTTAGCTAGCTATGTCTAACATACCCACATGATGTCTTCTTGTTCTCTTCAATGACTTGTGCTAGTAACCTGCATATCTCATAGGTTAACCATTATAGAACCAAGTTATACATACCTCGTAAATAGATCTTCTAAGTGATCCATGACAATGGATGAATCTTTGTCTTCATGTCATCATGATCATATATTCTTGAACTAGAACATGATTTGTCTTTTTTGGTGTACTTTTCATGTTAGCGGACAACATAAACCTCATACAACACCATAATGCATTAGTACAATCATAAGTGTCAACACCCTAATCAATGAATATCTTCTATCATGCATTCATAGTTTTGACAAGTCTAACTTTAATCAAGATTGTACCAACCATAATAACATGAAGAAAAACATACCATAAACTTAATCATGAACAAATCTCAAAACATACCTGGATAAGTCATACCTGTCGAGATTGCTTGTAATCTTCTTATGTAAGGCCTTAGCCTCATCTCCCTCTGAAACAAGAACTTCTTCACTTATGCAGGTGACCAATCCATTCTCTTCTAGGATTAACCCTAATCCAGCTCCAGATCCAGTTCCTGCAAATCAAGTGGATTGTTGTTCTCTCAGTTAAGATCCTAGATCAAATTGAAGTAAATTCTGAAAAATTAACATGGTATCAGAGCGTATCTACAGCATATCAATCATGGACACAAAAATGCAAGCACACAAGAGACACAGAGTTTACTTGGGGAAAACCATAAAGGTGAAAAACCCCAATAACTTCCTCAGAGATAGATAGAGCAATGATACAACCCAAGCATAAGAGATGGACATCTCCTAGCAGCAGCGTCTCCTCTTCCACAAGTGTGCCACTCTCCCGAGTGTGTGAGAGAGAATAGAATGATCAAATAGAGTTCCTCCTGCACTCTATTTATACTTGACTTAACTTGCCTAATAACCTTTACTAGGTCGGCCTTAAATTAACCACATAACATAATGCTAACTGGGCTGACACCCAATAGGGTGGTCTAATAACCCTTTGACCCGCATGGACGACCCCCAATAGGGTGGTCTAATAACCCTTCGACCCACATGACTTATATAGGGCCGACCCCAACAAGGTGGTCTAATAACCCATCAAGTATAAGTTACGACACTTACAATATAAATGACGACACTTCCGTATAGAGGAATAATAACATCTCTATAGGAATACAAACGCTTCCGTATAGAGGAATAATACCATCTCTATAGGAGTAAAATATACATATATGAAATATATTCCGAAGTTACATATACATCAACATCTAGCAAGAGGAAGGCTAGACTAGAATCTCCAACAATGAAGAGCTCTTATAATAAGCACAAAGTCTCAAAATTATTGTGACTTTACTAACTCTATTGCTTTTGGCTATAGAGACTCCCCTTAGTGATGTAAAGTTTTCCAACTCGTTATTTGTGGTCATGCCAGGACCCAAAGCATACTCAATATTTGTTCTTTCATCAAGGTCATGAATGACTCCCCTCCCCCTCCCCCCCCTGCTCCAATACTTGCACCTACCTCACTATCTTACCCTCACATTTTTGGAGAGTGTTATATACTGAATTATTTTCCCTTAAATTTGTAGATAATATTCCATGTTGGTTTTTTCACCTTCTTTTTACTATTGGCTCCTATGTAGATCCTAACATTTCTTCACAATAATTTTTACTTATGCTTGCTTTGTTAAATTGAGATCTATGGATATGCTTATTATTTAAGTACTTAGGGGATTACATATGATAAATTATTTTTGGGATTATCAAAATAGAGTTAGACATTAGTTTATGACCAATAGCCCATAACCCATGAGTATAATTACAGCTAACTAATTTCTCATGGTTCTTTAATAGTCCACTTAGCACTCATTGTATGAGGTCATGCCCATAGGGGTACAAATAAATGTTAAGATAATTTATGATGTAAACAATGACCCAAGATGTGGTACACCTAGGGATGTCCACTCCAACCAATGTGTTTTAGAAATATTATTAAGGTTATGTAATATATGGCATTTAAATTAGATCATTAGGGTCATAAGTGAAATTTAGTCAACATATATTCAACATATTATAATGTATATATTAATATTGTTTTTCAAATTTTATTAAGAGAGTGTTTAAAATATTTTTGTTATTTTATTTTCCACAAAATGTACATAGCCCCTCTTAGCTTTTTGGCTTTTTGGTTCATTTGGTGACGAATTGGTTTTGGTCCATTGTAAATTAATTCCACTCAAAGAATTAGGTTTTGAATGCAATAATAATAATAATATATTTTTAAGGTGACAATCATAGAACTTTGAGACCTCCTTTGACCAAAGGTGTATATACCCTAAGCCATAGGATTTGACATAGAGAGTGGACAAACTCCTCTATAAACTATATAAACTGCTTTTCAAGTTTTGGATTTTATGTATATATTAATTTTTTTCTTTTCAAATTTTATTAAGAGAGTATTTAAAATATTGTTTTTTATTTTATTTTCTACAAAATGTATATAGCAGTTCTTGGGTTTTGATTGTGATGAATAGATTTTTGGTCCATTGTAAACTAATTTCACTTAAAGAATTAGGTTTTGGACACAATAGTATTGGATTGCAAAATAATAATAATAATAATAATATATTGTTAAGGTTACATTTGTAAGACTTTGGGACCTAGTTTATTTAGAGATGTACATACCTTAGGTCGGCTATTTAACATAGAGAATGGACAAACTCCTATATAAACAGGTTTTGGGGTTTTGGATTAAACAGGTTTTGGGGTTTTGGATATGTCGACTATTTAACATAGAGAGTGGACAAACTCTTATATAAACAGGTTTTGGGGTTTTGGATTTGAAGATATTTGTGAACTTTGTGTGGGAGCCATTGTTCACTGTCATCATCTTTCATCTTCTCTTAGGTTCTGTTCAATTAAGGTTAAGTAAAATGGGTGACATGAAGAAGTGTTGTGATTTGTCGATGTCGCATGTGAATCTGATGGAGGAAATATGGGCTTGGCTGCCAATAGAGTCTGTATGTAGATTTCGCAGCGTGTCCAAGGAATGGAATGTCCTTCTATCGTCAAGAGAATTCTTAACAAATAAATGGGTTAAGAAACCCTCTAACAGGGACCCATGGCTGGTAACTGTCTTACACAGCAGATCATATGAATGGGTGGAGAATACCTGGGTCGTTGTGCAAGCCCCCAGATCATTGGCTTCCTGCTTCTTCGATCAGACCTCGAAGGAGACCTCGGCTGCCTCCCTGTCTCTCCTCCGACAAAGGTCAGCGTTCCACGGATCCGCAGCTGGCCTCTTCCTGTTACGCCCTATTCTTGATATCGTGGCATTTGTTGTTTGCAATCCTCTCACAAGAACTTCTGTAGAACTTCCCGTTTCGTCATTGGACGTCATCTATAACGCGGGCATCATGAGTGACAGTGGAGACGCATACAAAGTCGTGGTGATGGGCACGACAAAACAAAGTCTTTCACCTGAACTTAGAGTCGAAATATACGATTCCGTTGACAACTCCTGGAGAATTGCAGGACACCTGCCAGTAAATGTGAAGCATGTGGGGAGCCAGCTAGTTTTTAGCAACGGCTACTTCTACTGTTGGGCGATCATTTCTGGGCGGCGTACCGTTGTGGGTTACAACATTGGAGAGGGGACTTCCATCTTTAGGCCATTTTCTGAGATAGCTGACGGCAAATACATGATGCCTCACCTGATGACTTGCGCGTCACGGGTTCTTGTCGCGGCGAACATATTAGGAAACAGTGAGCAGCTTTTGGAGGTTATCATATGGGAGTTGGAGAAGGGCAGCTCCTCTTCATCGTCGTCTTGGTGGAAGGAGATTGCAAGAATGACTCCTTCCAATCTTGAGAGATTTTCTATGAATGGGCGAAAGAGATTATGCAGGTTTTTTGTTGACTGCAATCAATGTTGCGTAGGAGCCGGGGATAGCATATGCTTCTTAGTCTTTGAAGGAAGGAAGGTGAAAGAGATCCTTGCTTACAATGTCACTGAAAATACATGGAGTTGGCTTCTCAGCCGACCTTTAGACACCATTGGGGACGGCTGGGATATTTCAGTGGCCTTTGAACCGACGCCAGACATGAAGGTTGATTAAGGTGCCAGCCTTTGCCTTACATTCTTACTTTTTTATTTAGATTTTTTTTTCTTGAAACTAACTTTGTATTCTAATTTTTTTTATATTTTAATTGAAAACTTATATTTGGTCGTAACACTCTAAGTAAGCAAAGCTTTGAGAAAACAACTTCAGCCATTGCAATTTCAGATATGTTTTTGCAGATGTATTAAGAAGCTAAAGCTGATGACGCTCGGTAATATGATGTGGATTTCGAAAGTGGTTTAGATTAAGCCATAATCATTGATGTGGATTTCAGAACTGGTTTAGATTAAGCCATAATCATTGATGGCGCTGGGCGATATGATGTGGATTTCAGAACTGATTTAGATTAAGCTACATTTAATATTTTTAATATGTTGTTTAGATTAAGCTGCAGGATTTCAGAATTGGTTTTGGTTAAGCTACATTACTAAATGTAGGATTTCAGAAGTGGTTTAGAAGTGGTGGATTCAAACAAATGTAGAATTTTTACATTTACCAAACATTTTAATCTGTGTTGTGAAAGCTACATTTTTGTAATTTAATAGAGGTTTTGTACAACTAGTACAAAACAAGAAACTTGTTTTGTAGGACAAGAAACTTTGGGAAGGATAGGAGTTCAGATATTGAAAGCCTGGTTTATGACTATTCTGATTTTATGATATTTGTCAAAACAATAAACTTGTTTTGTAGGACAAGAAACTTTGGGAAGGATACGCCGTTTAGATATTGAAAGCCAGCTCCCCAACCTACTTATGCATTTCTTAATCAATTATCAATTAGAATGCATTCTGTATCATTCAATAAACAAAGGCATCTACTAATAAATAGTCTTTCAAAGGTTTTTAATTATGCTGAAATTTAAATTGTTGTTAAGAGATGCAAAATTTTGAGAAAATGTGCATCATTATAAAATAGTCTTTGAAAATGTTTTTGGTTGTGCTAAAATTGTTGTTAAAAGTTGTAAAAGATTTACCAAAAGTAGTTTTTTTCCAGAAATGGTTTTGGAATACATATGAGATATAATCTTATAACATTTTTGTACTTACCATATTGTTCATAGAATTTCTATCAATAATACTTTCACAAATGGTTTTGGAATACATATGAGATATAATCTTGTAACAGTTTTGTACTTACCATATTGTTCATAGAATTTCTATCAATAATACCTTGCACTGCTTGTGTTGACACTTACAATGGATTTTGGAATGATCCGGCTTCCATTGTAAGATTTTGCACTATCCTTATTTTTCATTATCAAAGTTAGTTGCAACATCTATTTTTCTCCTACTTCAGATTCAATAGTAGATTGATAATTCTCTTGAGTAAGAGTTGCTTTATTTAGTCACTTTGGGATTTAGTGAATAGTCTTAGGCATTTTTATTTTTCTTACTAAAGAATAAATTATGAATGATTTTCTTAAGCTAATGTTTCATTATCCTCTTTTTCTTTTTCCACCTCATCTTGTCATCTTGTCCAGTAGCCCATTATAATATCTTGAATATCTTGTTGCAACACTTTCTTCATCCTCTTGCATGCTTGTTATTTTATTTGTAGTTACATAAATTGTTTACTATACTTTTGTACAAACATGTGCTTTTGCCTCAAGTTTTAAATTGCCCAAATGCTTTTTCTCATAATTAAGAGAAGGCACTTGGCATTTAAATGTTTTACCATTTTTTGTTACAATTTTATATTCACTTTTCTCATTTCTCTTATTTTCAATTTTACCATTCTTTCTTTGTCTAGTCTTGTCTTAACCTTGCTTCAAATGTTTACAACATTGGTGCTTCTCTCAAACTTGGTCACAACAAGCTATCAACTTAATTTGTATTTTGAGCAATAGTTAACATTCAATGAATATAGGACAATCATGATTGGGCATACCTTTGCTAAAGTTTATTCCATGATTTTGGATACATGGATATTCATAAATTGTATGGAAGGCAAGGTTTTAGATGATGGATCACAACTATTAGATGATGGATCACATCTTCCAACTTTGTTCTACTACTAAGGATGTTAGTCATTGGTATTCCAAAGTCTTTTGTTGTTTTCTATATTTTTATAAGGATTTTGACTTAGTCTTGAGGGTATCCCTGTTCCAAAGATTGGAAGACACTTTTCACCTTAAGTCTCTCAGTGTGATTGTTTTTAGGCTCTATGACACAATTGTAGGATGGCTCTTCACATGAAAAGGCTAAAGACATATACTAGGGAAAACACTTTTGGAAATGAAGGTTGCATCCTACATCACATCTTCATTTCCATATTCATGTTTAAAAAGAATATGTTCCTTTTGGCTTCCTCCCTCATGGAACTTTAGGGGTAGATGGATGCTCTCACTAGCTTTTGTCATCATGTTGAATAGCTGTAACAAAAATTTGGTGCCTTTTAACTTTTTCTTTTAACAAGGTGTAATAGAGATTACCCTTAGTTTTGACTTGGAATGTATTAAATCAAAATTATGTAAATGATGTAAATATGCTAGTATGGATTCCTAGTATGAAGCTCAAGGACAAGGCCCAACTAGTGAATGTCTAGGCATGTATATTTCAAATATTTCTATATGGACCATATGGTTCACTTGTCATGCTAAATCGAAAGCTATGTAAGTATTAAGCTGGAAAAATAATAAAATGGTTCAAGACGGTTGTGTAAAGAGCACAACAAAGTCTATGATTCCAATATAGGGGAAGAGGAAAGGGGGGCCTATGGGAGATTAAATCCTCTATTTTCAAGTGTCAACCTTAGAACTCATCCAATTGTTGTTGTGTGCCTTGAATGAGCCAATTACTTCATTTTGACTATTAAATCCAATCATTGAATGCATGTGTGAGGTTGGTGCGGAAGGTCCTTTCATGCATTTATGGAATCCTCGGATGAATGTACTTCAATGATAGTTGTAAGAGTCCTTTGTTCAATGGTCAGAAGTTATGTTAGTTTTCTTTTCATCTTTTCTCATGTCCTTTGGAGTCTACCACTCATTCTATCATAGATATTTACACTATGTTGAGCTTTCTTGTGTTCTCTCCATCACCATTATCATTATGCGACTCTGCATTATTCAGAAATTTGAACTTGGAAGGTGAATTGCATATTTTAGGGAAAAGAGATGGTTGTGGGTAAGCATAAAGGTTGGGAAATCTAGGAACCTGTATCCATTGAGTTTTGTTGCTCACAAATGCTTGAGAAGCCACAAACTAATGCTACAAGAGCTTCTCCAATAGCATAGAGTAGATTGGACTCTTAATTCCCACATTGGTAAACAGTTTAAGGGTTGGATTTCATAAGGCAAATGTAGATCCATGAATGTAAATGCCTTCCTTGTGTTGTGTGTGGTAATTGGAAGGAATGCCATAACTATGATGGTTGAGTGAGGTTCATGTAGAGCTCTGGATGAGAATTTGGCTAAGCATTTAGACCAGAAAAGATTGTGGTTTGAGAGAGAGAACCCTGTAGGTGTTTCCTTTGCACTAATGGCCTCATAACCCAAATTGGAGATGGCCTCTTAGTAGAAAGAGTATATGCTCGACAAAGTGCCAGTGATTGGATGGAAAATTACTTGTACACAACCAATTGCTTGGATAAATATTTTCTTATATTTAAATTTGGATGATTTTATTTTCTTCATATAATGAGGTAGTGTTCATTTTCATTGTGTTATCCATATTTGTACATGCATTTTTTTTATTTTTCTTAATAAATCCTTAATATACCCATGGGATGAAGTTTACAAACATAGAATTGATAAATATCTCCTTTGTTGGAATAATACATGGATTGGAACTATACGAAAATTTAAGAGCGAAACTTAGACGAGGTTCGAAATTAAGGGTCGAATTTTTTTGTAAAAAAGAGGATTTTGTATTATTAGCACACTTTTTATTTTAATTCTTTTATATAGAACATAGTTAGCCCACCCAGGGAGAAGCCAAAAATACAAAATCCGCCCTGAAAATCTAGTTGAAAACTCCAATTTACAGAAATGGAGGTCTCTAATCGTCCCCGATTTACAGAAATGGAGGTGTTACTTGTAAATCGAACAGTTGCATTCACCCTCGATTTTGGTTTGAAGGGTATTTTAGATCAGAAATCGCCCGTTAATGCTCACAACTAATTATTGGCGTAGTATCCTTTGCTATATACAATCCTCAGTTTTCTTTAATTCACCGATGTCAACATTAAATTTCCTATTGGTTGAGCACTTTGATCAATGGAATTGATAACCATAGTGTGATCTTGTCTCGATAAATTGTGGAATTGTTGGAACATTGATTCCTTTGCTAATTCCTTAATTTTCTAATTGATAATTGTTGGTTTCAATCTCTTGCCTGCGTAAGTGTGCTGGCATAAAACAAATTGAGGCTGGAATGTTGTGCACCTTGCTAACATAGCTAAAACCATTGCTTGCATACTCCAAGCCTGTGCGTTTGATCATCACATACAGGAAATGTGTATACATTTTGCAATGGTCAATTAATATTTTAATTGTGGAGCAATGACTCCAAGACCATTAATATTTTAATTGTGGAACAATGACTCCAAGAGAGAAATAGTACTCACATAATTGATGGAATGAAGGTTGAAATGTTGTAGTGCTATTTAAATCGTAGAGCTGAGCACATTACTCAATGGCACATTATAAAAGCCATCACTAGAGACAACGTTGGCCATGCATTTGTCACTTACATTCAACCCCATCTCTCAAATTGTTCTGATGGATCAGCTACAACACTGAATTGAATTCATTAATTGACTACTAGAACCTATGTGTTTGACTCCTACAGCCTGATTTTATTATTGATTGAATGCTGGATATAAACCATAGCTGGGTGTACCATTGGTTTTCAATCTGTTTCCTTTGTGGGGTTCTGGTATAAAAAGAAATCCATTCCTGAGTGTTGTGTGACTTGCAAACATATATTACAAACCAATTGCCCTTTCTCTAATTGTTGGATTGGGAATTAACCTTGAATATAGGGAAGCGTTGTGTCTAACCCTCAATCCAAGGCTGTGGGCATTGACGCTCACCGCATTTATACAATTACATATGGGAATACATGAATGTACATTAAAGAGATAGAGCACTGAGTAATCTCTTTTAAACAACAAGGTGCATGGTTGATGATTAACACGATACAATTGATTTGCATTAAAGAGATAGAGCACTAAGTAATCTCTTTCAAACAACAAGGTGCATGGTTGATGATTAACACAATACAATTGACTCGTTCTCGCCATAAATAAAGTTCCGAGTCCAAGTAATGAATGGGTATGGATATCCATAGAGTGCTTTTAGTGGTTTCATACAAGTGGATGTATGGAATGTAGTGTTATACCACCATTTTGCCAACGGAATCCATTTGAGATATTGGGATTGTTTATGAAAATTGAAGAAACAAATGTATCATTCCAAACATTTTTTCATGATCTTAGTTTTACCATATAGTTGAGGATAGTATGAAGATCTATGAGCCTATTTAGTACATAGATAAAAAAAGTGTTTCTTCGAAAAAAAAGTTGGTGAGAAAATTGGCTCTTTGTCATTGACTATGATTTTAACATTCCCATGGAGATTTTGAATACTTTCTGTAAAGATTGTTGTGACCATGGTTACTAAAAATGGATGAGATAGAACACAAATATGGGTATATTAGTGAGTTTGTAAATCACTACCAAAGATAACATTTTTACATTCTGATTTAGGAAGCCCCATGATAATTTTGTAGATGCTTCATCCAATCAATGATTAGGAATGTCTAACGTGTTTTTGCACTCTTGATGAATGAATTCATGTACATATCCTACATGTGAGAGACTTGGCACTAATTTGTTAGCCAAGATTGTTGATGATGTCAACCTCTCATAGAAAACTGTAAAAGGAGGTTGCCCCCTCAAAGACACTCGAATTTCATATTAAGAACTTGGGTATTTTCAATCCAATCTATATTTGAATTTATTCATTTTACTCATATCACTTGGATTCTTTCTTTTAATGGTGGTGGTTTAATATTGCATAGAATTATCAGTATAAGTGCTATTATGGTAGCAATTTTGGAGAGTAGGAGAAGACTTCTCCCACGCTATCACTGAGTTGGAGAGTAGGGAAGATTTATGGCAGCAATTTTTTATCCATTCTATCCCTGGATCCCACAATAGCAACAATGTCAATCACTCTGCCAATAAGGGATGCTACGATAGTACAGTTGAGTAATACCAAAAATTGGCAATGGACACTCTTTCCAACTCGTGCTCTCCAAGTTGGGAAGTGGGTTGTGTGTAGGGCATATTAGTGAGTTTGTCCATATATATGGGCATATTATTGAGTGTGTCCATCATTATCAAGATAACATTTTTACATTCTGATCTAGGTAAGCCCATGATAAATTTTGTATATGCTTCCTCCCATCAATGGTTGGGAATGTCTAATGATTTTAGAACTCTTTATGACTTCACTATATCACACTATTGTTGTTAAAACATCATGCATGCAACCACAAATTTATGTACATATCCTTTCAGCTGCTCGTAGAAGAAGTCACATTTTACCTTGTCATAAGTTTTGGGGAATATACTTTAGAGTTGCAAGCTTTTTTCTGGTAGCCTAATTCCATGTTTTTTTCTTCAATTCCTACATCTCGTTTTTAAGATCTTGTTTGATATTACTCATCTTTAATTGCTCATTACAAATATTATGTCCTTAGTGTTTGTAATGTTTCTTCAAAGTTTTTGGTCCTTCACTTTATTACCTATTATATTCAATTAGTTTCAAGTGGAAATTATTATGAATTTTAAGGTTGTAGATTATCATAATCTATAACAACTAGATATTTTAGTATAAGAAAGAGAGATGGGGTTTTATAAAATAAGATACTTAGAGTCACTTAAATTCCCATTTTCTGCCAAAGTTTTGAAGTTGAAACTTATAACGGTCATCACTTCCTCACTATTGCTCAAAATCACTGTATTGTTATAGTTTGGAAATGGCATCAGCTGCATCACAACTCTTATTCTCATGACATATGTCCCACTATACCAAACTACACTAATCTAAAGATATTTTTTTTTCACGATTGTTTCTATGGACCCAAACCTATGAAATGAAACTAAAAATGTAAGAGAGTGCAAACCAAGAAAGTAAATCCTAACATAGAGGAAAATATCAGAATTTATGTAAAGTTGTAGACATAACTGTGACAACATGGGAAGTAATGTAAAGGGCGAAGGATGATTCAGTTATTATTTCGGTATTGTCACATACAGGGAAGTGCGTGCTTTACATTTCTGACAAAAGCTTTCCATCTAAAATAACCATGTGTCATTATATTGATTTAAGTGATAAGCTTGCCATCTGCACTTGTGACTAACATGTAACCTTCCCAAGCCAGTACTAAAATTGCATTTGAATTCAAAAAAGGAAAATAACTGAGCCACCACTTCGCAGAAATATATACACCAGGTTGCAAGCAAGGGATATAGAAGCTATACAAATAGAGATTAAGTAGAAGGAAAACATAACATCACAATGTTTTATTGAGATAAGGCAGGAATGAACCTTAAGCAAAAAATTCCTAAGTCCCAAACATGAGCCATGCCCATACAAGAGGATCCCACCGTCTTCAAGACACATAGAAGTGGATTAATTAGCTTTCACCATTCACCTCTTGATTGAGATGACTTTGTTGGATCCTCTTGCGGGATGTGATTTAGAGAGGGGCAACCTAGAAACAAGCTTCTCTATGATTACTACTGAACGAATCCACAGGACACATCCAAGTCTGAGCATACCCAATCTGTCCTCAAAATAGGTTGGTTTAGTCCAGCAGACCAGGGTTTGACCTATGTAGAGTCGGCCAGCTCTCACAAGACTCAGTTAAACCAATTGAGTCTCAGTCAAAATCAGATAGGTATGATGGGTTGACGAAGGTCTCACAATGACCCAATGTTATGAAACCCCAAAAAGGCCATATATAAGGAGGTGAACTCCTATGTAATAACTGCTCTCATTACTCATAATATGATGTTGTGTTATTGTGTATATCTCTCTCATATGTTCTGTGATGTAACTCTATTTGTGTTTTGTGATATTGGATTGGCTATGGATAATCCCAACAAAAACATAGGGATGCAGATTTCTAATTTTCACATTGTCTTTTGCTCACTGAAAACTATAAAATTTATGCAACATTTTATTTATATTTTCTAGGTAATAGCAGGCATGGTAACATATGGATAGGGGACATATTTCCTCCCAAAATGGAAGAACATGCCTCATGACCAAAGATGCATTGAACCAAAAATGCAATGCATCTGATATGCTCCAAAGGTTGCATAAGACCACATGCCTCCCAAGGAACATCACGTATCTCTTCTATTTGGACAACTAGAATCAAGGTTGGTAAGATTTTCAATGATCGCAGGAAAAGAGTGAAGCCCTTCGGCAAGGGACACATGGAAACAATTAACATATTAATATTCTCATTCTTACCATCTTTCTGACCTATTGTGTGCTTATATCCTCATCATCATCATTTATACATATATGTTCAACCATAATCCAGGGGTCAAAACTGGGCTGGGCTATTGCAACCTTTCTCAAACAAACCTATAATGCACACACCCACAAGGATTTCAAAACCTTTATCAATAACAAACATAGAAACCTTACACAAGAAAATACCAAATAAATCCACCACAAAGAAAACACCATATGCTTGGGCATGGAAAGACCAGTGGACCAATAGAAAATTGCACTCTGAAGTCCATTAGATTCACCCACACAAAGAGAAGCAGATGCCCATCTGTTGCAATTGTATTTGCAAATACCAATGATAGTTTGCATTTGCAATGTCAAAGGAGAAATGCAATTTTTTTTGCAAGAATGGCATTTTTTTTTGGCTCATTAGGGTCTTTGTAGAATTCAAATTGCAGAATTGATTTCCACTTAAACTGAGGTGAATCAAATTGTATGAAGTCAATTTGTTTAATATATTTTGACCGAAACAAATCCAAGGTTGGGAAAAATTTGGCCAAATTGAATTCCTGTGCGAATTTTCAAATGGAAAGGCATGATTAGGCAGATTTCAACTATTATGGAATATACTATGGATGCAATTAAGAGATTTTGTTTGTGCATGATTTTCATGGATTTAATATCTTTCTTACCATATAAGGAGTGACTGGCTACCATTATCTACTTTTGGATGAAATTGGCAATATTTAAATGGTTCATTCTGCACTTTTCTTGTGGGAAGAAAATTGTCTTTAAATTCATACTAAATCACTGGCATACCAAGTGTGAATAATTGTGTTCACAATAAGAAACTATTCTTCACAACATGAAACTAAATTAATGTAAAATTGTCTATTACATTACCGTATTGTAATAATAGAATCTCCATTGTACAGAGCACTTTGAGATAAGACAATCATCTGTAACCAAAGTGGAGGAACTAAACTCTCCATACATATAAGGATTTATACAACTATGCTACTCTTTAGGCTTCAAACTTATGTGCCTATGTTTTGAGTTGAAGTTCACTAATTATGCATCAAAACTAGTGGCAACCTAAGCAATCGGTTCAAAATTGGTGAAAATAAAATTCATGAAAAATTTGTGAGTGTAAAAAAGTCTCATAAAAATCGTAATTAAGTTCAAAAAGAAGAAATATGCAATTTTTTTATAATTTCATATTCTAAATAAAAACAAATACAATTGCTTAAACTTTACATCGATTAAAAACATGTTAAATTCACAAAATATTTGACCTAGGTTTTTCTAATTGACTCTTTTTCTCCTCAAAATTACAATTAATATTTGAAATTTTCCAACATTTTGAAATTCAAATTGGGCTGTCAGCTTTCCTTCACATTCAGCAAATTTCAATTGTTTGGGAAGAAATTCATCAAATGCAGTTACATAGCTGGAAACCATAATACAAAGGATTTTAGCATTGCATTCAGTCACACAAAGCATCCAACCTGCAACAATACCATCATCCAATGACCATTTTCAGCACAACATTTGTATTAACCAACCAAAGATGTTCCTAGCTCATCCAAGAGTTAACTCAGTCCTTCCTCTCTTTTTTGAACGAGGTACATGTTGCTAATGCTCAGAGTGTGCTAGCTTTGAATGTATGATAAATCAGACCCATGTATGTCATTCACTGTTTCCATAAACGTTTCCCTTCTTACACCATCCTGAAGATTTCCAAGTATGTTCTCTAGCTAACACCACAACAATAAGCTTGAAACATTTTGCTTTAGACACATGTAGTCCAATTGTACAAATCTGTCAATAAAAGGGAAAAATATAAATCTTAGCCTATAATGCATGACCATCTTGGATCATCTTACTGCCCACAACAAGTTAATAATAAACTTATAAATTCATAACGAATATGATGTCCAACTGAATCATTGTTGTAACAATAGAGGAGGCATCATAAACAACCAGTATCACACTACATGGGAAATCTCTCAAGACATGGTACCTGGTTCCTTGATCTTATTCTCTGGCTAAACACCTCAACTATGAGCTTGAAACAATTTATTTTGGACATATATCTAATCTGTAAAATGTTGTTGATACAAGGGCCCTCATGCTGACATTAAGGATTTCTATATTTCATGTATGGCCCATTTCCATTATTTTACTTCACTCTGCAACAAGTTCATAATATGAACAAATTGAATTCAATACCAAATTGAGACATAAAGTGATGTAGTGCTGTTACATTGAAGGAACCTTCATCACCAACCAATACATCACTGCAGGGCCCAAGCATGATTGATCAAAACAAGGTGCTTAAGTCCACATTCTTAGTCACATTACGCACCACAAAACAATAACCTCTTAACATTGGTTGCAACAAAGTTCCAATATTGTTGATGGGCACATACAGTTATTTCAATCCAAAGCTTGTACCATTAGTGTGATAGGAGATTCTAATGATCCATTTCTTAATAAGCTTCATAATCCATATGGGAAGGTATAGAATGCCATAAAATTCAATACCAAATCAAAGTCTGTATACAATAACATCATCTCAGCTAATTAATCTATGAAGCTCTATAGAAACCAATTGTAATGCAATTATGGTAAGGTGCATATGGATTCTTTGTTTGGGTAAATTCAGGTAGGAAATAAAAGATTAGGCCTTACCAATGCAATAGGAAGAGATTAAGAGATTGCTTGTTCTTGGTAATTTCTTCATGCATGGTCATAAATTTTTACCTTTTTAGGTTGATCTCATTATTAAAATGAAGGATTATCTCTCTTATGAACTTAGAGCCATACACTTCTATGAGCTTTTGTTGGCATCGTGTAAGGAACTACTATGCTAATGCACCTTACCTCTTGTATTACAAAATTCTTGACATCCAAACACCATGTCAGAGCAGAAATAGTTCCACATAATATATGTGTGCAACCTACTTAAAGGCACATAATATGCATATTTTGTTGTTATGCAATCTAGTTTCCATAATCTTTCATTATAATTTCTTGCCTAATAATCTTGGTGATGATCTTAGTAACATTATGACAATCACCACATACATAGGTTTTATGTGATCCAAACAGGGGTTCTCAGGCTAGTGCTGAATCCATGATATGTCCAAAGGCAAGAGCCAACTTCTTAGTATGAATTCCCATGGTGATGTGTTTCTCTTCATCCTCCACATCGTGTAGCACAAAATTTGTGCTAGGGTCATACCCTACCTCCTTCATCTACCCTAGCAAGGTATCCAACATTGCATAAATTTTCTTTGATTGAGGGTGTACTCTGTCTCCCACAAAGAACATATGAATCTTGTTATTTATCTCAATCAAACTGCATCCTCGAATCTTTTTCAATCCCCTTTCTTTCATCATTTTTTTTTTTGACCTTTGTTACATCATCCCACCTCCCAGCATCAGCATACATGTTTGAAAGTAGCATATAACATCAAACTTTTCCAGAATCTATGGCCAAAAGTTGCTCTACGACATGCTCTCCTATCTCAATACTACGGTGAACTCTACAACCACCAAGCAAGGACAACCAGACACCAATATCAGGTTCTAGAGAGAGATTTTTAATGAAGTCTTCTGCCTCATCTAGATTCCGAGCATGTCCAAGCAGATCAACCATGCAAGCAAAGTAGTCCATCCAAGGCATAAGACCATATTCCCAGATCATGCAATAAAAATATTTCCAACCATCATCTACTAGGTCTACATTACTGCATGCACACAAAACAAAAAGAAAGGGTATATGGTCAGGCTTCACATCTGTTTGTTGCATTTGAGCAAAAACAACAATAGCATGGCCACCACACCCATGCTTTCCATATGCAACTATCATTGCACTCCAAGAGACTACAGTTTTTGTAGCCAATTTATCAAATAGCTAACATGCAATCTCTAGACTCCCACATTTGGCACACATGTCAATAAGGGAAGAACCCACAAAAAAATATGATTCCAACCCACTTCTAAGCACATATCCATGAATATTCTTACCTTGTTGCAGAGCTGCTAAAGACGCGCATGCCTGAAGTACATGGTGCAGATAGGGGTCGTCATCCCCCTCTGCAAGTCACCCCAAATATCCCACAATCATAGCAAGGACACAATAGGTCCAAACATCAACACTAGCATAATTTAGATGCTCAAACCTACTCCATGTTTCTATCAGACAATTTCAATCCACAATGCGATACAAGAGAGCCCAAAAAACTCTAACAACCACAAAGAAACGATTCAAATATGAAATTTAAAGTACACATACAGTGAGCCATGCACAGAAGAAACCATTAAAATTATCCATTCGTTCTATTAAAATTAGCTGAGAAGTTTATAGATTTCATAGGCTTCAATTGTCTTTGCTCAATACTTAGAATTTACAAACTTCATTTACATGCTTAAAAGCTTCAAATTATCATATTTACATTAAACGAAATTTACTACTAATCCTCCTGGTCTCAATCTCAGGCAGGGTATTACATTCATCAAAATCATTCAGGAAATTCCCGTTCCCTATGTATCCTTCTCTCAACACCTTCTCCATCTCTTATATTCTTTTCTCCTCTCTTTTGCTTCTCCAAGCCTTGACTAGGATCCTTTCTTCTTTTCACTGTGTTGCCTTTTGCTTTCCCTTATTTCTTTTTATCTAGGGGAGAGGTGTCTATTGTTAAACAGGGACCAGTAGTTGTCATAGTATTGGTCCCACACAACCACCAAATAATGACATAAAAGCACTCAAATATTTAACATAAATATTTCATATTAAGTGCAGTAAAACTTTAAATTATGTACAAAAATTGCACATTAATTGACTGGGCCAACATGTGTCCATAAATAGTCTTTATGTGCAAAAGAGTACAAAACATCTTGTCCCAACTACCTACAGATCTGCTTGAACATACAAAAGTACATGAAATACAAAATAACCCTCATAGTATTTTCCACCACTGCAAGGTACCTAACAAATCAACCCCCACGGATCTCTATTGGAGCCATCATAGAATCTACTAGTGGTAAATATCCCATGCCACATTCATACATGTTCAACAAATGGTGATTGAATGTTATCCATAAATACATGGTAGTTCAACAATTCAACCCACTATGTTCAATAAATGACATCTACCCATTAAATGCACCCATTAAACATATGAAAGCACAAGGATCATTAAACATATGAAAGCAAAAGGATCGACCATGATAAAATCCCATCCATTGAATCGCATTTAAATCAATCCATAACACACATTCAAATTTTAGAGATTGCAATCCATGTGCACCCTTTTTACCAATCGAATTCAACAACAAATAACTATAAAAGAACCATAACCCTTACTGAAGTTCCATTTCAGACATTCAAACTGCAGAGTGTGTGCATAGTGGAGACATACCATCAGAGAGTGTGTGCACAGTATAATCAGGTAGCTGCATAATAGTATTGTTATTTCGATTTCTGTTATAATCAGCTTCAATTTTTATGTTATTTCTATTTCTATTATTTCTATTTTTGTTATAATTAGCTTCCAGTTTTCTTGTATAATCAACATCCCTTATAAATATGTAAGTAGTTTCAGGCATGGCAAGAGTCAACAATGCAAGGAGAACAAGACGTCGACTGAGCAGGGGTTCCCAGCTACGTTGCACCTCATCGGATGAGGAGAGGGTGGATCATGGAAATGCAAACAATGCTCCCAGCAATGTTGTTGAGAATGGCCATGCAGTGGTTGAGGATAATGTTGTCCCACCATCAACAATAGATCCACCGTCAACCACAGTTCAAGGTGGAAGTTCAACCAAGAAAATTAGTGCAATAAAAGGCTGGATAAAGCAAGACATGTTAGGTGCGATTGATGATATAGAGTTCAATGGATATTCCATTCATGCAACTGCTAAAAAACATGGGGTTGCTACCTCATCAATACATTGTTGGATAAATGGGATCACACATACAAAGCACAGAGGACCTCTTACAGTTATGAGTGAAGAGGAGGATGAGGTGGTTCAGTGGTGTAAAGAGATGGCCCAAATGGGACATGGGCTAGAGTTGATACAGTTAAAATCCACAGTAGCTCAAATATGTCAGGGGAGGCCAAACCCCTTCAAAGATGGGTTTCCTGGTAAGTCATGGTGGTTTGGGTTTAAAAATAGGCATCCAGAACTTGTGTTATGTATAGTCGAGGGCCTAGATAGAGATAGGGATTTAAATCTATGCCCTGCAATTCTGACCAAGTTCTATGACACCCTTTCTAGTGCATACGAGAAACATTCTTATGCTCCAGACCATACATGGAATTGTGATGAAACATGTTTACAGGAAGGAAGGAATTGTGGCATGCAGGTAATTTCCAAGCGAAGGAGTCATAATGTGCCAAATAGTTTTCCTAGGAGCAAGGAGTGGATTACTATTCAATGTTCTTTCAATGCAATTGGTGCTTCAATCCCTGGATTTTATCTATTTAAAGGTAAAACCCAACTCAAAAACTATATACAAAATTGTGAACTGGTTGCATGCATGGATGCACATCTCCATGCATGGATGACTAAACAACTCTTTTTGAATTGGCTTACTCACTTTGTTGCATCTATACCAAGAGGTGTCTCACCTATAAATAGACACCTGTTGGTTTTAGATGGACATGGAAGCCACATTTTTGTGCAAACAATTGAGGAGGCTAACAATTTGGGCATCGACTTGTTGACACTGCCTACTCATACCACTCATAGATTGCAACCCTAGATGTTAGTGTGTTCATTACTTTTAAGAACTATTTTAGGGGTGAGCGAGCTTCGTGGATGGAGAAGAATCCAGGGGTGGAGGTAAAAAGGTGCTAGCCAAGCTTGCAAGTAAAGCCTTTAAAAGGGCTCTCACACCTTCAAATATCAAGGTTGGGTTTAAGACGACTAGAATATGGCCACTGAATTCCAAGGCTCTCATGCATGATACTAGTTGTAGCTAGGAATTTGATGTGGATGGTCAAGAAGAAGGGGATGTCCAAGCACATGTTGATGGCCAAGAAGATGTGGAAGTAGAGGAAGATGTTATTGCTGTTGATAATATGATATCCCTCTCTCAAGGAGGACCCTTTTGTGATGATGATGATGAACATGTAAGTGAAACACAGTATAACAATGAACCAATTGACAGTAACATGGAGGTTGTTAGACCAACTGAAACACCTGCAACTTCTGCATGTAATATTCTTAATGACTATCGGTTGGAAACGACAAAGTTGATATGAATGTAGTTGTAGGTGATCATGCTCCAAGAAGTGTTAGATTCAATATGCTAAGATAGATAACATCCGCATTCCATTCAATTTCACAACAATAGCATATACAGGATCACTGAAAGAACAACAAGCACAGCACAAGAGGCACAATTTATCCTGGGAAACCCTCATGGGGTAGAAAACCCAGCAAATCTTCCTCAATATAGATGACCAACAAGTACAAATATGTAATCCCCAAACAAGAGCTCCTTCTCCTTGTTTACAGATCTCTCACTTTCCTTTGCGAGTTCAGAAGTGAGTGAGTGTGTGTAAATGAGAGACACAGCACTTCTATTTATACTTTATCTCTCACTAGACAAAATACCTAACTAGTTCGGCCCCAGCAGATATAACCCAATGCTGATTGGGATGACCCCAATAGGGGACTTAAACACCCTATTATAACTGAATCTAGGCCGACCCCACTAGGGAAGTCTAATAACCCAAGTTACAACATTCCGACGGAGGAATAAACATCTCCGGATATAATAATAATGTACAAATAGAATATTCTTAGAAGTTACAATATTTCAACACTCCCCCTTAACAAGAAGGATATTCTAACAAAATCTGCGGGAGTAAGGAGTCATCAACATCATACATGATACATCTATAAATCATTGGAAGATTTCTTCAATCATCATCAGTAACTCAACCAGTTACTGGAACATAATCAATACTAGAACATCAAAATCGTCAGTACTAAGTCTTCATCTTCTGCAACAATTGATCAGCTACAACAACATCATCATCTGGATCTTTTGATCAACATAGTCATCTAGATCTTTCGATCAATAGCCTCATCGTCTGAATCTCCCGATCAATAGCATCATCTGGATCTCTCGATCAACAGCCTCATCATCTGGATCTCCCGATCAATAGCATCATCTGGATCTCTCGATCAACAAACTTATCGTTTGGATCTCCCGATCAACAACACCATCTGTATCTCTCGATCAACAGCCTCATCGTCTGGATCTCTCGATCAACAACATCATCTAGATCTCTTGATCAACAACCTCATCATCTGGATCTCCCGATCAATAGCATCATCTAGATCTCTTGATCAACAACATCATCATTTGCAACACACATGATCCTTCCTTTCAGAATTACGGGATCACTGTCTAGGGATGATCAATATCATCAAAATCAATATTTAAGACTATCCTTCCTTTCGAAATTACGGGATTTACTGTCTAAGGATGATCAATCCCAACACAATAAACATCTAAGACTATCCTTCCTTTCATAATTACTGGATTTACTTTCTAGGGATGATCAATCCCATCACAATAAACATTTAAGACTATCCTTCCTTTCGGAATTACTAGATTTACTGTCTAAGCATGATTAATCCTATCACAATCAGCATTTAAGACTATCCTTCCTTTTGGAATTACTGGATTTACTATCTAAGGATAATTAATCCTATCACAATCAACATTTAAGACTATCCTTCCTTTTGGAATTACTGGATTTATTGTCTAAGGATGATCAATCCTATCACAATCGGCATTTAAGACTATCCTTCCTTTCAAAATTGCTAGATTTACTGTCTAAGGATGATTAATCCCATCGCAATCAGCATTTAAGACTATCCTTCCTTTCGAAATTACTGGATTTACTATCTAAGGATGATGAATCCCATCACAATCACCATTTAACACTATCCTTCCTTTCGGAATTATTGGATTTACTGTCTAGGGATGATCAATCTCATCACAATCAACATTTAAGACTATCCTTCTTTTCAAAATTACTGGATTTACTGTCTATGGATGATTAATACTATCACAATTAGCATTTAAGACTATCCTTCCTTTTGGAATTACTGGATTTATTGTCTAAGGATGATTAATCCTATCACAATCAGCATTTAAGACTATCCTTCCTTTCAGAATTACTGAATTTACTGTCTAAGGATGATTAATCCTATCACAATAAACATTTAAGACTATCCTTCCTTTCAGCATTATTGGATTTACTGTCTAAGGATGATTAATCCTATCATAATCATCATTTAAGACTATCCTTTGTTACACCTAAAATCCTACCATCATGAGATTCAGTGTATACATCCCTGAAGTTCCATTGGCTAAGTCATTAACCTGGAAGAGATACCACTGCATTCATGCTAGGTTTTGAGAGGTTGTCGAGGCTGCACTCATGCAACCTGCGACATCACATCTTGCTCTCTTGTAGGGTGCGACGATGTCAGTTAATAGGAAAAAATAGATTCTCCGAGCCCATTCTCGAATCCTGCTGACTTGGATCCTTATCCCTGACCTCTTGGGAGAGCTAGCACTTGGTTCCTAACCTCTTGGAAGGATCCCCTATCTCTCTCCTACCATATCTCAACCTATCCTATCCATACCCTATCCACTTAGTCCTATATAAGTGAAGCTCTACCCCTCTCCAAAGGGAGGAAGTCTATAGTGTCTACATGCTGGTGAAATAATCATTGAGAGATCTCTAACTCATCCATTGAGAGACTCACACTTCCTTGGGAGGATATGGAATTTGGCTTGGATGGAGAAAGATTGCTACGTTAAGCCTCAAATGTAATCATTCTTCTATTTACTTTCCTTATATTTATAGTAATATAAACACTTTCCACCAATATTGTTGTGTTGATAGTATTGCGTAGTTTACCTGCTTAACTGTTTACTTAGATCTATTATTGTATAGATGCTCTTTACTTGTTTGCATTGTTTTGTGAATCTTGACAGGTCTTGTAGCTGAGATCGGACGACCGCAAGGCATGGAGCAACATCTAGGAGAAAGGATTACAAGTTTAAGGTAAGAGATCTAGGAAAGTAGTTTATACTATGTACTATTTGTTCTAGACTCACATTGATCTAGGGAGATCCGGCTCGCGCCTGCTCTAGTGGATTGTCCGTCAAACAAATATGGCGACTGTACTGGGGAAGAACATTGCTTTGTAGTGTCAATTTGAATGTTATTTTTAGTTGATTTCTTGCCAAGCCTTTTTCATTTTTCATTTTCCTCCTAAGCTGGTTTCACCATCATATCTTCACTTTGAAGAGTCTGATTACCTTCCTCTGAGTTTGTGCTTTTCATTTTCAAACTAGTTCATTGCTCATTACTTGGAGATTTGGCTCATTTTTTAACTTGGATCTCGCCGGTCCCACCTGGTCAATGTACTTAGAGCGACACTGTGTCTTTTTTTATCTCTGTTCTTTGTCTGTGGGCTTCTCGTCGCAACCCTTCCATTGGTATATTGCGACATCGTCGCACTCCTCGCATTGGTGAACTGTGACGTTGCACTGTGTACATACACAGACTGCGTCGATCTGTCAAAGTTTCCATATAGGCACCCTTTCTCCATTCTGCTTTTGAGTGTTGGTTTGTATGCAAACTTTCTCTATACTGCAAGACCCAATCAGAGATCCCATTTTTGCTTTATGTGATTGAGTTGTTTGGTTTTATTTGGATTTTTTTGGGTTCCATCTTGGACAAGTCAGAGATTTGGTAGTGGTAGACACTTTGGTCTCCCCCACCTGCATCCACTCACCCTTGCATTCCCTCCTCTCCTTGCTAGATTTGGTCAAGTGTATTAGATCATTTAGCCAGACCTCATTTGCATACATTTGTGAGCTTTGCTTGCTTTAGTGCTGCTTGTTACTGTTTGAGTTTGATTGTTTGTGTGTATTTTCAGTCCATTGAGTGCTTGCTTTCTCTTGAGGTTTTCTGAGTTGTTGGAGTGCTACAAGCAATCTTTTCAGTTCAATATTTATGTTTAACTGCATCGATGTTGTCAAATTGTTGTTTTGATGCATCCATTGAAAGATCAAAATTACTTTGTTTCCATCATTTTTCAAGATCATTTGAAAAACAGTACATGCATTGGAATGTCTCATCTATAAATATTTTGGAAAAGTTGAAAGAAAATTGCATTATTTGTGTTTTTCATGAATTATGAGTTGCTCATCTTCTTGAAAAATTCGAATAGATATCAAGTTTTGCAAAAGTAGTTCTGTGCTTGGAAAGTTGCATTGTATCTTTTGATTTTTATGCTTTTAGGCCATCATAGTGAAAGTGAAAAGCTTGCATATTCTACTTAGGAATTCTCTCTTTTCATTACTTAGCATCATTTTTGTTTTGAAAAGACAAAAGAAAAAGAAAAACATGCTCTGATTTGGCTTAGTAGTGTTGTGTTAAAAAAAATTGTGTTTCACTGAAAAGGAAAAGAATGTTTCACTATCATTTTTCGTAGATTTGGGATTGTGTTGCATTGCATTGTTTTGGTAAAATTGTTGGAAAGAAAAAGAAAATTTCTCCTTCCCATACTTAGAGTTCATCGAAAGAAAAGCATACTTTTTGCATGTAGTTAGGGCCTGCATTATGTTTACGAGTATGTACTCACCTTATGCATTCACCTAACCATCTAGATAAAATTAACGGTAGAACTAGGGTAAAAGTTTTAGTAACTTGTGTGTAAGTTAGAGACGTGCTCCGACGTCCTTAAGCGTGGCAGCTGTCGTTATTTGCTAGCACTATATCCTGGGGTTATTGTAGTATTCCACATACTTATCGGTATATCAGTTCTTTCACGTACCCACCAAGTACCACATGTACTTGGCGTATATCGAAAGGTGTTTCACGTACTCGGTAGTATATCGGAAGGTATCTTTCCGAATGGTTGTGCATTAGACAACACCACTACGGATTTGAACTCCCACGTACCTTGCGTATATCGGGAGACACCCTTAGGATTCCTGAAACCAACTGAGTTAACCTTTTGGCCGTCTTGGCAGAGCAATACACCAAGAACAACACTCGGGGAGATTACTACGCACGTACCATCCAGGTAATCGGGTATTCAGGAAAGGGTGCGGTCCCATTCCTCCTTGTCACGTTTTACTATTGGACCCTGTGGTATATAGCGATTTGCGAAGCCTTGACAATACTGTGAGGTTCCAGACCTGTGAATCCACTCTTATAACATAAGTTTGCTTGTGGCCTTAGTTTGTGTAGGATTTCGTATGGGCATCTTTTCTTTTGTGTAGCTTTCCTTAAGAGAAAATATTTGTTTCAGTCACTCTGGCTGACTTTCCTTGGAGAAGGTCTCGCAGGATTCATAATTTGCCACCCGAATATCCCCTTAACTAGGAGGTAATTTCGAGGGTAAGAATGGATCCACAAGCCAGGGTTGGGTCACATGAATTGGAAAACCCAACTTTAATGTTGGAGGACTTTTGTTTCCTCATACTCCTCCAAATTCACCAACCTCTCACCCCCCACAGGGTGAAGAAGCACAAATCTCCACTTCACAAGACTTACCTCCAATTGCACCGGGAAAGCTTGGATCGTTGGAATGGATAAACTTAACCCCAAGAAAACCCTATAATAGTCGTTGGTCCTTCGGTAGCTTATTGGACATCTTCTAAAGGCCACCCAGTGGCCCATTTTTCCATTGCATCCCCACCCAGTTGGGCCAGTCCTGACAACCACTTAGCAGTTTATAGTGAGCAATTGGCTCATTTGTGTGCTATGGGTGAGGAGTTTCAAGGTCAGAATTTCCAACTAAGGATCGACGACTGACCAATCCCAGGTCACTCTTTATCTTTTGAGTCATCGGAATCATCCACGCAACACGTGACCACAACTGAAGCTGGTCAACCATCCATTCCTGCACATGCATCCCCTAGATAGGAGACCAGTTCAGTACCTGTTGAACAACAATAGTACAACACACCTGTGGTCACCACGGTTACGTTACCTTCTCCTCCCCCACCTCAAAATTCGAGGGGAGGATACTCTTTACCCCCTACCTTCCTTACGAGTAACGTTAATCCTACGATGAATAACCAACAACCAGTGTTGGGTCAACCTTTGCTTAGTGGTTAGCAAGTTGCTACTGGGAGGAAACCCCCGTCTCTTAACCATAATACTGCAACAGGAGTTCCCATCGAGCCTTTCGTTGGAAATTCCTTACCTCTCGGACCTTCCACGACGGGACTATCCCATGTTGGGGGACCGTCCAACGTAATTCAACCTCCATTGAGTCAAGCATATCTAGGTCATCCTAACTTTGTGCCGAGTCAACTTAATCCCAGAAACGCACTCTATGGGGTACCTTACCCCGGAAATCCTTACACTCTATGAGGACAACAAAATTTTTTACAACATGGACCCCCACTTACAGTCCCTCCACCCCCGTTTGGTCCACCCCCACCTCCCATTGGAGGCAGCGGGCCCCCTCATAACTTTGGAGGAGGTGGACCTCTATCTTCTGGTGGAGGACCACCTCATTTCGGTCATCATGACCCACCCCCTCCTAGTGGAGGTGGTGGAGGACCACCCCCTCCAGGTGGTGGTGGTGGAGGACCTTCTCATCCTAGTGGCAGGGGTAGTGGACCACCACCCCACTATGGTGGAGGTGGCGGAGGAGGCTCTTACCCTTCCGATGGTGGAGGTGGCCCACCACCCCCTCTCAGCGGAGGTGGTGGAGGCCCATCCTATCCCAGTGGTGGTAGCGGACCACCACCTCCTCCCGAAGGAGGCAGTGGCGGCCCATCCTACCCTGGCGGTGGTGGTGGACCCCCACCATTTGGAGGCGGCCCACCCCCTCCTGGAGGTGGAGGCGGGCCCCCGCCTTATGGTAATGGGCCACCTTATTATGGTAATGGGCCACCTTATTATGGTAATGGACCACCTTACTATGCGGCGGACCTACATTTGGTCTGGGCGGCCCATACCCCTATGGACAGTTTCCTCCTAGAACACCCTATGGTCAGTCCATACAAGGTCCCACAGGTCCTTACATGCCTTATCAGTACTATCAGTACCCGCATCCTAATCCGTAGCTTCCCTTTTTGGCTACTTAAGACCTACCTGATCTGTCTCACTTGACCAATGACCCCATTCACCATAGAACTAATTGGCCACCCGTTCCGGTGAGACTTCCATCGGATATCCCAAAATTTGATGGCAAGCCGGGTGAGGATCCTAAAAATCACGTGATGACATACCACTTATGGTGTTCATCCAACTCCTTGATGGACGACTCGATCTGTCTTAGGTCATTCCAACAGAATCTCACTGGTTCGACTGCGAAGTGGTATATTGAACTACCACCCCATTCTTTCTCTGATTTTGGTTCTCTTGCTATGAATTTTTTGAGTCATTTCCAACTGCCTATACGTTATGAAACTAGTACAGAGCTTTTAACCTCGCCTCGTCAAAATACCGCTACTCATATCTCAGATCATATACATGTGTGGCAGAGGAGACGACGTCTCATTAAGGCCCCTATTCCAAACCAGCTCCTTGCAGATTGGTTTACGAAGTCTCTCATTCCCACCATAGCTCGAGATGTTTCCATGGGAGGTGCTGTCACTGAAGAACAAGCCATCACCCGTGCCCATTTGCTAGACCTAGTCTATGCCCAATCCAACACATTGTTTGATATTCTTCCTTACGCCCCCCGTAGCACCTACGATCCCACAAAACCACCCAAGGGACCCCAAGCCGATGGCATTATTGGATCCCTTACCACCCAGCCTTCTTCTCAAACTGTTGGATCACTGAACCCACAAGGTTCTTACCCATCACCAACATAGGCTGGTCACAGTACCACCAAATCATCTACTCCTACTGTCACTGAAGAGGTGAATTCTGTTTCATCAGCTTCACCTCAAAATTCTGGTAGTAAAAAGAAGAACAAAGGGAAACCTAAGAATTCTTCCACCTAGTAGGAAGAAAAGAGCACCCCCGATGATACCAAACAGAAAAGGAAATTGAAGTATCATTTCCTACTGTGCGGTGATGATCACTTTTCTAAAGAGTGCCCCCATAGAAATGAAGTTCAAAAGTTTCTTAAGGGAAAACCCACACCCGCAGTTCTCAATGATCCCTTCCCTTCTCAAAATCAACATTCGATCGCTCACACTTCTTCTTCCTAAGGAGAAGCATCCACCACCGCACATGTTCTCATGATGCATAGCGAAACTATCAACTTGAAAACCCGTTCTTGTTCGTATGACTCCATTCCAGCCAAAGAACCTATTGGAAGTAATACTGAAAAATATTCCACCTCGATGCATAATGTCACCGTATCGGCTGTTCCTCTCACCATAGAGAAGCTCTCATTTGATTCAGAGTTACGTCCACCCAAGAGCATGATTAGAAAATCGGTTTTCAATCCTAATGCTTGGGCTGCTCAAAAATACAACATTGTAGAGGACCTCGCACAAGCTTCGTGTGCTATGTCGACGCTTGAAGTATTGCAAAACTGTCCTAATCAGCGCAAGACTCTCCTAGAGGCCTTCGCTACAATTGACTCGATTTCATCGAATACCATCATGTTCCGGCTAGAATATTTCAAACCGAGGCTCTCCCATCAAATGACATTTCAAGTTTCCACAAACATTGCTAGGAAGACAATCCATCGTACCATTTTGGACAAAGGTGCCTCTATGCCATTCATGTTGATCTCATGCTGGAGAGCCATTGGCTCTCCCGAGTTGAACAGTTCTCCTACCACTTTGAGAGAATTCGACGGACGTGGCTTTCAATCTCATGGGCTGTTACAAGCTGTAGCAGTCAAGTTGGGGGGCGAGACCGCAACCATTAACATAGAAGTGGTCACTGCCCCGTTGAATTACAACATTCTGCTTGGTTGTAATTGGTTTTATGCCATGACTATGGTTGCATCATCTATCTTCCTCATAGTACAATTCTCCCATTAAGGTCGAATTGTCATAGTCGACCAACTGGATTCTGCACACCTGACACCAATACTCACCTGGGCGATAACGTTCCTTCGATTGGACAATCTTCGCAAAAGTATGAGAGTGTGAGGTTCGGCCTCCTTAAGGATTCATCCCTTATGGGCATCTTTCCTACTTCGGATCCCCCAAACCATGTTGCCACGGTGAGCATGATGTCCTCGCAGATTTCATCTATCCCTAACTCCACTGATTCATGGCTTGTACCTGATGAAGCCACCACACACTTGATTGGAGACAACATGCCTGTGTCACCCGCTGAACTCACGTACGAGGCTATTCAATCAACATCGGAGGATCACTTAGCTATGGCCTCCACCTCCTGTTCTCTACAATGGACACCATCCAATCCTATGCTACAGAATTTTCATTCTGACGAGTCCATTATGGAAATCATGAGTGCAGATGATCCTCCGTGGGAAGACCTCCACCATTGTTCATCTTTCCTTCCTTTCTTGGATACTATGGAGAACAGCATTCACACCATATTTACACCGGACATCTACTCTGGCTCTCTGTCCTCGATCCTCGCAGGTCAAATGGACTCAGAAGGAAACTTAGCCAACATTGAGCCTACCACTTTCATATAAATTTTGGTTACTCCTGGTGTAGTGGAACACATTCAGTTATGCCATAAGTGTTCCCCTGAAGAAGTCATCGCCGCCACGACCTTATTCAAGTGATTCCCAGATGTGTTTACTTGGAATTATGAGGAGATTCCTAGGATAAACCCCTCCATTGTTTTACACGATATTAAAACCTATCCCGACATCAAACCCCTCCTCCAAAAGTTGCGACTGTTACACCCTCGAAAGACTGTGACAATCAAGGCAGAGATTTAGAAACTCTTGAAAGCTGACTTTATCTATCCTGTCCCATTGACAGAATGGGTCTCAAACGTCGTCCCTGTTAATAAAAAACAAGGGACCATCCACGCTTGTGTCGATTATCGAGATCTCAACAAATCTTGTCCCAAGGACAACTACCTGACTACCTTCATTGACCAGATTATTGACAATTGTGCTGGAAGTGTCATTTTTTCATTTATGGATGGCTTTTCCAGATACAACCAAATTGAGATCCACCCCACCAACCAACACAAGACTACCTTGATCTGTCCTTGGGGAACGTTTGCATATCATAAAATTTAATTTGGCCTTAAAAATGTTGGTGCTACATTCCAGCGGGCCATGTCGTATGCCTTCCATGATGTGAAGGACTTTGTGGAACCCTACATGGATGACCTCCCTGCTCACTCAAAGTAGTGCGAGTTCCACTTAGATCATTTGACAACCATTTTCCTCAGATGCAGAAAGTACAATATCTGTCTGAGTCCTCACAAGAGTATTTTTTGTGTCGAGTCCGGACTCCTCTTAGTCTCTATCATCTTAAAAGATGGGATCCGTATTGATCCCTCGAAGGTGGAAGCCATTGTCTCCCTTCCACCTCCAACCAACATTACAGAACTTCAGAGTCTGCAAGTAAGAGCAACTTATTTATGGCGCTTCATTTGTAATTTGGCACAAAAGACACAGGGATACATGAGATTGATGAAAAAAGATGTCTTGTTCATTTGGGATGACCAAGCTCAACAATATTTTGATAGTTTGAAACATGCCATTATGCATGACCTTGTGCTCCAACCGCTAAATTACTATCGAGATTACATTTTATATCTTGTCGCTTCCGACACCACTATCGCCATGGTTTTGGTGCAGGAAGATGAGAACGCCCAAGAACATGTGATATACTATGCTAGTAAAGGTCTTATTGACACTGAAACTCGCTATTCACATGTTGAGAAACTCGCTCTTGCAGCAGTTATTTCCGTGCAGAAGTTCCGACATTACATTCTGCTTTGCACCACCACCATCATTGCCGATTCAAACCCCATGTACCACGTTCTAACTCGTCAGGTGCTTGGGGGAAAGTATTCATGCTGGATCGTGATACTGCATGAATTCGATCTTCTTTTCGAAAAATCCAAGTCGAAAAAGTCTTTGGTGTTTGCTGAGCTCATCTGTGACCTCCCCCGTACTGATGTAGAATCTGATCCCAATAACTCTTTTCCCGATGAGTCATTGTTTCTTATCAGTACGTCTGATCCGTGGTATGGAGATATCACATTGTATCTTCAAACCAAACGTTTCAGCCCCGAATTGTCTCATGACGACCATCGTCATAATCACTACCATGCAAAGTATTACCTGATCATTAGTGATACTTTGCACCATCATGGTATCAACTCTATTCTTCGACGTTGTCTGAATCATGACAAGGATGAACATGTTCTGAATGATTGTCACGCTGGGGCGTGTGGCAGTCACCTCTCTGGGATGGCTACAACCCAAAAGATTCTCGGCGTTGGATATTATTGGTCGTCTATCTTCAAAGATTGCATCGAGGGCGTAAAAAAATGTCCTCCATGTCAACATTTTCATACGAAAAAGCGCACCCATCCTGCCCCATTACACTTGGTTATTTCCGTTGGCCCCTTCACTAATTTCGTATCGGTTATTTCCGTTGTCCCTTTCGCTAAAATGGGGCATCGATTTCATGCATTGTAATCCTACCTCGGCCGGGGGGCATAGTTACGTCATTGTAGCTGTGGACTACTTTACAAAGTGGGCCGAGGCAATGCCTACATACACGAACGACAGAAAGACCATCGCACTCTTCATGTTTAATCATGTAATAGCGCAGTTTGGAGTTCCTCAAGCGATAATTACTGGCCATGGTTCTCACTTTATGAACCATATGGTTGATGAGTTCGGCGATAGATTTGGTTTTCTCCGTGAAAACTCAACACCATACTACCCACAGTCAAACAGACAGGTTGAGTCCATTAACAAGGTCTTGAAAACTATGGTCCAACGTATGGTGGGTACGCACAAGGCCAATTGGAATAACATGCTCTTCTCTACACTTTGGGCTTATCGAACCTCCATTAAAACTACCACTAGATTTACCCCTTTCCAACTAGTGTGTGGATTGGAGGCGGTCCTTCCTATTGAGTGCAAGATTCCATCCCTCAAGCTCACCATCGAACTTCTCCCAAACACTACTACCGAGGAAGAACATTTCCTCTACCTAGATATGCTCGACGAGACTCGCAGAGATGCCTCTCTTTCCAATGAGGCTCATAAGAAACGCATAAAAGCGGAGTACGACAAGTTGGTACAACCTCGCATGTATAGCGAGGGAGATTTGGTCCTCACATATGACCAAAAACATGATAAGATATGGGCAAGAAAGTTTGATTCCATGTGGCATGGACCTTACATAGTGAAACGCATCTTAGAGAAGGGAGCTTATGAGCTTGAAGACTACGATGGGATATATTTGGGTGAGCCACACAATGGGCTCTACCTGAAGAGGTACTATGCCTAAGTCTTTCACACACAAGTACTTTTGTATATACTGTACATGGCGTGTGTGTGTGTTTTGTGTGGTGTGATGCTTTGATTTTTGCATGTTTAGGTCTTGTTTCATTTCTTATACCATGTTCTGTCTGCGTGTGCAGATGGAAATGTGCTATGGATTCGTGGACGGTGCCAACCGACATACTTGTAACCTTGCTTCAGATGCTTGGATACTCTATTCACCTACTAGCGATCTCATCAGCTCAGGGGGAATGTGTCTAGGTTTTGTGACCAACAATGCTACAGAATATCAAGCAGTCATTGGAACCCTAACAGATGTTATTTCTTTGGGTATGGACCATGTTGTCATCCACTTGGATTCTCAACTAGTGGTCTCTCATCTTAACCAAGTCTATGCCATCCACAATCCTATCTTACTCCATCTCTATAGATGAGTCCATCTTCTGGAAAGGTCCTTTGAGTCCATTCAGTAGTTGCACATTCCACGAGATGTGAACACAATTGCCGACTCTATGGCCAACTTCATCTTAGATTGGTACATTGCACACACATAAGTATATTTATGAATTGTTAAAAGTAGACATAACATGTAAATAACTCATTTTATAAGAAAACACATAAAAAAGATCACACCATTCATCCATTTTAAAACACATAATGTATAAACCATCGGAATGTATGTATATATATCATTATAAAAGTAGTGCTGGTACAAAATCTAAAGCAAAACGACTTTTAGTAAATCTCTACAAAATCTGAAGCCTCCTAGCTTTTAGTAAGTAAAACAATCTGAGGCCTCTAAGCTCTTAGTACATGATAACAACATCAGGCCTAGCGCCTGGCACGTACACCCCTAGGTCTAACAGCTCTAGCCTGCTGAGTATGGAAATAGTCAATTGCTCTCACAACCCTGCAAAGCAGCGCGTTGAAGCGTGCAGATGCTCCAACCGTATACACCTGCATGGGCCATGGTACCTCATCTACCGTCAGCTCGGGAATGTCTAATGTCAACCCACTCAGGTTCGCGTAGACTCCATCCATCTATGTGATGGAAGCATGGATGGCTAGAGCCATGACTGCTCCCTCTCCTCTCTCTCTCCTTGCAAGAAGAGAGACTCCCACTGGTCGTATGGGGCCCATGTCTGCACACACATGTTGTTAACTTGTCAGCACTATAACAAAAAAATCATAAATGCACAAAACTTAAAAATACAAGGGTTATTGTTCTTACCTATGTCTCCCCATCCTGCTCCCTCGGGTAGTACCAAGTTTGGGTCATCTCTGTAGTCCGTACCACTGTAGGGGTAATCCTCTACCATAAGTAACTGGCCCTCTAGCCAGCTGAAGAAGTTAGCTCCATATGAGATGATGGGGCCCCCACCATGTCGAGCCATCACCTCTGTCCATCTAGCCATGTAAGGATCCCTAGGATCCCTATCATCCAACGGCACCTACAGGCGCAGAAGGGGAACCTGCTCCAATAAGAACGAGATCACTATCGATCTGTAGCTGAACTATTTGAGCTCTCCTCACCGACACTTGGTCAGCTAAGCTTGAATGTTCATGAGGAGTCCCTCGCACCAGTTGAAGATCTTCGGAGACATGCAATCCTTCGCATATAGCATCTGAGACCGAGTAGCCATGTGAGGAGCTTGACTCCCTGCTATCGTCGTAATGGTGAAAAGAATGGCCCACAATGGACGCTCTCGTACATCTTTTATGGGAATCTTCCCACTAGAATCACGAGTGTGAGAAGTGAAGTGCTATAGGATCATGTCCTCCACAATCCGACCACTTCCCTGTGATCAAGTAAGAAGCACAATGTCCCCCCTCCGGGACAATCCAGTCCGAAAGTAGATGTCCTCGACATCTATAGTAAGCACGTGCTCACAAATCACAAAATACTATTGAGCCGCATCCCAACATCTAAGCATATGCATCAACAGGGGGATTTGGGCTCTCATGCCCTAGATCTCGAAGAACTTTAAAAGACCACAGTTCCTCAGCGCTGTCACACACAATGGATCGTTTGCAATTTGCATATCATCTACCTCATGCTCCCGTTCACGCTACTCCAAGACCGTTTTGGATGCTTGTAACCTATCAAAAGGAGAGTTTAAACACTGTTAATAGTCACTTCAACCACTGGAAGGTCATTTTTTGGGCTTGGTTTCATGGTTGGGATGGACGTTTCCATCATCGCACCCCGTCAATTATGACAGTGCGACGTCGTCATAGTCCACCTTTGCGGGATTTGCGACAACCCAGGTTCATCGCAATTCATGTAAAGGCCACTTGCGACGACCCGAGGATGCAATAGCCCTCCACAAATCCACTCAAAACCCAAAAAATTGGACCAAAATAAAAAATGTAAACCACTACAATTATGTCGGATCAAGTTTAGAGTTACCTGCTCCAGAGGGTGGGTGAAATGGTCGCTCGTAGCTCCCGAAATCGACAAGTGAAATTTTGGCTCCAAATGGCACTTCATCTCCCCAATTGGGCAAATGAAATAATGGTGACTCTATTTGACCTATTTTTCTATTTATAGATAAAAGGAATATTCTTTTTTCAAATATTTGATGCCTTTAGGTCATTTGCTATAGTTTAAATAATTTTTTATTGCATTTTGAATGCTTAATTGACCATTGGACCTAGTTTTCGAGTGTACAGGAGTCATTAAGTGTCTTTTTATGCCCTTTTCGCGTTGGAACGATCATCTCAAGTATGAAAACCCCTTGTGTATTTGGTCGTTATCTTTTTCATTCATTAGATTGTAATTATTTAATGATAATGAGCTTACTCTTTGTTCTTTCTCATGCTCTTGAAACTATGAGAATAAGTTACTGAGTTACAATTTATCACTTTTTTGGGCTCATTAAACTCCTACAGAAAAGGAACCCCCCCCGGAGTCTATCTTTAAGCTCTTTTCAGGCTCTCGAAATATGAAAATATTGCTAAGCGAACTTGTCGCATTCATGCTTGTTAAAGAATTTGAATGGTCGTCTTCATGGTGATAGTTTACCCCTTTTTAGGACCAAGGGGCACTACTTACGAAAAAGGTATACTCCGGTCAATCATGACTGGAAGAGTCCTCTCCCGCGTTGTTTTACCCTTTTTCAGGTGATGAGGCTAACTTTATGAAAAAGGACCATTGGAGTATTCTTTAGTTCTTTTCAGACTCTCTAAACATAAAATGACGATCACGTTTACCTTCTATGGACTCGTTAAATTTTCACATTGAAGGACCCGCCATGGGACGAACCCCTCCTATCCCACGTTCGAAAAATATTTGGGATTGGACTCATCTATGAGATGAGCTATACCGAGCATCTGGTTACCCTCATCAAGCTCATAAAAAACACATGAAGCACTCATCGTTCATGATGGGGAAAAAGGAAATCTTTTATGTGACACCCCTTATTAGTGGCAGTACCTAGTCATTTCTTGAACATGGAACTCATTTTCATTTGCATACTTCACTTGGATCATCCGTTTGTCCTCGAGTTTCACCTATTTCCTGAGTCTTGCTACTCCTTTCAGTCATTCAAAGAACGCTTCCATCATCAATTGCATTAGGAGTTGGTACCATAACGCGTCGAGTCAATACTGCGAAGGCATGCCATGTCCATGTTCAAGAATAATTTCATTATTCATTATCTGCAGTCAATATCCCATTATGTCGGTCTACTCTAAGTCAGTCTTGCATGTCACTATACCATCCGATCTGCTCTACACATCCTTTGTTGTGTTTCGTGTCGATGACGGGGGATACATCATGGCCCTCCTTTGATGGATTCATCCTTGTCAACTTCAACACATCGTCTGAGGATTAAATCTAGAAACCAACCAAGTACCTTGGCCCTGCATGCCTCAATGGCAAGTTACCTCGCTTTCAACATGAGTTTACATCATTTACTTTGATTGTAATATTTCATCTTGCATTCAACTTCAACTCATTTATTCATGCTTGATGATATGTACTATGCTACCTTGGGGATCATTGACATTAATGGTGGTTTCCCTTGCACTGGTTAACGATATACATCAATGACCGGTAATCAAATGGTTACTACCATGTTCGACGCCAAGACATTTGTAATCACATGGATAGATTTGTTTCATTGCAGGTTCAGCTTGAAGACCTTGGGGAGTTATGTTTTACCCAGGTTGCGATGGATATTGTAATGAGTCATGTCACACGGATCCACATTTGTATTGGTCATGGCTTTGTTATTATCATGGATCTACGCTTGTGTCTAATAGCCGTGATTGTGTTCAGTCAGTAATTACTACCATGGATCTGCATTGTATTGGTCGGTAGCCATGTTGTACGTCATATGAGATTGTGTACTTAGAGTCAGTTGTATTGCAGCATCATCCTTCGTCCGACAAGCCATTTCCATTCATTCTGTCAAAGCATTTCACCTATCCAAATTTCAAACAGCTTTATGTTTTTGGGGGCATTTTGTTACACTTAAAATCCTACCATCATGAGATTCAGTGTATACATCCCTGAAGTTCCATTGGCTAAGTCATTAACCTGGAAGAGATACCAATGCATTCATGCTAGGTTTTGAGAGGTCGTCGCAGGCTACACTCATGCAATCTGCGACGTCTCATCTTGCTCTCTTGTAGGGTGCGACGATGTCAGTTAATAGGAAAAAATATCTTCTTCAAGCCCATTCTCGAATCCTTCTGAATTGGATCCTTATCCCTGACCTCTTGGGAGAGTTGGCACTCGGTTCCTAACCTCTTGGAAGGATCCCCTATCTCTCTCCTACCATATCTCAACCTATCCTATCCATACCCTATCCACTTAGTTCTATATAAGTGAAGCTCTACCCCTCTCCAAAGGGAGGAAGTCTATAGTGTCTACATGCTAGTGAAATCATCATTGAGAGATCTCTAACTCATCCATTGAGAGACTCACACTTCCTTGGGAGGATATGGTATTTGGCTTGGATGGAGAAATATTGCTACATTTCGCCTCGGTTGTAATCATTCTTCTATGTAAATTCCCTATATTTACAGTAATATAAACGCTTTCCACCAATATTTTTGTGTTGATAGTATTGCGTAGTTTACTTGCTTAACTATTTACTTAGATCTATTATTGTATAGATTCTCTTTACTTGTTTGCATTGTTTTGTGAATCTTGATAGATCTTGTAGCTGAGATCTGACGACTGCAAGGTGTGGAAAGGATTACAAGTTTAAGGTAAGACATCTAGTGACTCGATCCTTAATTAGATCTAGGAAAGTAGTTTATAGTATGTACTATTTGTTCTAGACTCACATTGAGCTAGGGAGATCCGACTCGCATCCGCTCGAGTGGATTGTCCGTGAAACACCTTCCTTTCAGAATTACTGGATTTACTATCTAAGGATGATTAATCCTCAACCACTTATAGGATGGTTAATCCTGATCTCTTTAGGACATAAAATACAGGGATGATACAATCCACTTGTCTACTTAGACAAAGTCTAAGGACCACACATCAACCTCATCATCGGTTCAGGTATCCTTATAGTCAACCTCATCGTCGAAACAGGTAACCTCATCATTGATACAAGTATCCTCATCATTGATACAAGTATCCACATCATCGATACAAGTATCGTCATCATCAATACAGGTATCCTCATATCATCATCGATCATATCACTCCCCCTTTCGAGGAGGGTCCTTCTAAAATACACCAAGCTTGTCTCGGAAATACTCAAACTTTACTCAAGACAGAGGTTTGGTCAATACATCAGCAACTTGTTCGTCAGTGCTCACATACTCAAGCTTTATAGCTCCTTTCTGCACCATATCATATATAGAAATATCGGATCTCTATGTGCTTTGACTTATCATGGAACACTGGATTCTCAGTCATCTTGATACAACTCTGGTTGTCACATAAGAACACAGTGGGTTCCATCTCTAAGTCAAATAGTCCCGATAACAACTTCCAAAGCCATATCGCTTCACAACTAGGAGAGAAAGCTACTATGTATTCCGCTTCAGCTGTGCTGAGAGCCGCACTGGACTACTTCCTGCTAAACCATGAGATCATAGCAGATCCCAGACAATAACATCCACCAGATGTGCTCTTTCTGTCTAAGACACTTCCAGCCCAATCTACATCTGTATATCCATACAATTTGAAATCATTATCTCCAAAATAATATAGACCAAAGTCTATTGTACCTTTTAGGTAGCTCATCACAGGCTTTACAGCTATCAGGTGAACACGTTTAGGTTGCACTAGATACTGACTCAAGGTGTTCATAGCAAAGCATATATCTAGCATGGTATTCATTAGATACATCAATGACCCAATAACCTGTCTGTACTAAGTTACATCAACCAATTCTGACAATTCATCATCCAACAACTTCAAGTTGGAATCCATGGGAGTGGTCATGGCTTTACATTCCAACATATCAAATCTTTTCAAGATTTCCATAGCATACTTTCCCTAGTTGAGAAAGATTCCTTCCGGGCCTTGTCATACTTCCAGACCTAGGAAGTAATGCATCAATCCGAGATCTTTCATCTCAAACTCAGTAGCTAGCTTCTAATTGCTTTCCATGATCTGTTTCTCATTCCCTGTCAAAAAGAGATCATCCACATACAGTAATAGTATGACAGGTTCATCATCCATAACCTTAAGGTAAAGGTTAGGATCAACTTTACTTTTGGTAAAGCCCAAGCTTGTTAAGAAGCTATCAATTCTCCCTCTGTGACTGAACATCATTCACATTCTGCATTGAGTGATCTTCTGCATATCTATCCGTTCCATCTCCCGTCAAATTGTTCTACTAATATGAGCGTCAAGATCATTCAAACTCTATGGTGAGTTCCTTCTTGCATCCATCTAATAGAAGAATGTCATCTGTATATAGAAACCATAATCAACCTTGTAGCAAAGGTTGAAATCCGCATCACCCATGGTGATCATTAAGCTCATCAAATGACTATCGATCCTGGGTATCCGTACAAATATTTCTTCAATCGTCTGATTCTCTATCGAATCCTGGGAGTTTGCTTGATTTGCACTTCTTCTTCAATTACACCATTAAGAGAATGGTCTTGTCATCCATGAGTGTGTCTAGCCACTTGGAGCAAACATCTCGTCATGATTGTTAACACCCAAAAAGTGCTCACTAGCTCATTTCCTTATTCACATGACCCATTTGTCCACTTTTCCACCATTTGAGCCTCTAAAGCCATCAAAAGGTCACCAAAAGACCATAATACACCCTTTTTCCCCTGAAAAGATATATTTTTCCTCAAAAAAACATAAAAACCTCTCAAAAAGGGTCCAAAATTCCCAAAAATATTAAAAGGGAATAAAAATATTCAAAATATTCAAAAAAGGAAAAAAGAGGGAAAAAGGTACCTAAACCATGTTGGTCAATACCATTGGTTTCCTCAAAACCATAATGGTATTCCCCACCACCAAAAACTATACAAAGGTGGTAGGGGCTCCTCACTTTCCATCCATCCATCATCCTATCCTCATGCTGTCAAAATCTCTCATGAGACTTTTGGCCATTTTCAGCATATTGGAGAAGAGACCATTGGAACTTGGAGCTACTCACCCTTGGAGTTGCTCAACACAAATCCTCACCATCTGAGGTATCTTAATACAAAACATCTATTCTTTTATTTCTTGTTCTTTCCATGAATCGTTTTTAAATTTATTTGTTATATGCACATGTTAGTTTAGATTTAGATTTAATTCATAATCATTTTTGCTTTCTATATTGAAACTGCTATTACATTGTTGATAGGTGCCCATTACACAAAGCTTGGTTGCAAAACCAAGCCAATAGTTTTTGGCGACTCCGCTGGCTTCGAATTCTTATATCTTGGTTTTTTGCTTTAGATCTTAGTTTTTGTTACTTTTAAATCATTTTAATTTACAGATCTTCCATACTAGGCAGCAGATCCATTGTTGCTCTAGATCTTGGCCCTTTTTGTACCCTTTGAACAGCCCAAAACTTCAATTTTCGGGTTCGTTTTTCGGCAACATTTTTCCATTTTCGTCCCGCGGCTTTTCACCTGATAGTCACGTGGCTCATCGCGACCTCGCGGCCTTTTTCCGCGTTGCGTGCCGCGGCTTCGCAGCCTTTTTCCGCGCTGCACATCGCGGCTTCGCGGCTTTTTTCTGCGCTGCACATCGCGACCTTGCGGCTTTTTTCCACGCTGCACATCGTGGCTTCGCGGCCTTTTGCCGCGCTGCAGATCGCGACTGTGCGCCCGAAACCCGCGATGTAATTTTCTAGCAGCGCGGCTCAACTTTCAAACGACCATATCTCCCTCTCCCGAACTCCGTTTGAGACGATTTGTTTTTTCAAATTGGGTGTTTTCGATCAAGGAATCCAAATATCCTATTATATTTAAGAAAATTTTCATAGAAATTTCTCTAATATTTTATTTTAGTGTTATTTATCACTTCAGTTCACCCATTTTGGCCCATATTTTCTAGCATTATTTTTTCTGCATTTTTACAGCCATAGTGAATCATTTTCTATTTATATATGCTCCATTAAAAAGTCTTTTTAAAAATTTTCAGTAAGTGAAAGACAAAATTTCAGCACTATTTTTAGATCATAGGTTTCACTTTAAATTTGCTCAATAGTTTTCCCAAGCAATTTTTTGAGAAATCCATTTACTTCTTGAAATTTTTATGTTATTCGCTTTCCTTTGAAATTATTTCAAAAATCCATCATTTTTGAATTGTTTTTAAAGCATTTACATTTCGAAAAATTCCTTTATTTTTTGCAAATTGGAAACGTCTTATTTTTTCATTTGTAATTAATCGCCCAAGCAAGGCAAATGATTTTTAGTTAAATAATCACACTTGCACCCACTTTGCCACATTATTTAAACTGAGCCTTAAAATCTACCTTAACTCAACAAACTTTTTAAACCCACTTGGGGAGCACTTAAAAGAATCTTGTAGTTAGGTAGAATTGAGGGGATAGATGTACAAATAACACCCCTCAATTATTTACATTTGAGACATAGTGGTTGTCCTCTACGGTACCAAAATCCCTTATAATTTTGACACGGTTATCAACCAATTTATTAGGAAGGCCTCTCCCTTAGGAGGGTTGAAGTAGCCAGACTGGTTCTGGAAGTCCTAGTGGAATACCGCAATCCATTCAGTAACTGAAGGATACCTTTCAAAGTTCTCGGTGTACACCTGTACGGGGGTACAGCGGCGATAGGACCAAACTGCAGATTCACCCAACCGAACGTGTCATGAACGGGGTATCCTAGTTGCCATTCTTTAGGATTGTCTACCCAGTGTCCCTCCCGGTAGGGGGACATCTATCTGTTGATTCAACACTCTATATTGTCTGACTTGGATTTCATCACCTTGTAGAGAATATCATTTTTTGACTCACAATACTTCTACTTAGGTGTTTGCATGATACAATACCCACCTTTGGTCTAGTGAGCACCACTTTTTTCTAGGAACTATTTGACTTTTGGTATTTTGACCACTTTTTTGGATCCCTCCACTTATTATAGCACAACTGTTATAATAAGTGCTTTTGAGGTTGGTTGTTGGCCTGAGAGCCGTAATTTTTTCACTACCCTCTTGCACACATTGTTGCACTAGGGTTTCGAGTCTTTTACATCACCACCATCCACTGGAATTTTTATACATTTCTCACCATTGAGAATTTAAGACAGTCCCACCATTTTCAGGGTGAAACCCCTCAGTTCGGTGCCCTTGACGTGACACGTCATCAGCATAGAACACCATCATCTGATTCTGATGCGCCTCACTTCACATCTGATTCTGAGGCTGAATCCGAACACCCCACTGAAACATCACCAACCAACACCATGGCTGGATCACAATACGATCCCCTTTTCACCAATACTATTGGAGATACATTGACAAACCCTACTACTACTGTGCCACCCACGGTAACAACAACACCATTAGGCATGCCTAATATAGGGGCCATTCCCCATTTATGTATGCCCAACATAGGGCCACCACCTGTTATGGGTATTCCCAACATAGGGGTCACACCCCCTCTCATTACCAAAACCCAGATCCCAGGAATTCCTGACACTATTCCTAACCCCTCTGCAACCCATGTTGCACTTGGGAGCGCTGGCCTTTCCCACACCACATCGGTTGGAGCACACATACCTTCCATACCTAGCATACCCTTAGGGGCCACTGGACCACTACATAATGCTACCATTAACAGTTATGTCCCATCCACTACATCACACCCCTCGGCCAGTCTACCATTTCTGGCAAGTTTGAATTTTCTAGACTTGGCAAGACTAACTAATGATCCTATTAGACATGACCCCACTTGGCCTTCCATGCCCACAAAGCTTCCCTCGGACATCCCGAAGTTTGAAGGAAAACCCGGGGAAGATCCCCAAAAACACATAATGTCATTTCACCTATGGTGTTCATCTAACTCCATATTGGATGACTCCATTAGACTAATACTATTGCAGTGAATGTTCACTGGCTCTACATCCAAGTGGTACATTGAACAACCACATGGGACCCACCATACATTTACGTCCCTCGCCTCCACTTTCCTTCAGTTTTTTCAGCTACTTGTACGCTATGATGCAGGAGTTGAAATATTGTTGTCTTGTAGACAAAACACAGCTACCCACATCACCGACCATATCTATGAGTGGCGCAAGTGCTGTAGCATCTGCAAGATAAAACTGGACGACTGTATGTTTTTGGATTGGTTTTTCCTCTATATACGATCGTCCAGAAGGATGGTAACTCTAGGAGGTGAATCTTCTTCATAGATTTCTTCAAGTTGGCACTTCCTAGATTTGTTGATAGCTGCTTCTTCATCAAATGTTACATCTCTACTTATCTCCATATGATGAAAACCAGGTATGTAAATTCTAAAAGCTTTGGATGTTTCACAATATCCAACAAATATTCCTTTCTTACCAGAGGGATCCAACTTGGTTCTCTTTTCTTTTGGAATGTGAATATACACAGGACATCCAAATATTTTGAGATGACTTACCTCAGGTTTGTTTCCTGTGAACACTTCTTCTGGAGTCTTAAATTCAAGAGCACTATGAGAAAGTCTATTTTGTACATAGACAGTTGTCCTGGCTGCTTCAGTCCATAGATACATGGGAAGATCTTGATCACGTATCATAGTCTTTACAGCTTCCATGATAGTTCTATTCTTTCTTTTAGCAACCCCATTTTGTTGGGGATTGTAGGGAGTGGTTAGTTCCCTCTTGATTCCAGCTTCTCTACAAAATTCTTCAAATTCCTTTGAAGTATATTCTCCGCCATTATCTGTTCTGAGAATCTTGATTTTCTTTTCTGAGAGATTTTCTATTAAGGCCTTGAACTCTTTGAATTTTCCAAAGACTTCATTCTTACCTTTTAGAAATAATATCCAAGTTTTCCTTGAATAGTCATCCATGACTGTGACATAGTATTCATATCCACTCAAAGATGTGGAGGGAATTGGTCCACATACATCAGAGTGTATTAACTCCAAGGTACTTTTAGTCTTTGTTTCACTCCTAGGAAATGGGTTCTTGATATTCTTCCCTTTTGCACATCCTTTGCATGTGCCATCATGATCAATCTTTAAGTCTGGCAAACCTATAACCACCTTGCTTACATAAGGTAGTGCCTTGTAGTTAATGTGAGCAAGTCTCCTATGCCATAGTTCATTTGGGCTAATGGTTTCATGAACAAGAGATGCTTCTGGAAGGCCCTTAATTTTGTACAAACCTCCTTTTTCTTCACCAATGATAATTGCATCCTTGATAGATTTTCCTTTGGACCACATTAATACTTGTCCATCAATGAATGCAACCCTATAGCCTTTCTTATCCAATGCTGAGATGGATAACAAGTTCTTCTTCAATCCTGGTACATACAATATTTCTTTCATTTTCATGGAGGTACCAGAATCAAGCGTGTAGCTTGCTTCACCAATTCCCTTGATGGGATATTGAAAGTCATCTCCTAGAGATACCTTTTTTGGAGAAGTTTTTTCTTCAAGACTTGAGAGTGTCTTTTTCTGACCTGTCATGTGCTTTGAAGCACCACTGTCAATAAGCCATGTATCTTCTCCAGGAGTTATAGATCCAGAGAGTGCGGAGAAAAGAACATATTCTTCTGCATCTTCTTCTTTAGTTCTCCTAGATCTTCTTTTGAAGAAGGTCCTTTCTTCTTCTTCTTCTTCACTTCTAGGTCTTTTATTGTGAGGCCTTTCTTCCTCTTCTACTTCTTCTTCACTATCATCTTCTGCAAGATGTGCTTGATGTATTTTGTAATGAGAACCCTTTTTCTTCTTTAGAGGGCAATCTCTAGAAAGGTGTCCTATTTTGTGACAAGAAAAACATTGGAAAGAGGAGTAATCTCTTCTTTGAATAGTTCCTCTTTTCTTTTGAAATCTATGTGGAGAATGAGACTCCTTGTGACTATTCCTTTTGGAGTAGGATTGATTCCTTCTTCTCTTGGTGTGGGTGGCCAAGGCTTGGTCATCTTCTTTGAGCAAGGCTTCTCGGTTTGCAACCCTAGCCTCTTCTTGTACACAATCCTCCCAAACTACATCAAACTTCATACTTTCTTTTCTGGCACACATAGTTTGTATGAATGACTCCCAAGGTCTAGTGAGACCATTTAGAGCTGTCATCACAAGTTCATCTTCATCAAGAGTATCACCAATGGCATTTAGTTTCTCCTTGATTTGGGAGATCCTTGAGAAGTATTCTTTAATGGATTCTCCTTTGTGCATCTTGGTACTCTTTAACTGAGTTCTTAGGTTCATCTTCCTATTGATGTTCTTTCCTTCATACATCCTTCCTAGGGCATCATACATTTCCTTTGGAGTCTTCTTGGAAGCCACTTGGGGAATCAAGTGGTCTTTAATAGAATCAACTATGATTCTCTTTGCCCTAATCAAATCCTTCCTATGCTTCTCTTTGGCTTCATCTCCTTCAGGTTCTGCAACTTCATCCTTGATATAATGAGCAAGGTCATTTTCTTCAAGAATGAGACCAATTCTGTATTTCCATGCTCGAAAATTTTCTATACCTTCTAGCTTGTCTTCAAGCTTAGTGTTTGGAGCCATCTTCTCTTGGAGGAGTCCAAGAGATAAGAGATAGGGAAGTACTTACCCGGAAACTTTAACTTTTCACTTTTCCGGATCTGCAATAGAATTTCTGGTTTATCACACTTTTGGTAAAACTAGGGTTTGACTTTCCCGGAGTTCTACCCAACCAAAAACCTCGATCCAAGTCTCAAAAGATAGATCTTTAGAAGGGATATTCATCCATGCAACCATAATGCAAAAAATACTAACTTTTGCAGAAACCCTAATTTTGGGAGAGAGAGAGAAATATAATTTCACCTTGTGAAAGATGTTTTATTCAGGCTAGCTCTTATACCATGTTAAGTTTAAACCAAATATACTAGCAAGATCACTGAAAGAAACATAATCACAAGATAGACACAGAAATTACCCTAGGAAACCCTCATGGGGTAGAAAACCCAACAAAGCTTTCCTCAATAAGATGATCAACCAAAATACAAGATGTGCTCCAAGACTTGTCCTTCTTCTCTACCTTGCATGCAGATCTCCCAGACACAAGTGCGCCACTTTCTGAGTTGCGGAGGTGTGTCAAATGAGGAGCTCTCCCCCTCTATTTATATTAGTTCCCGACTGACCAAAATCCCTAATGGGGCCGACCTCTCCTGGAGAAGTCTAATAACCCCTAAAATATAAACTCGGGGCCGACCCCCACATGGTGGGTCTAATAACCCTAGTTACCACAAACCATCGGAGGAATAAACATCTCCGGATACATAATAGAGTCACCTCGGAGGGACAAAACATCTCTGGAATAATAATGTACAAATATAATATTCTTAGAAGTTACAATATTCAACATTCGGCATGTGTTGAGAGGGTGAAATCTATCATGCTTCAATGTAGGATCCATTATAAACAAGCAATCCAATAGGGTATCATCGAAGTTGAGTTTAGGGACCACCCTTTAAATACTGAGAATGATTTTAGAATTTTTTTCTTCCTTTATAATATTTTCACTTTGGTGGACTACTTCTAGGAGGGATAGATAACCATATATTGCATTTTACTCCTCTAGGGAGATTGTTTCCCTATCTAGATGCATATAAGACTTATTCCTAGAGGCCAATTCATTTCTTTAGTCCATTGTTTTTTCTATAGATGTGTACCTCATGAAAAAGTGGATGATTGAGTGACCCCTTGAATTTGTCTCACTTTGAAACACCTTTGATTTTTGTAAAGTTACACTTATATGGGTACTTGAATAATCAACAAAGATGAAATATTGGGAAACTCAAGAGATAGGAAAATGTATAAATAAATATTACTAAAAGGAGAAGGGGAATTTTGGCTCTGAGATATTTTGAGACCATTGGAAACTTTTGTGGAATTAATATGAAGAAGCCTCTCTTTGTCCCTTTTGATTTTGGAAATTCTTGATGTTTCAACATTTGAATGTTTTAATTCATTTGATATTCATGCTAGGTTGTTTTATGAAAATTCTTATTATGTGTATGACTATTATGCTCATGTTCGTCACATTTTCTCATTTGGATACATCTCAACTTATTTTCCCAATTAGTAGTTGTTGATTTTGGCTCAATAAAAGTAAGAGTTATCTTCCTTGATTTTTTTTCAATATTAGATATGTATATCTTTCTTTCCTTTCAAAAAACTATTTTAATGGGATTTTTATAGCACTATGGGACACCATATTACGATAAATAGAAATAGGCAGTTGAGACAATCATATGTGCACTACCATTGCTATGATTTTGAAAGAAGATCACATCATTTCCCATTCATACTACAATGGCCATGTATGTCATAATACCACAACGAGCTTTATAATCTATATATTTTACATTATATGCTCAACTGATTAAGAAGAAAGATACAACTATAAATCAAGTAATATAATTGAGAAAGGTACAATTATAACATGGTGCTCACATAAATTGAATAACATTAACATAAACTATTATAACTCCTATTTAAACAAATTTTATGCTTATTTTAAAGTTTTTAAGGGCATCTAGGACACTCATCATTGCACAGGGGTTTTGTCCATTAAGGATATAAAAATTTCCATTAAGCATCCTGTTAAAGACAAAGGATACATTGAAGGATACCAAGCGGAGACCTTAAAGCTTGGGATTTTGACCATGGTGTTATGTATCACCATTTATGTTCAATACCCCCACTTTTGACTTGGAATGTATTTAATCAAATTATGTAAATGATGTGAATATGCTAGATTGGATTCCTAGTGAAAATCTCAAGGCCAATCCTCGACTAGTGAATGGATAGGTATGCATGATGTATATATTTTTATTTGGACCGTATCATTTCCTTATCATGTCAATTCAAAATATATGTAAATATTATGCTATAAATAATAAAATGGTCCAATATGGCTATGTAAAGAGCACTGGAGGGGCTATGATTCACCATAGGGGGAGAGGAAAGGCAACATATGGGAAACTAAATCATTTGTTTCCAAGTGTCAACCTTAGAACTAATCTAAATTATGCCATGTGCTTTAAATGAGCCAATTACCTTCCCTTGACTATCAATCCTAATCATTGAATGCATGTGTGAGGTTGGTGGGAAAAGTCACTTGATGTAGTTATTGAAGCATGGGGGTGGTGATAGTTTAGTCAACTATCAAAAGTCCTTGTATTCTATGGTTAGAAGTCGTGTTAGTTGTCATTTCACCATCATATCATATCCCTTGGAGTAAAAAATCATTCTATAATTCTCGCATGCGCATTTATACACTACGTAGAGTTTTCTATTGTTGTTCATGTCCATTACCAGACTATGTTTAACACAAAAATTTGAATTGAGAGATAGAGCTGTAGTTTTGGAAGGAAAATAGATGGTTGTAGGTGAGCATAGATGTTGGGAAAGTTGGGAACCTTTACCCATTGAGTTATTCTAATTTTGTATGCTTGAGAATCCATGAATTAATGTTGCAGGAGGTTCTCCAATAGCATACAATAGGTTGGATTCTTAATGCACATACTAATAAGCATTGCAAGGGTTGGATTTCTTTAAGGAACTATGGATTAGTGAAGGGAAATGCCTTCCTTGTGATGTTTGGTGAATTTAGAAGGAGTTCCATGGCTGTGATGGTTTAGTGAGATCCTTGTAGAGCTTTGGATGAGTTTTTTTCTAAGCATAGACAACATAACAGGTTGTGGGTTGAGAGAGAGAAGGTTGAAGATGTTTCCTTTTCCCTGGTGGCCCCATATCCCATATTGGGGGTGGCCTCTCAATATAAATAGTATATGTTATACATAATTCTTATGGTTGGGTGGAAAATTGCTCTTACATAGCCGGTTGCTTGGATATTCTTTGTGTAAAGATACGTATTATTTTGTATTTGAATTTGCAATGCTTTAATTGATGCTTGTAATGATTAAGCTTGCATATGCATACTCTATGTGTTTAGATATTTTATTTATTATGTGTATTTTAATTATGCATCTTCACACATATTTTTATTGATATGAATTCATAATTATGGTTATGGATGAAATTTAGAAGCCCATAATCAGTTAATATCCCATTTTGTTGGTTAGATTGAGGGATGTCGACATTATAGAGTGGTATTGGATATTTTGGTTGTAATACTGAAGCTGTATGGGACAAAAATGCATACCTACAAGCAAAAATATGAGTTGTAGATGAATGACTCCTATGAGAACTTGTGCTTTCACTTGTTAGATGTTATTTTAACGAAACTGCAGGTTAGCTCTGTGGTTTACTAATGGGAGAGGTAGAATGGTTGATGAATTTTTTTGGAATTTGTAGATTCAGTGGTGCAAAGATTCTATTCTATTGCATGATAGATAAAACCTAGAGTTGGGAAAAAATGGACAAAGTTAACTTGGTAATAATCCCCTTATTTCCAAATTAAAATTTGGCACAATTTTGAAAGTTTTGAAAAATTTGGGAATTTTTTAAGTGACCCCCACCTATTCCACGTGGATGGGTGACATGAAGGATCCGCATGGTTTGGAGGTATGATGTGAACCAACCCTATCATCACCTAAGCACTAGAATTCGACCTAAGGGCTTGTAGTAGCTTAACACCCTTGTGCTAGACCCAACGTACCAAGTAACCAGAGTTAATGAACCAAGGGATTAGCATATGGAGATTTGACCATTGGGCATTAGAGAAGATAAATGGCTGATGTTGATATTGCATCGGTAACTTCTGTGATGGTTAATAATAGGGAGATGGAGATATGACTGCCACATGGAAGGAATGATAGATGACGAGGGCTCATAGCGCATTGAAAATGTGCATGTTGTTTAACAGTAGGTGGGTAATACATTTGGATGATATCACGTTGACCATGTGTTTTTTTTTTAGTGGAGATGAATCATAATTTTTTTTCCAAAACTGTTTTTGCGGAGAGTTGTTACCACTTATGGTAACGAGAAAACCACTGACACTTTCATGCCCAAGGCCAATTGCTATGTTGACTTGGAAGATAATGGGGGATGACCTGGTCAAGTCACGAGTTGAGAATTCAAACCCATTTGACACATGGACATGCACGTGTTAGGACAAGTCATAACCCTTTCCAGGTCAACAAAAAATGACGTCAAACTTATGCACCTGATTGCACAAAATCAAATGATTTTAAAAAAATGAGGGGGATTCCCTCTATCCACCCTATAGTGACAAGCCCCATTAACCCCCATTATTTTTTTCATAAATCTACAAAGTGTGTTATGGATTTTAATCGCAGTTGCTGAATAATATTAAAATTAGGCAATATTGGCAATTTTGGAGCATTGTAATTTTTTGCTCATGAATAAGAAATGGGCATACTTATAGTCATTGGAAAAATTATCCAAAGGGAAATAATTGTATAGATTCAAATTCTTGATTGGTGATTCAAATGTTTCTATAATTGATTAGAAAAGTGCCTATATCCATAGTTTGACAAAAAATTCAATATGGGTATTTTCCATAATACATGATAACTGTTTTTTTGATTTTATGACGATGTAATAAATCTAACAAATGTATTTATATGAAAACTTTTACAGATTCAAAATTATATCATAGACAGTTAAGGTTTCAACATGCAGTATAGTTTAGTTAAGAACCCTTGATCTTGATTGGTCCAAGAGAATCATCATCATGGATGATGCATAGGATCTCTATGAAGCTAAAATAGATGTAATGGGAGAGAACATACATGTTGAGAATCCAAAGAAATAATCTGATGTAGGAGAAACCAAGTGACTCCCCGAGACATTACATAAACTATGACTCGGATCCTAAGTGTGGAACTGCAGAGTTGTAGAGAAGACAATGAGAGGATGATTAGAGATCAAGAAGAACAAAATTAGCTTAATGCAACTATGCTCCAAAGTATGAAAAAAATTCAGAGGATGATTAACTCTGGACATCACTCCAAAAATAAAGAAAAGAGTGGGAGTAGTTCAAGGAGGAATTCTCACAAGAGGTATTTTCAATTGGAATGCATTGTATGCCATTGGACAAAAAAAGGCATCTACCAATAAATAGACTTTGAAAGTGGTTTTAATTATGTTGAAATTGTTGTTAAGAGATGCAAAATTTTGCCAAAATATGGATCATTATTAAATAATCTTTGAAAATGTTTTTGGATGTCTTGAAATTGTTGTTAAAAGTTGCAATTTTTTTAATCAAAAGTAGTTTTTTTTTCCAAAAATGGTTTTGGAATACATATCACCAACCTACTGGATGCATCTTAAATCAATTGGAATGCATTGTATGCCATTAGACACAAAAACGACATCTACCAACAAATAGTCTTTGAAAGTGATTTTAATTAGGTTGAAATAGGTTGAAATTGTTGTTAAGAGATGCAAATTAGGTTGACATCTACCAAAAGTAGTTTGTTTTTTTTTTTTTCTTTCTTTCTGGAAACGGTTTTGGAATGCATATGGGATATAATGGTGTACCATTTTTGTACTTACCATATTGTTCATAGAAGCTTTATCAATAATTTCCTTGCATAGCTTGTGTTGACACTTACAATGGGTTTTGGAAATGATAAGATTTTGTAGTGTTCTTATTTCTCATTATTAAAGTTAGTTGCAACATCTATTTTTCTCCTACTTCAGAGTCAATTGTAGTTTGGTAATATTCTTGAGTCATTGTTGCTTTATTTAGTGGCTTTGGGGTTTAGTGAACAATCTTAGGCATTTTTATTTTTTGTACAAAAAATAAAATCTAAGTTGTTCTTAAGCTAACTTTCATTGTCCTCTTCTGCTTTGCCACCTCTCAAATCATCTTGTCCTCTAGAATCTAACAATGTAATATCTTGAATATCTTGTTGGAGCACTTTCTTCATCCTCTTGCATGTTTGCTATTTTTTTGTAGTTACATAAATTGTTTACTATACTTTTGTACAAACATGAGTTTTTTCCTTGAAGTTTTGAATTGTATAAATGTTTTTTCTCACAATTAAGAGAAGGCATTTGGAATTTAGATGTTTTATCATTTTTTATTCCAATTTTTTATTCACTTTTCCCATTTCCCTTATCTTCAAATTTACCCCTTTTTCTTTATCTAGTCTTGTCCTAGCCTTGCTTCAAAATTTTACAACATTGGTTCTCCTCCCAAACTTCGTCAGAAAGGATATCAACTTAACTTTTATTTTGGGCAATAGTTAGGATTCAAGGGATTTAGGATAATCATGATTAGGCATAGCTTTGCTAAAGTTTCTTCCATGATTGTAGATACATGGATATTATAATATATTAGGAGGAGAAAAAAATAATTTGTATGAGAATCAAGGTTTTAGAACAAATAGTACATGATAGATCACATCTTCATACTTTCTTCTATTATTGAGGAGGTTATTCAATGGTAATTCCAAAGTCTTTTGTTGTTTTGTATATTTTTAGAAATATTTTGACTTAGTCTTGAGGGCATCCTTGTTCTAAAGATTGCAAGACACTTATAAGATTAAGTCTCTCATTTTGATTTATTTTAGGATCTATGACACAATCGTACGATGGATCTTCACCTGAAAAAGTTTTTCTCACCTCATTAGGAGCATCATTGTGGTAGAAAAGGCTATCTTTTTCTACCACATTGTTGGGATTTACAATGAGAAGCTAAATACATATCTTAGGGAGAACACTTTTGGAAATGAAGGTTGAATCTTACATCATGTCTTGATTTCCATATTCACGTTTAAAAATAACATGTTCCTTTTGGCTTCCTCCCTCATGGAACCTTAGAGGTAGATGGATGTTTTCACTAGCTTTTGTCATCATCTTGAATACTTGTAAGAAATAGATTTTGTCTTCTTTCTTTATGGGCGTAAAGTAGAGATCACTGCATCGTACATATTGTAATACCCTTAGTTTTGACAAGGAATTATTAAATCAAAACTATGTAACTGATGTAAATATGATAATATGGTTTCCTAGTGCAGAGCTCAAGGCCAAGGCCCGACTAGTGAATGGCTAGGCATGTATAATGCAAATATTTCTATATGGACCATGTGGTTCACTTGTCATGCTAACTTGAAAGCTATGTAAATATTAAGCTATAAAAATAACAAAATGGTTCAAAATGGTTGTGTAGAGAACCAGAGGGTCTATGATTCCAAATAGAGAGGAAGAGGAAAAGAGGCATATGGGAGATTAAATACTCTATTTCCAAGTGTCAACCTTAGAACTCATCCAATTATTGTTGTGTGCCTTAAATGATCCAAATACTTCTTTTTTACTATTAAATCCAATCATTGAATGCACGTGTGGGGTTGGTGGGGAAGAACTCATTCAATTGTTGTTTTGTTCCTTAAATGAGCCAATTACTTCCTTTTGAATATTAAATCCAATCATTGAATGCATGTGTGAGGTTGGTGGGGGAGATCCTTTAATGTAGTTATGGAAGCATGGGGTGAATGTACTTCTATGATAGTTGTAATCTAGTCTATTCTTCAATGGTCACCAGTTATGTGAGTTGTCTTTTCATCATTCTCTCATATCCTTTGGAGTTTACCACTAATTCCATCATAGATATTTACACAACGTTGAGCTTTCTCTTGTTGCTCTCTCCATTCCATTATCATTACGATATTGAGCATTAACTAGAAATTTGAACTTGGTAGGAGAATTCCAAATTTTAGGGAAAAGAGATGGTTGTAGGTGAGCATAAGGTTGGGAAAGCTAGGAACCTTTATCCGTTGAGTTTTTTTGCTCACAAATTCTTGAGAATCCATTAACTAATACTATAGGAGCTTATCCAATAGAATAGAGCAAGTTGGACTCTAACTGTCCACATTTCTAAGCATTGTATGGGTTAGATTTCCTGAGGAAACTGTAGATCAATTAAGGGAAATCCATTCATTGTGTTATGTGTGGAAGTTGGAAGGAATGCCATAACTATGATGGTTGAGTGAGGTTTTTGTAGAGCTATGGATGAGGATTTTTCTAAGCATTGAGACCAAAAAGGATCGTGGGATGAGAGAGTGTTGACGGACAATCCACTCGACCAGAGGCGAGTCGGATCTCCCTAGCTCAACGCGAGTCTAGAGCAAATAAAAAAGACTACAAATGTGTTTCCTAGATCTACTTAAGGATCAAGTACTGGATGTATTACCTCTTTGATTCACTATCCTTTCTCTCGCTATGTTCCTCCACATCTCACGGTCGTCAGATCCAAGCTGCAAGACTTGTCAAGACACAGAAAAGAGAAACGAGTAAAGAACATCTATACAATAAGAGATCTATGTAAACAGTTAAACAGGTAAACAACACAACATCATCATACATAAGAGACAATATTGGTGGAAAGCATTTGTATTACTACAAATAGAGGAGTACATGATAGAGATATAAAACTACAACCAATGACTTAACGTAGAAGCCCTTCTCCACACAAGCCAATTGCCAAGCCCTTCCAAGGATGCAAGAGAGTCTCCAAGAGGTGAGTGAAAGTGTCCAAGAGAGATTTCACCAACATGTAGATACCATAGTCTTCCTCCTTAAGGTAGATTTCACCAGCATATGGATACCTTAGTCTTCCTCCCTTTGGTATGGGAGTGAGCCTCATATATATAGGACTAAGTGGATGAGGCTATGGATAGGATAGGATGAGAGATGGTAGGAGAGAGATAGGAGATCTTCCCAACAAGCTAGGGGTTGAGTACCAGCTCTCTAAGAAATCAGGGATAAGCCCCCAAATGGGAAAGCTTCGAGAAAGATCTTGAAATGGCTATTTTTTCCCATTAACAAACCTCGTCTCACCTTGCTATGGAGAAACCTGCGACGTCGCATGTTGCTAGTGTGCAACCAGTGAGGACCTATGAAAAGGTTGTACAAACTGAGTACAAATCCTCTAAAATGAATACTTGGTCCAGATGACTTCAGGGATGTATACACAATGGTCAAGATGAAGACATTATTACAATGGTCATGATGACAACACTTGGTCATAATGACGGTACTTGCAATGGTCATGATGATGACACTAGGTCATGATGACGACACTTGCAACACTTGCAACACTTGCACAAGGGTGACGACATTTTGGTGTAACAGAATGCCCCCCAAAGCATGAAGATGTTAAGGATGTACAAGTGAAATGATTTGATAGAAAAAATGGAAAAAAGACTTGTCGGATGAAGGACGTTGCTGTAGTACAACTGACTCTGAACTGACAATCTCATATGTAGTACAACATGGCTACCGACCAATACATTGCAGATCCATGGTAGCAATGACTGACTGAACAAAATCATGGCTACTAGACACAAGCGTAGATCCATGATGAGATGATAACACAGCCATGACCAATACAAAAGTGGATCCGTGTAATATGACTCAATACAAACTCCATCGCAACCTGGGTAAAACATGACTCCCCAGGGTATTCAAGTTGAACCCGCAATGATACGAATCTATCCATGTGATTACAAATGTATTGACGTCGAACATGGTAGAATCCACTTGATTACCGGTCATTGATGTAAACCGTTAACAAGTGCGAGGGAGATCATCATCAATGTCAATGATTCCCAAGGTATCACAGTACATATCATCGAGCGTGAATAAATGAATTAACGTCGAACGCAAGATGAAATATTTCAATAAAGAGTCAATGATGTAAACTCATGATGAAAGCGAGGTAACCTACCATTGAGGCATGCAAGGCCAAGGTACTTGATTGGTTTCTAGATTCAATCCTTGGATGATGAGTTGAAGTCGACAAGGATGAATCCGTCGAAGGAGGGCCATACTGAATCCCCCATCAATCGACACGAAACATGACAAAAGATGTGTAGAGTGGATCGGATGGTACAGTAACATGTGAGACTGACTCAAAGTAACAATGGCATGGCGACGTGTGTACTGACTGAAAATGATGAGTGAATGTGTTCTTGAACATGGGAATGGCATGACTTGGCAGTATTGACATGAGAATGATGCAAAATTCTAATGCAACTGATAGTGGAAGCTTTCTCCAAATAACTCAGAGGAGTAACAGGACTCAGAAAGTAAGTGGGGACTCATAGACAAATAGATGACCCAAGTATCAGTATGCAAATGTAGACGAGTGCCATGTTCAAGAATGACTATATACTGCCACTAAGGTATGTAACACAAACACTTTCCTTTTTCCCCATCATGAATGATGAGTGCCTCACTTGTTTTTTAATGAGCTTGATGAGGGTAACCAGATGCTCGATATAGCTCATCTCATAGATGAGTCCAATCCCAAATGTTTTATGAACCTAGGAAAGTAGGGGTTCGTCCCATAATGGGCCCTTCAATGTTTAAAATTTAACGAGTCCAGAGAAGGAAAAATCTGCGTCATTTCACGTTTAGAGAGTCTGAAAAGAACTAAAGGAGACTCCAACGGTCCTTTTTCGTAAAGTTAGCCTCATCGCTCGAAAAATGGTAAAACAACGCGGGAGAGGACTCTTCCAGCCATGGTTGGTTGGAGTATTCCTTTTTCGTAAATAGTGCTTCCTGGTCCAAAAAAGGGGTAAACTATCACCAGAAAGATGATCATTCAAATGCTTTTAGATGCGTGAAAGCATCAAGTTCGCTTGGAAATCTTTTCCTATTTAGGGAGTCTGAAAAGAGCTTAAAAGGACTCTATGAATAGCTTTTTCATGGTTAATGACTGAGTATGACAAAGGAAAAGTAAACTCGGCACAGTTCCTTTTCCGTAAATAGTCTAGCTCAACACCATCTTACTATTTTTAACGAGCTCAAAGATATGTTGGAAGAATGCTCATGATGTCTGCTTCATTTTTTAACGAGCTTGTAGCATAAAATGAACTATGCTCGGGATAATTTTCATGGTTTAATGAGGTCAAAACCTTAAAAAAGGAAAGTATGCTCGAAAATGTTCCCAATGGTGAACTTATTCCCATCATGAAATCCAAAGGTTGGTGCATGGCCCCAACATGATTGCTAGATGTAAGTGACTTAGCTCCAACGTGGTGTGGAGAGGTGATCGAGTTGACTTCAACATAACTTCCAGAGGTTGAAGACATGCCCCCAAGCTTCATTTCATCCGCCTAAGGCATGGGCGGGTGAAAAGAAGGTTCAGGTACTAAGTCTACGAGGAGACTCGACTCAAAGGGAAAGGATATGTTTCATTTTTTAACGAGCTTGACACAGGAATAGAACTCTGCTCAAAAAGACTTGTTTCATTTTTTAAAGAGCTTGACATAGAAAGGGAACTATGCTCATAGGTTAAGGCCCATTGACGGGTTCCTTCCCAACATGATTCCCAGAGGTTGATAAATGCCCCCAACATGATTGATAGCATCTTAACATGGTGGTGATCCCTCAACATGATTGCTGACGGTACGCCATGTGGCACGCCCCCCAAGCTTCATTTCGTCTAAAAATGTTGCTTGCTAACCCAACTACCAACCTGGCTACTAATATGAAAATGTTCACCAAGGGGGGGGAAATGAGAATCAGAGAAAATGAAGGTTCAAGTTCTAACTCTAGCGAGGGACTCGAATTGAAGGGAGGGAGATCTATTTCATTTTTACACAAGCTTGAAATAGACAATAACTATGCTTGAGGGGGCCCATCTTATTTTTTAACGATCTTGAAATGGAATAAAACTATGCTCGAGTGGATGGTTTCATTTTTTTTGCAAGCTTGAAACCAAAGGTAAACTATGCTTAGAGGGGTCTATCTCATTTTTTAACGAGCTTGAAATAGAATAAAACTATGCTCCAATGGATTGGTTTCATTTTTATGCAAGCTTGAAACCAAAGGTAAACTATGCTAGAGTGTTTGGTTTTCATTTTTTACCGAGCTTAAAACATAACATAAACCATGCTCGTAAAGTGGATTGGTTTCATTTTTATGCAAGCTTGAAACCAAAGGGAAACTATGCTAGGGTGTTCAGTTTCATTTTTTAACGAGCTTGAAACATAACATAAACCGTGCTTGTAGGAACCTATTTCATTTTTTAATGAGCTTGACATAGAATGAGAACTATGCTCATGTGAAATGGTTTCATTTTTATGCAAGCTTGGAATCAAAGAGAAACCTTGATTGAAGGTGGTTTCATTTTTTAACGAGCTTGAAACGTAACATAAACCGTGCTCGTAGGGTCAGTTTCATTTTTTTGTAAGCTTGAAACCAAAGGTAAACCACGCTTAAGGGTCGGTTTCATTTTTTAATGAGCTTGAAACAGGAAAATAAACTATGATCATGCCCTATTCTCAGGGGGAAGAAACCACTAAAACATGTGGAACATTCAGGGAAGTCTGATGACTAGGAGTCATATGATGAGTGGGTGTCATGTAGGAAAGCTGATCAATGGTCAAAGTCCTCCAATCATAGGGAAAATACATCACTCAAAAGAGTGTGGACATGACGGCTTTCATAGCATATACATAATCACGTCCAAGGAGTAGATTGAAATCTAAAGGACCTTGGACAACCATGACATCAACATAAACAGTTTTACCTCTCAACGTGATAGGTAACTGCGGGAGAATCCATAAAGGTTCGGTAAGCCTTCTATTAAAAGCCAAAATCTGGTCAGTTACTGGCACAAGCTGAGGCGAACCTATGGCTTGCCAAGCAGTTGAGGATAAAATACTAACAGAATCTCCCTCATTAACTATCGTACGAAATATTTCTTTATCGGAAACTCCTACAGAAATTTGAAAAGGAATACTCGAAGGAAGACGAGATTCTGTTAGACCATTCCAATCAAAGGAAATGACCACAATACTTGGAGGGGGTCCTGTAGGAATGGACAGGGTTTCCCCTTGCCTATGACATTCTAAACTAACTAGGAAAACATATGTGGTTTCCAATTCACTCTCACTTGGAAGATAAGAATGAGATGAAGATTGTGTCATGGTGACTGCTTCAGTCTGGACTTTCTCCAATAAAAGAGCGGGATCAAGTGGAGATGAGATTGACTCAATCACTTCACTCTCCGAAGGAAGAGTGGGATCAATTACATATGAAACTGAATTGACAACTTGGTTAACCAGCGCGGGGTCAAGGGACAACTTACTATCGCTTGTTGGAAGCACTTGTTGAAAGCTAGTAATATCTTCCAACCACCGTGAAGCTTCATCCATGCTTGGACAAAGGTAAGTATGATGCATGCCCTTGCATATCCAACAAGGGTCTGCGGCTCTACCCTTCCGACCCTTCACCAATGGGTCACTGGTCGAGGGAGTGTCATCAACACGATGGACAGAGGTTGACGATACAAGCAGTTTTGGTTTTTTAAACAACACTTTCGACACACGGGAAAGACCGAGACAATTCTTGAGAAGGTGATCACCCTTGCAAAGTTTGCAAGGGAAATTTGGCTTATGAGGTATTCTCATAGAATGAGTGCCATCAGAGGAAGATGGTTGATGCTTGGTCTCTTTCTTATCTTTCTTCTTCTTAATCTTCCCTTCTTCTTCACACTCGCCTTCTTACTAACATCAGAGTTTTCAATAGGAGAAGAGGAAGAGATGGAAGCCGATTCAACTTTTGATAGAGAAGGAGAAGGGTCATCATGAGATTGATGCTATGTGGTGAAGGACCTAGGTCCGACACGATTGGTGCACTTGGCGTAACTGGATTGGATAATAACCATACTGGTAATCCTATTGTCAATCCAGGAAGACTCAACGTAGCCATAAAGGGAGGACCAACAGTCCCACAAGGGGGAATAACAAATGGCATACCTTGGAAAGGGGCCTCTTGGTTGGTAGTCCCAGAAGAATCTTCCATATCTAAACTTCCTAAGAGTCTCTAAGGTACCATACAAGTCAAGCACTACTCAATTCTAAAAGCAACAAGCAGACTGTGTGAATAGGATTGGATTCAAAGTCTGGAACCTCACAGGATTATCAAGGCATCGCAAACCGCTATATACTGCAGGGTCCAACAATATGACACGACAAGGAGGATTGGGACCGTACCCTTACCTACATACCCGATTACCTGGACAGTACGTGCGTGCTAATATCCTCGAGTGTTGTTCTCAGTGTATTGCTTTGCCAAGACGGCCAAATGGTTAACTCGGTTGGTTTCAGGAATCCTAATGGTGTCTCCTGATATACGCAAGGTATGTGGGAGCTCAAATCCGTAGTGGTGTTGTCTAATGCATAGACGTTGGAACGAGACCTTCTAATATACGTGTCGAGTACGTGATACACCCTTCGATATATGCCAAGTACGAATTATGGTACTTGGTGGGTACATGAAGGAGCTAGATATACTGATGTACGTGGAAGACTACAATACCCCCATACTGCAGTACTGGAAAATAATGACAGCTGCCATGCTTAAAGACACTAGAACACGTCTCTAACTTACACACAGTTACTAAATGATTTTAACCTAAGCTAGCGTTAATTTTATCTTGTACGGTTAGGTGGATGCATGAGGTGAGTACATAAATGTAAACATAATGCAATCCTCAACTACATGATAATGCACATTTTCCTTTCCTTTTCAATGAAAATTGCTTAAGGAAGGGAGATATTTTTCTTTCTTTCAAACCAAAAGTACTTAAGTAGTAGCGAAAAGAAGAATTCCTCCCTAGAGTGCAATAATTCTAACTTTCTGCAATAATCAACCAAAAAGCGTAAAGAAAATGAAAGATGCAACTAATCTTAACAATGTGTAAGACAAAATGATGAAGCACTTTTCAATTTTCAAATGCATGTACCAAAAATGAAATTTGATAACTTAATGCTTTTCATATCTATATACAGAAAGTGAGAATATATCTACAGCACTCTAATCTTTTAGAAATTCCCAAAGAAAAATGGCAAGCACCCAAACAACTCAAAGGCACTCAAGAGAGGCTCAAAATCTATCAAATGCAATAATTATAACTCATTTCCTATCTTTTTACACTTGAAAAAGACACATCTAAGCTACAAAAGAAGGATTCTACTAACGTTTCCAATCAAATGCAAGACAAAGGAAAGCATTTAACAATCTTATCTAACTCAAATGCATACAGATATGAAATGAAATCTTTCTTCTTCTTATGAGTGTGAGACCAAGAATTTCAAATGATCAAATTGAAGCAAGAAGAATACTTATCTTTTCTAAATTCATGAATATAGAAAAAGAGTGACAAAATCAAGCTTTTATTTGAACTAAAGTGGAGACAAAGAATCAATCTTCCCCAAAAATGATTGAATAGCTCAGCATGTAAGGGAAACAAGATGCATAAACCAAGAAAGAGAGGCTAAAAAAGACATGGATATCCCACACTCTTCAAGTCTTTAAAACAAACCAATTACGCCAAACCAAAAAATGATCTCAAAACCTTGAGATGGGTCAAAATGACTGATGAATGCACAATTCATGGCCCCCCTTGGCCATGAGGGGGAATTTTTTTTTCAAAAATAGAACCCATTTCGCTTAAAAATGCAAGCAAAACACTAGTTTTTACTCAAGAGGCCAAACATGAATCCAAAACTCAAAAGACCCAAAAACCAATACAAACAAGCCAAACAAAACACTGCTGGACAAAAGGGTCTCTTCCTGGAAGGTATAGTGCAGAGGGAGTTCACACATCAGATCAAGGCTCAAACTATTAGATGAGAGGATGGATGTCTGTATGCCAACTTTTGGCAGATCGACGCACTCTAGATTCACCCATAGTGCGACGTCGTAGTCTGCCTTCACGGGAGGTCCGACGATGTCGCAGTGTACCAATGCAAAAGTTGTGACGGGTAAGAAATAGACAAGGGACAGAGACTCAGAAAAACATAGTGTCTCTCTACTTTCACTGCCCAGGTGCGACAGGCAAGTTCTATATTCAAAAATGAATCAGATCTCTCAAGGATGAACCACAAACAGGTTTGAAACTAGGTTATACAAACTCAAAGGAAGAAGATGAGGATCTTCAATGTGAAGATCTGACAATGGAATCACTCCAAAGAAGGAAAAATGAAAAAAATGATAACAAGGCTTGTGTCAAGCAATCAACTGAAAATGACTTAGATTAACGACTACTAGACAAGGAAACTCCCTAGTATGGTCGCCATATTTGTTGACAGACAATCCACTCGACTGGAGGCGAGCCGGATCTCGCTAACTCAATGCGATTCTAGAACAAATAAAACAGACTGCAAATGTGTTTCTTAGATCTACTTAAGGATTAATTACTAGATGTCTTACCTCTTTGATTCGCTATCCTTTCTCCCGCTATGTTTCTCCACGTCCCATTGTCGTCAGATCCAAGCTGCAAGACCTGTCAAGACACAGAAAAGAGAAACGATTAAAGAGCATCTATACAATAAGAGATATATGTAAACAGTTAAGAAGGTAAACAACACAACATCATCATACATAAGAGACAATATTGGTGGAAAGCATTTGTATTACTGCAAATAGAGGAGTACATGATAGAGATATAGAATTACAACCAATGACTTACCTAGCAGCCCTTCTCCACACAAGCCAATTACCAAGCCCTTCCAAGGAAGCATGAGAGTCTCCAAGAGGTGAGTGAAAGTGTCCAAGAGAGATTTCACTAGCATGTAGATACCATAGTCTTCCTCCATAAGGTAGATTTCACTAGCATATGGATACCTTAGTCTTCCTCCCTTTGGTATGGGAGTGAGCCTCATATAGATAGGACTAAGTGGATGAGTTAATGGATATGATAGGATGAGATATGGTAGGAGAGAGATAGGGGATCTTCCCAACAGGCTAGGGGTCGAGTACCAGCTCTCCAAGAGATCAAGGATAAGCCCCCAAATGGGAAAGCTTCGAAAAAGATCTCGAAATGGCTATTATTGCCCATTAATAGGCCTCGTCGCACCTTGCTATGGAGCAACCTGTGATGACCTCTCAAAAGGTTGTACAAACTAAGTACAAATCCTCTCAAATGAATACTTGGTCCAGAAGACTTCAGGGATTTATACACAATGGTCAAGATGACAACATTATCACAATGGTCATGATGACAACACTTGGTCATAATGATGGTACTTGCAACGGTCATGATGACGACACTAGGTCATGATGACGACACTTGCAACACTTGCGACACTTGTGACACTTTCACAAGGATGACGACATTTTGGTGTAACAGAGAGAGAACCCTGTAGGTGTTTCCTTCGCATTGGTGGCCTTATAGCCCAAATTGGAGGTGACCTATTAGTAGAAAGAGTATATGCTAGATAGAGTTCCTACAATTGGGTGTAAAATTTCTCTTACACAACCTGTTGTTTGGATCTTCTTTGTTTAAAGATATGTATTCTCTTGAATTTGAATTTGGATGATTTTATTTTCTTCATGTAATTAATATGTATAATTATGCATGGTGTGAGTGTGTGTTTGTGTGTGGACAGTGATGATTTCCGTTGTGTTCTCCATTTATGTATATGTACACATATTTTATTGTTTATGAATTCGTAATATGCCCATTGGACAAAGTTTACAAGCATGGAATTCGTAAATATCCCCTTTTGCTGGAATAATATATGGATTGGGACATGACACATATACTTGGGGTTGAGTTCATGGGGCCATGCTCAATATGATTCTCACTTTTCAACCCTATCTCTGCATGGAATACGATTCCTTGGTGGTGTTGGAGTGTCAATGATTGCATTTGTATTTTTAGGAAAGTCTTATGGAGGTTTACCTTTTTGGCATCATCATTGAACCCACAATGCTATATGAATTCAATGTCTAAGTAGTGTGTCAATCCTCCAAATATTCGGCATGTGTTGAGAGGGTGCAATCTATCATGTTTCAATGTAGGATCCATTATAAACAAGCAATCCAATAGGCTATCATCGAAGTTGAGTTTAGGGACCATCCTTTAAATATTGAGAATGTTTTTAGAATTTTTTTTCTTCCTTTATAATATTTTCACTTTGGTGGACTACTTTTAGGAGGGATAGATAACCATATATTGCATTTTACTCCTCTAGGGAGATTGTTTCCCTATCTGGATGCATCTAAGACTTATTCCTAGAGTCCAATTCATTTATTTAGTCCATTGTCTTTTCTATAGATGTGTACCTCATGAAAATGTGGATGATTGAGTGACCCCTTGAATTTGTCCCACTTTGAAACACCTTTAATATTAGTAAAGTTACACTTAGATGGGTACTTGAATAATCATCATGGATGAAATGTTGGGAAACTCAAGAGATAGGAAAATGTATAAATAAGTATTACTAAAAGGAGAAGGGGAATTTTGTCTCTGATATATTCTGAGACCAATGGAAAATTTTATGGAATTAATATGAAGAAGCCTCTCTTTGTCGCTATTGATTTTGAAAATACTTGATGTTTCAGCATTTGAATGTTTTAACTCATTTGATATTCATGCGAGGTTGTTTTATGAAAATTATTATTATGTGTTTGATTATTATGTTCATGTTCATCACATTTTCTCATTTGGATACATCTCAACTTATTTTACCAATTTGTAGTTTCTGATTTTCATAGGAATAAGAGGAACTTCCCCAAGAATGGTTTCAGTACCTTATTCATCAGCCTCATGAATGTACTGGGTGCATTAGTCAATGGAAAAGGCATGAATAACCACTCATACAACCCTTCCTTCTTCTTGAAGGCTGTATTCCACTCATCGCCTTATCTGGACCTGATCTGGTGGTATCCACTCTTCAAGTCGATCTTGGTGAAATATCTTGATCCACTCAAACATTCAATCAAGTCATACATCCTTGGCAATGGAAATCTATACTTGATCGTGATCTTGTTGATGGCTTTGGAGTCTTTACACATCCTCCATTCTCCTCCTTTCTTTGGTGCTAGTATAGTTGGTACTGCACACGAGATCATACTTTCTCTGATCAATCCCTTTTTCCAACAACTCCTGGACTTGTCGATTGAGTTCTCCACTTTATGTTGGAGTCATTCTATGTGGTTCCTTGTCGACCATGATGGTTTCAAACTCATCCGGCATATTCTTGACTTTGATCGAAACTATTTCCATCTTCGACCATTCGACACTCAGTCCTTTCAGAATGATGACGAAACATCCCAATTGTTTCTCCTATTTTGCTAGGAATTCCTTTCCTAAGCACATCAACACTCTCTTCTCCCAATAGTTTCTCTCTCCCTCCTTATAGTTGGATATGTCCTCCTGCTTTGGCTTCAACAATATTTGCATGCCATTTTTCCACACTGTGACTGTGTTGGATCGACCATCATATATCATTTTCTGATCATTGCCATGGTATTCCAAACAACAAGTGAAAATCATCCATTAGGATTACGTCACATAGTACATTGTATTCAATTTTCCCAACCTTGAAGTTGATCATGCACTGTCTGGTTAGCTTCACATAATGTCCTTTCTATAACCAGGATATCTTGTATGGATTTGGGTGTTGTCGACACATCAAACCCAACTTATCGATGACCTCCATTGACACTAAGTTCTCTGTGCTGCCTCCATCGACAATGGTTTTGCAGTATCTGTCAGCGATTGACACTTTGGTCCTGAAAATGGCCTTTCGCTGGGATGAATCCTCCTCTTCTTGTTGGTTGTTATGAACTAATGTTCTTCTGGTTGTGTAGTTTCGACTCTTCTCTGGATCATCTCCACCGCTATCAGATGTCAAACTTGACCTCTCCTTGCCCCTGCCATCTCGTCGGCATTTGGGTTTTGACTCTTCTTCCACATGTAAATTATCTAGGAATTCATATGCTTTGTGTCGCACTCCTTGACACTTATAACAGACTATAGTCAATCTGTCAGCTCCTCTCCTTTCTGTTGTACCACTTCGACCAAAATCACCCCGATCACAGGTCTCTCAACCTTGCCGTTGGTTTTCTTGTACATTTTCTCTAGTCGATGTCCCTTCTATGCATTGGTTATCTTCGATGGATTCTCTATTGGTCCCACAAATTTGTCCTTTTGTGCGAGCATTCTTCGCACTTCGACGAGTCATCCTTCCTTTGGTCGATGTTGTTATTCTCGTCATCTTTTCCTTAGCCTTCAGGGATAGCTGGTAGGATTCACTAATCGCTCTGAAATTCGACAAGATCAACTCGTCCTATATAACATACTTCAAACCATTTACATATATAGCGATCACTTCTTTTCCTTTATCAGTTCGACTAGATATAATTGATAGTCTGTAGAAATCTTCCATGTATTCCTTCACCGTCATCTCTTTCTGTTGAAATTTTTGCAACTTCCTGAACTAGGAAATAACATAGCCATTTGGAAAGAACTTCCCCTTCATCTTGGAAACCATTATGTCCCAAGACTTGATATTTTCTTTTCCCTTCTTGACTTCTTCAGCCTGTACGTTGTCCCACCATAATGAAGCATGACCCTTCAACTTCAAACATGCAGTTTTAACCCTCTTGGGATCCTATAGTTTCTCGATATCGAAGTATTTCTCCATATCTTTGAACCAATCTATCAGGTCTTCTCAATCCAAAATTCCTGAGTAGGTAGGTACATCCATTTTTGTCTTACCCTCATCTATGTTAGTAGCTTGATGAATCTATCTTCTGGTTCTTCTTCTACTGCTTCCTGAGCTTCCACTTCCTCTCCTTCTTCATCACTATGGTCAAGTGCGTCGGGACCAAAGCCACGTGACTCTTTGATTACCGTGACCTCATTGGACAAAATTTTCATTGTTCGCATCCACTCGTCGAACATGTCATAGTCTGCTATGACTCTTGCGCCTCCTAGGGCTCTTCATCCTAATCCACGGACATTTATACCTCTTTATGCCATTATTTTCAACCTCAGCTAAAAATATACACTCATCCAATCGCAACCGGACTTTCACCACATGTGCACAACTCTACCCAACCGCAACTAGAGCTATTCACGCTTACACAGGCTCAACCTTCTCTAAGGATTATTTCGTTCAAATACCACTTGACACTATGCAAGCAAGTATTGGTTTCTATCCTGATCATAGGACTTATCCTACTCTGATACCACTTGATGCAAGGTAGGCCGGTCGGACCCCCTTGCTTAATAGATTCACACAAATGCGCTCACAAAGACCAGATGTGAACTCAAAATTCCAAGAAGTTGGATTCTATTAATTGAATCAATTACAAAAATTACATGTAAACTAATAAACAAGTCGGCCTCATCCTGTTACAATACATAAGAGTAATCTCTACTCTGTATGTGTTATTTCTCTATGTTTGTGTGATATCTGATCCTTGATCATCGCTCTCTATTTGTCTTCCCTTTCTTTTGTGCCTTCACACCGCTCTTCTACTCTTCTCTGCTATTGATAGCGAGGTCCACCTTGTCGGTCTCCCCGATGTGTCCTTACTCTGTTCTCTGAACTATATTTGATCTATAGACCTGCAATTTTTAGCGCCCCTGAACGTTCCTTCCCAACCTTCTCTTGTGGTGACATATGGCTTGATCTCAACCACCCTCTTAACTGCCATTAACTTCCTCAACTGGATTGATCTCAATAATGACTATAGGTATGTTTCCTCGACCTCTATACCTCTTTGAATTCGGTATAGTTTCTAATCTAATAATTGTCATTCTCAACATGTCGACCATTTTGTGCTTTGTCGGTCTTCGAATCAACCTGTCAGCTTTACTTAGTCTCCTCGGCTTCCAGTCTGCCCCATCCTTCTTGCTTGTCCTTTTCCATATTATTCGGTGTCTATGTTCAACAACTCGTCAACTTTCAACCTCTTCGACTTCCGTTACTGTCAACCATACTTTGATAGCTTCTTGCTTGACTACCTAGCTTTTACTGCCAGTCTTCCCGCACCAATGGTCGTCGACAATCCCTCTAGTCTACCTTCTATTTTTGATCATCTTCGATTGTTTCTCCTAGGACCCAATGCCCCTTCATCACTTCTGCAAAGGAAGAAGTTTGTGAAGACAAATATTTCCCTAAAAAGGTCAGGTCTAAGACCACTGAAAGGTCCAAAACCTAGTTCCTACAACTCCTAGGGTGGAAAGAATACATCAAAGGTGTATTAATTGTCCTGAAAATTATGAAATTTAATGTCAAAAGCCTGAAAATAATGGAAAAGTGGGTTTTTGAGTGATAATATTAAAAATCAAGAAAATGTATTATCCCACATTGAAAGTTGAATCATGAATTCCCATTTCCCAATTATATAAAATAAAGGAATTTGGGGCATAGTAAGGGACATAAAGTGAGATTAAATGCATGCTGGAAGGATTTCAAGGTTGGAAAGTTCATCTTCAACAAAGCTCTTGAAGGATCAAAGGCAAGGATGGAGAGGGATAACTAAAAGAAAAGGAGGATGGATTCACCTCCAACAAGGTTGTAAGTAAATATCTTTTCTTCTGAAAAAATGAACAATTATCTAAAATTTCCTAATATCTTTAACCATTTTGAATTGAAACTAAACTTGGAGGGAAAAACTTAAACTCATAAATGGAAGGAAAATTTAATTGTTTCATATAATATCAATGAAGAAAAGATACTTACTTACAACCTTGCTTGAGATGAATCGATCCTTCTTTGCTTTGAGCTATCCTTCTCAATCCTTTCCTTTGATCCTTCAAGATCTTTGTTGAATATGAGCTTTCTATCCTTGAAATCCTTCCATCATGCCTTTACTCTCACTTTCTGTCCCTTACTATGCCCCAAATGCCTTTTTTTATAACATTGGGAAATGGGAATTCATGATTAAAATTTCAATGTTGGATAATACATTTTCTTGATTTTTGAATATTTTCACTCAGAAACCCACTTTTCCATTATTTTCAGGCTTTTGACATTAAATTCTAAATTTTTTAGGACAATTAATACACCTTTTATGTATTCTTTCCAGCCTAGGAGTTGTAGGAACTAGTTTTTGGCCCTTTGAGTGGTCCTAGACTTGGCCTCTTTAAGGAAACCTTTGTCTTCACAAAATTATTCCTTTGTGGAAGCAAAGGTAATATGAGAGATTGAAGTTCTCAATTGTTCCAAATTTCTAGTCTTCATGTTGCGGGCGAATGGTAAAATGTGCGTCCTCCTTCACTTGTTAAGGGTGTTAATTTGATTGTTAACATGAAGTATTTTGGGCTATTGTGAATAACATAGAGACCTTTTTAAAAGGTAGAGATGTTGAAGGGAGATTAATTAAAGATATATGAAAATAAGTTTCTTATCTTGGAAAGGGTAGAAAATGCCATATTTATATTTCTTAGAATCATTCACTTCCAAATGTTTTGGAAGGAAAATAAAAAATCTTGAAAGGTATAGTTACCTTGTGTTAATAATATACACTAACATAAGAGGGTTGGGAAAGAACTCCAATTTTTTTTCCTTTGGTAGTTTAGTTGACCTACATAAGCCTAATATTATACTGATCCAAGAGAGAATGAGAAAGAGTAAAAGGATAGTGGAGGAATTTGCAAGGACATGGAAGGAATATGAAGTTTTAGTCATTTATTATATAGGGTGTTCTAGTGGTTTGTTAAAGTATAATTTATATGGAATCCCCAACATTCTATGATAAAAAAATTATGGAACCATTGAGTGTCATGTCCCAACTTTTAATTTTTAATCCTTTGATTAAAATAATTAAACGTGGCCAAAATTCATTTGATAAATTCATGATAATCAATAATGTTGGTAGCATAAGTCATGGATGAGGCCAAATATTGATTATTTAATGAGTTGAAAATGGTATAAAAGGCTCTAGAGGGAACGTTGGAGGATGCATGATGACCTTATGAGTTGTCTCCCTCAAGGAATGTGGAAAAAGTATCTAGAAAGCAAGAAAAAGAGGAAAGGAAGAAGTTTCCATATTATTGCTAAAAGCAGAAAAAGTAGGAAAGGAAAAAGTTTCCATATTTTGCTAATAAAGCTCAAGAAGGAATAGAAACAACATGAAAGCATCAAGGAATCTCATTAAAAGATACAGGGTACAAATTTATCCAAGGAGGGTGCACTTGATGAGAGATAGTAGGTCCACATGTACCAATAACTTATTGAATTCTAAGAAAGCAAGTTCTAGGAGGAAAAACCCAATAGAATATTTGATGCTAATAAAAGAGGTATGATCACTCTAATGTAGTAATTTTGGCCATTTTAATTTGTCTAGAGGATATCTACACTTTTCATAGCTTGGGTGATGTTCCCTTTACTACCATTGGGTGATGTGCCCATTTGCAACCAATAAACCAGTTAGGGAGATTGAGAAGTCATTCTACCCGTAGATTGAGGAAGAGAACACTCAGTTCTTTTCATGGAGATTCAAGAAATATTATTAAATATTTTGTAGGTATGATTTGAGTCTTATTATGGTGTGATCAAGTTCTAGTTTGGTGTGGTAGAGTTCTGGTAGCAGCAATGTTGAATTTGTAGTGTGTTTCAGAGCTAGTTTTGATTTTGCGTGTGCTAGGATAAGGAGGGAACACATGTGGTGTGTAAAGTGGGCCTTGGATTTTGTATTGGATTTAAAACCCCTATGTCAGGTGGAGGGAACATACATTTATTCATATCAGATTTTTTGGTCGTGATCCTTCAAGAGGAAAGAGTTTTCATATTGAAAAATCCATTTTCTTGGGTTGTATCGTCAAGATTTTATTTTGATTTTCTTTGCCTATCAAATGTAACAGATTTATATGTATTTTAAGTTGTAATTATATCCATGTAACTTATGAAAGTATCCATCCAATAAAAATAAATTTCCATTGTGTTTCTCCCATAGTTTCATTTCCATTCTCCATTGTTAAATCTTCTTTGCAAAAATCTGCACAAATAGAAAAACAAACTTAATTTCCGTGTTGTAAATATTCCATAAGTGTTCTCTATAATAAGTCTTTGATCCATATAGCTTATTTTTGGGTGGGTTGATATATATATGAGCCTATTTGGTTTAATTTGGGAGGGTCTCACTTTGCTTGGAAAGATCTGGAAACCAATAGTCTTTATTGGTCAAATTCGAGCTAGTCTTCCTTTTTGTGATGAAATAATCAACCAGTCGCTCATAATTTTGAGTTGATGTATATGGAGCTGAGCATGTTTCTCAAAATTTGAAGTATAATTCCTTACTATTGTTTATTTGTTTCCATTACTGCACCATAAGTAGAGAATTTTCCACATAATTCTTGGGGCCATTGCCTCTAGTCATTTTTGGCCTTTCGCAGGTGTGATGCACTTTGAAATGTGCAAATTGTCGAAGCAAATCCCTGAGTGAATTTTTTTAGGTGCATGGGATGTTTTATATTTTGAGTTTTTTAGAGTTTCTAGTGTTCTAGAAACTTTGTTTGAAATATCTAGTATTAGCATAGTGGTGTTTGAACCAAATGTTTTTCAAGTTATAAGTACAAGATTGCCAATTTTGAGCTAATGTGCCTAATTGTCTGATTGGGTACGCTACAGTGGTATCCAAGCATGGTTCTCTGTACCTATCTAAATATCTATTTTCAAAATAATAAATTTGAAGAATGATTGCATAACATAACTTTCAATTGAAGAAGAATTGCAGACATGTCTCTATTTGGTGATAATGATTTCAAACTAGACACATCGGAAGAGTCATTCCCTGAGGATGATCTCATTTATATAGATGGAGGATTGAAAATATTACATGAGGAGTATGATTCCTTATGTGACATCATATATAAATAATATAGAATTCTCGATCCACCAATGGCTAGTCTTGAAGAAGAATTAGCAGTAAGACTAGTAGCAAGTGCCAACATGCCTCACTATTATCAGGAGTATCTGTCATTGGGTAAGGATTCTTGTACAATTTTTTATTTCAAATATTATTTTACTTACAAGTATGGATTCTGGCCCCAAGTTGTGGATGAGAATTCTTTTAAGAGAAACATTCCATCAAAAGAAGAACCATGTTGTTCCTCTAGCCAGTGGATTGTGACATCAAAGAAGTAAGATGGAAACACCAAGCACATGAATGAAAAGGATTTTCATTTTTATAGAAGACATGTTTCCTTGCAACAACCAACCATTTCATGTCTTGATAAAGGTAATTTAGAACCTTCTAATGTGGATTTTCCTGTTAAGAGTGAGTTATGTGACATGATTTCATGGAACAAGCAATCCGATTTTACATTTCAACCATTAGAAAATGTGAAGACAACACATCTAGATGGTGACTACAAGATTGAATAAAGTTTTGCAGAAGCTATGCAATAAGGACCTAAAAATCAGCCTTTGAAGGATCATGAGAAGAACAAAAATCAACCAACTTGTGGAAGCCATAAAGAAAATGAAACCATAATGGTTGATGATACTACCAGTGTTGTAGATTGCAAGATTATGAAGAAGAAGAAGCATTAATTTTATTAAGGGATGAAAATAAATATTGGGAGGCAGACATGGATGCATCCAGTAATGGTGAATTAGTAGCAATTTCACATAAGAATGAAGATGAGACACAAAGGTATGATGACATTTCTGATTTTTATAGTAGACATATTCCTTGGTGTCACCATGATACATCATCCATTTAGAAGGTTAATGATAGTATGGTAGAATCTTTTGATACTAATTTTCAAAATGCAAGTGTTGAAGATGGTTTCATTCCAATGAAAGAAGACATTGTAAGGGCTGAAACAATATATATGAACTTGCATGAGTTGAATGAATCCCTATGTGACATCATACATAGTGTTGTTAAGAAGCCAGTGCATGACTTAGGAAACCAACTCTTAGTCACAAAAGAAAAGATATTGCAAGTATTGTCAAGAACTGGTGATGCAAAAAAATTTATTGAAGACCTTATATGGAGGACCCAGTTGGAGGAGAGACATAGAGGGTTTCTTGTTCTGAACTATGCAACATAAAAAAAGAATTGGAAAGAATTAAATCAGATTACTTGCAGTTATTTATGGACAGAGACCTTGCTATCAAATTTGTTGAAGACAAGTCCATGGAGGTTGAGAGGATTGGTATGGAGTTGGGATGATCATATCCTTCCTCCAACATCACAAAAAAAACATATGTATATGGTTGATAACATTCATGAATTGATGGAGGAACCTGATGGGAACATTAAGCAAGATGAGCACTAATATTTGTTGGTGCTTGAGGAGGGAATTGACATGGAAATTGTTGACCAAGAACTTGTCTTGCATAAAGAGGATTTATATCTACCTCTATGGGAGAAATACTTAGACATGGAAGAGGTAGATGATTACATTCCATATGGACCAACAAGCAAAGATGTCTATACAACCATGGATTGGGTGGATAGATACATAACATAAATGGAGATTCAAGGGAGAACATGCACTAGCATCAGTATAAAATTAATTGACACACCCTTTATTTTCCAATCTTGTGAACAGTAGCAGAGCCATCTATGGATGCCATATGGTGCATTCATTGTACATAGCAAGACATGTAAGTTCCATTTGATTCGGTTGGATGGAGCATATGACATTGATGTAAGTAATAGAACTAGTGTGCAAAATGCACATGAGGAGTTTATTTCTCTATTGGAAAGATTCATAAAGGTTCCAACAAGCATTGGAAGTGGTGGACTTCCAATATGGTTATGGGATCTAGAAATTCCTCATAAAAATAGATTATTTCAGATGATAGCGCTATCCACAAATTTGGATGAAAAGAAGGTTTTGTCAACTCTCCTTGGGAGAGCGCATCTTTTTAGTGGATCAGATTCTCCATTGAAGAAATTTCATTTTTTACCCTACTCCTACTAGGTTCTCCAAAACCAGATTTGGCAAGATGAAAAACAACACCAAGCTTGATGTGAAGCTTGAAGGGGATGATAACTTATGAGCATGTAAGTATAGGATTCTCCTCATCCTAGAATAAAATGACTTGGAAAAGTATGTGAAAGAAGAGGTGTCAGAGCCAGAGGGAAATGAGGCTAAGGTAAGGCATAAGAAGAACATGGTTAGGGAAAAGAGGGTCATTGTTGATTCTATCAAGGATCACTTCATCCCTCATGTCTGATCAAAGAAGACTTCGTAGCAAATGTTTGATGCCTTTTCTAGTTTTTTCGAAGGAAAGAACATCAACTGAAAGATGACCTTGAGAAATCAACTCAAGAATGTGAAGATGTAAGAGGCATAATCCATTCAATCGTACTTCACAAGGGTATCTCAGATCGAGGAACATCTTGAAGCTATTAGAGACATGGTTAAGGAACCAAAAGTAGTGATGACTACTTTGAATGGCCTTCCAAGGTCATGGGATATTTCATCCAAGGAAATGTTCTAGAAAGAATTTAACATAGTTCAGTAGACTATAGGAAGAATGTACACAAGAAGAAGCTAGATTGGTAGGAAGAAAAGAAAATTTGGGTAATGATGAAGATCAAGCACTAGCAACACACACAAAGAAAGAAAAGAGAAGAAAATAAGTCCATCCTTCAAACAATTCTCAAAAGTTTTAGAAGTATCAAAATGATCAAAGGGATCACTCAAACTTTAGATGCTAAAACTACCAAAAGATGGGACATATTACAATAAATTGTACTCAAATAAAATATCAAATCAGAAGAGGAAAAAGATATCATGATTATACCATAGAAGATGATGAACTTGATCAAAAGAAAACAAGATAAGACGATTCAAGTGAAGAATATGTATTGATATCAACTCTTTCAGGGACAGTCACTCATGGAAGTGACACATAGCCTCTTGATAGTGGTGCTTCTAAGCACATGACTGGTTACAAGGATTCTCTCACAAGTTTTATTCGGAAGGAGTCACCTCATAAAGTGAAGCTTGGAGATGATTATCAGTATCCTATTAAAGGAGTAAGAGAAGCCTCCTACAAGTTGGATTCCAAAAATCCTATGAATATGAAGGATGTGCTATATGTACTTGGTTTGAAGAAGAATCTTCTATCCATTTCAACATTGGATAAGAAAGGATTCAAAGTTGCCTTCATGGATGGAGAAGTTCTCATGTGGCAAAAAATAAATACCATTCATGATGCAGTTGTGATTGGTATTGAAGGAGGAGGACTATACAAATTGAAGGGACACTCAAATTCAACACTTGCACACAGTACCATGAATCCAAGTGAACTAAGGCATAGAAGAATTGCTCATTGAAACTACAAATCATTGTTGATCATGAGCAAGATGGTAATATGTTTTCCAGAGATCCAAGTAGATCATGATGGTGTTTGTAAAGGATGTGTACTGCAAGGAAAGAATGTGAAGAACCCATTTTCAAGCATTGATAACAAAGAAAAGGAGGATCTTATATTTGGTGCATGAGGACGAAGGATGGAGACTTAAACAAGTTTCGGACTAGACAAAGAAGAAAATCAAGGTCTTTAGAATTAGATGATGGAGAAGAGTACGCTTCAAGAATCTCCAGTGACTTCTACAAGGAGGAAGTAATCAAGAGGGATCCTACAAAACACATGAAAGATAAGTATTTTTTGTCATTTGAGCTATTCCTTATATTCTTGAGTATTTTGAAGGATAATGCTCATAATAGTTATATGTAGTTCTGTGATACAGTTTTCTTTTATGCATTTATATATGACTGAGATTGATTAAGAGTAGGCTCATGTAGTGCATGTTATATTGCGTAAGTATCCCACGGTGTTGCAAAGCATCCCATGAGCTCTTGATGGAGCAAGTCTAGGATGAAACATGTTTGCTAACCTACTGAGAGTAGTGCATGCTCTTTATATGGAAGGCATCTAGATAGTTTCCGTGAGTATACTGGAAATGGATGGGTTTTTTTTTTAAGCATTGGATAAGATGCATTGGTTACATGATTATGTGCATTATGCATAAAAAGTTGTCATTGCATTGAATTGATTGATTAATATGCAATGTTTCCAACCATATGACTAAATTTGACTTGTAGGAAATATCGTGTGCTATGACCTACAAGAGAAGGATGATTAGACTTGTTACAAAGAACAAGTGATGAATGTTCAGCAGTGACCTTCAAGTAGATTTACAAAATCGAGCATAATCCAGAAGTACAAAGCAAGGTTCATGGTTTCTCTCAGAAATAGGGATTTGATTGTGATGAGATGTTTTCTACATTAGCCAGACACACTTCCATCAAAACTATTATAGCTTCAGTGATAGAATTTACACCAGATAGATGTCAATACTACTTTCTTGAATGGTGTAATCGAAGAAGAAGTGTATATCAAGCAACCTCCAGAATTCATGACTCTTGATAGAGAATCACATGTGTATAAGGATTTGTACAGGCCCTTAGAAGGCATGCAAGCACTAGTACAAAATGAGAAATTAATGATAAAAAAATGACTAAAATTTGACTATAAATGACTATTTTTGAGTCGGTGACTATTAGTATCCAATTTCCACTATCTTATCTCTAGTCGGATTTCACTAGTCATTAATTGGTTGAATTATTAGTCATTGATTTAGTTATTGATAGTCATTGATTAAGTCATTGATTTAGTCATTGATACTCACTGATTTATTCATTGATACTCACTGATTTAGTCACTGATTTAGTCATTGATTGTCACAATTAATGACCAAATATATGACTAAATAAACTACTAGATGATAACATATTAATGACTAATCTAAATACGACTAAACCTTAGTCATGCTATAAGTTACTGGAAATTAGCTACTAATAGTCATATATATGCGAATTTAGTCATTTTCTTAATCACTAATTTATGATAGGGTACGGAGGAATCGAACCACCAGTATCCTGCCTATAATTAGGCAGGTGCTCTACCATTGAGATAGCACCCTTTCAGAAGTTTTTATTCCTTGAGAATGATGATATTCAAACAAATTTTGCATCATGCAAGCATACAAATTAATGATTACCAATTTACTATAGATCCATAATGGCTTACCTTGTACTAGTCCTTCAAGTCTTTCAACTGCATTTATTAAGTGCAAATAAATTTTTGCACTTAATAAAAGCAGTTGAAGAACTTGAAGGACTAGTACAAGGTAATCCATTATGGATCTATAGTAACTTGGTAATCATTATTTTGTATGCTTGAATGATGCAAAATGAAAAAATCCCATAAATTTATAGGAATGACAAGCATGCATCCATTGTTAAACTATCTACCAAGTCATCTAGAGTCATGCCAAGATATTTGAATTTGACTGAAAATTAATATGTAACTTGAAGATAATGGTGGATGATCCCATGGAAAGGAGAATTTCAATTATATAGAAGCAAAGGATGAGCAAATGATGTCCCAAACTCATCTTCCTCCAATGTGGACCAAGCCACCATCCCCTGTAAAATTGAGATGCACCTGCAACAATTAATAAATAAGAATATGCGAAATAGTAGAAATAATAGAACAGAATCACTTTTATATTGATCACGGGCCACTTCGAGGGGGCAACCTCCTTTGAGCAAGCTCAATACTATTAACTTCACAGTGCCTTCAATGACCTCAACACACACTTATATACTAAGTCTATGCCCAATACCATGAGTCAAAACCATGGGACATATAATACTACGGGACGACTTACAAAGCATATGCATCCAATACTATGGGTCAATACTATGGGCTAATATAAACTATGGATCAACAAATACTACGGGACGACTTACAAAGCATATGCGTCCAACAACAATATACTAACATAGTAAAGAGAAGGGTTTACATAGGTTCCTAACATCCCCTCTCCCTTAGAAAAAGCTTTGTCCTTAAAGCTTTGGTTGGAGAAATTGCTGCAGAATCTGAAGGAGTGGTTCCCCGGTAGCATCCTCGGGTTGCATTTCAGGCCACTGACGCCTTTGGAGTGTCAAGGAGGATTTCTTGGAAGGCTATAGATGAAGAAGAACCCTGTTAGCTGCGTGGAAAATGCGCTCAGAGCGGTGCTGATCGGGTTGTTGATTCAGGCGAATTCTGGCCATGTGAAGATTGTCCTTGTAGAATGAGAAGAATCTGATCGCGGTTTCGAAGAACCTAGTCAATTGCCTGAACTAGGGAGCTTCTAAGGGTGTATGGAAGAAGAATTGGCTGTGTTTTTCCATAGACCGCTTCATATGGTGTCCTGTGAGATGTGGTATTGTACCACAGAGCGCTGCTAGGAAATCCATAGAAATAGTTGGCCAAAGTTGTTTAGGGATGGGCAAGGGTTTGAGCAATCCCGAAAGGAGTGTCGTTTCACCCTTGTTTACTTGGAAAGTATCATCGTCAACCACCATCTGTTGAATTGTCATTTTTAGTCCCTGCCAAAAGAAGTTACATTGTTCTTGGTCATACATGTTGCAGAACCCAAAGTGCCATGTTGATGAAGAAGCATGGAGTTCATAGAAGAGAGAGCCCTGTTGAACATATTGCACCCAATTTGGAACAAGCAGAGAAAGAGTTGTAAGAGAAACTGGGTCATCAATTGTGCAAGAAGGAGCATCTTCCACCATATTGTCCTTACCCTTCTTGTAAGTGATCACATAGGGATAACCCATGAGTTGGATAACCCATTTTAGGTGTGTTGGGGAGGAGACCCATTGTTCCAGAAAATTTTCCAGACTTGGGAGATCAGTCTTGATGCAGAAATAATTCCCTAATAGGTATGGCTGCCACTTCTTTACTGCACGCAAAATAGCCATCATTTCCTGCTCAGAGGTAGATGTGGCTAAATTCTTATCGGAAAGGTCTCGTGAAGGTAGCAAGCGCATTGGTTCAGCAAAGATACCTGCATATCTATCCAAGGAAGTAGTGGAGACTGTTGATGGGTGCATCTTAATGGAATTGAGCTGAGCGATGACACCATGTGAATTCTTCTTAAGGATTTTTTCCAGGCGATGTGAACTGATGATGCAGAGAGACCCTGGTTGTAAGCCCATAAATTTGTGTTGTGCCCCATTGACTTTAAACTGCATCCAAAGTTCAGCAAAATCCCATAAGATGGGGCCAAGTGTGCGTAACCATTGAACGCCCAAAACCACATCACATCCACCTAAGGGAAAGGAAAACATGTAAGAGCGTAGGTTATAATCTTCCATAGAGATACGCACATTGTGACACTTCCCCTTGCAAGGTAAGGTGCCCCCATTGGCAACCATGAATTCAAATTTGGAGCAAGGATGGACAAAACAATCAGCCTGTTTGGCAATCCGAGGGTCAATGAAGTTATGAGTGCTACCAGAATCAATGAGTATGGTAAGAGGGAGCTTCTTGAAGTATCCCCTGACCCGCATTTTTTGTGGGGTGGTGAATCTGGTTACAGCATGGAGAGAGATCTCAGGTGGGTCGTCCTGAAATGGGGTGTCAACAGGCGGGTGTTGAATGTCGATCTGATCATCCACTGTATCTGTAGCTTCTTCACCAAGTTCTAAGGCAGGCGGAGAATCCACATCCAAGAGATAGAGATTTTGTTGAACACATCTATGTCCCCGAGTGAATTTCTCATCACAATTATAGCAAAGCCCTTTTTCTCGGCGTGCCTACATTTCTATTTCAGACAAATGCTTGATAGGAGTTGGTTGAGGAGAAGGCGTAATGGGAGGTCGTTGGGAACCCATATTTCTGAAGGGAACAAGGGTGGGTTTGGAGCATTGTTGAGCTGCAATCTTGTCCTCAGCCAACTTAGCCAACCCTAGGACTTCCATCATTGTGTTGGGACAAAACATTTTGACCTCTGAGCAAATTTCATCCTTGAGACCACTTATAAAACAACTCCTGTATAATTCATCAGACAATCCTTCTGTGTGATTGGCCAATTTCTCAAATTCTGTCTGACACTCTCTCACTGTGCCAATTTGGTGAAGTTTAGTGAGTGCTCCTGTGAAATCATCAAAAGCACTAGGGCCAAATCGTGGCAAAATGAGTTGGCAAAAATCTGTCCAGTTTGGCTCGGGATGAGCGTTGATGTACCAACGGTACCATTGAAGGGCTTCTTGTTCCAAATGAAAGGATGCAAGTGGAACTTTCTGGACATCAAAAGTATTATGCAGACTAAAATATTGTTCTGCTCGGTATATCCATCCAGTTGGATCAGTACCATTGAAGCGAGGAAAATCAAGCTTCGGCCCACGAAAATTGTTGGAAGAAGAGAACCCGGTGGCTGCAAAAGATTCTGGCTGTCGGTTATTGTTCATGGTTGAATGTTGAAGATGGAGGCTGAGAAATTTTTCATCCAGATCTTGGAGTTTGGTTTGGATGGCTGCAAGTGCTTCCTCCATGGTGTTTTCTCCTGCACGGGTGACAACCATAACCAGGTGTTTTTTTTTTTGTGGAATGGGTAGAAAAACACAAATAGAAGTTGATTTAGTAAAGGGAAATTTGGATTGGGGAAACAATCTGATGGGTGATTGGGGTTTGACTAGATTTTGGACACTGTCGAAAGGACAAGAAAGCAAAAAGGGGGATTTTAGAAGCGGGGTGATAGAATGAGAAAATTTGGCAGAGAGGGACAAAGAAGCAGAGTTCAGAAAGGAACCCTATGGTAAAATTTGAAGACGATTGGGTGAAATCTGAGGAAGTTATGGCAAACCCTAAAAAACACAAATGTGGGCTTTTGGGCTTTGGGAAGGGGAATTGGGGATAGGGTCCTCAGGAATGAAATATGTAGAATGGGATGACAGGGGTTCCCCGAAAATTTCAAGGGAAACAGAGTGAAAACAAGGGAGATATGGACAAAAAACTGAATTTTATACTTTTTTTTTTCCAGACTGGAGCGGCTACGGCTCGGAAGGAATCTGGAACAGCACTGAATGTATTGAAAATGGCTGGATCTGGAACGGCTTGCAAAATGGAGCTCAAACGGTGCAGTAGTGATCGACAATAGTTCAGCTGAAAGTAGATATGGACCCCAGGTATGTGCGGCTTCCTAACAGTTCAGGGGTTTCACTCGGCCACCAATGTTGTCTAACGGATTGCGTATTGGGGAAGTACCCCTCACTCCACGGCTCAGGTAAAACTGATAACCGCTTTGCCACAAACGACAGCTCTTGGTTTACCTCACGGGTGGGAACTAGTCAATCAGGTAGGGGTCATTGCCCTTTTCGCTGGCAGGTCCTCTCAATGGGCCAACTACTTCGGGGTTCCTGTGGTACTCCTCACAATGATTTTTAGGGCTTATGCCCAAGTACTTCCCACAGTTAAGCGGATAGGGATTATTCCCAAATTCGAACCTGCAACAGATGCAAAAAAAAAAAATTGGTAGAAATTTCACCCAGCAAGCCCAAGAAAGTGCTCTGATACCAGATGAGATGCACCTGCAACAATTAATTAATAAGAATATGCGAAATAGCAGAAATAATAGAATAGAATCACTTTTATATTGATCACGAGCCACTTCGAGGGGGCAACCTCCTTTGAGCAAGCTTAATACAATTAACTTCACGGTGCCTTCAATGACCTCAACACACACTTATATACTAAGTCTATGCCCAATACCATGAGTCAAAACCATGGGACATATAATACTATGGGACGACTTACAAAGCATATGCGTCCAATACTTTGGGTCAATACTATGGGCTAATATAAACTACGGATCAACAAATACTACGGGACGACTTACAAAGCATATGCGTCCAACAACAATATACTAACATAGTAAAGAGAAGGGTTTACATAGGTTCCTAACAAAAATGAACACAGGTTCATGTTTCTCTCAGGTTCCATGAACATATTACACAACCTTCAAATAGTTTCAATCATATTTGGATGTCTATCTTAACTTCAAAGGGCCAAAACTTGAACTAGTAAATTCAGAATATTTAAAATATATGTACAAAAAATCTCCACATCTAATAAACCAATACATCATTTACTTATTGCATGATATTAGAATGGATGGACATATTGTTAGACAACATTTTGAGAGTTTTTATAAGATTTGGATATTCATTCCTAGGATGTATATGCCCATCCTAGGAAAAATTAACCTCTAAAATATTTTTAAAAAATCAGATAGAAATTTTGGAATCAACAAGATAGGATCCCTTGTAATTTTCTTTAGTCTCCAATGGTGCAACTCATTACCAAAAATGTATATAGAATATTAAAAATAGATATACTACTAATTCCATTTCACATCAAGAAGAATGGGCATTAGATCTAAGTACTCTTAGCCACTAGATAAATGGAAATGAAATGAGATGAAATATTAGCAACAATACCTTCGAGTTTGTTTGCTGACAAGAAGTATGAATACTTATGTGATTATTTTATTCATAGGTGACTTAAACAACCACTAAACTGCAATCAAGGCAAGAAACCATGTTCATCATGGTATATAAATAAAATAAAATAAAAGTTAAAGATAGACTATGCCAATCACACTATCATATATACCTCAAAAGAGAACTAGCAAATATCCCACACCTGTTCAACTTTGTCCAAAATTCCCACATGGAATGCCACTATTTAAACAAAAAGAAATTGAAAACATGAAAGTAGTAATATAGTATACCTGTCTATTGGATGTAGAGTCTCATAGATGTACAACGGAATTAGTCAAGCACATGCAATAAAATTATAAATGGACAAAAAGAAGAAAACTTTGTGGTTTAGACCTTCCTTTATATACTCAGATATATATATTATGATCAGACTTTGTATCTTAGTAGACAAGTCACTAATAAAACAATTGACACACCTGAGAGAGAGATAGATAGGTAGTTGTAGGTTAGAGTGAGACACATTCAGACCTCAAGGTATTAATCAAAACAGTATAGAAATGAGGATGAACTTTCTATCCCATTGCTTCAAAGCTTCAAATATGTCAATGCTAGGCTGATGAATGGTACAAACAACAGTCCTTCTAGTATCTACTGTATTACGAATAGTTCGCATCACAATTGTAGCTACCTTGGCATCCAAACCAGATGTGGGCTCATCCATAAAAAATTCTTTAACTTGTCTTTATGAAGTTAAAATTCGTTAATGTAAACAAAACAAGTACAAGCTATGACACTTATACAAAAACAAAAAGGAGGAAATTAGATGACAAAAAAATTTACACTTGGAGAGCTTTGATCCCTCCCAGTACTTGAAAAATATAGGTTTAAAAAGAATCTATGCTGAGTAAAAATAACAATATATTTTTATTTGTTGAAGTCTTATGCACTCAAAGAGGATTGTTTCCATTATTAAATTTTATTTTTCTTCCCTCTACTAAAACAAGAATCTTTGAACTATATCCTTCTTTTCCCCTATGAACTTGCTTCCAAATGCAACGTTTTCCAACATCTTTGCTTCATTTTCTACTTTATGCCCGTGGAAAACGCCCTGCCATAGTTGGGTAGTTGGATCCCCATCTATTCCCATCAATCTGTTAGTACTTCAAAGACTTAAATTACTATGCCCATCTATGTGTTCTGTAAGATCTACTCAATTAAAAATTGTCATAACACATGCCATCTTAAAAGTGAAGGATCCTTTGTTGGTCCAATCATCTATGCCTTCAGATGAAATTGCCAATTTTTCAGAACTGAACTTATATATGGTTGATGCAACTTATGGAAACAACTCTCACGTCTCTAATAATTTTGCTAGAATATTATTGAATAAGACATGGAACCAAATCATAATATTTTATCACTTAATCATTTTCTTCCTATAGAGAAGTTGTTTGCACAGGTTGAGTATTGTTCCTTGATTATATGCTCACATTGCAGAAGAGGAAAAGACAAGAATATCCATAAGAAAATGGGAATTCTTTAGTCGAATTTAATGGTTGATACATATGACCTATCACCATTTTTTATAGTAGTGCCCCTCTGTCTTTGTTATCAAAAGGGATAGGATACTTATTCGTTTATTCTTTAAGATGATGTAGTATTAGACATGGATTTTTTATGTTGATCAAGAAAGAAATTTTAAATGATTGCACATTTATATTTCACACTACAAACCAAAATCAAGCAAGAGTTTATAATACAAAAATCAATTTGCAGTTAGTCCTAAAGGCATGTGCATATTATTAGCAGTATGCTAAGATTATGATTATTTTAGATATAAGTTGTCTCTATGTTAGCCATAAATATTTTCTTTACCTGTGATAAAGATCCTACACCCTACTTCTGTATCTAGCATCAAAGCTTCAACAACAACAACACCACTTTTGAGGGACAACTTCTACTTTTGAGAAATAATTGTGTGCTTTATTTAGGAACAATTTACCTTTAAGGCTTATTGTAGCATAGTGTGAAGGATTGTAGTCATAATTGTTCAAGATTGCAGCTCAGTTTCTGGAGTAATATGTCAACAATAGATGTTCAACAATGAGATTTTACAAGCCTAAATCATCTAACATTTAAGAAACAACCCTAGAAAAACCACCTGTTCCATTGCGTGGTACTTTGGAGAGGCCTTCTCCCATTTTTCAAAAGGGTTTGTGAAATGATTATGCCACATGTGAGTGCATATGCAGACTCAAGACTTATCCTGTGAAACTCATGCACATTTTTTAGAAGGTCATATTGCATTGTAAGCATTCTTGGGGGGTAGCGATTTCTTTTGAGGCAATAATGTTGAACCTTTGAGGGACCAAACCTTGATTTATGTCAGAGAGATACCTTTTAGAGGAACAACAGGCCTTGAAAGATTACTGTTTGGAGGAAGGGAAGTTGACATCAGCCATGTACAAGCCGTTTTTCAGGCCATACTTCATCCCTATAGCAGGGGCACACCTCTCTTCAGCCTATTTGCAGACCTTTCGTGCATTCATCATTTAACATTTAACTTAGTGGCATAGCCCAATCTTAACATTCAGCAAGACCTAGTTAATGTTCTCACTTTATCTTCTTTGTATATTTTGCATGTGGGATAATTATAAATTAGACTTTAGATAAAAATCCATTAACTAACAGGTACCACTGCTTGTCATAAACTTTATTTTAACATAAAATCTGTTTACTAACAATTATTATGAAGGACTATAAAAAATTCTAATACCTAGACAAAGTTCTAATAATTAACGTTAAAGCTAGTTATCTTTAGATATTGTAATAGTCCACTCTCTTTGAACCAAAGCAATTGTATTGTTAGCTACTACAATATTTCAGAACCTTCCCACTTAGCTAGGAACAAGATGATCACAATATTCTAATATAGAGAGTTAATGCAAATAGTGACAATCTAAGTGACAAGGGATGATTTCGATGTTGAAGCAACCAAAAACATGTGATGCCAATAACCTAAAGTCTGTAGTAAAAATACAAGTCACTAATAATACGCTTCCTAAGGGATAATATGTCACACACACACACAAGGTGTTGAGGAGTCTGTTAATTCTATATGAGGGGAGCAAAGTTGGTGTCACCTACCCAAATTCTGAAAATATTATTTTATTGGCAAAACACTTTATGTTAAATTTTAATTACAAAGTTTTGTAATTATGACCAAGTTTGGTCAAGGATGAATGTAATTACTGATTATTATTATTTAATAAAATTAAAAGTTGGAGACAAACACCCAAGGGGACTATTAAATGAGTGTTCACTGACCCACTAGGAGGAATGGAAGCTGTTAGAAGGCATGGGACAGATGGCAACAATTGCACTTCACCACTAACTGTTGGTTATGGGACAACCGCCCCTAAAATTGTGGCATTATCCCCCAGGTGGTGGGAGTGAGCAGGCAGCTCATTAAATGACCAATTAACCACTAAAAGGCCTAGGCAGCCTACATAAGGCAAATTGGAATTGAGCATGCAGCTCTTACAATATTTTATGCAGAAATATTCCTCAAGTGCATCAGGTGATCACTAAGAGATTCGAATGGGGAGGCTATGTGAGAGTGCAACTGTAAGTCTGCAAATTATTCTGAGAAGGAGAACCAAGGGTGCTGGTGCAGGTCCCTTTGACTGCTAAGTCTTTAAGATTGGATAACTATTGCTACTACAAGTTGAGGTCCTAAGCTTCTAAGTTTCTTCCTCCTGGTGGTTCAGTGAACAGGCTCGGGGGTCCTAAGGCAGGTAAAATTGGCTGTCTTCATAAATTGGTTGGGTGGAACAGGTTCCTTGGGCTGTTTGTTTCCCTACACTTAAGTAGGTTTCACTATTCCTACTTTGTTTATAGTTTAATGTTTCTGCTTAGTCAAACTCTGTTTTCTAAAAGAATTTATTTTATTTTATGATATATGTTTAATTTTGAATCATAAAGCTTTGTTAAAAATTTGATTAGATAACCATCTCTATATTTTTCCCCATGTTGTTCTTTGCATAGTACTCTAGTATAGAGAAGCAAATTAATGACAAATGAGAGATAGGTAGATTTCCATTGAGTGGATAAATAATTTCAGTAAGTGTTTTGTTTATAATTCTATCCTATGTTTAAACACAGTAAAACATTATAGTGTAGCACAAATTGCAGTATAGAAATCATGTAAATATTAATTGAAAGAAAAACACAGTATGCTTCTGACAGATCCATATATTTCTCTTGTCTCTATTCATTTAATATAGCAAGCAAATGCAATCAAAATTTAACATTTCATGATTTTCCAAGTAATAGTATTTTAAAGAATTATAGCAGTTGCAAGAACTAATCACTATATAGATTTAATGTCATTATACATATTTTATTTCTTCACTAATTTCCTGCTTTGATTTCAAGTATCGAATATTTATTACAGTGGTATCAAAACCTATCATGCTACAAACCCTAATTATGTATACACACATCATAATTTCTATATCAAGTCTTCTATGACAAACTGTAGACTTTATTCAGAGAATGATAACATTAATGACTTATTAAACCCTAGTCATCACTTTCTAGAACCATACTATCTTTTATATATGGTAAGTTTACTATCTAAGAATTATCTAACAGTTAGCCGAAGGCATGATTACATATTCATGTCTAAACATTAGCTCACAATCCCTAGCAGTACACATATACATTATCAAAATTATGATTACAAAGATTTAATCTTGGGTACAAAGCCCAGCATAAGCCCGATAGAAATCGTAAGCTACAGGTAGAGTATCCTTCGTAAAAACAAAACTAGAGTATGGAGGAATATCCGTTTCGACATCTATTAGCAGTCAACCATTTTCATCTATTTCCAAATAAGATTATCAACAATGAGAACAAAACAAAGACATACAGTTTTTAAGTCATACAAATTGTAAATTTCGGTCCAAGACAACTATTGTTGCTTGGCATCATTGTAACTAGCTTTCACACGGTCAACTATTATTTAAATATAACTTTCCATTGAAAAGAAAACAAACTATAGTTTACAAGTGCAACAAGAACCCTCGATTCTGAATTTCCATCCAAACAAATAACAGAGAATTACAAGAGTTACCCTCGACATTTTAACAATAAGCCGAGACTGTGGAACCACGAAACTACACAGGGTTTTACCCTAAACCTAACAACTTACGGTGTAAATACCAACTCAAAGATGGTTCCAATGCTACAACAAAAATATTTCTGAGCCGAACGTCAAATACAAGACTGAGGATCAACCTCTTACAGTATAATATCAAAACAAAACAAGCTTAAACTTCTTTGCAGCCATCACTGATACAAGCCGGAGGTTTCCAACTCTCGGCACATAGAAAAACACATCAAAGGAATCTACGAGGCTTTGCAAGAACCACCAGAGATTACCGAGAAGCGGTAGTAGCTTTCCTTTCCCAAAACCATTGCATAAAATACTTCCAACGAAGAGGGTACCTGCACAGTTACACATCGAAGTGGTTAAAAATAAGAAGATACAAGAAAACGATTAAGCAAAACAGTATTTTGTTATTATCATAAACATTATCTTCTAATTGAAGCTCGGGTCATTGGCACACCACACCAGCAGAAGAACAACGAAATTTGGTAACAACATCAGTAACCGCATTTTCAAAACCCTGAAGATGATTCAAAAAGAAAATCCAAATCCCAATACAAAACTACTCTCAACAGCTGACAGAAGCCACATTTCATATTATTGTATCGTGGCTCTATGGCAAGGAGCTAAGCCTACAACTATTAAAGAAATTTCATATCACAGGTTACAGGATCGAAACCCTGGAAGGGAATTTCCTTCAACCCTACTTTTTGGCAGCCTGTCGGCCTCAACTCAACGTAACAATGAAATACTGAGAAACTTGCTACCACTACATACAATAAGGTTAGGGTTACACAACTCAACGATCAATATTTGGTGAGATCAACGCACAGGAAAGAGCCAATAGTGCTATGTCGAAAGCCGAGCAACATTGCATTAACATCTCATTAATTACTTCAACAACAAAGTGGTCAACATTACATGCCAAGTGAACATTACTGTGTACATGTCACATCCCCTCCCATCCTACCAGCTAGGTGGACAGGATCGTGAGGTTAAACCGGGCAATTTTTCCCATATCCATTAAGTTAAACAAGCATTCAAATTTAACTGAATAAGAATATATACCTACACAAATGCATAACAGATGTGATATTAAACTGGGCGTCTAGCCCTATGAAACATTTAATCATAAGCATGAACATAATATAACAGAGATAGATGGAACTGTATGGTTTTGAGAAAAACACAGCGGAATATTAAGAATTTCACATCCATCATACATTTAAGATGTTCATCAAATAAGTAATTGCAATTTAACACAAGAGAATACTTATCTTATACAAAAGTAGTCCCATGCAACTGGCTATGCAACTGCAACGTTCCACCCAACCGTAGGCCAGTGTGCTCCTCAATCTCTCAGCACCACTGCCACCCCCGAGCTGGGCATGATCTCCACAAGGAACCCGGGAACAGCAGACTCACACATAGCCAAGCATACACCAAGATGAGCCAAGCCAATCTGCAATTGGGTTTATCAGGCTGCTAGGAGATGGAAAGGAAGAGTTGCTAAGCTAGTGAGCTCCATCACAGAGCTAGGGATAACCTTGCAAGATCTATCTAGCTTGGCACCCACAATACCTACACACCCAGCACAAGGAAGTATTCTTTTCACTGCTGTACAGTCCCTCAAGCCATACCTTCCCTATCTAGTGCTGTCAGGGTATGCATAGAAGAGTAACCAAAGCCCTCTTGATCTTCTTGAGAGGTTGCTTCCCCCACTAGGTTTATCAAGCCACTTCTATCCACTACCACTCCAAACTTCAATTCACAGGTTCAAACCAAAAACGAGGATGCACATAACAGCAGAACCCCACTTGCTGGGCATGAGAAAAACGTTTTCCACAGTGGGATGCATGAGATGTGGTTTCAACTAACCCAGAAAAACGTGGGAACCCACAACAACGAAATGGGAAGTTGGCGAACAACCCAGGAAGCCAAATCCGTTTTTAGTAAAACGTCCAGGGTCAATTCGGGGCAAAAACGACCTCCCTCCTAGTCCCCAATTCGTGGCCTTCCTCTCCCAACTGTTATACCAGGCAAAAACGACTCCCAGGCATGGAAAAATGCAGTATTTAGATGAGAAACGTAAATGGAAAGGACCCAGCTAACTCCAACTGCGTGAGTGAATGAAGACTCCCCATTCCCCATGGCTTTGGGCACCATTTCGTGGGTGGTTTCTTGCCCCACACGCAAAAACACGATTTTCCAAGTTGATGGCTTGCCCATGCACGAAAATGGCTTGCCCATACTCTTTCATTCCCAAGGCATTAACTGCCTTAACCAATTTCTTGGAAAAATTAAATGATTGGGTACATGAGACAAAATGGGTAGTTGGTGGTTTATGGGTTTCCCCATTGACACATGGATTAACATCATTGGCCCAAGGGTTTGAATAGTTTCCCTCCCTTTTCCTTGTAGAGTCATGCCCCATCTCTTTTGTTGCATTGCATAGCTAGTTGTGGGTATTTTTCATTAAAATTCGTATTTACATGATGTCTTATATACACTGTGCCCATCTCGCACAAGAACCATAGGCATCTATTTTAATTTTCGATATATAAACGCTAAATCAATGGTGGGGCCTTGGCCTTGAGCTCCTCACCATGATTAAATTACAATATTTACATCATTTACAAAGGGGGTCAAAATGGGGACGTGACAGTACAGCATGGAGGAGAGGCGATACAACAACCTTGCCAGCTAGAACTCTTAGTTACATTATCGATCAAAGTTCACGTGGTTGGACTACGTGGGTTGACAACCAGGCTTTCCACTATGGAGTTTGGTCATAACAATTAATACATGATCGTAACCCTGTCAATCTGTCAACATCAATTTCAATGCACATCAACTCATCACTCCATTAACGAGACCTTGGTGATTACAATAAAATATGTTAATAAAACTTAGGATAAGAGCTAATACATATAGCATGGGTCAAACTACTGCTTAAGCCATAACCTTTCTAAGGTTGTTTAGAACGTATTCATGTCTGCATATGATAATACTCGACAGTGCTAATGTATAGCTAGGTTTGCATATTATAATCATATCATTGCATAATAAAAACCTTATCATTGTAAAATGTAGCGTAAACTTTATATAGTCTCAAGTTTAAACTTAGCCATATAGATATTATATTGCTAATTCATGGAAAACTAGATATAGTTAGGATTCTAACTATGTACAAGAATATAATAACAGTACAAATTGTAACAACATGCAATAATATCCAAGAACTTAAAAACATCTGTAAACTGTACTATTTTTGCATAATCATAAAAGATCTTTCATTCAAGAGATTAACATCCGCTTAAATATGAAGTAGAAAATACAATTAAATCATATTTAGTGGAGAAGTATGATGTGTCATCGCCACAAATTATCTTAGTTAAGAAATCAAGTTAATTTATATGTTCCGCATTAATGACTTTGATAACTATTGCTATTATAATTTTATTTTTTTTTTGGTATTTTCGGGATGTTACAGTTAGGGCTCTCTACCTCAAGAATCTGCTTTACTTCACAAAGTTGGAAGAAGGGGATTCAATTTTAGAACAACTGCTAAAATTGAAGAATAGTAGAGATCAATTACTTGTCATATAAAGGGAAATAGAGGGAAATAGATAAGGATGACATGGTAGTGATTTCATTAGTGATTACTCTTAAGAGTTTTCTTTAACCCTTCAATCACTTTCTTGAGAAATTAAATATTGTTTTGAATCCATTGATATTACTTTTGACAAGTTGTGAAGTTAGCGGTTGCAAAGGAGTATGGGAAGAAGTGGTTGGAAGTGGTGGTAAAACTTTTGAGAGTGCTCTTGCTGCAAAGTATAAATGCAAAAGACAATTAACAATGGATTGAAGGCGGGGGGTGAATTCAGTTTAAGAAAAGCAACTATCACATATAATTTTGTTTATAAAAACATATGTTGTCAATACAATGGTAAAAAATCAACTTAGAAAAAGTAAACTAATGTGACAAAACATGAAGAAGAATTTGACTATGCATTTGGTGCTTCATAGGTGGGATGTAAGCCTTCAAATGACTGGCTCTTTTATTTGGAGATACCAAAAATATGGAAAACATGAGGAATCGGTCTATTACCTTTGCTCAAAACAGATCCAAAGCATAGACTCTGATCTTAAGTGATGACAAGGCACATTTTGTTAAACATTATGGTGATCTTCAATTTAGATTGTAATATGGTAGGAAGTTCAAACTTCACCTTTAGGAATGTGATTTACAAATTAGGGATGAACAAAAATTTCTTTCGGTTAGTGAAATAACAAAGAAGATCCCACATTTGGAAGTCCTATTTAATGTGGATGGATATTTTATAAATGATAAAAAGGATTTGTAAGATGATTTCATTAGGGGTGAAGGATAATAGTTGTACATATTTGTGGAGGTTGTACAAATTACATCAACTAGGTTGGACTTTTGTTTTACAGTTACAACACCAAAAGCTAAATATTGGAATGTGCCCATGTAACGCCCCTGTTTCCCCAGTTTAGTAACACAAATAAATATGTAAATGTAACAATTAGTAACAACAACGAATAATCGCCAGCTGTGGTTGAGGAAATGCTGAAAAGAAGGGGTCTATGAAACTATTAGGGAGTAGGTAAGGGGGTATGGAGCCTTAAAGACCATATTCCTTGTCAACCCTTAGTGTTGGACCCTTGTATGATTTTTATTAATGTTTTATTTTAAACCTTAGATTATAATGGTTCACGTGGTGACGTGATGAGGTTTTACCAAGGTGGTTGCATGGTGTTTTGGGAGGTGGCATGTGGTGCTCCTTGTCCATGCACCAAAAAGGCTTGGGACTTAGGAGGATAGGGTCATTCATTTCATGAAGCAGGGAGAGGGAAGGCCGGTACGGTCAGGGAGGAGTGGAGCAGAACTGAATAGCCAATGTGCATATAGTTCTGAAAATATAACAACTGTTTTCTTGACCAATTACCTAGGCTAGTGAGTTGGTTTGTTGGTTCAACTTGTTGTTCACTATTGAAGTCCTTGTACATCTAGTGATGTAGTTATCCTTGAACAAAATTTCCCAGGAACACTAAATGGTTGTTGAAATTGCCCAAGGGACTACTCAGTCAGAGAAGGGAATTTACCACCAAGTGTTGGATGGGCTGGGAAAAGAAGATTACTGGTTATTGTGTTTTGATCAGCTATTCTAGTGTGATGTTTCTTTTGTGAGAGAAAATTCATTGATTCCACGTGTTTTTCCCTCGTGGTTTCATAGCCTTAGCTCGGGGTGGCAACCTTGCTAATAGATTGAGGAGCAAGGAGTGCCTAAGGTTGGGAGTAACATTCATCACCCATAGCCGATTTCCCAGATAAGTATTTATTATAATCTTGCAATTGCAATTTTTCATGGTAAATAAATCATTTATAAATCTGGTAATGTTTAAATTGTTGCAGACATAGATAATGTGGCTTGCTAATACCTTGGTCAATCACCGAATCATCTATACTCTGTTTCTATAATGATTGAATATATAGTGAACTAAACCATTGGATATATGCTGGGTAGTTTCCCTGTTTATTTCATTTTCTAGTGGGCATTTCAAACTCAGGAAACCATGAGACAAAGTATACCTCTATTTCAATGAAATTGTCAGTGTTTGATGAGCAGTAGCACCCAGAAAATCGTGGGTCAGTTAATACCACAATTTTGATTATGATTGTTGGGCGTTGGATGAGTAGTAGAACCCAGAAAATCATGGGTCAGCTAATACCACATTTTTATTATGGTTGCTAGGCGTTTGATGAGCATTAGAACCCAGAAAATTGTGGGCCAATGGATACCTCTGTTTTACATGTGTTTGCTGGTCATTTGTCGAGCATTTAATCCAGAAAAATCGTGGCGAATGAGAGGCAGCGATTCCCCCTTTTATTTTCTAGACAGATACCTCCTGGAAAGTCCTTACTAACCATAGAAATCCAAGGAGATAGGCACAATTCCTGAAGAAAATAATCACTTTTGAAATAGGACTCTGACTAGAAGGATTGGGAACTTACCTTTGCTATGCTCATTGAAGGGAATAAATATGAGGGAACTATCTTTGTTGTAAACATAAGTTAATCGTCTCTCAAACCCAAAGAAGCACCTCTTCACTCTTCCTTTTGATAAACAAGTTTTGTCCACGAGGTGTTGTTTCGAAATTGCCATTGCTGCCATTCTTTAGTGGTAATTTAACCTTGCACCAGATCTGGTAGAGGCTGCAAAAAAAAGGTGTCTTACAGAGTAGAGTAAGAAGAAGTTAAATTTTATGATTCTACAAGGAATGTAACTGATATACCCATACCATTTAATTAGAGAAGGCATTTAAGAGATGTCAATCTTAAGTTAAATACTCTTCAAAACTTTCATGCATTAAGCATTTAACATTTAAAAATATTCCATAACAATTGTTTTCAAAGTCAATGCCCATAAATTTATCAAGGGCGTTTAGGCACAAGATACAATCCCATCTACAGGCCATCAAATTCAACCTAATCATTAGTGGCATAGCCCAATATTACAAAAAATATTAGTCTCTTATAAGTTGTATCAATTTCTCAATCCGTCTCTACTAGATCTCCAAATATTCCTTTTAGAGGATCTGTCAAAATCTAGTTTTTAAATAGCCTTCCTTGGGGGCTGCCAAACAATTCTAGATCCTTCATGGTAGCCTGAAGAATTCCCTTTATTGGATATCTCCCTATTGAAGATTCCTTGAAACCTTCTTTTTCAATTGAGATATCTTCTGGTCCTTGTCCTTTTCCTTTGTCACTGTTGTAGTTGTTTCTCTTAATCCAAAAAGAATTCTATAAACCTGTTTAGATCCTTGAGTCTCCAATTGATTTTGATTTTATTTTTTTCTATTTCTAACCAGCCATTTGAGCATCTATGGCCTGGAATTAGATCCCAGATAAGGTTAAAAAAGGTCCATCTATCACACCCTTAGGACATTTTTGGATCTATCTTCCCAAACTTTGGAGCCTCCTTTATGCAAATACCTGCTATTGGTTTCCATATATTCCTGGTTATAGACAAATTAGCAGCAGGTGGTTCATTTCCTCTTAAACCTCCTTGCAACATAGACATCTTCAGGGACCTTGTAGGCCTCTTTTTTGGAACTGATTCAATGAACTAGGGTTTCACAAAGGACTTCAATATATTGCTATCTGTTTCTATTGAAACCTTAAAAATGATATTGTTTTCTTCATCTGCTAGGATTGAGACTTTATAATGGTCATACTTTGTAGTATTGTACTTTAGCTTAACTTAGGAAATCTATGTTAGGATTACTTTATATGATAGAGTTGCATTATGATGTAATAAAGTTGAGCTACAATGATTTAAAACCAATTAAGTTGTATGTTAGTGGTTAGGTGTTGAAGGGTTTTTTTAACATACATTTCCCATATTGAGACAAAGCTATGTAGTGTTTCTCACACCCTATGCTTAATGAATCACATTGTCTTTATCTCTCCTATCTACAACTTTGTGAATCTGTATATATGTGTGTAATTCTGAGAGATTCTATTGAAATATTAGTGTTTGCATGTCAAAAATGTTAAAAAAGTAGGTCTTTGATATTCCCATTTACGAGGATTTTCTTTTATTCTAATTAGAATGTTCATGGACATGCTTATTTCTCTCCAATATCACAACCCAAAGGGATACCTCTAAAATTTCAAGATGTCAAAGGCAAGGAGTGGGTCTTTCAATTCCGATTTTGGCCTAATAATAATAGCAGGATGTATGTTCTGGAAGGGATGACACCTTGTATTCAGTCAATGCAATTGCAAGCTGGTGACACAGGTATCCACCAGTACATGCCCCAAGTCTGGGGGCTGCAGCATATAACACATAATTCCTTCTGGTTAGGTACTAGGTCGGTTAGGTACTAGATCTGAGGGGTATCTATTCCATCAAATCCGAGAGACATGCACCTAGCCTCATTATTTTTCTTTGGCATGGCATTCAGGTGGGGAAGAACATGATGAGAATGCAACTATCGACCTCAGGAATGAATCAATGCCCCATTGGAATCCATCCCGCATGTTATTGTTCTTACCTGACAAACCTCTATTGTCCAAATTCTATCATATTATTTTCCTTGATTGCTTCATCAAATGGATTTTTTGGAATTTTTTGTCTTTGCTGCTGGAATTTTATTAGATTCTTTGCTGATATTTCATCCAAGGAACTTCCTCAATCTTACTCTCGGTGTTGCTTTGTAACCATAGGTTCGAACTTTTGGGAAATTGTTGGCCCTCCAAGCTAACCGGATCTTTTGTTTTTCTTATATGTTGTAACCCATTTTGAAGCCTATATTGAAACATGGATCGTTGTGGAAGTAAAGTTTACAAGGGGGTTGCGATAATCTTTAAATAATATGCATATTAAGAAGCCTGAGAGCATGCTCCTGTGCGAGATCAAGGCCAAGGCTCTACTAGTGGGCTTGTTAGTTTACTTAAGCATATTAATGCATTTCCCTACGTGGATGGAGTCCAAGAGCAATGCATGATGTAAGCAGGTTGCAACTCATTAAATATAAATGAAATAAAACATATGGACCTTTCTCCCTTTGGAGGAAAAGAAGGTTGGGGATCTATGATCTAGCAAGTGCCATGTGAAGCTCAAACATGTGTTGAGTTTCTCCCTACATCGATGGGGTCCAAGATGTAAGCAATATGATATAAATATGATGCAAGTAGGATGTAACTCATATAAGTATAAATGAAAAACAAATATGGACCTTATCGCCTTGGGAGATTGTTATTGCTTAAACTTTGGCTTGAGGTGAAAAAGTCTTAATCACCTAGGCGATACTTCAAAGGAATGTAGAATTATTACCACTGCCACCTCAACAACAATTCCTCCTCTTTAGGCTAGCTAAATACTAGCACAAGGAGGGTTTCCATGGGGTAATATAAGTCTATAATAGACAATAAAAGTTGATGAATCTAGCTTAGTTTGAAATTCAAATTATAAATATGTTTTTAGAGATAAAAATCACAACAGGATGGGTAGATTTACAAACATAAATATTGATCTAGCTAGAGATGATAAAGTGCAAGGGTTTCTAGACCAAAACTATTAAGAAATTTGAACACAAAGAAACCAAGACTAAGTCGAAAGAGTTATCGTAATGTATTGCATATTTCCAAACATGGGACCTTATGATTGATAACCACTCTTAATAGCTTGGGAAAAACTTGCTACTATACCAACAAGATTTAGCACAAGCAAAGTAGTCAGAGGGATAATGACTAGGAGACTGGTCCACTTGAAAACATATAGCTCAACAAATTCACCATCCTCATATGAATACTTTGATTTGACAGTATTGTGTAAATCCGTGCTAGAAATTTCAATAGCCCTTGAAAGACAACAAACATATGTGTCGATACACCTCCAATCACCCAAAATTTATCATTCCTAGACACTAATACATATTTAAAAAGTCCTTGGTTTTGCTCTACATGGGAGTATACAACATGGACTGCAAACCTTCGAGAGAAAAATTGAGTTTTTATCGACAACAGGGAAACATAGATGTCAGGTCTAGATGAAATATTAGATAAGCATGACATAAAATTATATACTTGTACATAAAATTGCGATCTTAAAACATGGACCATTACAAGGAACAATTCAATTACAAAAAATATTCCTCAAAAGCCATACACTGACAAAACAATTTAATTTGCAAATTATGGTTCTATAACAAACAAACCCTCTTGAAAAAATACCTCATTAAATGCATGTAGGCTGGTAATATTTGAGAAGAATAACCCCTTCATTAGAAATCTTGTTATCCCACATATCTAATTGGTGTATAACTGAGTCAAAACCTGCAGACATACAAAATGTGTTAAAACTCAAAAATTATTGGTCCCTAATCTTGGAAACAATTCGCTTGTATTCCCTAATATTCCATACTTGGCATACATATCTAGAGGGGTTGTTTCCACAATAACATCTGCTTAAATCTATTCCTAATCATGCATTCATGGATCCACTTACCCTATTCTAGAGCTCCCAATTGCACACATGTCGGAAGCATGCTGATCTTGAAGGTGATCAGATCCAGATTCACACGGTCCCGCTGCATTTCATTGAATATCCTCAAGGACTCATTAGAAATCCCATTCTGAGCATATACCAATCCATCATTGCATTCCATGAGACCACATCCCATTCAACCATTTTTTCAAACAGTTGGCGTGCAACCACCAAATTTCCCCATTTAGCATACATAGCCATAACATCATTCTGAACAAAAACATAAGACTCAAACCTCTATCTGACAACATGATCATGAGTCTCCTTCCCTTCTTGCGGCACCAATAATGAAGCACATGCCTTGAGTACAAAGGGGAAAGTGAAATTGTTGGGATGCACATATTCCCTATGTATTTGGTAATACAATGCAAGGGCTTCCTCATAAGGGCCATTGCAAGCATACCTTTTAATTATTTTGTTCCACACTAAAACATATGGTTTGTATATTCTGTCAAACAAAAAGCATGTATACGCCATATTATTGAAAAATCCATAGATGCCCACATGCTTGGTTTGCTTGAAAATGTCTTGGTGGAATCCATTTGTGATCAGGTGGGCATGGACTTGTTTCAATCGTTTTATGTTAACATGAGATTTCAAGATGGAATCGTATGTGTTGCGGTGGATTGGTTGATCGCACACCTCCTTTACTGTTGAACCGATCTGCTATACGCATCCAGTGCGAGGCCCAAGCATTGGATTTGGTGCATGTTATTTACATAGACTCACAGTAAGACGTTATTTGCATAGTCCTAATATCCTAAAATGCAGAACCTTATACATTATCTGCAGAATCCTAATATCCTAAAACATAGTTTGATTCGGCATAATAAATTTCCAAGGGTTACACTGTCGCTTATTTGCTTAATTTTTATCTAGTTTTGAAATTCATGATATTAAGTATATATACTATAACATCGGCTCATACAATTCCATAGTAGCTGCCATTGATAGGCCATTTCACACCCACAATTTGAGGCACCCCTAGTATGGGTGAGGATCTAGAGCTACTACCTAAAGGTTTCCATACTTCCAAGGGATAGGAATTTTCTTATACATAATTTTTATGGTCGCCACTAGATCTTGCCAATACAAAAACCTTATGGATTTAACATGGAGATCTTGCCAATATAGAACCCCTATGGTTTTTACATGGGGAAGTATTGGTGGGTTTCTTGTTCAATTTCTCAATTGAAAAAACCCTATGACTTTATTCTCGGGCTCTCTACATCGACAATCTACTAATGTTAGCATCAGAAAGTGGGTTCAAGGGGAACCATATGCCCTCCATTCTTTAATCCATGCCATATTTTCTCTATTTTCCCTCAAAAGGAAGCTCTTTACACCGGTTTCCCTCGGTACTCATTTTATATTGGTCATTTGTGCCAGGGATTAAAGGAACTTTAGACACTTATACCCATGGAGGAGAGTCTTATCAATCGAGTACAAAAATAAATCACCTTTGGTTGAGAAAGTTATCCTTCCTTGAGGGACGGATTTATGCTATCCATGGTGATCCTAACCTTTTTTAATATTTTGCTAGTGGGCTTAGGGATTAGCAGTTAACAACATGTGTTTCCTCCAAGGAGTTCATAGGTTCAAATCTGGAGGAGGATAAGGTATGTACACCTCCGTAAAATTTAGCAGTTAAATCACTACACAAAGTGGGGTCCCTTGTCCCACAAAAAAGGGGGTTTCATACACCAAATTGGTGTCAAGGGTGAACTTAAAGATATTATTAGTAGTAGTAGTCGTAGTAGTAGGAAGGCTAACCTTATCTCATTCACAATCACTTATAAAAATATAGCCACACTTCATCGTGAGCTTATCTAGGAGAGTATAATCTCACAGCTAGTATTCACCTAAGGGAGTACCTATTGCAAATAAGGGAAAATCCATGAAGCAATCAAATCCATCACCTATTTTAAATGTCTAGTCCTTAGATACAAAGATGGAAGGGGGAGCATTATTCACATACTTATAGATGAGGTGAAGTATTCATCCTTAACTTTTTCCCTATAGGTCCAAGTAAATATAAAGTGGTATAGATCACAGTTAGTCCTAATATTATGTTAAACCTTAAGGGTTTTATGGTACTAGACATGCACAGGGATGGACAAAGAGAAACTTAGATATGAGAATAGTTTGCTGCTTTTTGTAACTCAAAATGTCACCACAAGTTGTTCAAAGATTCCTAGAACTACTTCCTTGGGTGTAAATGAGTGATGTCCTACCCTCAAACCTCTTCCAAACAATAATTGAAAGTGGACCATCCTATCCTAAAACAAATCCATAAGGTTTCAGATGCCTTCATGCCATTGATACCTAGTCATAATCTCCTTGGGATAGACTTCAATTTTTTGTCAACATATCATTATATCTTGGATATGCATCTCATGCTTTTACAGGATTCATAGGCCACTTGTTGTGTGTGCCAAGATCTAGTTTTAGTTTTATTTATACCTCTTTCACGGTGAAAATTGCCTATAATGTAGATCATTGCCCACCAAATTGACCCAGAACTGAATATCGAGGCTATTGGAAGGTAAAACATGCCCATAATTCTTCAAATAGTACATATATCTGCTTGGAGTGTGCCCAAAATGATCTCTAGTGTGTTGTTTGAGGCTCAAAGCAGTCCAAACAATGCCCAAATTTGTTATGAAACAATGTCGTATTGATGTTAGGATGTGAAATCTTACCCAGGATTAGGAAATAATGCTCCTCACCACTGTTGTTCATTGTTGTACACATCCACAAAACCATCTCAGAATGCCTCTTTTATGCCTAGGTTAGCCCAGAACTGATTTCAAAACCTAGGTGAACATCCTATGAAAATAGCGGGGTAACACCCTCAAAATACCTTTCATTTTCCATCCATCCTCCCAAATTTTCATATTCAAGTCACCTAACTACTATTTTGACACCATAAATTACAACAATAAAAAAATCACTATAGTGTCAATAACTCTAGATCCAAGCATCAACAATCCACAACTATAAAAGCATATTCAAGCTTTTTAATCCAAATTAGTGTCTTTATGTTCACTTTAAAACCACCTAGCTCATTCTAGATAAACCTTATGCATTTATGATCCTCTGCTTACCTGATTATTATTGCAAATAGTGTGATGAGAAAATGAAGCTCAATGCCATCTACATGTGATACAATAATTGGAATATCGGTATTTTAAATAATGAATCGAAGCAAATTTTGACTACAACAACAATCAAAACGTCTAGAGAATGTCACAAAATGTTGTTTATATCCCATATACATTAGGGAATGTACTTACTACTAGACCTCTTGATTGCATTGCATATGTGATGGGAGGTTGTGTGTAGTTGTTAAAAGTAAAGGCAGTTCCAAACTATAAATCAACAAAATAGATATTTTGCAATGTCAATTCACAGATTAAAGATGCATATGATTTCCCATTGTTCTTGTTGATTAAATATGGGTAGGATTTCCCACTACCTATGATCAAAATGAAATACAATAGGAATATATTTATGGAGTAAAAATTTGGTGAAGGTCCTATATTCACAATGTTGTTGCAAGGCAGTGAGGGAGTGATGCCATGTGCAGAAATGATCAGGTGGCTAATCGATTACACTGATGTGAACACAAGACAAATATACAATGAGTAGTGAAAATGCATAGGATCTTTCTTGGCTACTTATTTATAAGCATACTACAAGTTTTTCAAAGTTTAATCATATTTGACGAATGAATGGATGCGAGAATTCACTCTTACAATTGCTATGACATCTTGGCCAATTGGTATGATGATGGTAGGACTTTGAAAGCTAGGGATCCCCAAGAATGGTAGGAATTTGAAACCTAGGGATACCCAAGCATGGTAGGACTTTGAATCAACAACAACAACAATTCCCCATGAATCCTCCCTTGACCATGTCCAATTCCACAAGTCCCCATGACTTGGATGCATAGTTCCATTGACACACTATGAAGCCATGTGTGGTGCTTTATTGCATTATTAATGTCTTTGGATGCCTAAATAGTTTCTTTATGGCAAAAGGAATGACACTCTTCTATAGAATCTCATTCCCAAGACCCCAAGACACGTGTGTATTGCTTAAAACCACCTAGTGGCACAAACATCTCCAATTATAGGCCAATTATACCCTTAAGAGACCATGTGTGGTTGGTGGAGGAAACATTCATAGATATGGATGGATAGAAGCTTCCTTTAGGGTCCTATGTTTAGATATTTTCCACTAATCATGTTGAAATCCCTAAGGCCACAAGACCTAGATACATAGTTCCACGAATACCCATAAAAAGTCATATGTGTGGTGCTTCGAGACATTGTTCATGGCTATGTATGTCTCAATTATTTCTGAAGGTCCAAGGGCATGATCTTCCTCCCTATAACTTCATTCCCAATGCCTTGATACATGTACATACTACTCAAAATCACCTAGCAGTTCACTGAAATCCTCAATCATAGGCCAATGATACCCTCAGAAGACCATGTGTGGTTGGTGGAAACAACTTTCTTAGCACTAGATGGATAGAATATTCCTTTAGGTCTTGAGATTCATGCCTCCTCCCATGACCATGTTGAAGCCCCAAAGTCCCCAAGACTTAGATATATAGTGCAATGGATACCCTTGCATAGCCACACATGGTATCTTAAGGAATTGTTCATGGTTTTGGATGCCTCGGTGGTTTCTTTAGGGACAATGGCATGGTATTTACCTTAGAATGTCATTCACAAGCCATCGATACACATACATATTTCTCAAACTTTCCTAATGGAATCACCATATTTAATTAGTATAGGATGATGATACCCTCGGGAGTCCATGTGTGGTTGGTGAAGGAAACACTCTTATCCTTGGATGGCTAAAATATTTCAGGGCCCAAGGTTCATGTCTCTTATATTGTCCATGTCCAAATCCTCAAGGCCGTGATACCTAGATACAAAGCTCCATGGATACCTTTGCAAAATAATGTGTGGTTCTTTGAGGAATTGCTCATGGTTCTATATGGCTCAATGGTTTTTTTAGAGACAAAGGCATGGTCTTCTTCTCTAGAGCATAATTCCTAAGGCCCTAAGACACCTACATACTTCTCAAAAACACATAATAGCATGAATATCTTCCATAATTATCCAATGATACCCTCAAGGGGCCATGTATGGTTGATTGAGGTGATCTTCTTAGCCTTGGATGGCTAGAAGATTCTATTATGGCCATAGGTTTATGTGGTGTTAGAAACCATATCTAGTGTTTTAAACTTCAAAATGAGCATCGCATCCCACTTCTAGGCCAAACATCCCCTATGGAGGGCTAAAATGGTGGTTTGGGACCACACACATGGACCATGACCCCAATAGTAAGATCTCTAAATCCATCTACTGTAACGTACCCTTCCATCAAGTAATGCAGGGAAGGAGACGTTAACAACACAAGGGGTTTTTGACATAGGCTTAGCCCCCAATACTTTTACTCATAATTTCATAACAATTAAAAACTTATGTGTACAAATTTAAACTCAATAAAACACAGCGGAATTAAACATAACGACACACATACAGCATAGATTGCATGAGCATATTTATCTCAAGCAATCAATAGGCAAGGAGTTCAATCCCCTTCTTGGGCTATGCACAGACTACATATTGATTTCATTATATTTAAAATTCAGATTGAACACATTGCAGAACACAGACTGTATATAAATTAATTCACAAGAATACTTATCTTGCAACGCAAATGTCCACGACTGGCTACGTGAGAGCAACGTTCCACCCAACCATAGATATTTGTCCAGCCTGTATTCTTTCAGCTGAGAGATCACCCCCGAGCTGGGATGTGTATCCACTAAGGAGGAACTAGATGGCTCACTCACAGTCAGGGTTTCACTCAAACAGCCATGCTAAGCCAACACACAGTTGGGTTTTTCAAGCATGCAATAGGAGATGGAGGAGGATGCTAGTCCACTAAGCTCGATCCCAGAGCCACATACACATCATGCTGGACTCAACAATCCCATCCTCTATTCATACATCCACTCTTGGATTTCTCACAACTTTGTCACAAATACTCAAAAACCGTCACTGATTTTTTGGGCAGTTAAAACTAGGTTTCCCCATGGATTTTGGGGTATCTATTGCTCCCAAATTCGCCCCAAGGATCATACCAACGGATCCCCCATTGGATTTCACTGTCCAATACCCATTCTGGGCGTTTTTGGCTTCCCAAAACTTGGGTTCATTCCAAGTCGCGATTTTTGGTTTTCTCACTGCTCAGAGCTCGTTTTTGGATGGAGAATGATGTTGGTAACTTCACCATGGAATGGGGATGAGAATGAAGCCACCTCCCATGAGGTAGAGTGACTTGTGGGACAAGTAAACAGAGCCCATACCTACCCATACGAATTTCTGGGTTGCCCATCCCCCATTAAAGCCATGGGCTGACATCTCAACCACTTCCTTACAATAGGCATAAATGTCATCTAGGGAAGTCAATGGGTTCTCATAATGACATATGGTATCCTAGGGTTTAGTCCCATAGCCCCCTCACCACTCCCCAGTGGATACACGTGGCCCCTTCTCATTCGTTGCTTCCGTAGCCAGTTTTGGTATTTTATATTGCATGATGTTTAATTACACCCTTTTACAATGTTCCATGGCTTCAGAGCACATGGTATCAAAATATCAAATACTTTCCCTTTACATAAAATTCGGGCTTTCACTAGCGGGGCCTTGGCCTTGAGCTCCACGCTAGGAAAACATACATCACATGTACACATTATTTACATTAAAGGCTATTATATCTTAAGGGTCGAATTGGGGGTATTACATTCCCCTCCCCCTTAGAACAACACCGTCTTCGGTGTTCCAAGACTTAAGCATACATATACAATTTACACATGTCCAAAACTTCAAAAACTTTGCAAATCTGCCCTGCATTCTATCCTTTACTTTGAACTTTTAGGACCAAGTCCTTTGATCTTCACGAGCTGCTCCTGCTGATTCGGATCTTCCAGCTCATCCATAATTCTAAAAAATTTATGGCTACTACCCTCTTGAGGTTCTCTTGTTGGGCAATTGCGGAGGCAATGATCCCCTCCACATTTCCAACACTTCACTGGTTGCTTCATCTTTACCTGTTCAATTTCCTTTGAGTCTTCCCACCTGGAGCATTTTTTAATTGGATGATTGAATGAATGCTTCTTCATTGATCCACTTTTCTTTCCCTTGCTGATTGCTCTCATAATGATTTTTACCTCTTTCTGCAGACGAAGAGTGTCCTGCAAGACCTTGTGGTTCATCTCGTTCTGCTGCTTTTGCATCTTGAGCATCTCTCCAAGATTTCCTTGGGTCTTGGCAATTGTTTGAAGAAGACTTTCAGCCAATTCTAATAGCCCTTGGTCTTCCGCCATGGTCAATGGAAACAACTGACCACACTTTGCTCACTAGCAACACTTGCTTGCACCAGCTGCAACCAATTGATTCAATTTCCACCTGTGAAATTCATCATTACAATTCTTGTTAGGCCAAGCATAACCCAAACATTAAAAATCAGTCAATGGTTTTTTCCCAGTTGACATGGATAGTCCATGCTTTACTCATGAGACTTCCACACTTTTTATGCTTGCCCAACATACATCTGAATTCCTTCATGTTCATCCATTCACAGGAAATTCATTAATTAGCATTCACAATTCACTTTAATCAAATAAACAAACTGTTACTTTCAGTCATGCATGCATTCAACAATTTTTCTAATTCTATAAATGCATCAATAAAAGGAAGGAGAGAGAGTTGTAAGAGTTTCTCCTCTTAGTTTTGTTCCATTCTGGAACCCACACCACCACTCTGGTTTTCATGCTCCTGTCCTCTTTCACTTCATGTGAATGCTCGACTTGCCCTTCTTAGCTATGACACGTAGTGTCTATGGTCTATTCCAGACCTCTCAACCATGGAGTTCCTCCACTTGGTTGGTCTAACTCTTGGCTGCTAGGACTCACACAGTTCCACTAACCCCATCTTTCAGTACTGCTCATGCTAAGCTCTTTAGGGTGGTTACATGTCCACATGCATCCTTAAGATGCTTCAAGATTCTTGCTTCCAACAATACCTGCGTTGGATGTCTTCACTTTATTCCATAGGACCCTTCTTTGCTTTACAAGCCTTGGATCTCCTATGGGTATAATAACGAATGTTGGGATAGCACGCAGGCTACTCCTCAACATTAATTAATTTTGCATGTTTGGCCAGTGCACAGGCTGCTCCACAACATCAATTAATCAATGCTCAACCAGCCACTTCCTGGATTTACCAAGTAGCTTACAGTTCCTTCAAAGTCCTTGCTTCCTGCATTGACCAAGGTTTCTAACAAAGAAACAATAATGCATCAGCTCACTGTTACAAGTTTTATGCTTGAAACCTTCATTATTCAAATAAGAAATGAATGAAATTGAATACTTATCTGTATTGTGCATTTCCTCTCTGGTCCACAGGGTCCTGCTTTTACTTTATAAGCCTTGGGATCCTCCTACGGACTAGGATGTTTGGCCAGCATGCAGGCTGCTCCAAATCATCAAATAATTAATTCCCTACCAGTACACCTTCACGCCGGCTGGGTTTACCGAGCATTTGGTGGTGCCCAACCAGTCCCATACCTGGTTGGCCCTCTCCATTGCTGAGCCAGCACATACATCTGGGTCATCGGCCAATGGAAGGAAACTGCGCCACTGACCATTACAGGTCAAGGCTCCACTACTCTGCCTTAGGCTTGCATCAGCCTTTCACAGGTATCACAATCCCTCAATGCGCATAACAATTCTTCACCCACACAAGGGTGGCACTTCTTCTCTTATGTAAGCCGGCGGTTCCATTTAGGAATTCTTTAGGTGACTTTTAACTGCAGGCTATCATGGCCCCATGATACCCACTCACCTTACACAAGGGTTACCACTGCTCCTACAGTCCTCTTGAGTATTCTTTTCTTTACTTTTCCCTTTAATGTACAGCACTGAATTTCATATGTATAATCTGTCAACACAAAATGGATATCAAGCTCATTAGTATCACTGCTCTAGAATTGTAAACATATTTCATAACATTCAATATCCAACCTTGAAACACCAGGAATGCGTCCATTCCCTTAAGGCATAGTCAATATTGACATCCCTAACACAACTCAACACCAGAAAGGCGTGCACTCCTTACTGATGTGAACTATGAAGGTCCTAATCATACTTCAAGCAGTCTTCCATAATGGAAATAAAATCAAAACATGCTCTGCATATTAACTCTAATAATTAGACATGCATGTATGTATATATATATATATATATACATATATATCAATCAGGGTTTATGGAACACTTATCCATTTTGCAGATGTTATTTCTCTTCTTTAATGAGGAATGGAGGCTCCTTCTTTGAGTTGACAGTCCCTCGGTTTTCCATCCCAATTCCTTTTGATGTTACATAACCTTCATATGTCTTACTGACATAATCTTCACCATCCCACTCATATTGTTTACCAATCATGTAGTGCAAATGAGACATTAATAATGTCTTACGGCATTTCACCTGAAACCCATTTTCAAATCATGGAATCTCTTCTCATGAAGTTTGGCTTCTGCAGGCCCACTCTCATGGTCTTACTGCAATGTGTCTTCCTGGCACACTTATTGAACAGCCAAACAGTTAGCAACATTTAACAATACAATTCAAATCCGATTGTTCCATAACCAATCCATGGCATTAATAATTAAATTCAGTATGAATTTGCAACTCTGTCTACTACAGAAATTGGTTCTCATCCATGAGGCTATTCTCATATTGTTTGGCTCCTATAAGTGACACCACTCTTTTCATTATGGTCTTATGCCCGCTGCCATACATGAGCATCCACTTGCAGCATGTCCTCCTGACACATTTTCATATAAGCCAAATAGTCATTAGCAATTATTAGTAAAATTTAAAATCCTTTACAAATCTGATATTTACAATTGTTCTTATTAACAGAACTTAGAGCTCTCAACCATGAGATTCCTTCTCATAAGCTCTAGATCCAATTTTCAAATCCGTTTCTCACAGAAATTTGATTTGCAATTGCGATAATATTCTCATGAGAATGTTTTCAGATTTGTTTCATGCATACTTTACAACCATGAGAACCTTCTCATAACCTTTGGCTTCTGCATGTGGTAGATCTCGGTCTCTACTATGGACTTATCCTCATTGCCATACGCAAGACTTTTCTACCTGAAAACTGAAACTTCAATCAGCCAAACACGTTGTGAGTATCTACGCACATAATCATTCATTGCCATAACAGTGACTGAAGTGATCTCAGAATTATAATACTCAATAATTCAAACACCTTCAACTGTTAACATTTGAAATGCAACGAAGTATATACACTTCTATATATGCATCATTATCACAATAGAATTTCAAGACATAGTCACACTATCCATGCAACTTAAATAAATCGTAAATACTCATTATTTCACGATCATATCATTCATACAACTCTGTCCTTCCACAGAGCATTCTAGTAGCCCATCGATCATGATTGGGTTCTTCATGCACTTACTATTCTGCATTCATAACAACCCATGAAATGATCTTAGAATTATCATCAATTCATCATTTCATTCATTATTTATTTTGCAATAAAATATGCATCATCCCTATGCATTCATACAATGCATCACAAGATTTATAAAATCTCTTAATGCTCATCTACTCAATGCACATCTACTCAACGCTATCTTGCATTGTTTCATGAGTACTATGCATTCAAGTATATTATGATCGAAACATGACTATCTCATATAACTTGTATTACCATAATCAGGACCACCAGTCCTCACTTGCTTTGGTTATTAAGCACATAACTAACATACGCATGGCATGATATAAATTCATATGAATGCATTGAGATTTCTAAACAATCATAGGGTGTAAGGATCATTTCCTTCACTTACCCACACATCACCAAGCTTGGTAGGTTAACAGTCCCCATCGGTATTCAATATCATATGCGAACTAACTCAACATAGCTCAAACATAGTTTGAAGAGATCTTATCAAATCCTCTTTCAACATTCATGCAATTTGGCACCAATAATCATTACCTGCATGGTTACCATTAACATCACCTAATGTTACCTGATCAGTTGATCTATTACCAAGGCTATTCAGTCCTTTTGCCAACTTTATGGTCATAGATTTGTTGCACCATCATTTCTGCATAAGGTTGTTGGCTTCATGCAACAACATCCTCATCACATTTAGCCATGCTCTTTGTTATCTTTGGTCCTACAACCAATACCAACATCAACAGTCATTATCAACCACAATATTCTCCATTAGTGGTTCATTGCATATGTAGACTTCATTATTTTACCAATATGCAATATCTCATTTATGCACAATCATTTCCATATGCATTATGCAATGTTTGTTAAGATGTCATCTAGTGCATATACATCTATGTAATCCCTTACATTTTCAACATTTTTATGCCATATGACAATTTCATGATTATAAGTATGATAACAAGCAGGGGTTTAAAGAATTCTTCCCTTTTCGATCCCTCATTGTAACATGGAATTCTTCTTCCATATCATGCAATTGTAGAAATTGCCCATATCGACAACAAGATTGTTTGTCAAAACAGCTGCTGGCATTCTTCTGCACTAAATATCTAGGATATATGTAGACCTCATCTAAACTCTGGTCATGCATCATTGTTCCCTGTTGGGCAAGATTTCCAATGCCTGTCTTCATGCTCCATTCCGACATCGGGTGCGGGAACTACATCTCTTCAAAAATGACAACTTTCGCCCCAATTCTGCACATTTTACACAGTTGCATTTTGGTCCAGAATGCCAACTTTAGCCACCTATGGAAAAAAATCTATGAGGAATCACAAAAACTTTTATATCGGGCGAAATTAGTCCATATAGCAAGGAACACTTAGCAATTCACGGATTTCAATTCCGATGCACCATTCATCTTCTATGAATTTCTGGGTTTTATTACTTCTCACTTTTCACATTTTTCCAAAATTCCAAATTTTGGGCCAAAAATGGCTATCTCCGAAACGGTGCATTTCTGGGAAATCTTCGTCTAACGGAAACTGTCCGTCTTAATGAGAATATGAAATGTCTAATTCAGTAAAATTTTTGATTCCCACATCTAAGGTCACTTTTACTGCCCACAAGCTTTTCAAAATCCCGAAAAAGTGGCCCGGAACAGTGCTTTTTGGCCTTCTTGCTCACCCCGATTCCTCATCCTTTGGATTTTGGCTCCAAGATTCTGAACTTAACATCGTGCCTACTTCATGGCCGCACTTGATCAATTTCAGCTCAAACCGACCTTCCGTTAAGCCTCGGGGCTCTGTCCTTCAAAAGTCACTATTATCTATTTTCTGTCAAATCGGAGTGTAATGGGCTCGGGGTCTTCACTGGTTCTTTCATGGCCTTCGTCAATGGCCTCCGAGCCCCATAGGAATCATCCCATTCTGAGCCCAGATGCTCCCTCTATCCAAAAATTGAGTTTTGGTCACTTTACTCATTTTTTTTTTCTTCGTTCGCTCTGTCGCCGTCGCGAGACGGTTCGCCGATCGCTCCCGCAATTGTAGAGCAATTTGGCGAAGGCTCCCGCAATTGTGGATCCATTCGGCGAAGGCTCCCGCAATTGCGGAGCCATTCGGCGAACGTTCTCGCAACTGCGGAGCCATTCGGCGAAGGCTTCCGTTGTGCAGCCATTCGGCAAAGGCTTCCGTCGTTTCGGAGCCGTTCGCGGAATGCTTCCGTCGTTTCGGAGCCGTTCGCGAAATGCTTCTGCCGTTGCGCAGAATGCTTCCCTGGTTTCGGGCGGTTTTGCGGAATGCTTCCGAAATTGCGGAACGATTCGCTAAGGTCTTCCGCAGTTGCGGAATGATTCGCCGAAGTCTTCTTCCATTTCGGGACGACTCGCCGAACTCTTCTGCGTTGCAGAACGATTCGCGGAATCCTTCCGCAATTTCGGAAGAGAATTCCTTCTGAAATTTTTCCTTTCGACGCCAAACACTTAGAAAATTTTATGCTTTTTCAGAGCATTTCGCCGAATTTTTCCGCGTTGCGGGACAACTCGCGGAACCCTTCCGAAAATTTCGGGGCGACTTCCCAAACTCCTCCGCGTTGCGGAAAAACTTGCGGAATGCTTCCGCAGTTTCAGAGCAATTCGCCAAATGCTTCCGCAGTTGCGGAAGACATTCGGGAATTCTTCCCGAAACAGACTTAAACGAATTTCAAAAACTTTTGGAACAATTTTCGGATTCTTCTTTCGTTCTGAATATGTGCCTTCTGATAAAGGGCGATAGCATTCATTCGTGCTAGCCTTGAATACAATCCATTTATTTTGGTAAGAATCATATATTTCCATGACCATAGCCTTACCTTCTCTAGCATTTCTTCCAGCTGTGAGAAAACAACATCTTGCGCAACGGTTAAAAGAAAAACCATAGAAACCTCACCATGTAAGTTCAATGCAAGCTGGAAGTTCAATCCATGATCTAGACACAGGATTGCAGATGTATTTGGATTCACCTATACCAGAACAACAAAGTATGCCTTTGTCACTGGCCATCACAGACTTCAAACTTGGAAGGAAATCGATTGATAATATGTGGAACTTATAGCTGCTTTCCACGCTAATCCATAATTCCTTGATGCCATCTGAGCGCTGACCACGTGAAGTGAGAAAGGCCGGAGAAACAGGAACCATTAAGATGGAGGTTAATTCTTTAAATTCCAAGGACTTGAAAATATTGTTCCAGTGTTTGCATACTAGACACAACCTAAAGATTGCTTTCATGGGCAATCTCGCCAAAATTTGTAACCCCAACTCCTCTGTTAGTCTATTCCATGTCTCTTCTGCAATGGGATTTGGCCCATAGAGGCCCAATGCTGCAACCAGTAGCTCTGATACCACTCTGTAACGTACCCTTCCATCAAGTAATGCAGGGAAGGAGACGTTAACAACACAAGGGGTTTTTGACATAGGCTTAGCCCCCAATACTTTTACTCATAATTTCATAACAATTAAAAACTTTTGTGTGCAAATTTAAACTCAATAAAACACAGCGGAATTAAACATAACGACACACATACAACATAGATTGCATGAGCATATTTATCTCAAGCAATCAATAGGTAGGAATTTCAATCCCCTTCTTGGGCTATGCACAGACTACATATTGATTTCATTAACATGAATATTTAAAATTCAAATTGAACACATTGCAGAACACAGACTGTATATAAATTAATTCACAAGAATACTTATCTTGCAACGCAAATTTCCACGATTGGCTACGTGAGAGCAACGTTCCACCCAACCATAGATCTTTGTCCAACCTATATTCTTTCAGCTGAGAGATCACCCCCGAGCTGGGCTATGTATCCACTAAGGAGGAACTAGATGGCTCACTCACAGTCAGGGTTTCACTCAAACAACCATGCTAAGCCAACACACAGTTGAGTTTTTCAAGCATGCAATAGGAGATGGAGGAGGATGCTAGTCCACTAAGCTCAATCCCAGAGCCACATAAACATCATGTTGGACTCAGCAATCCCATCCTCTGTTCATACATCCACTCTTGGATTTCTCACAACTCTGTCACAAATACTCAAAAACCGTCACTAATTTTCTGGGTAGTTAAAACTAGGTTTCCCCATGGATTTTGGGGTAGCTATTGCTCCCAAATTCGCCCCAAGGCTCATACCAACGGATCCCCCATTGGATTTCACTGTCCAATACCCATTCTGGGCGTTTTTGGCTTCCCAAAACGTGGGTTCATTCCAAGTCGCGATTTTTGGTTTTCTCACTGCTCGGAGCTCGTTTTTGGATGGAGAATGATGTTGGTAACTTCAACATGGAATGGGGATGAGAATGAAGCCACCTCCCATGAGGTAGAGTGACTTGTGGGACAAGTAAACAGAGCCCATACCTACCCATACGAATTTCTGGGTTTCCCATCCCCCATTAAAGCCATGGGCTGACATCTCAACCACTTCCTTACAATAGGCATAAATGTCATCTAGGGAAGTCAATGGGTTCTCATAATGACATGTGGCAGCCTAGGGTTTAGTCCCATAGCCCCCTCACCACTCCCTAGTGGATACACGTGGCCCCTTCTCATTCGTTGCCTCCGTAGCCAGTTTTGGTATTTTATATTGCATGATGTTTAATTACACCCGTTTACAATGTTCCATGGCTTCAGAGCACATGGTATCAAAATATCAAATACTTGCCCTTTAAATAAAATTCGGGCTTTCACTAGCGGGGCCTTGGCCTTGAGCTCCACGCTAGGAAAACATACATCACATGTACACATTATTTACATTAAAGGCTATTATATCCTAAGGGTCGAATTGGGGGTATTACATCTGCATTGTCAAAATTTGGTAAAATATTGTACATATTCATGATCAAAATTGTAATTTTTCATTGTTAGTGTGACACAACTAAAAATGACTAACATAAACGACTAATTCACATTAATCATTGTTAGCTAGTCATATTTATATTCCCGTGACTAAATTAGTCATTTATGTTAGTCATTTTTACTTTAGTCACTTGCTATCTAGTCATATATTTTATCTCGTCACTAAATTAGTCATTTATCTTAATCGTTTTTAGTTGGCTTACTTAAAATTGCTCAATTTTAGTCATTTATCCCTTGAAAAAATAGTGGTGACTAAATATTTTAGTCACCTAGTCAGTTATCTCTCATTTTGTACTAGTGAAGGTATAGTATGCGAGAATAGAAATTTATTTGATGTAGAGTTCAACCTTTTGGCACAAGGTTGAAGAATATGGTTGCTATATGTAGATGTCCTGATGCAGATATTTCAAGATGTTAAGATGCAGAGGGAGGATAGGGCTCAGTTACAGAAGGAGAAAAAAACTCCATTTCAGAGGGAGTGACTACAACGCATAATTGACAGTTTTTTTATGAGCTTGGGATTTACCAAGAGTAAAGTAGATTCCAACTTTTACTACAAGGTTGTGAATGGTGGACTAGTGATATTATTTTTATATGTGGATGACCTATTTCTAATAGGGGACGTGAAGCTCATCACTAAATGTAAATGGAATCTTGCTGCAAAGTTTGAGATAAAAGATTTGGGTATGATGCATTATTTCTTACGTCTAGAGGCATGGCATAAATCGTATGAGATTTTTCCTTAACCAAGGAAAATATGTTGTACATATATACTGAAGAGATCGGGATGAAGGATTGTAAATACATGCCTACACCAGTGGTGATGAACCTGAATTTATTAAGTGGATGTCACCATGTATAGAAACAATATTGGTTTGTTGATGTATTTGACGAACATGAGGCCACGAGATATATTCTTTGTAATGAACATTTTGAGTTAGTACATGGTTGAGTTGATACATGTTCACTTGATTACGACAAAGCAAGTGACTAGTGTGGAACTTAGTATAATCGAGGCAGAGTATATTGCAGCATGTTCCACCAGTTGTGAAGTTGTGTGGCTTCAAAATTTTCTAGTAGGGTTCTTTGATCTTGAGTTATAGGTGACTTGTATCTTTTGTGATAAGCAAAGTTGCATAAAGTCGTCAAAGGACGTTGTGCTTCATGACAAGTCCAAGTACGTTGAGATCATATATGACTACATTCATGACATGGTACAAAAGGGATTTGTGAATCTCCATTATGTTGTGAAATATGAGAAGATAGATGATGTGTTGAGCAAGCCTCTGTCAAGGGTAAAATTTGAATACTTCAAGGACAAGCTTGGAGTGTTCCGACGAGACTTCCCTCGTGAGAGGGAGTGTTGAGTTACATATGCAATTTCATGAGGCGATAGCACAGTTAGTGTGGCACCAGTAGGTAGTCATTCATGGACTAGTCACCTAGATTCTGTGTGAGCTAGGTGAAGTCGTGTAATGACATAAAGGTTTGATGGGATGCCAAGACCCATAAGATCAATTGAATGAATTTCTAACATAATTGATCTTAAGATAAAATTCTAACATGCAAATCATGGTGGCTTAGTATTTACAAAGAAATGTGGTGAAGTCCTTCGAACTGAAACAAAACAATTGATCATAATGGCTATTGGATAGCAAGGGTGAATTCCATTTGCTACAATAAGGAAACCATTTTCAATTAAAATAGAAAAAAGTGGACATACTCCTAGAAAGAAAAGGTAAATGAGGGGGAAATAAAGTAAAATGATGAGTTACGTAGAATTTGTCTACATGTTGGTAATATCTATTTATAAAATAATTCAATGGAATAGCATTTTTGGATAGAACAAAGTGGCATTTGTTGACCATGGGTGGCAAGGTCAATACTCATCCTAGTTAAGATGAGTGTTACAAAATATTTAAAATACAAAAGAAATACTTATGGTTAGAGAATGTTGGGTTATTAATTGAAAACAAAAATCTAGCGCAAAAATCTTGAGCCAACCATTTAAATCTACTCCACCATTTTGCTAGCTTCTTCTACCCATGTCACCATTTTTCATCATGTTTTAGAATTTTTAAAGATAAGATGAAAGAACCATTTAAGAGATAAGATGCATAAGGACATAAATAAATATATACAATGTTATTTCAGATCCAGGATCTAAAAGGCCTGCTCCATTTGCACCCACCCAAAACTACGAACACTAACTGCAAACATCGACTTACATACTCGCATCTCGATCAACCAGTAAAAAATCAATAAAACAGACGAACACGTCCCTTATTCAGTGAAATGTGAATTTATGTATAATGTGAAGTTGATTTTAATGAAATAATAGTCAATCTTATTTGATTTCTGCATTCCACACACAATGGCAAGGTCAGAATTTAAAAAAACTGAAAAAAATGAGGTAAACTTGCAAAACAAGGGTTAGGGTTAAAAAAACTCAAACTTACATAAAATATGCCTAGATCTAAAGTGAAGTTTTGATGGATACTAGATTTAATAGAAAAATAACAAGATAAGGAGATCCTCAACAAAAACATAAGAAAATGTTCTTCTATTTTTTTTCTTGAAGAACATACCTTAATCAACCTTTATTATGATAATCATCATCATCATCATCATCATAATCACATTTAAAATTTCATTATCATCATCATAATCATCATCACCATTCTCATCATCATCATCATCATATAATCACATCATTGTTAATGTCATTATCACCCTCGTTTCTTATCATTATTTTCATCATCATCAATGTTATTTCCATTGACATCACCATCATCATCATCATCACCATCAACATCATGACAATTACCATTTCCATCATCATTATCATCATCATTGTCATCAACATGTTATTTTTAAAAGTGAATATGGCAATCAAGACATGATGTAAGATTCAACCTTCATTTCCAAAAGTGTTCTCCCTAAGATATGTATTTAGATTGTCATTGTAAATCCCAACAAAGTGGTAGAAAAAGATAGCTTTTTTTACCCCAATGATGATCCTAATGAAGTGAGAAAATCCTTTTCATGTGAAGAGCCATCCTACAATTGTGTTGAATAGAGCCTCAAATCAATCACAATGAGAAACTTAAGCTTATAAGTGTCTTGCAATCTTTGGAACAAGGATGCCCTCAAGACTAAGTCAAAATCTTTCTAAAAGTATACAAAACAACAAAAGACTTTGGAATACCATTGAATAACCTCCTCAACAATAGAAGAAAGTATATTTACGATGTGATCTCATGTAATATTTGTTCTGAAACCTTGCTTCTCATACAAATTATTTTTTTCTCCTCCTAAAATATTAGAATATCCGTGTATCTAAAATCATGGAAGAAACTTTAGCAAAGGTATGCCCAATCATGATTGTCCTAAATCCCTTGAATCCTAACTATTGCCCAAACTAAAAGTTAAGTTGATAGCTGTTCTCACCAAGTTTGGGAGGAGAACCAATGTTGTAAACTTTTGAACCAAGTTTGGGAGGAGAACCAATGTTGTAAACTTTTGAAGCAAGGCTAGGACAACACTAAATAAAGAAAGAAGGGTAAATTTGAATATAAGAGAAATGAGAAAAGTAAATATAAAATGGTAATAAAAAATGATAAAACATCTAAATGCCAAATTCCTTCTCTTAATTATGAGAAAAAAATTTAGACAATTTAAAGGCAAAAACTCATGTTTGTACAAAAGTATAATAAACAATTTATGTAACTACAAAAAAAATAACAAACTTGCAAGAGGATGAAGAAAATGCTGCAACAAGATTTTCAAGATATTACATTGTTAGATTCTAGAGGACAAGATGATTTGAAAGGTGGAAAAGAAAAAGAGGACAATGAAAGTTAGCTTAAGAAAACAACTTAGATTTTATTTTTTGTAAAAAAAAATAAAAATGCCTAAGATTGCTCACTAAACTCCAAAACCACTAAATAAAGCAACAATGACTCAAGAATATTACCAAACTACAATTGAATCTGAAGTAGCATAAAAACATGTTGCAACTAGCTTTAATAATGAGAAATAAGAGCACTGCAAAATCTTACACGGGAAGGGAGATCATTTCCAAAACCCATTGTAAGTGTCAACACAAGCTATGCAAGGAAATTATTGATATAGATTCTATGAACAATATGGTAAGTACAAAAATGGTACACCATTATATCCCATATGCATTCCAAAACCATTTCTAGAAAAAAACTACTTTTGGTAAAAAAATTGCAACTTTTAACAACAATTTCAACACATCCAAAAAAAATTTCAATCTCTTAACAACAATTTCAGCCTAATTAAAAGCACTTTCAAAGACTATTTGTTGGTAGATGCCTTTTTTTTTGTCTAATGGCATACAGTGCATTCCAATTCATTGAAGATGCATCCAAGTAGGTTGGTGATATATATTCCAAAACCATTTCTGGAAAAAAAAGCTACTTTTGATCAAAACTTTGGCAACTTTTAACAACTTCTTCAAGACAACCAAAAACATTTTCAAAGATTATTTAATAATGATGCATATTTTGGCAAAATTTTGCATCTCTTAACAACAATTTCAACATAATTAAAACCACTTTCAAATACTATTTTAACAACAATTTCAACATAATTAAAACCACTTTCAAACACTATTTATTGGTAGATGCATTTTTTTGTCCAATGGCACAACATAATTAAAACCACTTTTAAACACTATTTATTGGTAGATGCCTTTTTTTGTCCAATGGCATACAATGCATTCCAATTGATTAAAAGATGCATCCAAGTAGGTTGGTGAGCTGAATTAAAATCCATTCAAATTCACAAATATTATAAATCAGAGTAAATAATTAAGAAACAACCTAGAAAAATGAAACTCCAAGTTTGTTTTAATAACTTGCACATAAAAAGAGTATGTTTACAATCTCTGAACTCTTCTTATTCTTCCCAGAGTTTCTTAGCCTACAAAAAAACTCTATTAAATGACAAAAATGTTTAATAAAAGTAAAAATTCTGCTATAGTTTGAATCAGCCAATGATGATGGCTTAATCTAAACCATTTTTGAAATCCACATCATATTACCCAGCATCTTCAGCCTCTTAATACATCTGCAAAAACATACCTACCCTGAAATATATTACAAAGGCTGAAGTTGTTTTCTCAAAACTTTGCTTACTTGGGGTGTTATGACAAAATTTAAATGCTAAGAACAAAAGTGAAAATCTAAATAAAAAAGTAAAAATATTAAAAATGAGGTGAAAGGCAAAGGCTTGCATACCTTAATCAACCTTCATGTCTGGCCTCGGTTCAAAGGCTACTGGCATCTCCCAGCAGTCCCCTATACTTTCAGTGGTGTCTATTATACTTTCAGTGGTTTCTATTAAAGGATGGTCGGGAAGCCAACTCCAAGGACGATTGGGAAGCCAACTCCATGTGTTTTCAGTGATACCATAAGCAAGGATCTCACTCACCTTCCTTTGCTGAAAGACTATGAAGTATATGCTATCCCCCACTACTACGCAACATGTTTTGCAGTGAACAAAATACCTCTTGCCATTCATAGAATATCTCCTGCCATTCATAGATAATCTCTTAAGATGGGAAGGAGGAATTCTTGCAATCTCCTTCCACCAAGACGACGACGAAGAGGAGTTGAGGTTTACCTTCTCCAACTCCCATATAATAACGTCCAAAAGCTTCTCACTATTTCTCACTATGTGCGCCGCGACTAGAACCCGTGACCCGCAATTCAACAGGTGAGGCACCATGTATACTCCGCGGTCAGCTATCTCAGGCAATGGCCTAAAGATGGAAGTCCCACTCCCCTCTCCAATATTGTAACCCACAACGGTCCGCCGCAGAGAAATGGTCGCCAAACAGTATAAATAGCCGTTGCAGAAAACCAGCTGCTTCCCCACATGCTTCACATTTTCTGGCAGCTTTCTCCATGACTTGTCAATGGAATCGTATATTTCGACTTTAAGTGAAAGACTTTGTTTTGCCGTGCCCATCACCACGACTTTGTATGCGTCACCACTGTCACTCATGATGCCGGCGTTTAGGATGACGTCCAATGAAAAAACGGGAAGTTCTACATGCGTTCTTGTGAGAGGATTGCAAACAACAAATGGCATCCGCACATCAATATCACGAATACGACCACAACAAGAAGAGGCCAGCTGCGGATCCGTGGCAGAATGAAATAAATTGGATTTGTTGGAGGAAAGACAGGGAGACAGCCGAGATCTCCTTCCAGGTCTGATCGAAGAAACAGGAAGCCAATGATCCGGGGCTTGCACAGGGACCCACGCATTCACCCATTTATGTGATGCGCCTTCTACCACTGTAACCAGCCATGGGTTCTTGTTAGGGGTTTTCTTAACCCAACTATTTGTTATAAATTCTCTGGACGACAAAAGGACATTCCATTCCTTGGACACACTGCGAATCTGCATACAGACTCTATTGGCAACCAAGCCCATATTTCCTTCATTAGATTCACATGCAAACACGGACCAATCACAACACTTGTTCATGTTACCCATTTCACTTAACCTAGAAGATAGAAGATGAAAGACGAAGAGAGTGAACACGCACAATCTAAAACACAATGATTACTAATGGCTCCCACTCACATAATGGTTCTCAAACATACTTCACAAATATCTTTAAATCCAAAACTCAAAAACTAGTTTATATAGGAGTTTGTCTACTCTCTGTGTCAAATCCGAAAGAGCATGGGCACGGAGCATAAGGCATGGAGCATGTACACCTATACCCAAAGGGGATCTCAAAGTCCCAAAAGTCCCACAATGTGACTTTAAAGAATATATTATTATTGAAATTTGCAATACAATATTATTATATCCAAAATCTAATTTTTTGAGCGGAATTAATTTATAATGGACCAAAAATTCATTAGGCACCATCACCAAATAGACAAAAAGCTTAGAAGTCTGCTTTGTAAATTTTGTGGAAAAAAAAATTAAAAAAAAACAATATTTTAAACACTTTCTTAATAAAATTTGAAAAAAATATATTAATATATACATTATAATATATAGAGAGTTCACGAATATTGCAAATCTAAAACTTGATAGGGTATGTACACCTCTACGCAAAGGGGTCCCAAAGTCTTGCAAATGTGAACTTAAAAATATATTATTATTATTATTATTATTATATTATTATTATTTTATTTTGCATTTCAATATTATTGCATCCAAAACCTAATTCTTTGAGTAGAATTAGTTACAATGGGACAAAAATCCATTCATTACCAAATAGACCAAGATGGCCATGCTATGTACATTTTGTGGGAAATAAAATAAAAAAAATTTCAATATTCTAAACACTCTTAATAAACTTTGAAAAAACCATTAAAGTATGCATTATAATATGTTGAATAAATTTCACTTATGACCCTAATGGTCTTTAAATACATATTTTACATAACCTTAATAAGATTTGTGGAACACATTGGTTTGAGTGGACATCCCTAGCCGTTCCACATATTGGGTCATCATTTACATCATAAATTACCTTAACACTTATTTGTACACATAGGACTTAAGCCTCATTAGTAATAATCTCACTTGAGAAAATATAAATTTTATGACATAATATTATGGGATACTTAATGTTCCCAAACAATTTTATGTAAGAGCAATAAAGAGGTAATAGATTGATGACTTACTATTAGAACATTATTACACCTAAGGACCTTAGTCATACATCATTTTGGGTGATTAATTGGTCCAAAACTGGCTAATAATTACAATCCAAGGTTGTTAGAAGTTAGTTAGGGTAAATGATGGCTTAATCCACCAAAGTATGGGCCAAAATTAGTCAAATATAGTTGTTGGCGCCCTAATAATGACCACCACCAACATTTTTCCCACAATCTGAGCTAAGGCGCCTTGTTTCCCTATTTTAAGGAAATTGTTTTTGACTTAAGGCACCCATGCATTGAACCTAGTCATTTTGATCCTTTCTTAGTTGTTTTGGCCTATACTTGGATACCTAAATCCCCCAATCTTATCCACCAGATGTGTGAGTCTTATTAATATCTTCGCATGCCTATCCAATGTTCACATGGACAATTTGTACTGTTTAGTTAGATTTGGAGCCTATTGGTCAACCTAAGGGGGATTAAGGTCCAATGTAAGCTAGCCACTTGGACAACCTCCAAAGGAAAACAAATTCTTCTTATTGTTATATAAGGAGGATCACAACTCATTGTTGGGTTGGACAGTTAATAAAATATGATATTTGATCATTTGTTTTTCTGGTTTTTAACAATTATATTACTGGTTTTTATCATTTGTGACTGGTTTTTATCATTTATATTCCAGAATTTTTTTTTCACTAATATCTTGCATACTTAGCCATTTATTTCAACTGTGAAGTAATCTATAGATTGCTAAGATCCTACTATGATATAGATTTCACACTTACTCTACATAGATAATTTGAAAAACGATATCTCATATGTTGGACTATGAAATCCCTTAAATATTTAAACAAAAAGAGTCAAGGGAGCTCAAAATTAGATAGTTCATTAGGCACAATATTTCCTAACAATTTCCAAATGGGGTAGCAAGCTAAGTGGGCTTGACTATGGGTAAAACGTCAAAGTTAAGTGCACTTGAGCCAAATGACTCTTGGAATGGATGCCCTCTCGAGAATCATTTGCTACCATGTGAAATCCCAGAAGTGGTGCAATGAGTGCTAAGTGGGCTATTAAAAAAATACAAGAAATTGGTCAGTTGTAACTATACTCATGAGTTATGGGATATGGGTCATAGACTAATGTCTAACTCTATGTTGATAATCCCAAATTTTTTTTATCATATGTTGGACTTCGAAATCTCCTAAATATTTAAATAATGAGCATATCCATATATATCAATGTATCAAAGGAAAACATAAGTAAAAATTATTGTGAAGAACTGCTAGGTTCCACATAGGATCCAGTAGTAGAAAGAAGGTGAAAAATCCAACATGGAATATTGGCTACAAATTTAAGGGAAAAATAATCGATTATATAATGCTCTCCAAAAATTTGAGGCTAAGATAGTGAGGTAGGTGCAAGTAGTAGAGGGGAGAGGGGAGCAGATAGGAAGGGGGAGGGAGGTCATGAGGGAGGTCATTCATGACCTTGATGAAATAAAATATATAGAGTATGCTTGGGTCTTAGCATCACCACAAATAATGAGTTGGAAACCTTTACATTGCCAAGGGGACTCAAAAGTAATGGAGTTAGTAAAGTCACAATAATTGGAGACTTTGTGGTTATTATAAGAGCTCTTCATTGTTGGACATTCTCATATAGCCTCCTTTTACTAGATTATCTCAACGAATTATGGCTATAGCAAGATAATTTAATTCTATCGAATTTTACCTCATCTCCTATCAATTAATTAAAAAGAAAATAATGGATCTTAATAAATAAAGGCATCATTAGTATAAAATATGAGGCTGGGAAGGGATAGACATAGGAAATTTAATCCATGTCTCCCCTCACATAAATGTCATTAAGGTAATTTCATTACACCTGAACATGAAATCAAAGGAAAGTATGTCAATTAAACCCCATCACCTTTCCCCAAGACTATTTAACCTTCTCACAATGATGTTAATGTAGGTATGGGTGACAAGTTTGGCCTCATGTGTGGGAATTTTTGGATGTTCGCTAGAATAAATATGGCAAGAGTGGAATCCAAACATGCATCATTTGGTAAGCCTAGAGTAGTGCTAAGCTTCCATCCAGTTCTAGTTAATCTTCATTGGAGGGCTCTTTATGGGAAGGTAAGCCTTACATGGTACAATTCAACTATAAAAATTGTTGTTGCATAATCTATTGATTTGAAGGAGATATATAGTGGTATAGAACACTTTGAGAGATGAGGAGACCAACAAAATCATGGCTTCCTCAACTAAGAAATGGAGTAAATGTAAGGAGGAAATAAAGATTCATACAAGAGAGAAGAGCCAATTTTGTGACTACTGCATCACTAAAGTGAGTGAGAACATCATCAAGTGGCAAGAATGAGACACAAAAACATAGGATTTCATGATAGCTTACTGACCAATAATACAATCTATGATTAGTAAAACGATGCACTACCTTGATCTCCCTAGTCCTACAATTCGTACATTTCATGTGGATACTTTGGATGATTCATCCTCATGTGAATTTCCTGAAAATACAAGTTATTTTGATGTTCTTCACCTAAGACATGTACTCAAAGCTTCAATTGACCATCTAGGTGCCCTTTCCATTGAGGAAATGGAAGAAGATGGAATTGCAAAATAAGTGAACTTGAACAACCTTGTCCACTTAAGGCATAGTTAAATTTATGGTTTATTATTGTATTATCACTTTGTTTTTATTTTAGGATAGTTCATTAGGAATTAAACCTACCCATTGACAACTACATGTTTTTGGAAGTTTCAATGCAAACAAATTTTTGGATGGAACATGTTCACAAGAAGACTAGAGGCAAGGCTATAGTGCATACATTGACTTTTGTAACTCTAGCTATATATGAAAACCACAATCCTTTTAATACAACCATTTAATCGTTATTGTGAAAAAAAAACTAAAAGTAAGGTCTCCTTCATCACAAAGAATAATTCAAACTCTAAAAAGATGTCATGTCGAATGTCAATTGCAAGTGTTCAAAGTCGGGGTAAAAATATCAATGTGAAAACCAATAAAAATTTTCAAGGTGATTGTCAACCGGACTATATGAAATGGTATCTTCACTCGACTACTTTAACTTCATCTCATCTAATTATATATATTTGATAATTAAAATATATTTTAATATAAGATCAAGTCAAATATTATAGAAATTTATAAAAAAAAATGGAAAAATGACTACAACATTCTCTATAAGATAATAATGTGTATTTAGATAATGTAATATCCAATTAACCATTGTGAACCAATATCAAAGGTAGTAGTGTTATAGGCTAATGTGTTAATATCTAGAATGAAAACCAACCCAACTAGTGGGGGTTGCATTTTGGTATTGGGGATTACATAATCATTAATGTCAAATCAACTTGTTGTAAATATAGTGATTTTATTATTCATAATACTTTGAAGGCCATTCCAAACCAAAATGGAATGATTGGTTTCGGTCTAAGGGATTACATAGTAGTCAATGCCAAATAATTTTGGTGTAAACATGTGTAAATGTAATGATTATATTATGAATAATACTTGAAGGAAATTCTAACAACAATGGAAGGATTGGTTGTGCTAAAGATAATGATTATATTATGTGTGGCATTCCAAGGCAATCCCAAAAAACAATGGAGGGATTGGTTATGGTAATCACATTTTTTTATATAAATTGTGTATTATCAATATATAGATTTAGGGTCCTCACATGAAGATGAGGGATCTTTTAGGTGCAATTGTAGATTCGTGAAATGATCAAGAGTTTAGAAAATAAAAAATGCTCGAGCATTTATTACATCTAGTCATGGGCATGATCGGGCCTCCCATGTCAGTTAAAATGCATGATAGGAAACAAAAGTGCTCAAGAATTATTTAACTGCATGATGCTCAAGCATTATAACTCTCTACCAATATGTAATTACATAACGCTAGAGCATTATGTATTACCTAACGCTAGAGTGTTATGTATTACATAACGCTAGAGCGTTATGTATTACATAACACTCGAGCATTATTTAGTCCATAAACGCTTGAGCATTTTACTTAACATAGTATAAACCCAAAAGGGGTCGTGACTGACCTCCATTCCGTGTCCAATAGAAAATAATAGCCACGAGAAAGTGGTGAGGAGAAGCAAGAATTATCAAGCATTCTACAATAATAGAGGGGGAAATTGGATGAGGATGACATAAATTTGAATAGGAGGGAAAATTGGAAGAGTAGGCATGGTTCCTTAAGCAACTATGCTCTTGAATTTTTCCTCATTTCCTTATTAAACATATAATTTTTGTTGTTTCCCCAATTTGTAAATCCAATTAAATGAAACCAAAAATTAAATTTCCATAACAAATTACATACTAAATCCATAACCATAGTCTAATTATGTACCAAATCCAACTTGAAAATGAATGGGTTCACAAATGTTGAGGATCTCACTAAATGTAATGTACCCAAACAAAGATTTAGCCACATTAACTCAAAAATGGCATTCTTGGACTTATAACTTGAAAAACATTTGGTTCAAACACTACTGGACTAATACTAAATATTTCAAATGGAGTTGCTAGAACACCTATAGACTCTAAACAACTCAAAATATACACATCCCATACACCTAACCAAATTCACTTAGGGATTTGCTTTTATATTTTTCATATTTCGAAGTGCATCGCACTCGGGAAAGGCCAAAAATTACCAAAGGCAATGGCCCCAGGAATTGTGTGGAAACTTCTATGTTTCTAGTGAAATACTAGAAATAATAGTAAGGAATTGTACTTCATATTTGAGAAACATGGTCAGATACATATGCATCAATTTGAAATTATGAGGGATTGGCTCATTATTTCATCACATAAAGGAAGACTAGCTCGAATTTGACTAGTAAAGACTACTGGTTTCCAACTCTTTCCAAACACACTAAGACTCTCCCAAATTCGACCATAGAGGCTCATATATATATATATATATATTAAAACACCCCAAACTAAGCTATATGGCTCACATACTAATTACAGAGAACACTTATGGAGTATTTACAACACAAAAATTAAGTTTGCTTTACCATTTGTGCATATTTTTACAAAGAACATTTAACATTGGAGAATGGACATGAAACTGTTGGAGAAACACAATGGAGCTTTATTTTTATTGGATGGATACTTTCATAAATTCCATGGCTATAAATACAGATGCAAATATAGATAAATCTATTACATTTGATAGGAAAAGATAACCAGAAGAAAATCTTGACAATACAGACCAAGAAAATGGATTTTTCATTACAAAAACTCTTTCCTCTTGAAGGACCACAACCTTGAATTTTGATCTACATCAATGGATGTTCCCTCCACTAGATAGAGGGTTTTTAAAACCAATACAACAACCAAGATACACTTTACACACCATAGGTGCGCTCTCCTCATCCTAGAACACAAAAAATCAAAACTAGCTCTGAAAACAGTCCTCCCCAGTCCTCCCCACCCAAGATTTCATGTCCTCGAGCAATTTCAATCTAGTTGTAGAAGTACTTGCTTTCTTTTCCCCAAATTTATACACAAACCATTTATTTGCATCCGCCTTAAGTGGTGACTGTTTAGATGGTTGTAACTTCAAGTGAACCAAATCACCAACTTAGTTTTCCACAAACTGAATCACATTAAAACTGAAAATGATATCATGATTCTAATCGGAAGGAGGTGAAGTATCATATTCTCAATGTATGCCCCTGCAAGGTACTCAAGATCTGCTGCTGAATTGTCAAGCATTGAGTTTTCAAGATCTCAATCTAGTCTTAAAAGATCCATCATGCTTTTTTGGCGGAAACTCTAATTACAACCATCCAACTCTCATACTCTAACTACTTTTTTCATGCATGATTCCTCAAGCTGCCATTTATGTAAAGGTTGAACCTATTACCATAGATAGTGGCCAACAGATACATCCAAGTGATGTCTACAGTTCTACTGCCATACTTGATTCTAATTACTGGAAAAATAAGTCCGTCTTTCTTATTGGTCATAATTTACAGCTACTTATGATATCTAACAAACCCCTCAAATGGTAGTGCCTTTCCCCATGCTATTGTATGTCCAACTCAGTTGAAACAAATGAATCCCATAATGATCCCAAGGTCCCAAATGAACCTGAGAATTGCAAGGTGTCTACTACATCGACCTCTACACTACATAGTATCAGCATAAGGATCCTTATGAAAACTCCCAAACCGACTAACAGGAAAATATTGTGTCCATTCTTCATAAAATTCCCCACTTAGGAAACAATTCCACTAATCCACATGGATAGACTCCTAAAAATGATGGCTGGCTTGCTCTCCTTTTCCAGCTACTAAATTGTAGAACCAAAAAATATCAGGATCTCACTGTCGATGTTACACCCCTCCAAACAGATAAAATTGGAAACCCTAATTTCTACAGTTTCTGCAGAATTTAGGTCAAAATTGAAAATTCTCGGATCTGAGATCTGACTCCACATATGAATGTTACCTCCTAGGTAGAGTTCAATAATTCTAAGATAGAGCTTTATATGAGGATGGAAAGGATTATAACTGAAAGCCCTAGTTTCCAACTTTCGGCAATTGCTACAAGTATTTGTCGCAATGCTTTCTACCAGTCCTGCTGATACCATGTTAGAATTTTAACTTAAGAGCAATTATGTTAGAATTTCATTTAATTTATCACATCACATCATAATAATTGCATGCATAAGGATAATTGAAAGAAATACATTTAACAATAGACACAAATATTTATCCTAGGAAAACCCTCTAATGGGAATAACCTAGTAGAACTTCTCAGTATAGATTCATCAACAAAGTACAATGTCAATACAATTAAGAGATAAAGCTCTCTCACATTAAAAAAATACACAAAAGGAAAAGATAAGATAACCCCGAGAATATGTCTTCCTTTAGCTGCTAGTATTCTCTTCCTCTTGTGCAGTTCTCTCTCTCTTGCTTGATCAAACTTATATGATATCTCCAAATGAGTAATTTTCCCTCATTTATACACTTTTCTCGTTGATTTTTTCACTATAGAGACGAATTCACTGGGGAAAGTTTTCCCATTGTTTGGGGCAGTTTGACCCATTGATCTCTGTGCGGATGACTTGTTTATTTTCACTTGATTTCTTGAGAGTATATCTTTAGCATTATTTTTTTAGGGTTTTACATTAGGATTTATGAAAATATCAACATTGCAAAGATAAGGTAGTTACCTTATTATTTCAAATATTTTAGAGTCTTGTGTGAGCATTGCAGTTGAAGAAAAGAGATAAGTTTCAAAGAATAATTGCTTTTGGACATAGCTATCTATGACATTGTTTTTTCTCTTGTAGACAAAGTGAGGTAAGACAAATCTGCAATGATATACAAAATGCATCTGTCATGAAAAATATGTTTCTTTTACTTACTATACATCATATATTTTAGTCTACAAGCCTCTTGATTACAACTAAAACCTTAATCCTGAGGATGAATTACAGTTTCGATACTAGACTTCTCTCCTCTGCTTTGTTACATCCTAAGAAGTTTCATAAGTTACATCATACTTACATACAAAAGTATACAATATACATAATTACATGTGGAAGTATTTATTTAGAGGATATTTGTATTGTTTGGAAGTTGCTTTAGAAAACACATCAAATTATTGAGGGATATCGGTGTACATACATCATGTGATTAATTTTACTTAGGTCAATGATCTAATCACTGTGCATAATTGACATATAATTGCTTGGTAGGTGAATTACTCAACAACATGTCTTGAATTCCATGCTCCTCCTAGTTTATTATAAATGGGAATGATATCTATGTAGTCATATAACAATTATATAGATTCAATCCTTCTATTAGTGTTATTCCATGTTTATGTTTTGTTTTATGTGTATGGATTTAAAGCTTCTGTATGGTCCTGATTAGTGCTCTTTTTTTCTAAACATGGTATCAGAGTGTGGGACATAGAGATATCCCCATTGATTTTGTTTTCATTGGTTGTGGCCTCAGTTTGTACTATGACCATGACCCTATGTTTTCCCAGCTGATCGCACTCTCCTTGTGGTTCGAACAACTACCCCATGTGTTGTGTATTCCTCCTTAGTGGTTTCTCCTTTCTTATGGCTTTGCGAAAGTCATGTATAGGTTTTGGTGTATTTTATTTTAATGCTTTGTGAACCTATTTCAAATCCATCCATCTTTGAATAGAACTTGTGCAAGGTTTCTCATAGATATGAGTGGAGGATTTATAATGGCATTATAATGTGTCTCCATGGTCATATTTGTTGAGTTTTGTGGCCCTTCTTGTGGTCTCCTTTTGTTTCTTCTAAAAGGGGATATTGTTACCTTGATGGAATTTTACTCTTGTTTTCCATTGTTCACAGATTCGTGTTCGAAGAAGGTATGTATTTGCAATAGGTTCCTATACCACTTTATCATGGCCCTTTGATTGCATGAGTTCAATTCTCTTTGTGTGAGGAATTTGACTGGTGCTATATATTTTGTGTTAATTGGACTTTTGTATCCTCACATTCATGTATTTCACACCCTCTATATTGTTTGGTTTACCTTGTGTGCGTATTTTCCATAGAAATGACCTTAGGTGGAGAGGTATTTTATCCTTTTCTTTCAGGATTCTTCCAGTATATTTTGGATCTATGGAATCGGTAGATTTGGGATCTACTATGTAGTCTGTATTTGAGTTTTTTTGGGGGGGGACATTATCCATATTCATAATTATGCATTGTTATTTAGGTTTGCAGCATGAATTGACCCTTGGATGGTTAGAGAACCTAGATCTTTGGACCTCTTTGTTTATAATCATGAATTGGATCCTTGGATGATTCATGTGGATTCTCTAGTCATATACTTAGATATGGCGTGCGCAACATTTTGAGACATCCCTTAGCCCTAGGATCTATCTTATAGAAGCTTGGATCATGCTCCTCAATTGGATGGATAAAGGATTGCCATCTTATTAGCACAATTTCTTCAAAGCATATGGTACTTTCAATATGCATCATCCTCAATATTTTGGTTATTATGTGGATTGTTTGTATTATGATTTTCCCACTTGCCTATTTTTATATGTTGTATTTAGAAAAGGGAATGAGCACTTGTGTCATAGATAAAGTTTTTCTTGATCTTAACACTCATGCTAGAAGTAATGGTCTTCCAAATTTTATATGGTCGTGGCAGATACTTTTATGTAGAGGATATTTTATATCTTTGACAATTACATAGTCATGTGGAATTGATTTAAAGGTGAATCTTTCCTTTGTAAATATTTAGGTAATATATGAATCTTGGATTTTTTCTTATCCATGCATGGTTGCTTGGAGCTATTATATGGATCTTTGTGTTAGATTATTATAAATACTCAGAGGGGGGTGAATTAGTGTTAGTGAAGTTATGAACAATTTTTACTTCATATCATATTTAAACTTGAACTCAAATTATGCATTCACATAAACAATAACATTCATCCACATATGCAAAAAATACATAACACAAGGCTTTTACGTGGAAATCCAAACGGAAGAAAAACATGGAATGTTCTCTTATATTAAAAGATTACATTCATGAAAGCAAAAACTTCCAAATTTCTCTAGAACCAACTAGAAGGAGGCACCACCCCCTAGTTTTATAGGCACTGACCAGAAGGAAGCACCAACTCCTTGATTTACCATCTTCAATTGGAAGGAGGAACTGACCCCCTATTGCTTTCCCTATCCTACCACCATGATATGTCTGTACAAGATACTTATTTTGTATTCTACCAATCCATGCACACGACATATTAACTGCTTTTCGTTCCGTTTTAGGCACTTTCTATATGTTGTGATGTTTCTATCTATGAACTGTATCCCATACTTCACTTCACTGCATCAGCATTACACACTTGAATTCATACTTCCAAAATGGTGCATTGCTTATTCATGCATTTTGCTTATGCACATCTACAAACTCAACTGATATTGCACATCCTGTGCTATGTTGCAGTTCTGACATTGTGCATCTGTATCAGATCACATAGATAATTTTGTGCACCTTTTTCTATGCCATAGTTTTGTCTTAGCACATGAGTTTTAGATAATATGTGACCTTCTACATACCATCTGCAATACAGCCTTTTTGTTCTTACACACTTGTCTTAGATAAACCTCATCAAAATGCGCATCTTCTACTATGCTGCATTTCTGTCTTCTCGCATTTGTATCAGATGTACTGTTTCATCTTCTACTTCACTTGTTGTTCTTCAACACTTCACTTCATCTTTCTATGCATCATTTGTTGTACTACATTTTTTTCATTAATCTCTTCTACTAAATTATTTTGTTCCAGTTCCATGAGTCATCGATACCCCAAAAATTAGAAGCTTGCCAAATTGAATTCCTACCACTTTTGCCTCTTGAAGATTCAAGCAACAAGCTTACTTCAACTCTCCAACTCCGCTTCTTATTTTTACTTGGTCTGCGCAAACTATATGTCTACAAGTTTTTCATAGCATCCCTTCCTCCTTGCTTTTCGGTCAAGCTAATTTCTACATCTGCCACTTGTAATGATATCTGCAACTAAGGTGTCATCCCTTGTGGGTATTTTGCATACTTGGTCCTTTGCATTGTGGGTCTTGTGAACTTTGGAACCACTCCATGTGGGTACTTGTGCCATTGAAGTACCATTGCTTCTGGGTATTGTGCACTCGACTTCTTCGACCACATCTTGTTTCTGGGACTCTTGTGCACTTCAAATACTTGTATACTTCTTCTGATTGGTGAGTCTTGTGCACTTCTAGGACTTGCATTACTATCCAACCAATTCTTTCTCTCGAACTTCTTGCACACTCCCAAGACTCATCCTACCATATTCTTGGAATTAAGTTTGAATAATATGGATGGTGTCTTGCACACATAGCTTAATTACTTCTTCAAACTAGATGTACCTCTACAATCTATATGTTCATCTTCAAACTAGATGTACCTCTACAATCTATATGTACTTCTTCAAAATAGATCTCATATACTTCTTCAAATTGGAATAAGTATATTGAATCGTCTTTGACATTAGTTGACATCAATGACAACCAAATTTAAACAATCTCCCCCTTTGGAATTGATGTCAACACCTCATGAAGCTGTGCACATCAACACCTCATAAAGTTGTGCTCTTCCTCTATTTTGTTCATAGTACTCCCCTTATGCTCTTTGCAGTTTGAGCATCTACTCATTTTCTATTATTGTTTACTTTCATTTCTGCATGGATCTATTCCACTAATGCATGCTTCATGATCTTTCATCATTTTTCATTTGCACGACCTCCAATCAATACTTCTCTGTTTTTTTTCATCTAATAATGCGCAAATCTCATGCTTCATGACAAAATTACATGCTTCGTGATCTTTCTCCCCCTTTGACATCAATGGAAAAGAGGTGCCTTTAATGAACAAGTTAAGGTTCTTCTTTCTGAAAATTTGTGTTGGCCTTCATACATTTTCTTACTCCAATTACTTCCCCCATCTTCATGCTTTATTCTTTTCCTAAGGAGTAATGTTTTCTACTCACGTTCCTAATTGAACTGTAGTTGCAAACTTCTATAGAGTTGCCTTTGCAACTACAACCTTTTTCTTTCATTTTTCCTTCCTTAAATGAGATTCTTTCTTCCACCTTCTCATCATGGATTGAATTCAGAGTATCTACACATTCATCAATTGTATCTCCGATTTCCCTTTGTAATTGTGAGAAAGATTATGTGATACTAAAGGATTCTTTCTATAGTGGTTCAAGCCTGTTAATGATCTTCCGTTGTTCTTCCCGAATCCTACTTACTTCTTGCTACTACTTATTGTACTCACCCATCTTGTTCATCTTCTCAATAGTTGGTAGGAAATGAAAGATACCACCGATATTTTGTTCCAATTATTGCACATCCTGAAGACTCTTACCTACTTCAGTTAATTGTTCATTTGCAATTAGCTTTCCCCATAGGTGAGCACTTTCTTGATGCAGCTCCACACATTTTAACTCCAAGGTCCCACTGTTCTCAATTGCAATGTTTATTCTCTCCATCCTATTTTCATGTTCTACCCTAACCTTTGGAGGGGTTCCTAGTGGTTGTTTAAGTGATAGAGATTCAACTTTTCCTTGCAATTCTTGGATAGCCTTGACCTATATTTACCACTTTTATTACTGGAGAAGTTTCTTCATCATATTGAACCTATGTAAGCACATTGAACACTTCTTCCACTACCCAATATATATTTAGGGAATTATGTTGTACTTTATCCACTTACTGCTTTAGATTATTACCTCTTGTGACTAGTTCTTCTTCTTTCTTTTCCAACTCTGATGTCTTTTGTGCAGTCTTTTCTTTTTCTATCTTTAGGCCATAACATTCTTCCTGTAGAATTTCCTTCTCACTCTGGATTTTATACCAGTTATCTATCACATATTCATGTCTCCATCTAATTTCCTAAAAAATGGTTGTGTGTAGTGCATGTATCTCATTTAAAGGTAAGTGTGACAGATTTATTTCTACATGAATTATTGCTTTCTGCATCTCTTGAGTCGGAAGCGTCAAAGATGCAGATAAAATATTCTGTGTTTGATGCAACTCTATTTCCTTTGTCTGTGTGATAGGATGTGTCTATGAACTACCTATATGTGTGTTTGAGCATGCTTCCACATCATTTCTTCCTTATCCCTAGGTTTTCAATATCAATTTCTCCATTGTTGCAAACTTTTCTTCGAACTGAAGCACGATCTCCTCTTGCTACGTCACAAGATCTTCAATTTCGCCCTTTGTAGCCATATTCTCTATTGCTTCTTCAGTATCTTTTCTAACCTCCACACCAATTCGTGTAATATCATCCAATGTTAGTGCCAGAACAAGGTTAGGTTTGGATGATTTCCTTTTCTTCCTTGAAGCCTCTCCAGAATGAGTCGTTTTTGTTCTCTTCTTAGCTGGAGCATATTGTTGTGTTGGTTTAGGAGGAATTCCTGCGCCAATAGTTTCCTATTCTATGGTTGTTGGCTTATTACGTAATTCTCGTTGTGCATCTTCTTTTCTTCTTTTGTTAATGGAATCCTCCATGTTGGATCCCATTCTTGGATGAATTTTGCATTATCATCCTTAGAACAAATAAACATGGTAGGTAACCATTGCCTATTATGATCCCTCTTGGATCGTATGTAATTTTGATGCATTCCAATTTGAAACACACAATTCCCTTGTAGGATTCAATTATGTGAGTCTGTAAGTGTGGAGTCTTGCATAGAATGAATCTAATATCCTCACTGTATGTGTAAAATTTGACGTTGTTGTCTTCATTTTTACGTGCAATCTTAGAGAACCACCTATTTGTATGTATAGCTGCTACGAATGGCCTTCTATTCCTGTTAAGGAATTGAATCCCCTCTGGTTCTTTAAATACTGTAAGAGAAATACATATCAATAATCAGGTATAAAGAAAGGGGTTACCTTTTGCTTATGTTTCTAGGTAGTGTTCCATAAATTTGTTCAACAAGAATGTTGACTAGTTTATTTGTACTCTCTCCAAACACTTCTTTGTGGCTAGAATGATTGCTGCAGATACTTGGCCCTAGTTATAGCTAGTATGCGCCCTCCTTGGAGTCTCCTTCACTCTTTTGGTTCCCACATGGTTCAGTTATTCTTCGTTCTACTCTAGTTGACTAATCATTAACCATCGGTGGCCACTAGACCTTATCAGGAGATGGTTCCAATGCAAACTAAGCCATGACTTGAGGATAATTCGAACTCTCCTAAGGGTATTGAATTCATTCTATTGTATTGCCATATTTTTTCCAGCTTACAATTGATTAATGTATCAACATCAGGTTCTCACATATTTTGAGTTTATATGTGAATTTGATCATACTTCTTGCTAATTCTTCTCTTCAGTTAACACAGTGAAATTGTGAGGTTTGTTCAAGCTTAGTGATCTACCCCTGTGGAATTTCACAGAGATGTTGTAGAGAGATTAAGTAAAGATATATGAAAATAATTTTCTTAGCTTGGAAAGGGTATAAAATTCCATATTTATATTTCTTAGAATCATTCCCTCCCAAATGTTTTGGAAGGAAAATAAAAAACATTAAAAGGTATAGTTACCTTGTGTTAATAATATACACTAACATAAGAGGGTTGGGAAAGAACTCCAATTTTTTTTCCTTTGGTAGTTTAGTTGACCTACATAAGCCTACTATTATATTGATCCAAGAGACAATGAGAAAGAGTAAAAGGATAGTGGAGGAATTTGCAAAGACTTGGAAGGAATACAAATTTTTAGTCATTTATTCTACAAGGTGTTCTATTGGTTTGTTAAAGTATAATTTTTATGGAATACCCAACATTCTATGATAAACAACTTATGGAACCCTTGAGTGTCATGTCCTGAACTTTTATTTTTTAATCCTTTGATTAAAATAATTAAACTTGGCCAAAAATTATTTGATAAATTCAAGATAATCATTAAAGTTGGTAGCATTGTTTCCTGGGTTTTCACCCAAGCATGTGCTAATGTGCACCTACTAACTAGTAGTAGTCGTCTCGATTAAAGCAGTAAAACAAAATGTAAAAACTTGAAGATAAATCCAACATGTGCATGTAAAAACTTGAAAGTAAATAGCAAAGAACTCAGATCTCAATGCAAAACAGATTCTTTATTCATGGAAAAAATAGTTTTACAGAAATCATATTACCTCGATGGTGAGGATTGTTGAGGTTGAGCAACTGCAAGGTTGAGATGCTCCAATGTTCCAATGGTCTCTTCTTTTCCAATGCTTCAATGGTTGGGAAAATCTCAAAAGATGGGCAAAGCTCAAGATGGATTTTGGTAGCATGAGGATAGGATGAATATGGAATGAATAGTGAGGAGCCCCTATCACCTTTTTATAGTTTTTTGGTGATGGAGAATACAACCATGGTTTTGAGGAAACCAATGGTATTGCTAAAAATGGTTTAGGTTTCTTTTTCCCTCTTTTTCATTTTTTGAATATTATTCCCTTTTAATTGATTTTTGGGAATTTTTGACCCTTTTTGAGGGTTTTTTTTTGTGTTTTTTAAGGAAAAATGAATATTTTAAGGAGAAAAAGATGTATTTTGGTCTTTTTGGTGACCTTTTGAAGGTTTTAGAAGCAAAAATGGTAGGAAAAGTGGACAAATGGGTCATGTGCATAGGGAAATGAGCTAGTGACCACTTTTTGGGTGTTAACAGATTACCCCCTGATGTGTGAGGGCAGGAGCTCATCATATGGCCGATATACATCATAGTTTCTTTGTCTTTTTCCTGGTATTTGGAGGAGATAAGAGACCGATTGGAGAATGGAACACCGAGCCCATGCAAACTGTAAAAACTAAAAATACATGTCCTCAAAATCAATGAGAAATAATATATGATAATGGATGAGGTGGGCATACCCATGCTCGTATTAAGATATAAAAATAACAATGAGCCCCAAAAAGGGGACCTGATCAATAGATATAAACCTGTTGTGTACATCATAATGGTCCAGAGGGGACACAATGCTGGGACATACTCATGGCCATACCATGACTGATATGAAAAAATGATACATTGGAAAATTATCAATCATTTTGCGTGGTGTCAGAAGGACTAATAAAATGCTTGATCTGAAGGTGTCCAACAACTGTGGGGACTCAAAAAATGTGATTCAAAATTTGAAAAGTATACTGAACTGTACACTCGAGGAAGTATACAACTGGGGTACTTCCAAATGTTGTCGCCTAACGCAGCCCGGATATCCATAGGAACATATAATTGGTTGTTCCTAAAGTACACTCACGAATGTGCTAGAGTCAGGTGACATCCAGGGTCTTCAACTAATAACGAAACGGATCGATACCCTGTACGAATCTCAACGATGCTATCAAGGTGTTGACATCGAGCATGTGAGAAACAATCATTTGGAGAGGCACTAATGAATCCTTTCAAAATGATCCGTAGGCACTCACCACTAATGGTGATGAGTCCAAGGCACAGGGACCTCTGGGTCTATCCTTTGGAATAGATTGGTTGGCGTCGACAGAGGGAGACCTTGGAAATACCAAGGCAATTATGTTTCCTTGATAGGAGCGCGAGGTGGACAACCAAAATGGGATAGTACTGATAGTGGGATTGCATACTGTGGGGATCGGAAATAACTTGGGTTTTTAGATTGGGGGGACTCAAACCTCCTTTGTTCAGAGTATGATGATATGGTTGACCTAGAATCATATGAAAGTAACTTTTAAGTATGGGGATCATAGCCTTAAGGGATCAGGTGTAAGTATTGCAGGATGGATTCACTCTGGGAGTGTTAGAACAGTAATCCACACTTAGTACCATAGTCCATAACCATAGTCAAATTTTTATTGCTCATGTGCTTAATTACACCATAGTTTGGACTAGGTGACTTTAGTTGGTCAAATATCCACTTTTGAGAGTGTTCACACCCACTTCCAAGCAAACCAGTTCACCCAGCCTCCTGTTTTGTCCACAAGTGTGCCCTCATTAATTGCTGGAGTGCCCTCTCTCCTTGATCTGGGGAATTTCAGTTGACTAGGGGCACTAGGGTGGATTTCGCCCAATTTTGGCTAGATTTGGAGCATTTATTGCTCCCTTGGTCCTCACAAACTCCTCTACTTGCTCACCCACGCCTGCCTTGGCCTCATTAATGACCCAGCATGCTTCAGCCACATCCACACCAGAATTCGTGACTGTTTGGGATGATTGGGATTGAGTTGGACCCACCTAGGGGGGATTGAGGACCATTTGGCAATTTTGACTTGTACACTCATCTTGAGCCATCTAATGCTCTCAAATTTCTCATGGATGTAATAAAAAACTGTTACTAACATTTTCACATGTTAGATAGTCAGTTAATGAAAATATTCAGGTCACATTGTGTGTAAAATTATCTCCTTTTTCAAGTTTTTCCACTAGTTTTGCAAATTAATTCGATTTTGTGAGGTTCTCCATAGATCATAGATCTTCTGTGATCCAAATACTCACATGGTATCAGATACATCATGTATTTAGTGAGTTGCAGGTCAATATTGAGCATTGAACTGCATTCTAGAGAGGATTTACAGATAAAAATTGAGTGTTTTTTGCAGGTGTTTCAGTATTTTTCTCACCATTAACGCAGCAGTCATGGAAGAAAACCAAATGTTGCTCACACCCTTGAATATTTTCGATTGGAAGGCTGAGATGGTTATCAAGCTGAGATCTAAGGGTCTCTATAAAGTAACCATGGGCAGAGAAGTGGAGCAAAATTCTGCTGTGGAGAAAGCAAAGTACTACAATCGACTTGATGAAGCTTATGGATTGCTATGCCTGAGCATTTCAAGGGAACTCTTGTTTCATACAGACAGTTTGACAACCCCCAACAAAGTATGGGTTACGCTAGAATCACTCTTTGGGAAAACTGATGAAGTGAGAGGCCACCAGCTTGAAAACGAGCTCATTAGCTTGAGCCCAGCGCATTTTGAAACCATCCAGGAGTTCTTCACGAATTTCAAGTCACTAGTGCTTCAAATGCAACAATGTGGAATTGTTAAGAAGGAGTAACAACTGATTCTGTCCATCCTTTCGAAGCTAGGCCCAGAATTTTCTATATTTGTTAGCACATTTCACTCAGCCAAGATGACCCTTCGAAATTGGCAAATGCCATCACTAGCTACATTCATGGAGTGTCTCACTCAGGAGCAGGACAAACTAGTTCAGATGGGCACCATAAAATCAAAGGACCAAGCATTGGCAATGGGTGTTTCAAATGCCAACAAAGGCAAGCAGAAAGCCAAGAATTTGAAGAAGCAAGAGAAGAGGAAGTTTGACAAGACCAAGTCTGCAGATGGGGGTTCGAATCTGTCAAAGGAAAAGGACAAGAAGGGAAAGGAAAAGACCAAATGCACCTATTGTCATATGGGATGGCATCCAGAGAGCTCATGCATGAAGAAAACCATTGACTCAATGGCGTAGCTACTGGAGAAGAACAACATCCCAGTCCCTGAGGGCACAAGCAAGAAAGAGAGCACCTCAAATCCTGACAATAAGGAGAAGTGTCATGCTTTGGTAGCAGGTATTTCGAATCCCTCATCCTTTATCATTGATTCAGGAGCTTCCAGACATATGGTTTCATCCAGAGAGCTCTTCTCCTCTATGCATTCGAATGGTGGCCCAACAGTTCGAATGGGAGATGATTCAGAAATCCAGACCAAGGGGATTGGTAGGATTGACATGGAGCATGGCTATTTCAGTGATGTGCTCTATCTACCTTCATTGGCTGCAAATTTGCTATTAGTGTTGAATATTGTAACTTCTAAGAATATTATATTTGTATATTATTTATTCCGGAGATGTTCCATACCTCCGATGTGATTATACTATGAATCCGGAGATGTGTATTCCTCCAAATTGGTTGTGGTAACTAGGGTTATTAGACCCACCATGTGGGGGTCGGCCCAGTCAGTTATAATAGGGTATTTAACCTAATGGTTAAATACGAGCCTACATGTACTTGTGTAAAATACATGTCAGTGTAGTGTACAAATAGAGGAGGTATGTTCCTCATTTGATACACTCACACACTTGAGAGAGGCGCACTTGTGGAGGAGAGGTCTGCTATGGTGGAGGAGGAGATCATGTCTTTGGTTTGCATCTTTGTATATTGCTGGTCATCTATATTGAGGAATCTTTACTAGGTTTTCTACCCCATGAGGGTTTCCCAGGATAAATCTGTGTCTCTTGTGTTTATGCTATGCTTGTTGTTTCTTCAGTGATCCTGTATATGCTATTATTGTGAAATGGAATGTAATGCTGCTATTTTCTGTCTTAGCATATTAAATTTTAACATGGTATCATAGCTAACCTGAAGGAAGACAAGGTATGGCACTTACGACACTTGCTTTACTTATGACAATTTGAAGGTTAGGGTTTTATATACCAAAAACCAGTCATCGTGGAACTTTCGCTATAAATCCATTTATGCAAAGTTTCAGGATCTGAAAATTTTACAGGTCGTAGATAACATCCCCAGGTACCTTGTGTATAAAGGGAACCCTTAGATTCATTGTACTTTATGAGTTATGATCAGTACAAGTTAGGGTTTCTGCCTCTTCCATATCTTAGTCAAAATCAGGTGACCTTGGCAAAAAGGTCATAACTTGGGCTAGGAAGCTCCAAATGAAATTTCGTAAAAAGTAACAGGTAGTACACAGACTATACTATCTCAGAAAATGTTTTCAAAGGCCGAAGGTGAACCAGTGACACGTGGAATTCCGTACAAGTTTGCTCTCCTGTTTTATCCCATAAACAGGTCACGTTGCGACACTTGGCATAAATCTCTCTCAGAGAGTCCAATTGAGGTCAGACCTGTCAAGATGGAAATATAACAGGGTGATCTATCTCAGGAAAAGTTTTCAGAGGCCGAAGTTCAAAAAGTGACACGTGGCACGCTGTACAAGTTCGCTCTCCTGTTTTATCCCATAAACAGGTCACGTTGCGACACTTGGCATAACTCTCTCTCAGAAAATCCAATTGAGGTCAGACCTATCAGGATGGAAAGATGACAGGTTAGGCTACTGCAGAAAAAATTTTTAGACCCCGTGGAGAATAAATTTCAGTGTTATATCAGAAACAATCAGGTGCATATTTCTATCAAAACAGAATTATTTTTGGAGCACCTTTATTCATGGCTTCCGGAATTTAGGGTTTCAGAGAAAGTTAGAATTTTTGGAATCGGAGTCCACGGCTGGAAGCTCCTCAGAAAAATAAGAGCTTAGAGCCTTGGATCGAACCTTTTGATTGTATAGAAGGGTGGGCTTCATCAAACCCTAGTTCGGGTTCCTGTTAGGAAGATCCAAAAGTTTCGAAGGCAATTTTGAGGGGTCAAATTTTGGAGATTTCAAAATTGAAGAATACTACGTTGATCAGCTCAGCAAGACACATTCTTCCATCCATTTATAAGTGTGAAAGTCAAAGATTGAATTTTTAGGGTTTCTCTAGCAAACCCTAATCAAGCTCCAGATCAAGTTTCAGGGGGAGTTGAGGCTAAGTCTTTACATAAGAAGACTACAAAAAGTCTCGACAGGTATGACTTAAGGAGGTTCAAGTATGTCTTGAAATCTGATTCTTGATTAAGTTCATAATGTGTTTGTCTTCATGTTATTTATTAGTACAATCTTGATTAATGTTATTAATTGTCTTATCACCCTAGTAACAATATGAATGCATGTGAATGATCGAAGAAATTCATTGATTAGGGCTATATGATTGTACTTATGCATTATGGTGTTGTGTGAGGTTGATGTTGTCTGCTAACAAGACACAGGTACATCACAAAAGACAAATCAAGTTCCATGACCATGACAACATGAAGACAAAGACTCATGAGGTATGTATGACTTTGTTATATCATGTTTAACCTACGAGACATGCAGGTTCTAGCTCAGGATCTCTAAATCATTGAAGAGATTGTTTAGGTATGTTGTACATAACTAAGCAGGTATACTAATCCAGGTATGTTTTCCTATGTCATGTTAGAATCTTACCTTGTGTAAGTATACTTGGTATGATTGGTTAGTAATCAAGGGTTTATGCATATTATGTCTCTTATCTTGGTTGATGATTTAACTAACTAGATCAAACAAGAATATGCATGAGTAAAAGAAGACTTCCTTGAAACCCTGAATACTAATGATCATGAATGTACATATTCAAGATTATTTAGAATTAGAATGTTTTGATAATATTGAGAATATACTAATGAATGTATGTTTGTGAGATCATGAGGATGACACTAGTGTACACTTGAGCATTCACAGTGGTACAGAATGAATAGAAGTTCAAAAGACATACAGAAGATCAAGTGGGAGGCAACCACACAAACATAAAAGATAAGTATTTGGGTTGTTATTAGAAATAGTAAATGATATTGCTTGTATGCATATTTGTATTCCTAGAATATATCATGCTGAGTGTAAACATTCATAAAGCATTGAACAGTATACTACTAATATGCATATGATTGGTAAATTGGACAAACATTCCATTGTTGCTTGTCTAGAATGAAACCTCTTTGCTGACATGCTGAGAGTTGTGCACACTCTCGATAGTATGTTCTGATAGAGATGGAAGGCATCTAGATAGCCACTGTATGCATACAGGATATGGGAAAGTGTTGTGACAAAGTATTGGTCAAAATAGTTGCATAACTATGTAAATGATATCTGTATGCATAATAGGTTATCATATCAATATGATTTGATGATTATGAAGTATTACTAATCATGTACTTAATTTTGATTTGTAGGAAAGATCATGATGAATGATGAACTATGAACAAGCGATAGATGTTCAACAAAAGATTTACAAATCAAACACACTATAGAAAGCTTGTGGTTAAGAGATTCTCTTAGAAAGAGGAAGAGAATCATGATGAGATGTTTTGCTCCAAGGGACTAGATAAGACCATTCTCTTAATAATGTAATCAGGTTCTGTATGGGTTCCCAGGATCGGTAGTCAATTAATGAGCTTAATGATCATCATGGGTGATGTGGATCTCAACCTTTGCTACAAGGATGAATATGGGTTCTATACACATATGACATGGATGCAAGAAGGAGCTCACCACAGAGTTCGAATGATTTTGAGGCTCATATTAGTAGACCCATCTGACGAGAGATGGCACAGATAGATATGCAGAAGATCACTCAATGCTGAGTGTGAATAATGGACAATTGACAGCTTCATGACAAAGCTTGGGCTTTACCAGAAGTAAAGCTGTTCCTAACCTTTACCTTAACGTTGTGGATGATGAACCTATCATACCATTATTGTATGACGATGATCTCTTTCTGACAAGGAATGAGAAACAGGTCATGAAAATGGTTGCAGAAATGAAAATGAAATATCTCAAATTAATGCACTACTTCTTAGGTATAGAAGTATGGCAATATCCAAAAGGAATATTTTAAATCTAGGTAAGTATGCTGTGAAGTTTCTAAAAAGATTTGATATGTTGGAGTATAAAGCCATGGCCACTCCCATGGACTCCAACTTGAAGTTGTTAGTTAATGACTCAACGTATTTAGTGTACCTAACCCTATATAGACAAATCATTGGGTCATTGATGTATTTAACAAATACTAGGCCAGATATATGCTTTGCTGTAAATACCCTAAGTCAGTATCTAGTAGAACCTAGAAAGGTGCACTTAATAGCTACAAAGCATGAAGTGAGGTACCTAAAAGGTACATTAGATTTTTGGTCTATATTATCCTGGAGGTCATGAACTCAGTTTACATGGTTACTCAGATTCCGATTGGGCAGGAAGTTCCTTAGACAGAAAGAGTACATCAGGTGGATGTTATAGTCTTGAATCTGCCATGATCTCATGGTTCAACAAGGAACAATCTAGTGTGGCTCTCAGTACTGCTAAAGCAGAATTTATATATAGCTGTCTGCTCTGCCAGCTGTGAAGCAGTGTGGCTTCAGAAGCTTTTATATGGAGTGTTTGACTTAGAAATGAATTCCACTAGGATTATGTGTGACATTCAAAACTGCATCAAGATAGAAAATCTTGTATTCCACGATAAGTCAAAAAACACATAGAGATCCGATACTTCTATTTACGAGATATGGTGCAGAGAAGAGCTATCAATCTCAAGTATATAAGCACTGAGGATCAGATTGTTGATATCTTAACTAAACCTCTGTCTCGAGTAAAGTTTGAATACTTCCGAGACAAGCTTGGTATAGTCCAGAAGGACCCTCCTCGAAAGGGGGAGTAGTATAGTATCTGATAACAAGTCTGTCTCATCAATGATGAGGTTACCTTTTTACTGCACCTAGTTACTTAGAATTATTTAGATTTAGGAATCTTATATTTTTTCTTTTGATGATAGATGTATACATGCTTTTGATGATAGATGTATACATGCTTTTGATGTTAGATATACATGCTTTTGATGATAGATGTATACATGCTTTTGATGATAGATGTTATGCATGTTTTGATGATGAGGATACATGTTTTGTTATACATGTTTTGATGATGAGGATACATGTTTTGTTATACATGTTTTTATGATGAGGATACATGATTGACACATGTTTTGATGAAGTTCTTGGTGAACATGTGAGGGGATTGGATCATCCCTAGACTTCAGTCTGAAAGAAGAGCCGTAGACGTATGTCTTCGAGAATGAAGTCCTTGGTGGACTTGAGGGGATTGGATCATCCCTGGACTTCAGTCCTAAAGAGATCCGTAGACATATGTCTTCGAGAATGAAGTCCTTGGTGGACTTGAGGGGATTGGATCATCCCTGGACTTCAGTCCTAAAGAGAGTCGTAGACGTATGTCTTCGAGAATGAAGTCCTTGGTGGACTTGAGGGGATTGGATCATCCTTGGACTTCAGTCCTAAAGAGATCCGTAGACGTATGTCTTCGAGAATGAAGTCCTTGGTGGACTTGAGGGGATTGGATCATCCCTGGACTTCAGTCCTAAAGAGAGCCATAGACGTATGTCTCCGAGAATAAAATCCTGAATGAACAGGTAAGGGGATTGGATCATCCTCGGACTTTAGTCCTTTGAATTGAGCCGTAGACATGATGTCTCCGAGAACTAAATCCTGAATGAACCGGTAAGGGGATTGGATCGTCCTCAGACTATGGTCCTTTGAATTGAGCTGTAGACATGAGGTCTCTGAGAATTGAATGATAGGACTGGATCATCCCTGGACTTTGGTTCAAAAGGTACATGATAGGACGGATCATCCCTGGACTTCGGTTCAAAAGGTACATGATAGGACTGGATCATCCCTGGACCTCGGTTCAAAATGTACGTGACAAATACTAGAATTGTTCTAGGTTACATCCAGCATGAAACAGGGCTAGCTCTATAGATGTGATACATCCAGCATGAAACAGGGTTGGCTCTGTAGATGTGATACATCCAGCATGAAACAGGGTTGGCTCTGTAGATGTGATACATCCAGCATGAAACAGGGCTGGGTCTGTATATATGATACATCCAGCATGAAACAGGGATGGCTCTGTAGATGTGATACATCGAGCATGAAACAGGGTTGGCTCTGTAGATGTGATACATCCAGCATGAAACATGGCTGGCTCTGTAGATGTGATACATCCAGCATGAAACAGGGCTGGCTCTGTAGATGTGATACATCCAGCATGAAACAGGGCTGGCTCTGTAGATGTGATACATCCAACATGAAACAGGGCTGGCTCTGTAGATGTGATACATCCAGCATGAAACAGGGCTGGCTCTGTAGATGTGATACATCCAGCATGAAACAGGGCTGGCTCTGTAGACGTGACACATCCAGTATGAAAGAGGACTGGCTCTGTGGCGGTAAATCCTAGATCTGATCTAGGTCACATCCAGTATGAAAAAGGACTGGCACTGTGGTTGGGATTAGATCGTCCCTAGACATGAGACTTGTCTTAAAGAGATAAGGATTGATCATCCTGGAACTTGATCTGGATTGTATCATCCATGGACCTATGTCCTAAAGAGAGAAGGATTGATCATCCTGTAATATGATCGTGTGATGGCGATGCTGATGATCGTGTGATGACGATGTTGATGATCATATGATGACGATGCTGATCATATGATGATGTTGTTGTTGATCATGTGATGACGATGCTGATGATCGTGTGATGACGATGCTGCCGATCGTGTGATGACGATGCTGATCATATGATGACGATGCTGCTGATCATGTGATGACGATGCTGATCGTATGATGACGATGCTGCTAATCGTGTGATGACGATGCTGATGATCGTGTGATGACGATGCTGTCGATCGTGTGATGACGTTGATGATGACGATGCTGATGATCGAATAATATCAACTCTGATGATGTTGATGTTCCAGTAACTAGTTGAGTTACTGATGATGATGAATTGAAGAAAGCTTCCGATGATATATAGATGATGTAGTCAATGACTCCTTGCTCCTGCAGATGTTGTTATAATATCCTTCTCGTTATGGGGGAGTGTTGAATATTGTAACTTCTAAGAATATTATATTTGTATATTATTTATTCAGGAGATGTTCCATACCTCCGATGTGATTATACTATGAATCCAGAGATGTTTATTCCTCCGAATTGGTTGTGGTAACTAGGGTTATTAGACCCACCATGTGGGGGTCGGCCCAGTCAGTTATAATAGGGTATTTAACGTAATGGTTAAATACGAGCCTACATGTACTTGTGTAAAATACATGTCAGTGTAGTGTATAAATAGAGGAGGTATGTTCCTCATTTGATACACTCACACACTTGAGAGAGGCGCACTTGTGGAGGAGAGGTCTACTATGGTGGAGGAGGAGATCATGTCTTTGGTTTGCATCTTCGTATATTGCTGGTCATCTATATTGAGGAAGATTTACTGGGTTTTCTACCCCATGAGGGTTTCCCAGGATAAATCTGTGTCTCTTGTGTTTATGCTATGATTGTTGTTTCTTCAGTGATCCTGTATATGCTATTATTGTGAAATGGAATGTAATGCTGCTATTTTCTGTCTTAGCATATTAAATTTTAACAATCAGTTTATCAAATGACCCATACAGGAGAAGCCAAGAGAGTAACATTTACTCCAGATTTGGTAGAAATCTCAGAAATCTATTCAAATCAAGTTGTGGCTGTAGGGTATGCTGATCATGAAGAGAGAATGTACAAATTCTCCAATTTCATTCCAAGTTCTAGTGAACATGCTCTTGTCTCTCATGCCAATGAGACCTCCAAGTTGTGGCATGAAATATTTGGCCACATGAACTACAAATATCTCCAGACACTGCACAAGGACGAGATGGTGGAAGGGCTTCCAGAAATCAGATCTTCAAATGGTGCATGCATTGGTTGTGTAGTTGGAAAGCATCCTGAGCGCAGCTATGAGAAGGAAATGGCAAGGAGAGCCACTCAACCACTTGGATTGGTACATTCAGACCTCATTGGTCCTCTTCCCACTCCATCATATGGTGGATCAAGGTATGTACTCACATTCATAGATGACTACTCTCGATTCTGCTGGGTTTACTTCCTTAAATTGAAGTCAGAAGTGTTTGAGAAATTGAAGATTTGGAAGGCCTTAGTGGAGAATCATAGTGGCCATAAGATAAAGATCCTTAGGACTGATAATGGAAAGGAGTATGTTAATAATAACATTCAGCATCTTTGTGAGGAATGCGGCATCCAAATGCAACATTAAATCCCCTACACACCTCAACAAAATGGTGTGGCAGAGAGGAAAAATAGATCTCTCAAAGAGATGGCCACTTGCATGATTGAAGCTAGGGATCTAAGCCCTAAGATATGGGCTGAAGCCACAATTGTGATGCTCATATTCATAATAGAACCTTTCACAAATCAGTCAAATGAAAACACCCCTATGAGGCATGGTTTGGCAAATAACCAAATGTGTTAGATTTCAGGATTTTTGGGTCTAGAGCATGGGCTCGAATTCCATCAGAAAAGAGGAAGGCTTTGGAGCCAAGAGCCAGAGAGCATAGAATGTATCATGGTTGGATATGGTCAGGACACAAAGGGATACAAGCTCTTTGACTCATCCACACTCAAAACTTTCATTGAGAGAAGTGTGCAATTCGAAGAAGAACCAATTCCAGATTTTGAGCTTGCACCGGGGGAAAGCTCTTCTCCTCCACACCTTAATGAAATTAGTGATGATTCCACTTCTGATTTTTTTGATATTTCTGAAGATGACATGGCTGAAGATGACATTGTTGTACATGAGTCACCATCAAGGCACAACTGGGGTGAAAAAATCATACAAGCTGCAGGTGAATTGGCAGGCAATCCCCAAGAGCCTAGGAAGACTAGAGATCCCATCGATAGAAAGTCCACTTCGGGTTTTGTGTTTATGTTTTCTGAAGGTCCCATTTGCTGGTCAAGTAAGAAACAACATACCATTTCTCTTTCATCAGCAGAGGCCGAGTACAAGGCAGCAGTGAATGCAGCCACACAGTGTGTTTGGTTGCAAGGCATTCTTCGGGAGTTTGGTGTTGCTATTGATTCTCCAACCAATATTTGGGTGGATAATCAAAGTGCCATCAAGATATCTACTAATCCAGTAGAGAGGCAAAGAACAAAGCACATTGAAATCCATATGCACTACATTCGGGGCTTGGTGCATGACAAGGTGATTTCATTGCAGTATTGCCCATCCACCGAGCAAACTCCAGATATTTTCACCAAGTGCTTTACTGAGAAGACCTTCACTCACTTGAGATCTTTGCTTGGAGTAAGTGATGGATGGTGATTGCTGCAATTTAATTGAAGGTTCAGCCCCATTTCCATTTTAGAGGGAATTTTTTATCCCATGTGGTTTTACTTCTTGTCCTCGGTTCATATGGACAAATAAAAATTTCTGTTTGTAATGAGGTGACTTGAGCCTTTGTTGCCAAGGCCTCCCACTTACCTTTCATGAGTTGTATTAATTTTTGGTTAACGGGGGGTGTTAGAATAGTAATCCACACTTAGTACCATTGTCCATAACCATAGTCAAATTTTTATTGCTCATGTGCTTAATTACACCATAGTTTGGACTAGGTGACTTTAGTTGGTCAAATATCCACTTTTGAGAGTGTTCACACCCACTTCCAAGAAAACCAGTTCACCCAGCCTCCTGTTTTGTCCAAAAGTGCGCCCTCATTAATTTTTAGAGTGCCCTATCTCCTTGATTTGGGGAATTTCAGTTGACTAGGGGAGCTAGGGTGGATTTTTCCCAATTTTGGCTAGATTTGGAGCATTTATTGCTCCCTTGGTCCTCCCAAACTCCTCTACTTGGTCACCCACGCCTGCCTTGGCATCATTAATGACCTAGAATGCTTCATCCACCTCCACACCAGAATTCATGACTGTTTGGGATGATTGGGATTGAGTTGGACCCACCTAGGGGGGATTGAGGCCCATTTGGCAATTTTGACTTGTACACTCATCTTGAGCCATCTAATGCTCTCGAATTTCTCATGGATGTAATAAAAACCTGTTATTAACGTTTTCACATGTTAGACAGTCAGTTAATGAAAATATTCAGCTCACATTGTGTGTAAAATTATCTCCTTTTTCAAGTTTTTCCACTAGTTTTGCAAATTAATTCAATTTTGTGAGGTTCTCCATAGTTCCTAGATCTTCTGTGATCAAAATAATCACATGGTATCAGATCCATCATGGATTTAGTGAGTTGCAGGTCAATATTGAGCATTGAACTGCATTCTAGAGAGGATTTCCAAATAAAAATTGAGTGTTTTTTGCAGGTGTTTCAGTATTTTTCTCACCATTAATGCAACAGTCATGGAAGCAAACCAAATGTTGCTCACACCCTTCAATTTTTTCGATTGGAAGGCTAAGATGGCTATCAAGATGTGATCTAAGGGTCTCTATAGAGAAACCATGGGCACAGAAGTGGAGCCAAATTCTGCTATGGAGAAAGCAAAGTACTACAATCGACTTGATGAAGCTTATGGATTGCTATGCCTGAGCATTTCAAGGGAACTCTTGTTTCTTACAGACAGTTTGACAACCCCCAACGAAGTATGGGTGAAGCTAGAATCACTCTTTGGGAAAACTGATGAACTGAGAGGCCACCAACTTGAAAACGAGCTCATTAGCTTGAGCCCAGCGCATTTTGAAACCATCCAGGAGTTCTTCACGAAGTTCAAGTCACTAGTGCTTCAACTGCAACAATGTGGAATTGTTAAGAAGGAGGAACAACTGATTCTGTCCATCCTTTCGAAGCTAGGCCCAGAATTTTTTGTATTTGTTAGCACATTTCACTCAGCCAAGATGACCCTTTGAAATTGGCAAATGGCATCACTAGCTACCTTCATGGAGTGTCTCACTCAGGAGCAGGACAAACTATTTTAGAGGGGCACCATAAAATCAAAGGACCAAGAATTGGCAATGGGTGTTTCAAATGCCAACAAAGGCAAGCAGAAAGCCAAGAATTTGAAGCAGCAAGAGAAGAGGAAGTTTGACAAGACCAAGTCTGCAGATGGGGGTTTGAATCTGTCAAAGGAAAAGGACAAGAAGGGAAAGGAAAAGACCAAATGCACCTATTGTCATAGGGGATGGCATCCAGAGAGCTCATGCATGAAGAAAACCATTGACTCAATGGCGTAGCTGCTGGAGAAGAACAACATCCCAGTCCCTGAGGGCGCAAGGAAGAAAGAGAGCACCTCAAATCCTGACAATAAGGAGAAGTGTCATGCTTTGGTAGCAGGTATTTCGAATCCCTCATCCTTTATCATTGATTCAGGAGCTTCTAGACATATGGTTTCATCCAGAGAGCTCTTCTCCTCTATGCATTCGAATGGTGGCCCAACAGTTCGAATGGGAGATGATTCAGAAATCCAAATCAAGGGGATTGGTAGGATTGACATGGAGCATGGCTATTTCAGTGATGTGCTCTATGTACCTTCATTGGATGCAAATTTGCTATCAGTTTATCAAATGACCCATACAGGAGAAGCCAAGAGAGTAAAATTTACTCCAAATTTGGTAGAAATCTCAGAAATTTCTTCAAATCAAGTTGTGGCTGTAGGGTATGCTGACCATGAAGAGAGAATGTACAAATTCTCCAATTTCATTCCAAGTTCTAGTGACCATGCTCTTGTCTCTCATGCCAACGAGACCTCCAAGTTGTGGCATGAAATATTTGGCCACATGAACTACAAATATCTCCAGACACTGCACAAGGACGAGATGGTTGAAGGGCTTCCAGAAATCAGATCTTCAAATGGTGCATGCATTGGTTGTGTAGTTGGAAAGCATCCTGAGCGCAGCTATGAGAAGGGAATGGCAAGGAGAGCCACTCAACCACTTGGATTGGTACATTCATACCTCATTGGTCTTCTTCCCACTCCATCATATGGTGGATCAAGGTATGTACTCACATTCATAGATGACTACTCTCGATTCTGTTGGGTTTACTTCCTTAAATTGAAGTCAGAAGTGTTTGAGAAATTGAAGATTTGGAAGGCCTTAGTGGAGAATCATAGTGGACATAAGATAAAGATCCTTAGGACTGATAATGGAAAGGAGTATGTGAATAATAACATTCAGCATCTTTGTGAGGAATTCGGCATCCAAATGCAACATTCAATCCCCTACACACCTCAGCAAAATGGTGTGGCAAAGAGGAAAAATAGATCTCTCAAAGAGATGGCCACTTGCATGATTGAAGCTAGGGATATAAGCCCTAAGCTATGGGATGAAGCCATCAATTGTGCTGATCATATTCAGAACAGAGCCTTTCACAAATCAGTCAAAGGAAAACCCCCCTATGAGGCAGTGTTTGGCCAAAAACCAAATGTGTCAAATTTCAGGATTTTTGGGTCTAGACCATGGGCTCGAATTCCATCAGAAAAGAGGAAGGCTTTGGAGCGACAGAGCATAGAATTTATCATGGTTGGATATGGTGAGGACACAAAGGGATACAAGCTCTTTGACTCATCCATACTCAAAAATTTCATTGAGAGAAGTGTGCAATTCGAAGAAGAACCAATTCCAGATTTTGAGCTTGCACCAGGGGAAAGCTCTTCTCCTCCACACCTTAATGAAATTAGTGATGATTCCACTTCTGATTTTTTTGATATTTCTGAAGATGACATGGCTGAATATGACATTTCTGTACATGAGTCACCATCAAGGCCCAAGTGGGCTGAAAAAATCATACAAGCTGCAGGTGAATTGGCAGGCAATCCCCAAGAGCCTAGGAAGACTAGATCTCAAACAATCAATGCTTCCTTTGCAAATGAAAGTGAACTTGCTGATCACTATTATATGATGATTCGATCTGATCCAACATCATATCAGGAAGCTCATCATGAGACAAGGTGGAGAGCAGCAATGCAAGAAGAATTCCAATCTCTCCAAGAGAACAAAACATGGGATTTGGTGCCTCTTCCTCCCAAGAGGAAACTTGTGCAATGTAAGTGGATTTTCTGAACCAAACCTATTGCTGATGGTTCTGATATGAAGTACAAGGCTAGGTTAGTGGCTAAGGGATACTCACAAATCCATGGTGTGGATTACACAGAGACCTTTGCACCGGTTGCAAAGATGGACTCGATTAGACTAGCTCTAGCCATGGGAGCTAGTAAGGGTTGGGAAGTTCACCACATGGATGTTAAAAGTGCATTCTTGCATGGTGAGCTATAGGAAGAGATATATATGCAGCAACCTAAAGGATTCCAAGAGGACCCCACACTTGTTTGCAGGTTGAAGAAGTCACTCTATGGACTCAAGCAAGCCCCCAGGGCTTGGTACGCCAAAATGGATGCGTTTTTGCTCTCAATTGGTTTCTGTCGATGCAAGTCTGATCCAAATGTTTTTTTGCAGAAATGTGATAATAATTTACAGGTCATTGTACTGTATGTTGATGATATTTTAATTACAGGGAGCTGCAACAAACAAATTGGCTCAATTAAAGCTTCTTTGCAAAGTGAATTTGCAATGATCGACCTAGGATTGCTAAGGCAATTTTTGGGTTTGGAAATTGAGCAATCTGAGAGAGGTATATTGCTGAGTCAACCTAAGTATGATTCAAACCTGTTATTAAAGTTTAAAATGGCTAAATGTAAGGCAGCCAAGTTCCCATTCCTTTCAGGCATAAAACTAGGTGAATTTGAAGACTCTCCATTGGTGGATTGCACACTCTACAGGAAGCTAGTTGGAAGTTTGCTGTACCTTACACATACAAGACCTGATTTGTTTTATGTTGTAAGTGCTGTAGCAAGGTATATGCAGCAGCCACATGAGATCCATTGGAAGGCAGCCAAAAGGATCCTTCAATATGTCCAAGGAACAAATAGCTTTGGGGCACACTATGCAGCTAGTTCTTCACTACAACTAGCTGGATTTTCTGATTCTGATTGGGCTGGAGATCCCATCGATAGAAAATACACTTTGGGTTTTGTGTTTATGTTTACTGAAGGTCCCATTTTCTGGTCAAGTAAGAAACAACATACCATTTCTCTTTCATCAGCAGAGGCCAAGTACAGGGCAGCAGTGAACGCAGCCACACAGTGTGTTTGGTTGCAAGGCATTCTTCGGGAGTTTGGTGTTGCTATTGATTCTCCAACCAATATTTGGGTGGATAATCAAAGTGCCATCAAGATATATACTAATCCAGTACATAGGCAAAGAACAAAGCACATTGAAATCCATATGCACTACATTCGGGGCTTGGTGCATGACAGGGTGATTTCATTGCAGTATTGCCCATCCAACGAGCAAACTGCAGATATTTTCACCAAGTGATTTACTGAGAACACCTTCACTCACTTGAGATCTTTGCTTGGAGTGAGTGATGGATGGTGATTGCTGAAATTTAATTGCAGGTTCAGCCCCATGTCCATTTTAGAGGGAAGTTTTTATCCCATGTGGTTTTACTTCTTGTCCTCGGTTCATATGGACAAATAAAATTTTTTGTTTGTAATGAGGTGACTTGAGCCTTTGTTGCCAAGGCCTCCCACTTATCTTTCATGAGTTGCACTAAGTTCTAGTTAAGGGGGGGTGTTAGAATAGTAATCCACACTTAGTACCATAGTCCATAACCATAGTCAAATTTTTATTTCTCATGTGCTTAATTACACCATAGTTTGGACTAGGTGACTTTAGTTGGTCAAATATCCACTTTTGAGAGTGTTCACACCCACTTCCAAGCACACCAGTTCACCCAGACTCCTTTTTTTTCCACAAGTGCACCCTCGTTAATTTTTAGAGTGCCCTCTCTCCTTGATTTGGGGAATTTCAGTTGACTAGGGGCGCTAGGGTGGATTTTGCCCAATTTTGGCTAGATTTGGAGCATTTATTGCTCCCTTGGTCCTCCCAAACTCCTCTACTTGCTCACCCATGCCTGCCTTGGCCTCATTAATGACCCAACATGATTCATCCACCTCCACACCAGAATTCGTGACTGTTTGGGATGATTGGGATTGAGTTGGACCCACCTAGGGGGGATTGAGGCCCATTTGGCAATTTTGACTTGTACATTCATCTTGAGCCATCTAATGCTCTCAAATTTCTAATCGATGTAATAAAAACCTATTATTAACATTTTCACATGTTAGATAGTCAGTTAATGAAAATATTCAGCTAACATTGTATGTAAAATTATCTCCTTTTTCAAGTTTTTCCACTAGTTTTGCAAATTAATTCGATTTTGTGAGGTTCTCCATAGCTCCTAGATCTTCTGTGATCAAAATAATCACATGGTATTAGATCCATCGTGGATTTAGTGAGTTGCAGGTGAATATTGAGCATTGAACTGCATTCTAGAGAGGATTTCCAGATAAAAATTGAGTGTTTTTTGTAGGTGTTTCAGTATTTTTCTCACCATTAATGCAACAGTCATGGAAGCAAACCAAATGTTGCTCACACCCTTCAATTTTTTTGATTGGAAGGCTGATATGGTTATCAAGATGATATCTAAGGGTCTCTATAGAGTAACCATGGGCATAGAAGTGGAGCCAAATTCTGCTGTGGAGAAAGCAAAGTACTACAATCGACTTGATGAAGCTTATGGATTGCTATGCCTAAGCATTTCAAGGGAACTCTTGTTTCATACAGACAGTTTCACAACCCCCAACGAAGTATGGGTGAAGCTAGAATCACTCTTTGGGAAAACTGAAGAACTGAGAGGCCACCAGCTTGAGAACGAGCTCATTAGCTTGAGCCGAGCGCATTTTGTAACCATCCAGGAGTTCTTCACGAAGTTCAAGTCACTAGTGCTTCAACTGCAACAATGTGGAATTGTTAAGAAGGAGGAACAACTGATTTTGTCCATCCTTTCGAAGCTAGGCCCAGAATTTTCTGTATTTGTTAGCACATTTCACTCAGCCAAGATGACCCTTTGAAATTGGCAAATGCCATCACTAGCTACCTTCATGGAGTGTCTCACTCAAGAGCAGGACAAACTAGTTCAGATGGGCACCATAAAATCAAAGGACCAAGAATTGGCAATGGGTGTTTCAAATGCCAATAAAGGCAAGAAGAAATCCAAGAATTTGAAGCAGCAAGAGAAGAGGAAGTTTGACAAGACCAAGTCTGCAGATGGGGGTTCGAATCTGTCAAAGGAAAAGGACAAGAAGGGAAAGGAAAATACCAAATGTACCTATTGTCATAGGGGATGGCATTTAGAGAGCTGATGCATGAAGAAAACCATTGACTCAATGGCACAGCTGCTGGAGAAGAACAACATCCCAGTCCCTGAGGGCGCAAGGAAGAAAGAGAGCACCTCAAATCCTGACAATAAGGAGAAGTATCATGCTTTGGTAGAAAGTATTTAGAATCCCTCATCCTTTATCATTTATTCAGGAGCTTCCAGACATATGGTTTCATCCAGAGAGGTCTTCTCCTCTATGCATTCGAATGGTGGCCCAACAGTTCGAATGGGAGATGATTCAGAAATCCAGACCAAGGGGATTGGTAGGATTGACATGGAGCATGGCCATTTCAATGATGTTCTCTATGTACCTTCATTGGCTGCAAATTTGCTATCAGTTTATCAAATGACCCATACAGGAGAAGCCAAGAGAGTAACATTTACTCCAAATTTGGTAGAAATATCAGAAATTTCTTCAAATCAAGTTGTGGTTGTAGGGTATGCTGACCATGAAGAGACAATGTACAAATTCTTCAATTTCATTCCAAGTTCTAGTGACCATGCTCTTGTCTCTCATGCCAACGAGACCTCCAAGTTGTGGCATGAAGTATTTGGCCACATGAACTACAAATATCTCCAGACACTGCACAAGGACGAGATGGTGGAAGGGATTCCAGAAATCAGATCTTCAAATGGTGCATGCATTGGTTGTGTAGTTGGAAAGCATACTGAGCGCAGCTATGAGAAGGGAATGGCAAGGAGAGCCACTCAACCACTTGGATTGGTACATTCAGACCTCATTGGTCCTCTTCCCACTCCATCATATGGTGGATCAAGGTATATACTCACATTCATAGATGACTACTCTCGATTCTGCTGGTTTTACTTCCTTAAATTGAAGTCAGAAGTGTTTGAGAAATTGAAGATTTGGAAGGCCTTAGTGGAGAATCATAGTGGCCATAAGATAAAGATCCTTAGGACTGATAATGGAAAGGAGTATGTGAATAATAACATTCATCATCTTTGTGAGGAATGCGGCATCCAAATGCAACATTCAATCCCCTACACACCTCAGCAAAATGGTGTGGCAGAGAGGAAAAATAGATCTCTCAAAGAGATGGCCACTTGCATGATTGAAGCTAGGGATCTAAGCCCTAATCTATGGGATGAAGCCATCAATTGTGCTGCTCATATTCAGAACAGAGCCTTTCACAAATCAGTCAAGGGAAAACCCCCCTATGACGCATGGTTTGGCCAAAAACCAAATGTGTCAAATTTCAGGATTTTTGGGTCTAGAGCATGGGCTTGAATTCCATCAGAAAAGAGGAAGGCTTTGGAGCCACAGAGCATAGAATGTATCATGGTTGGATATGGTGAGGACACAAAGGGATACAAGCTCTTTGACTCATCCACACTCAAAACTTTCATTGAGAGAAGTGTGCAATTCGAAGAAGAACCAATTCCAGATTTTGAGCTTGCACCGGGGGAAAGCTCTTCTCCTCCACACCTTAATGAAATTAATGATGATTCCACTTCTGATTTTTTTGATATTGCTGAAGATGACATGGCTCAATATGACATTTTTGTACATGAGTCACCATCAAGGCCCAAGTGGGCTGAAAAAATCATACAAGCTGCAGGAGAATTGGCAGGCAATCCCCAAGAGCCTAGGAAGACTAGATCTCAAACAATCAATGCTTCCTTTGCAAATGAAAGTGAACTTGCTGATCACTGTTATATGATGATTGGATCTTATCCAACATCATATCAGGAAGCTCATCATGATCCAAGGTGGAGAGCAGCAATGCTAGAAGAATTCCAATCTCTCCAAGAGAACAAAACATGGGATTTGGTGCCTCTTCCTCCCAAGAGGAAACTTGTGCAATGTAAGTGGATTTTTTGAACCAAACCTGTTGCTGATGGTTTTGATCTGAAGTACAAGGCTAGGTTAGTGGCTAAGGGATACTCAAAAATCCATGGTGTGGATTATACAGAGACCTTTGCACCGGTTGCAAAGATGGACTCAATTAGACTAGCTCTAGCCATGGCAGCTAGTAAGGGTTGGGAAGTTCACCACATGGATGTTAAAAGTGCATTCTTGCATGGTGAGCTATAGGAAGAGATATATATGCAGCAACCTGAAGGATTCCAAGAGGATCCCACACTTGTTTGTAGGTTGAAGAAGTCACTCTATGGACTCAAGCAAGCCCCCAGGGCTTGGTATGCCAAAATGGATGCTTTTTTGCTGTCAATTGGTTTCTGTCGATGCAAGTCTGATCCAAATGTTTATTTGCAGAAATGTGATGATAATTTGCAGGTCATTGTACTGTATGTTGATGATATTTTAATTACAGGGAGCTGCAACAGACAAATTGGCTCAATTAAAGCTTCTTTGCACAGTGAATTTGCCATGAGCGACCTAGGATTGCTAAGGCAATTTTTGGGTTTGGAAATTGAGCAATCTGAGAGAGGTATATTGCTAATTCAACCTAAGTATGCTTCAGACCTATTATTCAAGTTTGAAATGGCTAAATGTAAGGCAGCCAAGTGCCCATTCCTTTCAGGCATAAAACTAGGTGAATTTGAAGACTCTCCATTCGTCGATTGCACACTCTACATGCAACTAGTTGGAAGTTTGTTGTACCTTACACATACAAGACCTGATTTGTCTTATGCTGTAAGTGCTGTAGCAAGGTATATGCAGCAGCCACATGAGATCCATTGGAAGGCAGCCAAAAGGATCCTTCAATATGTCCAATGAACAAATAGCTTTGGGGCACACTATGCAGCTAGTTCTTCACTACAACTAGCTGGATTTTCTGATTCCGATTGGGATGGAGATCCCATCGATAGAAAGTCCACTTCGGGTTTTGTGTTTATGTTTGCTGAAGGTCCCATTTGCTGGTCAAGTAAGAAACAACATACCATTTCTCTTTCAATAGCAGAGGCCAAGTACAGGGCAGCAGTGAACGCAGCCACACAGTGTGTTTGGTTGCAAGGCATTCTTCGGGAGTTTTGTGTTGCTATTGATTCTGCAACCAATATTTGGGTGGATAATCAAAGTGACATCAAGATATCTACTAATCCAGTACATAGGAAAAGAACAAAGCACATTGAAATCCATATGCACTACATTCGGGGCTTGGTGCATGACAGGGTGATTTCATTGCAGTATTGCCCATCCACCGAGCAAACTCCAGATATTTTCACCAAGTGCTTTACTGAGAAGACCTTCACTCACTTGAGATATTTGCTTGGAGTGAGTGATGGATGGTGATTGCTGCAATTTAATTGCAGGTTCAGCCCCATGTCCATTTTAGAGGGAAGTTTTTATCCCATGTGGTTTTACTTCTTGTCCTCGATTCATATGGACAAATAAAAATTTATGTTTGTAATGAGGTGACTTGAGCCTTTGTTGCCAAGGCATCCCACTTATCTTTCATGAGTTGGAATAAGTTCTGGTTAAGGGGGGGTGTTAGAATAGTAATCCACACTTAGTACCATAGTCCATAACCATAGTCAAATTTTTATTGCTCATGTGCTTAATTACACCATAGTTTGGACTAGGTGACTTTAGTTGGTCAAATATCAACTTTTGAGAGTGTTCACACCCACTTCCAAGCAAACCAGTTCACCCAGCCTCCTGTTTTGTCCACAAGTGTTCCCTCATTAATTTTTAGAGTGCCCTCTCTCCTTGATTTGGGGAATTTCAGTTGACTAGGGGCTCTAGGGTGGATTTTGCCCAATTTTGGCTAGATTTGGAGCATTTATTGCTCTCTTGGTCCTCCCAAAATCCTCTACTTGCTCACCCATGCCTGCCTTGGCCTCATTAATGACCCAACATGCTTCATCCACCTCCACAATAGAATTTGTGACTGTTTCGAATGATTGGGATTGAGTTGGACCCACCTAGGGAGGATTGAGGCCCATTTGGCAATTTTGACTTGTACACTCATCTTGAGCCATCTAATGCTCTCGAATTTCTCATGGATGTAATAAAAACCTGTTATTAACATTTTCACATGTTAGACAGTCATTTAATGAAAATATTCAGCTCACATTGTGTGTAAAATTATCTCCTTTTTCAAGTTTTTCCACTACTTTTGCAAATTAATTCAATTTTGTGAGGTTCTCCATAGCTCCTAGATCTTCTGTGATCAAAATAATCACATGGTATCAGATCCATCGTGGCGTTAGTGAGTTGCAGGTCAATATTGAGCATTGAACTGCATTCTAGAGAGGATTTCCAGATAAAAATTGAGTGTTTTTTGCAGGTGTTTCAGTATTTTTCTCACCATTAATGCAACATTCATGGAAGCAAACCAAATGTTGCTCACACCCTTCAATTTTTTAGATTTGAAGGCTGAGATGGTTATCAAGATGAGATCTAAGGGTCTATATAGAGTAACCATGGGCACAGAAGTGGAGCCAAATTCTGCTGTGGAGAAAGCAAAGTACTACAATCGACTTGATGAAGCTTATGGCTTGCTATGCCTGAGCATTTCAAGGGAACTCTTATTTCATACAGACAGTTTGACAACCCCCAACGAAGTATGGGTGAAGCTAGAATCACTCTTTGGGAAAACTGATGAACTGAGAGGCCACCAGCTTGGAAATGAGCTCATTAGCTTGAGCGCAACGCATTTTCAAACCATCCAGGAGTTCTTCACGAAGTTCAAGTCACTAGTGCTTCAACTGCAACAATGTGGAATTGTTAAGAAGGAGGAACAACTGATTCTGTCCATCCTTTCGAAGCTAGGCCCATAATTTTCTGTATTTGTTAGCACATTTCACTCAGCCAAGATGACCCTTTGAAATTGGAAAATGCCATCACTAGCTACCTTCATGGAGTGTCTCACTCAGGAGCAGGACAAACTAGTTCAGATGGGCACCATAAAATCAAAGGACCAAGAATTGGCAATGGGTGTTTCAAATGCCAACGAAGGCAAGCAGAAAGCCAAGAATTTGAAGCAGCAAGAGAAGAGGAAGTTTGACAAGACCAAGTCTGCAGATGGGGGTTCGAATCTGTCAAAGGAAAAGGACAAGAAGGGAAAGGAAAAGACCAAATGCACCTATTGTCATAGGGGATGGAATCCAGAGAGCTCATGCATGAAGAAAACCATTGACTCAATGGCACAACTGCTGCAGAAGAACAACATCCCAGTCCCTGAGGGCGCAAGGAAGAAAGAGAGCACCTCAAATCCTGACAATAAGGAGAAGTGTCATGCTTTGGAAGCAGGTATTTCGAATCCCTCATCCTTTATCATTGATTCAGAAGCTTCCAGAGATATGGTTTCATCCAAAGAGCTCTTCTCCTCTATGCATTCGAATGGTGGCCCAACAGTTTGAATGGGAGATGATTCAGAAATCCAGACCAAGGGGATTGGTAGGATTGACATGGAGCATGGCTATTTCAGTAATGTGCTCTATGTACCTTCATTGGCTGCAAATTTGCTATCAGTTTATCAAATGAACCATACAGGAGAAGCTAAGAGAGTAACATTTAGTCCAGATTTGGTAGAAATCTCAGAAATTTCTTCAAATCAAGTTGTGGCTGTAGGGTATGCTGACCATGACGAGAGAATGTACAAATTCTCCAATTTCATTCCAAGTTCTAGTGACCATGCTCTTGTCTCTCATGCCAACGAGACCTCCAAGTTGTGGCATGAAATATTTGGCCACATGAACTACAAATATCTCCAGACACTGCACAAGGACGAGATGGTGGAAGGGCTTCCAGAAATCAGATCTTCAAATGGTGCATGCATTGGTTGTGTAGTTGGAAAGCATCCTGAGCGCAGCTATGAGAAGGGAATGGCAAGGAGAGCCACTCAACCACTTGGATTGGTATATTCAGACCTCATTGGTCCTCTTCCCACTCCATCATATGGTGGATCAAGGTATGTACTCACATTCATAGATGACTACTCTCGATTCTGCTGGGTTTACTTACTTAAATTGAAGTCAGAAGTGTTTGAGAAATTGAAGATTTGGAAGGCCTTAGTGGAGAATCATAGTGGACATAAGATAAAGATCCTTAGGAATGATAATCGAAAGGAGTATGTGAATAATAACATTCAGCATCTTTGTGAGGAATGTTGCATCCAAATGCAACATTCAATCCCCTACACACCTCAGCAAAATGGTGTGGCAGAGAAAAAAAATAGATCTCTCAAAGAGATGGCCACTTGCATGATTGAAGCTAGGGATATAAGCCCTAAGGTATGGTTTGAAGCCATCAATTGTGCTGCTCATATTCAGAACAGAGCCTTTCAAAAATCAGTCAAAGGAAAACCCCCCTATGAGGCATGGTTTGGCCAAAAACCAAATGTGTCAAATTTCAGGATTTTTGGGTCTAGAGCATGGGATTGAATTCCATCAGAAAAGAGGAAGGCTTTGGAGCCACAGAGCATAGAATGTATCATGGTTGGATATGGTGAGGACACAAAGGGATACAAGCTCTTTGACTCATCCACACTCAAAACTTTCATTGAGAGAAGTGTGCAATTCGAAGAAGAACCAATTCCAGATTTTGAGCTTGCACCGGGGGAAAGCTCTTCTCCTCCACACCTTAATGAAATTAGTGATGATTCCACTTCCAATTTTTTTTATATTGCTGAAGCTGACATGGCTGAATATGACATTTCTGTACATGAGTCACCATCAAGGCCCAAGTGTGCTGAAAAAATCATACAAGCTACAGGTGAATTGGCAGGCAATCCCCAAGATCCTAGGAAGACTAGATCTCAAACAATCAATGCTTCCTTTGCAAATGAAAGTGAACTTGCTGATCATTGTTATATGATGATTGGATCTGATCCAAAATCATATCAGGAAGCTCATCATGATCCAAGGTGGAGAGCAGCAATGCAAGAAGAATTCCAATCTCTCCAAGAGAACAAAACATGGGATTTGGTGCCTCTTCCTCCCAAGAGGAAACTTGTGCAATGTAAGTGGATTTTTTAAACCAAACCTGCTGCTGATGGTTCTAATCTGAAGTACAAGGCTAGGTTAGTGGCTAAGGGATACTCACAAATATATGGTGTGGATTATACAGAGACCTTTGCACCGGTTGCAAAGATGGACTCAATTAGACTAGCTCTAGCCATGGCCGCTAGTAAGGGTTGGGAAGTTCACCACATGGATGTTAAAAGTGCATTCTTGCATGGTGAGCTATAGGAAGAGATATATATGAAGCAACCTGAAGGATTCCAAGAGTATCCCACACTTGTTTGCAGGTTGAAGAAGTCACTCTATGGACTCAAGCAAGCCCCCAGGGCTTGGTATGCCAAAATGGATGTTTTTTTGCTCTCAATTGGTTTCTGTCGATGCAAGTCTGATCCAAATGTTTATTTGCAGCAATGTGAAGATAATTTGCAGGTCATTTTACTATATGTTGATGATATTTTAATTACAGGGAGATGCAACAAACAAATTGGCTCAATTAAAGCTTCTTTGCACAGTGAATTTGCCATGAGCGACCTAGGATTGCTAAGGCAATTTTTGGGTTTGGAAATTGAGCAATATGAGAGAGGTATATTGCTGAGTCAACCTAAGTATGCTTCAGACCTGTTATTCAAGTTTAAAATGGATAAATGTAAAGCAGCCAAGTGCCCATTCCTTTCAGGCATAAAACTAGGTGAATTTGAAGACTCTCCATTGGTGGATTGCACACTCTACAAGCAGCTAGTTGGAAGTTTGTTGTACCTTACACATACAAGAGCTGATTTGTCTTATGCTTTAAGTGCTGTAGAAAGGTATATGCAGCAGCCAAATGAGATCCATTGGAAGGAAGCCAAAAGGATCCTTCAATATGTCCAAGGAACAAAGAGCTTTGGGGCACACTATGGAGCTAGTTCTTCACTAAAACTAGATGGATTTTCTTATTCTGATTGGGCTGGAGATCCCATCGATAGAAAGTCCACTTCGGGTTTTGTGTTTATGTTTGCTGAAGGTCCCATTTTTTGTTCAAGTAAGAAACATCATACCATTTCGCTTTCATCAGCAGAGGCCGAGTACAAGGCAGCAGTGAAGGCAGCCACACAGTGTGTTTGGTTGCAAGGCATTCTTCGGGAGTTTGGTGTTGCTATTGATTCTCCAAACAATATTTGGGTGGATAATCAAAGTGCCATCAAGATATCTACTAATCCAGTACAGAGACAAAGAACAAAGAACATTGAAATCCATATGCACTACATTCGGGTCTTGGTGCATGACAGGGTGATTTCATTGCAGTATTGCCCATCCACCGAGCAAACTGCAGATATTTTCACCAAGTGCTTTACTGAGAAGACCTTCACTCACTTGAGAGATTTTCTTGGAGTGAGTGATGGATGGTGATTGCTGCAATTTAATTGCAGGTTCAGCCCCATGTCCATTTTAGAGGGAATTTTTTATCCCATGTGGTTTTACTTCTTGTCCTCGGTTCATATGGACAAATAAAAATTTTTGTTTGTAATGAGGTGACTTGAGCCTTTGTTGCCAAGGCCTCCCATTTATATTTCATGAGTTGTACTAAGTTATGGTTAAGGGGGGGTGTTAGAATAGTAATCCACACTTATTACCATAGTCCATAACCATAGTCAAATTTTTATTGCTCATGTGCTTAATTACACCATAGTTTGGACTAGGTGACTTTAGTTGGTCAAATATCCACTTTTGAGAGTGTTCACACCCACTTCCAAGCAAACCAGTTCACCCAACCTCCTGTTTTGTCCACAAGTGTGCCCTCATTAATTGTTGGAGTGCCCTCTCTCCTTGATTTGGGGAATTTCAGTTGACTAGGGGCGCTAGGGTGGATTTTTCCCAATTTTGGCTAGGTTTGGAGCATTTATTGCTCCCTTGGTCCTCCCAAACTCCTCTACTTGCTCACCCACGCCTACCTTGGCCTCATTAATGACCCAGCATGCTTCAGCCACCTCCACACCAGAATTTGTGACTGTTTGGGATGATTGGGATTGAGTTGGACCCACCTAGGGGGGATTGAGGCCCATTTGGCAATTTTGACTTGTACACTCATCTTGAGCCATCTAATGCTCTATAATTTCTCATGGATGTAATAAAAACTTGTTACTAACATTTTCACATGTTAGACAGTCAGTTAATGAAAATATTCAGCTCACATTGTGTGTAAAATTATCTCCTTTTTCTAGTTTTTCCACTAGTTTTGCAAATTAATTCGATTTTGTGAGGTTCTCCATAGCTCCTAGATCTTCTGTGATCAAAATACTCACAAGGAGACAAGATCATGGATGATATCAGGGGACTCTCAATGTGAGATATTGCAGAATACTCTGAACAAAGGTGACCATAATGTGGAAGCTTCCATGTGAGTATAAATTATCTGTTGTGGTGCCGAGAGGTACCGTTGGGGCCTTCTTGATTGTTTAAGGAGCTCCAATAAAGGACATAAGTGTGCTCTATAATGGTACTGTTGTGTGAATTTGTACAAGCCCAGGACAGTTCATGCTCGTGGCTGTTTTTAGTTTTTAGAGAGTCTGAAAGCAGTAAGTAGACTCCAAGGGTGTTCTTTTTCGTGTGTTAGTCTCCAAGGCCCGAAAAAGCATAAAATAATGCAAATGGAGAACTCTTCTAGCCAATGTGACTAGAGTATTCATTTTTCATAATTAGTCTACAAGGTCGGGAAAAGGGGTAAACTTATACTAGGTAGACGCCCATTCAAATATGTTTAACGAGCATGAAAGGAAGCAAGATTGCTCGGCAATCTTTTCATTGTTTTAGGAGTCAGAAAAGAGCTTAACAAAAATTCCCTAAGTGCCTTTTTCGTAGAGGAATTGCTTGGCCTGAAAAAGGGGTAAAATTATACCGAACAAAAGTAGTGGCTATGCAAGGAGGAAGTGCTCAATCGAGGGACAAGCATGGGAACCAAGAACAAAGGTTGGGGGGGGGACACTGATGGGGCCTCCTTACGGGTTTATGAATGATAGAAAAACAATGCTATAATTGCAGTATGGATGGAGTGAAGGGCTCATGTATAGGTTGTGATGTTCAAAACTGTAAAAGTTTGCAGTGGGCGATGTGGCACGTAAATCGAGGAAACTAGGTGTAGGGACACAATGCCAAAGATGTTTTCGAAGAGAGTGAGAAATGATCTCAAGCATCATCATGAGCGTCGAAAACTCAATCCCATGATATAAAGAATGTCAAAAACGGACAACGACCGATGTGGCATGCAAACCGAGGTGACGACAAACATGTGAAAAGATGCTCAAAAAATCTTGTGGTGAGAGCGAGAAATGATCTCAAGCGTCATCACGAGCACGAAAAACTGAATCTAGTGATATAAACAATGTCAAAAATGGACAACGGCCGATGTGGCATGCAAATCGAGGCGACGACGGACATGTGAAAAGATGCACGGAAAATCTTGTGGTGAGAGCGAGAAATGATCTCAAGCATCATCAAGAGCATGGAAAACTCAATCTGGTGATATAAAGAATGTCAAAAATGGACAATGGCCGATGTGGCACGCAAACCAAGGTGACGATGGGCATGAAAAATATGCTAAAAAATGAGATCAGTGAAAGAGGGAAAGTGATTGGACCACTGTGAATTTCTCGGCATGATGATTCCAATGGTACCAACGGTTCCGAAAACGGACGTCGTATGACACCGAAATGGTTGACTGAAAATTGGTCAAATTTCTATAAATAGTAAGTGGACCCAATGTGACATGTGTCATTCTCATGGTTGAGTTTTAAAGAGTATTTGCTTTGGTCAGAGCATTTTCTTCATTTGTGGGAGTTTTGAACGTCGATTTTTTATTCCGTGAGTTTCAGGTAAGCCTATTGGCCTTAGCCTTTAATTTTACTTGCCTTCGGGGGTTCTCAGGGTCTCAGAAGTGGCGTGTATGCCACATTGGCTTGCCAACGTGGAATATCGCGTCTTTCGAGACTTTTTCCGTGATCCACATCGTGGCTATGGGCTTCATAGGTGCGATGTGTATCACCGCTGTGGACCTCTCAGTCGCGATGTGAATGGCGGCTGCGAGTGCTTACATTCACGATGTGCATTGCGGCTGTGGGTGGTTACAGTTGCGATGTGCATCACGGCTATGGGTGCTTATAGCTGCAATGTGCATCGCGGCAGTGGGCTTCAAAGCCGTGATGTGAATCGCAGCTATGGGCCCTGAAGCCGCGATGTGGATCGCTAGCTTAGAAATTTTTGTTATGGTATTTTTCTAAAAAAATTCATGTTTGTCTTGGAAGGATGCTTAGGCAGCCGAGAGCGTCGTGGCGGGAGAGAGAGACCCCGGATGAGTTGACGGAGATTATCCAGGGGGACCACCATGCACAGGCAGTTTTGGCTTTGGGAAGACTATTGAAGTTGACTCGGATTCATCTCATGAGTTCATCAAACTTGTTGTTGAACAAGTTTATTGATTTCTAGGACCTAGGCATGCAGGCTTTTATGGTTCAAGGTGAGAGACTGGATCTCACCTTGATTGATGTATATTTTCTTACTGGAATTCCCCATTTGGGTGAGGTAAGGGACCTTCTACCGAGGATTCTAGTGGGTATGGATATAGAGGATCTCTTGGAGAGGTTTTGTCATCCTGATTCTAGTGTACATGCTAGTGCATTGCTTGTTTGTGATTTGGTGGATCCATCGATGCAAGCAGTTGCAGCTTGCGTGGTTCGGGTACTTGGAGCACAGGCGCCCCACCGTTTGTCAGGGGGGCAGATGTTGATGGTGCAGCGTGTTATGAATGGGACCTATTTTTCATGGGGTCAAATGTTCCTTTCTTGTGTTCAGTGAGAGCTGAGCAAGGTAAGGATATAGGGGGGAGAGTTCAGTTACGCCTCCTTGCTATGTTGTTTCTTTTTCGAGTGGGTGCCTACATTACGGCCCTGTGTGCCCGTTCGGGATGGTTTGAGGAGTGAGCCGCGGATGGTGCGGTAGGGAGAGATGATGCCCCGGGGTGGTGGTGGTCCCGTTCGACAATTCTTCACAATCGAGGTGTCCGAGCTATGGGAGCAAATGCCGGTCACGTTTGACGATTATCCGTACCGGGATATGGATTTTCAGGGAGACATCGAGATGCCTTGAGCTCAGGGGCAGGCTTGGGGGGCTGATGGTATGTCTTTGTTTTTGTTTTTCTATCATATTATGTTTGTATGTGTTATGATGATAGCTAGAAGTGTTTTCATGATGCTGACATATCCTAGTGTTGGTTATTGTAGATGTGGGTCTGAGGCCTCCTGCGGATCATTAGGGTCGTAGGGGTCGTTTAGTGGTGGTAGTGCCTCCACCTGTGGTGGTGCCCCCACCTCCGCTATAGAGAGAGGTGCGCCGTTGAGATGAAAATATAGATGATGTATGTGAGAAATTCGAGGCATTGTTGGTTGGCGGGAGCTAGATCAGCGTGTGTTGGACCGTTGTTTCGATGCTCCGCGTGAGTGGAGATCGATTTTGCAGAGGGTAGCTATGCTGGCAGAGGAGAGGAGAGCTAGGGATTAGTATGATCCGGAGGAGGAGGAGCCATAGGAGGCAGCCGACCGCGATGATGAGGATTAAGTTGTATTTCAGTTGCCTCCAAATGCTATTGAGCATATGGGGACGTTTTTTGTTGATATGTGTTATGTACTGATGATGTACTTTTTGTATATTCGGGTGTTGAGGGCACTCATGACATTGTGACTATATATATATATATATATATATGCACGTGGATGCATTTTTGATGTAGTCATGTATGCACGTGGATGCACATCTTGTCATGTGGCATGTGTTTTGTTGCACATGGATGCAATTTCTATTATTGTCTTCCCGTAGAGGCATGTTTTATGCACGTGGTGTTAGGATATCTCATCATTCACTTTTGTACTCTGCATGCATTACATGCACCCGCATGCTGCCTAGTCATCAGTATGGTACCTCCAACACCTAGTCCTTAGTCTCCCAGCACTCGGGAGCTACTTTCCATTCAGTTTAAGCCCTCCTAGCCTGTCATGCGCCCAGTTCTCACCTACCACTGAAGAAGGGCACCTTTTTCACCTACCAGTCCAGTTACACTTCAGTTATCACTCTGATTTACCTTTGATTGACCCATAACTGATGTTATCACTCTGATTGACCTTCGATGAGACATGACTGACAGTTCTGAGTGCAGTTAAGCCCTCATGGGCCCTCCACTGAGCCTCCATCCCTAGATTAGTGCCACTTACCATCAATTACACTTATTACACTTAGTTAGACTCAGTTTGACAGTGACTTGTGCATTGATGACCACCACTGATTGATGATGAGGACTCCTAGTTGGAGCCAAGCTATGCCATTCAGTTAATTCGAATGACCTCCTTAGGCAATTCAAATTTCTCACTCATTGTGACAGTATTGTATTGTATTTTCACCCTTATTGGGATACAGAGCACTGATGAAAGCTTTTGCACAGTTTTACACCATATTTTATGAGTTTCATCTATTGTCATTGATTTACTTGTTCATTAGATCTGCTGTGACTAATTTTACGTGGTATCAGAGCCATTGCAGGGACAAGATCTCTTTTCTATAGGTGTTCTACAAGAAGATTTGAGTGAATTTGCTAAAAATTACTGAAGTTTTGGCATGAAAGGTCTCATGTGCATTCGCTCATGTGCATGCAAAGCAGAAAAATACACTCCAATCCACTCCAGAAGCTTGAGTTTTCCACATAATTCCAATATTTGATACATTGGACCCATTCAACTTTTTTTATCTCCAATCCCAGGTGTGATGCAACTCTAAAAGGGTGGATTTTTTGACCTTACTGTCCTTGTTTTGATTGTGATTTGCAGGTTAATCATCTACATTAATTGCATTCGCTCTCTTGTGTTTGACAAGTTCTTCTACATCAAGTGCACTCGCTATTTGAGATGGAATACTCTTCTTCCAAGCCAGTTCTTACTCCTTTCAATTATTTTGAATGGAAAGATGATATGGAGATTATATTACGCTCAAAAGGGTTCTATAGAGTCACTGTTGGCCTTGAATTGGAGCCAAGCACATTGTCGGAAAGAACCAAACACTACAATAAGCTTGATGAAGCTTATGGTCTCCTTTGCCTCTCCATTTCCAAGGATCTTCACCTCCATATCAGCAGATTGAAGACTCCAAAAGCAATACGGGAGCAAATTGACACACTTTTTAGCAAGCAAGATAAGCTTAGGGCTTTTCAATTAGAGAATGAATTGATTGCTCTTAGTCCTGAGAATTTCGAGACCATCAATGAGCTTTTCACAAGATTAAAGCACTTCACATTGTAGTTGAAGAACAATGGTGTTGTGAAAGGGGATAAGCAATTGATCCTCTCCATTCTCTCAAAGCTTGGTAAATATTACTCGGTATTTGACTCTATTTTCAATTCCAATCGGCTAACTACCCCGAATTGGAAGATGCCTACCTTGAATGCCTTCATTGAATCCGTTACCAAAGAGCATGACAAGTTGATTCAAATGGGGTCCATAAACTCCAAAGATTCAGCCCTATTTGTTCAAGGATCTAAGAATTCGAATGGAAAAGGAAAGCAAAAGAAAGAGAAGCCCAAATTCGAACCTCACAAGCAAAGAGAGAAAGGCAAGCAGATGGATGCACCATCCAGTTCAAGAAACAAGCAAAAGGGTAAAGAGGGCAAAGAAAAATCTAAGTGTTCTTATTGCAACCATGGCTTTCATTCTGAAATTTCATGCATGAAGAAAACAATAGATCAAATGGCCCTCCTTTTGGAAAAGAACAACATATGTCTTCCCGATGGTGCAAGGAATAAGGATAGCAATGATGATCATGAGAGAGGTCAAGCACTCATGGAAACTGTTTCGAAACCCACCACTCTAATGATAGATTCCGGTGCCTCGAATCATATGGATGCAAATATTGATTCCTTCTCTTCATTCGATCCAAACAGATCCATCCCCATCCATTTGTGAGATGACTAAAAAATTTCATCAAAGGGTAAAGGTACCATCCATGTAGAGCATGGAAGCTTCCAGAATGTTCTCTATGTTCCTTCCTTGGCTTCAAATATACTTTCTGTGTATCAAATGACACACACTGGTGAACCGAAGCAAGTTACATTAAGCCTTAATATAGTTGAAATTTATGATATCAAAAGTGGAAGACTTATTGCAGTCGGAAAGGCAAACCACACTGCAAAATACTATGAGTTTTCTCACTTTATGCCTCTTGAAAAGCCCACTGCTCTCCTCACTCATGGAAACGAGGTTAGTAGGATTTGGCATGAAAGGTTTGGACACCTTAACTACAAGTATTTTCTGCTTTTACAAAAGAATTCCATGGTTGATGGTCTTCCGCAACTCCATTCCTCGAAGGATATTTACCCCGGCTGCATTGTTGGGAAGCACCCTAAGCACAGGTTCAACTGCGGCAAAACTAGCAAATCTTATACCATTTTGGGCCTCATACATTCTGATATTAGTGGTCCACTGCCAAATATGTCCATGAATGGTTCAAGGTATGTTTTGACATTCATCGACGACTTTTCCCACTTTACTTGGGTATTTTTTCTCAAAAACAAGTCAAAAGTGCTTGGAAAATTCAAGGATTTTAAGGCTTCTATTGAGACCGCCACTGAGAGAAAGATCAAAGCTCTTAGATATGATAATGGTGAAGAATATATCAATACTAAGTTGCTGCAACTTTGTGCTAAAAGTGGAATTCAGATCCAACATACAATTCCCTACACACCCCAGCAGAATGGTGTAGCGAAAAGGAAGAATCGGTCACTGAAAGAGATGGCTGCTTGCATGCTTGAGTCAAAAGGTTTGGCTACAAATATTTGGGGAGAATCCATTAATGTTGCTGCATGTATTCAGAACTGAGTTCCACATTCATCCGTGAAAGGTAAAACTCCTTTCGAAGCATTCTTTGGTCGCAAACCGGATGTGTCCAATTTGAGGGTTTTTGGCTCCACTGCATGGGCTAGAATTCCTTCTGATAAGAGAAAGTATTTGGATCCACAAAGTATTGAATGTATCCTGATAGGATACGGGGAAGAATCAAAAGCATATAAACTCATGAATATCAGATCCAAAAAGGTATTCATAGAGCGAAGTGTGAAGTTTGAAGAACCACTGCTAGATCTGAAACTAGTTGAGGAAAACACTGCCGATCTGCACCCTCCACAAGAAGAAGATTCAAGCGATTATGAAGAAATAATTGGATCTGATATCTATGATATTATATAAGACTTTGATGGCCATGACATATCAGGTTTTGAATCATACCATAATGATCCTCCTCAGTTACCAAAGTGGGCCCAAAACACTCTACAATCTGCTGCTCCAAACATTGGAAATCCTGCTGATCCAAGGAGAACAAGAGTAGACTATCAAAGAGCAGGTATGGATCTTTCTTTTTCTAAGAAATGTTATTTGATGATTGGTTCAGATCCCAAATCATACTATCATTCCCACCGAGATCCACGATGGAAAACCGCCATGGATGAAGAGTACAGTGCTCTTCAAAAGAACAATACATGGGAGCTAATTTCTCTTCCACCTGGAAGAAAATTAGTTCAATGCAAGTGGATCTACCACACAAAGGTTGTTTCTGATGGCTCTATCAGCAAATACAAAGCTAGGTTGGTGGAAAAAGGTTTCTCCCAAGTCCAAGGTGTGGACTACACTGAGACTTTTGCACCGGTTGCAAAGATGGATTCCATCTGCCTAGTTTTGGCCATTGCTGCATCCAAGCACTGGTAAGTGCACCACATGGATGTGAAGAGTGCTTTTATACATGGAGACCTTGATGAGGAGGTATATATGAAACCACCAGAAGGATACATATCAGATCCATCATTAGTTTGCAGATTGAAGAAATCTTTGTATGGATTGAAACAGGCCCCAAGAGCTTGGTACACAAAGATGGACTCCTTCCTTCTTTCTCAGAATTTCAAAAGATGAAAATCTGATCCTAATGTGTACCTACAGAAATTTAAAGGTAATTTGTTGATTGTGGTTTTATATTTTGATGATCTTCTCATTACTGGTAGCACTCTCCTTACAATTAACAAGCTGAAAACCGCTTTAAATCTAGCTTTTGATATGAGCGATTTGGGCTTGCTTAAGCAATTTTTGGGCTTGGAGATAGCTCAAAACTTTGATGGGATCACATTATCTCAGCAAAAGTAGGCTAAATACCTGCTATTAAAGTTTAATATGGCAGAATGTAAGGATGCTCCATTTCCATTCCTCTCAGTAATCAGTCTTGAAGAGGGAAATACTATACCGCTTGTAGATTGCACTATGTATCGACAGTTGATTGGTTCACTACTCTACCTGACACACTCAAGGCCTAATATATCTTATGCCATGAGTGATGTATCAAGGTATATGCAGAAGCCCCATGATATTCATTGGAGGGAAGCCAAGAGGATCTTGCAGTATGTGCAAGGTATGAAACATTTTGGCATACATTATGCTGCAGATTCTGAGCTAGATTTCATTGGTTTTACTGATTCAGATTGGGCAGGTGATAGCATAGATCGGAAGTCCACTTCCGTATATGTTTTCATGATTGGACATGGGACTATTTTCTGTCAAGAAAAAAATAGGCAGCCATTGCACTTTCTTCAGCAGAGGTAGAGTATCGAGGGGTAGTCAATGCCTGCATTCAGGCAGTTTGGTTGCAGGGTATTCTTTCCGAGTTTGATTTTGGTAGCACTACTTTGACTGTCCTATTTTGTGACAATCAAAGTGCTATTAAGATCTCCACCGATCCAGTTTAGTGGCAGAGGACCAAACACATTGAGATTCATATGCACTACATTCGAGAGTTGGTGTATGATTGCACCATCATTCTACAATATTGCCCTACCGATGAGCAAATTATAGACATATTCACCAAGAGCTTCACTGAGAAGAAGTTCTCTTACCTCCATTCACTGTTGTGGGTGAGTTCCATCACGGTGGAGACAGATTAGATCCGTTTTTATGTTTAGCTTGAGGGGGGGATTTCTTCCCACTCGGTTTTCCCTCTTTCCTCACTTAGTAGCATTTTTTGGATTATTGTATTGGGGTGACCTTTGGTCTCAGTAACCAGGGCCCTGCATTTTATTTTTTACATCATAGTATAGCTTGAGGGTGGGTGTTAGGATAACTCATCATTCACTTTTGTACTTTGCATGCATTTTGCATGCATGAATGCATTCTTCATGCATTGCATGCACTCGCATGCTACCCATTCATCAATATGGTACCTCCAGCACATAGTCCTTAGTCTCCCAGCACTCGAGAGATACTTTCCACACAGTTTAATCCCTCCTATCATGTCATGTGCCCAGTTCTCACCTACCAGTGAAGAAGGGCATCTTTCTCACCTACCAGTATAGTTACACTTCAGTTATCACTCTGATTTACCTCTGATTGACCCATAACTGATGTTATCACTCCGATTGACCTCCGATGAGACATGACTGACAGTTTTGAGTGCAGTTACGCCCTCATGCGCCTCCACTGAGATTCCATCCCTAGATTAGTGCCACTTACCATCAGTTACACTTATTACACTCAATTAGACTTAGTTAGACTTAGTTTGAAACCTGTTTGACAGTGACTTGTGCATTGATGACCACCACTGATTGATGATTAGGACTCCTAGTTGGAGCCAAGCTATGCCATTCAGTTAATTCGAATGACCTCCTTAGGCAATTCGAATTGATCACTCATTGTGACAGTATTGTATTGTATTTTCACCCTTATTGGGATACAAAGCACTGATGAAAGCTTTTGCACAGTTTTACACCATATTTTCTAAGTTTCATCTATTGTGATTGATTTACTTGTTCATTAGATCTGCTGTGACTAATTTTACACGTGGATGCACATCTGTTGTTTTTGTATGCCCGTGGAGGCACATTCTATACACGTGGATGCAATATGATGATGGATTATTTTGTATGATTTTTTAATGTTTATGCATGTTCGATGTCCTACATGGTTTGGTTGACACGCCAATATTGAATGTTATTAGCCATTTGGTCTGCTACACTATTGAGATTTATTGGGACATGTGTGAATGAAATGGATTCAAACAATTGAACCATTTGTTTAGTGCGCAAGAATTTTCTAACGAGACAGGGATTGCATATCTGGTAACAGTTGTTGAGCTGGGAAACAAGCAGTTGGGAGTCAAGGTAGATGTTAAGGTGACTTATGTCCATCTGGAGAGCAGCGGTCAGGAGACCGGTCACGGCGTCGTACTCGGCCTGATTATTTGTGGCAGCACCTATGCACACTCCGTCAAGTTGGATCAACTCATGTGAGGGGGAATAAAGTTCCCAAGCTGCGGAGGCGAGATTTGGAGACCAACGACTTGCCACGGGGGGTTCACTAGTGAGGCAATATCATATCACGTCCATTCATATTGGGGGGTTGAATACTCATAAAAACCTTAAAAATATATTGCCCTGTATTAAGGGGTCAGGGGGGTTTTTAATTTGACATAGTAATATAGATATTGGGGGTTATTTTATTTGGGTGTGCTGAGGAATAACTTCCAAATCATTGGATGGATTCATACCTCCAAATCACAGGCTCAATTCATACCCACCTAAAACTTAAGGACCTTCAATTTTTATTTGATATTGCTTATGATCCTAAGTAAATTTTTGCATAAATCTGATAATAGTGTACCAATGATAATTTCAATGGAAGTCTCTTTGGATTATTGGCCTTGAGAAATTCTCATTTAATAGCTTATTTATGCTTGGTTTGAATTGATATGTTATATTGTTTTTCATCTTAAAGTTAAGAGATGTAGTTAATCGGGAGTTCTGGACTTGAACAATTGTATTGTATTTTTTGGAGGCATTCAAGTAAAAGATTTAACTCTTCATTTTTTAGGTTGGGTTTTAGGTGGGCATTGAGATTCAATTAAACCTTGCTCCACAGTAACCAAGAAAAGTGAGATCAATATTTCTTGACTCACTGGAACCAAGAAAAAATAGATCAATGTTTCTTGACTATTTATTTCTTTCAACTTTTTGTATTCTTCTTTAATATTTTCACATTGCCAGTTAGGAATAGTTGTTAGATTGAGTTATATTTGGCACATTCATAATTGTAATTTCAATTCTTATATGTAAGGCATCTATATTAATATTGTATTGGAATTAACATGAACATGGGTGAAAATCTAAATCCTTATCTACTTACCCTATGTGTTATCGTTACCATGAAATGATATCATATAAGTTTCACCATCTGTGTATCTTTATAACTTTTGCATGCTTGAAACCTAACAATGGAGATTTTTCCCTATCCTTTAAAGATTGAAAAAACTAGATATAACCCAAGAAAGGTAATTAAATGTTGTTAATTCGCTTGATTGCAAGAATAAATGTAGGGGAAGTGGGGGAAACTCATTGGATCTTGTGAATGACCCAAATCCAAGCTATGCACATGATCATATGGTGTTATTGAAAAGTAAAAGGAATTATTCTATGTTCATTTGGGTTCAAGCATCAATTATGTTTGTTTTGATAGGAAGGTAGGGGCATTCATCCACAAAAGGGTTTCAATTTTGCATTTTTATGGAGTTTAATTTATTAATTTTATAGAAAACATGAGCTATCTAAGGCTATATTCATATTTACATGATATATAATTGGTAGATTGGTAGGTTGTGGTGTAAAACATCTGGATTTCTCATCTTTTCTAAGCATTGCACTAACAATTGGACTATTGGTATTTTACATTCTTTGTTATGTTGATATCTTGACTAGGTTGCATTTTACACATTTTCCCTTCCCTAGTACTATTTCTTTGGGTGTTCCACTCCAATGCTACAAATTGATCAGTCGCCCCTGCAATCCTAGTGGGATCATTATTAGCATTATACTATTCTTTTATTTAGCATCTTGTTTTCTTATACTAAGATGTGTTACAGTTCTTGTTTGTTACAACTTGATAATATGATATAAAGGGGGTGTTAAAAATGGCTTGATAAAAATGGACATTTGCAATATTTGGTGAAACTAGGGGTTTTCTTAATTGGAAAGGAATATTGGGAGGGGGTTCAACAATACAAATTTAGGATGCATTTTCGAATATTTAGTGAAATTAGGGGTATTTTTTAATATCATGTGAACGATCGTGCTATGTAACAAGTTCACTGAGTGAAACCCCCGTGCGACTTGCACCGTCGGCAAAGCCAATATAGTAAAGTGGGGCAGGATCCATCTGTGGTCATGTAGGAAAAAATGTAAGGTTCTAAAAGTTAATGGAAAAAATGAACTAAAACTGTACAATGAACTAAAACTGTACAATGATGGTGTCCAAAAATATTTTTATGCGTAAAAATGTTTGAGGTACAACCCGTTGTGGGGGTTACGCATGGGGTTACCTTCTAAGTCGGCCTGAATGTATGCCCCATGACCAAGGCAAGTCTGTATGATGTATGGGACTTGCCACATGGATTCAAATTTGCCTTTTCCTTTTTTGTCATGGGCTTGATCATAAACGAGTACAAGGTCTCCTTCACTAAATGTTCGTGGGTGAACATGTTTTTCATAACTGAGTTTTGATCAGTTCTTCGTGGCTTCTATGGTTTGGAGGGCTACGCGGCGATCTTCGTCGGCTTGCTCCAAAATAAGTAAGCGTTCTTCAATTCGTTAAGTATCCGGGAGGAGTTCTATGGCGATTTGCAATGTCCGGATCTGACACTCAATGGGAATGACATATTCCACACCATGAACCAAATGTAAAGGGGTGAAACCGGTGGTAGTTTTGGTGGACATACGGTAAGCCCACTATGCGGGGAAGAGCATGTGATTCCAATTGGATTTATGTTGGTCGATAGTGCGCTGGAGGATAGTCTTCAAAATTTTGTTAATAGCTTCAACTTCACCGTTTCCTTGGGGGTAGTAGGCAGAAGAGAAATGATGTTCGAACTTAAGGATTGTTGACAATTCTCGCCAAACAGAATCCTCAAAGTGAGAACCATGGTCTGAGACAAGTTGCTTTGGTACTCCAAAACGAGCAATAACATGGTTGAGGAAAAAGCGGGTTGTAGTGTCGGCTTTGCAGTTGTAACTAGGCATGCTTCTACCCATTTAGTAAAGTAATCGACGGCTACAATGATGTATTTATGACCTCCAGCTCCAGTTGATGTTGGGTTACACTCCATGAAGTCAATGGCCCATTTGTAAAAGGGACCAATGGTGATTACAGGATGGAGGGGGGGCGGGGGAGTCCTTGATTTGGGGGCAAAGAGCTGGCAATTTTGTCAATGTTTGACTGCTGTGATACAATCAGTAAATAATGAGGGCCAAAAATAACCCACGCGGATTACCTTTTGGGCCGTAGCCATTCCAGAGAAATGGCTGTCGCAGACACCGCTATGACAATCATTAAGGACTTGTTATGCTTCTTCATGAGAAAGACATCATCATAGGATTGTGTCGACACAACGTCGATAGAGGACATCACCTAAGAGGAGATAACGGGGGGCATGGTGGTGGATGCGATGACGTTCGTCACGGTCAACATTGGGTTGAAACTTCTGTGCACAGAAGTAAAACAAATTTTCATCGTACCAAGGGTCGTCTGACGAGATGATGAATAAATGGTCATCAATTAGGTCAGTATTGATAGTTGGTGATGACAATGAGGGTAGCAGGTCCATGATGAGTTGGGCGAGTTCCAAGGCTTTGGTGCTTTTCGTGGTTTTGAACATCAGGTCGTATTCTTGTAGGATAATTACCCATTTAGTTGTGCGGCCTTGAAGAAGGCGATGAGTCAAGAGATAAACCATTGGGTTGGAATTTGAGACAACTGTGGTATGGGTGAGTAAGATGTAGTGTCGCAATTTTTGTACTGAAAAGACGATGGCGAGGGCTAGTTTCTCTTCATATGGGCACCATAGCGGTGGGCCAAATAAATTTTGTCTTATGTAATAAATGACATGCTCTTGACGATCCGTGTCTTCTTGAACAAGGACTCCTGAAACAACGTAGTCAGATGCCGAAATGTAAAGAATGAAATCTTTGGAGAAGTCAGGAGGGGAGATCAAGGGGAAGTTGGTGAGGGATTTCTTTAGGTTATCAAGGCTCCTTATGCTTGATCGTCCTACACAAAAGGGATGTGGGTACAAAGCAAATGGAGAAAACCATGGACCATTGTGGCATAGTCGGGTACAAAATGGCGAAGGAAATTTGATTTTCCATGAAGGCTTTGTAGCTACCGAAGTGTTCGGCGTGATTGTAGGTCTAAGATTGTAATGTCCCTTGTTAGGAATTTTATTAAAATTGCAATTTTCCACTTTTTTCCTTGGTTCGACCTTGGACTAGTTTCGATCTCTAGGTTCCAAATTTGCCCCAAATGATCCCAAATATTCTGAGAAGGTATATGAATGATATTATAACATAAATATGTGTTTCAGGGATGCCTTTGTACCTTTAAAACACTTCTGCAAATACTCTTTCAATTCTGGTCAATGTAGGTAACTTTACTAGTGATTTCCCTTTGACTAGTATTGGTCTCTAGGTCTTAAATTGACTCCAAATGCCTTCAAATCTTCAAGGAAGGTTTATGAATGATATTAGGAATTGAATATGATGTTCAGGGATAACATATGGCCACCAAAATACCTCTGCAAATTCTCTCAAGATTCTGGACCAAGTATGCAATTTTACTAGTAATTTGGGGTTCAAATCCCCCTAAGGTAAGTACTGAAAATGGCTTCCCAAATGCCTCCAAACCCACTCAAATTTATGAACAGAGGTATGTAATGTGTTAAGTATGTTATTAAGGTCTCATATGCACCATTAATGGTTTATTACAACTGTTCTCACCCTCTCCCATTCAACTGCAAAAATCCCCAATTCGACCCTTGGGGAAATGGCACTATTTCACCTCCCAATACAACTAAACGGAGTAAAAATGCTTCAAATGCTCAAGTACAGTACATGAAACTTGTAGAAGACATCCATGGAAGTATATTGATCACAAATATATCAGAGAATCATCCATTCATTCGAAATCATCATCAATACATTGGTTCACAACAAGGTAGTGGGGAAATGGCATCGTTCTTCCATTAAAAATGAGATTTATACATTTCTACTTGGAATTTCGACCTGAAACTTTCTGGAGATGAAGAACAGAGTATTTACTTCATATTACAAAATAAATGGGGCATTAGAAGCTCCCCCAAAGAGTACAATAGCTCACCAAAAACGCCCTCCCTCAAGGATCAAGAATATGCCATCAAAACTGGAAATGGTTGAAGGAGCGAGCTGCAATAGAAGAAACCATGAGCTGCCCTGTAGCTTACACCTGCAAATAAAGACTCCATTAAATCTCCAAATGAAAGGTCTGAATGGCTTTTCCAATTGCCAACTTGGATGGGAATCTTTCACCCTCGAAATTGGCTAAGGCAAGAAACTAGTCATCCACTAGCTCTCCCTCTTCACAAATGCAATTGCAAATTCTACAAATGATAAAAAGCCATTCTCATACTTCATTTCTACATTTTATAACCAACATTAGCCTTCTAAGGGTCGAAATCCTCTCAATAGATTCAATAGATTTCCATTTAGGAAATATTCCACATTTGCCACTTGTCTCCTAGTTCCAACCTTCCATCTTCTCCCAAATTCGATTTTGAGTCTCTTTGGCTTCTCCAACTCCCAAATTCGCCTTCTTTGAGCCTATTTTTGGGGCTGACATGTCATAGTGGTCAGATGTCAGAGGTCAGGTCTGCAATTTGTCATAGTTGTCATAGATGCTCCATCATTGGTGTCATATGGGCTAGGGAATCTAGCCCAAGTGTCCACAAACTTCCACTTTGACTCTTTATCTTCCATGGAGGTTACCAATCCTTTCCAATTCGACCTAAGATGCTCAATGACATGTGTTATGACTTACCAACTCACCCAAGAGTGTTCATATTCCCATTAATTCGAATTTGCAAAAGAGAGATACCATGTATTATGAAAAATCAAGCTAGTGTGGGTCCCACATCCTCCATATGTCTCCAAAACCATTTGTCATCTAGGATTTCTCTTGAATTTATTTATTCACTCTATTTATTAAATACTTGAACCCTTCTAATGTCTAAACATCATTTATTATCCCCCTTATTCCAAATCCCAAAGCTTCCACCCCAAACCTAGGAAACTAGTAATTTTCCTCCTTGGCAATTATTTGACCCTTAACATCAACTTTGCAAACTCTAATGAATATGGCTAATGTGATTAGGCCATTGTGACCCAATTACAAATTTGGGACATGACAAATCCTCCCTTCCCAATATTGCTTGTCCTCAAGCAATTTCAAACATGGGTGTTGAAGAACCTGCTTTCTATATAATTCTTTGAAGTGCCATTGAATTGCCAAACCTTGAGTCTTTGAGTTTCCATGAAGATTTTAGAGAGGAACCACCATGCTTGCTGCTGCACTACTCTGATAAAAATCACTTTATTAAGTGGGAAATCCATCTCCCATACTTCTTGTTTCCCCCAAAAAATTGAAACCAATGAGATAAAAATTATTCCAGGGTCCCATTGCTTGTATTGCACCCCAACAATGAAGAGTGCTCTCCAACCCATACCATCAGATAAGATGATTCCTGGATCCCATTTTCTTGTATGCATTCTTCCAAACATCATGAGTACAAAATATATATCATCAAAGTACATAACTACATAATGAAAATGTACATCAAGGAGGTGCTTCATCAAAGAATCATGAAACTGCTTGTACCTCCAAGCAAGTAGACCACGATTTTCCAAGTGCATACAATCTTCAAGTGACCAATCAAATATGCTCCAATGACATAGGTGAGGATCCCATGTCCTATAATGCTGCTCCAAAAGGATGTGATATGCATCAAAATATTCAACCATGTATTCTTTCATCCAAGAAGTGAATGAAGAATCTCCACTAAAATCTGAACCAAATAATGAGCAGAAAAAACAAGGAGACTTTAGATGACTCAAAGAAGTCTCACCCATACATCCATGAATGTGAGAATCATTAAGATGTAACAAAGTATGTGGCTGCCAACAAAAATTTTCTCCCATCATAAATCTATTCACCCAAGTGTTGGATGAAGTTCCTCTAACATCAAATGAACCCAGTGTTGAGCAAGAAAAACCATGAGTATTCAAGTGACTCAAATCCATATCATAGGTGCATCCATGTAGATGTGAATCATCATAAAGTGACAAATTATGCTGCTGCAAATGTGAATAAGAATGTGCTCCAACCATGTCATCATAAAAGTTAAATCTAGGAGTTCCATACTCCTCATGTGGCACCATAAAAAAGAACCCTTTCACCCATACTTCATTGAGACTAATACTGCAAAACATGGAATTGTAGGATGTAGGAGAATGTACTAACTCACCCAAATGATCAAAAAGTTCAGGAGTTTCATCATGGGAAGGATCCATGTGGGTAGTATCATGCAGCTCCTTCAAAAGTGTGAACTCTTTGTCATAGTTTGGTTCCAATGTAGAGGAATCATGCTCTTCTTTAAAAATTGCATAACCTTCATCAAGAGGCAATTCAAATTCTTCTTCCACCACATCAAGTGTTTGGATCTCTTCAAGTTCATCTTCAAACACATCAAGAACATTCAAATTTTCACATTTTTCATGATCCACCATGTCATGAGAATCCTCCAAACAATCTACCATTTGACAATCTGAAACATAGGAGGAAAAACAAGTATCTTGCAACTTTTCAAGAAGTTGCTCATTTTGAATTGTGAGCTTATGAATATCCTCATTATTCTTCAAGTATGCATCATGTAACAATTCATTAAGCTCAAACAAATGGTTTCTATCAAAAAGCAAAGACATGAAATTACCTTTGATGTGGCACATTGCTCTTTGAATCTTCTCCATGTCTTCAAGGAAGGATGTTTCCTCCAATGAAGTAGCTCTCCAACAAGAATTTGACACCAATGCTTGAGTGTCATGGAGAATGCTGAGGGACTCTTGGATCTTATTTTCATTCATATTTAAGGACCCTTCAAGAAAATGAGGCTCTTGCAAATGAACCTCCTCATATTCTTCAATTTTGCTTGGACCAACTTCATGAAGCTCAAGTGGTGATGGGGAAGTTGATCTTGGTTCTTCTTCAACTGCTACAAGGTCTTCATTATCATGCTTAATGAAACTTGTACTTGTAGAAACACTTTCAAAAGTGATCTCTATGTCACCAACATAGAGGTGTGAGCACCCATCAGTAGGTACTCTTTCATAGTTTAAGCATCCATCAGTAGATGCTCTTTGGTTCATGTCTAAGCTAGAAGGTGTCTCGAAATGATCTTCCATATTTTCAATAGAATCTTCTTCATGCTCTTGTGATGTCTCTTCCTTTTTCTCCTTAAAGCAAGCTGATGCATTTTGCCCCTTGTTTTCCTTAGGATCAATATATTTGGAATCTCTTCTTGAATAAATCTCAAAAGCTCTCCTCAAGGAGGACATCATTTCATGTACACATATATGATGCTCGCTCCAAGGGTTTTTACAAGAAGGGCATAAACCTTTCTTCACTAACTCCACATCTTCATTTTTGGGCCTATTTTCAAAAACATGTTCAGCATAGTACTCAAAAGACATGGAATTTTGTGTATTTTTGCTAAAAGCAAGATATTCTTGATATTTTTGATATTGTTGGGGCAAGGTTTTATATTTTGCTCTCCATCTTTGGAACTCACTCATAGAATTATCCTTGGTTGGTGTGACACAATCATATTCATCAGATTTAAGGTCATAAGAATAATCTTCATTTCTCTTGAAATTGTAAGAAGTGTTGCATGATGGCACCTCTTCCTCATACCATTCACATTTTGCTTCATATTGCTCATAAGCATCTGCATATTCCTCATAAGAATTGTACTCATAGGATTCATCATAATAGTAAGACATGGCTGCCAATTATTCTTGAATGTATGTACCTAATACACAGGTGCAAGGACCTTGCTCTAATACCACTGTAATGTCCCTTGTTAGGAATTTTATTAAAATTGCAATTTTCCACTTTTTTCCTTGGTTCGACCTTGGACTAGTTTCGATCTCTAGGTTCCAAATTTGCCCCAAATGATCCCAAATATTCTGAGAAGGTATATGAATGATATTATAACATAAATATGTGTTTCAGGGATGCCTTTGTACCTTTAAAACACTTCTGCAAATACTCTTTCAATTCTGGTCAATGTAGGTAACTTTACTAGTGATTTCCCTTTGACTAGTATTGGTCTCTAGGTCTTAAATTGACTCCAAATGCCTTCAAATCTTCAAGGAAGGTTTATTAATGATATTAGGAATTGAATATGATGTTCAGGGATAACATATGGCCACCAAAAGACCTCTGCAAATTCTCTCAAGATTCTGGACCAAGTATGCAATTTTACTAGTAATTTGGGGTTCAAATCCCCCTGAGGTAAGTACTGAAAATGGCTTCCCAAATGCCTCCAAACCCACTCAAATTTATGAACAGAGGTATGTAATGTGTTAATTATGTTATTAAGGTCTCATATGCACCATTAATGGTTTATTACAACTGTTCTCACCCTCTCCCATTCAACTGCAAAAATCCCCAATTCGACCCTTGGGGAAATGGCACTATTTCACCTCCCAATACAACTAAACGGAGTAAAAATGCTTCAAATGCTCAAGTACAGTACATGAAACTTGTAGAAGACATCCATGGAAGTATATTGATCACAAATATATCAGAGAATCATCCATTAATTCGAAATCATCATCAATACATTGGTTCACAACAAGGTAGTGGGGAAATGGCATCGTTCTTCCATTAAAAATGAGATTTATACATTTCTACTTGGAATTTCGACCTGAAACTTTCTGGATATGAAGAAAAGAGTATTTACTTCATATTACAAAAGAAATGGGGCATTAGAAGCTCCCCCAAAGAGTACAATAGCTCACCAAAAACGCCCTCCCTCAAGGATCAAGAATATGCCATCAAAACTGGAAATGGTTGAAAAAGCGAGCTGCAATAGAAGAAACCATGAGCTTCCCTATAGCTTACACCTGCAAATAAAGACTCCATTAAAGCTCCAAATGAAAGGTCTGAATGGCCTTTCCAATTGCCAACTTGGATGGGAATCTTTCACCCTCGAAATTGGCTAAGGCAAGAAACTAGTCATCCACTAGCTCTCCCTCTTCACAAATGCAATTGCAAATTCTACAAATGATCAAAAGCCATTCTCATACTTCATTTCTACATTTTATAACCAACATTATCCTTCTAAGGGTCGAAATCCTCTCAATAGATTCAATAGATTTCCATTTAGGAAATATTCCACATTTGCCACTTGTCTCCTAGTTCCAACCTTCCATCTTCTCCCAAATTCGATTTTGAGTCTCTTTGGCTTCTCCAACTCCCAAATTCGCCTTATTTGAGCCTATTTTTGGGGCTGACATGTCATAGTGGTCAGATGTCAGAGGTCAGGTCTGCAATTTGTCATAGTTGTCATAGATGCTCCATCATTGGTGTCATATGGGCTAGGGAATCTAGCCCAAGTGTCCACAAACTTCCACTTTGACTCTTTATCTTCCATGGAGGTTACCAATCCTTTCCAATTCGACCTAAGATGCTCAATGACATGTGTTATGACTTACCAACTCAACCAAGAGTGTTCACATTCCCATTAATTCGAATTTGCAAAAGAGAGATACCATGTATTATGAAAAATCAAGCTAGTGTGGGTCCCACATCCTCCATATGTCTCCAAAACCATTTGTCATCTAGGATTTCTCTTGAATTTCTTTATTCACTCTATTTATTAAATACTTGAACCCTTCTAATGTCTAAACATCATTTATTATCCCCCTTATTCCAAATCCCAAAGCTTCCACCCCAAACCTAGGAAACTAGTAATTTTCCTCCTTGGCAATTATTTGACCCTTAACATCAACTTTGCAAACTCTAATGAATATGGCTAATGTGATTAGGCCATTGTGACCCAATTACAAATTTGGGACATGAAAAAGATGGCTTGGACCTTTAATGGGTCTACGGTGATTCCTTTTTCTGAAATGATGAAACCCAACAGATGGCCTGCTGGAATGCAAATGACACACTTGAGTGGGTTCAAGCGGATCTGGTACTTGCGATGGCGCAAGAAGACTTATCGAATGTCGTCTAGATGGTTGGATTGTTTCTTAGACCGAGCCGTGAGGTCGTCTAGGTAAACTAATGTGATGTTGAACAGGGCATGAAAACAATAAGTCATGGTTCGTTGGAATGTGGCTCCATAGTTTTTGAGACCGAAGGACATAACGCGATAAGCGAAAGTGCCCCATGGGGAGGTGAAAGCAGTTTTGTATTGATCTTCCTTACGTATTTTGATTTGGTTATACACGGAGAAACCGTCCATGAAAGACAGTACCTCGTGCCATGCACATGCATCGATTAGTTGGTTGATAAATGATGTTGGGAAGTTGTCTTTGGGACAAGCTAGATTGAGATCACAGAAGTCAGTACAGACACGAATGGTGCCCACTTTTTTATTGACTTGCACTGGGTTCGAAACCCAAGTGGTATAAGCAATAGGGTATATGAACCCTGCTGCTCAAAGCTTCTCAATTACGGCCTTAATGGCTGGAAGCTTAGATGGGTGAATGGGGTATTGTTTATGGTGGACAAGTGGTATGTTAGGCCAAGTGTCTATGTGCTGTTCTACAATGTTAGGATCCAGACCAGGCATCTCGGTGTAAGACTAGGAAAAGAAATCCCGAAACTCTTGGAAGAGTTTCTTATAGACATGAACTTCCTCTTCAGTGCATGATGTGCCTAAGGAGATAAGTTCAGGTTTTCCAGGTGTGGTGGAGATTTCAATTTTTATGATAGGCGAAATGTTTTCCATATTGCCTTCTTCAAAGGAATCTAGAGCTAGGATAGGATCTTTGAACCAATCGACCTTGGTTGGTAAAAAATCTTTGGATTCGACAGACAGTTGGTTTTCCGTGGTGGAGGTAGATTCCTCAGGAATGAAGTATGACCGATGGTGCATATCATCCCAGGGGTAGTCAGCTGCTGTAAGTGTCTTTAAGATTTCCTCGTCGCTATGGAAGTAGTGTGTCATCAAATCAATTGGTTGAGGCGCATAGGTGGATGAAATCATATAGATGGTATTGATTTCTTCTGAAGAGGAAGACTTTGGGGGGTATATTTCCTCAATGAGGGGAGGAGATATCTCTAAATCGGCATTATTCAACTCATACAGAGCTACTCTATAATCTAGTAGATCGGGCCAGTAATGTGAATAATGGCTGTAAATGCCACATATCGCATAGGGGTGATTGGTACGCAACGATTTATCATGAGGTTGAGGAGGCAGTTCAAGTTTGACGACTAGGATTTTAGTGTCATCGTCCAACATTTGCATGTGTTCTTGAAGTGCTGGTAATTGTGGACACTGATGGGTAGCATGGCCTATGTCGTCGCACAAAGAGCACTTGGGGGGAACACGAATTGTTGGGGGATTCTTCGCCAGCTTAGGAGTCTTAGGGGCGGTGCGGGTTGTAGGTCTTGTGGTGTAAGGTTCTGGGCCTCTGCCCGCATTGTAGTGGAGTTGAGGGGGAGCATTACTAGACATTGGTGCAGTGACTCCTGTTGGAGGTGGTCGGTTTTGGATATTGGCTACACCAGGGGGAGGACGGTTAGAAGTATTGATGGGTTGCACTGGTTGTAAAATGACATTCGGCATCGGGGGAGGGGTTGGAGTAGGTAGGTACCACACAGGTAGTCTTAACGTTAAAATTGGAATATTTAGCGTAGCCACTACTGGAGTGCTGATGAATCCTGAAGGAGGAACTAAGAATGGGATAGTGTGAATTGGTGTTGCTCCGATATGACTAGGCTTGTGGGTGGCTATGGCAGTAATGGTGGTTGTTGAGTATGTGGCTGTGTGTTGTGCGAAAAGGTGCACAAATCATATATTTTTGTTATTCGTAAAGGGGGTGGTATAGCTTGGAACATGGAGGTCATGGGAGTATCTGAATATATCCCGGGTTTGACTAAGGAGACGAATGATGTGGGTGCACTATGAGCAGGTTTTTCAATCATAGGTAGAACATTTGCAGGTGTGGCAGGGGCATTAGGATCGTAGTATGTTATTTGATCAATTTTGACCATGCGTCCCTCATGGGGGAACATCATGAGGTGAAAAATGGATGAAGCGACGGTCTTCATTTTATACATGTAACTCCGTCCTAGTAGGAGGTTGTAATCAAGTTGGGTGTTGATGACCTCTATGTCTGTGAGAATCGTTTTTCTGCCTAATTGTACGGATACATTAACTAACAAGCCCTATGGTTGAGCTGAGCGACCATCGTAAGCTCGTAATGCAGTAGTGGATGGCTGTAGAGCGGGGGATCCAACTTTTTTCCAGACAAAAGTCGACATTACGCAGGTGGAAGCACCTTCATCGATGATGCATCAATGAATGACAAGGTTTCGAATAGACACAGAAACCTAAAAATCTAAGGTCGATGGCAACTGCGGTTCGGCTTGGTCGAGATCGAATGGCATAATATTTGAGTCGTTGGGGTCTAGAGTAGACATCGCAGCAACGGATTGGGCTAAATCGTCCACAATGTTGTAATTTGAGGATGCACGGGCATTGGGATTATTGTGTAACCATCGTAGGGGGGAAGGGGGGCTTTAGGGCCCCCGCCAAATGGCATAGTAGGTATGCGTAATGGTTGATCATTCGAAAGGGTACTGGAGAATGGATCAGTAGGTGTGTTTTCAGGGGCTGAGCCGTCTTGGTTTCAGCGAGTTTGAAGGTTGATATCATTTGATGACATCATTAATAAATGGTAAGTGGTTGAATCCGTATGCTGGTAATCAATTGCAGCATAGGTGATATGCTGCTGTGGTGCAGTGGATCCTTGTGGGTGATCCATTGGACGGGTGTTTACTAATCTTTGGTTGGGTAAAGGATTTTGCAATATCATGGGTTGCGTTTGAGGAGGTGGCGCTGATTATGCAGCGTGTCCTTGGCATTGGGCATCATCTGTCCAAAGTTGATGCGATTTCTCCAAATGGGGGCATAAATGTGTGTAATGGCCATATAGCCCGCATATGAAAACAGATGGTTTGTTCTTAAATTAGGATTTTTACCCCGTTTCAGTGGACGATCAGGGTTTTGGTTGGTGGGAGAAGCGTTGTTATTATTCAAAGGATTATGTGGCTGACCGCCTTGGTTTTGAGGTTGAATGTTACCACGGTTGCGTCCTCTTCCACGGTTCTGTTGACCTCCTTGATTACGTTGATTGTTCTGGTTTTGGGGTTGGTTTTGCTGTGCATAAAATTTCCCTTGTGCAGTAGGTGCATTTTGAGTTCGCGTAGGTGCCGGAGCAGGCTGCGGTGGATAGTAAGCGGTAGGGTTCGGAGGTGGAGCCGGTGCATGTTGTGGTTGTTTGTAACCTTAAGCGATTGGAAGTGTTGGGGCAAAAAGTGTTTCCTGTTGAGGGTAATACACTGGTTGGGCTGGCGTGTTAATTGGGGTATAATTGGCCTACTGGTTATAATATGTAGGGGGTGCATAAGCTAAGGGTGCTGGGCCATAACACTGTGGTGGACATGAGGGTTCATGAGTGTGGTGTGTGTGTGTCACTAGAGCATATAAAATTGTAGCTGCATAATGAAATGTAGCCATAGAAAGGTCTGGGGCATTATTGGTACTCATAATGGTGAAGGGTTTATTTTGTGACACAACCTCGCCAATGATGCCATCAGCGGCATGGGATTCCCCCAACGCGTCGTTCTAGGATGGATTGCCACATGGGGCGTCAGGTAAGATAGTGTATAAATAGATAGACTAGGCGTAGATCAAGTCAAACTACCAGGATTTTAAAATGGCTTCTTCTTCTAACTGGGGTCGTTCAGAAGCTACATTTTTTGCTATGAGTGGAAGGAGAGATTTTAGAAACCAATCCAGGAAAATTCGGTCGTTTGTTTTGATTTTGCACAGACTTTGGCGCTTATGCCACTCATGAATATGATGTGTGTAGCAGTTTTCTGTTTGCAAGACAGTAGGATTTCAACTCCAGCGTCGTAGCGGATGAGTAGTTGAAAGAACTGTAGGAATGTTGAAGCAAGGGATGTAAATGTGGGATGGATCCCATGGGGTTACTCGATATACCATTTGGCTGCAGAGCCAGTAAAGGTTCATTGTAATAATCGCAGATGAATGGAATCATCTACTATGGAGTTTGAGGAACACCATAGATGAAAAGACATGATGTGGTTTTGTGGGTCTTCACCAGCCTTCCCTTCAAACTTGGGGATGTCGGATGGGAGTTTAGTTTGCATTTAGGGCCAAGTACAATTATGTCTAATAGGATCATTTGTTAGTCTTGTGAGATCTGGTAGGTTAAGACTGGCAGATGAATTCGACATGGTCAAAGGGGCATATGCACTCGTGCTAGCATTATTGATCAACCCGCTGCCCCCAATTTGAGTATTAGCCATGAGGCAAATATGGCCCCCGAATAAAGGGTTAGAGATGGTATGGGAGGGTCTGACGCCACCAAGTGTAACATGAGTTGTTGATGGGTTTAGGTTGGGTCTAGTGCCTCCAAGTGTAACATGGGTCACAGATGGACTGAGATTAGGTATGGTAATTGTTGGGTTTGGCATAGTAGCATGGATAGTGGTTGTAGGTCCCATTGAGGGCATCCCTAGAGTATGTCCAATGGAGGGCATTCCTAAAGTGGGAGTGGGTCCCATAGTGGGAATACCTAAAGTAGTTGTGGCTACCATAGTGGCCATTGTGGTGGTGGGGGTGGTTGATGTTCCACTAACAGTCCCTGTGAAAAAATATTCAAAAGGCATACCAACCATGGCTCTAATGGGTGCAGTGTATGTGGGATTTTCAAATTCTGCCTCAAAGTCAGATGTGAAATGAGGTGCGTCAGAATCGGATGACGGGGCTCTATGCTGATGACGTGTGGAGTCAAGTGATAATTTCCTTTGTCTATGACGAGTGGTGTCAAGTGAACCGTACTACGGGGGTTCATCCTGGAAGCGCCGAGAACGTCTCCGAGGCTCAATGGTGGTAGTCGACTAATAAGACTAATGGTGGAGGTGAGTGGAAAGCTCAAAAACCCTAATGCAACCATGTGTGCAGGAGGGGAGTGTAAAAATAATGGCACTTAGGAAAACAACCAAACTCAAAACACTTGCTATAACAACTGTGCTATAGTAAATGGACTAATCAAAAAATGTGGTCCGAATACCAACATGCAAGGAGCTCCTAGAAAATAAAGCTGGTGTACTCACTAGACCAAGGGGAGGTAGTAGAGCATGCAAATACCTAACTAAAATGGTATTATGATTCAACAAGACGTATCCTCTGCAAGGTGATGAAATATAAGTTAAACATTATGAATTATAGAACCAAAGGATAGATATCCCCCTACCGGGAGGGATACTGAGTAGACAATCCTAAAATATAGGCCACTAAGATACCCCGTTCATGACTGTTAACACCCAAAAATTGCTCACTAGCTCCTTTCCCTATTCACATGACCCATTTGTCCACTTTTCCACCATTTGAGCCTCTTAAACCTTCAAAAGGTCACCCAAAAGACCATAATACACCTTTTTCCCTTCAAAATATATTTTGTTTCCTCAAAAAATCATAAAAAACCCTAAAAAAGGGTCCAAAATTCCCCAAAATCAATTAAATGGGAATAATATTAAAAAATATTCAAAAAAAAAAAAAGAGGGAAAAAGAGACCTAAACCATTTTGGTCAATACCATTGGTTTCCTCAAACCACAATGTTATTCCCCATCACCCAAAAACTATAAAAAGGTGATAGGGGCTCCTCACTATTAATCCCCATTCATCCTATCCTTATGCTGCCAATTTCTTCCCTGAGATCTCAAAGCCTTCATTTGAGCTTAGATCCATTCTTGAAAAACCCTTTTGGCCAATATTCCCATTAGCATTTGGAGAAGAGAAAGATCATTGGAGAGTTGGAGCACCTCACCACTTCAGCTACTCAAGCTCAACCATCCTCACCCTTTGAGGTAATACAAAAAATTCAATTTTTTATTTATTTCTTCATGAATCAATGTTGCTTATTGTTCCTAATCTAGATTTCTTTACATTTTACTACTTACATTAGTTTCCTTCTATTTGCTTTATTTGAGACTGCTGCTACAAGTTAGCAGGTGCCCTTTAGCACTAGCTTGGGAGAAATCCCCAAGCAGCAGTTTTTTGTGACTCCGCTGGGTTTCGAACTTTCAATCTTTGATTTAAATCCTGTTTTTAGTTGTTTTTTCCATTTATTATTGTAGATCTACCATACTTGTCAGCCCTTTGGTTGCTGCACTATCCATTGGCCTTTTCTACAGTCTAAACAACCCAAAATTTCAATTTTTGGGTTCTTTTTTTGGCGACATTTTCCGTTCGTCGTATCACAGCTTTCAGCCCCACAAGCGTGCTGCACATCGCGGCTTTCAGCCCGATTTTGGCGCTACACATCGCGGCTTTTTACACTATTTTTGCGCTGCACATCACGGTTTTTAGCTTTTTTCTTGCGCTGCACATCACGGATTTTTCCCACATCGTCGCGCTACACATCGTGGCTTTTCCCATATCATCGTGATGCACAGCACAGCTTTTTGACCGATAGACACGACATTCCATGTTTCGTTTGGCCCATTTTTTCCGAATTTTTTCCCATTCGGCCCATTTTTTCCAGCCTCATTCCTGCAATTTTTTTTGGACAACCTATTGTTTAATTTTTGCTAAAAATTTTCAGTTCAAGTGAAAGAAAGATTAATTAAGTACCTTTTAGAAATCTCATTTTGTGCAAAGTTAAAATCAGATTTTTTGATTTCTATATATTTCACCCAAGTGGGACATTGGAAATTTACTTATTTTGATGCTATTTGCTTTACCTTAGATATTTTGAAAGACCCATATTTTTTAAAATTATTATTAAATCATTTGCATTTAAATCGTCTCTTATTTTTTCACACATTGAAATCGTTATTTTAATTATTTTCCCAAGCGAGGCAAATTGTTTTTGTACCCAACCAGACAACCACACACTTTGTCACCTAAATCAAGTGAGCCTTAAAATCTGCTTAACTCAACCACCATTCTAACCCCACTTGGGGAACACTAAAATAATATTGTAGCCAGGTAGGACTGAGGGGATAAGTATCCAAATAACACCCCTCACTCATTTTTCATTTGAGACATAGTGGTTGACATTTAGGGTACCAAAATCCACTAGTATTTGTTGGCACGGTTTTAAACTAATTCGTCGGAAAGGCCTCTCCCTTAGGAGGGTCGAAGTAGCCAAGCTGGTTCCGGAGGCTTGAGTGGACTACTGTAGCTAGGATTTTCACCCTAGCTTGTGCAAATGAGCACCTACTAAGGAGAAGGGCCTCCTTAGTAGTAGTTCAATAATTAGTAAATTAAAGCAATAAAGCAATATGAAATTTAACCTAGCATGAGCGTTAACATAAATAACAAAACATGAAAATATGGTAAAGATCTCTCTTTTTGTATTAAAAATTACCTCAGGTGTAGAGGTTGGTGAATCTTTTGCAGCAGTCTAGGAGGGTTTCTTCCAAGCTCTAGAGGGTTGTTGGAACCAAGTTTCTATATTTGTATAGAGGATATGTGCACATTACCTTCACACTAACCAGAGAGGATAACATTCATAACATACTATTAACTAGTCATTCGCATCATTTATCGTACATTTAGAACTTATTCAACAACATAACAGAAAGCATTCGCATCATTCACATATCCGCATTAATCAACAGAAAGCATTTACATAACCCATTATTCATCATTACATTATTGTACAATAACGAAATTCATATCATAACCGAACATCTTCATTCATTCATCAAAACTTGCAGAATAAACCTCGCAGAAATAGTCAAGTCATCATATCGCAGATACAAAACAAAACTAAAAGACAGGTTCTATCTCCAAAAATCCGACGACCTTAGGCTTATAATCCTACTCTATTTATATGCTTTCATCTTATTACAAAATGGTCCACATGACCGACTCGACCAATCTAACAAATCTTATTCTTCCGCAAAAGTCGCGAAAGGTCCTTTTCCCACGGAATGACCCTTTCACTCTTGTCAGATTCCACACTTCCTGTGGATCTATCCCATGCCAACAGGCCCCCAACACAATCTTGTGGCTCGTCCTGAGCCACCTGAGCCGGACCCTAACGGTTGGCACCCATCCTTCACTGTGATCGGTTGGTGAAGCTGTTCTTGCTGTCTGGAACTTGCTGTTGTGTACTTCTCATCCCCATCCGCCAATCGCTGGTTTGCTGTCATGTACTTCTTGCACTCATCCTCCAGTCTCTAGAAACCTTGATCATCTACCTCTCCAGAGCCTGCTGGTTCGCTCCATGTGCGTTCTCATTTGAGAAGAACGTCATCGTCGTCGCCAAGGTTGAAACTAGGTCGATTATTCTAGCACATCTGTTTCGCGCCTTGGGTGGCTTCCTACCGAGGCTAGGGAGCTACCACCCCTGTTCTTCTGGTGGTCACTACGACCATGAAACTTTGAACTGCTACCACATACTTAGACATCTCAGATGAAACTCCGTTGCTATGACACCCGAGTGCCCATGCTTCGTTCTGCTCAAGGTGCTCATGCACACTCGTCGTTCGGGCCCGCAATGCCCCTGGTGTGCTACTACACGAAATGAAATGGATCATTTCCACAGCCTCCTTGGAATTCCTAACTTATGCAATTACCTGATCCGCTCGCAGCAGGATTTCTTGCTTCTAGCAATTACCTCTTTGCTTTGCTTGACCTCTGGTGCATGTATTTATGCATTTTCATCGTCCTGGATGTCTGCTTCAAAAACCATCTGTGAATCCGTTCAACTAATGCATTGATTCGGTCATCATTTCCCCTGCGTGTGGTGTCTGGGCTTCCTTTGTGTGTGATGAGTGACCATACTGCTCTCGGCTCCTCTTCGTGTCATCCACGTGTGAACTATCAAACATGTCAGTCGTCTGAAAAAGTCCCATCTACTGACAATTAAGAATGCTGACTGATTTGATAGGGTCATGATCCTGCTGCCATCGCACTCCAAATCATGAACTGCGATACAACCCCTCCTTGTGTACGTTCTTCGGCACCATCTGCCGCCTCATATCTTGTTTCAATTTTTTTATTTTTTTTCATCATCCGCTCTTTGATGGATCATGGTGATAGGGATTCAACCTGAACCCATTGACTAACTTAGGTAATAGTACTCTATCCAAGTTTTCCAAAAGTACAGCGCCGCCGTGGGTGACAAAAGTGATAACATATGGTCCCAACCAATGCATTTGCAACTTACCGGGGTGTTTCGCGAACTTACTATCATACAACAAAACTATATCCCCATCCTGGAGGTGCTTCATCTTGACATACCGGTCGTGCCACACCTTCTGCCAGTCCTTTTCTACCTTCTGGTGGAACCCTGTGATGAATTGATCTTTGTCAAGTTGTATTAGTTGTGTAAACCATTCTTCTAGTGAGCCATCGTCTCTCATCCCTGTTGCTGCTACAATGCGTAGGATGGGTACTATGTGTTCTATCGGTATAACTGCTTCTTGTCCGTAAACAAGTTTAAAAGGATTCTGGCCAGTCAACCGCTTGCATGTAGTGAGATATGCCCAAAGAACCACTGGAATTTTGAAGTCTCAGTCGTCGCAGTTCACATTGCACACCTTGGTAAGACCATGCTCCAATATCTTATTGAATGCCTCAATTGTTCCGTTTTCTTGAGGGTGTAGGGCGTACTCTTCTTGTGCTAGATCTGAAATTCTTTTGTCATTGCGGTGTTGGATCCAAACTTGGTGACCATATTTTCAAATACGAAGCGTGTTGTGGTTGCAGTAGAATAATATTTTATTGGGGCAGCTTCCACCTAATGCGTCAGGTAGTTTGTCGCGGTGATGATGTAACGTGACCCTGCTCTCTTCCTAGGAGGGTGGATTAGTCCCACAAAATCAATAGCCCATTTGTCGAAGGCCTGCAGCGTTACTTGTGGTACTAGAGGGATTTCGTCGCACTGTGAGGGCTTCCCAGTTCGCTGGCATACATCGCATCTCTTAGCATAGTCTGCAGCATCTCCATGCAAATTTGGCCACCATAGCTCTGATTGAAGAACCTTCTTGGTAGTTACTCGTCCACCATAATGTCCCCCAGCAATTTTGTCTTGGGCTTCCGACAAAATCTGTTCTTGTTCATGCGGAAGGATGCATCGTCGAAAGATCTCATCTGGGCCCATTTTGTACAACTCGCCTGCAATTAACTAGAAAATTGTAGCTCAGAAAAATAGTTGTTTCTTCTAGCTGGTAGTGAGCTTGTCCGGCGCCTCCCCTGTCGCAAGAAATTGAATAATTTTTTCATAGTGGTTGTCGACCATGCCAATCCTAAAAAACTAAGCGTCCGACAATCCTTCATCAATTCTTTATGGTTCCTATCCTGATTCTATCCGCGATAGATGATTGGGTCCTATATTCAATCGTCTTAGTTTTACAATACTGAAACAGTAACAGCCAAAGATAGATCTTCCCCCCCAACACAGGCTTGTTCACTAAATACTTCAGTGCGAAATGATCAATGAACATCTTGAAGTGGCCCCCTAAAAGATAGTGCCAGAATTTTTGTAGAGCATAGACCATTTCCAGCCCCTCTCAATCGGTGGTCGTGTAATTCATCTATGCAGTAGATATATTTCTATTGGCGAATGATATTGGGTGATCGATGTTTCCAGTTCCTGGTTGGGCCAAGATAACGCCAAGTGCGACTGATGACGCATCAACTTGTACGTGAAATTCCTTTGTCTAGTCCAGGAATGCAAGGATTGGTGCTGCAACCATCTTTTCCTTTAAGATGTCCAGGCTTTTCTAACATTCCTCCATCCATTCAAACTTTAAAGCCTTCTTTAGTAACTTCTCCATAGGTGCTATGATACCTGCATAACCGCGAATGAATTTCCTGTAGTAACCTGTGTTTCCTAACGTCGCTCGTAGTTGTTTAGTTGTCATTGGTGGTGGGAGGTCGACAATGATGGAAATCTTCGCCGGATCTAACAACCTTCCTTCGCAGCAGACAATGTGTCCTAACAGTATGCCAAATGGGGCACAAAAGATACATTTCTTGAGGTTCAAGGAAATATGGTGTTATCGACATCGTTCGAGCATGAGTCTTAAACTCGCGGCATGATCCTTAACTAACCCATATATTGTCCAGTCATCCATGTAAACAGCAAGGAACTTATGAATATATTCCTTGAAGGTGGCTACCACTATTCTGGAAAATATTGCAGGAGCATTCTTCAATCCGAATGGCCTCACGGTGTACTGAAAACATCCCCACTTGGTGACGAATGTGGTCTTGTGTCGATATTCTTTTGCAATCTTAATTTGGTGGTAATTTGAAAAAACCGTTTGTAAAGGAATATATCTCCTGGCTTCCTACGTCTTCGAGTACTTCATTTGTGAATGGCGTCAGGACTGGATCATGTAAACAGACATCGTTTAGCTTCTGTAGGTTGATGCATATACGTACTTATCTGGTTTTCTTGTCTTGGACAACCATTGGGCTGATCCATTCGAATTCCCCCACTGGTTCGATAATGCCCGCTTCCAGCATTCTTTCAAGCTCATCTTGCACTCGTTCCTTGTATCGCGGGTTCAACCGATATGGTCACTACTTAACCGGCTTCACATCGGGTTTCAAGGGAATCCTCATTTCTCCTAAATCTATGGAAATTCCCTTCATCTTTGAGAATTTTGTTGGAAACAAATCCTAAAACTCATGTAGTAGGTCGGTTATTTTTGCAATGGTCGAATCATCCTAGTAGTCACTAATGTTTGCAAATTTTGGGTTTTCCTGTGATCCGATGTTCACCTTTTTGATCTTTAGTGGTTGCTGAAATTTGTCCGACAGTATATTTGGTGCCACAACACTACGACTACCCTCCGATTCTGGTACATACTTTTCCCTGGGGTCATCATCATATGCGTGTTCTCCGGTGACATTATAACATTCCATCATCATTTATGGTGTTGCAGTCCATTGGAGTGGCATGGGTTGTCCTACCGGTACCTATTCAAATATTTTTCCATGGATCGCCTGTAGCGCAGTGTGGATCGAGTAATTTATATCTACGAATGAGAATGTTTGGCTGAAGCCAATGGTAAGCTACTCCCAAGATGTTGTTCCACATCGCATTTCTACTGTGACATACTAGCTCCGTGGTACCTCACCCAACGTGTGTACAAATGCATGTACCCACTCTTGTCGTACTCTCGATCCCCATTGCTTTTGATAGGCATTCAGATGTGCCTTTGTATTTCCTCGTCCGTCATATCATATCTGGTCACTTTCCATAGCTTTGTCGAAACGAACCTTCATGAGGCGTCGACATTGTGGCCAAGATGTTATGTTGGATTTATGCCCTGCCAACGAGCATGCAAAGGTATCCTTTAGGGCTTCCTCCAAGGCCAGAAGACGTTGTGGCTCCACCACTTTTTCCTCGAATTCGGTGAGAAACGTGTCCAAGTTGGGAAATCCTTCATAGGTAGGTAATGCATACTCCTCTTTGGCTACCATGCGCAGGCACTGTGTTATCCGTGCGCATCTTCAGAAGGATACTTCATGCAACCTGTTCTGCCAATTCTCAAGGGCCTCATCTGAATCGAAGGATGATGAATTGTCACTGCACCATCCTAACTCTCCATTCATGGTGGGATTAACATAATCCTCCGATATATTGTACAAATTGTCCCATCCTTCTATAAATTCGTCTCCGACTGGCTCCGTATAGCGCACTCCTTCCATAGGGTCCAATGGTGCGACAACCTTCATTTCCTGATTTTTGAATGACATTATCCTCTTCTTAAAGTTGATGATTACTTAGTTCTCCATAGCCCAATCTATCCCCAGCAGTACCGGATAGGAGATGGTATTATCCACGATTTCGATGACATCGAAATCCGCATATGTTCGGAGTGCTTCAATTTCAACTGGAAGTTGGCTCACCCGACCGAGCAGGGTGACCTTCCTCTGGTTCTCCAGTTGTAGATGGACTGGTGACCATGTCATTCATGGCTTTCCCATTGTCTCCCTTGTCTGTTTAGTCAGTATATTCATATTCGAATCCAAATCCAAGATGATGAAGTCAACATCGAATTCTCCGATCTGTGCTGACATTCGCATCTCCCTTCCTGTCTTTCTTTTATGTATACGGTTAACCTTTTGTTCCATTCGTGCACCTCCTCATCACTGTAGCAGACTAGCTATTTCTTCCAATATATTTGGGTCCTTCGCCAAATCCAGGAATCTCCCCAAGAAGGCTTTTAGAGTGTTTGTCTTCCTTTGTGAATTCCTTGGGTCGAATGTCAGTGGCATGTCGTAGACTTCTTCCTCCAGGGGTATCCGTCTCCTATTTCTCATTGCATCTCGTGCCTTCTACAAGGTGTCCTTTCTGATGCATGTGCTAATGTTGGCCTGCCTCTGTTGCATTTGTGTTGGCCTGACATTGGGGTGCGGCTTATTAGCCTCAGTCACCACCCCTCCCTATGTCACCATTTCAACTATCCTATGGTTTCCTCTGGCTTCCATCGAGATCATTTGTATAGCAGGCGGCCCATTTGAGTTGCTTGAGTTCTGGTTCTACTTTGTTTGCCATTTCACAATCAACTAAGGGCAATCTTCTATACTATGATCCACCGCGCTGCAGTATGTACATTGCGGTGCGGGGTTTGGACAATCTCGCTGGTAGTGCCACTATTGTCCGCAATTGTAGCAGATGATGGGACCTCTTCCTTGTCCAGTAGCTCCTCCATGTCCCATACCAGCACCTCAACCTCCATGGAATCCTCCCCCGAAACCTCCACGTGGTGGTCCATATTGTTGATACTGCGATTTCCTGTATGGCGGTTGCTGATACTGTTGATGCCCATACTATGGTTGGTCGTACGGTGGTGGTGGATACTGCGGGTGCCCATACTACGGCTTCCCATATTTCCCCTGGTCGTATTGTTGTTGCAGCACCACCAACGGCTCTTCTCCCTTCATAAAGTACGTGTCAGTTGTTCGATCTTTCAATAGGTCATATCCCCTGCATTCCTTCTCATCATGGCCAACCAATCTGCAAAACTTGCAGTATAAATTTGATGGCTTCGATACCATCTTTTGAAGGTATACGCACTCCTCCGGTCGATGCCCTGTGGTCTGACAGACAATACATCATGGTACGGCTCCTTGGAGAAGGGGGTTTGGTGACCCTGACTGCAAATACTCCTGGAACTTTGGGAAATTGTCCTTATGATGGTCCTCAGTTCTACATCTAATGAACCATACATTATCGCGGGTTTCCTTTCCTTTCTTGATATCCTCCAGTTGCAATGTCAAATTAGCCAACTATGCCTGGACTCTGTCCATTCCCATTCCTGCTTCGCCAATTGGTGAAGCCTCTAGCTTCATCGTGATTTCTAATGCCTCTGCCTATGTTGCGACCTTTTACTGCATCAATGGCCCTCGGATATGCAATACTAGTCCGACAATGAACCATTCTTTGTGTTGCAACTCATTTATTGGAAAGCTCACTTTTGCTATCAACGTCTTGTATCGTTGGTCGAATTCCCACACTAACTCATTCAGGAATTGCTTAATCTCCTTAAGCTCAGTGACATATTGCGACTTCGATTTTGGTTTTTTAAATTTGTCAATCATCACCATTCTGATCTATGCTAGTGTTTTGGCCATTGTTCCCACTAGGAATTTAAAAAAATTCATATACCAGTCTAACACCCGACACCTAAGGGTAGTCGCTAGCTGTCCTAACTTTATCGCATCGTCCTGGACCTGCTTCACAGTCCAGACTGCTTCCAATACGAACCAATATTGTTCGAGATCCTCAGTCCCATTCCCTTGAAATGTGGGCATCTTTTCCTCGTCTGCCATCCTAACGCTGCTAATATTGTTATTCACTGAAGCACTACTCTTAGCACTGCAAGTGGGGCAACTTCGCGAGTAGTTTTGGTATCTTCCTATAAAATTTGGAGTGGTGTGCGGGGTTGAAGGTTTGTGGTAACTTACGATCTAACCTCCTTCTGCCTCTAGGGTAGCCTGGTCGACGTTTTCTTTGCAATAAGGGTGCTTCCTCCCTTGCGGTCCTGTCTCGCGGTTCTGTGTTCCAGTCCTCTCAGGAGACTCTCTCTCAGTCCTTGTCTTCTTCTCATGACACTGGAATATTGCTCCACTTCTCAAGAGACCACACTCTTTGTCAGCTTCCCTTTCAAATTTGTCGTCGCTCATGTCCATCTACCACATCTTTTTGTCAGACTCGCATTTACGTGATACCTTCACCCTCGCACACCGATTCTTCTACTCATCAGCGAACATCCTCAATATTCCTTTTTCGCAAACCAGAATTTTAATCCAAAGTTTTAATGATGACAAAAATATTCCCCTTGGTCCCTTGAATAAATTTCTTTCGGCGTCGCTGTATGACTTGATGGTATCTACCGCGAACTGAGTTATGTACCCTTCGAGGATACTTTCTACCCAAAAGTCAACCTCTTGTGATACCTTGTTATCAACTTGCTTCAACTGTCGCACCAACTCTGGAGTCCAACAATCTGGTTCGGTCTTTTGACAGTGGTTCTTGCGGAACATCAAATATGCTAGCCACTCATGCAATAGCACAGGGAATTCGTAGAAAAATATTTTGTGAATGTCTGAGTAGATGTATATTTCTAACCAATTGGTCGTTGTCTGTTTAGGATCTCGCTTCTCGCTTTCTGTGAACTCCTCTACCTTCTTATCGAACCACTCTTGGATCTCTGGTTTAGTCGGATGCCATAGCATATCCTCTTTCCTTCTTCTTTAGGGTCCCAGCCATGGAACCATTTGTTGACGCAGAGTCTATCGAAAAAGGTTCACTCCACACTGTCGCCAACAAACTATCAACCCAAACTCTCTTATACACTGGCCAGGAAAGGTGGAACCCTTCCCAACAACACTTGCGGAGGAAGTGCAGTCTCACCCGAGGTGAATAAGAGGGTTGTTGGTACCAAGTTTCCGCAGTTGTATAGAGGATATGTGCACATTACCTTTGTACTAACCAAAGAGGATAACATTCATAACATACTATTAACTAGTCATTCGCATCATTCATCATACATTTAGAACTTATTCAACAACATAACAAAAAGCATTCACATGTTCGCATTAATCAACAGAAAGCATTTACATAACCCATTATTCATCATTGCATTATTGTACCATGATAGAATTCATATCATAACCGAATATTTTCATTCATTCATTCATTCATCAAAACCTATGGAATAAACCTTGCAGAAATAGTCAAGTCATCATATCACAGATACAAAACAAAACCAAAAGACAGGATCTATCTCCAAAACTCTGATGCCCTTAGGCTTACAATCCTACTGTATTTATATGCTTTCATCTTATTCGAAAATGGTCCACATGATCGACTCGACTAATCTAAAAAATATTATTCTTCCCCAAAAGTCACGAAAGGTCCTTTTCCCGCGGAATGACCCTTTCGCTCTTGTCGGCTTCCACACTTCCTGCAGATCTATCCCGTGCAAACGGATATGGTCTGAGATATGAGTTGCAGTATGCTGGCCAAGAGAGGTCAATAAGTCCATACTAGTCTCATAGCGAATGTGCAACTGGAAATGGGTCAAAAAGGACATAGCAAGAGAACGGAAATCAGGAAAAGAGTTCAGTGGTAATTCGATATACCGTTTGACAGCTGGGTTGGTGAGAGTCCGTTGGAATAACCGAAGATGGATCGAGTCATCCATCAAAGAGTTGGATGAACACCATAAGTGATGTGTCATCACATGATTTTTTGGATCCTCACTAGGTTTTCCATCAAATTTGGGAATATCTGATGGTAGTTTCACCGAAATTGGTGGCCAATTATATCCGTGAAAAATGGGGTCATTAGTCAGACGAGACAGGTCGAGTAGGTCCAAAGTGGCCAAAAAGGGAAACTGTTTATTCCGCTATGGGTACTGATAGTATTTATAAGGCATATATGGACCCATGGGACCTTGTATCGACTGGTTTCATGGTGTTCCCGGAGGAAACTGGTCGTAAGGGGGTGTGCTTCCCAGACCATATGTAGGCCTGCTACCATAGTAGGGTGGTCCATTACCATAAGGTGGGGGTCTTCCACCACCACTGGGATAAGGTGGAACTCCACCTCCTATGTTGGGAGGGGGTGGGCCTCCTCCAGATTGTGGCGGTCCGCCGCTGCCACCGGGATAAGGTGGATCTCCACTGCCTCCGTTGAGAGGGGGTGGTGCTCGATCGCCTCTGCTAGAAGGGTGTGGGCCTCCTCCGTCACCTCCACCAAAATAGGGTGTTCCTCCACCACCGACACCGGGATAGGGTGGTCCTCCACCATAAGGTGGGGCTCCTTTTCCACCGGCAGGGGGGGTGGTCCTCCGCCTCCACCAAGGGGGGAGGGACTCTGCCTCCATTAGAAGGGGGAGGGCCTCCAACTCCGTCGCCAGGAGGGGGTGGGCCATGGTGTAGCTAGGGTTTTACCCCTAGCTTGTGCAAATGAGCACCTACTAAGGAGAATGGACTCCTTAGTAGCAGTTCAACAAATTAAACTAATTAAGCTAAAACAGAAAATTAAATTAATTCCAAAACAAGCATGAAACATAAACATCAAATGTAAAGAATGAATTTTGTATTGATGTTACCTTCAATGTAAAGGTTTGATGAAGCCCTTTGTAGTGTCCAAGAGGATGCTCCAAGATTCAATATGTTCCTTCTCCTTCTCCAATGGTAGTGATGGGCCAAAGGTGGCTCTCAAGGTGAAAATAGTTCAATGGTGAACTAGGGTTTCGAGAGAGATTTTGGCAGAGTAAGGGTGCTTGTGATTGTGGATATGGAATAAGGGATCTCCATCACCTATTTATAGTTTTTTGGTGGTGGAGTGCTGACCCATGGTTTTAGGAAACACATGGTTTTGGGCAGCTGTATAGGGTTTTTTCCTCCTTTTCCTCATTATTTTATATTTTTTATTCCCTTTTTAGGGGATTTTTGCTATTTTTGGAGGAAAAGGGGGTTTTTTTTAGCCTTTTTTAGGCTATTTTGAGGGTTTTTTGGCCTTTTGGAGGCATTTTAGGCCTTTTGGAGGCTTTTTAATGGGATTTTTGGGGATTTTTAATGGAAATATGGTAGGAAAATGGACAAATGGGCCATATAATGTGGTAAATGAGCTAGTGAGCACTTTTTGGGTGTTAACAGATTGCCCCCTGATGTGCGAGGGCAGGAGCTCATCGTATGGCCGATGGACATCATAAGTCATGAATGGTTTTCCTGGGTGTGGAGAGGAGAGAAGAAACAAACTGAAGCCCGGAACAACGATCCCGAACAACTGCAAGAACTAAAAGTACATAACCTCAATAAAGGATGAGGAATCATCTGATCATATGGACGAGGCGGGCATACCCATGCTCGTATCAGGATATAACATAATAACAACAATGGGGTCCAAAAAATGGGGACCTGAAATATACATGACCTCAAATACTGACTGAGGAATAATCTCAATATATGGACGAGGCGGGCATACCCATGCTCGTATCAAGATATATAAACATAACTGTGAGGCCCGAAAAAAGGGGGACCTGAAAGATACATGAAGAACCACTGTGTACATCATAAGGGTCCAGAAGGGACACAAATCTGGGACATACTGCTGGGCTGTCCATGTCTGTGCTAAAGAGCTGATACACTGGAACAATCAACAGTGCTACTGAATGTGGTACCAAAGGAACTAATGAACTGCTGGATCAGAGTGACAAGGGGTACACTCGCAATGGTACACTGAACGGGAACTGATCTGGGTACTCAAGGAAGCATAGAACTGGATGGCTTCCGAATACAAACGCCAACGCAGCCCGGACATCCACGGGAACATACAACTGGGCGTTCCGAAGTGACTCACCAATGTGCTAGAGTCAAGGGAAATCCGGGGTCTTCGACTAAAAACTGATGGGATATAATCCTACGCGATCCTCAACGATGCGATCAAGGTGCTGAAGTCGAGCATGTGAGGAACAACCACTCAGAGAGGCAATGATGTCTCCTCTCAGAATGATCCGTAGGAACTTACCACAGATGGTGATAAGTCCAAGGCGTAGGGACCTCTGGGCCTATCCTCTGGAATAGAGGAGCTGTCGTCGACAGAGGGAGACCTGCAACGATCAAGGCAATGATGTGTCCTTGACAGAAGCGCGAGGTGAAGAACCGAAGTGTGATAGTACTGAGGACAGGACTGACATACTGGTGGTGACAACTGGGCAAGTAGAGTGGGTGGACTCAAACTTCCTTTGTTCAGAGTATGATAATGGGAATGATCTTGGCAGCATATGAAACTGACTGAGGGGAAAGGGATCATAGCTGTAATGGATCTGGGAGGATAACTGGCTGAGGGAGACTCAAGCTGGTATACAATGGCAGGAGACTGCAGAATACTCTGAACAAAGGCGACCTGATTGGGGGTGCTGCCGAGATGATCGATCATAGTGCCATGAGGCACGGGAGGATACTTCTTCATGGGTTAAGGAACTAGAAGAAGTGTGTGGATAAAATGATACTGTCGTGTGGATTTTACGAGCCCAGGACAGTTCATGCTCGTGGTTGCTTTCAATTTTAAGGAGTCTGAAAGCGATAAGAAGACTCTGAGATGATGGAATTGTACTGTCATGTGGATTTTACGAGCCCAGGACAGCGCATGCTCGTGGTTGCTTTCAATTTTAGAGAGTCTGAAAGCAAGTAAGAAGACTCCAGGGGGTTGCTTTTTCGTAGATTTAGTCTCCAAGGCCCAAAGAAGCATAAAAGGATGCAATGAAGAACTCTTCTAGCCGGTGTGACTAGAGTATTCCTTTTTCGTAATTAGTCTACCAGGTCCGGAAAAGGGTTAAACTTATACCAGATAGACGCCCTTTCAGGTACTTTAACGAGCATGAAAGGAAGCAAGATTGCTCGGCGATCTTTTCATTCTTTTAGGAGTCAGAAAAGAGCTTAACGGAAACTCCCTAAGTGCCTTTTTCGTAAGGGACTTGTCCGGCCCGAAAAAGGGATAAAATCATACCGAACAAAAGGAATGGCCAGGCAAGGAGGAAGTGTTCAATCAAGGTTTAGTAATGATGACCAAGAACGAGGGTAGGTGGGAACACTGATGGACCTCCTTGCGGGGTAGATGAAATGGTGGCAAAATAAAGAAACATTTGCAGTATGACAGGAGTGAATGGCTCATGTAAAAATGTGGAACAATCCGATGGCGGCCGATGTGGCACGCAAACCGAGGCAGCAAGGTGTTGGGACACAATGTTGAAATTGTACCAAGTGAGAGCGAGAAATGATCTCAAGCATCATCACGAGCTCGGAAAAATGAATCCGGCAATATAAAGGATGTCAAAAATGGGTAACGGCCGATGTGGCACGCAAACCGAGGTGACGGGGGCATTTTGAAAAATGCCCAGAAAATATGGAGGTGAGGGCGAGAAATGATCTCAAGCATCATCACCAGCTCGGAAAACTGAATCCGATGATATAAAATATGTGAAAAACGGAGAACGGCCGATGTGGCACGCAAACCGAGGCGACTAGTGGCGTCTGAAAAAATGGGCAAAAAATGACAGGACAAAAATAATGCAACGAGGTGACCATCATGACGGTCACGTCGCGCTGATTCCAGTGGTGGAAACGGTTCAGAAAACGGACTCCGTATGGGGCCAGAATGACCAAAACAAGAAAAAGTCAACGGACTATAAATAGTGGTGGGTCCAACATGACATGTGTCATTTGTACTTGTTGACTTTGACTTGTGAGTTGAGTGGACCAGAGCTTAGGTGGCATTTCTGGACGATCCGTCTGGCTGTTTGCAGATTCGTGAGATACAGGTATTTCATTAAACTTATACCTGCATATTTTTTCGGGTTGGGGGTTGGGTAGTGGGTCCCAGGGTTGACTTGTACGGTCCACGTGGGGTGGACCGCGGGTTAGGGGGACGAAACCGCGGTTGAAGACCGCGAGTTTCGGGCCGAACCACGCGGTTGGAGACCGCGTGTTTCGGGCCGAACCATGCAGTTGGAGACCGCGTGATTCCTGGATGGAACCGCGGTCGAGTACCGCGAGTTCCAAGGAGGAACACGCGGGTCCCAACCGCGGGTTTAGGGCTGACAGGCGCGGTTGGGAACCGCGGCCTTATGCCTGACAGCCGCGGTCGGACCTCATGCCCCGCACACGCATCTATGAGTTGATCGATGAACGGCGTGGGGAAGTTGTCCTTGGGACAAGCATGGTTTAAGTCACGGAAGTCAGTGCATACGCGGATGGTGCCTTGCTTTTTGTTAACTGGAACGGGGTTTGAAACCCAAGTGGTATAGGCAATAGGATAAATGAACCCTGCCTTGCGCAGCTTCTCGATCTCGGCTTTGACAGCTGGGAGCTTTGAGGGATGAATGGGGCGCTGTTTCTGACGAACGGGGGGTACATCAGGCCATGTGTCAATGTGGTGCTCTATAATGGCGGGGTCAAGACCAGGCATTTCGGTATAGGACCAGGAAAAGACATCACGGAATTCTTTGAAAAGGTGTATGTAGTCCTCAATCTCTTGTTTACTGCAGAATGCTCCTAAAGTAATGAGTTCAGGGGCACGTCCTGGGGCAGCGATATCAACTTGGATGACAGGTGAGATGTTGGCCATGTTACCTTCCTCGAAGGCATCTGGAGCAGGAATAGGGTCCTTGAACCAGTCAACCTTAGTGGGGAGGAAGTCTTTGGATTCAACTGCGTATTGGGTAGTGGTGCTAGAGGAAGACGCTTTTGGGATGAAATAGGAACGGTGGTGCATGTCATCCCAGGGATAATCCGGGGCAGTTAGGGCCTCAAGAATCTCCTCGTCAGTACGGAAAGTCTGCATCGTCAAATCGGTTGACGAGGGGGTAGTGGTTGAAGAGATCATATAGATGGTATTGACCTCTCCAGAAGTTGAAGAGTCTGGGGGGTAGATCTCCTCAATGGTAGGTGGTGCCGTCTCAAGATCCAGATTGTTCATCTCATAGAGAGCCGCTCTGTAATCCGGGAGATCGGGACAATGATGTGAATAGTTCCCGTAAATACCGCAGATGGCGCAGGAGTGGTTGGTACGTAGGGACTTATCTTTAGGCTTAGGAGTGGGGTTTAGTTCGATAGTTGGGATGTTGGGGTCATCATCGAGCATTTGCATGTGCTTCTGTAATGCGGGTAACTGTGGGCATTGGTGGGTCGCATGGCCCAACTCGTCACACAGCGAGCATTTGGGAGGAGCACGAAACACTGGAGGGTTTTTGACTGTCTTTGGAGGTGGTACAGCAGTGTAAGGTTGTGGACCTCTGCCCCCAGTGGGTTTGGGAGTAGGAGGAGGTGTCGCGGAGGTCGAAGGGGTAGAGACACCGGGAGGTGGCTGAGTGGTAGTAGCCATGGGTTGCACCGGTTGGAGGACGACATCTGGTGTCGGCGGGCGAACGGGAGGCGAAAGATACCATACAGGTAATCCCAAGGTTAACCCAGGGAGGCTAAGGGTAGCCATGACCGGGGCGCTTACTACTCCTGCTGGAGGAACTAGGAAGGGGATCGTATAGATCGGTGTAACTCCAATGTGGCTAGGTACCAATGGTGGTTTAGGCAACAAGGATGGTTGATTGTTAGGTGGTAGGATGTCGTGGGATAAGGTACATAAGTCAGACATTTCGGGCGTAGATGACGGCGGAGGAATGGATTGAAAGGTGGAGGTCATCGGCGCGTCTGAGTAGACCCCAGGCCCTTTAGAGGAAACAAACGAGGTGGTGGCACTAGAAACAGGTTGTTCAACCATGGGGAGAACATTTTCAGGTGCCGCGGGAGCACTGGGATCATAGTAGGTGAGCTGGTCAATCTTAACCACGCGTCCTTCATGGGGGAACATCATGGTGCGAAAGACAGAAGAGGCAACCGCCCGCATGGCATACATGTAGCTGCGGCCAAGTAAAAGGTTGTAATCCAATTGGGCATTGATTACCTCTATGTCAATAAGGACTGTTTTACCACCTAACTGGACAGGAACGTTGGGCAGGAGGCCTTGGGGCTGGGCCGAACGACCGTCGTAGGCGCGTAACGCAGTGGTGGACTGCTGGAGAGGAGGGGATCCTAGCTTCTGCCATACAAATGTAGACATAACGCATGTGGAGGCACCCTCATCGATGATGCACCGATGGATAACAAGATTCCTAACGGATACAGTAACTTGGAAGGCTAAGCTGGAAGGTAGGCGTGGTTCAGACTGGTCTAAATCAAACGCCATCAAATGCGAATCAGTTGGGTCAATCCCCCCAATGGCGGAAAGTAAAGTCTTGCGCTGGGAAGGGCAGTTCTTCAAGACTTCTAACGCAGACATGGCTGCGGGAGATTGGGCTAGGTCGTCTACGATGTTGTAGTTTGACGCAGCGCGCGCGTTAGGGTTATTGTTGATTCGGCGAAGTGGGAAACGAGGTGCTTTCGCAGCGCCGTCTATGGGAGGCGGAGGTATACGTAACGCTTGATCGGTGGGATGGGCATTAGTAGGTTTATCCGTGGGAGTGGCTTCAGAGGTGGAGCCATATTGGTTCCGACGGGTCTGGAGGTTGACATCAGCAGATGACATCATCAGTAAGTGGTGGGTACCTGAGTCAAACATGGGTTGATCAGGAGCAGCGTAGGTGATCTGTTGTTGTTGGGACGCATTGGCTTGATGGGGAGCCAATGGCTGAGTGTTCACTACGCCTTGGGTCGGTAATGGGTTTTGCAGCACCAAAGGGGGTTGCTGAGGTTGGGGGGGGTTGGGCGGTGCTTGGGGAGCCGCATGCCCTTGGCGATGGGCCTCGTCAACCCAGAGCTGCCGAGCTCGCTCCAAGTGGGGGCAAGCATGTGTGTAGTGTCCATAGACCCCGCAAATAGAACAAGGGTGGTTTGTTCGCAAATTGGGGTTTTTAGCCTGCTTGGGCGGGCGATCAGGGTTTTGAGTAGCGGGGGCTGCATTGTTGTTGTCAGGGGGATTAGCCGGTTGACCAGCTTGGTCTGTAGGTTGGTTATTTCCCCGATTACGGCCCTTGCCGCGGTTCTGTTGGCCCCGGTTACGTTGGTTGTTCTGGTTTTGCTGCGGGTTTTGTTGGGCGTAAACTTTCCCTTGGGCAGCAGGTGGATTCTGAGGTTGCGCAGGTGCAGGAGCAGGCTGCGGAGGATGATATGCAGGTTGAGGCTGAGCAGGTGCAGCAACTTGAGAGGGTTGCTGATAGGACTGCGGAGCAGGTTGTGGATGTGCCGCAGGGGCTTCCTGGGGCGGATAATAAGCGGGTTGGGCTTGTGAAGGCGCAGGAGCTGGGGCAGCCTGCTGATGGTAGTAAGGCTGAGGGGCGACTGGAGGAGCATAAGCAGGAGTCGCATACCCGAAGCACTGAGGTGGACATGAAGGTCCATGGGAATGGTGATGTGTCATGGGAGCATATGAGTTGGTTGCTCCAGACTGGGAGGTAGCCCTCGACAGGTCAGGGCCAGGGGTAGGACGTGCTATAGAAAATGGTTGGGGATGCGAAGAAACACGGCCAATGATACCATCTGCAGCGTGGGATGCCCCCGGTGCATCGTGATGGGAGGACTCGCCACGAGGGGCGTCAGGTATAATGGTATAAAAGTAACCCAATTGGGCGTAAATGAGGTCGAACTGTTGGGCCTTAAGGATGGCTTCTTCTTCAGACTGGGGTCTTTCTGAGGCTACATCCTTAGCGATGACCGGGAGAAGGGATTTGAGGACCCAATCTAGGAAGATACGGTCGTCAAGTTTGATCTTGCATAAGCTACGGCGTCGACGCCACTCATGGATGTGGTCCGTGATATGGGTAGCCGTGTTTTGTCTACAAGATAGAAGGATCTCAACGCCCGCGTCATAGCGGACAGGCAACTGGAAGAACTGCAGGAAGGTCGAGGCCAGGGAAGCAAAGGTGGCGTGGGTCCCATGAGGCTGCTCAATATACCACTTGGCTGCAGAGCCAGTGAAGGTGCGCTGTAAGAGACGGAGGCGAACAGAGTCGTCTACTATGGAGTTAGAGGAACACCATAGGTGGAAAGACATGATGTGGTTTTGTGGGTCCTCACCGGCCTTTCCCTCGAACTTAGGGATGTCAGAGGGTAGTTTGGTAGGCATATGAGGCCATGTAGGGTTGTGTCGAATAGGATCGTTGGTCAATCTGGCCAGGTCAGGTAGGTTGAGGCTAGCCATGAATGGCAAACTGGAAGAAGACTGTGACACAGTAGTGCTATGGACCAAGTTGGGGCCAGTGCCCCCAAGTGGAGGGACAAGATTTAGGGAGGTGCCCCCAAGTGGGGGAACTGAGGTAGTGGAGGATGGTCCAGCACCACCATGGGTAGTGTGAGCCACTGATGTAGTGGGGATGGGTATTCCTGCTGTGGGTATAGGTACCGTGAGGGGAATGGTAGATGGTTGCCCCATGGAGGGCATACCAAAAACAGGTGTAGTAACTGGTGTAGTGGTGGATGTGCCACTAATGGTCCCTATGACGAATGGAGTGGAAGTCGTGCCAGCCATGGGGCTAGTAGGGGCAGTATAAATAGGGTTCTCAGACTCTTCGTCAGAATCAGAGGTAAAGTAAGGGGCGTCACTATTTGGTGACGGAGTCCTACGTCGCTGACGAGTGGAGTCAAGTGACAAGGCTCTAGATCTGTGATGAGTGGTATCAACGGACAATGATCGGAATCTATGACGAGTGGTGTCAAGAGAACCGTGCTGTGGGGGCTCGCCCCTGAGGCGCCGAGAATGTCTCGGGGACTCAATGGTGACAGATGGTGTCTAGTCTCTGTGGGTTGAGGTGAGTATAAAAACAGCTCAAAAATCCTAATGCAACCGAGTGTGCAAAAGGAGAGCTAAAAAGCAAGGCACTCAGGCCAACAACCAACTCAAAACACCCACTGCAACAGCTGTGCTACAATAGGTGGAGAAACAACAAATATGGTCAGAATACCAACAAGCAGCAGGTTTCCTAAAAAAGAAAAATGGTGGACTCACTAGACCAAAGGGAGGTAAAGGAGCATGCAAACACCTAGCTAAAAGTATTCTGACTCAACTAAACATATCCTCTGCAAGGTGATGAAATCCAAGTCAGACAATATGAGTAGGAAAGCCAAGTGGCTATGATATCCCCCTACCGGGAGGGATACCGGGTAGTCAATCCTAGAAGAATGGCAACTAAGATACCCCGTTCATGACACGTCCAGAAAGGTGAATCTGCTGTTTAGCTCGTTGACCGCAATACCCCTATACAGGGATATCCCGCGAACCGCGAAAGGTAGCCCTTCGGTTACTGAATGGAGTGCGGTATTCCACTCAGGCCTCCGGAACCAGTCTCCCGACTTCAACCCTCCTAAGGGAGAGGCCCTCTGATAAACTGGTCGTGACCGTGCCAAAAAGTACTAGGGGATTTTGGTTCCCTATTTGGACAACAACTATGTCTCAAGTGAAATAACCAAGGGGTGTTATTGGAAGCCTATCCCCCTGATCCTACCTAACTACAATGATTCTTTTGTGTTCCCCAAGTGGGGTTAGAATGTTGGTTTAGTTAGGTACTTTTTAAGGCTCACTTGATTTTATGTGACAGAGTGTGTGCTCGTGAGGTGTTGAACCCAAAAATAGAAGTGCCACAAGGGAGGGCAACTTCCAATCTATCAATAATGCTGAAATTGATTCTTTTAACTTGCAAAATTTTCTGAATTAAAAATACTGAAATTTTAAAAAGACTCTGTAAAGGGAAGAGAAATTTAGTTGCAGAAAGGCTGTAAGGAAGTGGGCTGCAGGTAGGACAGAGGGCTGTTCAAATGCAGAAAATATTGCAGCAAAAGGGGCTGGGCTCAAGACAGGAAAAGAGCAGAAATCAGACCGCGGGTCTGTGGCGATTTGGAACAGGCCGACCGCGGGTTTGAGGGAAACAGCGGCGGTCAGGTCGCGGCTATCGGGCCAACAGAGGCAGTCGGGACGCAGGAAACAGGGAAAAAGACACAGTCGGGTCGCGGCTATCGGGCCAACAGAGGCAGTCGGGTCGCGGCAAAAAGGCTAACAGGCGCAGTCGGGACGCCTGAAAGAGGCAAAAAGCCGTAGTCGGGACGCGGGAAAAAGGCCGACAGGCGCAGTCAGATCGCGGCAAACAGGCTGATTAGCCACGGTCGGATCGCAGGTAACAGACTTGAATCCGCCGGCAGAGCGTCGGAAGCAGTCTGAGAGCCACGGTCGGATCGCGGGTAAAGGCCTGAAAGGCGCGGTCGGGACGCGACTGCAGAGGGAAAAAACGCGGTATGCGGCGGCCGAAAGGGACAGCCGAAAGGAAAAAATTTTAAAAAACAGAAACCAGAAATTCGATCCCCAGTGGAGTCGCCAAAACTGTAGCTAGGGTTTTACCCCTAGCTTGTGCAAATGAGCACCTACTAAGGAGAATGGACTCCTTAGTAGCAGTTCAACAAATTAAACTAATTAAGCTAAAACAGAAAATTAAATTAATTCCAAAACAAGCATGAAACATAAACATCAAATGTAAAGAATGACTTTTTGTATTGATGTTACCTTCAATGTAAAGGTTTGATGAAGCCCTTTGTAGTGTCCAAGAGGATGCTCCAAGCTTCAATATGTTCCTTCTCCTTCTCCAATGGTAGTGATGGGCCAAAGGTGGCTCTCAAGGTGAAAATAGTTCAATGGTGAACTAGGGTTTCGAGAGAGATTTTGGCAGAGTAAGGGTGCTTGTGATTGTGGATATGGAATAAGGGATCTCCATCACCTATTTATAGTTTTTTGGTGGTGGAGTGCTGACCCATGGTTTTAGGAAACACATGGTTTTGGGCAGCTGTATAGGTTTTTTTCCTCCTTTTCCTCATTATTTTATATTTTTAATTCCCTTTTTAGGGGATTTTTGCTATTTTTGGAGGAAAAGGGGGTTTTTTAGCCTTTTTTAGGCTATTTTGAGGGTTTTTTGGCCTTTTGGAGGCATTTTAGGCCTTTTGGAGGCTTTTTAATGGGATTTTTTTGGGATTTTTAATGGAAATATGGTAGGAAAATGGACAAATGGGCCATATAATGTGGTAAATGAGCTAGTGAGCACTTTTTGGGTGTTAACACATGGTTTCAAGAATGAGGCGGTCCTTCGCCAGAAGGTAGAGGCATTCCTTCTCCGGAATTATGTGGGGGCCCACTGCCTCCGGAAGGAGGTTGAGGGGGCCCAAATGGGGGTGGTTGTACTTGAGGGACGGTAAGTGGGGGTCCATGTTATAAAAAAAAATTATGCCCCCATATAGTGTATGGATTTCTGGGATAAGGTATCCCATAGAGTGCGTTTCCGGGATTGAATTGTCCCGACACATGGTTAAAATAACTTGGATACGCTTGAATCCATGGTAGTTGAGTTGAATCAGATGGTCCCCCAACATGAGATAATCCCATGGTGGATGCTCCAGCGGGTAAGGAAGCTCCAACAAAATGACCAGTAGGAATTCCCCCGCCACTCATATCATGGTTAGGAAGTAGGGGTTTCCCCTAGTAACAACGTGTTGACCAATAGTAAATGGTTGACCTGTAATGAGCTGTTGATTACTTGCTATGGGATGTACATTACTCGTAAAAAAATTAGGGGGCAAGGAGTATCCTCCCTGCGACTTTTGAGGTGGGGGAGGAGTGGGTAATGTTCTCATAGTAGTAAGAGGAGTGTTGGACTGTTGTCCTTCAACAGGTTGAGTCATTTGGGGTATAGAACTACGGTTGACCAGGTTGATAAGTGGTCATGTTGTGGATGGATGGTTCCGGTGAATCATAAGATAAAGTGCGAATCGGCATCTCTCGATACGCGGGTAACGTAAGGTCTTCAACCCTTCCTAAAAGACTTTGTCTTCGAATTTCCTCTCCCATGGCACGTAATCAATTTAAGAGATAACAAAAGGGTCCAAAAAGCTCATCAAGAGTGGGCCAAGTGGGTGGCGATGTAGTGGAAAATTGGTCCACTTGTTGACCTAGAGATGTTTTCCAAAAGGGTGCAGCTGGACCAAACGCAACTGATACAAGGTCGTCCTAGGAGGGATTTAACCATTCCACATATCCAGGCTCTCCTGGTAAAATGGGAGGGAAATGTACATTTTGTGAAGTGTAAGCTTCCGCCTCTCCACCCCTTGAGGGGTTGGAGGTGGGTAAATCTGGAGGGAACATATGTGCTCTGACATTCAAAGTAGGATTTTATACTTCAGGTGATAGGACTATGACGTGTGGTTCCATTCTTACCCTCAAAATTACCTCCTGATTAAGGGGATATTCGGGTGGTAAGTCCAAAATTCTTTGGGACCTTCTCCAAGGAAAGTCAGCCAGAGTGACTAAACCAGAGTTTCTCCTAAGAGTATTCTATACAAAAGAAAAGCAATCCAGAAAAATCTACACAAACTAAGGCCACAACAAAACTTATGTGATAGGTGTGGATTCAAAATTCTGGAAACCTCACGGGATTTTCAAGGCTTCGCAACTTGCGACATACTCCAGGGTCTAACATTTATACTTGACCCAATTTTTCAGAGCACTAACCAGGGACGATTAGGACCATACCCCTGGCCATATAACTCGAATACCTGATAGTACGTGCATAGTAGATCCCCGAGTGTTGTTCTCGATGTATTTCTCTACCAAGATGGCAAAATGGATAGCTCAGTTGGTTTCAGAAATCCTAAGAGTGTCTCCCGATATACTCAAGGCATGTGGGAGCTCAAATTCGTGTTGGTGTTGTCTAATGCACAACCGTACGGCACAAGACCTTCCGATATACTACCGAGTATGTGAAACACATTTTGATATACGCCAAGTACGTGAAGTTCCTTTCGATATACCCTCAGGTACGTTAAAGATCCTTCGATATGCTGGTTGGAGTGAGAAAGAGATTCAATATACCGGTTGGTACGTGGAAGACTACAAAATCAATAGGATGCAGTGCAGGCAAATAATGATAGCTTCCATGTCTTAAGACACCGGAACACGTTTCTAACTTAACACACAAGTTACTAAAGATTGTACCCTAGTTCTACCATTAATTTTATTTGGACGGTTAGGTGAATGCATGAGGTGAGTACATAAACGTAAGCATAATGCACGCCCTAACTACATGAAAAATTGCACTTTTTCTTTTGATGAAATCTATGTATGGGAGGGAGAAATATTTTTCAAGTGGTTTTTACCAAAACAAAAAAACTTCAACAAATCTCAATTCTACAAAAAATGATAATGAAAGCACTCTTTTCCATTTTTTCTTTAAGCAAAACATGAAAATCAACAACACAACAAATCTAAATCAAAGTATTTTCTTTTGTCTTTTTTAATCAAAAAGTGAAACTAAGTGATGAAAAGAGAGAATTTCTACTTAGAGCACACTAACTCCTCGAATTTCACTATGATAGCCTAAAAGCATGAAAAACCAAAAATGCATATAATTTCTTTCAAGCATGGAATCACTTTTGCAAAAACTTGATTTTACTTGGATTTTTCAAGAAAATGAATGGCTCATAATTCGTGAAAAACACAAATAATTGACTTTCTCTTTCAAAATTTCCAAAAGATTTACGAATGCTAAACTCCAATGCATGAATCAAGTTTTACAACAGTTCTCAAATTAAATTGAAAAAATAGTAAAAATGAAGCACTTTTTGATTTTCCAAAGAATGCACCAAGACAATGCTTGACAATAATACTGCTTTCAAATTTAAATGGCTGAAAAGAAAATATTACTGCAATACTCTAATCATTCAGAAATTATCAAGAAAATGACAAGCACTCATATGAACTGAAAACACACAAGACACTCAACAAACAACCGGATGCAAGAAAAACTAAAAGATGTGCGCAAAAAGAGGTCTAGAACCAGATCCAGTGCAATGAATAGATCAGGTGAGGAAAGGAGGAAATACAAGGTCAAGTGGATGAAGGTGGGGGAGACTAAAGTGTCCACCACTACAAAGTCTCAAGCTTGTCCAAAATGGGACCCAAAACCAATCCAAACAAATCCAAACACTACCAATGAAAAAACACAAGATCCTTGACTGGAAAGTGCAGTACAGAGCGGTTCGAAAATCAAACCAAACTAAAATATGGAGAGGGGATAACCCAAGACCTAGGCTTGGCTTCTCAGCGTAGACTGTGGTCTAGTACAGAGCGCCTAGTGCATGTTTTGTGTAGATGATCAGTGCCGATGATGCAAGATGCAGATATGGTTTTAGCGCCAAAGGTGCAGGTTGTAGAGGAGCAGAATGCGCCCAGGAGTGGACATCGCTCTGGCTATACTACCCAGGTGCGCTAGGAGAAATACCAATGCGAAAACAAAAAATATCTCCAAGGATGAGCAATAAAAAAGGTTTGACAATTACACACCGACTCAGAGAAAGCTTACAGACTCTTCGACAAGAAGATCTGATGGTGAAAAAGTCTTAGGAGGAAAATGAAATGGTTCACTAAGAAATCAAAGAAGATGATATTCAAATGAAAACTTAAAACAAGGTACGTATCCCCAGTATGGTCGCAAAATTTGTTACCGAACAATCTACCGAAAGCGGACTTAAGGCGTGATCTCCCTAGTCCAATGCGAATCTAGAACAAATCAGACAGAATACAAATCTACCTTCCTAGATCAAATTAGAGATTGAGAGATGTGGACATCTTACCTTTCAGATCTATATATCTAATTCTCCCTCGTCACTCCAAACTCCACGGTCGTCAGATCCAAAGCTGCAAGACCTGTCAGAACATGCAAGAGACAAACAAGCAGTAATAGCACATCTACACAATAATTTATCTAAGTAAATAGTTAAGTAAGTAAACTATAAATATCAATGAACAATAAGACATTTATGGAAAGACTTTTGTATTAATGTATAAAAGTAGAAATACATAGAAGAGGGAGGATTACAACCAAGCCGTAACATTTCAATCTTCCTCCAACAAGCGAAGCCAATGCCTCTAAGGAGAAATGGGTTCCTCCAATGGATGAATGATGATCTCCTAAGCTCTATTCCACCAGCATATGGATGCTATATCCTTCCTTCCCTTGGAATGGAGAGGGCTATTTTATTTATAGGACCAAGTGGATAGAGTAGGTTGAGGATCATGGGGAGAGGGCTAAGGGATCCCCCCATTAGGTTAGGGAACCGAAGGCCAGTTCACCTAGGATTTAGGTATAGGGATCCACCTCATCCAACTTCTAGAATTCTCTCGAAATATACCTTTATCTCATTAAACTGAATCTGGCGCAGGTTGCATGAGGACAACCTATACTAGTGCTTATTTCCCGAAGACAACATGCACCGGTTTAATTAGGAATGTGGATAAAGGACATCAACTTTCTCTAACTAACTAACTTGATCATGGGACTTCAAGGATTGAGGCACTGAGTTGACATATGTCTCATGATGGTGATATTTTGGGTGTAACAACCCTGCACTACATATTGGTGTATGTTATACCCAAACATATTACCTGCAAGGTACTAGTTGAATTTTTGCGCATTAGGAATCATCTGGTTAACTGGTTGTTGATTAGGAATCATAGGATTGATCAATTGATTCAGAATCGATTTGGATGCTAGTTGTTGAACATATTGTTGAGTGAGAATGAATGGTGTAGACACTTGGGGTTGTTGAGTCCAAGGAACATTCCCAAATCTGTGGTTGGGTGGATTGGCCATGTTAGAAAAGCAGGATCGCAGAGCAATAACAATAAACAAAAATGAAAATATAATCACACATACACATTACAAGAGAGACACATATATATCGTGGTTCACCCAATATGGGCTACGTCCACACTGAAATTTCCATTCCTTATTATTATACCATCTAGCAAAGTGAAGGGATACAACCTGCAGCACAGCCGTTGAACTTCCTCTTCACTGTCTCACAGTCTCTCTTCTGATATCAGAGATGGTTGTCCTCCAACATTATGGGGCACCAACAATGGTTGTCCTCCAAAAAGTGAGGTGTGTTGTCCCCACATGGTAGATGGTCCAAATAGAGGGGTTTGGTTACTGGTTCTGCTTGTGATTCCAATAAACGATTGTCCTCTAGAAATGGTGTAAATTGTGGCCAAAGATTGACCTTCGGTCAGAGCAGGTGTTTGAACAGTGGGAATATACATCCTTCCAGCAGAGACATTAGAAGGGTTTGGTTGTGTAGGTTGGTTGATTGCACGAGTAGGGATGACTTGTGAATATATTGGTGCACTAGTTCCAGATGGTAAAGGTGACGATGAGAAAGTAGGTTTTGTTCTCATAATAGGAATGTTCCCCAAAGAAGTGTCAAAAATGTCATCTAGAAATAGATGTGGGGAAGGTTGGAAAGGCGTTTTGGGCATCAATTGCATGGGTATGGAAAGAGTGCGGAAATCGTCAAGGGCTTGGCCAAGAGTTGTGTTCCATAATGAGGAGGCTGGATCCAAAACGTTTGTCTCTGAATCATCAAGGAAATGTTGTCGATGGGTCCAGTCTGTGGGTCCTAACCAACCTACATATGACTCGCCGTAAGTAGTATCACGGGATGAAGATTGGGGCATTTGGGAATCATGAGAGATTACCACTTAATAAGAGTTCGTAGGTGGGTATTACGAAGTTGAAGACAGTATTTGAGCAACTTCACGTCTAAATAATTTCAATGCCACTTGTTCATTAGCTAGAGTGACCATTTCTTCTCGTATGGATTCCATAATGTCTTGGGATGAAGGGAGGTGGAGATATGGCATTCCAAATTATCTATTGCTTGAAGATCCAATTTCGTAGCTATGTATAACCGATGGTGAAGTTATAACAGGTGGGGTTTACCACTATAAAAGGGGTTGGTTAAAGTTCGTAGAGAAATGAATCGTCAAAGGGAGTACTGGGTCAGATTCCTCAATAACTTCGACATGTCCTTCAGGGAGATCAAATGATGATGGAATCAATGGAGTGGTGCTAGTCTCCGGAAGGATGATAACTTCTGTAGAACAATGGTTTGAAGTGAGAAACTAACTTCAGACAATAAAGTAGTTTCCACTGCGGTGCTGACTTCTGGTGCAATAATGGATTGTGGTACTGCACTAGTCTCAGGTACCATACTAGTTTCCAGAATATTAATGGTGTCTAAAACTGTTCTATGGGTTGGGGATATCATAGCTGTTAACACCTAAAAAGTGCTCACTAGCTCATTCCCTTACTGTTAACACATAAAAAGTGCTCACTAGCTCATTCCCTTACTCACATGACCCATTTGTCCACTTTTCCACCATCTGAGCCTCTGAAACCAACAAAAGGTCACCAAAAGACCTTAGTACACCCCTTTTTCCATTAAAAAAGATTATTTTTCCAAGAAAATGATAAAAAACCCTCAAAAAGGGTCCAAATTCCCAAAAATATTAAAAAGGGAATTAAAATATTATTTTTATTCAAAAAAGGAAAAAGGAGGGAAAAGTACCTAAACCATGTTGGTCAATACCATTTGGTTTCCACAAAACCACAAATGGTATTTCCCACCACCAAAACCTATAAAAAGGTGGTAGGGGCTCCTCATTTCACATCCATCCATTATCTCATCCTTATGCTGCTGAAATCTCCCCTGAGCATTTTTAGCCATTGAAGCAACCTTGGAGAAGGAGACCTCTTGGAGTTTGGAGCTACTCATCTTGGGAGTTGCTCAACATCAACCTTCACCATTGAAGGTAATATCGCAAGCACTTGCTTGCCCCCCATTTTTTAATACAAAAAATTATTTCTTATGTTTCTTGTTCTTGATTTTGAAATGTTTACATTATTTGCTTAGATTCTTGCTTAGATCCATGAATAGTATTGTTTATTTAGTTTATTATTTTTATTTCTATTGAAACTGCTACTACTAGTTAGCAGGTGCCCATAGCACTAAGCCTGGTTGGCAAAACCGGGCCAACAATAGCAGTTGGTGGTGTCATGTTGAGTGATGGTGGAATGATCCCCCAACTAGCTAGCCTGCTAGTAGGGGGTGTGGGTATGCATGAATATTAGGTTCGGCTAATCAGAGGTACTGTCTAGAGACTCTTCCCTTGTTGTCTACATGATTTCCGTTGGTCTTCCATGGACCTAAATTAAGTGTTCTGGGGAAATTCTCATGAAAACGAACTCAAAAACCATAGAGAAATTGAGTGTGCACAAGGGGAGCTAGGAAAAATAAAAGGTGTGCAAGCCAAAAAAGCAATCTCAAAAAACTTGATTGGGACCGATGTCGCAGTAAGCGAGCTATAACAAAATGTCTAGAATGCCAAGAAGTAGCACTAAAAATAAAAATACCTTCTAAAATATGAAATAGCAAGCACATTGTTGACACAACTCTTCTTGACAGGGGTTCACACTGTCGTCAACAAATACCAAAAGCCCTTATGCACTGGCCCAGAAAGGGGTTTCCCTTCCAGTAACGCCTGCGATGCAGACGAGGTCTCACCCGAAGTGAATAAGGGTGCTGCAGGAACCAAGCTTCTGCAGTTGTGGAGAAGATATGTGCACATTTATCTAGAGATTACAATATTTACCACAGTCTATTTAACCTATCATTCACATATATATCTCAAAGCATATTTAACAACACATTCACATTAATCAACAATGTGCATCGATACAAGTCAATAGAAAGTATTTAAATAACCCATCATTGCATAACAATAGAATTTATAACCAAACATACTCATTCATTAACATCTGCGGAACAAACCTCGCAAAGAATAGTCAAGTCATTCCTACCGCAGATACAACAGAATCAAAAGATCTTACTAATCTCCCCAACTTAGCTTCCCTTAGGCTTACAATCTTGTTCTATTTATATGTTTATCTCTTATTACAACCTGGTTCACATGACCGACTTAAATAATCTACTACTTCTTATATTTCCTCAAAACATGGTGAAAGGTCCTTTTTCTGCGGGATGACCCTTTCGCATCTGTCGGCTTCCGCACTTCCAGTAGATCTGTCCCGTGCCAACAGGCCCCAAACACAATGTTGTGGCTTGTCCCGAGCCACTTCAGCTGGAAACTGTTGGTTTGTTGTACTACTGTTGAAAATCCTCATATGCATCCCGGATCGGGTTGACTATGTCTTTGACTGAGTCACGAAGCTATGTACTTTCTGTTACCTATCGGCTGCGTGGGGTGGTAGCATACCTTCTTTCGGACTTCCTTCAACTGTTCTTGAACCTGTTTCATGTCTGGAATTATTCTTGCGATGAGGGTTTCAGCCTTTCCTTGAAGCTCATTCAAATGTGTCGCTCAGCGTTGCTTCCTTTCCTCAACATTTTCTTCCCGTTGCTTCATGCTTTGGAGTTCCGCATTCCTCATCATTCGTATCATTGTAGACATCGTTTTAAGTGATCCTTGGAATGTTTTCATCTGTTCCTTGATTTCACGGAGTGCCTTCTTTAAAGAATCTAGCTGGCCATCGTCGACTAGGCTGTCCCAAAATTCTGTGAGGCTTACTGCTATTTGATGTGCTACCTATTCTAGTTCCTGAATCTCTGTTGTCGCTTCCTCTATCGCCGCCTGGAAATTTTGAGCCTGTGTTGAGGGTGTACTGGGTGTTGCTCTGATATGGAGCTCAGCATTCTCTTTCCAGAGCTCAGTAATAGCAACACCTAACATGACAGCTCGAGCCTCCAGGTCAACATCCGAATCTAGCAATGTTGTTGCACAAGCTTGCGCTAGTTCTTTCTCCACCTTTCTCCATTCTTCTAAGACCCTTTCTTTTGCCGTAATGTCGGTAGTCTGCTCAGTGAGTAACATGGCTTGCTCTTGGATAACCTTCTCCTTGTCTGCCAAGGTTGTTTCCAACCAATCTTTTTCTGTGACTACTTGTGCTCTTGCTGCGATAGTTGCAGTATACTTGGCCTGAAGGTGTTCTACTTTGATCTCACTGTGTTGTAGTTGCTTCATGTATTCAACCATTTTATTGTGTACTGTTACCTAACGGTCACGGATCTCTGCACTTGCTACCGCTTGGGCACGGTGTAGGGTTAACATTGGGAGTAGGTTGAAATCAACCATTGCCAAGTTAGCCTTCCAAATCTCAATATCCAAGGCGTCGTCTCCTGTTAAGAAGGCATGGGTTTCGACCTAGACAATGCGCTGCTGGGTTCCTATGGATACTTCAACTCTGGGGTTTGGTTGGTTTTGGTCGACATCGCCGTGAGGTACCCTAATGTTAATTATTGTATTTTCTATCTTGTTTAGCAAGTCCCCGATGTACTGTAAATTGTCTGCAGAGTGCTTTGTGGCCTTTCGGCAGTTGTGTGCTATGACCTACCTAATACTATCTACCATACTGTCATCCTGCTGCGTAGTGAACCTGGTGCATGTATTCCTCGCATTACGGTCCATTCTATTCTTTGTTCGTCCTTCTTCCTGCTGGAGGTCAAGCTCCAAGTCCATTCGGGTGTTAGTGGTTGAGGCCCCATCATGATTCGAGTCGATCGCTTGATCCTTCGTGGGGGTCTCCGGATCCTTCTTCGAGTTGCTAGAAGCTTCTTCATTTTTGGGCAGTTCTTGTCGTCTCGCGGTTTGTGCTACTGCGAGATCCTGTGGGTCTGCAGGGACTTTCCATTCTTCAAGCCAGTGGGTGATGATGTTATCAAGTTTGACTTTGCTGAGATTGTACTATGTCCTCACCCATTGCTTGGTTGGATGTGCATGTGCTCGAATGTAAATCGTGTGTATTTCAACCGATATTTGGGCGATGGACTGATACTTCATCGACGCCAGTAGTGTGATCCAGGGTATCATCATTGCATCCATTCGCATCCTTTCGAGACAAATGTAGAACTGGATAGTGTTCTCCTGCTGGCGAACCTTATCGGTGGTTTCCCATAAGTTCTGGTATCGCACATCGTCGCATACTCACGGTTCTATGAGGTTCACCCCTTGGTAGTCGCCTGGTTCCCTCCATTCTTTTAAGGCAATCAGGATGAGTAACCAGGAGTATGTGAATGGGCGCCCATGCTCCTGGGCATCGTATACATCCTTTGTTAATTCGAGAAGCAGAAAATGAGCCCAGTTTAGTCTTTAGCCTGAGGTGCATCTTTCTGCTGCCGCGATGACCCCTGAATTGCATTGCATTGGTCGGTTCTTCCTTGTTACTTTGACCGCCAATATTTTTGTTGCAACTCGAACTGCCTGGTTGTTGATTGTGTGAATCAGGTAGCCTTGGGAATCCTTTTGTACCCGATACTTCAGGGCCATCTACTTAGCTACTTTCTTATCGTTATCCTTCCCCTAGAAAAACTGTGACGGATCCACCCCTTCTTGTGGTAAGCAAGTGACTACCGCGATGAGGTCGACGGTAACTGGAATTCACTCATCCAACCACAGGGAGCAGTCATGGAAACATGCAAGGAGTTGTTTGAGACATGCATTGACCTATGGTAGGTGCCCAAAATGTGGTAGAAGAGTGACGCCCAACAATCCTGATTGTGCCAATCCTTGTGCCCACTCCCTCGGTTCCTTCGTGGTTGGGACGCCTGCGTGGGGAACATCCTCGTATGCTTCTGCATATTCTTGAAACTTCACAAGATCGTGGTTAGTATATTGTAATTTCTGTAACTTGATGGTGATATCCCCAACAGTCTTGACCCCTATTGGTACCGGTGCGACCGCAATGGTGTACTTATCCTTTCTAGTGATCCACGGTGTGGGCACCCCTACCCGATGAGGTGGAACATATTCTGCTAGCATGGGACCGTCGTATCCCTCCTGAACATCTTCAATAGTTGCGGATCCTCCAACGCCATCCTTATTCCTGGTGGATGCCCTAGTGTCCTTCTTCATCTCCCGACCAGAGTTAGGGGGGCGAGTCGCACTTCATTTTTTCTTATGCGGCATTGATGACATAACTTCGGGCTTCTCCTGAAAAATCGGTGTGGCCTATGGGCGTTCTGTGCTGGTGCTAGACACATATAATTCCATCCATCTCCGGGAATGTTACAGTGGCTAGCCCGTTCCCTCATTTCCCACTATATATCAATCGGTGGTGTGCAGGTGTTTTGACGTCATTCATGCCGATCCCTGTTGGGATTCACCAAATCACTCGCCTGTGCAGGTTAGTAACTCCCAGTGTCTTGGTTTTGGTGTTGTGTTATGTGGTCTTTATTGCTTTGAATGCCGGATTAGACCATTGCCTATTCCTCGCTAGTGTGATGGATTTTTCTCATCATCATCATTTTTATTTTTATTTTTTAATCTTACGACGGGTATCGTTGCGGCAATATGTCGTCATGTGTTTGGTTGCTCTACTATGAATACCCTTCACAAGTTTTGTTGGGTTGTTGTTGGGTAATTCAGGATGTCATGCGTCTATGGCTCTGCAGCGATTCGTTCGATTGTGGCTATGGGTGATCGTTGTTGAATCTGTTTTGGTGTGTTTTCTCAAAGGGGTGCTATAGCATCTGGAAGAACCTGGTCCTTGGATTTTTGTAGGTGGTTAGTTATTGGTGTGATGACCAGCTCGTCCTGATGGTCCTCAACGTTCATGAATTTCGGGTTTCCCTCCGATCCAATGTTTATCTTCTCAGTTACTAAAGGTCGCGGAATTCTGTTGGTTAGTATTGTCGCATTGGTGTGATTGTTTTTGAATTCGAGTGTCATGGTGGTCTTGAAGCCATGGTCTGTTGGACTGGTGCAAAATGTGTTGGATGCATGTGGTTCTACTGTGTTTCCATACTTCGTTGTGGCCTCCCTTCAGGATGACTGTGTTATATGTGCACATCTTCGAAAGGATACCTCGTGTAATCAGTTCTGCCAATTCTCCAAGGCCTAGTCCAGGTCGGAGAGTATCGAACTAGTACTGTGCCATTCTAAATCTTCTTCCATGGTGGGGTTAGGATAGTCCTCAGAGATGTTGTATAGGTTGTCCCTTTCCAAATATTCATCCCTGGTTGACTCTGTGTAGCGTTGGCCTTCCGCGGGATCCAATGGTGTGATGACTCTCAGCTCATGGTTTTCAAAAGACATTATTCTCTTTTTAAAGTTAATGACATCCTGATTCTCCAGAGCCCAGTCTATACCCAGCAGTACTAGGTAGGGACTAGTGTCATCCATAATTTCAATAACGTCGAAATCCGCATACGTTCGGAGCCCTTCAATTTCAACCGATAGTTGACATACCCATCCAAGCGGAGTGACTTTGTTTTGGTTCGCTAATCCCAGGTATATTGGTGACCAAGTCATCCGTGGCTTCCCCATTGTCTCCCATGTTTTTTTAGTCATGATATTGGCATCTCAACCTAAGTCTAGGATAATGGAGTCGACATCGAACTCACCGATTTGTGCTGACATTTGCATCTCCCGACCTGTTTTTCTTATATGTATCCGATTGACTCGCTATTCCATTCGTGGCCCTTTTCATCGTCGCAGTATATGAGCTATTTCTTATAGTTCAATTGGATCTTTAGCCAAGGTCAGACAACTCTCTAAAACAACTTCCAGAGTATTTTCCATTGCCGACTTTTTGTTGAATTTAATGTTGGAGGCATATCGTAGGTTTATTCTTCAAAAGGGAACTGTCTCTGATTCCTTATTGCCTCTTGTGTTTTTAAGAAGACCTCCTTCTCGGTGTTAACATCGAAAGTGACCTTTTTCCTCTGTGGTTGGGTCGGTCTAACATTCAGGTGTTCCTTATCGTTACCTGTTACCACTCCTCCTCTCATTACTACGTCTACTGTCGCTGAGCGACTTCTGGCTTCCGTCGATATCCTTTGTATGGTAAATGGAGCATTCTGAGTGTTTGGATTCTGGGGTGGGTCTTTGGTTTTCCATTTTGGGATGAGTTGGGGGCAGTCCTCGACACCGTGTTCCGCAGCGTTACAGTATGTGCATTGCAGTGTAGGGTTCAGACAGTCCCTCTGGTAATGCCCCTGTTGACCACAATTATAATAGGTGATTGGGTCTAGTCCCCAGCCAGTGGATCCTCCTCAACCTCTTCCTCCTCAGAAGCCTCCACCGTAGCATTTACGCGGTGGTCCATATTGTTGATAAGGAAGTTACCCATACTGTGGTTGTTGATACTGCTGCGGTTCATACCACGGCTATCCATAAGGCGGTGGGGATACTGTGGGTGCCTATATTGCTCCTGGTCATACTGCTGGTTGTACTGTGGGTGCAGCTAGATCACTAGCACTTCCTCCCCTTTCATAAAGTATGCATCAGTCGTTCGTTCTTGCAGTAGGTCATAGGCCCCACAGTTCTTCTCATCATGTCCCACCGATCGATAGAAATTATAGTATAAGTTCGCTGGTTTCGACACCATATTTTGTAGGTATACGCACTCTTCAGTCCGATACCCTCTGGTTAGACATATAGTACACCATGGCATACCTTCTTGTCGAAGGGGATTTGGGGCCCCTGACTGCAAATATTCTCGAAACTTTGGGCAGTTGTCTTTGTGGTGTCCCTTGGTCCTACATCTGGTACACCATATGTCTCCGCGATTCTCCTTGCCCTTCTTGATATCCTCTAATTGGAGTGTTAGATTGGCTAGCTGCGCATGTACTCTATCCATGTCGATCCCTGCGCCGCCAATCGTTGTAGCATCCAATCTCATTGCAATTTCCAACACCTCCACTTATGTTGCAACCTTTTGTTGCATCAGTGGTCCTTGTATGTACGGTACCAGTCCCACGATAAACCACTCTTTTTGTTGCAATTCATTTACGGGAAAACTCACCTTCACTATCAGCGTCTTATAACGCTGATCGAACTCCCATATTGATTCATTAAGAAATTGCTTAATTTCCTTAAGTTTAGTGACATATTGCAACTCCGATTTTGGTTTTTTAAACTCGTCAATCATCGTAGCTCTAATCTTAGCCAACATTCTCACTGTCGTTCCCATCAAAAATTTCACAAATTTCATGTACCAGTCTAACGCATGGCCCCTTAGGATCATCGCTAGCTATCCCAATTTTATCACTTCATCCTTAACCTACTTCACGGTCCATAATTCCTCCAATACAAACCAATACTGTCCAGGATCCTCTGTCCTGTCTCCTTGAAATGTAGGCATCTTTTCCTCATCTGCCATCTTAACGCTGCTAGTATTGTTGTTTACCGAAGCACTACTCTTAGCACTGCACGTACGACAACTTCGCGAATAATTTTGGTTTCATCCTATAAAATTTGGAGTAGTGTGCGGGGTCAGAGGTACGTGGTAACTTACGACCTGACCTTGTTCTACCTTTGGGGTATCCTGGTCGACGTCTTCCTTGCAATAAGGGTGCTTACTTCCTTGTGGTCCTGCCACGTGACTTCCTGTTTCGGTCCTCTCAGGAGACTCTCTCTCAGTCCTCCTCTTCTTCTCACGACGTCGAAATATTACTCCACTCCTCAGGATACCACACTCTTAGTTATCTTCCCTTTCCAATTCATTGTCGCTCATGTCCATCTACCACATCTTTTCGTCAGGCCCGCCTATACGCAGTACCTTCACCCTCACACACCGAGTTTTCTACTCATCAGCGGACATCCTTAATATTCCTCTTTCACAGACCAGCATTTTAATCCACAATTTCAGTGATGACAAGAATCTTCCCCTTGGTCCCCTGAAGAAGTTTCTTTCAGCATCGTTGTATGATTTAATCGTATCTATCGCGAACTCAGTTATATATCCTTCAAGGATGCTGTCTACCCCAAATTCAACATCTCATGATACCTTGTTGTTAACCTGCTTCAGATGTCACACCAATTCTGGGGTCCAGCACTCTGGTGCAGTCTTCTGGCAATGGTTTTTGCGATACGTCAACTGCGCCAACCACTTGTGCAAAACAACTGGGAATTCGCAGAAGAAAATTTTGTGGATATCCGAGTACACATATTTTTGTAACCACTCGGTTGCTATCTGTTTAGGGTCCCTCTTCTCACTTGCTATGAATTCTTCTGCTCTTTTGTCTAACCACTCTTGGATCTCTGGTTTTTTAGGGTGCCACAGCATATCCCCTTCATTCCACTTAGTGTCCTGGCAATAGAACCATTTGTTGACACAACTCTTCTCGACAGGGGTTCACACTGTCATCAAAAAATACCAACATCCTTTATGCATTGGCCTGGAAAGGGGTTTCCCTTCTAGTAACGTCTACGATGCAGATGAGGTCTCACCCGAAGTGAATAAGGGTGCTGCGGGAACCAAGATTCTGCAGTTGTGGAGAAGATATGTGCACATTTACCCAGAGATTACAATATTTACCACAGTCTATTTAACCTATCATTCGCATATATATCTCAAAGCATATTTAACAGCACATTCACATTAATCAACAACGTGTATCGACACAAGTCAACATAAAGTATTTAAATAACCCATCATTGCATAATAACAGAATTTATAACCAAACATCCTCATTAACATATGTGGAACAAACCTCACAGAGAATATTCAAGTCATTCCTACCGTAGATACAACAGAATCAAAAGATCGTACTAATCTCCCCAACTTAGCTGCCCTTAGGATTACAATCTTGCTCTATTTATATGTTTATCTCTTATTAAAACCTGGTCCACATGACCGACTCAACTAATCTAATACTTCTTATATTTCCTCAAAACGTGGTGAAAGGTCCTTTTTTTGCGGGATGACCCTTTCACATCTGTCGGCTTCCGCACTTCCAGCAGATCTGTCCCATTCCAACACACACTTCCTATCTAGGATCTAGAGACCTCAACAAATCGCATCCTTTGCAAGGTGATGAAATCCAAGTCGAACAATACGAAGTGAGAGACCAAATTGGAAGGATATCCCCTTACTGAAAGGGATCCTGGGTAAAATATCCCTATAAGAAAAGCCACTAAACTACCTCGTTCATGACACATCCGAGAAGGTTAACCGTAGCTTTTTCCTTTGAGCCCTCGTAGAACTGGTATGGAGGGCGTAAAAGACAAGGAATTCAACGGATTGATGTCCTTAGGTACTAAGTGGAGTGCGGAATTCCAAAAAGTTCGTCCGGAACTAGTCCTCATTGCTTACCCCCATGAAACGAGAGGCCCTCTCAACAAATTGGTTGATAACCATTTCAATAAATACAAGAGGATTTTAGTATCCTAGAATACAACAACTATGTTTCAGATGTTAAGCGATAGGGGGAAATTATTTGTATTCCTACCCCCGATGTCCTACGTAACTAACAAATTGTTTTATATCCTCAAGTGAGGTTAAAATGTGTTGCGTTAGGGTATAAATTGTAATGGTTGTTTGTCTTACTCAAGCGAGTAGCGGAAGTGAAACTCAATGGTGTTGTGACTCAACTCAAACCATGCAATGTGAATGAATTAATGCACTTTTCCTTTTGATGAAATGCTAGCTACAAATACGAGAGAGTTCTTCGATCCCAAGAATTTAATAAGCACAAGCACAAGTTCTCAAAGAGAAAAACCATTCATATTTGTATTTTTCCTTTTATGCCAAACTACAACTACTCTTTCAAAGACAAATGAGTCCAACAATGTTTTCTTTTTCTACTTCTAATGAGTGCAATGTATGACGAGTGGATGGAAATGTGTCGTCCAATTGCAAGAAATATTGTGATCTTTAAGCGAAGGAGAGAAAGAGGAATTTGAAAACTTTTCTAAGCCAATTATATGAATTGAAATGCAAAGAAACTTTTTCAAGTAATAAGAATTTTCAATACTTCTTTCAAGGATCAAAATGAATACAACAGATCTTGCCTTGAAATTTCAGTAAAAATTACTTTCGCAATAAAATGTCAATAAGTAAAATCACCTAAGTTTCTTGTCACCTTAACTCATGAAAACCAAACCAATGAAAAATCAATCAAACAAACAAAATTATGCTTCAAAATTGCTTATAAAGACCATAGTGAGTATGGAAATCGAATACAGAAGTGTAAGAAGGTTGTAGGGGTGTAGTGAATGATTGAAATAATGCCCTAACTTCCAATGCACTTGAAATTCTACTAATTCACTCAAGAATCCAAGCAAAGGCCTAAAAGAGGTTCAAAAGAAAATGCAAAACAATGCAGGGGTTAACGTGGGGTCAAAGAAGTTTGATTAATGCCAGAGAGATGAAATCAATCCACAAGATCATAAATCAAAAAGTAATCAAGCAAAAAGCCAATTTTATGCAGACGTAGGAAATTTTTGCGGGCTGGAAGCAAGTAACCCAGACGCGAAATCTGAGGATTATCGTAGTCTAGTACACTACTTGGGCGCAAAAATTTTGGAATTTTCGCACTGTTAAGAATGTAGGGGGTGGAAAATTTTACTGTGAGTGAGTAGGGCGCAAGTTTTGAAAAAAAAAATTATCTTTTCTTGGGTTTGCAGACCCAAAGAGAAAAAAACAGATTACCAAATTGATATCAGAGGTCAGAAGATTGAAAATATGTAGAGGAAATGAATCAAATGGAAAGAAAAACAAAATTTGAAAACCAAATTAAAACTGGATCTAAGCCAATGGAGTCGCCAATTTCTGTAGTAGTAAATCCATCCTACGGATAGTTAGATTTACCCTTAGATTAAACTGAGACCAACTAAGCCTAATCTAAGAAAACTAACAAACAAATGCTACCTTAATATCCTAGATCTAACAATGCATACAAATATTAAATGTATTCAAAGAGGGAGAACCAATGTAACTCACCTTCTGATGTTCTTCTTGCTTCCAGCTCCTGTCTTGAATCTCGCAAGCAGAACCTGTTTGAATCAAGCAAACAACAAGAAAATAAAATCTCCAAATACCTTGTATACTAGTTCAGATCTAAATCAGATTAGAAACACTCCATGCTAATGACTGAAACATGACACATGAGTTGGGAAAGTAAGACAAGTTATATTAATGGAAACTAGGAGAAACTTACAAAGTGATCCCTTGATGTCCAAGCAAACCTTCAGCTCCAAACCCTCCTTACTTGTTACCTCTGCAAAACTCCTAAGACCATAGGTTTGATACCTCAAATTCTCTCCCCCTAGCTTATGGATGGCATCCTTCTTATAGGGTTTGGGAAGCCAACTACTAGGAGATAATAATGGATCTCAAGGAGTAGAAGGTGGATCAAGGAGCTGACTCACAACAAGGAGCGAGGAAGATATGGGATTCGAGATGAATCATCATCCCTCAATTTTCTCCATCAAATCCACGATCCCAATATTCAAGGATTAAGGTAGTTGCGGGGATTTTAGCGCCCCCAACACTAAGAAAAACGCGATGAAGGTGTCATTTTCGTGCCCCAGCAGGTATGCAAGACACGAAAAAGAGGAATTTTTGCATGCTGCACTACTAGCAGGGCGCGCAAATTCTTGCAATGTGGGAAAATAAAGTGGCAGTATGACCTGATGATGTGGCACTAGGTTTAAGCAAGTTGGATTTGGCTCTAAGGTTTCCACAGAAGGCCAAAGAGGGGACCAACTAGGTGAGAGTAAGTTTTTCCATGCATTAGGAGGAAACATCATTAGGTTTCACATGGGGTAAACCATGACAAGGTGAAACGACACTCAAAGTGGAACATTGGAGTATAACAACCATCTTTCTCACCGTTTATCTTTCACTAGCCAAATTCGACTATCTTCCACTGTTTTGGCCATATGTTCCTCTCAAGAGATCCAATTCACATTTTGTGAGTTGCTTAAGAAAATTGAGACTCTTTACAATCCATCCCAAGTGTTTTTACATAGAATTTAACCTCCAATATACCCATTCAATATCTTTCAAAATCGTTATTGTGTGTTGTCCCGAACTCCAAATTCCACTCCAAGTCCCTCCAAACATCCACCAACACCTCCAAATCTGTAATTGTTATTTTGAAGTATTCATACTTTGAAAAAATAGAGTCCAGATCCAATCCAAGAATCTCCAATGCATCTGAATCCTCCCTGATTCAAGCCAAAATCCTCCTAGTTCTTATTGAGGAATCTTTGGAGCTAGTGTGTCATTTTGACATCCTAGAAGTGGATCATAAGATTCCTTTAGATTTTTCATAGATGTAAGAATAGTACATCAACATTCCATCATATTTTTTGAGTTAGTGTGCCCGAAGTCTCGTTTGGGTACATTACATTGGTATTCGAGTATGGTCATTTGCAACTATGAGTTGCAAAACTAAAGTTTCAATTGTCCAAATTCAAAAGGCCCAAGCCGATAGTGGCTATATTCATTCGTGGAAGAATGTTACCCACTTTCCTCTGTCGCTAACAAAATAAGAAGAGAAACAAATGGCTATGAAGAAACTGGAAAGGGAAATAGAAGCATGTGTAAAACATTCCCCACTGCTACCAGGAGTATCTAGCATTGGGTAAAGATATTTGTGAAGCGAAGACCTTCAAGGAATATATCTATTATGAGTATGGATTTTGGACCAAGTGTGTAGATGTGGATTCATCAAAGAACAATAATTCATCAAGAGAAAAAGCATCAACTTGCAAGCACAAGGAGGACAAGGATGGGAACCCACATCCATCCATGTAGTCATTGAGGAGAACCATGAGCCACTTAGTTCTTCAAGTGGTCAAGCATAAAAAAATTTCCACAAGGAGGCGCATAAGTCACTCTAAGGTGACTTTGAAAAAGTTGGATATCCAATACTTACTAATGAGGATTTTAAAAATGAAGAAGAAGAATACGCCTATTGTGAATATGGATAATGGAGCAACTACTGATGGTTGCTCAAGCACTTCCGAGACACTCACTGATGGGTGTCATGATGGGGTCCTTACTGATGAATGTTCCATTTCTACAGAGTCATATATTGATGGATGTTATGATGGGATAGCTACTGATGGGTGTCCAAGTCATGATGAGGTTCTTACTGATGAGTGCCCAAGAGTTGATGGAGCATCTACTGATGGATGTTGTGATGAGATACCTACTGATGGGTATTATGGTGACGTTCCTATTGATAGGTTTCTAAGGGTTGACGTGGTGTCTACTGATGGATATCCATCCCTCTATGTTGGTGACATAGAGATTTCTATTGAGGAGACTACTACAAGCACAAGTTCCCATGTGCTTGAAGAAGATGAATATCTTGCAATAGAAGAAAAGGTCCCAAGATAAATCTCACCATCACCACATGAGATTTATGAGGTTGATCCATTGCTTGATGATGAGGAGGTTCACTCCCAACCTTCTTGTCTTGTAAGGCCATTCAGGATGAGCAAAAGGAGGATCAAAGAGTGCTTACATATTCTCCATGACACACATCCTTATGTCTCACATCATTGTTGGAGAGTTGCTTCATAGGAAGATCAAGATTCTCTTGAAGCCATGGAGAAGGCTCAGAAAGCATTATCCATCATAAAAAACAACTTTCTTCAAATGCTTTCTGACATAGATGATTTGTTTGAGTTTGTAGAGGTGTTGTATGGAGCCCCTTTTAGAAGGAAGAGGAGATCTACAAGATCAAGGATGATTTGATGGCCACCGAAGATTCTTTGAGATGCACACAAAGTTCCCTCTTAGAGTCTCAGACCAAGATAGAGAAACCTCACCAATATTTGCAGAGGGTGACATATTCCCTCCTCCCTTCCAATCAACCATTCTCTTTTGGTTGATGACATTCAGAGTCATATGGAGGAACCTCATGATATGGTGGTTCATGAGGTGCATGAGGATTTTTTGGATGTAGATGATGAGTTCCAAGCACATGTCACTTTCGAGAGTGAAACTGAGATCTCTCATGGAGTGAGTACTCTCTTCGTTTAAGAGTCGAAAGAGCTCCTTAGGGTTGGACAATCCCTTGATGGATTTGAAGCATCCACATCTTTGGTGGATACTTGTTGTAGGGATTTGGTTCATCCTTCCTCATCCTACATATTTGGGGGTGAGTATTGGGTGAACAGTTTTTTGATACCCCTACCTTGACTTAGTGTTTATTGGCCTCAATGTAAATATTGTGTATATGCAATGTGTGTTTACCCTAGTGTGGATCTCAAGGCCAATACCCCACTAGTGGATGCTTAAGGTTTATTTGCATAGGCAAGTATTGCATATTTGAATTATTCATGTGCTACTAAGCCATGAGATATTATAATTGAATGATCACCCAAGATGTGGTACCTTTAGGGATGTCCACTCAAACCAATGTGTTCCCACAAACATTATTAAGTTTATGTAAGGTAACATTCCCAAAAATAAAAAGTAATTAGGAAAATTCATGTTGGCTCATAACTTATCAAAAATAAAAATAAAGAGTAATTTAAAAAAACCACAGCCCTAATAAAATAAAATAAAAATTAATTAAAACGGACATAAATCTATGTTAAACCTAGAAATATGAAATTTAGTCAACAAGATTCAACATATTATAATGTATATATTAATATTGTTTTCTCAAATTTTATTAAGAAAGTGTTTAAAATATTGTTTTTTATTTTATTTTCCACAAAATGTGTATAGAAACCCTTGGGTTTTTTAGTGTATTTGGTCACGAATGCATTTTTGCCCATCAGAAACTTATTCCACTCAAATTTTGGATGTCATAATATTGTATTGCAAAAAAAAATGATTAGAATAATAATAATAATATATTTTTAAGATCACATTTATGGAATTTTGAGACGCCCTTTGGACAGAGGTATCTATACCCTCACCCACCCTTAAGATTTGACATAAAAAGTAGACAAACTCATATATAAACTGCTGGCTGGTTTTGGAGTTAACGATATTTGTAAACTTTGTGTGAGATCCTACTCATTGTGTTTTAGATTGTGTTCGTTCAGTATTACTTGTTTTGTTTAACTTTTCTCGAATCATCTTTCATCTCCTCTTTTGTTCTATTCAATAAGGGTTAAGTGAAATGGGTGACGTGAAAAAGTGTTGTGATTTGTCGGAGTTGCATATGAATATGATGGAGGAAATATGGGCTTGGTTGCCAATAGAGTCTGTATGTAGATTTCGCAGTGTGTCCAAGGAATGAAATGTCCTTCTGTCGTCAAGAGAATTTATATCAAATAAATGGGTTAAGAAACCCTTTAACCGAGACCCATGGCTGGTTACTGTGCTAGACGACAGATCACATAAATGGATGGAGAATGGCTGGGTCCCTGAGCAAGCCGCCCCTGGATCATTGGCTTCCTGCTTCTTTGATCAGACCTGGAAGGAGACCTCGTCTGTCTCCCTATCTTTCCTCCCTGTCTCTCCAGATCCAGATGAAATTAGATATCCCTGTTTTATCAGCCTTACTCTCTCCTTGTGCTACGGATCCGCAGCTGGTCTCTTCTTGTTGTGTCGTAGTCGTGAGATTGTTGGGTACAGGGCATTTATTGTTTGCAATCCTCTCACAAGAACGCATGTAGAACTTCCCGTTTTGTCATTGGACGTCATCCTTAACGCGGGCATCATGAGTGACAGTGGAGACGCATACAAAGTCGTGGTGATGGGCACGACAGAACAAAGTCTTTCACTTAAAGTCGAAATATACAATTCCATTGACAAATCATGGAGAATTGTTGGACACCTGCCAGAAAATGTGCAGCGTGTCGGGAGGCAACTGGTTTTCTGCAACGGCTATTTCTACTGTTTGGCGATCATTTCTGAGCGGCGGACCGTTGTGGGTTACAATATTGGAGAGGGGACTTACATCTTCAGGCCATTGCCTGAGATAGCTGAAGGCGAATACATGGTGCCTCACCTGTTGATTTGCGGGTCACGGGTTCTAGTCGCGGCGCGCATATTGAGAAATGATGAAGAGCTTTTGGACGTTATTATATGGGAGTTGGAGAAGGTCAACTCCTCTTCATCGTCGTCTTGTTGGAAGGAGATTGCAAGAATGCCTCCTTCCAATCTTGAGAGATTTTCTATGAGTGGTGGGAGATTTTTTATGAATAGGCGCCAGAGCTGTTGCATGTCGTATTTTATTGACTGCATTAAATGTTGCGTAGGAGTGGGAGATAGCATATATTTCATGGTCTTTGAACAAAAGAAGGTGAAAGAGATCCTTGCTTACAGTGTCACTGAAAATACATGGAGTTGGCTTCCAAACCGTACTTTAGACACCAATGCAAGTACAGGGGACGGCTGGGAGATCCCAGTGGCCTTTGAACCCAGGCCAGACATGAAGGTTTATTAAGGTATGCAGGCCTTCGTGTTACATTCTTTACTAATTTAACTTGTATTCTATTTTTTTGAACTTTAATTGGAGACTTATATTTAGTGATAACACTGCATTAAGCAAAGTTTTGAGAAAAAAACCACTTTAGGCCTTGTAATTTCAGGGTAGGTATGTTTTTGCAGATGTATTAAGAAGATGAGGAGGCTGCATAATATGATGTGGATTTGAAAAGTGGTTTAAATTAAGCCATCGCGGGCAGATTCAAACATTACCAGAATTTTTGGAATTTTTGTCAAATCTGTGTTTTGAAAACTACGGTTTTGTCATTTAATAGAGTTTTTGTAGGCCAAAAAATGCTGGGAAGCATAAGTGTTCAGAGATTGTATGCATATTTTTATGTGCAAGCTATTAAAAAAACTTGGGATTTTATTTTCATAAGAGGTCTTGTATAAACCTCTTTGCATAGGGTGATTTTATAATGTTTCTGAATTTGACTGGATTCCATTAAGCTCACCAACCTACTTGGATATATCTAGTGATTTTATAATGTTTCTGAATAATATTTTTGCATAGGGTGATTTTATAATGTTTCTGAATTTGACTGGATTCCATTAAGCTCACCAACCTACTTGGATATATCTAGTGATTTTATAATGTTTCTGAATAATATTTCTGAATTTGACTGGATTCCATTAAGCTCACCAACTTATTTGGATATATCTAGTGATTTTATAATGTTTGTGGATTCCATTAAGCTCACCAATCTACTTGGATATATCCAGTGATTTTATAATGTTTGTGAATTTGATTGGATTCCATTCAGCTCACCAACCTAGTTGGATGCATATTTGAATCAATTAGAATGCATTATATGCCATGTTTCTTAATTATAAAATTCCTTTCCTAATGTGATTAAATAATATTTGTGAATTTGATTGGATTGAAATTCAGCTCACCAACCTAGTGAGATGAATCTTTCAATCAATTGGTGTGTATTGTATGCCATTCTACATGAAAAATACCTGTACCAACAAATAGTTTGAAGTGTTTTTAATTATACTGAAATTGTTGCTAATATATGCATCATTTGTTTTACTTGTTAAAATTGTTGTTAAAAGTTGCAAAAGTTTTACCAAAAATAGCTTTTTCCCATATATGGTTTTGGAATACATATGAGATATAATGTTATACTACTTTTGTACTCACCATAATGTTCATAGAATTTTTATCAGCAATTACCTTACACACCTTGTTAACACTTACAATGTGTTTTGGAAATGGTCTCCTTTCGCTAGTAAGATTTTGGAAATGATCTCCCTTCCCTAGTAAGATTTTGGAGTGTCCTTATTTCTCATTCTTAAAGTTAGTTGCAACATTTTTTTTCTCCTACTTCAGATTCAACTGTAGTTTGATAATATTCTTGAGTCATAATTTCTTTATTTAGTGGCTTTGGGGTTTAGTAAGCAATCTTAGGCATCTTTATTTTGTGTACAAAAAATAAAATCTCAATAGTTCTCTTAAGCTAATGTTTCATTGTCCTCTTTTGTTTTTTCCAAGTGTGAAATCACTTTGTCCTCTAGAATCAGATTTCAATTTCTTGCTTACTTCAAGATCTTATGTCCTAGTATTTTTTGAAGAGATTCATCTTAATCTAAAAAATGCCACTAAACCTTCTATTTATTACTCAATTAGCTTTATTAAAGGAATGGAAATTAAGAAAATCTAATTTATCACGGTTAAAACTGTAGCCCATTATAATATCTTGTTCGAGTCCTTTCTTTATCCTCTTGCATGTTTTTTTTTTGTAGTTAGATTAATTGCTTACTTTATTCACATGAGAAAGGTTTGCTCACTTCATTAGGAGCATCACTGCGGTAAAAAAATGCTATATTTTCTCCTACATTGTTTAGGATTTACAATGAAGAGCTAAAGACATATCTTAGGGAGAACACTTTTGGAAGTGAAAGTTGCATCCTACATTATTTCTTGATTGCCATATTCATATTTAAAAATAATATGTTCCTTTTTTATTCCTCCTTCATGGAACTTTAGAGATAGATGGATGCTATCACTAGCTTTTGTCATCATCTTGAATATCACTGAGAAATATTTGGGGGGTTTTAACTTCTTTTTTATGGGGGTAAAGTATAGAGTGCCGAGCTCAAGCCCAAGACTCTACTAGTGAATGGCTAGGCATGTATAATGCAAATATTACCATATGACCTTGTGGTTTGCTTGTCATGCTAACTCAAAATCTATGTAAATATTAAGTTGGAAAATAGTTGTGTAAATAAAATGGTTCAAGATAGTTGTGTAAAGATAACAAGAGGTGCTATGATTCCAATATAGGGGAAGAGAAAAAGGGTGCCTATGGGAGATTAAATCCTCTATTGCCAAGTGTCAATCTCAGAACTCATCCAATTGATGTTGTGTTCCTTAAATGAGTCAATTACTTCCTTTTGACTATTAAATCCAATCATTGAATGCATGTGTGAGATTGGTGGGGAAGGTCCTTTCATGTAGTTATGGAAGCTTGGGGTGAATGTACTATGATAGTTGTAAGAGTCCTTTCTTCAATGGTCAAAAGTTATGTTAGTTGTGTTTTCATCATTGTATCATATCCTTTGGAGTCAACCACTCCTTTCATGTAGATTTACACTACGTAGAGCTTTCTCGTGGTGTTCTCTCCATTTCTATTATCATTACTATATTGTGCATTAACTAGAAATTTGAACTTGGAAGGAGAATTGCCTATTTTAAGGAAATTAGATGGTTGTAGGTGAGCATAAATGTTGGGAAATCTAGGAACCTTTACCCATTGAGTTTTGTTGCTGACAAATGCTTAAGAATCCATGAACTAATTCTATAGGAGGTTCTCCAATAGTATACAACAAGTTGGACTCTTGCCTCCCACATTGATAAGCATTGTAAGGGTTGGATTTCTTGAGGAAATTGTAGATCAATGGTGGCCTCATAGTCAAAATTGGGGGTGGCATCTTAGCAAAAAGAGTATATGCTGGATATAGTACCTACGGTTGGGTGGGCAATTGCTTGTACACAACTAGTTGCTTGAATCTTCTTTGTTTAAAGATAAGTACTCTCTTGTATTTGAATTTGGATGATTTTATTATCTTCCTGTAATGGATATGTATAATTATGCATGGTGTGTGTGTGTGTGAATAGAGTTCATTTCCCATGGACGAAGTCTGCAAGCATGGAATTCCTAAATACCCCCCTTTTTTGTATAATACATGGATTGGGACATGACACATATACTTGGGTTTCAGTTCATGGGGCCCATGCTCACTATGATTCTCGCTTTTCAACCCTATCACTATAAGGGGCATGCTTCCTTGGTCATTTTGGAGTGTCAATGTTTCCATTTGCATCTTAGAAAATCCTTATGGAGGTTCACCTTTTTGGAACCATCATTGAACCCACAATGTTATATGGAGTCAATATCTAAGTAGTGTGTCAATCCTCCACATATTGGGCATGTGTTGAGAGGGTGCAATCTATCATGCTCTAATGTAGGATCCATTATAAACAAGCAATCCAATAGACTATCATCAAAGTTGATTTTAGTGTCCATCCTTTAAATAATGAGATTGTTAATTTTAGAATTTTTTTCTCCTTTTATAATAATTTCACTTTGGGGGACTACTTCCACGAGAGATAGATGACCATATATTGCATTTTCATCCTCTAGGGATATTTTTTCCCTATCTAGCTGCATATAATACTTATTCCTAGAAGCCAATTCATTTATTTATTCCATTGTCATTTAGATAGATGTCTACCTCCTTTTAAATTTAGTTCAAATTCCCCTAGACTTTTGTCCAATATTTTTTACCCACTACTCATAGATATGTATGCTAGCGAATAATGTGAACGAAAAATTCCTACAACACTCTGCGCCTTTGAGTTGGGACATAACTGGGGTGAATTCTATAATCCTTAGTGTGTGTTTTATTAATCACAATCCAATTTTATTGTAGAAACACAATGATGCATCATGGTCACTTCAAAAAAATATAAATAATGTTAGGTAAATTGTTTGGGGTGAACCATTCAAAACTGCTAAACATAGAATCAAATGGTTTGATGTAGAACGATAGTCAACCATAGCATAGCTAATATGACAACCTATCTTATCATAACTAAGGTTGTTATCTTGAACGCCTATAAAAAATATTTGGGGGTTTTTAAGTTTTCCTTTTGTCGAGGTGAAGTGGAGATCAACACTACATACTACATATAGTTGGGGGTCCAGTTTGTGGGGCCTATGTTCACTATGAGTCCCCCTCTCCAACATTATCTCTACAAAAGGTATGACTCCATGGTTTTTATTGAGTGTCAATGTTCCCATTTTGACTTTTTTGAAACAGTCATTGAATCCACAATGTTATATAGAGTTGTAACATATCTATCCTTCACATATTGGGCATGTGTTGAGAGCATGAAATCTATCATGCTCAATGTAGGATCCATTATAAATAGGTATTCCCATACACATCATCCAAGTTGACTTTGGGCCATTATATAAATAGTGAGGACACTTTTAGAGTCATTTTATTCCTTCACTAGATCTATAGCCTAGGGGGACACTTTTATGAAGAATAGATATCAATATCTTCCATTTTTCTCCTACAAGAAGATTGTTTTCCTATCGAAAACAATACAAGACCTATTCATTTCTTTATTCCATTGGAATTTTGATATAATGTCTCCCTCCTTTTAGGTTTAATTTGGATGCCCCAACCTACTATCCCCTAGTTTGTAGCCGCTACTCACAAGGATGAAATCTAGGGAATAATGTGCATGAAGAATTCATGTGACACTCTAGGCCTTCAAGCTAGGCCATAAGTGGGGTACACTCTATTATCCTTACGCCATGTCCTATTAATCTAAAACTAGTTTTATTGTAGAAAAATAATGATGCATCATTTTCACTTCAACAAATTAAAAGGAATGCTATGCCAATTGTATTGGTTCAACCATTGAACACTCTAGACATAGAATCAAATGGTTTGATATATAAGGGTAGTCAATATTAGAATAAATAATATGGTAGTCAATATTAGAATAAATAATATGGTAGTCAACCTTAGCATAGCTAATTTTTTCATCTTGAACACCTATAAAAAATATTTTTCTTATTTAACTTGTATTATTTTAGGGATGAAGTGGAGATCACTATATCCTACATATACTTGGGGGTTTATTTCATGGGGCCTATGTTCCCTATGAGTCTTGATTTCCACTCGTGACTTTGTAATAGGCATTCTTCCTTGGTTCTGGTTGAGTTCCAATGTTACTATTTTTATATTTAGGACATCCTTATGGAGTTGCACCCTTTTGACGCTATCATCACCATAAAATTTGGACCAATTTTTCGACGGAAAATGGTTGGTTATCACACGGTGTTTCGTAGTACAAGTGACGAGTCTAGGATACTTAAACCGTCGGTTGAGAAGTGATCATTTATATGAGGGATTTTATTTTTGTTTGAAGGATGACAAAAACAATGAAATGTGTCAACCCAAAGCTTGATGTATCAAATTATGCAACCATGGATTGATCAAGACATTCACCTCGGCTGACCCACACAGGTTTACAAGTTTGCAAGTTGATCGAGACACTTACGTCGGTTGCTAGATACATGTTCATTGGTGGATATACATTAGCCTTTGGACCACAAAATATTTTCATTGGTGGATCAAGATAATTACATCGGTTCATCCAGACAAGACCATCGGTTGATCGGTACATAATTTTGCACTTTTTAATTGGCATCAGTTAATCACCATTGAATCGTTAATGATTCGACCCAATTCCATGGGAGGACCGACAATAAATTTTGGAAAATCAGATCTGTGTCATTGGAAGACCAATATTAATCCATCATTTTACCTACTCAAACATTTGCCTCACTTTTAATGTGATGTCAACAGACTACCGCATTTCCCTTCATTGTCATGTTCCCATTTTTTCAGCACCATGAAGCAGCAAATGTCACTCAATACACCATGGATCCTAGACAGTTTCGAATTAATTAATTAATGAGGGGTTAAGTTTTAAGGCATTAAGTAGCTAGGTGATTTTAATTTTATTTTATCCTAAGTTTGAAATGCACTTGATGGAAGTATTTTTCATTTATAGATATTTATTTCAATGGAATAAAGTGGATAATTATTGACAAGGGTGCATTAGAGGATAAGGATTGACCAAGTGATGGAATGAAAAGGAAGAAAATATAAACGCAATCAAAGCTAGGAAAGCAGGAAAAAGAAAAAGAAAAACGGCACAAGGCAGAAAAGAAGCAAAGCATGGGAAAAGCAAAAAAAAGCAGAAAAGTAGATAAAAAACAGAAAGCAGGATAAGACAAAAAGTAGGAAAAAGCAAGACAAAGTAGAAAACCAGGATAAGGAAGAAAAGGAGGACAAAGAGAGTCAAAGCAGAAAAGCGGGATAAGGAAGAAAAGCACGAAAAAACAAGACAAAAAAGCAAAAGTGGGATAAAGTGAAAGAAAAAGAAAAAGCAAAAGCAAAAGAAAAAAATTAAGAAAAGAAAAAGCAGAATGCAAAGGAAAAATCAAAATCATAAAGCAAGGGAAAAGTAGAAAGCAAAGGCAAAAGCAGAAAGTAAAGGCAAAAGCAGAAAGCAAAGGAAAAATATAAATAAGAAAGAAAGACATCCTTATTCTCTCCTAAAAATTATTAATTATTATTTTATTATTTTCATGATAGAAGTCTAGAAGGAAAGATCTAGTGTCTAGGTTCAATGCATCTAACTCATGGATTATTTTCCCAAGAATCAAACCAAGTTATAAAAGGAGTGCACACTACTTGTCCATCTTTTGACAGTTTGTGAATTGAATTTAGTGCAATTTTGCCTCTTTGACTTGGGAGATGTGCCCCTAGTCCAAGCTAGGACATGTGCCCCTCCTTATTTTGAGAGGATGATGAAATCCAATCTTCATCATTTATTTTATTGCATGTCCTGAGCTCTGATTTAGTGGTTTTTGTTCTCGTTGTGCAGTTCAACTCCTTCATTTAGTAGAAACAATGTTGAAGGGCCGAAATGGACGTTCTGGTTTCAAATTTCTTGAGAATTTATGGACCTTGAGACCTATTAAATTGTGTTTGTAGCATTGTTTCCAGTATGAAATAGTTATTTTTTCATTAAAAAAGGTGTCTGGATGAGCAATTTATGGCCATTTTACTAGATACATGGGTTCTAGCTAAAAAGAATGCACCAATGCTTTTCTATCTATAAATCTCCCTGTGTTTTGATTTCTGTGAGCATCCATTGAATCTAGGTGCACCTTCCATGAGAATACATATTCTATTTTTCATCCATGTTGCATATCCCGTGAATTTAGAGCTTGTTTGCAAAGATTGAAAATCCTCCAATTCAAAATCATAATGATTCCTAGTTTTTCTATTATGGAGAATACTTCTTTTTATGTATTTCTTTCCTGAGAGTTATTTGAGATGTATTACAGATAATTATGGTTTATATTTATGTTAATTTGAACCTATGAATTAATTTTTATAGTTTTAATTAAGAAAAGTCTGCCTTCCATATCCATCTTTTGGACCTAGTCTAGATTGCCATGGAAAATAGCTAGTTTTAGGTGTTTAATTAATGAATGAAATTCTGCAACTCCAAATTGAATTATTTTAGTTGATTCTATTAATTAACATTCAAATATACTCATCCCATTTCTGAAACTGATAATTCGTGACATTCTCCCACTGTTTGGAAAATATTGAATTTGAACTAGTTGTGCAATCTCGAGAGACAATTTTTCTTGTTTTTTTAAAACATCCTTGGAACCTAATAAAAATTGATGAAGCATAAATAAAATTATATTTGAATTATATTTAATGCTATTAATCTCTCCTATGTAAAAAATCCTTCTAGGGTTGTTTGAAGTTTCCTTTCCTACGGCCAGTCAAGTCACTATTCTTCATTGTTTTGCTTTATGTCTTGTAAGAGAGTTAGTTAGTGTATCATCATATATAATTGGTACATTACAGTGGTATTAGAGCACTTTCCTCTACTCCTGTGGAAATTAAAATCTCAAGAAGAAGAAAATTGCAGCCATGTCCTACTATGATGATGATTTCTATGAGCAATGTGATGATAACTATGAGGAGCAATATGAAAAGTACTGCAAATAGTATGAGGAAGAAAATGTCCAGGTGGTACCTTCTACAAGTATCTCCCATAAGATCACATTTGGAAGGCGAAATGATGGTTATTCTTATATCCATATGTATGGAGAAGATGCATGTTTGATAGTCAAAGATCATCCTTTGGAGGAGCATGAAAGGAGTAAATATCAGCCTACTTTTGAAAAGAGAAGAAAAATATATGAAGCATCATTAGATGCACATGTTTCCTACTTGATGAGAATTTTTGGTTCTTCTTCAAACGAAGTCTCCAAAGATCTTGATCCTAAGGAAACTAAAGGGCAAGATGCATGAACTTGCTTGAAAGAGCACAAACACAGTGACTACATGAGAGAAGAAAGTTGTGTAGAAGAAGATGAAGAGGCAACCCTCACTGAGAACTTGGATCAGAGAGAAACTACTGATGGTTTCTCAAGTTTTGTAGAAGCATCTATTGATGGATGCTATGAAGAGATACCTACTAATGGGTGCCTAATTTTTGCAGAGACATCTACTGATGCGTGTCCATTTCTCAATGTTGGTGACATGGAGATACCAATTGAGAAGGCTATTGCAAGTACAAATTTCAATAAACTTGAAGATGATAAAGACCTTAAATTCAAAGAAGATATCCAAGAATCAATCTCACTATCACCACAAGAGCTCATGGGGTTGATCAACTAATTGATGATGAGGAGGTTCGCTCTCAACCTTCTCCTTTTGAAAGGCCACTCAAGATGAGAAAAATGAATATCAAGGAGGCCTTGCACATTCTTTGTGAAACACATGTTTCAGTCTCACAGTATTGTTAGAGAGCTGCTTCATTGGAAGATTCATCTTTCCTTGAAGCCATGAAGGAGCTCCAGAAAGCAATGACTACAATCAAAGGTAATTTTTCATATATGATTTCTGACAGAGATTATTTGTATGAGCTTGTTCATATGTTGAAGAGAGCATCCTTGAAGGATGATGAAGATATTTGCAAGCTCAATAATGATTTGATGGCCACCCAAGATTCTTTTAGAAGCTCTCAAAGTGCCCTCTTGGTATCTAAGATAGAGATAGAGCAGCTTCACCAGGAGTTGTAGAGATCACATACTCCCTCATATATTCAAGTCCACCATTCTCTTCTGATTTAGGACATTTAAAGTGCTATGGAGGAACCTCATGACATGGTAGTTAATGAGGTGAAGGATGACATGCATGTGATTGAGAAGTTTTGGGATGCAGATGATGAGTTCCAAGCACATACTCTCTACTAGAGTGAAACTAAGCTTTTCCTTGGAGTGAGTCATTCCTCCATTGAGGGGTTAGAAGAGCTCTTGTTTGATGGACCAGCCTTTGATGGAGTTGATGCATCCATTATCTTGATGGATAAGGTTTGTAGTAAGGATATTTTTTGTCCATGATCCTACATTATTTACTTCTACTGATTCCATGTCATTTGAGGAGGATGTTTGGGTCAAAGGTTTCTTCTTCATGATTCCTGAAGAGGAGCAGTAGACTCCCACATTTTCTCTAGTGGATTTAATGTCAACACCATTCCCTTCCCAACAGTTGTAGAGGAATATTGTGCCTACCTTTGATGCCTTCATGTATCAAGGTGCAAGGAATTACACCTATTAATTTATTGAGTGGATTATATGATGGAATTTTGCACCATTGGACTATGGGCAGAGAGTTGAGCCATTGGGAGAACTCACATAGGGAAGCATGTTGCTTTCCAGTTAGATCAGTGGATTGGGGTGTATCGTCTTTTTCCTGTTTGGGAGAAAAGACACATGAATGATATTTTTTCTTGCATCTATGAATACTTCTTGGATACATGTTACACTTTTTGTGAGCAGTATGGGCATCCATGGACTTTTGATCATGCCTACTTTCTTTGTGATTGGACATGGGACTTTCACCCTTGTCATTGGAACAAAAATGTGTTGATATTTGGTACTTGTGTGCATTTGTCATTTGAAGTACAATCTGATTTGCATGTTCTTGGAGAGTTTGAGGTCAAGAAGAATGAATACCAAACATATGTTCATTACCAAAGAGATTATGAGTTGCCTCTAGGTGGTAGTTGCACAATTTTGGAGGAGGCACATGATCTCACTTCAGTTGATCCATCCATGATGGATGATTGTTACAGAGAGTTGTTTCACCATTCCCCCTCCCACACACATAAGGATAAATATTGGGTAAAGGGGTTATGTTTTTTGGCGCCACATAAGGAGAAGGAGGACTCCAAACACTTTATTGATGGTTTGATGGTTAGACCTTGGGGTTTGACAAGTGCACCTATCCCTTACCAATTTGGTGAGTAGAAGCAAAGGAATCTATATGATGTCTCCATCGTGTATAACAGTGCATGGGAGTTCCACTTGAGCGATTTAGGTGGAACAAGTAGTAGTGTAAAGAATTGTTACACCAGAGAAAAGATGGTACATGGGGAGTCTACAATATTTCCATCCAAACCACTAGATGGAGTATGCATTCATTCACTAATTGTGTGGATAGATACCTGAGGGAGTTGAGTAATCCAAGAGGTAAGTTTGTTGCTTGCATTAATGGAAATTTTATGGACATATCATTTAGCTTTTGTGAGCAATTGTATAGGCATTTGTGGTTGTTATGTGATAATTATAGTATACTCGGATGGACATGAGATTTCCACCTTTGTCAATTGGATAGAAGTGATGTGAGTCTTTGTGTTTGTTTGCACATAGAACATAAGGAGTTTCATATTTGGTTGGAGGGACTTGCAAAGGTTCGGTTTTGCATTGGAAGTGATGAACTTCCAATATGATGGAGTGATCTAGACATCCTCCATGATGATATATTATTCCTGTTGATTATGATGTTTGGAAGGATGAAGTTAAGACAATGGGACCCTAGAATTCTTTGGAATTCTTGCGGATTGCGGGTTGTGGATGTCGGAGGCTCATTCCTTTGGTGCTATGCATTTGGGGATCTCGACTTCCGAATCTTGCAAGGTGGATTGCGGATTGTGGAAGTCAGGGATGAGATTTTCCTCGGAGCAGTAAATTGGAGTTTCGACTTCCGATTCCCGCACTGTGGATTGCCGAATTTGGAAGTCGGAGGTGTGATCAACGAACCTGTGATTTGTGGTCCGACTTCCAAATTCCGATTGCGGATTGCAGATTGGAGATCAATGCAGATTGTGGATTGGGGACCAAGGCATTGCGGATGTGTAAAAAGAGTAGTGTTGCGGATAATTTTTGGAAGAAAAAAAAGTAGCAGGTTGTTCCCCCATCACTCTAAAGAGTACCGAGGTGATCGAAGATGTGACTGAGTGGTATCAAAGCCCAAGTTTGCATCATTGGGGCTTCTTGGGCCAAGCCATGATGTGGAAGAGTAATTCCACACTATGATGAGGAATTGGAAAGGGAGAAATCCTTAACTTTTCTCTTTTTTATATAACTACATTTTATGAGTTTTCTGTATATGATATTATGGCACGAGAATGTTGAAAATGAAATATATTAGATAGATGAAATGTGTATGCATAGTAGGAATATTAAGAGGTAATGCATACTGCATGTAAACTTATGTGTGCCTGCATATGGTATCGCATATTGATGAAAGTTGTTAATGAGCACATTGCATTTCAATTTAAATGTACACCTAACAAGGATGCACATCCACTAAAGAGGTTGTGGGAAAAGCTTATGTTGCATGCTTGTGATTCTTCCAATGTTGCACAAAGATGTGTAGAAAATATTTTTGAGATGCCTTGCTTAAACTTTGCTTGAGAAATGATGAAAATGATGTTTCTAGGTTTCTTTCTTCATTTTAGTAAGATGATATCCTAGGTACCATGGTCAACATAACATATCCAATTTTGTTGGAAACTACAGCAAAAGGGACCAAGATAATAGAAGCATGGTTGAAGATGTTGATGATGATATGGCATGTGACCAACAACCCTATGAAGAAAGGATGTAGCAAAAATCCATGATCAAGGGATTGGTGAAAGGAATATGTAGTCCTTGGTAAGAATCCAACTGATCAGGTAACAACAGTGGGTTGATGGCAGTCATGCAGGTAATGCTCATTATACTAATTGTGTAAGTGTTGAGAAAGGATGGGTAAGAATCCTTTAACAATGTTTTAATCTTCATAAAATAGTATGCATACAATAGTGAATGCATTTATGTGAATGACATCCCACAGGGTATGGTGAGGTATTTGGTATTAAAGGAAATGAGCCTCCTAGACCATGTGACTGTTTAAAAAATTTGAATGCATCCATGTAATAATAAGAACATGCCATGTGTGAAACCATGAGGGTGTTGGGTTGTGAAGCCTACAGTGCTCAACAAGTAGCCAATGAACTCCCTATTGGTGTTAATTTTGGATGAAATCTCTTTTCCAGCAACCAAGGAGTGGGAGAAATCCTTATGTGTTGTTTGGATGAAGGAGGAAGGCACCCAATTAGTTAACCAAGTAATTAAGGATAATGTTGGGTATTGTGTTGAAGCATTGACTAAGATGCCCAAATTATCATGGTAAGAAACTTGTGTAGGAACAAGAATGTTGTAGTGCATTAGGTATATTGAGTAAATCGACATTAAAATATATTATGTAAATCTTGTTGATTATGCATCCATATGTGTGATTGCATATATGTTAATATGCATTGTGTGAATGCGTGGCTATGGTGTACATTTCATTGAGATTATATAATAGATGAAATGGTAGAATTATTAAAAATTCTAAGACCCTTTCATGAGATGCTATGGGGAAAGAATTTCATGAAGAAAGTAGTTATGTTTTGATGGGATACCAGGATGCTCTGTTGGGAGAACAAATTTGCATGAAATGATAAGGTTGTGTAATCATGAATGATGAAAGTTTTATTTGACTTCTTGTATATATGATGTGAATGTATCTTGCAATTTACTGTGATAAGGATGCACATAAAGTAGATGTATCTCATTGTATTTGAGAAAATAATGACTAGTAGTGTTTGGATTATTGAGTACTATAATTCTGAGATCACCCCAGTGGATGTTATAAATGTTCCAATGAAATGATTATGTGCATGGGTACTCACCACTTAGTGCTTGGATGATTGAAATTTCAGATTTACAAGTAGAAATGTCTTATGTGTGGAAATGTGGGTAAGTCCATGATAAGACTGGAATATACCATGTGCAAAAGCCAAAAATTGTGAGGAAGATACCATGGAGATGAAATCTGATTTTTGGTGTAGAACAGATTTGTAAATTTCAGATTTGAGATTTTGGTAATGACTACTAATGGTTGTTTGGATATTCAAAATTGTGTCAAGAGGACATGTTGTAGGTGGATGTTTATGTTATGGGAGAAATCCTAAACCATAATGGATAGAGTGATACCACTTGCAAAAGACAAACAATATGAGGATGGGCTCATGGTTGAACAAACCAAAATTCTGTAGTGAACATAATTCTAAGTTCAGATTTGAGCTTGATTGAGGAAGACACTTTGCAAGAAGAGAAAATACATATGCAAAATAGATAATTAATTTGTGACCCTTGCTAAAATTATGCATGTCTGATTATTAGAATTAATGTGCAGGGCATGTTTCTATTTCAGACTGCTTGAATGTGATTGTGTGTTTTTTATTTCAGACTACTTGAATGTGATTGTGTGTTTTTATTTCAGACTGCTTGATTGTGTTTAGGGCCTACATGGCTCACATCAGAAAGGGGTGCACACCTTTCGGGTGCTGTGCTTTGTTATGGTTTTCAACCTTGACTACACCCTAAAGGAATGGACGCATTCCTGGTGTTTCAATATTGGAGAGTGAATTTGTGTGAAGTATGTTACAATTTTATATTAGCAATACTGACGAGCTTACCTACCCATCTTGTGTTGTCAATTATTACACATGCAATTGGTAATGCATGCTAAGGAGCAAAGGGAAGTGGGTGCCAAGGCTGGTGGGAGCACGTGGAGATACCTATGGCTCTGTAGTAGATCCCTTGAACTGGAAATGGTCATGGTGCAGTTCCTCCATTGGTCCTGTTAACCCATATGGAAGTGCTGGCTTGGCAATGGAGAGGGAAAACCAAGTATGGGACTGGTTTGGCCCCATAAATGCTTGGTAAATCCAGTCGGTGCACTGGTTGAGCATTGAATGTTATGGTGCAATTTCCCTCCTTTGGTCCTATTAACCCAAACATAATTGTTGGCTTGGAAATCGAAAGGGAAAATTAGGTATGGGACTGGTTTGTCACCATAAACGCTTGGTAAATCCAGTTGGTTCACTCGTTGGGAATTGAATGTTGTGGAGCAGCTGTTGTGATGTCCAAAAATTCATTATTGTATCCACGGTTTATCCAAGGCTTGTAAAGGAAAGAAGGAGCTTGTGTAATAAAGTGAAGACATCCAATAAAGATAAGTATTTGGTTATCTTGTAGCTTCTTGCTTATTTAATATGAATATATATGTGTATACGATTTTTAAATTCTTGTTTATAAATAAACCCTATGAAAATGAACTTGACATGTGAATGGAATAAATGTTTGAGTGTAGGTATTGCTGGAAGCAAGAACCTTGAAGGTATACTAGGGATGGATGTGGACATGTGACTATCCTAGAAATCTCAGTTTGAGTATTAATGGAAACAATGCTAGGGGAGTGTTGTGGGTCCTAGTAGCCAAAGGTTCTGTAGGAAACAATGGGGAAGGGTTCCATGGTTGAGAAGCCTTAGAAACACCTTAGACACTAACTGTCATCACCAAAACAAGGAAAAGGTGAGTTAAGCATTCACATTTAAAGTGAAAGAGACCAAGGAGCAAGGAACCATAGTGGTGGTGGGGCTCCGGATTGGAACAATATTAAGAGGGGGGGAACTCTTACTATTCTCTTTCTCTTTTTATTTGTGCATTTTAAAAACAAAGAATTGTTGAGTGCATGTCATGAATGAAAGTTGATTGTGTTTATTTTGCTTGAAATAAATGGTGAATGTTGAAGTAGTTAATTCCCTATGAAATGATGAACATGAATGAGTTCATTTTTATGTTGGACGAGCATGAAATGTGTGGAAGTCTCATGGATAAAGCATGGAATTTCCATTTTAATTGGGTAATTAATTGATGGATATTAATGCTTATATTATGCTTGTCCTAACAATAATTGCAATGATGAATTTCACAGGTGAAAGGTAGATCAATTGGTTGCAACTACTACAAGACAAGTGTTGCTAGTAAGCAAAGTGTGGAATACTGTGCACATTGATCATGGCATCATACCAAAAGTTACTAAAATTGGCTGGAAGTCTTCTTCAAACAATTTCCAAGACCCAAGAAAATCTTGGGGGAATTCTCAAGCTACAAAAGCAACAGAATGAGATGAACCACAAGGTTCTACGGAACTCTCTTTGTCTACAAAATGAGGTAAAGGGAATTCTGGAAACTATCAACAATGGAAAGGATAGTGTTTCAATGAAGAGGCAGTCATCCAATCATCCCATTAAGAAACGATCAAGGATGGAAGACTCAAGGGAAATGGAGCAGGTAAAGAAAAAACTGAAGAACACACATAGAATGTTGAGAGGGGGGGTGAATCAATATTGTGAGTTTTTACCAATTTAATTTTGAATTGATCTAATACACATAATTGATCTTTAGTAATAAAACCAAAGTTTCACAATTTATACAAATACAGGAACACCAATGAAAACTTCAATGTATGAATATATTTATAAATGATAATTTACATTTGAAGGACTATGCTTCAGCACAAATTACATGTACCAGCTACTACTAGTTATATGCATGATCCAACCTCAATAAGAATTATCTTCAGCTCCAACTAATATAATAGGTTCAGGATGCAACCCGAGTATATATATATATATATATATATATATATATATATATATATATATAGCTTGTACCCTTCCTCCACTCTTCCTCCCTACCAGAATTCTTTTTCAATCCGCAACATGCCCTAGTTTATGTCTGTCCAAATTTCAGTTCAATAAAGAATCAATCCAATTCTTCACATTGCTATAATGATGCCCAAGATATAGAAAGATACAAGATAAAAAATAGAAATTGCACTTCACTTCCACCGTGACTTCCCAAACAGCTCCGCAAGCTCGCAAGTCCTCTCCTTGGGCTCATATTCCCCTTTTTTGTTTCCAATCCAACATAACAATCTCACCAATCCTTACTTCAAATTAGTCACCCACTTTTGTTTCCAAGCCGACATAACAATCCCATTTCCAGATTTAATAACTTGAAATTAAGTGCAATTTCATATCTAAGGGATTTTTATTTATTGTACCAAACATCCATGGGTGAGGATAGCAATGCCACACTCTTTAGGGTTTCTTCAATAAGATAAAACCATCACCCATAAGTGTTCCATGTTCATGATTATTATATCCAAGATATTAAGTGAACATTTCCTCGTTTACTTTATTAATCATGAAGGATTTGCGGGCATTTCAACCAACAGTGGCGGGCATTTTCTCCATAACCCGCGGGCATCTTCTCCATAAGCTCGCGGAAATTTTCCAATATATCTGTGGGCATTTGCAAATAGGTCTTGTGAGAATATTCTTCAAGGGGCTACGAGATTTTTCATAGGGCCTGCGGTCATATTCTTAAAGGGGCCTGCGAGAATTTTCTTATTGCACCCGTGGGAATTTTCTTCATGGATTTGGGCACTTTTCCACTAGGCCTACGGGATTCTTCTTAAAGGGTCCTGCGAAAATTTTCTTATTGCACATGTGGGCATTTTCTTCATGGTTGCGGGAATCTTCTATAGGGCTTGCGGGAATATTTCTTAGTCATTTGCGGGCATTTTTCCTTCATGTTGTGGGAATTCTTCCTTCAATCTCCTTTTGACATCAATTCCAATTATAATTCCAACAATATCTCCCTTTGGAATTGATGTCTACACACAACTCCCTCTAACAATGAGCTGATGAGCTCCTTCTTACCTTTCTCCCCCTTTTACATCAATGGAAAAGTAGTGAAGAGATTGTAACTAGAAATTCATTCAAACTGCTGCTCCCCCTATCAGTAAGCATCTTCATAATGCCAAAATGTGTTACCTCAGACTTATGAGCTTACCTTCTGTCAATATTTGCAATCAGGATCCTAGGACCTTTTTCTTTGCTTGGAGTAGTCATCTTATGTTCTTGAGTTCATCCTCCAGTTCCATGAAATTAAGGTGCACTGAAGTTTTTGAAGAACCTCAAGTTTGGCTTTCCATATGGCAGCCAATTTCCTTCATATGCAACAAACCATTCTTTTGTTGAGAATATATGAATACTCCTAGTTTATTCCTAGGATTCTCAAAAGCCTCTCTAGGTAGTGGCTTAGTAAAGATGTTAGCTATTTTCTATTTAGTGTTCACATATTACAACTTGACCTTTTGATCATGTGCTAGTTCTCTCAAAAAAGGATACTTAATGGATATATGTTTGGTTTTAGCATGCATAACAGGAATTTTTGATATGCTGATAACACTTGTATTATCATAGTAAATTGAGAGTGGTTGATCATTCTTAATATCGATATCTTCCAATAATTTTTTCATCCACAAGAGTTGTGTGCAACATCCGGCTGCTGATATGTTTTCAACTTCAGTAGTTGATAGTGAGATAGAAGATTGTTTTTTGCTTGACCAAGCTACCAACCGATTTCAAAGGAATAAGGCATTCCCACTTGTTCTTTTTCTATCATCGATATTACCTACACAATATGCATCAGAAAATGGTTTGAGATCAAAGGTCTCATCCTTTGGATACCATAATCCATAATCAATCATTCCCTTAAGATATATGAGTATTCTCTTGACAGATGTCATGTGGGATTCCCTTGGATTGGCTTGAAATCTAACCACCATCCCAACTACTTGCATATCAGGACATGATGCAATAATATACAACAAAATTCCAATCATGGATCTATACGTTGTTTGATTTATAGTAGGAGATTCTTCTTCTTTGCTGAGCTTACAGCCAGTCATCATTGGTGTAGAGAGAGGGGATCTTTCCATCATGCCAAACTTCTAAAGCATCTCTTTTAGATACTTAGATTGAGACATAAAAATACCTGTGGAATCTTGTGAAATTTGTAGACCAAGGAAGAAGGTCAATTCACCTATCATGGACATCTCAAACTCTTTCTCCATTTCTTTAGCAAAGATTTGGCTAAATCTTTCCTCGTTGCTTCCAAATATCAGATCATCAACATACACCACTTTGATAATAAAAAATTATCATCTTTAAATTTGAGGTAAAGGTTGTTGTTTGTACTACTTCTCTGAAAACCTTGTTGAATTAAATACTTATCTAGTCGTTCATACCAAGCTCTGGGTACTTGTTTGAACCCGTAGAGAGCTTTCTTTAGTTTCCAGACATAGTCTTCCTTTTTTGGACTTTCGAATCCTTCAGGTTGCTCAGTATAGATTTCCTCCTTCAATTCTACATTTAGGAATGCTGAATTAAAATCCATTTGATAAACCTTGAAGTTCTTGTAGCTATCAAATGCCAAAAATATCCTGATCAATTCCATCCTAGCCACAAGAGCAAAGGTTTCATCAAAATCAATTCCTTCCATTTGAGTATAACCTTTGCATACCAATCTTTCCTTATTTCTAATAACTTTCACATTTTCATGTAACTTATTTTTGTAAACCCATTTAGTGTCAATGATGTTTTTATGTTGGGTTTAGGAACTAATTCATAGGTTCCACTTTTTTCAATTTGATCCAATTCTTCTTTCATAGCAATTCGCCAAGATTCATAATTGGAAGCTTCATTGAATTTTTTAAGTTCAATTGTTGAGAGCAGTGCTAGATTCTTCTTTAGATATGTTGATCTAAGCTTCATACCTTCTTCCATGTCTCCAATAATAAAATCCTCATGTTGATTTCTCCACACATATTTTATGAAGGAATTCATACCATTTGGAGTCTTTGTAGTAGTAGGGAGAAATTCTTTTCCTTCAGCCTGATTTTGTTGATCACTTTGCTCCTTTACTTCTTCATTTATTTTGTATTCATCATCAGATAGGCCATCATCATCAGTTTCAGCAAGGTCAGATTCTAGCATTTTTTGTTCTAAATATTCATCTATGAACACAACCATACTTTCAACCATTCGCTTCAGACGCTTGTTGTAGCATTTATAGGCCCTTTTTTCATTTGAATATCCCAAAATATTCCTTTGTCGGTTCTAGAGTAAAATTTTCCCAAGTTATCATCAATGATTTTTATGTAACAGTTTCTTCTGAAGATTTTAAATTAGTCTGCAGTGGCTTTTCTTCCTGACCATAATTCATAAGGAGTCTTATCACTGTTGACTCTCAACTATGCCCTATTTATGATGTAAACAATTTCTCCTACTGCCTCTCTCCAAAATGTTTCAGTTAGATTGGCTTCTAGTAACATTTTTCTTGCTTCCTCTTGAGCAATTCGATTCTTTCTCTCGGCTACACCATTTTGTTGAGGTGTGTGGGTTGTTCAATATTGTCGCTTAATACCATTTTCATCACAAATTTTTTTAAATGCACCCGATGTAAATTCTCCTCCACTATCTGATCTAAGACATTTAATATTATGTCCACTCTCATTTTCAACCTTAGCTTTAAAAAGTTTAAATTTTTCAAATGCCTCTGATTTGCTCCTCAGAAAGGTAACCCAAGTCATTCTGGAATAGTCATCAATAAATAACATGAAATATAACTCACCTTGAAGAGTTTGAGTTCTTGCAGGTCCACAAAGATCTGTATGGACAATTTCCAAATGATGTGATGTGGATTGATACACTTTTTCCTTGAAATTTTCTCTTACATGTTTTCCATGTTGACATGATCCACACAGTTTGTTTACAGGTTTCGAAACTTTTGGCATCCCTCGAACATCTTCAATTTGACTAATTTTCACTATGTTTTCAAAGTTTAGGTGAGCTAATATTTTGTGCCAAATACAATTGTTGTTAATTTGAATGATAAGACATCTTTCTCCTTCTATATCTTCCAAAACATAGACACCTCCTGGTGATCTGACTCCTCTTCATGTGACATGTTCGGATCCATTTATTTTGATTTCACAGTGATTTGCAAAGAAAGTGACGTTCAAATTTGCATCACAGAGTTGTCCAACACTCAATAGATCATGCTCCAATCCTTTAACATAGAAAACATTTTGATCTTTGGAATTCCCTTTTAGAGGTACAGTTACTTTTCCAAGTATTTTGGTTGTTCCATTGTCTCCAAATGATACATCACCACCATTGCTCCTTTTGGGTGTGAGAAACTTGTTCTTATCTCCAGTCATGTGTTTTGTAAATCTGTTTTCAATGTACCATTTATTTACATCCATATGAGCATAGAAATCTAATCCACATATATCCCCTGTTATGTCTTTTCAAGAGTAATCTTCAGTCTGCATTCCTCAGCAGTGTGTCCAAAGTTGTTGCACTTTGAGAACTATATTTCTTGAGAGAGAACATTAAAAGAATTATGATTCTGAGAGCATTTCTTCTCATTATACTTCTTTTGGTGATAATGGACTGCACTTCTTTTAGGTTCCCTATAGGAAATTTCCTTATGACCAAAATTAAGGCAGTTATAACAATGGACAAAAAAAGAGCTTTGATACATGGGATAAGTTTGTCTTCTTGAGGGCTGAAAACTGATTGTAGCTCTTATGTTTGCTTGTGAATCATCTGGATTCTTCAAGCTGATCACTTCTCTTTTAAGTATATCAACTTCATTCTCTCTTAGGTACAGTTGTCTCTGAGCTTCATTCAATGGCTCATGAATCTTAGCTATATTTATCTTCAATAAATTGACGGTTCCACTTATTGACTGAAGTTCTTGATTGAGCGAACATTTTTGTTTACTCTCTTTTGATTTGGAAGTGTATCCTGACCCTCTTGTATCTCCATATTTTATTTGTTGTGAAATCATGTTGTTTAGATCTGTGGATCTCTTTTGAAGCTTTTCACTCAACACTTTAGACTTCTTAAGATCTTCCTTGAGATACTTGATTTATGCTTCCTTTTCCTGAGTAGTTTATGTTAATCTTTTGACCAGGAGATTCTTTGCAAATTAATGATGTTGTTCTTGTTTTTCTTTCAATTTCTTTAGGTTTTCAATTTCATCTAAGGCTGCAATTATCTCTTCCTATAGATCAACAGTTCCTTCTTCTAGAATGGGCTGATCTGTAATTTCTTCTTGTTCTAGGAACAAAATCTCATTTCTACAGTCTTAAAAAAATTCTTCTTCTTCAAAATATGAAACATATTCTTATTCTGTTTGATAAAATAGATTTGGTTTGTATGCTATTCTTTGATCTCTGAAGTTATTTTGTGAATTTGTCCCTTTTTTATTTATCTTGATAGGACATTTGGCAGTGAAATGTCCAATTTTTTCACATTTAAATCATTTCAATGGAATCTTCCCTTTGTACCTTCCAGTTCCCCTTGGGAGCTTATTAACAAAGTTGACCATTTCTTCATCATAGATTTCATGATCGGATGAACAAGATTCATGAGGCTGATGTCTATTCTTGACTACCTTGAATGCTGCTTCAGTTTTTTTAGGTTCATGAATCCTCATCTCATAGGCTATAAGAATTCCTTGCAATTCTTCAATTTTTAACTCATCCAATTTCTCCCTGACTTCAATGGTAGATACCTTGGTATTGTATTTGGAATTCATTGTTCTGAGAACCTTTTGAATAACTAGCTTAGGATCCATTTCCTCACCAATACCTCTCATAGTGTTCACTAGTTCTTCAACTCTTTGAAAGTATGCTACTACATCTTCTTCTTTGGTCATTTTAAGGCCTTCAAATTGACTTCTGTATGCTTGGATATTAGATTCTTGAACTCTTGAGTTTCCTTGATAAATGGTGGCTAATTTATCCCACATTTCTTTAGTTGTGGTATAATTCATAACTTCGAAGAATTCTGTCTCGCTTAAGCCTGCCATAATAGCATTTACAACTGTAGCATTGTGCACATATCCTCATATTTCTTCATCGATAGTAGGACCATATTTTGGTTCCTTGTATCCATCCCTTACACTTTTCCAAATGTCAAATCCCAAAGAGATTATATAGGAAGTCATCCTCTTGCTCCTGTAAACATAGTTACTTCCATCAAATCTGGGAACATCCCTGAGCTTAGTTACACCCATTGTGTGTTATTAGATGATCTCCTTCAAGCGGCCAGGCTTTAAAGAAGGACTCAACTCTGATCCCAAATGAAGAACACACATAAAATGTTGAGAGGGGGGCGTGAATCAATATTGTGAGTTTTTACCAATTTAATTTTGAACTGATCTAATACACAGAATTGATCTTCAGTAATAAACCCAAAGTTTCACAATTTATACCAATATTGGAACACCAATGAAAACTTCAATAACTAAATATATTTATAAATGATAAATTTACATTTGAAGGACTGTGCTTCAACACAGATTACATGTACCAGCTGCAACTGGTTATATGGAGGCTCCAACCTCAATAAGAATTATCATAAGCTCTAGTTGAGATAATAGATTCAGGCTGCAACATGAGTATATATATAGGTTGTACCCTTGCTCCACCCTTCCTCCCTAACAAAATTTATTTCAATCCACAAGCTGCTCTAGTTTTTGTCTGTCCAAATTTTAGTTTAACATAGAATCAATCCAATTCTTCACATTGCTGTAATGATTCCCCAAATATAGAAAGATAAAAGATAAAAATTAGAAACTTCACTTCACTTCCACAGTGACTGCCCAAATTGCTCCACAAACTCACAAGTCCTCTCCTTGGGATCAGATTACCCCCCGAATATCCACATCTAAATGCATAGTTTAAATTTCTTCTTCACACACCATTTATACACAATGAATCCCCCTTTTCTTGTTTCCAAGCCAACATAACAATCTCATCAATTCTTACTTCAAATTGGCCACCGCATTTTGTTTCCAAGCCAACATAACAATCCCATTTCCAGATTTAACAAATTGAATTTAAGTGCAATTTCATATCTAAGGGATTTTTATTTATGGAATCAATAACATAAAACTATCACCCACAAGTGTGCCATGTTCATCATTATTATATCCAAGATATTAAGTGAACATGTCCTCGTTTATTTTATTGACCATCAAGGCTTTGCAGGCATTTAAACCAACGGTGGCGAGCATTTTCTCCATAAGCCTATGGGCATCTTCTCCATAAGTTGGCGAGCATTTTCTAGTAGACCTACGGGTATTTCAAATAGGACCTACGAGCGTATTCTTCAAGGGGCCTACGGGCTTTTTCATAGGGCATGCAATCATATTCTTAAAGCGGCCCGTGGGAATTTTCTTATTGTACCCGCGGGCATTTTCTTCATGGATGTGGGAACTTTTACACGAGGCCTACGGGCATCTTCTTAAAGGGGCCTGTGGGCATTTTCTTATTAAACTAGCGAGCATTTTATTCATGGCTGCAGGCACTTTTCCACTGGGCCTGCGAGCATCTTCTATAGGGCTTGTAGGCATATTTCTTAGTCATTTCCAAGCATTTATCCTTCATGTTGCGGGCATTATTCGTTAAATCTGCTTTTGACATCAATTCCAATTAGAATTCCAACAAAAGCAACCAATGAAATGTTGGGAATGTGGAGGAAATCATTTCCTCTGTAATTTCCCAACCAAAGACAACAAGAAAGATTGCAGCCATAAAGTTTCCAAACTTGTGGATCAACTCGATGATAAATAACATGAGGGGATTGCTGTGGAGATGGAAGGTCACAACCAACAGGAGCAGCTTGTAGAAGCCAAAAGGACTTGGTCCTGGAAGCTCAAAGTAAAAGATGAAGTGTAGGACAAAACTGCCACATTTTGTGAATTTTATGTGTAAACAATGTGTATGTATTCCTAAGTATTGGAACACTGAGGACAGTGTAGGGGGAGGGAAATGTAATGTCCCCATTTTTACCCTTAGGACATATTTGGATTTTATGTAAACATTGTGCATATGTGATGTATAATTCCTAGCATGGAGCTCAAGGCCAAGGCCCTGCTGGTGAATACTCAGCTGTAAGAGGAAAGTATTTGACATTGTGTGATCCATGTGCTATTAATCCATGGAAATTGTAAAATTATGTAAATATCATGTAATAAAAATACTAAGGGGATGGCTGTGGATGCAACTAAATGAGAGGGAACTATGTATCCACTAGGGATAGGTTAGGGGGTTATGATATTGAACCATAGGATTCAATATGTCACCTAGGAAAACCACCTTTGGTTGTCCTAGCTGTATATTATTTCTGCTGCAGGAAGTGGGTGAAAGAAACGGTTCATGAGGTCGATGAAGTGTGGGAAATCCTGAAAATTAGGATGGCAGGGTATGGATCTCTTTTTCCCTGATCCGAACGTCACTCTACCCATGGAAGTTCCTATTCTGGGATCCTCATTCGATTAGGGAACTAGCAACTGGATTTGGTGGGGAGAACAGAGGGAGCCAAGTGGTGAAGAAAAGAAGAAAATCACGATTTGGGGAGAGCCATGAATTGCGGTTCCTAGATTGCTCAGGAATTGCGGGGAGAAGTGAAATCTAATGGAGAAATCCTTAACCCCAAACCTTGGAGTATATTTGGAGAGTGTGATATGCTCAGGACCTCGTGAGAAAACCGCATCTGATAGCCCGAAACCCCAGTCGTGGGATAGAACCTTTCGGTTGTAACCCTGAGGAGATCCAAGCATGGATGACACAGTGCAAAAGAGAGAGTTTGTAGCTCTATGGAACAGACTCTCATGGGATAGAACCTTTCGGTTGTAACCCTGAGGAGATCCAAGCATGGATGACACAGTGCAAAAGAGAGAGGTTGGAACCACTTGATAAACCCGGGTAAAGATTGTTTGGTTGAGTCTGTAGCTCTATGGTTGAGTTCATTGGCTTAGCTTCCTCTTCTCTTGTCTCTTGGCATGCTTGATAAACCCAACTGTGTGTTGAATTAGCATGACTATTGGTGTGAAACCAAAGATGTGAGTAAACCTAGGTAGTTCCTCCTTAGTGGATATATAGCCCCATCTTGGGGGGTGGTCTCTGAGTGCTGAAATACTACAGGCTGGGCAGAGACCTATGGTTGGGTTGGAACGTTGCAGACCATAGCCAATTTGCTTGAGGATTTCAATAAAAAGATAACTGTTCCTTGTGCCTTGAATCATGTCATTTTACATCTTTGCATGTGTGTTTTTGATGTTAGAATGCATAGATCAATCCAACTGAGTAATAGGGATGAATTCCTATGCATTATGTTTTAATTCTATTGTGCATGCTATTGATTTGATGATTGCATGATACATTTTGTGTGGATGATGCTTCCTTCAGTTGTAGTTATTGAGTATGCTTTTGCACATTTGCATTTCCATTGGTATAATTCCTTTGAATTGTCCCTTGATGAATAGGGATAAGTATTTGAATGGTTCTTTGATGAATAGGAATAAGTGCAAGGCGAGAAGGTGTAGCATACTTCAGTCATGGCTATGGGGAAAGAATAGACACCCCCCTGTGGTGTTCATTACCCTTCTGTGGATCAGAGGAAGGGGAGAGGACATAGTAGAGTGAAGTAGAGCTCCTTGCAGGTTGGTAAAGAGGGATGGATGAGGTTGGAGGCCATTATCTAGGGTGGAAAAAAGATAATATCAATGTTCTCAACTATGGATGAAGACCCTTGTAGCTGCATAATTATCCCCAATAGCTTTCCAACGGTACCAGATTTTCCCAAATTGGAATTAGGATGAAGAAGTTATGGGCTCGAGAAGTTGTGCAGTGGGGCTTCCAACTTTCCAAACCCGCATGCGGATTTTGGATTGCGGAAGTCAGAAGGGCATATTCTACGTGGCTGAGAAATTTGAGTTCTAATTTCCGAGTTCCGCATGCGGACTGTGGATTGCGCATGTCAGAAAGGTAAAATTGTCGGATTTGTAAAGTTGGAGTCCCGACTTCTGAGTTCCACAAGGCGGATTGTGGATTGCAGCAGTCGGGGAGGTAATTTTACCGGGGTGGCAAAGTTGGAGTTCTGACTTCCAAGTTTTGCATTACGGATTGAGAAAGTCGGAGAGGTAATTCGGAGAGGTGGTGAAATTGATGTTTAGAGTTCCGACTTCCGCATTACAGATTGCGTATTGTGGAAGTTAGAGACGTGGTTTTCGGCGTTGTGTATTGGGTGCTCCGATTTCCAATTTCCTTACTACAGATTGCAGGTTGCGGATGTCAGAGGCGCACTCCTTCGGTGCTGTGCGTTTGGGGATTCCGACTTCCGAATCCCGCAAGGAGGATTGCAGATTGACATTTCTAACTTCTAATTCCTGCACTATGGATTGTGGAATGCAGAAGTCAGAGGTGTAATCGATGAAGTTGTTATTTGTGGTCTGACTTCCGACTTCAAATTGGGGCCCGCAGAATGCGAATTTCGAACTAGAGATCAATGCGTATCGCGGATTGTGGACCAAGGAATTCCAAATGAGAAAAAATAGTAGTGTTGCAGATAAGTTTTCAAAGAAAAAAAAGTAGCAGGTTGTTCCCCCATCACTCTAAAGAGTACCGAGGTGACCGGGGACATGACATATATGGTCACGTACATTAACATATGTATGTGAGGCATCTCAAAAGGTTGGGTCTAACTTCCTCCTCAACTCCCTCACAAAAAATCAACCCTAGGAATCAAAAGTCCTTCTCCATATGCCTCGTCTTGTTGAGATGCCTCAAGCCATGGAATTTTAGAAGCCGTATAAAGTAAGGAAATACTAGCAAGGCAATACCGAGTGAGTTTATTTCCCATCCTGTAACTCCCTTGTGGTTATGGGTTCCCATGATATCATGGATTCTATAATGACTCGGCCTTGAAATCCCAAAGTGGCATTCCTGTAACACTTCCTCTCATCATGTCATCGTAGCATTAGTCATGAATATAACATTTAGTGATCATATACTATCAACATCATCATGCTATGTCACATAAACATACATCAACATATTGAAGATGGTGAACCGCATGCCACTATATCTCAATATGAAAACACATCATCATCATGATGAATGTGAAGGCACCACATTCTACTACATGGTATCATGAAACATAATTTTAACATCTACCTATCATAGTGAGGTTATCATTATTAACTTCATAAAACATATTTCATAGTGAATCATAAATCATTTCCATAATGGCATCACAATAATCCCAATCCAATCCATAGTATGAAATAGAGCATCCATAATACTCATTCATTCATTAGTTATGTCATCTTAATGAAGATCAAAATAATCGCTACCATGCTCAATCAATACAAAGTATGTGATGAATCAACATAATAATATGATCATGATCATTTTATCCATATTATGTGTGGAAATACAACAATAGGATCAAGTTAATCCAATCATATAATGAAACAAAACCTTATCATCATCAATTAACCCATTATATGTGATAAAACAATATAATGTCATCATCATGATCAATATAATCCATGCCATATGATGAGAAAACATAGTATCCAACAAAAAATAACACACCATTATATTATTAGGAAAACATTAAGCATCTTACTAAAGTAATATGTCATGCGAATCCTTCATGCATTAACAATATATTACACAAATAAGCACCACGTTGAGTATCGATATGAACAATAAGTATCAACTAAGTTTCACATTCCATCCTCATGAAATAAATAAGCTACATAACTAAGTATCACTCGCTATTAAATCATACATGAAATCATTATGCAATAAGACCATATACAAAAACCATAGACCATTGGACAATATTATATCATCATAATGGTGAGATGAAACCATAAACATGCTTTCCTAAATAGCATATGATTTCCTCACCTAGTAAATACTCCCAACTTAATCTCAATTCAACATATTGTATCTAGTGAATGCATAACTAATATACATCCTTAAAAATATGAGTCAAGTTCTAGATTATAGGATCTCATGTCTTTTTGTTCACTTCATATTATTCTTAATATTTGTATCATTCAAATACTCTTCTATTACATTAATTTGCTAAAGGGTTGCCACTTCTTTAACTAGATATGTAAAATGGTGAAACTTAAATATCTTTTTTTTAATTAACATCTTCAAAGATCATGATAATAAAATGTAACTAACATGGGATTCAAATTTTCTTTCTTATAAAAAATTTAACTATGTTTCCAATCAATTTACTAAATTATTCTTTTAAGTTACTTATGAAGTGAACATCCACTTGTAATATTCTTAATAATCCAATAATAATACATCTAGATATCTAAATGTTGAAAGTATCATCTAAAAGATTGAAGGTTGGCTCCAGTAGTGACCACCTCCAGTAGAAAGTAGGTTGTTATGCTCTAGGAGGGGTGAGGTTCTTTATGAAGATATACTATTGATTTTAAGTTAAAAAAATATAATAATATAAAAAATACAGCGACTATGCTGGAATAAGCACATATATTTTAGCTCTATTCATTACTTCAAGTATGACATATTTTATCTATTCATTTCGCACGCCAGATTAGGATTTTAGATCTCATTTATTTGCCCATATGGAAGCCCACATGTATAATTTGCACCATGTGAATATCAAGTTCTGTTGGGATATTGCTATACTCCATCCTAGTCCTAACAACATTTTCCATTTTTGCATTTCCAGTCATGCATTCATTTTGCATGCAATCATGATTTTGCATGCATGCATGTATGATGATGACAACGACGATGATAACAATAATGCAATCCTTAACAATTGCTTCAAGGAATCATGGTTATTCCCTAGGTTCCATACTCCTACATAGACCATGTAGATTACAACTTTAGCCTATGCCTATGATGTGGGCAACATTTTGAGGTTTGGAACAACATGAATTTGTATCATGTATTGGGCAATTTTTGGGGACATAAATCATTCACTTAGGCACCAAATCTTTCTTATAATTAGGCTCATGGGCCATGATTGTTTTGATGATGATCAAAACAATGATGATGTCAATGATGAATATAGTAATCATCACGATCATGATGGAAATGATGATGATGATGATAAAATAATCATCATGATCATTATAGCAATGATGATAATGACGATGAGTATAGTGATGATCATGATGACGATGGAAATGATGATGATGATGATCATAATCATTATCATTTCCAATAACAACATCATTGCCATCATTCTCATCTAGTTCATCATCATCATCATTTCCAATGACAACATCATTGCCATCATTGTCATCTAGTTCATCATCAATATCTAGGTCATCATCATCACCATATAGGTCATTATCATCATCATTTAAAGCATATGGGATATGGTTACCATTTGGGTGCCAAACTAGGTGAACTTAGCACCTAGAGTAGCATCCCAAATCAATTACAATTAATTATCCTTATTGTCTAGGTGCAAAATGAGGCACATCTTATTAGGATGATGATAAAGTGGATGTAAATTGTGTCCACTTTAGCATCCCGAAACAATTACATTTATATTTTCCTTATGCTAGGTTGTCTAGGTGCAAAACTAGGCGCATTATATTAGGATGACACTAAAGTGGATGCAAATTCGATCCACTTTAACATCCCAAATTAGTTACATTTAAATTTTCCTTGTGCTAGGTTTCTAGGTGAAAAACTAGGTGCATTATATTGGAATGGCGCAAAAGTCTACTCAAATTGTGTCCACTTTAGCATCCAAAATCAGTTACATTTAAATTCTTCTTGTGTCATTTTTTCTAGGTGCAAAACTAGGAGCAATATGCATCCACTTTAGTGCCAACTGTTAGACCAATTTCAAAATATTAAACCAAAAAAGCATTCTCAACTCACAGGGTTAAAAGTAACGATGGGATTTATAACTTACCTAACCAAATTTTACAGAAAAGAGAGGCGAAATGTTTATTTTTTTTACCCTTGACGCTCTTATCGTCTTATAAACCTAGAAGTTCAATAATGACTAAACATCGTAGCTTTACTATCCTTGACCTTTATTTTTATAGTGCCTTGACCTTTTTACTAAACAAGGTCGGCTTGAATGACCTAACCGGGACAACATTTACAGTTTTACAATAAAATATTCGTTTATAGATCTTTTAAGGCCAACATAATAGTTAGGGTTTACATTAAATATTTCAATGGATTTTACATGGTCAATTACATCAATAATAATCCTTTTAGGGGTGTACAATACAAATGATACAAATGACACAAATATTACAAAGAATACAAATAAGAATATCTTCTGAAGTTACATTCTTCAACATTTCACCCCTAAAATTTCCCTTGTTGATTGCATGTTGAGATGCAATGATATTAACTTAATGACATTATGATGGAAGGGAAGACATGGAATTGACTTTTCCACTTCCCTTCCTCCCCACCTTCGGGATTTATTCTAGTGATGCCTTTATTTATTGAGATCCCATAATTTTCTTTTTAATTAAGTGATAGTAGGATGTGGTAAAAATTGATAGACTTAAATTTGATTGTTATAGCCATAATTCATTGACATCATCTAGTGTTAATTTTTCAGAATTTACGTCAATATGATCTAGGATCTTAACTGAGAGAACAACATGTATAGCATATCTACAGCATATCGATCATGGACACAAAGATGCAAGCACACAAGAGACACAGAGTTTACTTGGGGAAAAACCATAAAGGTGAAAAACCCCAATAACTTCCTCAGAGATAGATAGAGCAATGATACAACCCAAGCATAAGAGATAGACATCTCTTAGCAGCAACTTCTCCTCCTCCACAAGTGCCCCCACTCTCCCGAGTGTGTGAGAGAGAATAGAGTGATCAAATAGAGTGCCTCCCGCACTCTATTTATACTTGACTTGACTTTCCTAATAACCTTTACTAGGTCAGCCTTAACTTAACCACATAACATAATGCTGACTGGGCCGACATCCAATAGGGTGGTCTAATAACCCTTTGACCCACATGGCCAACCCCCAATAGGGTGGTCTAATAACCCTTCGACCCACATGACTTATATAGGGCCGACCCCAACAAGGTGGTCTAATAGCCCATCAAGTATAAGTTACGACACTTACAATATAAATGATGACACTTCCGTATAGAGGAATAATAACATCTCTATAGGAATACAAACACTTCCATATAGAGGAATATACCATCTCTATAGGAGTACAATATACATATATGAAATACATTCTGAAGTTACATATACATCAACACTCCCTATTAACTAGGAAGGTTTTTCTCGACACAGGTCTTATAGCACAAGTCTTCTTCTCTGGATCATCATCACTGGATAATCGTCATTGAGTCATCGTCATCGTCACTACTACTGCTATCTCAATCAATCTTTGAATCTACTCGTCATAGGAAGTTCTACAGAGCCAACCCTTTTTCATGCTAGATGTAGGCCCCACCACCTGCAGGTCTTCATCATCAATGGCCATACTATGGATCCCAGGACTGATTACATGCATCAACAAAACCTAGCGCAGACTATAGGTTATTTTACATGTTGACCTTCACAAAACCTACTCAGAGCATCCCAAGATGTTACGATCAAACCGTTCTACCTGTCTGGATCTCGATAGAGCATCCCAGGATGTTACGAGCACACCGCTCTACCTGTCTAGATTTTAAAGGATCTTTTCTATGTGAACTTTCGCAAAACCTACTCAGAGCAACCTAGCGCAGACTATAGGATCTCGATAGAGCAACCCAGGATGTTACGAGCACACTAATCTACCTGTCCGGTTTTTAAAGGATCTTTTCTATGAGAAACTATAGCAAATCCTACTCAAAGCATCCTAGCGTAGACTATAGGATCTCGACAGAGCAACCCAGGATGTTACGAGCACACTACTCTACCTGTCCGATTTTTAAAGGATCTTTTCTATGCTACCTGTAGCAAAACCTCGAAAGGGAATCCTAGCATAGACTATAGGATCTCCCAGGATCTTTTCTATGCTACCTACACAACCTGTCCATGTCCATAGAGTATCAAACTGATACTCACCATACATCATCACATGATCAACCATATCATCATCATAGCATCAACCTGATGCGTATCATCTGGAGCGACATCCTGAAGCACATCATCTGTGATCATCCCGATCATCATAGCATCAACCTGATGCATATCATCTGGAGAAACATCCTGAAGATCGTCATCTGTGATCACCCTGATCAAACAATATATCCATTTGATGCGTACACAGTATCTACCTGATACATATCATACAATGCATCCATCTGATATACATAAGTACATGATCACACTGATCATACAAGTATCCACCTGACACATACATACATGATCACATTGATCATACAAGTATCCACCTGATACATATAGAAATACATGATCTACTTGATCATATCCAGCATCAACATGATGCGTACATACATACATATAAATGATCCAACTGATCATATCCAGCATCGACATGATGCATACATACATACATATAAATGATCCAACTGATCACATCCAGCATCCAACATGATGCATATAGAGCAGTAACTGAAGCATCATCCTGATGCTCATCATCCAGCACTTACATCCACAACCATGTGAAGGATCCTCCTTCCAACATGCTTGGAATGGCTTCAGCAAATGTCGCCATCACTTCTTCCTCGAATGGTCATCAATCTGAAGAACACCAAGCCTCTCTCTTAAGTACTCGAACTTCACTCTGGATAGTGGCTTCGTCATTGCATCTGCAATCTGCTCATCCGTCGCAACATATAGGAGATTCACTGCTCCTTTATGCACCATATCCTTGATATAGTGATATTTCATCTCTATGTGTTTTGACCTGTCGTGGAACACCGGGTTCTCAGACAGCTTCGCACAACTCTGGTTGTCACAAAAGATACCAATAGCCTCCAACAGGAGATCAAATAACTCATACAATAGCTTCCGAAGCCATACTATCTCACAACTAGCCGAATAGGCTGCAACATACTCTGCCTCGGCTATACTTAGTGCTACGCAAGATTGCTTCCTACTAAACCAAGATATCACACCTGATCCCATAGTGAAGCAGCACCCAGAAGTGCTCTTCCTATCTATAGCACTACCTGCCCAATCTGAATCAACATAACCCTGCAGGTTAAACTTTTGATTCGCTTCATACTTGAGCCCATAATCAACTGTACCCTTCAGGTACCTTAGAATATGCTTTACAACAATCAGGTGAACAATCCTCGGATCCGTCAGGAACTGGCTCAATGTGTTCACCACAAAGCAAATATCTGGTCTCATGTTCGTTAGGTACATCAAGGACCCAATCATCTGACGATACATAGTGATATCAACAGGCTCAGATGAAGCATCACACAGAAGCTTAATGTTTCATGCCATAGGTGTGGCCATGGCCTTGCAGTCCATCATCCCGAACCTCTTTAGGATCTCTAGTGCATACTTCCCTTGTCCAAGGAAGATTCCATCTACACCCTGCCACACCTCCATACTTAGAAAATAGTGCATCATCCACAAGTTCTTCATTTCGAACTCAGCAACAAGCTTTCGCTGCATGTCGACAATCAATCTATCTTCACCTGTAATAAACAGGTCATCCATATACAAAAGTAGTATCACTGGATTTCCTTCCTCAACCTTGTAGTAAAGGTTGGAATCCGCTTTACTGTTGGTAAAGCCCAAACTGGATAGAAAGCTGTCTATCCTACCATACCAAGTTCTGCACATATGTGTCTCAGAACCAAGTGGTTGCTCCACATACACTTCTTCTTCAGCTACACCATTCAAGAAAGCTGTCTTGAAATCCATCTGGTGTATCTTACCTTTCATCACTGCAGCCAGAGCAAGTACGGATCTAATGGAAGTGTATCTAGCTACAGGAGCAAAAGTCTCTATGCTACCACCTACAGCATGCTTGATTTTGTAGATCCTCTTGGAAGTCACTACAGACTCCCCTTCAGGTCTTGGGACCGCATATCAAAAATCTTCATGATCGACTGATACTCCTCGATCATGGCATTCTTCCCAGATCCTGGGAACTTCAATATCTTTAATATTTTCAATAGATAACTTTGTTGCTGAACAAATGTTGTAGTCCTTCTTTTTTAGGTGATGGTATACGATCTTTCCTACACAAAAAGTTAAATTGCATGATTAGAAAACATCTCATAGTTTTAAGAACAAATTCTTACACATAAAGAAATATGTCATACAGTCATGCAGTTATCTTAGCCAATGCTTCAATACAACACTTATCCATATCCCGTAACTTTCTAGATGCCTTCCAATCTCTACCAGAACATTATTAAGAGTGTGCACAACTCCCAACATGTCAGCAAAGAGGTTTCATTCTAGATAAGTAGCAATGGAATGTTGTACAGTGCCATAGGCCACTTACCCATGTATATTAGTAGTATATTGTTCATCAATGCAACTATTCTAATATGCACAATACACAACCTAATTCTAGGAACATCAGTATATACATTATTGAATAGTATTAATTAAACAATAAAATATGCAAGGAATGATAATTCAAATACTTATCTTTGTTTGCTTGTTGGGTTGAATCCCTCTCATTCTTTGCTTCTTTTCTGCAACTCCATACTGATGTGGATTGTTAGAAGTGGTCAACTCCTCTGAATATCTGCATCCTTGCAGAAACTATTGAAGTGTGCTCCTTCTTGATCTTTGCTTCATTGCAAGACCAACTGGAGTGTGCTCCCTCTTGATCTTTGCTTCCTTGCAGGAACAACTAGAGTGTGCTCCCTCTTGATCTTTGCTTCCTGGATTACATGTCCTTGAACTTATATCCATCACTATGCATGCTTATTAGTATCATCATTGTGTTATCCTCGAGGTCTCATACATAATCACACATTCATTAGTATAATCTTAATACTATCAAAACACAATAATCTTAAACATGTATAGTCATGATCATTTCAAACACAGATAATAAACATTAGTATTCAAGTTTTTAGGGAAGTCTTCTTTTATTCATGCATATTCTTATTTGATCATAGGACTCTTCTGGTTAGTTAAATCATCAATCAATATAAGAGACATAAAATGCATAAACCCTTGATTACTTACATTTATAACTTTATGAATAAACATAACCAATCATACCAAGTATACTTATATAAGGGATACTAACAAAAGCTAGAATTCTAACTTGATATAGGAAAAACATACCTGGATTGGTATGTTAGCTAGCTATGTCTAACATACCCACATGATGTCTTCTTGTTCTTTTCAATGACTTGTGCTAGTAACCTACATATCTCATAGGTTAACCATTATAGAACCAAGTTATACATACCTCGTAAATAGATCTTCTAAGTGATCCATGACAATGGATGAATCTTTGTCTTCATGTCATCATGATCATATATTCTTGAACTAGAACATGATTTGTCTTTTTTGGTGTACTTTTCATGTTAGCGGACAACATAAACCTCATACAACACCATAATGCATTAGTACAATCATAAGTGTCAACACCCTAATCAATGAATATCTACTATCATGCATTCAAAATTTTGACAAGTCTAAATTTAATCAAGATTGTACCAACCATAATAACATGAAGACAAACATACCATAAACTTAATCATGAACAAATCTCAAAACATACCTGGATAAGTCATACCTATTGAGATTGCTTGTAATCTTCTTATGTAAGGCCTTAGCCTCATATCCCTCTGAAACAAGAACTTCTTCACTTATGCAGGTGACCAATCCATTCTCTTCTAGGATTAACCCTAATCCAGCTCGAGATCCAGTTCCTGCAAATCAAGTGGATTGTTGTTCTCTAAGTTAAGATCCTAGATCAAATTGAAGTAAATTCTGAAAAATTAACATGGTATCAGAGCATATCTACAGCATATCAATCATGGACACAAAAATGCAAGCACACAAGAGACACAGAGTTTACTTGGGGAAAACCATAAAGGTGAAAAACCCCAATAACTTCCTCAGAGATAGATAGAGCAATGATACAACCCAAGCATAAGAGATAGACATCTCCTAGTAGCAGCTTCTCCTCTTCCACAAGTGTGCCACTCTCCCGAGTGTGTGAGAGAGAATAGAATGTTCAAATAGAGTTCCTCCCGCACTCTATTTATACTTGACTTGACTTGCCTAATAACCTTTACTAGGTCGGCCTTAAATTAACCACATAACATAATGCTAACTGGGCCGACACCCAATAGGGTGGTCTAATAACCCTTTGACCCACATGGCCGACCCCCAATAGGGTGGTCTAATAACCCTTCGACCCACATGACTTATATAGGGCTGACCCCAACAAGGTGGTCTAATAACCCATCAAGTATAAGTTACGACACTTACAATATAAATGACGACACTTCCGTATAGAGGAATAATAACATCTCTATAGGAATACAAACGCTTCCGTATAGAGGAATAATACCATCTCTATAGGAGTACAATATACATATATGAAATATATTCCGAAGTTACATAGACATCAACATCTAGCAAGAGGAAGGCTAGACTAGAATCTCCAACAATGAAGAGCTCTTATAATAAGCACAAAGTCTCAAATTATTGTGACTTTACTAACTCCATTGCTTTTGGCTATAGAGACTCCCCTTTAGTATGTAAAGTTTTCCAACTCGTTATTTGTGGTCATGCCAGGACCCAAAGCATACTCAATATTTGTTCTTTCATCAAGGTCATGAATGACCCCCCTCGCCCTCCCCCTGCTCCAATACTTGCACCCACCTCACTATCTTACCCTCACATTTTTGGAGAGTGTTATATAATGAATTATTTTCCCTTAAATTTGTAGATAATATTCCATGTTGGTTTTTTCACCTTCTTTTTACTATTGGCTCCTATGTGGATCCTAACATTTCTTCACAATAATTTTTACTTATGCTTGCTTTGTTAAATTGAGATCTATGGATATGCTCATTATTTAAGTACTTAGGGGATTACATATGATAAATTATTTTTGTGATTATCAAAATAGAGTTAGACATTAGTTTATGACCAATAGCCCATAACCCATGAGTATAATTACACCTAACTAATTTCTCATGGTTCTTTAATAGTCCACTTAGCACTCATTGTATGAGGTCATGCCCATAGGGGTACAAATAAATGTTAAGGTAATTTATGATGTAAACAATGACCCAAGATGTGGTACACCTAGGGATGTCCATTCCAACCAATGTGTTTCAGAAATATTATTAAGGTTATGTAATATATGGCATTTAAATTAGATCAGTAGGGTCATAAGTGAAATTTAGTCAACATATATTCAACATATTATAATGTATATATTAATATTGTTTTTCAAATTTTATTAAGAGAGTGTTTAAAATATTTTTGTTATTTTATTTTCCACAAAATGTACATAGCCCCTCTGAGCTTTTTGGCTTTTTGGTTTATTTGATGACGAATTGGTTTTGGTCCATTGTAAACTAATTCCACTCAAAGAATTAGGTTTTGAATGCAATAATAATAATAATATATTTTTAAGGTGACAATCATAGAACTTTGGGACCTCCTTTGACCAAAGGTGTATATACCCTAAGCCATAGGATTTGACATAGAGAGTGGACAAACTCCTCTATAAACTATATAAACTGCTTTTCAAGTTTTGGATTTTATGTATATATTAATTTTTTTCTTTTCAAATTTTATTAAGAGAGTATTTAAAATATTGTTTTTTATTTTATTTTCCACAAAATGTATATAGCAGTTCTTGGGTTTTGATTGTGATGAATAGATTTTTGGTCCATTGTAAACTAATTTCACTTAAAGAATTAGGTTTTGGACACAATAGTATTGGATTGCAAAATAATAGTAATAATAATAATATATTGTTAAGGTTACATTTGTAAGACTTTGGGACCTAGTTTGTTTAGAGATGCACATACCCTAGATCGGCTATTTAACATAGAGAGTGGACAAACTCCTATATAAACAGGTTTTGGGGTTTTGGATAGGTCAGCTATTTAACATAGAGAGTGGACAAACTCCTATATAAACCGGTTTTGGGGTTTTGGATAGGTCGGCTATTTAACATAGAGAGTGGACAAACTCCTATATAAACAGGTTTTGGGGTTTTGGATTTGAAGGTATTTGTGAACTTTGTGTGGGAGCCATTGTTCACTGTCATCATCTTTCATCTTCTCTTAGGTTCTGTTCAATAAAGGTTAAGTAAAATGGGTGACACGAAGAAGTGTTGTGATTTGTCGATGTCGCATGTGAATCTGATGGAGGAAATATGGGCTTGGCTGCCAATAGAGTCTGTATGTAGATTTCGCAGCGTGTCCAAGGAATGGAATGTCCTTCTATCGTCAAGAGAATTCTTAACAAATAAATGGGTTAAGAAACCCTCTAACAGGGACCCATGGCTGGTAACTGTCTTACACAGCAGATCATATGAATGGGCGGAGAATACCTGGGTCGTTGTGCAAGCCCCCAGATCATTGGCTTCCTGCTTCTTCGATCACACCCGGAAGGAGACCTCGGCTGCCTCCCTGTCTCTCCTCCGACAAAAGTCAGCGTTCCACGGATCCGCAGCTGGCCTCTTCCTGGTACGCCCTATTCCTGATATCTTCCTGTTACGCCCTATTCCTGATATCGTGGCATTTGTTGTTTGCAATCCTCTCACAAGAACTTCTGTAGAACTTCCCGTTTCGTCATTGGACGTCATCTATAACCCGGGCATCATGAGTGACAGTGGAGACGCATACAAAGTCGTGGTGATGGGCAAGACAAAACAAAGTCTTTCACCTGAACTTAGAGTCGAAATATACGATTCCGTTGACAAGTCCTGGAGAATTGCAGGACACCTGCCAGTAAATGTGAAGCATGTGGGGAGCCAGCTAGTTTTTTGCAACGGCTACTTCTACTGTTTGGCGATCATTTCTGGGCGGCGTACCGTTGTGGGTTACAACATTGGAGAGGGGACTTCCATCTTTAGGCCATTTTCTGAGATAGCTGACGGCAAATACATGATGCCTCACCTGATGACTTGCGCGTCACGGGTTCTTGTCGCGGCGCACATATTAGGAAACAGTGAGCAGCTTTTGGAGGTTATCATATGGGAGTTGGAGGGCAGCTCCTCTTCATCGTCGTCTTGGTGGAAGGAGATTGCAAGAATGACTCCTTCCAATCTTGAGAGATTTTCTATGAATGGGCGAAAGAGATTATGCAGGTTTTTTGTTGACTGCAATCAATGTTGCGTAGGAGCGGGGGATAGCATATGCTTCATAGTCTTTGAAGGAAGGAAGGTGAAAGAGATCCTTGCTTACAATGTCACTGAAAATACATGGAGTTGGCTTCTCAGCCGACCTTTAGACACCATTGGGGACGGCTGGGATATTTCAGTGGCCTTTGAACCGACGCCAGACATGAAGGTTGATTAAGGTGCCAGCCTTTGCCTTACATTCTTACTTTTTTATTTAGATTTTTTTTTTCTTGAAACTAACTTTGTATTCTAATTTTTTTTATATTTTAATTGAAAACTTATATTTAGTCGTAACACTCTAAGTAAGCAAAACTTTGAGAAAACAACGTCAGCCATTGCAATTTCAGATATGTTTTTGCAGATGTATTAAGAAGCTAAAGCTGATGACGCTCGGTAATATGATGTGGATTTCGAAAGTGGTTTAGATTAAGCCATAATCATTGATGGCGCTGGGTAATATGATGTGGATTTCAGAACTGGTTTAGATTAAGCCATAATCATTGATGGCGCTGGGCAATATGATGTGGATTTCAGAACTTAATTAGATTAAGCTACATTTAATATTTTTAATATGTGGTTTAGATTAAGCTGTAGGATTTCAGAATTGGTTTAGATTAAGCTACATTACTAAATGTAGGATTTCAGAAGTGGTTTAGAAGTGGTCGATTCAAACAAATGTAGAATTTTTACATTTACCAAACATTTTAATCTGTGTTGTGAAAGCTACAATTTTGTAATTTAATAGAGGTTTTGTACGACTAGTACAAAACAAGAAACTTGTTTTGTAGGACAAGAAACTTTGGGAAGGATAGGAGTTCAGATATTGAAAGCCCGGTTTTTAAGTATAAACCTTTTTGACTATTCTGATTTTATGATATTTGTCAAAACAATAAACTTGTTTTGTAGGACAAGAAACTTTGGGAAGGATACGCCGTTTAGATATTGAAAGCCAGCTCCCCAACCTACTTCTGCATTTCTTAATCAATTATCAATTAGAATGCATTCTGTATCATTCAATAAACAAAGGCATCTACCAATAAATAGTCTTTCAAAGGTTTTTAATTATGCTGAAATTGAAATTGTTGTTAAGAGATGCAAAATTTTGAGAAAATGTGCATCATTATAAAATAGTCTTTGAAAATGTTTTTGGTTGTGCTAAAATTGTTGTTAAAAGTTGTAAAAGATTTACCAAAAGTAGTTTTTTTCCAGAAATGGTTTTGGAATACATATGAGATATAATCTTATAACATTTTTGTACTTACCATATTGTTCATAGAATTTCTATCAATAATACTTTCACAAATGGTTTTGGAATACATGTGAGATATAATCTTGTAACAGTTTTGTACTTACCATATTGTTCATAGAATTTCTATCAATAATACCTTGCACTGCTTGTGTGGACACTTACAATGGATTTTGGAATGATCTGGCTTCCATTGTAAGATTTTGCACTATCCTTATTTTTCATTATCAAAGTTAGCTGCAACATCTATTTTTCTCCTACTTCAGATTCAATAGTAGATTGATAATTCTCTTGAGTAAGAGTTGCTTTATTTAGTCACTTTGGGATTTAGTGAATAGCCTTAGGCATTTTTATTTTTCTTACTAAAGAATAAATTATGAATGATTTTCTTAAGCTAATGTTTCATTATCCTCTTTTTCTTTTTCCACCTCATCTTGTCCAGTAGCCCATTATAATATCTTGAATATCTTGTTGCAACACTTTCTTCATCCTCTTGCATGCTTGTTATTTTATTTGTAGTTACATAAATTGCTTACTCTACTTTTGTACAAACATGTGCTTTTGCCTCAAGTTTTAAATTGTCCAAATGCTTTTTCTCATAATTAAGAGAAGGCACTTGGCATTTAAATGTTTTACCATTTTTTGTTACAATTTTATATTCACTTTTCTCATTTCTATAATTTTCAATTTTACCATTCTTTCTTTGTCTAGTCTTGTCCTAACCTTGCTTCAAATGTTTACGACATTGGTGCTTCTCTCAAACTTGGTCACAACAAGCTTTCAACTTAATATCTGAGATTTCAATCGACAATCAGTGTGGACGTGAAAAGAAGTGGGTACAGAGGACTCTGAGCTTTCAACTGTGTGTAAAAATTCCACTCTATTGAAATTTTGAATCAGGATTAAACAATTTTATTTCTCTTTCTTACTTTATGACCCATCATTTGAATAGTTTCTCTTTCTTTACTGTATGAGCAGTGATCGAAAGATTTCTTTGGCGCATTTATTGTCACTGCTTCCCATTGCAGTGGATTCCGTCGGTTCTGTACTGGCTGAAATGATCTGTTGTTTTTCGTTAAACTTTTAGGGTTATTGTATAGGCAAATATCTTAAACAACTTGTCAACTATAAATTGATGCATATAATTGCTATAGTCTTTTAAAATGAATACATCGATGCATTCTAATTCTCCATGATTGCCTAATTGCAGTGTGAATTGGCTATATTTCTGATGTTTGCTAATTCAGTTTTTGGATATACCTGTTTGTACTCCATTTAATAATGCACAACATAATTATACTCACCCGTTAATGCTCACAACTAATTATTGGCGTAGTATCCTTTGCTATATACAATCCTCAGTTTTCTTTAATTCACCGATGTCAACATTAAATTTCCTATTGGTTGAGCACTTTGATCAATGGAATTGATAACCATAGTGTGATCTTGTCTCGATAAATTGTGGAATTGTTGGAACATTGATTCCTTTGCTAATTCCTTAATTTTCTAATTGATAATTGTTGGTTTCAATCTCTTGCCTGCGTAAGTGTGCTGGCATAAAACAAATTGAGGCTGGAATGTTGTGCACCTTGCTAACATAGCTAAAACCATTGCTTGCATACTCCAAGCCTGTGCGTTTGATCATCACATACAGGAAATGTGTACATTTTGCAATGGTCAATTAATATTTTAATTGTGGAGCAATGACTCCAAGACCATTAATATTTTAATTGTGGAGCAATGACTCCAAGAGAGAAATAGTACTCACATAATTGATGGAATGAAGGTTGAAATGTTGTAGTGCTATTTAAATCGTAGAGCTGAGCACATTACTTAATGGCACATTATAAAAGCCATCACTAGAGACAACGTTGGCCATGCATTTGTCACTTACATTCAACCCCATCTCTCAAATTGTTCTGATGGATCAGCTACAACACTGAATTGAATTCATTAATTGACTACTAGAACCTATGTGTTTGACTCCTACAGCCTGATTTTATTATTGATTGAATGCTGGATATAAACCATAGCTGGGTGTACCATTGGTTTTCAATCTGTTTCCTTTGTGGGGTTCTGGTATAAAAAGAAATCCATTCCTTAGTGTTGTGTGCCTTGCAAACATATATTACAAACCAATTGCCCTTTCTCTAATTGTTGGATTGGGAATTAACCTTGAATATAGGGAAGCGTTGTGTCTAACCCTCAATCCAAGGCTGTGGGCATTGATCCTCACCGCATTTATACAATTACATATGGGAATACATGAATGTACATTAAAGAGATAGAGCACTGAGTAATCTCTTTTAAACAACAAGGTGCATGGTTGATGATTAACACGATACAATTGATTTGCATTAAAGAGATAGAGCACTAAGTAATCTCTTTCAAACAACAAGGTGCATGGTTGATGATTAACACAATACAATTGACTCGTTCTTGGCATAAATAAAGTTCCGAGTCCAAGTAATGAATGGGTATGGATATCCATAGAGTGCTTTTAGTGGTTTCATACAAGTGGATGTATGGAATGTAGTGTTATACCACCATTTTGTCAACAGAATCCATTTGAGACATTGGGATTGTTTATGAAAATTGAAGAAACAAATGTATCATTCCAAACATTTTTTCATGATCTTAGTTTTACCATATAGTTGAGGATGGTATGAAGATCTATGATCCTATTTAGTACATAGAGAAAAAAAGTGTTTCTTCGAAAAAAAAGTTGGTGAGAAAATTGGCTCTTTGTCATTGACTATGATTTTAACATTCCCATGGAGATTTTGAATACTTTCTGTAAAGATTGTTGTGACCATGGTTACTAAAAATGGATGAGATAGAACATAAATATGGGTATATTAGTGAGTTTGTAAATCACTACCAAAGATAACATTTTTACATTCTGATTTAGGAAGCCCCATGATAATTTTGTAGATGCTTCATCCAATCAATGATTAGGAATGTCTAATGTGTTTTTGCACTCTTGATGAATAAATTCATGTACATATCCTACATGTGAGAGACTTGGCACTAATTTGTTAGCCAAGATCGTGGATGATGTCAACCTCTCATAGAAAACTGTAAAAGGAGGTTGCCCCCTCAAAGACACTCGAATTTCATATTAAGAACTTGGGTATTTTCAATCCAATCTATATTTGAATTTATTCATTTTACTCATATCACTTGGATTCTTTCTTTTAATGGTGGTGGTTTAATATTGCATATAATTATCAGTATAAGTGCTATTATGGTAGCAATTTTGGAGAGTAGGAGAAGACTTCTCCCACGCTATCCCTGAGTTGGAGAGTAGGGAAGATTTATGGCAGCAATATTTTATCCATTCTATCCTTGGATCCCACAATAGCAACAATGTCAATCACTCTGCCAATAAGGGATGCTACGATAGTACAGTTGAGTAATACCAAAAATTGGCAATGGACACTCTTTCCAACTCGTGCTCTCCAAGTTGGGAAGTGGGTTGTGTGTAGGGCATATTAGTGAGTTTGTCCATATATATGGGCATATTAGTGAGTGTGTCCATCATTATCAAGATAACATTTTTACATTCTGATCTAGGTAAGCCCATGATAAATTTTGTATATGCTTCCTCCCATCAATGGTTGGGAATGTCTAATGATTTTAGAACTCTTTATGACTTCACTATATCACACTATTGTTGTTAAAACATCATGCATGCAACCACAAATTTATGTACATATCCTTTCAGCTGCTCGTAGAAGAAGTCACATTTTACCTTGTCATAAGTTTTGGGGAATATACTTTAGAGTTGCAAGCTTTTTTCTGGTAGCCTAATTCCATGTTTTTTTCTTCAATTCCTACATCTCATTTTTAAGATCTTGTTTGATATTACTCATCTTTAATTGCTCATTACAAATATTATGTCCTCGGTGTTTGTAATGTTTCTTCAAAGTTTTTGGTCCTTCACTTTATTACCTATTATAATCAATTAGTTTCAAGTGGAAATTATTATGAATTTTAAGGTTGTAGATTATATAATCTATAACAACTAGATATTTTAGTATAAGAAAGAGAGATGGGGTTTTATAAAACAAGATACTTAGAGTCACTTAAATTCCCATTTTCTGCCAAAGTTTTGAAGTTGAAACTTATAACGGTCATCACTTCCTCACTATTGCTCAAAATCATTGTATTGTTATAGTTTGGAAATGGCATCAGCTGCATCACAACTCTTATTCTCATGACATATGTCCCACTATACCAAACTACACTAATCTAAAGATATTTTTTTGTCACGATTGTTTCTATGGACCCAAACCTATGAAATGAAACTAAAAATGTAAGAGAGTGCAAACCAAGAAAGTAAATCCTAACATAGAGGAAAATATCAGAATTTATGTAAAGTTGTAAACATAACTGTGACAACATGGGAAGTAATGTAAAGGGTGAAGGATGATTCAGTTATTATTTCGGTATTATCACATACAGGGAAGTGCGTGCTTTACATTTCTGACAAAAGTTTTCCATCTAAAATAACCGTGTGTCATTATATTGATTTAAGTGATAAGCTTTCCCTCTGCACTTGTGACTAACATGTAACCTTCCCAGGCCAGTACTAAAATTGCATTTGAATTCAAAAAAGGAAAATAACTGAGCCACCACTTCGCAGAAATATATACACTAGGTTGCAAGCAAGGGATATAGAAGCTATACAAATAGAGATTAAGTAGAAGGAAAACATAACATCACAATGTTTTATTGAGATAAGGCAGGAATAAACCTTAAGCAAAAAATTCCTAAGTCCCAAACATGAGCCATGCCCATACAAGAGGATCCCACCATCTTCAAGACACATAGAAGTGGATTAATTAGCTTTCACCATTCACCTCTTGATTGAGATGACTTTGTTGGATCCTCTTGCGGGATGTGATTTAGAGAGGGGCAACCTAGAAACAAGCTTCTCTATGATTACTACTGAACAAATCCACAGGACACATCCAAGTCTGAGCATACCCAATCTGTCCTCAAAATAGGTTGGTTTAGTCCAGCAGACCAGGGTTTGACCTATGTAGAGTCGGCCAGCTCTCACAAGACTCAGTTAAACCAATTGAGTCTCAGTCAAAATCAGATAGGTATGATGGGTTGACCTAGGTCTCACAATGACCCAATGTTATGAAACCCCAAAAAGGCCATATATAAGGAGGTGAACTCCTATGTAATAACTGCTCTCATTACTCATAATATGATATTGTGTTATTGTGTATATCTCTCTCATATGTTCTGTGATGTAACTCTATTTGTGTTTTGTGATATTGGCTTGGCTATGGGTAATCCCAACAAAAACATAGGGATGCAGATTTCTAATTTTCCCATTGTCTTTTGCTCACTGAAAACCATAAAATTTCTGCAACATTTTATTTATATTTTCTAGGTAATAGCAGGCATGGTAACATATGGATAGGGGACATATTTCCTCCCAAAATAGAAGAACATGCCTCATGACCAAAGATGCATTGAACCAAAAATGCAATGCATCTGATATGCTCCAAAGGTTGCATAAGACCACATGCCTCCCAAGGAACATCACGTATCTCTTCTATTTGGACAACTAGAATCAAGGTTGGTAAGATTTTCAATGATCGCAGGAAAAGAGTGAAGCCCTTCGGCAAGGGACACATGGAAACAATTAACATATTAATATTCTCATTCTTACCGTCTTTCTGACCTATTGTGTGCTTATATCCTCATCATCATCATTTATACATATATGTTCAACCATAATCCAGGGGTCAAAACTGGGCTGGGCTATTGCAACCTTTCTCAAACAAACCTATAATGCACACACCCACAAGGATTTCAGAACCTTTATCAATAACAAACATAGAAACCTTACACAAGAAAATACCAAATAAATCCACCACAAAGAAAACACCATATGCTTGGGCATGGAAAGACCAGTGGACCAATAGAAAATTGCACTCTGAAGTCCATTAGATTCACCCACACAAAGAGAAGCAGATGCCCATCTGTTGCAATTGTATTTGCAAATACCAATGATAGTTTGTATTTGCAATGTCAAAGGAGAAATGCAATTTTTTTTGCAAGAATGGCATTTTTTTTTGGCTCATTAGGGTCTCTATAGAATTCAAATTGTAAAATTAATTTCCACTTAAAATGAGGTGAATCAAATTGTATGAAGTCAATTTGTTTAATATATTTTGACCGAAACAAATCCAAGGTTGGGAAAAATTTGGCCAAATTGAATTCCTGTGCGAATTTTCAAATGGAAAGGCATGATTGGGCAGATTTCAACTATTATGGAATATACTATGGATGCAATTAAGAGATTTTGTTTGTGCATGATTTTCATGGATTTAATATCTTTCTTACCATATAAGGAGTGACTGGCTGCCATTATCTACTTTTGGATGAAATTGGCAATATTTAAATGGTTAATTCTGCACTTTTCTTGTGGGAAGAAAATTGTCTTTAAATTCATACTAAATCACTGGCATACCAAGTGTGAATAATTGTGTTCACAATAAGAAACTATTCTTCACAACATGAAACTAAATTAATGTAAAATTGTCTATTGCATTACCGTATTGTAATAATAGAATCTGCATTGTACAGAGCACTTTGAGATAAGACAATCATCTGTAACCAGAGTGGAGGAACTAAACTCTCCATACATATAAGGCTTTATACAACTATGCTACTCTTTAGGCTTCAAACTTATGTGCCTATGTTTTGAGTTGAAGTTCACTAATTCTGCATCAAAACTAGTGGCAACCTAAGCAATCGGTTCAAAATTGGTGAAAATAAAATTCATGAAAAATTTGTCAGTGTAAAAAAGTCTCATAAAAATCGTACTTAAGTTCAAAAAGAAGAAATATGCAATTTTTTTATAATTTCATATTCCAAATAAAAACAAATACAATTGCTTAAACTTTACATCGATTAAAAACATGTTAAATTCACAAAATATTTGACCTAGGTTTTTCTAATTGACTCTTTTTCTTCTCAAAATTACAATTAATATTTGAAATTTTCCAACATTTTGAAATTCAAATTGAGCTGTCAGCTTTCCTTCACATTCAGCAAATTTCAATTGTTTGGGAAGAAATTCATCAAATGCAGTTACATAGCTGGCAACCATAATACAAAGGATTTTAGCATTGCATTCAGTCACACAAAGCATCCAACCTGCAACAATACCATCATCCAATGACCATTTTCAGCACAACATTTGTATTAACCAACCAAAGATGTTCCTAGCTCATCCAAGAGTTAACTCAGTCCTTCCTCTCTTTTTTGAACGAGGTACATGTTGCTAATGCTCAGAGTGTGCTAGCTTTGAATGTATGATAAATCAGACCCATGTATGTCATTCACTGTTTCCAGAAACGTTTCCCTTCTTACACCATCCTGAAGATTTCCAAGTATGTTCTCTAGCTAACACCACAACAATAAGCTTGAAACATTTTGCTTTAGACACATGTAGTCCAATTGTACAAATCTGTCAATAAAAGGGAAAAATATAAATCTTAGCCTATAATGCATGACCATCTTGGATCATCTTACTGCCCACAACAAGTTAATAATAAACTTATAAATTCATAACGAATATGATGTCCAACTGAATCATTGTTGTAACAATAGAGGAGGCATCATAAACAACCACTATCACACTACATGGGAAATCTCTCAAGACATGGTACCTGGTTCCTTGATCTTATTCTCTGGCTAAACACCTCAACTATGAGCTTGAAACAATTTATTTTGGACATATATCTAATCTGTAAAACGTTGTTGATACAAGGGCCCTCATGCTAACATTAAGGATTTCTATATTTCATGTATGGCCCATTTCCATTATTTTACTTCACTCTGCAACAAGTTCATAATATGAACAAATTGAATTCACTACCAAATTGAGACATAAAGTGATGTAGTGTTGTTACATTGAAGGAACCATCATCACCAACCAATACATCACTGCAGGGCCCAAGCATGATTGATCAAAACAAGGTGCTTAAGTCCACATTCTTAGTCACATTACGCACCACAAAACAATAACCTCTTAACATTGGTTGCAACAAAGTTCCAATATTGTTGATGGGCACATACAGTTATTTCAATCCAAATCCTGTACCATTAGTGTGATAGGAGATTCTAATGATCCATTTCTTAATAAGCTTCATAATCCATATGGGAAGGTATAGAATGCCATAAAATTCAATACCAAATCAAATTCAATACCAAATCAAAGCCTGTATACAATAACATAATCTCAGCTAATTAATCTATGAAGCTCTATAGAAACCAATTGTAATGCAATTATGGTAAGGTGCATATGGATTCTTTGTTTGGGTAAATTCAGGTAGGAAATAAAAGATTAGGACTTACCAATGCAATAGGAAGAGATTAAGAGATTGCTTGTTCTTGGTAATTTCTTCATGCATGGTCATAAATTTTTACCTTTTTAGGTTGATCTCATTATTAAAATGAAGGATTCTCTCTCTTATGAACTTAGAGCCATACACTTCTATGAGCTTTTGTTGGCATCGTGTAAGGAACTACTATGCTAATGCACCTTACCTCTTGTATTACAAAATTCTTGACATCCAAACACCATGTCAGAGCAGAAATAGTTCCACATAATATATGTGTGCAACCGACTTAAAGGCACATAATATGCATATTTTGTTGTTATGCAATCTAGTTTCCACTGTATAGTTAGCATCACCAGAAATCCCCATAGGAAAATAATCCATCCTTGAAAGGGTGAACACAGTGAGAATATTTCATAATAATTTCTTGCCTAATAATCTTGGTGATGATCTTAGTAGCATTATGACAATCACCACATCCATAGGTTTTATGTGATCCAAACAGGGGTTCTCAGGCTAGTGCTGAATCCATGATATGTCCAAAGGAAAGAGCCAACTTCTCAGTATGAATTCCCATGGTGAGGTGTTTCTCTTCATCCTCCACATCATGTAGCACAAAATTTGTGCTAGGGTCATACCCTACCTCCTTCATCTGCCCTAGCAAGGTATCCAACATTGCAGAAATTTTCTTTGATTGAGGGTGTACTCTGTCTCCCACAAAGAACATATGAATCTTGTTATTTATCTCAATCAAACTGCATCCTCGAATCTTTTTCAATCCCCTTTCTTTCATCATTTTTTTTTTTACCTTTGTTACATCATCCCACCTACCAGCATCAGCATACATGTTTGAAAGTAGCATATAACATCAAACTTTTCCAGAATCTATGGCCAAAAATTGCTCTACGACATGCTCTCCTATCTCAATACTACGGTGAACTCTACAACCACCAAGCAAGGACAACCAGACACCAATATCAGGTTCTAGAGAGAGATTTTTAATGAAGTCTTCTGCCTCATCTAGATTCCGAGCATGTCCAAGCAGATCAACCATGCAAGCAAAGTAGTCCATCCAAGGCATAAGACCATAATCCCAGATCATGCAATAAAAATATTTCCAACCATCATCTACTAGGTCTACATTACTGCATGCACACAAAACAAAAAGAAAGGGTATATGGTCAGGCTTCACATCTGTTTGTTGCATTTGAGCAAAAACAACAATAGCATGGCCACCACACCCTTGCTTTCCATATGCAACTATCATTGCACTCCAAGAGACTACAGTTTTTGTAGCCAATTTATCAAATAGCTAACATGCAATCTCTAGACTCCCACCTTTGGCACACATGTCAATAAGGGAAGAACCCACAAAAAAATCTGATTCCAACCCACTTCTAAGCACATATCCATGAATATTCTTACCTTGTTGCAGAGCTGCTAAAGACGCGCATGCCTGAAGTACATGGTGCGGATAGGGGTCGTCATCCCCCTCTGCAAGTCACCCCAAATATCCCACAATCATAGAAAGGACACAACAGGTCCAAACATCAACACTAGCATAATTTAGATGCTCAAACCTACTCCATGTTTCTATCAGACAATTTCAATCCACAATGCGATACAAGAGAGCCCAAAAAACTCGAACAACCACAAAGAAACGATTCAAATATGAAATTTAAAGTACACATACAATGAGCCATGCACAGAAGAAACCATTAAAATTATCCATTCGTTCTATTAAAATTAACTGAGAAGTTTATAGATTTCATAGGCTTCAATTGTCTTTGCTCAATACTTAGAATTTACAAACTTCATTTACATGCTTAAAATCTTCAAATTATCATATTTACATTAAACGAAATTTACTACTAATCCTCCTGGTCTCAATCTCAGGCAGGGTATTACATTCATCAAAATCATTCAGGAAATTCTCGTTCCCTCTGTATCCTTCTCTCAACACCTTCTCCATCTCTTATATTCTTTTCTCCTCTCTTTTGCTTCTCCAAGCCTTGACTGGGATCCTTTCTTCTTTTCACTATGTTGCCTTTTGCTTTCCCTGACCAGTAGTTGTCATAGTACTGGTCCCACACAACCACCAAATAATGACATAAAAGCACTCAAATATTTAACATAAATATTTCATATTAAGTGCAGTAAAACTTTAAATTATGTACAAAAATTGCACATTAATTGACTGGGCCAACATGTGTCCATAAATAGTCTTTATGTGCAAAAAAGTACAAAACATCTTGTCCCAACTACCTACAGATCTGCTTGAACATACAAAAGTACATGAACTACAAAATAACCCTCATAGTATTTGCCACCACTGTAAGGTACCTAACAAATCAACCCCCATGGATCTCTATTGGAGCCATCATAGAATCTACTAGTGGTAAATATCCCATGCCACATTCATACATGTTCAACAAATGGTGATTGAATGTTATCCATAAATACATGGTAGTTCAACAATTCAACCCACTATGTTCAATAAATGACATCTACCCATTAAATGCACCCATTAAACATATGAAAGCACAAGGATCATTAAACATATGAAAGCAAAAGGATCGACCATGATAAAATCCCATCCATTGAATCACATTTAAATCAATCCATAACACACATTCAAATTTTAGAGATTGCAATCCATGTGCACCCTTTTTACCAATCGAATTCAACAACAAATAACTATAAAAGAACCATAACCCTTATTGAAGTTCCATTTCATACATTCAAACTGCAGAGTGTGTGCATAGTGGAGACATACCATCAGAGAGTGTGTGCACAGTATAATCAGGTAGCTGCATAATAGTATTGTTATTTCGATTTCTGTTATAATCAGCTTCAATTTTTATGTTATTTCTATTTCTATTATTTCTATTTTTGTTATAATTAGCTTCCAGTTTTCTTGTATAATCAACGTCCCTTATAAATATGTAAGTAGTTTCAGGCATGGCAAGAGTCAACAATGCAAGGAGAACAAGCCGTCGACTGAGCAGGGGTTCCCAGCTACGTTGCACCTCATCGGATGAGGAGAGGGTGGATCATGGAAATGCAAACAATGCTCCCAGCAATGTTGTTGAGAATGGCCATGCAGTGGTCGAGGAGAATGTTGTCCCACCGTCAACAATAGAGCCACCGTCAACCACAGTTCAAGGTGCAAGTTCAACCAAGAAAATCAGTGCAATAAAAGGCTGGATAAAGCAAGACATGTTAGGTGCGATTGATGATATAGAGTTCAATGGATATTCCATTCATGCAACTGCTAAAAAACATGGGGTTGCTACCTCATCAATACATTATTGGATAAATGGGATCACACATACAAAGCACAGAGGGCCTCTTACAGTTATGAGTGAAGAGGAGGAGGATGAGGTGGTTCAGTGGTGTAAAGAGATGGCCCAAATGGGACATGGGCTAGAGTTGATACAGTTAAAATCCACAGTAGCTCAAATATGTCAGGGGAGGCCAAACCCCTTCAAAGATGGGTTTCCTGGTAAGTCATGGTGGTTTGGGTTTAAAAATAGGCATCCAGAACTTGTGTTACGTATAGTCGAGGGCCTAGATAGAGATAGGGATTTAAATCTATGCCCTGCAATTCTGACCAAGTTCTATGACACCCTTTCTAGTGCATACGAGAAACATTCTTATGCTCCAGACCATACATGGAATTGTGATGAAACAGGTTTACAGGAAGGAAGGAATTGTGGCATGCAGGTAATTTCCAAGCAAAGGAGTCGTAATGTGCCAAATAGTTTTCCTAGGAGCAAGGAGTGGATTACTATTCAATGTTCTTTCAATGCAATTGGTGCTTCAATCCCTGGATTCTATCTATTTAAAGGTAAAACTCAACTCAAAAACTATATACAAAATTGTGAACCGGGTGCATGCATGGATGCACATCCCCATGCATGGATGACTAAACAACTCTTTTTGAATTGGCTTACTCACTTTGTTGCATCTATACCAGGCGGTGTCTCACCTGTAAATAGACACTTGTTGGTTTTAGATGGACATGGAAGCCACATTTTTGTGCAAACAATTGAGGAGGCTAACAATTTGGGCATCGACTTGTTGACACTGCCTACTCATACCACTCATAGATTGCAAACCCTAGATGTTAGTGTGTTCAGGACTTTTAAGAACTATTTTAGGGGTGAGCGAGCTTGGTGGATGGAGAAGAGTCTAGGGGTGGAGGTAAAAAGGTGCTAGCTGAGCTTGCAAGTAAAGCCTTTAAAAGGGCTCTCATGCATGATACTAGTTGTAGCTAGGAATTTGATGTGGATGGTCAAGAAGAAGGGGATGTCCAAGCACATGTTGATGGCCAAGAAGATGTGGAAGTAGAGGAAGATGTTATTGCTGCTGATAATATGATATCCCTCTCTCAAGGAGGACCCTTTTGTGATGATGATGATGAACATGTAAGTGAAACACAGTATAACAATGAACCAATTGACAGTAACATGGAGGTTGTTAGACCAACTAAAACACCTGCAACTTTTGCATGTAATATTCTTAATGACTATCGATCATGCAACTGTCAATGAGAATGTAGTTGGAAACGACAAAGTTGATATGAATGTAGTTGTAGGTGATCATGCTCCAAGAAGTGTTAAGATTCAATATGCTAAGATAGATAACATCCGCATTCCATTCAATATCACAACAATAGCATATACAGGATCACTGAAAGAACAACAAGCACAACACAAGAGGCACAATTTATCTTGGGAAACCCTCATGGGGTAGAAAACCCAACAAATATTCCTCAATATAGATGACCAACAAGTACAAATATGTAATCCTTAAACAAGAGCTCCTTCTCCTCGTTTACAGATCTCTCACTTTCCTTTGCGAGTTCAGAAGTGAGTGAGTGTGTGTAAATGAGAGACACAACACTTCTATTTATACTTTATCTCTCACTAGACAAAATACCTAACTAGGTCGGCCCCAACAGATATAACCCAATGCTGATTGGGATGACCCCAATAGGGGACTTAAACACCCTATTATAACTGACTCTAGGCTGACCCCACTAGGGAAGTCTAGTAACCCAAGTTGCAACATTCCGACGGAGGAATAAACATCTCCGGATATAATAATAATGTACAAATAGAATATTCTTAGAAGTTACAATATTTCAACACTCCCCCTTAACAAGAAGGATATTCTAACAACATCTGCGGGAGTAAGGAGTCATCAACATCATACATGATATATCTACAAATCATTGGAAGATTTCTTCAATCATCATCAGTAACTCAACCAGTTATTGGAACATAATCAATACTGGAACATCAAAATCGTCAGTACTAAGTCTTCATATTCTGCAACACTTGATCAGCTACAACGACATCATCATCTGGATCTTTTGATCAACATAATCATCTAGATCTTTCGATCAATAGCATCATCGTCTGAATCTCCCGATCAACAACATCATCTGGATCTCTCGATCAACAACCTCATCATCTAGATCTCCCGATCAATAGCATCATCTGGATCTCTCGATCAACAACCTTATCGTTTGGATCTCCCAATCAACAACACCATCTGTATCTCTCGATCAACAACCTCATCGTTTGGATATGTCGATCAACAACATCATCTAGATCTCTTGATCAACAACCTCATCATCTAGATCGCTCGATCAACAGCATCATCTAGATCTCTTGATCAACAACATCATCATTTGCAACACACATGATCCTTCCTTTCGGAATTACGGGATCACTGTCTAGGGATGATCAATCTCATCAAAATCAATATTTAAGACTATCCTTCCTTTCGAAATTATGGGATTTACTGTCTAAGGATGATCAATCCCAACACAATCAACATTTAAGACTATCCTTCCTTTCATAATTACTAGATTTACTTTATAGGGATGATCAATCCCATCACAATAAACATTTAAGACTATCCTTCCTTTCAGAATTACTAGATTTACTGTCTAAGCATGATTAATCCTATCACAATCAGCATTTAAGACTATCCTTCCTTTCGGAATCACTAGATTTACTATCTAAGGATAATTAATCCTATCACAATCAACATTTAAGACTATCCTTCCTTTTGGAATTACTGGATTTATTGTCTAAGGATGATTAATCCTATCACAATCAGCATTTAAGACTATCCTTCCTTTCGGAATTGCTAGATTTACTGTCTAAGGATGATTAATCCCATTACAATCAGCATTTAAGACTATCCTTCCTTTCGAAATTACTGGATTTACTGTCTAAGGATGATGAATCCCATCACAATCACCATTTAAGACTATCCTTCCTTTCGGAATTATTGGATTTACTGTCTAGGGATGATCAATCTCATCACAATCAACATTTAAGACTATCCTTCTTTTCAGAATTATTGGATTTACTGTCTATGGATGATTAATCCTATCACAATTAGCATTTAAGACTATCCTTCCTTTCGGAATTACTGGATTTATTGTCTAAGGATGATTAATCCTATCACAATCAACATTTAAGACTATCCTTCCTTTCAGAATTACTGTATTTACTGTCTAAGGATGATTAATCCTATCACAATCAACATTTAAGACTATCCTTCCTTTCAGCATTATTGGATTTACTGTCTAAGGATGATTAATCCTACCATAATCATCATTTAAGACTATCCTTTGTTACACCTAAAATCCTACCATCATGAGATTCAGTGTATACATCCCTAAAGTTCCATTGGCTAAGTCATTAACCTGGAAGAGATACCACTGCATTCATGCTAGGTTTTGAGAGGTTGTCGCAGGCTGCACTCATGCAACCTGCGACATCACATCTTGCTCTCTTGTAGGGTGCGACGATGTCAGTTAATATGAAAAAATAGCTTCTTCGAGCCCATTCTCGAAGCCTGCTGACTTGGATTCTTATCCCTGACCTCTTGGGAGAGCTAGCACTTGGTTCCTAACCTCTTGGAAGGATCCCCTATCTCTCTCCTACCATATCTGAACCTATCCTATCCTTACCCTATCCACTTAGTGCTATATAAGTGAAGCTCTACCCCTCTCCAAAAGGAGGAAGTCTATAGTGTCTACATGCTGGTGAAATAATCATTGAGAGATCTCTAACTCATCCATTGAGAGACTCACACTTCCTTGGGAGGATATGGAATTTGGCTTGGATGGAGAAAGATTGCTACGTTAAGCCTCGGTTGTAATCATTCTTCTATTTACTTTCCTTATATTTACAGTAATATAAACGCTTTCCACCAATATTGTTGTGTTGATAGTATTGCGTAGTTTACCTGCTTAACTGTTTACTTAGATCTATTATTGTATAGATGCTCTTTACTTGTTTGCATTGTTTTGTGAATCTTGACAGGTCTTGCAGCTGAGATCGGACCACAGCAAGGCATGGAGCAACATTTAGGAGAAAGGATTACAAGTTTAAGGTAAGAGATCTAGTGACTCAATCCTTAATTAGATCTAGGAAAGTAGTTTATACTATGTACTATTTGTTCTAGACTCACATTGATCTAGGGAGATCCGGCTCGCGCCTGCTCGAGTGGATTGTCCGTCAAACAAATATGGCGACTGTACTGGGGAAGAACATTGCTTTGTAGTGTCAATTTGAATGTTATTTTTAGTTGATTTCTTGCCAAGCCTTTTTCATTTTTCATTTTCCTCCTAATCTAGTTTCACCATCATATCTTCACTTTGAAGAGTCTAATTACCTTCCTCTGAGTTTGTGCTTTTCATTTTCAAACTAGTTCATTGCTCATTACTTGGAGATTTGGCTCATTTTTTAACTTGGATCTCACCGGTCGCACTTGGTCAATGTACTTGGAGCGACACTGTGTCTTTTTTTATCTCTGTTCTTTGTCTGTGGGCTTCTCGTCGCAACCCTTCCATTGGTATACTGCGACATCGTCACACTCCTCGCATTGGTGAACTGCGACGTTGCACTGTGTACAAACACAGACTACGCCGATCTGTCAAATTTGCCATATAGGCACCCTTTCTCCATTCTGCTTTTGAGTGTTGGTTTGTATGCAAACTTTCTCTATACTGCAAGACCCAATCAGAGATCCCATTTTTGCTTTATGTGATTGAGTTGTTTGGTTTTATTTGGATTTTTTTGGGTTCCATCTTGGACAAGTCTGAGATTTGGTAGTGGTGGACACTTTGGTCTCCCCCACTTGCATCCACTCACCCTTGCATTCCCTCCTCTCCTTGCTAGATCTGGTCAAGTGTATTAGATCATTTAGCCAGACCTCATTTGCATACGTTTGTGAGCTTTGCTTGCTTTAGTGCTGCTTGTTACTGTTTGAGTTTGATTGTTTGTGTGTATTTTCAGTCCATTGAGTGCTTGCTTTCTCTTGAGCTTTTCTGAGTTGTTGGAGTGCTACAAGCAATCTTTTCAGTTCAATATTTATGTTTAACTGCATCGATGTTGTCAAATTGTTGTTTTGATGCATCCATTGAAAGATCAAAAGTACTTTGTTTCCATCATTTTTCAAGATCATTTGAAAAACAGTACATGCATTGGATTGTCTCATCTATAAATATTTTGGAAAAGTTGAAAGAAAATTGCATTATTTGTGTTTTTCATGAATTATGAGTTGCTCATCTTCTTGAAAAATTCGAATAGATATCAAGTTTTGCAAAAGTAGTTCTGTGCTTGGAAAGTTGCATTGTATCTTTTGATTTTTATGCTTTTAGGCCATCATAGTGAAAGTGAAAAGCTTGCATATTCTACTTAGGAATTCTCTCTTTTCATTACTTAGCATCATTTTTGTTTTGAAAAGACAAAAGAAAAAGAAAAACATGCTCTGATTTGGCTTAGTAGTGTTGTGTTAAAAAAAAATTGCGTTTCACTGAAAAGGAAAAGAATGTTTCATTATCATTTTTCATAGATTTGGGATTGTGTTGCATTGCATTGTTTTGGTAAAATTGTTGGAAAGAAAAAGAAAATTTCTCCTTCCCATACATAGAGTTCATCGAAAGAAAAGAATCCTTTTTGCATGTAGTTAGGGCCTGCATTATGTTTACGAGTATGTACTCACCTCATGCATTCACCTAACCATCCAGATAAAATTAACGGTAGAACTAGGGTAAAAGTTTTAGTAACTTGTGTGTAAGTTAGAGGCGTGCTCCGGCGTCGTTAAGTGTGGCAGCTGCCGTTATTTGCTAGCACTATATCCCGGGGGTATTGTAGTATTCCACATACTTATCGGTATATTGAGCTCTTTAACGTACCCACCAAGTACCACATGTACTTGGCGTATATCGAAAGGTGTTTCACGTACTCGGTAGTATATCGGAAGGTATCTTTCCAAACGGTTGTGCATTAGACAGCACCACTACGGATTTGAACTCCCACGTACCTTGCGTATATCGGGAGACACCCTTAGGATTCCTGAAACCAATTGAGTTAACCTTTTGGCCGTCTTGGCAGAGCAATACACCGAGAACAACACTCGAGGAGATTACTACGCACGTACTGTCCAGGTAATCGGGTATTCAGGCAAGGGTACAGTCCCATTCCTCCTTGTCGTGTTTTACTATTGGACCTTGCGGTATATAGCGATTTGTGAAGCCTTGACAATCCTGTGAGGTTCCAGACCTGTGAATCCACTCTTATAACATAAGTTTGCTTGTGGACTTAGTTTGTGTAGGATTTTGTATGGGCATCTTTTATTTTGTGTAGCTTGCCTTAGGAGAACATTTTTGTTTCAGTCACTCTGGCTGACTTTCCTTGGAGAAGGTCTCGCAGAATTCAGAATTTGCCACCCGAATATCCCCTTAACTAGGAGGTAATTTCGAGGGTAAGAATGGATCCACAAGCCAGGGTCGGGTCACATGAAGTGGAAAACCCCACTTTAATGTTGGAGGACTTTTGTTTCCTCATACTCCTCCAAATTCACCAACCTCTCATCCCCCACAGGGTGAAGAAGCACAAATCTCCACTTCACAAGACTTACCTCCAATTGCACCGGGAAAGCTTGGATTGTTGGAATGGATAAAATTAACCCCAAGAAAACCCTATAATAGTCGTTGGTCCTTCGGCACCTTATTGGAAATCTTCTAAAGGCCACCCAATGGCCCATTTTTCCATTGCATCCCCACCCAGTTGGGCCAGTCCTGACGACCACTTAGCAGCTTATAGTGAGCAATTGGCTCATTTGCGTGCTATGGGTGAGGAGTTTCAAAGTCAGAATTTCCAACTAAGGATCGATGACTGACCAATCCCAGGTCGCTCTTTATCTTTTGAGTCATCGGAATCATCCACGCAACATGTGACCACAACTGAAGCTGGTCAACCATCCATTCCTGCACATGCATCCCCTAGATAGGAGACTAGTTCAGTACCTGTTGAACAACAATAGTACAACACACCTGTTGTCACCACGGTTACGTTACCTTCTCCTCCCCCACCTCAATATTCGAGGCGAGGATACTCTTTACCCCCTACCTTCCTTACGAGTAACATTAATCCTATGGTGAATAACCAACAACCAGTGTTGGGTAAACCTTTACTTAGTGGTTAGCAAGTTGCTACTGGGAGGAAACCCCCATCTCTTAACCATAATACTGCAGCAGAAGTTCCCATCGGGCCTTTCGTTGGAAATTCCTTACCTCTCGGACCTTCCACGACGGGACTATCCCATGTTGGGGGACCGTCCAACGTAATTCAACCTCCATTGAGTCAAGCATATCTAGGTCATCCTAACTTTGTGCCGAGTCAACTTAATCCCGGAAACGCACTCTACGGGGTACCTTACCCCGAAAATCCTTACTCTCTATGAGGACAGCAAAATTTTTTACAACATGGACCCCCACTTACAGTCCCTCCACCCCCGTTTGGTCCACCCCCACCTCCCATTGGAGGCAGCGGGCCCCATCATAACTTTGGAGGAGGTGGACCTCTACCTTCTGGTGGAGGACCACCTCATTTCGGTCATCATGACCCACCCCCTCCTAGTGGAGGTGGTGGAGGACCACCCCCTCCGGGTGGTGGTGGTGGAGGACCTTCTCATCCTGGTGGTAGGGGTAGTGGACCACCACCCCACTATGGTGGAGGTGGCGGAGGAGGCTCTTACCCTTCCGATGGTGGCGGTGGCCCACCACCCCCTCTCAGTGGAGGTGGTGGAGGCCCGACCTATTCCAGTGGTGGTAGCGGACCACCACCTCCTCCCGATGGAGGCAGTGGAGGCCAATCCTACCTTGGCGGTGGTGGTGGACCCCCACCATTTGGAGGCGTCCCACCCCCTCCTGGAGGTGGAGGTGGGCCCCCGCCTTATGATAATGGGCCACCTTATTATGGTAATGGGCCACCTTATTATGGTAATGGACCACCTTACTATGGCGGCGGACCTACATTTGGTCTGGGTGGCCCATACCCCTATGGACAGTTTCCTCTTAGAACACCCTATGGTCAGTCCATACAAGGTCCCACAGGTCCTTACATGCCTTATCAGTACTATCAGTACCCGCATCCTAATCCGTAGCTTCCCTTTTTGGCTACTTAAGACCTACCTGATCTGTCTTGCTTGACCAATGACCCCATTCACCATAGAACTAATTGGCCACCCGTTCCGGTGAGACTTCCATCAGATATCCCAAAATTTGATGGCGAGCCGAGTGAGGATCCTAAAAATCACGTGATGACATACCACTTATGCTGTTCATCCAACTCCTTGATGGACGACTCGATCTGTCTTAGGTCATTCCAACAGAATCTCACTGGTTCGACTGCGAAGTGGTATATTGAACTACCACCCCATTCTTTCCCTGATTTTGGTTCTCTTGCTATGAATTTTTTGAGTCATTTCCAACTGCCTATACGTTATGAAACTGGTATAGAGATTTTAACCTCGCTTCGTCAAAATACTGCTACTCATATCTCAGATCATATACATGAGTGGCAGAAGAGACGACGTCTCATTAAAGGCACCTATTCCAGACCAGCTCCTAGCAGATTGGTTTACGAAGTCTCTCATTCCCACTATAGCTCGAGATGTTTCCATGGGAGGTGCTGTCACTGAAGAACAAGCCATCACCCGTGCCCATTTGCTAGACCTAGTCTATGCCCAATCCAACACATTGTTTGATATTCTTCCTTATGCCCCCCGTAGCACCTACGATCCCACAAAACCACCCAAGGGACCCCAAGCCGATGGCATTATTGGATCCCTTACCACCCAGCCTTCTTCTCAAACTGTTGGATCACCGAACCCACAAGGTTCTTACCCATCACCAACATAGGCTGGTCACGGTACCACCAAATCATCTACTCCTGCTGTCACTGAAGAGGTGAATTTTGTTTCATCAACTTCACCTCAAAATTCTGGTAGTAAAAAGAAGAACAAAGGGAAACCTAAGAATTCTTCCACCTAGCAGGAAGAAAAGAGCACCCCCGATGATACCAAACAGAAAAGGAAATTGAAGTATCATTTCCTACTGTGCGGTGATGATCACTTTTCTAAAGAGTGCCCCCATAGAGCCGAAGTTAAAAAGTTTCTTAAGGGAAAACCCACACCCACAGTTCTCAATGATCCCTTCCCTTCTCAAAATCAACATTCGATCGCTCACACTTCTTCTTCCCAAGGAGAAGCATCCACCACCGCACATGTTCTCATGATGCATAGCGAAACTATCAACTTGAAAACTCGTTCTTGTTCGTATGACTCCATTCCATCCAAAGAACCTATTGGAAGTAATACTGAAAAATCTTCCACCTCGATGCATGATGTCACCGTATCGGCTGCTCCTCTCACCATAGAGAAGCTCTCATTCGATTCAGTGTTACGTCCACCCAAGAGCATGATTAGAAAATCGGTTTTCAATCCTAATGCTTGAGCTGCTCAAAAATACAACATTGTAGAGGACCTCGCACAAGCTCCGTGTGCTATGTCGATGCTTGAAGTATTGCAAAACTGTCCTAATCAGCTCAAGACTCTCCTAGAGGCCTTCGCTGCAATTGACTCGATTTCATCGAATACCATCATGTTCCAGCTAGAATATTTCAAACCGAGGCTCTCCCATCAATTGGCATTTCAAGTTTCCACAAACATTGCTAGGAAGACAATCCATCGTACCATTTTGGATGAAGGTGCCTCTATGCCATTCATGTTGATCTCATGCTGGAGAGCCATTAGCTCTCCTGAGTTGAACAGTTCTCCTACCACTTTGAGAGCATTCGACAGATGTGGCTTTCAATCTCATGGGCTGTTACAAGCTGTAGCAGTCAAGTTGGGGGGCGAGACTGCAACCATTAACATAGAAGTGGTCACTGCCCCGTTGAATTATAACATTTTGCTTGGTTGTAATTGGTTTTATTCCATGACTGCAGTCGCATCATCTATCTTCCTCATAGTACAATTCCCCCATTAAGGTCGAATTGTCATAGTCGACCAACTGGATTTCTGCACACCTGACACCAATAATCACCTGGGCGATAATGTTCCTTCGATTGGACAATCTTTACAAAAGTATGAGAGTGTGAGGGTCGGCCTCCTTAAGGATTCATCCCTTATGGGCGTCTTTCCTACTTCGGATCCCCCAAACCATGTTGCCACGGTGAGCATGATGTCCTTGCAGATTTCATCTATCCCTAACTCCACTGATTCATGGCTTGTACCTGATGAAGACACCACACACCTGATTGGAGACAACATGCCTGTGTCACCCACTGAACTCACGTACGAGGCTATCCAATCAGCATCGGAGGATCACTTAGCTATGGCCTCCACCTCATGTTCTCTACAACGGACACCATCCAATCCTATGCTACATAATTTTCATTCTGACGAGTCCATTATGGAAATCATGAGTGCAGATGATCCTCTGTGGGAAGACCTCCACCATTGTTCATCTTTCCTTCCTTTCTTGGATACTATGGAGAACAACATTCACACCATATTTACACCGGACATCTACTCTGGCTCTCTATCCTCGATCCTCGCATGTCAAATGGACTCAGAAGGAAACTTAGCCAACATTGAGCCTACCACTTTGATAGAAATTTTGGTTACTCCTGGTGTAGTGGAACACATTCAGTTATGCCATAAGTGTTCCCCTGAAGAAGTCATCGCCGCCACGGCCTTATTCAAGCGATTCCCATATGTGTTTACTTGGACTTATGAGGAGATGCCTAGGATAAACCCCTCCATTGTTTTACACGAGATTAAAACCTATCCCAACGTCAAACCCGTCCTCCAAAAGTTGCGACCGGTACACCCTCAGAAGACTGTGACAATCAAGGCAGAGATTTAGAAACTCTTGAAAGCCGACTTTATCTATCCTGTCCCATTGACAGAATGGGTCTCAAACATCGTCCCTGTTAATAAAAAACAAGGGACCATCCGCGCTTGTGTCGATTATCGAGATCTCAACAAATCTTGTCCCAAGGACAACTACCTAACTCCCTTCATCGACTAGATTATTGACAATTGTGATGGAAGTGTCATTTTTTCATTTATGGATGGCTTTTCCAGATACAACCAAATTGAGATCCACCCCACCAACCAACAAAAGACTACCTTGATCTGTCCTTGGGGAACGTTTGCATATCATAAAATTTCGTTTGGCATTAAAAATGCTGGTGCTACATTCTAGCGGGCCATGTCGTATGCCTTCCATGATGTGAAGGACTTTGTGGAACCCTACATGGATGACCTCCCTACTCACTCAAAGCAGTGCGAGTTCCACTTAGATCATTTGACAACCATTTTCCTCAGATGCAGAAAGTACAATATATGTCTGAGTCCTCACAAGAGTATTTTTTGTGTCGAGTCTGGACTCCTCTTAGTCTCTATCGTCTCAAAAGATGGGATCCGTATTGATCCCTCGAAGGTGGAAGCCATTGTCTCCCTTCCACCTCCAACCAACATTACAGAACTTCAAAGTCTGCAAGGAAGAGCAACTTATTTATGGCGCTTCATTTGTAATTTGGCACAAAAGACGCAGGGATACATGAGATTGATAAAAAAAGATGTCTTGTTCATTTGGGATGACCAAGTTCAACAATATTTTGATAGTTTGAAACATGCCATTATGCATGACCTTGTGCTCCAACCGCTAAATTACTATCGAGATTACTTTTGATATCTTGTCGCTTCCGACACCACTATCGCCATGGTTTTGGTGCAGGAAGATGAGAGCGCCCAAGAACATGTGATATACTATGCCAGTAAAGGTCTTATTGACACTGAAACTCGCTATTCACATGTTGAGAAACTCACTCTTGCGGCAGTTATTTCCGTGCAGAAGTTCTGACATTACATTCTGCTTTGCACCACCACCATCATCTCCGATTCAAACCCCATGTACCACGTTCTAACTCGTTAGGTGCTTGGGGGAAAGTATTCACGATGGATCGTGATACTGCATGAATTCGATCTTCTTTTCAAAAAATCCAAGTCGAAAAAGTCTTTGGTGTTTGCTGAGCTCATCTGTGACCTCCCCCGTACTGATGTAGAATCTGAGCCCAATAACTCTTTTCCCGATGAGTCATTGTTTCTTATCAATACATCTGATCCGTGGTATGGATATATCACATTGTATCTTCAAACCCAACGTTTCAGCCCCGAATTGTCTCATGACGACCATCGTCGTAATCACTACCATGCAAAGTATTACCTGATCATTAGTGATACTTTGCACCATCATGGTATCAACTCTATTCTTCGACGTTGTCTGAATCATGACAAGGCTGAACATGTTCTGAATGATTGTCATGCTGGGGCGTGTGGCAGTCACCTCTCTGGGATGGCTACAACCCAAAATATTCTTGGCGTTGGATATTATTGGTCGTCTATCTTCAAAGATTGCATCGAGGCCGTAAAAAAATGTCCTCCATGTCAACATTTTCATACAAAAAAGTGCACCCATCCTTCCCCATTACACTCGGTTATTTCTGTTGGCCCCTTCGCTAATTTCGTATTGGTTATTTCCGTTGTCCCCTTCGCTAAAATGGGGCATCGATTGCATGCATTGTAATCCTACCTCGCCCGGGGGGCATAGTTACGTCATTGTAGCTGTGGACTACTTTACAAAGTGGGCCGAGGCAATACCTACATACACGAACGACAGAAAGACCATTGCACTCTTCATGTTTAATAATGTAATAGTGCAGTTTGGAGTTCCTCAAGCGATAATTACTGGCCATGGTTCTCACTTTATGAACCATATGGTTGATGAGTTCGGCGATAGATTTGGTTTTCTCCATGAAAACTCAACACCGTACTACCCACAGCGAACAGACAGGTCGATTCCATTAACAAGGTCTTGAAAACTATGGTCCAACGTATGGTGGGTACGCACAAGGCCAATTGGAATAACATGCTCTTCTCTACACTTTCGGCTTATCGAACCTCCATTAAAACTGCCACTAGATTTACCCCTTTCCAACTAGTGTGTGGATTGGAGGCGGTCCTTCCTATTGAGTGCAAGATTCCATCCCTCAAGCTCGCCATCGAACTTCTCCCAAACACTACTACCGAGGAAGAACATTTCCTCTACCTAGATATGCTCGACAAGACTTGCAGAGATTCCTCTCTTTCCAATGAGGCTCATAAGAAATGCATAAAAGCGGAGTACGATAAGTTGGTACAACCTTGCATGTATAGCGAGGGAGATTTGGTCCTCACATATGACCAAAAACATGATAAGATATGGGCAGGAAAGTTTGATTCCATGTGGCATGGACCTTACATAGTGAAACGCATCTTAGAGAAGGGAGCTTATGAGCTTGAAGTTTACGATGGGATATATTTGGGTGAGCCACACAATGGGCTCTACCTGAAGAGGTACTATGCCTGAGTCTTTCACGCATAAGTACTTTTGTATATACTGTACATGGCGTGTGTTTGTTTTTTGTGTGGTGTGATGCTTTCATTTTTGCATGTTTAGGTCTTGTTTCATTTCTTATACCATGTTTTGTCTGTGTGTGCATATGGAAATGTGTTATGGATTCACGGACGGTGCTAGCCGGCATACTTGTAACCTTGCTTCAGATGCTTGGGTACTCTATTCACCTACTAGCGAGCTCATCAGCTCAGGGGGAATGTGTCTAGGTTTTGTGACCAACAATGCTACAGAATATCAAGCAGTCATTGGAACCCTAACAGATGTTATTTCTTTGGGTATGGACCATGTTGTCATACACTTGGATTCTCAACTAGTGGTCTCTCATCTTAACCAAGTCTATGCCATCCACGATCCTATCTTACTCCATCTCTATAGACGAGTCCATCTTCTGGAAAGGTCCTTTGAGTCCATTCAATAGTTGCACATTCCATGAGATGTGAACACAGTTTCCGACTCTATGGCCAACTTCATCTTAGATTGGTACATTGCACACACATAAGTATATTTATGAATTGTTAAAAGTAGACATAACATGTAAATAACTCATTTTATAAGAAAACACATAAACAAGATCACACCATTCATCCATTTTAAAACACATAATGTATAAACTGTCGGAATGTATGTATATATATCATTATAAAAGTAGTGTTGGTACAAAATCTAAAGCAGAACGACTTTCAGTAAATCTCTACAAAATCTGAAGCCTCCTAGATTTTAGTAAGTAAAACAATCTGAGGCCTCTAAGCTCTTAGTACATGATAACAACATCAGGCCTAGCGCCTGGCACGTACACCCCTAGGTCTAACAGCTCTAACCTGCTGAGTATGGAAATAGTCAATTTCTCTCACAACCCTGCAAAGCAGCGCGTTGAAGCGTGTAGATGCTCCAACCGTATACACCTGCATGGGCCATGGTACCTCATCTACCATTAGCTCGGGAATGTCTAACGTCAACCCACTCAGGTTCGCGTAGACTCCATCCATCTATGTGATGGAAGCATGGATGGATAGATCCATGACTGCTCCCTCTACTCTCTCTCTCCTCACAAGAAGAGAGACTCCCACTGGTCGTATGGGGCCCACGTCTGCACACACATGTTGTTAACTCGTCAGCACTATAACAAAAAAATCATAAATGCACAAAACTTAAAAATACAAGGGTTATTGTTCTTACCTATGTCTCCCCATCCTGCTCCCTCGGGTAGTACCAAGTTTGGGTCATCTCTGTAGTCCGTACCACTGTACAGGTAATCCTCTACCATAAGTAACTGGCCCTCTAGCCAGCTGAAGAAGTTAGCTCCATATGAGATGATGGGGCCCCCACCATGTCGGGCCATCACCTCTGCCCATCTTGCCATGTAAGGATCCCTAGGATCCATATCATCCAACGGCACCTACAGGCGCAGAAGGGGAACCTGCTCCAATAAGAACGAGATCACTATCGATCCGTAGATGAACTATTTGAGCTCTCCTCACCGACACTTGGTCAGCTGAGCTCGAATGTTCACGAGGAGTCCCTCGCACTAGTTGAAGATCTTCGGAGACATGTAGTCCTTCGCATATAGAATCTGAGACCGAGTAGCCATGTTAGGAGCTTGACTCCCTGCTATCGTCGTAATGGTGAAAAGAATGGCCCACAATGGACGCTCTCGTACATCTTTTATGGGAATCTTCCCACTAGAATCACGAGCGTGAGAAGTGTAGTGCTATAGGATCATGTCCTCCACAATCCGATCACTTCCCTGTGATCAAGTAAGAAGCACAATGTCCCCCCTCTGGGACAATCCAGTCTGAAAGTAGATGTCCTCGACATCTATAGTAAGCACGTGCTCACCAATCACAAAATACTATTGAGCCGCATCCCAACATCTAAGCATATGCGTCAACAGGGGGATTTGGGCTCTCATTCCCTGGATCTCGAAGAACTTTAAAAGACCACAGTTCCTCAGCGCTGTCACACATAATGGATTGTTTGCAATTTGCATATCATCTACCTCATGCTCCCGTTCACACTACTCCAAGACTGTTTTGGATGCTTATAACCTACCAAAAGGAGAGTTTAAACACTGTTAATAGTCACTTCAACCACTGGAAGGTCATTTTTTGGGCTTGGTTTCATGGTTGGGATGGACGTGTCCGCCATCGCACCCCGTCAATTATGACAGTGCGACGCCGTCATAGTCCACCTTTGCGGGATTTGCGACAACCCAGGTTCATCGTAATTCCTGTAAAGGCCACTTGCGACGACCCGAGGATGCAATAGCCCTCCACAAATCCACTCAAAACCCAAAAAATTGGACCAAAATAAAAAATGTAAACCACTACAATTATGTTGGATCAAGTTTAGAGTTACCTGCTCCGGAGGGTGGGTGAAATGGTCGCTCGTAGCTCCCGAAATCGACAAGTGAAGTTTTGGCTCCAAATGGCACTTCTCCTCCCCAATTGGGCAAATGAAATAATGGTGACTCTATTTGACCTATTTTTCTATTTATAGATAAAAGGAATATTCTTTTTTCAAATATTTGATTCCTTTAGGTCATTTGCTATAGTTTAAATAATTTTTTATTGCATTTTGAACGCTTGGTTGACCATTAGACCTAGTTTTCGAGTGTACAGGAGTCATTAAGTGTCTTTTTATGCCCTTTTCGCGTTGGAACGATCATCTCAGGTATGAAAACCCCTTGTGTATTTGGTCGTTATCTTTTTGATTCATTAGATTGTAATTATTTAATGATAATGAGCTTAATCTTTGTTCTTTCTCATGCTCTTGAAACTATGAGAATAAGTTACCAAGTTACGATTTATCACTTTTTCGGGCTCATTAAACTCCTACAGAAAAGGAACCCCCCCCGGAGTCTATCTTTAAGCTCTTTTCAGGCTCTCGAAATACGAAAATATTGCCAAGTGAACTTGTCGCATTCATGCTTGTTAAAGAATTTGAATGGTCGTCTTCATGGTGATAGTTTACCCCTTTTTAGGACCAAGGGGCACTACTTACGAAAAAGGTATACTCCAGTCAATCATGACTGGAAGATTCCTCTCCCGCGTTGTTTTACCCTTTTTCAGGCGATGAGGCTAAGTTTACGAAAAAGGACCGTTGGAGTATTCTTTAGTTCTTTTCAGACTCTCTAAACATAAAATGACGATCACGTTTACCTTCTATGGACTCGTTAAATTTTCACATTGAAGGACCCGCCATGGGATGAACCCCTCCTATCCCACGTTCGAAAAATATTTGGGATTGGACTCATCTATGAGATGAGCTATACCGAGCATCTGGTTACCCTCATCAAGCTCATAAAAAAGACATGAGGCACTCATCGTTCATGATGGGGAAAAAGGAAATCTTTTATGTGACACCCCTTATTAGTGGCAGTACCTAGTCATTTCTTGAACATGGAACTCATTTTCATTTGCATACTTCACTTGGATCATCCGTTTGTCCTCGAGTTTCACCTATTTCCTGAGTCTTGCTACTCCTTTGAGTCATTCAGAGAACGCTTCCATCATCATTCGCATTAGGATTTGGTACCATAACTCGTCGAGTCAATACTGCGAAGGCATGCCATGTCCATGTTCAAGAATACTTTCATTATTCATTATCTACAGTCAATATCCCATCATGTCGGTCTACTCTGAGTCATTCTTGCATGTCACTATACCATCCGATCTTCTCTACACATCCTTTGTCGTGTTTCGTGTCGATGACGGGGGATACATCATGGCCCTCCTTCGATGGATTCATCCTTGTCAACTTCAACACATCATCTGAGGATTAAATCTAGAAACCAACCAAGTACCTTGGCCCTGCATGCCTCAATGGCAAGTTATCTTGCTTTCAACATGAGTTTACATCATTGACTCTTGATTGAAATATTTCATCTTGCGTTCAACTTCAACTCATTTATTCATGCTTGATGATATGTACTATGCTACCTTGGGGATCATTGACATTAATGGTGGTTTCCCTTGCACTTGTTAACGATATACATCAATGACCGGTAATCAAATGGTTACTACCATGTTCGACGCCAAGACATTTGTAATCACATGGATAGATTTGTTTCATTGCAGGTTCAGCTTGAAGACCTTGGGGAGTTATGTTTTACCCAGGTTGCGATGGATATTGTATTGAGTCATGTCACACGGATCCACATTTGTATTGGTCGTGGCTTTGTTATCATCATGGATCTACGCTTGTGTCTAATAGCCATGGTTGTGTTCAGTCGGTCATTACTACCATGGATCTGCATTGTATTGGTCGGTAGCCATGTTGTACGTCATATGAGATTGTGTACTTAGAGTCAGTTGTATTGCAGCAGCATCCTTCGTCCGACAAGCCATTGCCATTCATTCTGTCAAAGCATTTCACCTGTCCAAATTTCAAACAGCTTTATGTTTTGGGGGGCATTCTATTACACTTAAAATCCTACCATCATTAGATTCAGTGTATACATCCCTGAAGTTCCATTGGCTAAGTCATTAACCTGGAAGAGATACCAATGCATTCATGCTAGGTTTTGAGAGGTCGTCGCAGGCTACACTCATGCAATCTGCGACGTCGCATCTTGCTCTCTTGTAGGGTGCGACGATGTCAGTTAATAGGAAAAAATATCTTCTTCAAGCCCATTCTCAAATCCTTCTGACTTGGATCCTTATCCCTGACATCTTGGGAGAGTTGGCACTCGGTTCCTAACCTCTTGGAAGGATCCCCTATCTCTCTCCTACCATATCTCAACCTATCCTATCCATACCCTATCCACTTAGTCCTATATACGTGAAGCTCTACCCCTCTCCAAAGGGAGGAAGTCTATAGTGTCTACATGCTAGTCAAATCATCATTGAGAGATCTCTAACTCATCCATTGAGAGACTCACACTTCCTTGGGAGGATATGGTATTTGGCTTGGATGGAGAAAGATTGCTACGTTTCGCCTCGGTTGTAATCATTATTCTATGTAAATTCCCTATATTTACAGTAATATAAACGCTTTCCACCAATATTGTTGTGTTGATAGTATTGCGTAGTTTACTTGCTTAACTATTTACTTAGATCTATTATTGTATAGATTCTCTTTACTTGTTTGCATTGTTCTGTGAATCTTGACAGGTCTTGTAGCTGAGATCTGACGACCGCAAGGTGTGGAAAGGATTACAAGTTTAAGGTAAGACATATAGTGACTCGATCCTTAATTAGATCTAGGAAAGTAGTTTATAGTCTGTACTATTTGTTCTAGAATCACATTGAGCTAGGGAGATCCGGTTCGCATCCGCTCGAGTGGATTGTCCGTGAAACACCTTCCTTTCAGAATTACTGGATTTACTATCTAAGGATGATTAATCCTCAACCACTTATAGGATGGTTAATCCTCATCTCTTTAGGACATAAAATCCAGGGATGATACAATCCACTTGTCTACTTAGACAAAGTCTAAGGACCACACATCGACCTCATCATCGGTTCAGGTATCCTTATAGTCGACCTCATTGTCGAAACAGGTAACCTCATCATTGATACAAGTATCCTCATCATTGATACAAGTATCCACATCATCGATACAGGTATCGTCATCATCAATACAGGTATCCTCATATCATCATCGATCATATCACTCCCCCTTTCGAGGAGGGTCCTTCTAAAATACACCAAGATTGTCTCGGAAATACTCAAACTTTACTCAAGACAAAGGTTTGGTCAATACATCAGCAACTTGTTCGTCAGTGCTCACATACTCAAGCTTTATAGCTACTTTCTGCACCATATCATATATAGAAATATCGGATCTCTATGTGCTTTGCCTTATCATGGAACACTGGATTCTCAGTCATCTTGATACAACTCTGGTTGTCACATAAGAACACAGTGGGTTCCATCTCTAAGTCAAATAGTCCTGATAACAACTTCCAAATCCATATCGCTTCACAACTAGGAGAGAAAGCTACTGTGTATTCCGCTTTAGCTGTGCTGAGAGCCACACTGGACTACTTCCTGCTAAACCATGAGATCATAGCAGATCCCAGACAATAACATCCACCAGATGTGCTCTTTCTGTCTAAGACACTTCCAGCCCAATCTACATCTGTATATCCATACAATTTGAAATCATTATCTTCAAAATAATATAGACCAAAGTCTATTGTACCTTTTAGGTAGCTCATCACAGGCTTTACAGCTATTAGGTTAACACGTTTAGGTTGCACTAGATACTGACTCAAGGTATTCACAGCAAAGCATATATCTGGCATGGTATTCATTAGATACATCAATGACCCAATAACCTGTCTGTACTAAGTTACATCAACCAATTCTGACGATTCATCATCCAACAACTTCAAGTTGGAAAACATGGGAGTGGTCATGGCTTTACATTCCAACATATCAAATCTTTTCAAGATTTCCATAGCATACTTTCCCTAGTTGAGAAAGATTCCTTCTGGGCCTTGTCATACTTCTAGACCTAGGAAGTAATGCATCAATCCGAGATCTTTCATCTCAAACTCAGTAGCTAGCTTCTAATTGCTTTCCATGATCTGTTTCTCATTCCCTGTCAAAAAGAGATCATCCACATACAGTAATAGTATGACAAGTTCATCATCCATAACCTTAAGGTAAAGGTTAGGATCAACTTTACTTTTGGTAAAGCCCAAGCTTGTTAACAAGCTATCAATTCTCCCTCTGTGACTCAACATCATTCACATTCTGCATTGAGTGATCTTCTGCATATCTATCCGTTCCATCTCCCGTCAAATGGTTCTACTAATATGAGCATCAAGATCATTCGAACTCTATGGTGAGTTCCTTCTTGCATCCATCTAAGAGAAGAATGTCATCTATATATAGAAACCATAATCAACCTTGTAGCAAAGGTTGAAATCCGCATCACCCATGGTGATCATTAAGCTCATCAAATGACTATCGATCCTGGGTATTCGTACAAAGATTTCTTCAATCGTCTGATTCTCTATCGAATCTTGAGAGTTTGCTCGATTTGCACTTCTTCTTCAATTACACCATTAAGAGAATGGTATTGTCATCCATGAGTGTGTCTAGCCACTTGGAGCAAACATCTCGTCATGATTGTTAACACCCAAAAAGTGCTCACTAGCTCATTTCCTTATTCACATGACCCATTTGTCCACTTTTCCACCATTTGAGCCTCTGAACCCATCAAAAGGTCACCAAAAGACCATAATACACCATTTTTCCCCTCAAAAGATATATTTTTCCTCAAAAAAACATAAAAACCTCTCAAAAAGGGTCCAGAATTCCCAAAAATATTAAAAGGGAATAAAAATATTCAAAATATTCAAAAAAGGAAAAAAGAGAGAAAAATGTACCTAAACCATATTGGTCAATACCATTGGTTTCCTCAAAACCATAATGGTATTCCCCACCACCAAAAACTATACAAAGGTGGTAGGGGCTCCTCACTTTCCATCCATCCATCATCCTATCCTCATGCTGTCAAAATCTCTCATGAGACTTTTGGCCATTTTCAGCATATTGGAGAAGAGACCATTGGAGCTTGGAGCTACTCACCCTTGGAGTTGCTCAACACAAATCCTCACCATCTGAGGTATCTTAATACAAAACATTTATTCTTTTATTTCTTGTTATTTCCATGAATCGTTTTTAAATTTATTTGTTATATGCACATGTTAGTTTAGATTTAGATTTAATTCATAATCATTTTTGCTTTCTATATTGAAACTGCTATTACATTGTTGATAGGTGCCCATTACACAAAGCTTGGTTGCAAAACCAAGCCAACAGTTTTTGGCGACTCCGCTGGCTTCGAATTCTTAGATCTTGGTTTTTTGATTTAGATCTTAGTTTTTGTTACTTTTAAATCATTTTAATTTACAGATCTGCCATACTAGGCAGTAGATCCATTGTTGCTCTAGATCTTGGCCCTTTCTGTACCCTTTAAACAGCCCAAAACTTCAATTTTTGGGTTCGTTTTTCGGCAACATTTTTCCATTTTTCGCCTCGCGGCTTTTCGCCCGATAGTCACGTGGCTCATTGCGACCTCGCGGCCTTTTTCCGCGCTGCGTGCCGCGGCTTCGCAGCCTTTTTCCGCGCTGCACATCGCGGCTTCGCGGCTTTTTTCCGCGCTGCACATCGTGACCTTGCGGCTTTTTTCCACGCTGCACATCGTGGCTTCACGGCCTTTTGCCGCGCTGCAGATCGCGACTGTGCGCCCGAAACCCGCGATGTAATTTTCTGGCAGCGCGGCTCAACTTTCAAACGACCATATCTCCCTCTCCCGAACTCCGTTTGAGACGATTTGTTTTTTCAAATTGGGTGTTTTCGATCAAGGAATCCAAATATCCTATTAGATTTAAGAAATTTTTCATAGAAATTGCTCTAATATTTTATTTTAGTGTTATTTATCACTTCAGTTCACCTATTTTGGCCCATATTTTCCAGCATTATTTTTTTCTGCATTTTTACAGCCATAGTGAATCATTTTCTATTTATTTATGCCCCATTAAAAAGTCTTTTAAAAATTTTCAGTAAGTGAAAGACAAAATTTCAGCACTATTTTTAGATCATAGGTTTCACTTTAAATTTGCTCAATAGTTTTCCCAAGCAAGTTTTTGAGAAATCCATTTACTTCTTGAAATTTTTATGTTATTCGCTTTCCTTTGAAATTATTTCAAAAATCCATCATTTTTGAATTGTTTTTAAAGCATTTACATTTCGAAAAATGCCTTTATTTTTTGCAAATTGGAAACGTCTTATTTTTTCATTTGTAATTAATCGCCCAAGCGAGGCAAATGATTTTTAGTTAAATAATCACACTTGCACCCACTTTGCCACATTATTTAAACTGAGCCTTAAAATCTACCTTAACTCAACAAACTTTTTAAACCCACTTGGGGAGCACTTAAAAGAATCTTGTAGTTAGGTAGAATTGAGGGGATAGGTGTACAAATAACACCCCTCAATTATTTACATTTGAGACATAGTGGTTGTCCTCTACGGTACCAAAATCCCTTATAATTTTGACACGGTTATCAACCAATTTATCAGGAAGGCCTCTCCCTTAGGAGGGTTGAAGTAGCCAGACTGGTTCTTGAAGTCCTAGTGGAATACCGCAATCCATTCAGTAATTGAAAGATACCTTTCGAAGTTCTCGGTGTACACCTGTACGAGGGTACAACGGCGATAGGACCAAACTGCAGATTCACCCAACCGAACGTGTCATGAACGGGGTATCCTAGTTGCCATTCTTTAGGATTGTCTACCCGGTGTCCCTCCCGGTAGGGGGATATCTATCCGTTGATTCAACACTCTATATTGTCTGACTTGGATTTCATCACCTTGCAGAGAATATCGTTTTTTGACTCACAATACTTCTAGTTAGGTGTTTGCATGATACAATACCCACCTTTGGTCTAGTGAGCACCACTTTTTTCTAGGAACTGTTTGACTTTTGGTATTCTGACCACTTTTTTGGATCCCTCCACTTATTATAGCACAGCTGTTATAATAAGTGCTTTTGAGGTTGGTTGTTGGCCTGAAAGCCATTATTTTTTCACTACTCTCTTGCACACATTGTTGCACTAGGGTTTCAAGTATTTTACATCACCACTATCCACTGGAATTTTTATACATTTCTCACCATTGAGAATTTAAGACAGTCCCACCATTTTCAGGGTGAACCCCCTCAGTTCGGTTCCCTTGACGCGAAACGTCATCAGCATAGAAAACCATCATCCGATTCTGATGTGCCTCACTTCACATTTGATTCTGAGGCTGAATCCGAACACCCCACTGAAACATCACCAACCAACACCATGGCTGGATCACAATACGATCCCCTTTTCACCAGTACTATTGGAGATACATCGACAAACCCTACTACTACTGTGCCACCCACGGTAACAACAACACCATTAGGCATGCCTAATATAGGGGTCATTCCCCCTTTATGTATGCCCAACATAGGGCCACCACCTGTTATGGGTATGCCCAACATAGGGGTCACACCCCCTCTCATTACCAAAACCCAGATCCCAGGAATTCCTGGCACTATTCCTAACCCCTCTGCAACCCATGTTGCACTTGGGAGCGCTAGCCTTTCCCACACCACATCGGTTGGAGCACGCATACCTTCCATACCTAGCATACCCTTAGGGGCCACTGGACCACTACATAATGCTACCATTAACGGTTATGTCCCATCCACTACATCACACCCCTCGGCCAGTCTAGCATTTCTGGCAAGTTTGAATTTTTTAGACTTGGCAAGACTAACTAATGATCCTATTAGACATGACCCCACTTGGCCTTCCATGCCCACAAAGCTTCCCTCGGACATCCCGAAGTTTGAAGGAAAACCTGGGGAAGATCCCCAAAACCACATAATGTCATTTCACCTATGGTGTTCATCTAACTCCATAGTGGATGACTCCATTAGACTAATACTGTTGCAATGAACGTTCACTGGCTTTGCAGCCAAGTGGTACATTGAACAACCACATGGGACCCACCATACATTTACGTCCCTCGCCTCCACTTTCCTTCAGTTTTTTCAGCTACCTGTACGCTATGATGCAAGAGTTGAAATACTGTTGTCTTGTAGACAAAACACAGTTACCCACATCACTGACCATATCTATGAGTGGTGCAAGTGTTGTAGCCTCTACAAGATAAAACTAGACAACCGTATATTTTTGGATTGATTTTTCCTCTATATACGGTCTTCCAGAAGGATGGTAACTCTAGGAGGTGAATCTTCTTCATAGATTTCTTCAAGTTGGCACTTCCTAGATTTCTTGATAGCTGCTTCTTCATCAAATGTTACATCTCTACTTATCTCCATATGATGAAAACCAGGTATGTAAATTCTAAAAGCTTTGGATGTTTCACAATATCCAACAAATATTCCTTTCTTACCAGAGGGATCCAACTTGGTTCTCTTTTCTTTTGGAATGTGAATATACACAGGACATCCAAATATTTTGAGATGACTTACCTCAGGTTTCTTTCCTGTGAACACTTCTTCTAGAGTCTTAAATTCAAGAGCACTATGAGAAAGTCTATTTTGTACATAGACAGTTGTCCTGGCTGCTTCAGTCCATAGATACATGGGAAGATCTTGATCATGTATCATAGTCTTTACAGCTTCCATGATAGTTCTATTCATTCTTTCAGCAACCCCATTTTGTTGGGGATTGTAGGGAGTGGTTAGTTCCCTCTTGATTCCAGCTTCTCTACAAAAGTCTTCAAATTCCTTTGAAGTATATTCTCCACCATTATCTGTTCTGAGAATCTTGATTTTATTTTCTGAGAGATTTTCTATTCAGGCCTTGAACTCTTTGAATTTTCCAAAGACTTCATTCTTACCTTTTAGAAATAATATCCAAGTTTTCCTTGAATAGTCATCCATGACTGCGACATAGTATTCATATCCACTCAAAGATGTGGAGGGAATTGGTCCACATACATCAGAGTGTATTAACTCCAAGGTACTTTTAGTCTTTGTTTCACTCCTAGGAAATGGGTTCTTGATATTCTTCCCTTTTGCACATCCTTTGCATGTGCCATCATGATCAATCTTTAAGTCTGGCAAACCTATAACTACCTTTCTTACATGAGGTAGTGCCTTGTAGTTAATGTGAGCAAGTCTCCTATGCCATAGTTCATTTGGGCTAATGGTTTCATGAACAAGAGATGCTTCTGGAAGGCCCTTAAGTTTGTACAAACCTCCTTCTTCTTCACCAATGATAATTGCATCCTTGATAGATTTTCCTTTGGACCACATTAATACTTGTCCATCAATGAATGCAACCCTATAGCCTTTCTTATCCAATGCTGAGATGGATAACAAGTTCTTCTTCAATCTTGGTACATACAATATTTCTTTCATTTTCATGGAGGTACCAGAATCAAGCGTGTAGCTTGCTTCACCAATTCCCTTGATGGGATATTGAAAGTCATCTCCTAGAGATACCTTTTTTGGAGAAGTTTTTTCTTCAAGACTTGAGAGAGTCTTTTTCTGACCTGTCATGTGCTTTGAAGCACCACTGTCAATAAGCCATGTATCTTCTACAGGAGTTATAGATCCAGAGAGTGCGGAGAAAAGAACATATTCTTCTGCATCTTCTTCTTTATTTCTCCTAGATCTTCTTTTGAAGAAGGTCCTTTCTTCTTCTTCTTATTCACTTCTAGGTCTTTTATTGTGAGGCCTTTCTTCCTCTTCTACTTCTTCTTCACTATCATCTTCTGCAAGATGTGCTTGATGTATTTTGTAATGAGAACCCTTTTTCTTCTTTAGAGGGAAATCTCTAGCAAGGTGTCCTATTTTGTGACAAGAAAAACATTGGAAAGAGGAGTAATCTCTTCTTTGAATAGTTCCTCTTTTCTTTTGAAATCTATGTGGAGAATGAGACTCCTTGTGACTATTCCTTTTGGAGTAGGATTGATTCCTTCTTCTCTTGGTGTGGGTGGCCAAGGATTGGTCATCTTCTTTGAGCAAGGCTTCTCGGTTTGCAACCCTAGCCTCTTCTTGTACACAATCCTCCCAAACTACATCAAACTTCATACTTTCTTTTTTGGCACACATAGTTTGTATGAATGACTCCCAAGGTCTAGTGAGACCATTTAGAGCTGTCATCACAAGTTCATCTTCATCAAGAGTATCACCAATGGCATCTAGTTGCTCCTTGATTTGGGAGATCCTTGAGAAGTAGTCTTTAATGGATTCTCCTTTGTGCATCTTGGTACTCTTTAACTGAGTTTTTAGGTTCATCTTCCTATTGATGTTCTTTCCTTCATACATCCTTCCTAGGTCATCATACATTTCCTTTGGAGTCTTCTTGGAAGCCACTTGGGGAATCAAGTGGTATTTAATAGAATCAGCTATGATTCTCTTTGCCCTAATCAAATCCTTCCTATGCTTCTCTTTGGCTTCATCTCCTTCAGGTTCTGCAACTTCATCCTTGATATAATGAGCAAGGTCATTTTCTTCAAGAATGAGACCAATTCTGTATTTCCATGCTCAAAAATTTTCTATACCTTCTAGCTTGTCTTCAAGCTTAGTGTTTGGAGCCATCTTCTCTTGGAGGAGTCCAAGAGATAAGAGATAGGGTAGTACTTACCCGGAAACTTTAACTTTTCACTTTTCCGGATCTGCAACAGAATTTCTGGTTTATCACACTTTTGGTAAAACTAGGGTTTGACTTTCCTAGAGTTCTACCCAACCAAAAACCTTGATCCAAGGATCAAAAGATAGATCTTTAGAAGGGCTATTCATCCATGCAACCATAATCCAAAAAATACTAACTTTTGCAGAAACCCTCATTTTTGGAGAGAGAGAGAAATATAATTTCACCTTGTGAAAGATGTTTTATTCAGGCTAGCTCTGATACCATGTTAAGTTTAAACCAAATATACTAGCAAGATCACTGAAAGAAACATAATCACAAGATAGACACAGAAATTACCCTGGGAAACCCTCATGGGGTAGAAAACCTAGCAAAGCTTTCCTCAATAAGATGATCAACCAAAATACAAGATGTGCTCCAAGACTTGTCCTTCTTCTCTACCTTCCATGCAGATCTCCCAGACACAAGTGCGCCACTTTCTGAGTTTCGGAGGTGTGTCAAATGAGGAGCTCTCCTCCTCTATTTATATTAGTTCCCGACTGACCAAAATCCCTAATGGGGCCGACCTCTCCTGGAGAAGTCTAATAACCCCTAAAATATAAACTCAGGGCCGACCCCCACATGGTGGGTATAATAACCCTAGTTACCACAAACCATCGGAGGAATAAACATCTTCGGATACATAATAGAGTCACCTCGGAGGGACAAAACATCTCTGGAATAATAATGTACAAATATAATATTCTTAGAAGTTACAATATTCAACATTCGGCATATGTTGAGAGGGTGAAATCTATCATGCTTCAATGTAGGATCCATTATAAACAAGAAATCCAATAGGCTATCATCGAAGTTGAGTTTAGGGACCACCCTTTAAATACTGAGAATGATTTTAGAATTTTTTTCTTCCTTTATAATATTTTCACTTTGGTGGACTACTTCTAGGAGGGATAGATAACCATATATTGCATTTTACTCCTCTAGGGAGATTTTTTCCCTATCTAGATGCATATAAGACTTATTCCTAGAGGCCAATTCATTTCTTTAGTCCATTGTCTTTTCGATAGATGTGTACCTCATGAAAAAGTGGATGATTGAGTGACCCCTTGAATTTGTCTCACTTTGAAACACCTTTTATTTTTGTAAAGTTACACTTATATGGGTACTTAAATAATCAACAAAGATGAAAGATTGGGAAACTCAAGAGATAGGAAAATGTATAAATAAATATTACTAAAAGGAGAAGGGGAATTTTGGCTCTGAGATATTCTGAGACCATTGGGAACTTTTGTGGAATTAATATGAAGAAGCCTCTATTTTTCCCTTTTGATTTTGGAAATACTTGATGTTTCAACATTTGAATGTTTTAATTCATTTGATATTCATGCTAGGTTGTTTTATGAAAATTCTTATTATGTGTATGACTATTATGCTCATGTTCGTCACATTTTCTCATTTGGATACATCTCAACTTATTTTCCCAATTAGTAGTTGTTGATTTTGGCTCAATAAAAGTAAGAGTTATCTTCCTTGATTTTTTTTCAATATTAGATATGTATATCTTTCTTTCCTTTCAAAAAACTATTTTTATGGGATTTTTATAGCACTTTGGGATACCATATTATGATAAATAGAAAGAGGCAGCTGAGACAATCATATGTGCACTACCATTGCTATGATTTTGAAAGAAGATCACATCATTTCCCATTCATACTACAATGGCCATCTATGTCATAATGCCACAATGAGCTTTATAATCTATATATTTTACATTATATGCTCAACTGATTAAGAAGAAAGATACAACTATAAATCAAGTAATATAATTGAGAAAGGTACAATTATAACATGGTGCTCACATAAATTGAATAACATTAACATAAACTATTATAACTCCTATTTAAACAAATTTTATGCTTATTTTAAAGTTTTTAAGGGCATCTAGGACACTCATCATTGCACAGGGGTTTTGTCTATTAAGGATATAAAAATTTCCATTAAGCATCCCGTTAAAGACAAAGGATACATTGAAGGATACCAAGCGGAGACATTAAAGCTTGGGATTTTGACCATGGTGTTGTAGAAAAGGAACTCATATGTATCACCATTTATGTGCAATACCCCCACTTTTGACTTGGAATGTATTTAATCAAATTATGTAAATGATGTGAATATGCTAGATTGGATTCCTAGTGAAAATCTCAAGGCCAATCCTCGACTAGTGAATGGCTAGGTATGGATGATGTATATATTTTTATTTAGACCGTATGGTTTCCTTATCATGTCAATTCAAAATATATTTAAATATTATGCTATAAATAATAAAATGGTCCAATATGGCTATGTAAAGAGCACTGGAGGGGCTATGATTCACCATAGGGGGAGAGGAAAGGAAACATATGGGAAACTAAATCATTTGTTTCCAAGTGTCAACCTTAGAACTAATCTAAATTATGCCATGTGCTTTAAATGAGCCAATTACCTTCCCTTGACTATCAATCCTAATCATTGAATGCATGTGTGAGGTTGGTGGGAAAAGTCACTTGATGTAGTTATTGAAGCATGGGGGTGGTGATAGTTTAGTCAACTATCAGAAGTCCTTGTATTCTATGGTTAGAAGTCATGTTAGTTGTCATTTCACCATCATATCATATCCCTTGGAGTAAAAAACCATTCTATAATTCTCGCATGCGCATTTATACACTACGTAGAGTTTTCTATTGTTGTTCATGTCCATTACCAGACTATGTTTAACCCAAAAATTTGAATTGAGAGATAGAGCTGTAGTTTTGGAAGGAAAATAGATGGTTGTAGGTGAGCATAGATGTTGGGAAAGTTGGGAACCTTTACCCATTGAGTTATTCTAATTTTGTATGCTTGAGAATCCATGAATTAATGTTGCAGGAGGTTCTCCAATAGCATACAATAGGTTGGATTCTTAATGCACATACTAATAAGCATTGTAAGGGTTGGATTTCTTTAGGGAACTATGGATTAGTGAAGGGAAATGCCTTCCTTGTGATGTTTGGTGAATTTAGAAGGAGTTCCATGGTTGTGATGGTTTAGTGAGATCCTTGTAGAGATTTGGATGAGTTTTTTTCTAAGCATAGACAACAGAACGGGTTGTGGGTTGAGAGAGAGAAGATTGATGATGTTTTCTTTTCCCTGGTGGCCCCATATCCCATATTGGGGATGGCCTCTCAATAGAAATAGTATATGTTATACATAATTCTTATGGTTGGGTGGAAAATTGCTCTTACATAGTCGGTTGCTTGGATATTCTTTGTGTAAAGATACGTATTATTTTGTATTTGAATTTGCAATGCTTTAATTGATGCTTGTAATGATTAAGCTTGCATATGCATACTCTATGTGTGTAGATATTTTATTTATTATGTGTATTTTAATTATGCATCTTCACACATATTTTTATTGATATGAATTCATAATTATGGTTATGGATGAAATTTAGAAGCCCATAATCAGTTAATATCCCATTTTGTTGGTTAGATTGAGGGATGTCGACATTACAGAGTGGTATTGGATCTTTTGGTTATAATACTGAAGCTGTATGGGACGAAAATGCACAGCTACAAGCAAAAATATGAGTTGTAGATGAACGACTCCTATGAGAACTTGTGCTTTCACTTGTTAGATGTTATTTTAACCAAACTGCAGGTTAGCTCTGTGGTTTACTAGTGGGAGAGGTAGAATGGTTGATGAATTTTTTTGGAATTTGTAGATTCAGTGGTGCAAAGATTCTATTCTATTGCACAATAGATAAAACCTAGAGTTGGGGAAAAATGGACAAAGTTAATTTGGTAATAATCCCCTTATTTCCAAATTAAAATTTGGCACAATTTTGAAATTTTTGAAAAATTTGGGAATTTTTTAAGTGGCCCCCACCTATTCCACGTGGATGGGTGACATGAAGGATCCGCATGGTTTGGAGGTATGATGTGAACCAACCCTATCATCACCTAAGCACTAGAATTCAACCTAAGGGCTTGTAGTAGCTTAACACCCTTGTGCTAGACCAAACGTACCAAGTAACCAGAGTTAATGAACCAAGGGATTAGCATATGGAGATCTGACCATTGGGCATTAGGGAAGATAAATGGCCGATGTTGATATTGCATAGGTAACTTCTGTGATGGTTAATAATAGGCAGATGGAGATCTGACTGCCACATGGAAGGAATGATAGATGACGAGGGATCATAGCGCATTGAAAATGTGCATGTTGTTTAACAATAGGTGGGTAATACATTTGGATGATATCACGTTGACCATGTGTTTCCTTTTTAGTGGAGATGAATCATAAATTTTTTTCCAAAACTGTTTTTGCGGAGAGTTGTTACCACTTCTGGTAACGAGAAAACTACCGACACTTTCATGCCCAAGGACAATTGCTATGTTGACTTGGAAGCTAATGGGGGAGAACCTAGTCAGGTCACGAGTTGAAAAGTCAAACCCATTTAACACATGGACATGCACGTGTTAGGACAAGTCATAACCCTTTCTAGGTCAACAAAAAATGACGTCAAACTTATGCACTCGATTGCACAAAATCAAATGATTTAAAAAAAATGAGGGGGCTTCCCTCTATCCACCCTATAGTGACAAGCTCCATTAACCCCCATTATTTTTTTCATAAATCTACAAAGTGTGTTATGGATTTTAATCGCAGTTGCTGAATAATATTAAAATTAGGCAATATTGGCAATTTTGGAGCATTGTAATTTTTTGCTCATGAATAAGAAATGGGTATACTTATAGTCATTGGAAAAATTATCCAAAGGGAAATAATTGTATAGATTCAAATTCTTGATTGGTGATTCGAATGTTTCTATAATTGATTAGAAAAGTGCCTATATCCATAGTTTGACAAAAAAATCAATATGGGTATTTTCCATAATACATGATAATTGTTTTTTTGATTTTATGACGATGTAATAAATCTAACAAATGTATTTATATGAAAACTTTTACAGATTCAAAATTATATCATAGACAGTTAAGGTTTCAACATGCAGTATAGTTTAGTTAAGAACCCTTGATCTTGATTGGTCCAAGAGAATCATCATCATGGATGATGCATAGGATCTCTATGAAGCTAAAATAGATGTAATGGGAGAGAAAATACATGTTGAGAATCCAAAGAAATAATATGATGTAGGAGAAACCAAGTGACTCCCCGAGACATTACATAAACTATGACTCGGATCCTAAGTGTGGAACTGCAGAGTTGTAGAGAAGACAATGAGAGGATGATTAGAGATCAAGAAGAACAAAATTAGTTTAATGCAACTATGCTCCAAAGTATGAAAAAAATTCAGAGGATGATTAACTCTGGACATCACTCCAAAAATAAAGAAAAGAGTGGGAGTAGTTCAAGGAGGAATTCTCACAAGAGGTATTTTCAATTGGAATGCATTGTAAGCCATTGGACAAAAAAAGGCATCTACCAATAAATAGACTTTGAAAGTGGTTTTAATTATGTTTAAATTGTTGTTAAGAGATGCAAAATTTTTCCAAAATATGGATCATTATTAAATAATCTTTGAAAATGTTTTTGGATGTCTTGAAATTGTTGTTAAAAGTTGCAATTTTTTTAATCAAAAGTAGTTTTTTTCCAGAAATGGTTTTGGAATACATATCACCAACCTACTTGGATGCATCTTAAATCAATTGGAATGCATTGTATGCCATTAGACACAAAAACGACATCTACCAACAAATAGTCTTTGAAAGTGCTTTTAATTAGGTTGAAATTGTTGTTAAGAGATGCAAATTTTTTGGATGTGTTGAAATTTTTGTTAAAAGTTGCAAACGTTTTACCAAAAGTAGTTTTGTTTTGTTTTTTTTTTTTTTTTTGGAAACGGTTTTGGAATGCATATGGGATATAATGGTGTACCATTTTTGTACTTACCATATTGTTCATAGAAGCTTTATCAATAATTTCCTTGCATAGCTTGTGTTGACACTTACAATGGGTTTTGGAAATGATAAGATTTTGTAGTGTTCTTATTTCTCATTATTAAAGTTAGTTGCAACATCTATTTTTCTCCTACTTCAGAGTCAATTGTAGTTTGGTAATATTCTTGAGTCATTGTTGCTTTATTTAGTGGCTTTGGGGTTTAGTGAACAATCTTAGGCATTTTTATTTTTTGTACAAAAAATAAAATCTAAGTTGTTCTTAAGCTAACTTTCATTGTCCTCTTCTGCTTTGCCACCTCTCAAATCATCTTGTCCTCTAGAATCTGACAATGTAATATCTTGAATATCTTGTTGGAGCACTTTCTTCATCCTCTTGCATGTTTGCTATTTTTTTGTAGTTACATAAATTGTTTACTATACTTTTGTACAAACATGAGTTTTTTCCTTGAAGTTTTGAATTGTATAAATGTTTTTTCTCACAATTAAGAGAAGGAATTTGGAATTTAGATGTTATATCATTTTTTATTCCAATTTTATATTCACTTTTCCCATTTCCCTTATCTTCAAATTTACCCCTATTTCTTGAAGTTTTGAATTGTATAAATGTTTTTTCTCACAATTAAGAGAAGGCACTTGGAATTTAGATGTTTTATCATTTTTTATTCCAATTTTATATTCACTTTTCCCATTTCCCTTATCTTCAAATTTACCCCTATTTCTTTATCTAGTCTTGTCCTAGCCTTGCTTCAAAATTTTACAACATTGGTTCTCCTCCCAAACTTCGTCAGAAAGGATATCAACTTAACTTTTATTTTGGGCAATAGTTAGGATTCAAGGGATTTAGGATAATCATGATTAGGCATACCTTTGCTAAAGTTTCTTCCATGATTGTAGATACATGGATATTATAATATATTAGGAGGAGAAAAAACTAATTTGTATGAGTATCAAGGTTTTAGAAAAAATATTACATGATAGATCACATCTTCATACTTTCTTCTATTATTGAGGAGGTTATTCAATGGTAATTCCAAAGTCTTTTGTTGTTTTGTATATTTTTAGAAATATTTTGACTTAGTCTTGAGGGCATCCTTGTTCTAAAGATTGCAAGACACTTATAAGCTTAAGTCTCTCATTTTGATTTATTTTAGGATCTATGACACAATCGTACGATGGATCTTCACCTGAAAAAGTTTTTCTCACCTCATTAGGAGCATCATTGTGGTAGAAAAGGCTATCTTTTTCTACCACATTGTTGGGATTTACAATGACAAGCTAAATACATATCTTAGGGAGAACACTTTTAGAAATGAAGGTTGAATCTTACATCATGTCTTGATTTCCATATTCACATTTAAAAATAACATGTTCCTTTTGGCTTCCTCCCTCATGGAACCTTAGAGGTACATGGATGTTTTCACTAGCTTTTGTCATCATCTTGAATACTTGTAAGAAATAGATTTTGTCTTCTTTCTTTATGGGCGTAAAGTAGAGATCACTGCATCCTACATATTGTAATACCCTTAGTTTTGACAAGGAATTATTAAATCAAAACTATGTAACTGATCTGATTATGATAATATGGTTTCCTAGTGCAGAGCTCAAGGCCAAGGCCCGACTAGTGAATGGCTAGGCATGTATAATGCAAATATTTCTATATGGACCATGTGGTTCACTTGTCATGCTAACTTGAAATCTATGTAAATATTAAGCTATAAAAATAACAAAATGGTTCAAAATGGTTGTGTAGAGAACCAGAGGGTCTATGATTCCAAATAGAGGGGAAGAGGAAAAGAGGCATATGGGAGATTAAATACTCTATTTCCAAGTGTCAAACTTAGAACTCATCCAATTATTGTTGTGTGCCTTAAATGATCCAATTACTTCTTTTTGAATATTAAATCCAATCATTGAATGCATGTGTGGGGTTGGTGGGGAAGAACTCATTCAATTGTTGTTTTGTTCCTTAAATGAGCCAATTACTTCCTTTTGAATAATAAATCCAATCATTGAATGCATGTGTGAGGTTGGTGGGGGAGATCCTTTAATGTAGTTATGGAAGCATGGGCTGAATGTACTTCTATGATAGTTGTAATCTAGTCTGTTCTTCAATGGTCACCAGTTATGTGAGTTGTCTTTTCATCATTCTCTCATATCCTTTGGAGTTTGCCACTAATTCCATCATAGATATTTACACAATGTTGAACTTTCTCTTGTTTCTCTCTCCATTCCATCATCATTACGATATTGAGCATCAACTAGAAATTTGAACTTGGTAGGAGAATTCCAAATTTTAGGGAAAAGAGATGGTTGTAGGAGAGCATAAGGTTGGGCAAGCTAGGAAGCTTTATCCGTTGAGTTGTTTTGCTCACAAATTCTTGAGAATCCATTAACTAATACTATAGGAGCTTATCCAATAGAATAGAGCAAGTTGGACTCTAACTGTCCACATTTCTAAGCACTGTATGGGTTGGATTTCCTGAGGAAACTGTAGATCAATTCAGGGAAATCCATTCATTGTGTTATGTGTGGAAGTTGGAAGGAATGCCATAACTATGATGGTTGAGTGAGGTTTTTGTAGAGCTATGGATGAGGATTTTTATAAGAATTGAGACCAAAAAGGGTCGTGGGATGAGAGAGTGTTGACGGACAATCCACTCGACCAGAGGCGAGTCGGATCTCCCTAGCTCAACGCGAGTCTAGAACAAATAAAACAGACTACAAATGTGTTTCCTAGATCTACTTAAGGATCAAGTACTGGATGTATTACCTCTTTGATTCACTATCCTTTTTCTCGCTATGTTCCTCCACATCTCACGGTCGTCAGATCCAAGCTGCAAGACTTGTCAAGACACAGAAAAGAGAAACGAGTAAAGAGCATCTATACAATAAGAGATCTATGTAAACAGTTAAGAAGGTAAACAACACAACATCATCATACATAAGAGACAATATTGGTGGAAAGAATTTGTATTACTACAAATAAAGGAGTACATGATAGAGATATAGAACTACAACCAATGACTTAACGTAGCAGCCCTTCTCCACACAAGCCAATTGCCAAGCCCTTCCAAGGATGCAAGAGAGTCTCCAAGAGGTGAGTGAAAGTGTCCAAGAGAGATTTCACCAACATGTAGATACCATAGTCTTCCTCCCTAAGGTAGATTTCACCAGCATATGGATACCTCAGTCTTCCTCCCTTTGGTATGGGAGTGAGCCTCATATATATAGGACTAAGTGGATGAGGCTATGGATAGGATAGGATGAGAGATGGTAGGAGAGAGATAGGGGATCTTCCCAACAGGCTAGGGGTTGAGTACCAGCTCTCTAAGAGATCAGGGATAAGCCCCCAAATGGGAAAGCTTCGAGAAGATCTCAAAATGGCTATTTTTTCCCATTAACAGACCTCATCGCACCTTGCTATGGAGCAACCTGCGACGTCGCATGTTGCTAGTGTGCAACCAGAGACGACCTCTGAAAAGGTTGTACAAACTGAGTACAAATCCTCTAAAATGAATACTTGGTCCAGATGACTTCAGGGATGTATACACAATGGTCAAGATGATGACATTATCACAATGGTCATGATGACAACACTTGGTCATAATGACGGTACTTGCAATGGTCATGATGATGACACTAGGTCATGATGACGACACTTGTGACACTTGCACAAGGGTGACGACATTTTGGTGTAACAGAATGCCCCCCAAAGCATGAAGATGTTAAGGATATACAAGTGAAATGCTTTGATAGAAAAAATGGCAAAAAGACTTGTCGGATGAAGGACGATGCTGTAGTACAACTGACTCTAAACTGACAATCTCATATGTAGTACAACATGGCTACCGACCAATACATTGCAGATCCATGGTAGTAATGACCGACTGAACAAAATCATGTCTACTAGACACAAGCGTAGATCTATGATGAGATGATAACACAGCCATGACCAATACAAAAGTGGATCCGTGTAATATGACTCAATACAAACTCCATCGCAACCTGGGTAAAACATGACTCCCCAGGGTCTTCAAGCTGAACCCGCAATGATACAAATCTATCCATGTGATTACAAATGTATTGATGTCGAACATGGTAGAATCCACTTGATTACCGGTCATTGATGTAAACCATTAACAAGTGCGAGGGAGATCACCATCAATGTCAATGATTCCCAAGGTATCACAGTACATATCATCGAGCGTGAATAAATGAATTAACGTCAAACGCAAGATGAAATATTTCAATCAAGAGTCAATGATGTAAACTCATGATGAAAGCGAGGTAACCTACCATTGAGGCATGCAAGGCCAAGGTACTTGATTGGTTTCTAGATTCAATCCTGGGATGATGAGTTGAAGTCGACAAGGATGAATCCGTCGAAGGAGGGCCATACTGAATCCCCCATCAATCGACACGAAACATGACAAAAGATGTGTAGAGTGGATCGGATGGTACAGTAACATGTGAGACTGACTCAAAGTAACAACGGCATGGCGACGTGTGTACTGACTGAAAATGATGAGTGAATGTGTTCTTGAACATGGGCATGGCATGACTTGGCAGTATTGACATGAGAATGATGCAAAATTCTAATGCAACCGATAGTGGAAGCTTTCTCCAAATGACTCAGAGGAGTAACAGGACTCAGAAAGTAAACGGGGACTCATAGACAAATAGATGACCCAAGTATCGGTATGCAAATGCAGACGAGTGCCATGTTCAAGAACAACTATATACTGCCACTAAGGTATGTAACACAAACACTTTCCTTTTTCCCCATCATGAATGATGAGTGCCTCACTTGTTTTTTAATGAGCTTGATGAGGGTAACCAGATGCTCGGTATAGCTCATCTCATAGATGAGTCCAATCCCAAATGTTTTACGAACCTAGGAAAGTAGGGGTTCGTCCCATAATGGGCCCTTCAATGTTTAAAATTTAACAAGTCCAGAGAAGGAAAAATCGACGTCATTTCATGTTTAGAGAGTCTGAAAAGAACTAAAGGAGACTCCAATGGTCCTTTTTCATAAAGTTAGCCTCATCGCTCAAAAAATGGTAAAACAACGCGGGAGAGGACTCTTCTAGCCATGGTTGGTTGGAGTATTCCTTTTTCGTAAATAGTGCTTCCTGGTCCAAAAAAGGGGTAAACTATCACCAGAAAGATGATCATTCAAATGCTTTTACAAGCGTGAAAGCATCAAGTTCGCTTGGCAATCTTTTCCTATTTAGGGAGTCTCAAAAGAGCTTAAAAGGACTCTATGAATAGCTTTTTCATGGTTGATGACCGAGTATGACAAAGGAAAAGTAAACTCGGCACAGTTCCTTTTCCATAAATAGTCTAGCGAGGCCAGATAAAGTGATAAACCTATACTCGTTAGACACACCTTTTTACTCAAATTTTTAACGAGCACGACTATGGTATCAAAAGCACTCGAAATATTTTTCATATTTGAACCAGAGCACGAAAAAGTAAAAAGTAAGCTCAAACCACTTTTCATGTTTTAACCAGAGCACGAAAAAAGTGAAAAGTAAGCTCAACACCATCTTACTGTTTTTGACGAGCTCGAAGATATGTTGGAAGAATGCTCATGATGTCTGCTTCATTTTTTAACGATCTTGTAGCATAAAATAAACTATGCTCGGGATAATTTTCATGGTTTAATGAGGTCAAAACCTTAAAAAAGGAAAGTATGCTCGAAAATGTTCCCAATGGTGAACTTCTTCCCATCATGAAATCCAAAGGTTGGTGCATGGCCCCAGCATGATTGCTAGATGTAAGTGACTTAGTTCCAACGTGGTGTGGAGAGGCGATCGAGTTGACTTCAACGTAACTTCCAGAGGTTGAAGACATGCCCCCAAGCTTCATTTCATCCGCCTAAGGCATGGGCGGGTGAAAAGAAGGTTCAGGTACTAAGTCTACAAGGAGACTCGACTCAAAGGGAAAGGATAGGTTTCATTTTTTAACGAGCTTGACACAGGAATAGAACTCTGCTCAAAAAGACTTGTTTCATTTTTTAAAGAGCTTGACATAGAAAGGGAACTATGCTCATAGGTTAAGGCCCATTGACGGGTTCCTTCCCAACATGATGCCCAGAGGTTGGTAAATGCCCCCAGCATGATTGATAGCATCTTAACATGGTGGTGATCCCTCAACATGATTGCTGACGGTACGCCATGTGGCACGCCCCCCAAGCTTCATTTCGTCTAAAAATGTTGCTTGCTAACCCAACTACCAACCTGGCTACTAATATGAAAATGTTCACCAAGGGGGGGAAAATGAGAATCAAAGGAAATGAAGGTTCAAGTTCTAACTCTAGCGAGAGACTCGAATTGAAGGGAGGGAGATCTATTTCATTTTTACACAAGCTTGAAATAGACAATAACTATGCTTGAGGGGGCCAATCTTATTTTTTAACGAGCTTGAAATGGAATAAAACTATGCTTGAGGGGGGCCATCTTATTTTTTAACGAGCTTGAAATGGAATAAAACTATGCTCGAGTGGATGGTTTCATTTTTTATGCAAGCTTGAAACCAAAGGTAAACTATGCTTAAAGGGGTCTATCTCATTTTTTAACGATCTTGAAATAGAATAAAACTATGCTCCAATGGATTAGTTTCATTTTTATGCAAGTTTGAAACCAAAGGTAAACTATGCTAGAGTGTTTGGTTTTCATTTTTTACCGAGCTTGAAACATAACATAAACCATGCTCGTAAAGTGGATTGGTTTCATTTTTATGCAAGCTTGAAACCAAAGGGAAACTATGCTAGGGTGTTCAATTTCATTTTTTAACGAGCTTGAAACATAACATAAACCGTGCTCGTAGGAACCTATTTCATTTTTTAATGAGCTTGACATAGAACGAGAACTATGCTCATGTGAAATGGTTTCATTTTTATGCAAGCTTGGAATCAAAGAGAAACTTTGATTGAAGGTGGTTTCATTTTTTAACGAGCTTGAAACGTAACATAAACCGTGCTCGTAGGGTCGGTTTCATTTTTATGTAAGCTTGAAACCAAAGGTAAACCACGCTTAAGGTCGGTTTCATTTTTTAATGAGCTTGAAACAGGAAAATAAACTATGCTCATGCCCTATTCTCAGGGGGAAGAAACCACTAAAACATGTGGAACATTCAAGGAAGTCTGATGACTAGGAGTCATATGATGAGTGGGTGTCACGTAGGAAAGTTGATCAATGGTCACAATCCTCCCATCATAGGGAAAATACATCACTCAAAAGAGTGTGGACATGACGGCTTTCATAGCATAGACATAATCACATCCAAGGAGTAGATTGAAATCTAAAGGACCTTGGATAACCATGACATCAACATAAACAGTTTTACCTCTCAACGTGATAGGTAACTGCGGGAGAATCCATAAAGGTTCGGTAGGCCTTCTATTAAAATCCAAAATCTGGTCAGTTACTAGCAGAAGCTGAGGCGAACCTATGGCTTGCCAAGCAGTTGAGGATAAAATACTAACAGAAGCTCCCTCATCAACTATCATACGAAATATTTCTTTATTGGAAACTCCTACAGAAATTTGAAAAGGAAGACGAGATTCTGTTAGACCATTCCAATCAAAGGAAATGACCTCAATACTTGGAGGGGGTCCTGTAGGAATGGACAGGGTTTCCCCTTGCCTATGACATTCTAAACTAACTAGGAAAACATCAGCGGTTTCCAATTCACTCTCACTTGGAAGATAAGAATGAGATGAAGATTGTGTCATGGTGACTGCTTCAGTCTGGACTTTCTCCAATGAAAGAGCGGGATCAAGTGGAGATGAGATTGACTCAATCACTTCACTCTCCGAAGGAAGAGTGGGATCAATTACAGATGAAACTGAATTGACAACTTGGTTAACCAGCGGGGGGTCAAGGGACAACTTACTATCGCTTGTTGGAAGCACTTGTTGAAAGCTAGTAATATATTCCAACCACCGTGAAGCTTCATCCATGCTTGGACAAAGGTAAGTATGATGCATGCCCTTGCATATCCAACAAGGGTCTGCGGCTCTACCCTTCCGACCCTTCACCAATGGGTCACTGGTCGAGGGAGTGTCATCAACATGATGGCCAGAGGTTGAAGATACAAGCAGTTTTGGTTTTTTAAACCACACTTCTGACACACGGGAAAGACCGGGACAATTCTTGAGAAGGTGATCACCCTTGCAAAGTTTGCAAGGGAACTTTGGCTTATGAGGTGTTCTCATAGAATGAGTGCCATCAGAGGTAGATGGTTGATGCTTGGTCTCTTTCTTATCTTTCTTCTTCTTAATCTTCCCTTCTTCTTCACACTCGCCTTCTTACTAACATCAGAGTTTTCAGTAGGAGAAGAGGAAGAGATGGAAGCCGATTCAACTTTTGATAGAGAAGGAGAAGGGTCATCATGAGATTGATGCTATGTGGTGAAGGACCTAGGTCCGACACGATTGGTGCACTTGGCGTAACTGGATTGGATAATAACCATACTGGTAATCCTATCGTCAATCTAGGAAGACTCAACATAGCCATAAAGGGAGGACCAATAGTCCCACAAGGGGGAATAACAAATGGCATACCTTGGAAAGGGGCCTCTTGGTTGGTAGTCCCAGAAGAATATTCCATATCTAAACTTCCTAAGAGTCTCTAAGGTACCATACAAGTCAAGCACTACTCAAGTCTAAAAGCAACAAGCAGACTGTGTGAATAGGAGTGGATTCAAAGTCTGGAACCTCACGGGATTATCAAGGCATCGCAAACCGCTATATACTGCAGGGTCCAACAATATGACACGACAAGGAGGATTGGGACCATACCCTTACCTACATACCCAATTACCTGGACAGTACGTGCGTGCTAATATCCTCGAGTGCTGTTCTCGGTGTATTGCTTTGCCAAGACGGCCAAATGGTTAACTCGGTTGGTTTCAGGAATCCTAATGGTGTCTCCTGATATACGCAAGGTATGTGGGAGCTCAAATCCGTAGCGGTGTTGTCTAATGCATAGCCATTGGCACGAGACCTTCTGATATACATGTCGAGTACGTGATACACCCTTCGATATATGCCAAGTACGAATTATGGTACTTGGTGGGTACATGAAGGAGCTAGATATACTGATGTACGTGGAAGACTACAATACCCCCAGACTGCAGTACTGGAAAATAATGACAGCTTCCATGCTTAAAGACACTAGAACACGTCTCTAACTTACACACAGTTACTAAATGATTTTAACCTAAGCTAGCGTTAATTTTATCTTGTACGGTTAGGTGGATGCATGAGGTGAGTACATAAATGTAAACATAATGCAATCCTCAACTACATGATAATGCACATTTTCCTTTCCTTTTCAATGAAAACTGCATAAGGAAGGGAGATATTTTTCTTTCTTTCAAACCAAAAGTACTTAAGTAGTAGCGAAAAGAAGAATTCCTCCCTAGAGTGCAATAATTCTAACTTTATGCAATAATCAACCAAAAAGCGTGAAGAAAATGAAAGATGCAACTAATCTTAACAATGTGTAAGACAAAATGATGAAGCACTTTTCAATTTTCAAATGCATGTACCAAAAATGAAATTTGATAACTCAATGCTTTTCATATCTATATACAAAAAGTGAGAAGATATCTACAACACTCTAATCTTTTAGAAATTCCCAAAGAAAAATGGCAAGCACCCAAACAACTCAAAGGCACTCAAGAGAGGCTCAAAATCTATCAAATGCAATAATTATAACTCATTTCCTATCTTTTTACACTTGAAAAAGACACATCTAAGCTACAAAAGAAGGATTCTACTAACGTTTCCAATCAAATGCAAGACAAAGGAAAGCATTTAACAATCTTATCTAACTCAAATGCATACAAATCTGAAATGAAATCTTTCTTCTTCTTATGAGTGTGAGACCAAGAATTTCAAATGATCAAATTGAAGCAAGAAGAATACTTATCTTTTCTAAATTCATGAATATAGAAAACGAGTGACAAAATCAAGCTTTTATTTGAACTAAAGTGGAGACAAAGAATCAATCTTCCCCAAAAATGATTCAATAGCTCAGCATGTAAGGGAAACAAGATGCATAACTCAAGAAAGAGAGGCTAAAAAAGACATGGATATCCCACACTCTTCAAGTCTTTAAAACAAACCAATTACGCCAAACCAAAAAATGATCTCAAAACCTTGAGATGGGTCAAAACGATTGATGAATGCACAATTCATGACCCCCCTTGGCCATGAGGGGGAATTTTTTTTTCAAAAATAGAACCCATTTCGCTTAAAAATGCAAGCAAAACACTAGTTTTTACTCAAGAGGCCAAACATGAATCCAAAACTCAAAAGACCCAAAAACCAATACAAACAAGCCAAACAAAACACTGCTGGACAAAAGGGTCTCTTCCTGGAAGGTACAGTGCAGAGGGAGTTCACACATCAGACCAAGGCTCAAACTGTTAGATGAGAGGATGGATGTCTGTATGCCAACTTTTGGCAGATCGACGCACTCTAGATTCACCCATAGTGCGACGTCGTAGTCTGCCTTCACGGGAGGTGCGACGATGTCGCAGTGTACCAATGCAAAAGTTGTGACAGGTAAGAAACAGACAAGGGACAGAGACTCAGAAAAACAAAGTGTCTCTCTATTTTCACTGCCCAGGTGCGACAGACAAGTTCTATATTAAAAAATGAATCAGATCTCTCAAGGATGAACCACAAACAGGTTTGAAACTAGGTTATACAAACTCAAAGGAAGAAGATGAGGATCCTCAATGTGAAGATTTGACAATGGAATCACTCCAAAGAAGGAAAAATGACAAAAATGATAACAAGGCTTGTGTCAAGCAATCAACTGAAAATGACTTAGATTAACGACTACTAGACAAGGAAACTCCCTAGTATGGTTGCCATATTTGTTGACAGACAATCCACTCGACCGGAGGCGAGCCGGATATCCCTAGCTCAATGCGAGTCTAGAAAAAATAAAACAGACTACAAATGTGTTTCTTAGATCTACTTAAGGATTAAGTACTGAATGTCTTACCTCTTTGATTCGCTATCCTTTCTCCCGCTATGTTGCTCCACGTCCCACTGTCGTCAGATCCAAGCTGCAAGACCTGTCAAGACACAGAAAAGAGAAACGATTAAAGAGCATCTATACAATAAGAGATATATGTAAACAGTTAATAAGGTAAACAACACAACATCGTCATACAGAAAAGACAATATTGGTGGAAAGCATTTGTATTACTGCAAATAGAGGAGTACATGATAGAGATCTAGAATTACAACCAATGACTTTACCTAGCAGCCCTTCTCCACACAAGCCAATTACCAAGCCCTTCCAAGGAAGCATGAGAGTCTCCAAGAGGTGAGTGAAAGTGTCCAAGAGAGATTTCACTAGCATGTAGATACCATAGTCTTCCTCCCTAAGGTAGATTTCACTAGCATATGGATACCTTAGTCTTCCTCCCTTCGGTATGGGAGTGAGCCTCATATATATAGGACAAAGTGGATGAGTTAATGGATAGGATAGGATGAGAGATGGTAGGAGAGAGATAGGGGATCTTCCCAATAGGCTAGGGGTCGAGTACCAGCTCTCCAAGAGATCAAGGATAAGCCCCCAAATGGGAAATCTTCGAAAAAGATTTCGAAATGGCTATTATTGCCCATTAATAGGCCTCGTCGCACCTTGCTATGGAGCAACCTGCGATGACCTCTCAAAAGGTTGTACAAACTAAGTACAAATCCTCTCAAATGAATACTTGGTCCAGAAGACTTCAGGGATGTATACACAATTGTCAAGATGACGACATTATCACAACAGTCATGATGACAACACTTGGTCATAATGATGGTACTTGCAACGGTCATGATGACGACACTAGGTCATGATGACGACACTTGTGACACTTTCACAAGGATGACGACATTTCGGTGTAACAGAGAGAGAACCCTGTAGGTGTTTCCTTCGCATTGGTGGCCTTATAGCCCAAATTGGAGGTGACCTATTAGTAGAAAGAGTATATGCTAGATAGAGTTCCTACAATTGGGTGTAAAATTTCTCTTACACAACCTGTTGCTTGGATCTTCTTTGTTTAAAGATATGTATTCTCTTGAATTTGAATTTGGATGATTTTATTTTCTTCATGTAATGAATATGTATAATTATGCATGGTGTGAGTGTGTGTTTGTGTGTGGATAGTGATGATTTCCATTGTGTTCTCCATTTATGTATATGTACACATATTTTATTGTTTATGAATTCGTAATATGCCCATTGGACAAAGTTTACAAGCATGGAATTCGTAAATATCCCCTTTTGCTGGAATAATAAATGGATTGGGACATGACACATATACTTGGGGTTGAGTTCATGGGGCCATGCTCAATATGATTCTCACTTTTCAACCCTATCTCTGCATGGAATACGATTCCTTGGTGGTGTTGGAGTGTCAATGATTCCATTTGTATTTTTAGGAAAGTCTTATGGAGGTTTACCTTTTTGGCATCATCATTGAACCCACAATGCTATATGAATTCAATGTCTAAGTAGTGTGTCAATCCTCCAAATATTCGGCATGTGTTGAGAGGGTGTAATCTATCATGTTTCAATGTAGGATCCATTATAAACAAGCAATCCAATAGGCTATCATCGAAGTTGAGTTTAGGGACCATCCTTTAAATACTAAGAATGTTTTTAGAATTTTTTTTCTTCCTTTATAATATTTTCACTTTGGTGGACTACTTTTAGGAGGCATAGATAACCATATATTGCATTTTAATCCTCTAGGGAGATTGTTTCCCTATCTGGATGCATCTAATACTTATTCCTAGAGTCCAATTCATTTATTTAGTCCATTGTCTTTTCTATAGATGTGTACCTCATGAAAATGTGGATGATTGAGTGACCCCTTGAATTTGTCCCACTTTGAAACACCTTTAATATTAGTAAAGTTACACTTAGATGGGTACTTGAATAATCATCGTGGATGAAAGGTTGGGAAACTAAAGAGATAGGAAAATGTATAAATAAGTATTACTAAAAGGAGAAGGGGAATTTTGTCTCTGAGATATTCTAAGACCAATGGAAAATTTTATGGAATTAATATGAAGAAACCTCTCTTTGTCGCTATCGATTTTGGAAGTACTTGATGTTTCAGCGTTTGAATGTTTTAACTCATTTGATATTCATGCGAGGTTGTTTTATGAAAATTATTATTATGTGTTTGATTATTATGTTCATGTTCATCACATTTTCTCATTTGCATACATCTCAACTTATTTTACCAATTTGTAGTTTCTGATTTTCATAGGAATAAGAGGAACTTCCCCAAGAATGGTTTCAATACCTTGTTCATCAGCCTCATGAATGTACTGGGTGCATTAGTCAATGAAAAAGGCATGAATAACCACTCATACAACCCTTCCTTCTTCTTGAAGGCTGTATTCCACTCATCGCCTTATCTGGACCTGATCTGGTGGTATCAACTCTTCAAGTCGATCTTGGTGAAATATCTTGATCCACTCAAACAGTCAATCAAGTCGTCCATCCTTGGCAATGGAAATCTATACTTGATCGTGATCTTGTTGATGGCTTTGGAGTCTCTAAACATCCTCCATTCTCCTCCTTTCTTTGGTGCTAGTATAGTTGGTACTGCACACGAGATCATACTTTCTCTGATCAATCCCTTTTTCCAACAACTCCTGGACTTGTCGATTGAGTTCTCCACTTTATGTTGGAGTCATTCTATGTGGTTCCTTGTCGACCATGATGGTTTCAAACTCATCCAGCATATTCTTGACTTTGATCGAAACTATTTCCATCTTCGACCATTCGACACTCAGTCCTTTTAGAATGATGACGAAACATCCCAATTGTTTCTCCTATTTTGCTAGGAATTCCTTTCCTAAGCACATCAACACTCTCTTCTCCCAATAGTTTCTCTCTCCCTCCTTATAGTTGGATATGTCCTCCTGCTTTGGCTTCAACAATATTTGCATGCCATTTTTCCACACTGTGACTGTGTTGGATCGACCATCATATATCATTTTCCGATCATTGCCATGGTATTCCAAACAACAAGTGACAAGCATCCATTAGGATTACGTCACATAGTACATTGTATTCAATTTTCCCAACCTTGAAGTTGATCAAGCACTGTCTGGTTAGCTTCACATGATGTCCTTTCTGTAACCAGGATATGTTGTATGGATTTGGGTGTTGTCGACACATCAAACCCAACTTATCGATGACCTCCATTGACACTAAGTTCTCTGTGCTGCCTCCATCGACAATGGTTTTGCAGTATCTGTCAGCGATCGACACTTTGGTCCTGAAAATGGCCTTTCGCTGGGCTGACTCCTCCTCTTCTTGTTGGTTGTTCTGAACCAATGTTCTTCTGGTTGTGTAGTTTCGACTCTTCTCTTGATCATCTCCACCGCTATCAGATGTCAAACTTGACCTCTCCTTGCCCCTGCCATCTTGTCGGCATTTGGGTTTTGACTCTTCTTCCACATGTAAATTATCTAGGAAGTCATATGCTTTGTGTCACACTCCTTGACACTTATAACAGACTATAGTCGATATGTCAGCTCCTCTCCTTTCTGTTGTACCACTTCGACCAAAATCACCCCAATCACGGGTCTCTCAACCTTGTTGTTGGTTTTCTTGTACATTTTCTCTAGTCGATGTCCCTTCTATGCATTGGTTATCTTCGATGGATTCTCTCCTGGTCCCACAAATTTGTCCTTTTGTGCGAGCATTCTTCGCACTTCGACGAGTCATCCTTCCTTTGGTCGATGTTGTTCTTCTCGTCATCTTTTCCTTAGCCTCCAGGGATAGCTGGTAGGATTCACTAATCGCTCTGAACTTCGACAAGATCAACTCGTCCTATATAACATACTTCAAACCATTTACATATATAGCGACCGCTTCTTTTCCTTTATCGGTTCGACTAGATATAATTGACAGTCTGTAGAAATCTTCCATGTATTCCTTCACTGTCATCTCTTTCTGTTGAAATTTTTGCAACTTCCTGAACCAGGAAATAACATAGCCATTTGGAAAGAACTTCCCCTTCATCTTGGAAACAATTATGTCCCAAGACTTGATATTTTCTTTTCCCTTCTTGACTTCTTCAGCCTGTACATTGTCCCAGCATAATGAAGCATGACCCTTCAACTTCAGACATGCAGTTTTAACCCTCTTGGGATCCTATAGTTGCTCTATATCGAAGTATTTCTCCATATATTTGAACCAATCTATCAGGTCTTCTCAATCCAAAATTCCTGAGTAGGTAGGTACATCCATTTTTGTCTTACCCTCATCTATGTTAGTAGCTTGATGAATCTATCTTCTGGTTCTTCTTCTACTTCTTCCTGAGCTTCCACTTCCTCTCCTTCTTCATCACTATGGTCAAGTGCGTCGGGACCAACGCCACGTGACTCTTTGATTAACGTGACCTCATTGGACAAAATTTTCATTGTTCGCATCCACTCGTCGAACATGTCATAGTCTGCTATGACTCTTGCGCCTCCTAGGGCTCTTCATCCTAAGCCACAGACATTTATACCTCTTTATGTCATTATTTTCAACCTCAGCTAAAAATATGCACTCATCCAATCGCAACCGGACTTTCACCACATGTGCACAACTCTACCCAACCGCAACTAGATCTATTCACGCTTACATATGCTCAACCTTCTCTAAGGATTATTTCGTTCAAATACCACTTGACACTATGCAAGCAAGTATTGGTTTCTATCCTGATCATAGGACTTATCCTACTCTGATACCACTTGATGCAAGGTAGGCCGGTCGAAACCCCTTGCTTAATAGATTCACACAAATGCGCTCACAAAGACCAGATGTGAACTCAAAATTCCAAGAAGTTGGATTCTATTAATTGAATCAATTACAAAAATTACATGTAAACTAATAAACAAGTCGGCCTCATCCTATTACAATACACAAGAGTAATCTCTACTCTGTATGTGTTACTTCTCTATGTTTGTGTGATATCTGATCCTTGATCATCGCTCTCTATTTGTCTTCCCTTTCTTTTGTGCCTTCACACCGCTCTTCTACTCTTCTCTTCTATTGATAGCGAGGTCCACCTTGTTGGTCTCGCCGATGTGTCCTTACTCTGTTCTTCGAACTATATTTGATCTATAGACCTGCAATTTTCAGCGCCCCTGAACGTTCCTTCCCAACCTTCTCTTGTGGTGACATATGGCTTGATCTCAACCACCCTCTTAACAGCCATTAACTTCCTCAACTGGATTGATCTCAATAATGACTATAGGTATGTTTCCTCGACCTCCATACCTCTTTGAATTCGGTATAGTTTCTAATCTAATCATTGTCGTTCTCAACATGTTGACCATTCTGTGCTTTGTCGATCTTCGAATCAACTTGTCAGCTTTACTTAGTCTCCTCGGCTGCCAGTCTGCCCCATCCTCCTTGCTTGTCCTTTTCCATATTCTTCGGTGTCTATGTTCAACAACTCGTCAACTTTCAACCTCTTCGACTTCTGTTCCTGTCAACCATACTTTGATAGCTTCTTTCTCGACTACCTAGCTTTTACTGCCAGTCTTCCCGCACCAATGGTCATCGACAATCCCTCTAGTCTACCTTCTATTTTCGATCATCTTCGATTGTTTATCCTAGGACCCAATGCCCCTTCATCACTTCTGCAAAGGAAGAAGTTTGTGAAGACAAAGATTTCCCTAAAGAGGTCAGGTCTAAGACCACTGAAAGGGCCAAACCTAGTTCCTACAACTCCTAGGGTGGAAAGAATACATCAAAGGTCTATTAATTGTCCTTAAAATTATGAAATTTAATGTCAAAAGCCTGAAAATAATGGAAAAGTGGGTTTTTGATTGATAATATTAAAAATCAAGAAAATGTATTATCCCAAATTGAAAGTTGAATCAAGAATTCCCATTTCCCAATGATATAAAATAAAGGCATTTGGGGCATAGTAAGGGACATAAAGTGAGATTAAATGCATGCTGGAAGGATTTCAAGGTTGGAAATTTCATCTTCAACAAAGCTCTTGAAGTATCAAAGGCAAGGATGGAGAAGGATAACTAAAAGAAAAGGAGGATGGATTCACCTCCAACAAGGTTGTAAGTAAGTATCTTTTCTTCTGAAAAAATGAACAATTATCTAAACTTTCCTAATATCTTTAACCATTTTGAATTGAAACTAAACTTGGAGGGAAAAACTTAAACTCATAAATGGAAGGAAAATTTAATTGTTTCATATAATATCAATGAAGAAAAGATACTTACAACCTTGCTTGAGATGAATCGATCCTTCTTTGCTTTGAGCTATCCTTCTCAATCCTTTCCTTTGATCCTTCAAGATCTTCATTGAATATGAGCTTTCTAACCTTGAAATCCTTCCATCATGCCTTTACTCTCACTTTCTATCCCTTACTATGCCCCAAATGTCTTTTTTTTATAACATTGGGAAATGGGAATTCATGATTAAAATTTCAATGTTGGATAATACATTTTCTTGATTTTTGAATATTTTCACTCAAAAACACACTTTTCCATTATTTTCAGGCTTTTGACATTAAATTCTAAAATTTTTAGGACAATTAATACACCTTTTATGTATTCTTTCCAGCCTAGGAGTTGTAGGAACTAGTTTTTGGCCCTTTGAGTGGTCCTAGACTTGGCCTCTTTAAGGAAACCTTTGTCTTCACAAAATTATTCCTTTGTGGAAGCGGCGGTAATATGAGAGATTGAAGTTCTCAATTGTTCTAAATTTCTAGTCTTCATGTTGCGGGCGAATGGTAAAATGTGCTTCCTCCTTCACTTGTTAAGGGTGTCAATTTGATTGTTAACAGGAAGTATTTAGGGCTATTGCGAATAACATAGAGACCTTTTTAAAAGGTAGAGATGTTGAAGGGAGATTAATTAAAGATATATGAAAATAAGTTTCTTATCTTGGAAAGGGTAGAAAATGCCATATTTATATTTCTTAGAATCATTCACTTCCAAATGTTTTGGAAGGAAAATAAAAAATCTTGAAAGGTATAGTTACATTGTGTTAATAATATACACTAGCATAAGAGGGTTGGGAAAGAACTCCAATTTTTTTTCCTTTGGTAGTTTAGTTGACCTACATAAGCCTAATATTATACTGATCCAAGAGACAATGAGAAAGAGTAAAAGGATAGTGGAGGAATTTGCAAGGACATGGAAGGAATATGAAGTTTTAGTCATTTATTCTATAGGGTGTTCTAGTGGTTTGCTAAAGTATAATTTATATGGAATCCCCAACATTCTATGATAAAAAAATAATGGAACCATTGAGTGTCATGTCCCAACTTTTAATTTTTAATCCTTTGATTAAAATAATTAAACGTGGCCAAAATTCATTTGATAAATTCATTATAATCAATAATGTTGGTAGCATAAGTCATGGATGAGGCCAAATATTGATTATTTATTGAGTTGAAAATGGTATAAAAGGCTCTAGAGGGAACGTTGGAGGATGCATGATGACCTTATGAGTTGTCTCCCTCAAGGAATGTGGAAAAAGTAGCTAGAAAGCAAGAAAGAGAGGAAAGGAAGAAGTTTCCATATTATTGCTAAAAGCAGAAAAAGTAGGAAAGGAAAAAGTTTCCATATTTTGCTAATAAAGCTCAAGAAGGAATAGAAACAACATGAAAGCATCAGGGAATCTCATTAAAAGATACAGGGTACAAATTTATCCAAGGAGGGTGCACTTGATGATAGATAGTAGGTCCACATGTACCAATAACTTATTGAATTCTAAGAAAGCAAGTTCTAGGAGGAAAAACCCAATAGAATATTTGATGCTAATAAAAGAGGTATGATCACTCTAATGTAGTAATTTTGGCCATTTTAATTTGTCTAGAGGATATCTACACTTTTCATAGCTTGGGTGATGTTCCCCTTACTACCATTGGGTGATGTGCCCATTTGCAACCAATAAACCAGTTAGGGAGATTGAGAAGTCATTCTACCCATAGATTGAGGAAGAGAACACTCAGTTCTTTTCATGGAGATTCAAGAAAGATGATTAAATATTTTGTAGGTATGATTTGAGTCTTATTATGGTGTGATCAAGTTCTAGTTTGGTGTGGTATAGTTCTGGTAGCAGCAATGTTGAATTTGTAGTGTGTTTTAGAGCTAGTTTTGATTTTGCGTGTGCTAGGATAAGGAGGGAACCATGTGGTGTGTAAAGTGGGCCTTGGATTTTTTATTGGATTTAAAACCCCTATGTCAGGTGGAGGGAACATACATTTATTCATATCAGAGTTTTTGGTCGTGATCCTTAAAGAGGAAAGAGTTTTCATATTGAAAAATCCATTTTCTTGGGTTGTATCGTCAAGATTTTCTTTTGATTTTCTTTGCCTATCAAATGTAATAGATTTATATGTATTTGAAGTTGTAAGTATATCCATGTAATTTATGAAAGTATCCATCCAATAAAAATAAATTTCCATTGTGTTTCTCCCATAGTTTCATTTCCATTCTCCATTGTTAAATCTTCTTTGCAAAAATCTGCACAAATAGAAAAACAAACTTAATTTCCGTGTTGTAAATATTCCATAAGTATTCTCTATAATAAGTCTGTGATCCATATAGCTTATTTTGGGGTGGGTTGATATATATATGAGCCTATTTGGTTTAATTTGGGAGGGTCTCACTTTGCTTGGAAAGATCTGGAAACCAATAGTCTTTACTGGTCAAATTCGAGCTAGTCTTCCTTTTTGTGATGAAATAATCAACCAGTCGCTCATAATTTTGAGTTGATGCATATGGAGCTTAGCATGTTTCTCAAATTTGAAGTATAATTCCTTACTATTGTTTATTTGTTTCCATTACTGCACCATAAGTAGAGAATTTTCCACATAATTCTTGGGGCCATTGCCTCTAGTCATTTTTGGCCTTTCGCAGGTGTGATGCACTTTGAAATGTGCAAATTGTCGAAGCAAATCCCTGAGTGAATTTTTTTAGGTGCATGGGATGTGTATATTTTGAGTTTTTTAGAGTTTCTAGTGTTCTAGAAACTTTGTTTGAAATATCTAGTATTAGCATAGTGGTGTTTGAACCAAATGTTTTTCAAGTTATAAGTACAAGATTGCCAATTTTGAGCTAATGTGCCTAATTGTCTGATTGGGTACACTACAGTGGTATCCAAGCATGGTTCTCTGCACCTGTCTAAATATCTATTTTCAAAAGAATAAATTTGAAGAATGATTGCATAACATAACTTTCAATTGAAGAAGAATTGCAGACATGTCTCTATTTGGTGATAATGATTTCAAACTAGACACATCAGAAGAGTCATTCCCTGAGGATGATCTCATTTATATAGATGGAGGATTGAAAATATTACATGAGGAGGATGATTCCTTATGTGACATCATAAATAAAGAATATAGAATTCTCGATCCACCAATGGCTAGTCTTGAAGAAGAATTAGCAGTAAGACTAGTAGCAAGTGCCAACATGCCTCACTATTATCAGGAGTATCTGTCATTGGGTAAGGATTCTTGTACAATTTTTTATTTCAAATATTATTTTACTTACAAGTATGGATTCTGGCTTCAAGTTGTGGATGAGAATTCTTTTAAGAGAAACATTCCATCAAAAGAAGAACCATGTTGTTCCTCTAGCCAGTGGATTGTGACATCAAAGAAGAAAGATGGAAACACAAAGCACATGAATGAAAAGGATTTTCATTTTTATAGAAGACATGTTTCCTTGCAACAACCAACCATTTCATGTCTTGATAAAGGTAATTTAGAACCTTCTAATGTGGATTTTCCTGTTAAGAGTGAGTTATGTGACATGATTTCATGGAACAAGCAATCCGATTTTACATTTCAACCATTAGAAAATGTGAAGACAACACATCTAGATGGTGACTACAAGATTGAAGAAAGTTTTGCAGAAGCTATGCAATAAGGACCTAAAAATCAGCCTTTGAAGGATCATGAGAAGAACAAAAATCAAACAACTTGTGGAAGCCATAAAGAAAATGAAACCATAATGGTTGATGATACTACCAGTGTTGTAGATTGCAAGATTATGAAGAAGAAGAAGCATTAATTTTATTAAGGGATGAAAATAAATATTGGGAGGCAGACATGGATACATCCAGTAATGGTGAATTAGTAGCAATTTCACATAAGAATGAAGATGAGACACAAAGGTATGATGACATTTCTGATTTTTATAGTAGACATATTCCTTGGTGTCACCATGATACATCATCCATTTAGAAGGTTAATGATAGTATGGTAGAATCTTTTGATACTAATTTTCAAACTGCAAGTGTTGAAGATGGTTTCATTCCAATGAAAGAAGACATTGTAAGGGCTGAAACAATATATATGAACTTGCATGAGTTGAATGACTCCCTATGTGACATCATACATAGTGTTGTTAAGAAGCCAGTGCATGACTTAGCAAACCAACTCTTAGTCACAAAAGAAAAGATATTGCAAGTATTGTCAAGAACTAGTGATGCAATTTTTTTTATTGAAGACCTTATTTGGAGGACCCAGTTGGAGGAGAGACATAGAGGGTTTCTTGTTCTGAACTATGCAACATAAAAAAAGAATTGGAAAGAATTAAATCATATTACTTGTAGCTATTTATGGACAGGGACCTTGCTATCAAATTTGTTGAAGACAAGTCCATGGAGGTTGAGAGGATTGGTATGGATTTGGGATGATCATATCCTTCCTCCAACATCACAAAAAAAACATATGTATATGGTTGATAACATTCATGAATTGATGGAGGAACCTGATGGGAACATTAAGCAATATGAGCACTAATATTTGTTGGTGCTTGAGGAGGGAATTGACATGGAAATTGTTGACTAAGAACTTGTCTTGCATAAAGAGGATTCATATCTACCTCTATGGGAGAAATACTTAGACATGGAAGAGGTAGAGGATTACATTCCATATGGACCAACAAGCAAATATGTCTATACAACCATGGATTGGGTGGATAGATACATAACATAAATGGAGATTCAAGGGAGAACATGTACTAGCATCAGTATAAAATTAATTGACACACCCTTTAGTTTCCAATCTTGTGAACAGTAGCAGAGCCATCTATGGATGCCATATGGTGCATTCATTGTACATAGCAGGACATCTAAGTTCCATTTGATTCGGTTGGATGGAGCATATGACATTGATGTAAGTAATAGAACTAGTGTGCAAAATGCACATGAGGAGTTTCTTTTTCTATTGGAAAGATTCATAAAGGTTCCAACAAGCATTGGAAGTGGTGGACTTCCAATATGGTTATGGGATCTAGAAATTCCTCATAAAAATAGATTATTTCAGATGACAACGCTATCCACAAATTTGGATGAAAAGAAGGTTTTATCAACTCTCCTTGGGAGAGCGCATCTTTTTAGTGGATCAGATTCTCCATTGAAGAAATTTCATTTTTTACCCTCCTCCTAGTAGGTTCTCCAAAACCAGATTTGGCAAGATGAAAAACAACACCAAGCTTGATGTGAAGATTGAAGGGGATGATAACTTATGAGCATGTAAGTATAGGATTCTCCTCATCCTAGAATAAAATGACTTGGAAAAGTATGTGAAAGAAGAGGTGTCAGAGCCAGAGGGAGATGAGCCTAAGGTAAGGCATAAGAAGAACATGGTTAGGGAAAATAGGGTCATTGTTGAATCTATCAAGGATCACTTGATCCCTCATGTCTGATCAAAGAAGACTTCGTAGCAAATGTTTGATGCCTTTTCTAGTTTTTTCAAAGGAAAGAACATCAACTGAAAGATGACCTTGAGAAATCAACTCAAGAATGTTAAGATGTAAGAGGCATAATCCATTCAATCGTACTTCACAAGGGTATCTCAGATCGAGGAACATCTTGAAGCTATTAGAGACATGGTTAAGGAACCAAAAGTAGTGATGACTACTTTGAATGGCCTTCCAAGGTCATGGGATCTTTCATCCAAGGAATATGTTCTAGAAAGAATTTAACATAGTTCAGTAGACTATAGGAAGAATGTACACAAGAAGAAGCTAGATTGGTAGGAAGAAAAGAAAATTTGGGTAATGATGAAGATCAAGCACTAGCAACACACACAAAGAAAGAAAAGAGAAGAAATTAAGTCCATCCTTCAAACAATTATCAAAAGTTTTAGAAGTATCAAAATGATCAAAGGGATCACTCAAACTTTAGATGCTACAACTACCAAAAGATGGGACATATTACAATAAATTGTACTCAAATAAAATATCAAATCAGAAGAGGAAAAAGATATCATGATTATACCATAGAAGATGATGAACTTGATCAAAAGAAAACAAGATAAGACGATTCAAGTGAAGAATATGTATTGATATCAACTCTTTCAGGGACAGTCACTCATGGAAGTGACACATAGCCTCTTGATAGTGGTGCTTCTAAGCACATGACTGGTTACAAGGATTCTCTCACAAGTTTTATTCGGAAGGAGCCACCTCATAAAGTGAAGCTTGGACATGATTATTAGTATCCTATTAAAGGAGTAAGAGAAGCCTCCTACAAGTTGGATTCCAAAAATCCTATGAATATGAAGGATGTGCTATATGTACTTGGTTTGAAGAAGAATCTTCTATCCATTTCAACATTGGATAAGAAAGGATTCAAAGTTTCCTTCATGGATGGAGAAGTTCTCATGTGGCAAAAAATAAATACCATTCATGATGCAGTTGTGATTGGTATTGAAGGAGGAGGGCTATACAAATTGAAGGGACACTCAAATTCAACACTTGCACACAGTACCATGAATCCAAGTGAACTATGGCATAGAAGAATTGCTCATTGAAACTACAAATCATTGTTGATCATGAGCAAGATGGTAATATGTTTTCCAGAGATCCAAGTAGATCATGATGGTGTTTGTAAAGGATGTGTACTGCAAGGAAAGAATGTGAAGAACCCATTTTCAAGCAGTGATAACAAAGAAAAGGAGGATCTTATATTTGGTGCATGAGGACGAAGGATGGAGACTTAAACAAGTTTCGGACTAGACAAAGAAGAAGATCAAGGTCTTTAGAATTAGATGATGGAGAAGAGTACGCTTCAAGAATCTCTAGTGACTTCTACAAGGAGGAAGTAATCAAGAGGGATCCTACAAAACACATGAAAGATAAGTATTTTTTGTCATTTGAGCTATTCCTTATATTCTTGAGTATTTTGAAGGATAATGCTCATAATAGTTATATGTAGTTCTGTGATACAATTTTCTTTTATGCATTTATCTATGACTGAGATTGATTAAGAGTAGGCTCATGTAGTGCATGTTATATTGCGTAAGTATCCCATAGTGTTGCAAAGCATCCCATGAGCTCTTGATGGAGCAAGTCTAGGATGAAACATGTTTTCTAACCTACTGAGAGTAGTGCATGCTCTTTATATGGAAGGCATCTAGATAGTTTCCGTGAGTATACTGGAAATGGATGGGGTTTTTTTGTAAGCATTGGATAAGATGCATTCGTTACATGATTATGTGCATTATGCATAAAAAGTTGTCATTGCATTGAATTGATTGATTAATATGCAATGTTTCCAACTATATGACTAAATTTGACTTGTAGGAAATATCGTGTGCTATGACCTACAAGAGAAGGATGATTATACTTGTTACAAAGAACAAGTGATGAATGTTCAGCAGTGACCTTCAAGTAGATTTACAAAATCGAGCATACTCCAGAAGTACAAAGCAAGGTTCATGGTTTCTCTCAGAAATAGGGATTTAACTATGATGAGATGTTTTCCACATTAGCCAGACACACTTCCATCAAAACTATTATAGCTTCAGTGATAGAATTTACACCAGATAGATGTCAATACTACTTTCTTGAATGGTGTAATCGAAGAAGAAGTGTATATCAAGCAACCTCCAGAATTCATGACTCTTGATAGAGAATCACATGTGTATAAGGATTTGTACAGGCCCTCAGAAGGCATGCAAGCACTAGTAAAAAATGAGAAATTAATGATAAAAAAAATGACTAAAATTTGACTATAAATGACTATTTTTGAGTCGGTGACTATTAGTATCCAATTTCCACTATCTTATCTCTAGTCGTATTTCACTAGTCATTAATTGGTTGAATTATTAGTCATTGATTTAGTTATTGATAGTCATTGATTAAGTCATTGATTTAGTCATTGATACTCACTGATTTAGTCATTGATACTCACTGATTTAGTCACTGATTTAGTCATTGATTTAGTCATTGATTGTCACAATTAATGACCAAATATACGACTAAATAAACTACTAGATGATAACATTTTAATGACTAATCTAAATACGACTAAACCTTAGTCATGCTATAAGTTACTGGAAATTAGCTACTAATATTCATATATATGCGAATTTAGTCATTTTCTTAATCACTAATTTATGATAGGGTACGGAGGAATCGAACCACCAATATCCTGCCTATAATTAGGCAGGTGCTCTACCATTGAGATAGCACCCTTTCAGAAGTTTTTATTCCTTGAGAATGATGATATTCAAACAAATTTTGCATCATTCAAGCATACAAATTAATGATTACCAATTTACTATAGATCCATAATGGCTTACCTTGTACTAGTCCTTCAAGTCTTTCAACTGCATTTATTAAGTGCAAATAAATTTTTGCACTTAATAAAAGCAGTTGAAGAACTTGAAGGACTAGTACAAGGTAATCCATTGTGGATCTATAGTAACTTGGTAATCATTATTTTGTATGCTTGAATGATGCAAAATGAAAAAATCCCATAAATTTATAGGAATGACAAGCATGCATCCATTATTAAACTATCTACCGAGTCATCTAGAGTCATGCCAAGATATTTGAATTTGACTGAAAATTAATATATAACTTGAAGATAATGGTGGATGATCCCATGGAAAGGAGAATTTCAATTATATAGAAGCAAAGGATGAGCAAATGATGTCCCAAACTCATCTTCCTCCAATGTGGACCAAGCCACCATCCCCTGTAAAATTGAGATGCACCTGCAATAATTAATTAATAAGAATATGTGAAATAGCAGAAATAATAGAACAGAATCACTTTTATATTGATCACGGGCCACTTCGAGGGGGCAAGCTCAATACTATTAAATTCACGGTGCCTTCAATGACCTCAACACACACTTATATACTAAGTCTATGCCCAATACCATGAGTCAAAACCATGGGACATATAATACTACGGGACGACTTACAAAGCATATGCGTCCAATACTATGGGCTAATATAAACTACGGATCAACAAATACTACGGGACGACTTACAAAGCATATGCGTCCAACAACAATATACTAACATAGTAAAGAGAATGGTTTACATACGCTCCTAACATCCCCTCTCCATTAGAAAAAGCTTTGTCCTCAAAGCTTTGGTTGGAGAAATTGCTGCAGAAGATGAAGGAGTGGTTCCCCGGTAGCATCCTCGGGTTGCATTTCAGGCCACTGACACCTTTGGAGTGTCAAGGAGGATTGCTTGGAAGGCTGTAGATGAAGAAGAACCCTGTCAGCTGCGTGGAAGAACCCTGTCAGGCTGTAGATGAAGAGTGTAGGTTATAATCTTCCATAGAGATACGCACATTGTGACACTTCCCCTTGCAAGGTAAGGTGCCCCCATTGTCAACCATGACTTCAAAGTTGGAGCAAGGATGGAAAAAACAATCATCCTGTTTGGCAATCCGAGGGTCAATGAAGTTATGAGTGCTACCAGAATCAATGAGTATGGTAAGAGGGAGCTTCTTGAAGTATCCCCTGACCCGCATTTTTTGTGGGGTGGTGAAGCCGATTACAGCATGGAGAGAGATCTCAGGTGGGTCGTCCTGAAATGGGGTGTCAACAGGCGGGTGTTGAATGTCGATCTGATCATCCACTGTATCTGTAGCTTCTTCACCAAGTTCTAAGGCAGGTGGAGAATTCACATCCAAGAGATAGATCTTTTGTTGAACACATCTATGTCCCCGAGTGAATTTCTCATCACAATTATAGCAAAGCCCTTTTTCTCGACGTGCCTACATTTCTATTTCAGACAAATGCTTGATAGGAGTTGGTTGAGGAGAAGGCGTGATGGGAGGTCATTGGGAACCCATATTTCTGAAGGGAACAAGGGTGGGTTTGGAGCGTTGTTGAGCTGCAATCTTGTCCTCAACCAACTTAGCCAACCCTAGGACTTCCATCATTGTGTTGGGACAAAACATTTTGACCTCTGAGCGAATTTCATCCTTGAGACCACTTATAAAACAACTCCTGTATAATTCATCAGACAATCCTTCTGTGTGATTGGCCAATTTCTCAAATTCTGTCTGATACTCTCTCACTGTGCCAATTTGGTGAATTTTAGTGAGTGCTCCTGTGAAATCATCAAAATCACTAGGGCCAAATCGTGGCAAAATGAGTTGGCAAAAATCTGTCCAGTTTGGTTCGGGATGAGCTTTGATGTACCAACGGTACCATTGAAGGGCTTCTTATTCCAAATGAAAGGATGCAAGTGGAACTTTCTGGACATCAAAAATATTATGCAGACTGAAATATTGTTCTGCTCGGTATATTCATCCAGTCGGATCAGTACCATTGAAGCGAGGAAAATCAAGCTTCGGCCCACGAAAATTGTTGGAAGAAGAGAACCCGGTGGCTGTAAAAGATTCTGGCTGTCCGTTATTGTTCATGGCTGAATGCTGAAGATGGAGGCTGAGAAATTTTTCATCCAGGTCTTGGAGTTTGGTTTGGATGGCTGCAAGTGCTTCCTCCATGGTGTTTGCTCCTGCACGGGTGACAACCATAACCAGGTGTTTTTTTTTTGTGGAATGGGTAGAAAAACACAAATAGAAGCTGATTTAGTAAAGGGAAATTTGGATTGGGGAAACAATCTGATGGGTAATTGGGGTTTGACTAGATTTTGGACACTGTCGAAAGGACAAGAAAGCAAAAAGGGGGATTTCAGAAGTAGGGTGATAGAATGAGAAAATTTCGCAGAGAGGGACAAAGAAGCAGAGTTCAGAAAGGAACTTTGTGGTAAAATTTGAAGGCGATTGGGTGAAATCTGAGGAAGTTATGGTAAACCGTAAAAAAGACAAATGTGGGCTTTCGGGCTTTGGGAAGGGGAATTGGGGATAGGGTCCTCAGGAATGAAATATGCAGAATGGGATGACAGGGGTTCCCCAAAAATTTTAAGGGAAACAAACTGAAAACAAGGGAGATATGGACAAAAAACTGAATTTTATACTTTTTTTTTCCAGACTGGAGCGGCTACGGCTCGGAAGGAATCTGGAACAGCGCCGAATGTATTGAAAATGGCTGGATCTAGAACGGCTTGCAAAATGGAGCTCAAACGGCGTAGTAGTGATCGAAAATAGTTCAGCTGAAAGTAGATATGGACCCCAGGTATGTGCGGCTTCCTAACAGTTCAGGGGTTTCACTCGGCCACCAATGCTGTTTGACGGCTTGCGTATTGGGGCAGTACCCCTCACTCCATGGCTCAGGTAAAACTGATAACCTCTTTGCCACAAACGACAGCTCTTGGTTTACCTCACGGGTGGGAACTAGTCAATCAGGTAGGGGTCGTTACCCTTTTTGCTGGTAGGTCCTCTCAATGGGCCAACTACTTCGAGGTTCCTGTGGTACTCCTCACAATGAGTTTTAGGGATTATGCCCAAGTACTTCCCACAGTTAAGCGGATATAGATTATTCCCAAATCCGAACCTGCAACAGATGCGAAAAAAAAAATTGGCAGAAATTTCACCCAGCGAGCCCAAGAAAGTGCTATGATACCAGATGAGATGCACCTGCAACAATTAATTAATAAGAATATGCGAAATAGCAGAAATAATAGAACAGAATCACTTTTATATTGATCACGGGCCACTTCGAGGGGGCAACCTCCTTTGAGAAAGCTCAATACAATTAACTTCACGGTGCCTTCAATGACCTCAACACACACTTATATACTAAGTCTATGCCCAATACCATGAGTCAAAACCATGGGACATATAATACTACGGGACGACTTACAAAGCATATGCGTCCAATACTATGGGTCAATACTATGGGCTAATATAAACTACGGATCAACAAATACTACGGGACGACTTACAAAGCATATGCGTCCAACAACAATATACTAACATAGTAAAGAGAAGGGTTTACATAGGTTCCTAACAAAAATGAACACAGGTTCATGTTTCTCTCAAGTTCCATGAACATATTACACAACCTTCAAATAGTTTCAATCATATTTGGATGTCTATCTTAACTTCAAAAGGCCAAAACTTGAACTAGTAAATTCAGAATATTTAAAATATATGTACAAAAAATCTCCACATCTAATAAACCAATACATCATTTACTTATTTCATGATATTAGAATGGATGGACATATTGTTAGACATCATTTTGAGAGTTTTTATAAGATTTGGATATTCATTCCTAGGATGTATATGCCCATCCTAGGAAAAATTAACCTCTAAAATATTTTTAAAAAATCAAATAGAAATTTTGGAATCAACAAGATAGGATCCCTTGTAATTTTCTTTAGTCTCCAATGGAGCAACTCATTACCAAAAATGTATATAGAATATTAAAAATAAATATACTACTAATTCCATTTCACATCAAGAAGAATGGGCATTAGATCTAAGTACTCTTAGCCACTAGATAAATGGAAATGAAATGAGATGAAATATTAGCAACAATACCTTCGAATTTGCTTGTTGACAAGAAGTATGAATACTTATGTGATTATTTTATTCATAGGTGACTTAAACAATCACTAACCTGCAATCAAGGCAAGAAACCATGTTCATCATGGTATATAAATAAAATAAAATAAAAGTTAAAGATAGACTATGCCAATCACACTATCATATATACCTCAAAAGAGAACTAGCAAATATCCCACACCTGTTCAACTTTGTCCAAAATGCCCACATGGAATGCCACTATTTAAACAAAAAGAAATTGAAAACATGAAAGTAATAATATAGTCTACCTGTCTATTGGATGTAGAGTCTCATAGATGTACAACGGAATTAGTCAAGCACATGCAATAAAATTATAAATGGACAAAAAGAAGAAAAATTTGTGGTTTAGACCTTCCTTTATATACTCAGATATATATATTATGATCAGAATTTGTATCTTAGTAGAAAAGTCAATAATAAAACAATTGACACACCTGAGAGAGAGATAGATAGGTAGCTGTAGGTCAGAGTGAGACAAATTCAGACCTCAAGGTATTAATCAAAACAGTATAGAAATGAGGATGAACTTTCTATCCCATTGCTTCAAAGCTTCAAATATGTCAATGCTAGGCTGATGAATGGTACAGACAACAGTCCTTCTAGTATCTACTGTATTACGAATAGTTTGCATCACAATTGTAGCTACCTTGGCATCCAAACCAGATGTGGGCTCATCCATAAAAAATTCTTTAACTTGTCTTTATGAAGTTAAAATTCGTTAATGTAAACAAAACAAGTACAAGCTATGACACTTATACAAAAACAAAAAGGAGGAAATTAGATGACAAAAAAATTTACACTTGGAGAGCTTTGATCCCTCCCAGTACTTGAAAAATATAGGTTTAAAAAGAATCTATGCTGAGTAAAAATAACAATATATTTTTATTTGTTGAAGTCTTATGCACTCAAAGAGGATTGTTTCCATTATTAAATTTTATTTTTCTTCCCTCTACTAAAACAAGAATCTTTGGACTATATCCTTCTTTTCCCCTATGAACTCGCTTCCAAATGCAACATTTTCCAACATCTTTGCTTCATTTTCTACTTTATGCCCGTGGAAAACACCTTGCCATAGTTGGGTAGTTGGATCCCCATCTATTCCCATCAATCTGTTAGTACTTGAAAGACTTAAATTACTATGCCCATCTGTGTGTTCTGTAAGATCTACTCAATTAAAAATTGTCATAACACATGGCATCTTAAAAGTGAAGGATCCTTTGTTGGTCCAATCATCTATGTCTTCAGATGAAATTGCCAATTTTTCAGAACTGAACTTATATATGGTTGATGCAACTTATGGAAACAACTCTCACGTCTCTAATAATTTTGCTAGAATATTATTGAATAAGACATGGAACCAAATCATAATATTTTATCACTTAATCATTTTCTTCCTATAGAGAAGTTGTTTGCACAGGTTGAGTATTGTTCCTTGATTATATGCTCACATTGCAGAAGAGGAAAAGACAAGAATATCCATAAGAAAATGGGAATTCTTTAGTCGAATTTAATGGTTGATACATATGACCTATCACCATTTTTTATAGTAGTGCCCCTCTGTCTTTGTTATCAAAAGGGATAGGATACTTATTCGTTTATTCTTTAAGATGATGTAGTATTAGACATGGATTTTTTATGTTGATCAAGAAATAAATTTTAAATGATTGCACATTTATATTTCACACTACAAACCAAAATCAAGCAAGAGTTTATAATACAAAAATCAATTTGCAGTTAGTCCTAAAGGCATGTGCATATTATTAGCAGTACGCTAAGATTATGATTATTTTAGATATAAGTTGTCTCTATGTTAGCCATAAATATTTTCTTTACCTATGATAAAGATCCTACACCCTACTTCTGTATCTAGCATCAAAGCTTCAACAACAACAACACCACTTTTGAGGGACAACTTCCACTTTTGAGAAATAATTGTGTGCTTTATTTAGGAACAATTTACCTTTAAGGCTTATTGTAGCATAGTGTGAAGGATTGTATTCATAATTGTTCAAGATTGCGGCTCAGTTTATGGAGTAATATGTCAACAATAGATGTTCAACAGTGAGATTTTACAAGCCTAAATCATCTAACATTTAAGAAACAACCCTAGAAAAACCACCTGTTCCATTGCTTGGTACTTTGGAGAGGCCTTCTCCCATTTTTCAAAAGGGTTTGTGAAATGATTATGCCACATGTGAGTGCATATGCAGACTCAAGACTTATCCTGTGAAACTAATGCACATTTTTTAGAAGGTCATATTGCATTGTAAGCATTCTTGGGGGGTAGCGATTTCTTTTGAGGCAATAATGTTGAACCTTTGAGGGACCAAACCTTGATTTATGTCAGAGAGATACCTTTTAGAGGAACAAGAGGCCTTGAAAGATTACTGTTTGGAGGAAGGGAAGTTGACATCAGCCATGTACAAGCAGTTTTTCAGGCCATACTTCATCCCTATAGCAGGGGCACACCTCTCTTCAGCCTATTTGAAGACCTTTCGTGCATTCATCATTTAACATTTAACTTAGTGGCATAGCCCAATCTTAACATTCCGCAAGACCTAGTTAATGTTCTCACTTTATCTTCTTTGTATATTTTGCATGTGGGATAATTATAAATTAGACTTTAGATAAAAATCCATTAACAAACAAGTACCACTGCCTGTCATAAACTTTATTTTAACATAAAATCTGTTTACTAACAATTATTATGAAGGACTATAAAAAATTCTAATACCTAGACAAAGTTCTAATAATTAACGTTAAAGATGGTTATCTTTAGATATTGTAATAGTCCACTCTCTTTGAACCAAATCAATTGTATTGTTAGCTACTACAATATTTCAGGACCTTCCCACTTAGCTAGGAACAAGATGATCACAATATTCTAATATAGAGAGTTAATGCAAATAGTGACAATCTAAGTGACAAGGGATGATTTCGATGTTGAAGCAACCAAAAACATATGATGCCAATAACCTAAAGTCTGTAGTAAAAATCCAAGTCACTAATAATACGCTTCCAAAGGGATAATATGTCACTCACACACACAAGGTGTTGAGGAGTTTGTTAATTCTATATGAGGGGAGCAAAGTTAGTGTCACCTACCCAAATTCTGAAAATATTATTTTATTGGCAAAACACTTTATGTTAAATTTTAATTACAAAGTTTTGTAATTATGACCAAGTTTGGTCAAGGATGAATGTAATTACTGATTATTATTATTTAATAAATTAAAAGTAGGAGACAAACACCCAAGGGGACTATTAAATGAGTGTTCACTGACCCACTAGGAGGAATGGAAGTTGTTAGAAGGCATGGGATAGATGGCAGCAATTGCACTTCACCACTAACTGTTGGTTATGGGACAACCGCCCCTAAAATTGTGGCATTATCCCCCTGGTGGTGGGAGTGAGCAGGCAGCTCATTAAATGACCATTTAACCACTAAAAGGCCTAGGCAGCCTACATAAGGAAAATTCGAATTGAGCATGCAGCTCTTACAATTTTTATGCAGAAATATTCCTCAAGTGCATCAGGTGATCACTAAGAGATTCGAATGGGGAGGCTATGTGAGAGTGCAGCTGTAAGTCTGCAAATTATTCTGAGAAGGAGAACCAAGGGTGCTGGTGCAGGTCCCTTTGACTGCTACGAGGCTTTGCAAGAACCACCAGAGCTTACCAGGAAGTGGTAGTATCTTTCCTTTCCCAAAACCGTTGCATAAAAGACTTCCAACGAAGAGGGTACCTGCACAGTTACACATCGAAGTGGTTAAAAATAAGAAGATACAAGAAAACGATTAAGCAAAATAGTATTTTGTTATTATCATAAACATTATCTTCTAATCGAAGCTCGGGTCATTGGCACACCACACCAGCAGAAGAACAACGAAATTTTGTAACAACATCAGTAACCGCATTTTCAAAACCCTGAAGATGATTCAAAAAGAAAATACAAACCCCAAAACAAAACTACTCTCAACAGCTGACAGAAGCCACATTTCGTATTATTGTATCGTGGCTCTATGGCAAGGAGCTGAGCCTGCAACTATTAAATAAATTTCATATCATAGGTTACAGGATCGAAACCCTGGAAGGGAATTTCCTTCAACCCTACTTTTTGGAAGCCTGTCGGCCTCAACTCAACGTAACAATGAAAGACCGAGAAACTTGCTACCACTACATACAACAAGGTTAGGGTTACACAACTCAACGATCAATATTTGGTGAGATCAACGCACAGGAAAGAGCCAATAGTGCTATGTCGAAAGCCGAGCAACATTGCGTTAACATCTCATTAATTACTTCAACAACAAAGTGGTCAACATTACATGCCAAGTGAACATTACTGTGTACAGCATGGAGGAGAGGCGATACAACAACCTTGCTAGCTAGAACTCTTAGTTACATTATCGATCAAAGTTCACATGGTTGGACTACGTGGGTTGACAACCAGGCTTTCCACTATGGAGTTTGGTCATAACAATTAATACATGATCGTAACCCTATCAACCTGTCAACATCAATTTCAATGCACATCAACTCATCACTCCATTAACGAGACCTTGGTGATTACAATAAAATATGTTAATAAAACTTAGGATAAGAGCTAATACATATAGCATGGGTCAAACTACTGCTTAAGCCATAACCTTTCTAAGGTTGTTTAGAACGTATTCATGTCTGCATATGATAATACTCGACAGTGCTAATGTATAGCTAGGTTTTCATATTATAATCATATCATTGCATAATAAAAACCTTATCATTGTAAAATGTAGCGTAAACTTTATATAGTCTCAAGTTTAAACTTAGCCATATAGATATTATATTGCTAATTCATGGAAAACTAGATATAGTTAGGATTCTAACTATGTACAAGAATATCATAATAGTACAAATTGTAACAACATGCAATAATATCCAAGAACTTAAAAACATCTGTAAACTGTACTATTTTTGCATAATCATAAAAGATCTTTCATTCAAGAGATTAACATCCGCTTAAATATGAAGTAGAAAATACAATTAAATCATATTTAGTGGAGAAGTATGATGTGTCATCGCTACAAATTATCTTAGTTAAGAAATCAAGTTAATTTATATGTTCCGCATTAATGACTTTGATAAATATTGCTATTATAATTTTATTTTTTTTTGGGTATTTTCGGGATGTTACAGTTAGGGCTCTCTACCTCAAGAATCTACTTTACTATACAAAGTTGGAAGAAGGGGATTCAATTTTAGAACAACTGCTAAAATTGAAAAATAGTAGAGATCAATTACTTGTCATATAAAGGGAAATAGAGGGAAATAGATAAGGATGACATGGTAGTGATTTCATTAGTGATTACTCTTAAGAGTTTTCTTTAACCCTTCAATCACTTTCTTGAGAAATTAAATATTGTTTTGAATCCATTGATATTACTTTTGACAAGTTGTGAAGTTAGTGGTTGCAAAGGAGTATGGGAAGAAGTGGTTGGAAGTGGTGATAAAACTTTTGAGAGTGCTCTTGCTGCAAAGTATAAATGCAAAAGACAATTAACAATGGATTGAAGGCGGGGGGCGAATTCAGTTTAAGCAAAGCAACTATCACATATAATTTTGTTTATAAAAATATATGTTGTCAATACAATGGTAAAAAATCAGCTTAGAAAAAGTAAACTAATGTGACAAAACATGAAGAAGAATTTGACTATGCATTTGGTGCTTCATAGGTGGGATGTAAGCCTTCAAATGACTGGCTCTTTTATTTGGAGATACCAAGAATATGGAAAACATGAGGAATCGGTCTATTACCTTTGCTCAAAACAGATCCAAAGCATAGACTCTGATCTTAAGTGATGACAAGGCACATTTTGTTAAACATTATGGTGATCTTCAATTTAGATTGTCATATGGTAGGAAGTTCAAACTTCACCTTTAGGAATGTGATTTACAAATTAGGGATGAACAAAAATTTCTTTCGGTTAGTGAAATAACAAAGAAGATCCCACATTTGGAAGTCCTATTTAGTGTGGATGGATATTTTATAAATGATAAAAATGATTTGTAAGATGATTTCATTAGGGGTGAAGGATAATAGTTGTACATATTTGTGGAGGTTGTACAAATTACATCAACTAGGTTGGACTTTTGTTTTACAGTTACAACACCAAAAGCTAAATATTGGAATGTGCCCATGTAACGCCCCTGTTTCCCCAGTTTAGTAACACAAATAAATATGTAAATGTAACAATTAGTAATAACAACGAATAACCGCCGGCTGTGGTTGAGGAAACGCCGAAAAGAAGGGGTCTATGAAACTATTAGGGAGTAGGTAAGGGGGTATGGAGCCTTAAAGACCGTATTCCTTTCCAACCCTTAGTGTTGGACCCTTGTATGATTTTTATTAATGTTTTATTTTAAACCTTAGATTGTAATGGTTCATGTGGTGATGTGATGAGGTTTTCCCAAGGTGGTTGCATGGTGTTTTGGGAGGTGGCATGTGGTTCTCCTTGTCCATGCACCAAAAATTCTTGGGACTTAGGAGGATAGGGTCATTCATTTCATGAAGCAGGGAGAGGGAAGGCCGGTACGGTTAGGGAGGAGTAGAGCATAACTGAATAGCCAATGTGCATATAGTTCTGAAAATATAACAACTATTTTCTTGACCAATTACCTGGGCTAGTGAGTTGGTTTGTTGGTTCAACCTGTTGTTCACTATTGAAGTCCTTGTACATCCAGTGATGTAGTTATCCTTGAACAAACTTTCCCAGGAACACTAATTGGTTGTTGAAATTGCCCAAGGGACTACTCAGTCAGAGAAGGGAATTTACCACCAAGTGTTGGATGGGCTGGGGAAGGAAGATTACTGGTTATTGTGTTTTGATCAGCTATTCTAGTGTGATGTTGTTTTTGTGAGAGAAAATTCATTGATTCCACGTGTTTTTCCCTCGTGGTTTCATAGCCTTAGCTCGGGGGTGGCAACCTTGCTAATAGATTGAGGAGCAAGGAGTGCCTAAGGTTGGGAGTAACATTCATCACCCATAGCCGATTTCCCAGATAAGTATTTATTATAATCTTGCAATTGCAATTTTTCATGGTAAACAAAGCATTTATAAATCTGGTAATGTTTAAATTGTTGCAGACATAGATAATGTGGCTTGCTAATACCTTGGTCAATCATTGAATTATCTATACTCTGTTTCTATAATGATTGAATATATAGTGAACTAAACCATTGGATATATGTTGGGTAGTTTCCCTGTTTATTTCATTTTCTAGTGGGCATTTCAAACTCAGGAAACCATGAGACAAAGTATACCTCTGTTTCAATGAAATTGTCAGCGTTTGATGAGCAGTAGCACCCAGAAAATCGTGGGTCAGTTAGTACCACAATTTTGATTATGATTGTTGGGCGTTTGATGAGTAGTAGAACCCAGAAAATCATGGGTCAGTTAATACCACATTTTTATTATGGTTGCTAGGCGTTTGATGAGCATTAGAACCCAGAAAATTGTGGGTCAATGGATACCTTTGTTTTACATGTGTTTGCTGGTCATTTGTCGAGCATTTAATCCAGAAAAATCGTGGCGAATGAGAGGCAGCGATTCCCCCTTTTCTTTTCCAGACATATACCTCCTGGAAAGTCCTTACTAACCATGGAAAGCCAAGGAGATAGGCACAATTCCTGAAGAAATTAATCACTTTTGAAATAGGACTCTGACTAGAAGGATTGGGAACTTACCTTTTCTATGCTCATCGAAGGGAATAAATATGAGGGAACTATCTTTGTTGTAAACATAAGTTAATCGTCTCTCAAACCCAAAGAAGCACCTCTTCACTCTTCCTTTTGATAAACAAGTTTTGTCCACGAGGTGTTGTTTGGAAATTGCCATTGCTGCCATTCTTTAGTGGTAATTTAACCTTGCACCAGATCTGGTAGAGGCTGCAAAAAAAAGGTGTCTTACAGAGTAGAGTAAGAATATGTTAAATTTTATGATTCTACAAGGAATGTAACTGATATACCCATACCATTTAATTAGAGAAGGAATTTAAGAGAGGTCAATCTTAAGTTAAATACTCTTCAAACCTTTCATGCATTAAGCATTTAACATTTAAAAATATTCCATAACAATTGTTTTCAAAGTCAATACCCATAAATTTATCAAGGGCGTTTAGGCACAAGATACAATCCCATCTAGAGGCCATCAAATTCAACCTAATCATTAGTGGCATAGCCCAATATTACACAAAATATTAGTCTCTTATAAGTTGTATCAATTTCTCAATCCATCTCTACTAGATCTCCAAATATTCCTTTTAGAGGATCTGTCAAAATCTAGTTTTGAAATTCAAAAAGCCTTCCTTGGGGGCTGCCAAACAATTCTAGATCCTTCATGGAATCCTGAAGAATTCCCTTTATTGGATATCTCCCTGTTGAAGATTCCTTGAAACCTTCTTTTTCAATTGAGATATCTTCTGGTCCTTGTACTTTTCCTTTGTCACTGTTGTAGTTGTTTCTCTTAATCCAGAAAGAATTCTATAAACCTGTTTAGATCCTTGAGTGTCCAATTGCTTTTGATTTTATTTTTTTCTATTTCTGACCAGCCATTTGAGCATCTTTGGCCTGGAATTAGATCCCGGATAAGGTTAAAAAAGGTCCATCTATCACACCCTTAGGACATTTTTGGATCTATCTTCCCAAACTTTGGAGCCTCCTTTATGCAAATACCTGCTATTGGTTTCCATATATTCCTAGTTATAGACAGATTAGCAGTAGGTGGTTCATTTCCTCTTAAACCTCCTTGCAACATAGACATCTTCAGGGACCTTGTAGGCCTCTTTTTTGGAACTGATTCAATGAACTAGGGTTTCACAAAGGACTTCAATATATTGCTATCTGTTTCTATTGAAACCTTAAAAATGATATTGTTTTCTTCATCTGTTAGGATTGAGACTTTATAATGGTCATACTTTGTAGTATTGTACTTTAGCTTAACTTAGGAAATCTATGTTAGGATTACTTTATATGATAGAGTTGCATTATGATGTAATAAAGTTGAGCAACAATGATTTAAAACCAATTAAGTTGTATGTTAGTGGTTAGGTGTTGAAGGGTTTTTTTAACATACATTTCCCATATTGAGACAAAGCTATGTAATGTTTCTCACACCCTATGGTTAATGAATCACATTGTCTTTATCTCTCCTATCTACAACTTTGTGAATCTGTATATATGTGTGTAATTCTGAGAGATTCTATTGAAATATTAGTGTTTGCATGTCAAAAATGTTAAAAAAGTAGGTCTTGGATATTCCCATTTACGAGGATTTTCTTTTATTCTAATTAGAATTTTCATGGACATGCTTATTTCCCTCCAATATCACAACCCAAAGGGATACCTCTAAAATTTCAAGATGTCAAAGGCAAGGAGTGGGTCTTTCAGTTCTGATTTTGGCCTAATAATAATAGCAGGATGTATGTTCTGGAAGGGATGACACCTTGTATTTAGTCAATGCAATTGCAAGCTGGTGACACAGGTATCCACCAGTACATGCCCCAAGTCTGGGGGCTGCAGCATATAACACATAATTCCTTCTGGTTAGGTACTAGGTCAGTTAGGTACTAGATTTGAGGGGTATCTATTCCATCAAATCCGAGAGACATGCACCTAGCCTCATTATTTTTCTTTGTCATGGCATTCAGGTGGGGAAGAACATGATGAGAATGCAACTATTGACCTCAGGAATGAATCAATGCCCCATTGGCATCCATCCTGCATGTTATTGTTCTTACCTGACAAACCTCTGTTGTCCAAATTCTATCATATTATTTTCCTTGATTGCTTCATCAAATGGATTTTTTGGAATTTTTTGTCTTTGCTGCTGAAATTTTATTAGATTCTTTGCTGATATTTCATCCAAGGAACTTCCTCAATCTTACTCTCAGTGTTGCTTTGTAACCATAGGTTCGAACTTTTGGGAAATTGTTGGCCCTCCAAGCTAACCGGATCTTTTGTTTTTCTTATATGTTGTAACCCATTTTGAAGCCTATATTGAAACATGGATCGTTGTGGAAGTAAACTTTACAAGGGGGTTGTGATAATCTTTAAATAATATGCATATTAAGAAGCCTGAGAGCATGCTCCTATGCGAGATCAAGGCCAAGGCTCTACTAGTGGGCTTGTTAGTTTACTTAAGCATATTAATGCATTTCCCTACGTGGATGGAGTCCAAGAGCAATGCATGATGTAAGCAGGTTGCAACTCATTAAATATAAATGAAATAAAACATATGGACCTTTCTCCCTTTGGAGGAAAAGAAGGTTGGGGATCTATGATCTAGCAAGTGCCATGTGAAGCTCAAACATGTGTTGAGTTTCTCCCTACATCGATGGGGTACAAGATGTAAGCAATGTGATATAAAGATGATGCAAATAGGATGTAACTCATATAAGTATAAATGAAAAACAAATATGGACCTTATCGCCTTGGGAGATTGTTATTGCTTAAACTTTGGCTTGAGGTGAAAAAGTCTTAATCACCTAGGCGATACTTCAAAGGAATGTAGAATTATTACCACTGCCACCTCAACAACAATGCCTCCGCTTTAGGCTAGCTAAATACTAGCACAAGGAGGGTTTCCATGGGGTAATATAAGTCTATAATAGACAATAAAAGATGATGAATCTAGCTTAGTTTGAAATTCAAATTATAAATATGTTTTTAGAGATAAAAATTACAGCAGGATGGGTAGATTTACAAACATAAATATTGATCTAGCTAGAGATGATAAAGTGCAAGGGTTTCTAGACCAAAACTATTAAGAAATTTGAACACAAAGAAACCAAGACTAAGTCGAACGAGTTATCGTAATGTATTGCATATTTCCAAACATGGGACCTTATGATTGATAACCACTCTTAATAGCTTGGGAAAAACTTGTTACTATACCAACAAGATTTAGCACAAGCAAAGTAGTCAGAGGGATAATGACTAGGAGACTGGTCCACTTGAAAACATATAGCTCAACAAATTCACCATCCTCATATGAATACTTTGATTTGACAGTATTGTGTAAATCCGTGCTAGAAATTTCAATAGACCTTGAAAGACAACAAACATATGTGTCGATACACCTCCAATCACCCAAAGTTTATCATTCCTAGACACTAATACATATTTAAAAAGTCCTTGGTTTTGCTCTACATGGGAGTATACAACATGGTCTACAAACCTTCGAGAGAAAAATTGAGCTTTTATCGACAACAGGGAAACATAGATGTCAGGTCTAGATGAAATATTAGATAAGCATGACATAAAATTATATACTTGTACATAAAATTGCGATCTTAAAACATGGACCATTACAAGGAACAATTCAATTACAAAAAATATTCCTCAAAAGCCATACACTGACAAAACAATTTAATTTGCAAATTATGGTTCTATAACAAACAAACCCTCTTGAAAAAATACCTCATTAAATGCATGTAGGCTGGTAATATTTGAGAAGAATAACCCCTTCATTAGAAATCTTGTTATCCCACATATCTAATTGGTGTATAACTGAGTCAAAACCTCCAGACATACAAATGTGTTAAAACTCAAAAATTATTGGTCCCTAATCTTGGAAACAATTCGCTTGTATTCCCTAATATTCCATACTTGGCATACATATCTAGAGGGGTTGTTTCCACAATAACATCTGCTTAAATCTATTCCTAATCATGCATTCATGGATCCACTTACCCTGTTCTAGAGCTCCCAATTGCACACATGTCGGAAGCATGCTAATCTTGAAGGTGATCAGATCCAGATTCACACGGTCCCGCTGCATTTCATTGAAGATCCTCAAGGACTCATTAGAAATCCCATTCTGAGCATATACCAATCCATCATTCCATTCCATGAGACCACATCCCATTCAACCATTTTTTCAAACAGTTGGCGTGCAACCACCAAATTTCCCCATTTAGCATACATAGCCATAACATCATTCTGAACAAAAACATAAGACTCAAACCTCTATCTGACAACATGATCATGAGTCTCCTTCCCTTCTTGTGGCGCCAATAATGAAGCACATGCCTTGAGTACAAAGGGGAAAGTGAAATTGTTGGGATGCACATATTCCCTATGTATTTGGTAATACAATGCAAGGGCTTCCTCATAAGGGCCATTGCAAGGATACCTTTTAATCATTTTGTTCCACACTAAAACATATGGTTTGTATATTCTGTCAAACAAAAAGCATGTATACTCCATATTATTGAAAAATCCATAGATTCCCACATGCTTGGTTTGCTTGAAAATGTCTTGGTGGAATCCATTTGTGATCAAGTGGGCATGGATTTGTTTCAATCGTTTTATGTTAACATGAGATTTCAAGATGGAATCGTATGTGTTGCAGTGGATTGGTTGATCGCACACCTCCTTTACTGTTGAACCGATCTCCTATACGCGTCCAGTGCTAGGCCCAAGCATTGGATTTGGTGCATGTTCATTACACAGACTCATAGTAAGACGTTATTTGCATAGTCCTAATATCCTAAAATGCAGATCCTTCTACATTATCTGCAGAATCCTAATATCCTAAAACATAGTTTGATTCGGCACAATAAATTTCCAAGGGTTACACTGTCGCTTATTTGCTTAATTTTTATCTAGTTTTGAAATTCATGATATTAACTATATATACTATAACATCGGCTCATACAATTCCATAGTAGCTGCCATTGATAGGCCATTTCACACCCACAATTTGAGGCACCCCTAGTATGGGTGAGGATCTAGAGCTACTACCTAAAGGTTTCCATACTTCCAAGGGATAGGAATTTTCTTATACATAATTTTTATGGTCGCCACTAGATCTTGCCAATACAAAAACCTTATGGATTTAACATGGGGATCTTGCCAATATAGAAACCCTATGGTTTTTACATGGGGAAGTATTGGTGGGTTTCTTGTTCAATTTCTCAATTGAAAAAACCCTATGACTTTATTCTCGGGCTCTCTACATCGACAATCTACTAATGTCAGCATCAGAAAGTGGGTTCAAGGGGAACCATATGCCCTCCATTCTTTAATCCATGCCATATTTTCTCTATTTTACCTCAAAAGGAAGCTCTTTACACCGCTTTCCCTCGGTACTCATTTTATATTGGTCATTTGTGCCAGGGATTAAAGGAACTTTAGACACTTAAACCCATGGAGGAGAGTCTTATCAATCGAGTACAAAAATAAATCACCTTTGGTTGAGAAAGTTATCCTTCCTTGAGGGACGGATTTATGCTATCCATGATGATCCTAACCTTTTTTAATATTTTGCTAGTGGGCTTAGGGATTAGCAGTTAACAACATGTGTTTCCTCCAAGGAGTTCATAGGTTCAAATCTGGAGGAGGATAAGGTATGTACACCTCCGTAAAATTTAGCAGTTAAATCACTACACAAAGTGGGGTCCCCTGTCCCACAAACAAGGGGGTTTCATACACCAAATTGGTGTCAAGGGTGAACTTAAAGATATTATTAGTAGTAGTAGTCGTAGTAGTAGGAAGGCTAACCTTATCTCATTCACAATCACTTATAAAAATATAGCCACACTTCATCGTGAGCTTATCTAGGAGAGTATAATCTCATAGCTAGTATTCACCTAAGGGAGTACCTATTGCAAATAAGGGAAAATCCATGAAGCAATCAAATCCATCACCTATTTTAAATGTCTAGTCCTTAGATACAAAGATGGAAGGGGGAGCATTATTCACATACTTATAGATGAGGTGAGGTATTCATCCTTAACTTTTTCCCTATAGGTCCAAGTAAATATAAAGTGCTATAGATCACAGTTAGTCCTAATATTATGTTAAACCTTAAGGGTTTTATGGTACTAGACATGCACAGGGCTGGACAAAGAGAAACTTAGATATGAGAATAGTTTGCTGCTTTTTGTAACTCAAAATGTCACCACAAGTTGTTCAAAGATTCCCAGAACTACTTCCTTGGGTGTAAATGAGTGATGTCCTACCCTCAAACCTCTTCCAAACAATAATTGAAAGTGGACCGTCCTCTCCTAAAACAAATCCATAAGGTTTCAGATGCCTTCATGCCATTGATACCTAGTCATAATCTCCTTGGGATAGACTTCAATTTTTTATCAACATATTATTATATCTTGGATATGCATCTCATGCTTTTACAGGATTCATAGGCCAGTTGTTGTGTGTGCCAAGATCTGGTTTTAGTTTTATTTATACCTCTTTCACGGTGAAAATTGCCTATAATGTAGATCATTGCCCACCAAATTGACCCAGAACTGAATATCGAGGCTATTGGAAGGTAAAACATGCCCATAATTCTTCAAACAGTACATATATCTGCTTGGAGTGTGCCCAAAATGATCTCTAGTGTGTTGTTTGAGGCTCAAAGCAGTCCAAACAATGCCCAAATTTGTTATGAAACAATGTCATATTGATGTTAGGATGTGAAATCTTACCTAGGATTAGGAAATAATGCTCCTCGCCATTTTTGTTCATTGTTGTCCACATCCACAGAACCATCTTAGAATGCCTCTTTTATGCCTAGGTTAGCCCAGAACTAATTTCAAAACCTAGGTGAACATCCTATGAAAATAGCGGGGTAACACCCTCAAAATACCTTTCATTTTCCATCCATCCTCCCATATTTTCATATTCAAGTCACCCAACTACTATTTTGACACCATAAATTACAACAATAAAAAAATCACTATAGTCTCAATAACTCTAGATCCAAGCATCAACAATCCACAACTATAAAAGCATATTCAAGCTTTTTAATCCAAATTAGTGTCTTTATGGTCACTTTAAAACCACCTAGTTCATTCTAGATAAACCTTATGCATTTATGATCCTCTGCTTACCTGATTATTATTGCAAATAGTGTGATGAGAAAATGAAGCTCAATGCCATCTACATGTGATACAATAATTGGAATATCGGTATTTTAAATAATGAATCGAAGCAAATTTTGACTACAACAACAATCAAAACATTTAGAGAATGTCACAAAATGTTGTTTATATCCCATATACATTAGGGAATGTACTTACTGCTAGACCACTTGATTGCATTGCATATGTGATGGGAGATTGTGTGTAGTTGTTAAAAGTAAAGGCAGTGCCAAACTATAAATCAACAAAATAGATATTTTGCAATGTCAATTCACAGATTAAAGATGGGTATGATTTCCCATTGTTCTTGTTGATTAAATATGGGTAGGATTTCCCACTACCTAGGATCCAAATGAAATACAATAGAAATATATTTATGGAGTACAAATTTGGTGAAGGTCCTATATTCACAATGTTGTTGCAAGGCAGTGAGGGAGTGATGCCATGTGCAGAAATGATCAGGTGGCTAATCGATTACACTGATGTGAACACAAGACAAATATACAATGAGTAGTGAAAATGCATAGGCTCTTTCTTGGCTACTTATTTATAAGCATACTACAAGTTTGTCAAAGTTTAATCATATTTGACGAATGAATGGATGCGAGAATTCACTCTTACAATTGCTATGACATCTTGGCCAGTTGGTATGATGATGGTAGGACTTTGAAAGCTAGGGATCCCCAAGAATGGTAGGAATTTGAAAGCTAGGGATACCCAAGCATGGTAGGACTTTGAATCAACAACAACAACAATTCCCCATGAATCCTCCCTTGACCATGTCCAATTCCACAAGTCCCCATGACTTGGATGCATAGTTCCATTGACACACTATGAAGCCATGTGTGGTGCTTTATTGCATTATTAATGTCCTTGGATGCCTAAATAGTTTCTTTATGGCAAAAGGATTGACACTCTTCTATAGAATGTCATTCCCAAGACCCCAAGACACGTGTGTATTGCTTAAAACCACCTAGTGGCACAAACATCTCCAATCATAGGCCAATTATACCCTTAAGAGACCATGTGTGGTTGGTGGAGGAAAAATTCATAGACATGGATGGATAGAAGATTCCTTTAGGGTCCTATGTTTAGATATTTTCCACTAACCATATTGAAATCCCTAAGGCCACAAGACCTAGATACATAGTTCCACGAATACCCATAAAAAGTCATATTTGTGGTGCTTCGAGACATTGTTCATGGCTATGTATGTCTCAATTATTTCTGAAGGTCCAAGGGCATGATCTTCCTCCCTATAACTCCATTCCCAATGCCTTGATACATGTACATACTACTCAAAATCACCTAGCAGTTCACTAAAATCCTCAATCATAGGCCAATGATACCCTCAGAAGACCATGTCTGGTTGGTGGAAACAACTTTCTTAGCACGAGATGGATAGAATATTCCTTTAGGTCTTGAGATTCATGCCTCCTCCCATGACCATGTTGAAGCCCCAAAGTCCCCAAGACTTAGATATATAGTGCAATGGATACCCTTGCATAGCCACACATGGTATCTTAAGGAATTGTTCATGGTTTTGGATGCCTCGGTGGTTTCTTTAGGGACAATGGCATGGTATTTACCTTAGAATGTCATTCACAAGCCATCGATACACATACATATTTCTCAAACTTTCCTAATGGAATCACCATATTTAATTAGTATAGGATGATGATACCCTCGGGAGTCCATGTGTGGTTGGTGAAGGAAACACTCTTATCCTTGGATGGCTAAAATATTTCAGGGCCCAAGGTTAAGGGCCCAAGGTTCATGTCTCTTCTATTGTCCATGTCCAAATCCTCAAGGTCGTGATACCTAGATACAAAGCTCCATGGATACCTTTGCAAAATAATGTGTGGTTCTTTGAGGAATTGCTCATGGTTCTATATGGCTCAATGGTTTTTTTAGAGACAAAGGCATGGTCTTCTTCTCTAGAGCATAATTCCTAAGGCCCTAAGACATCTACATACTTCTCAAAAACACATAATAGCATGAATATCTTCCATAATTATCCAATGATACCCTCAAGGGGCCATGTATGGTTGATTGAGGTGATCTTCTTAGCCTTCGATGGCTAGAAGATTCTATTATGGCCATAGGTTTATGTGGTGTTAGAAACCATATCTAGTGTTTTAAACTTCAAAATGAGCATCGCATCCCACTTCTAGGCCAAACATCCCCTATGGAGGGCTAAAATGGTGGTTTGGGACCACACACATGGACCATGAACCCAATAGTAAGATCTCTAAATCCATCTGTTGTAACGTACCCTTCCATCAAGTAATGCAGGGAAGGAGACGTTAACAACACAAGGGGTTTTTGACATAGGCTTAGCCCCCAATACTTTTACTCATAATGTCATAACAATTAAAAACTTCTGTGTGCAAATTTAAACTCAATAAAACACAGCGGAATTAAACATAACGACACACATACAGCATAGATTGCATTAGCATATTTATCTCAAGCAATCAATAGGCAAGGAGTTCAATCCCCTTCTTGGGCTATGCACATACTACATATTGATTTCATTAACATGAATATTTAAAATTCAGATTGAACACATTGCAGAACACAGACTGTATATAATTAATTCACAAGAATACTTATCTTGCAACGCAAATGTCCACGACTAGCTACGTGAGAGCAACGTTCCACCCAACCATAGATCTCTGTCCAGCCTGTATTCTTTCAGCTGAGAGATCACCCCCGAGCTGGGATGTGTATCCACTAAGGAGGAACTAGATGGCTCACTCACAGTCAGGGTTTCACTCAAACAGCCATGCTAAGCCAACACACAGTTGGGTTTTTCAAGCATGCAATAGGAGATGGAGGAGGATGCTAGTCCACTAAGCTCGATCCCAGAGCCACATACACATCATGCTGGACTCATCAATCCCATCCTCTGTTCATACATCCACTCTTGGATTTCTCACAACTCTGTCACAAATACTCAAAAACCGTCACTGATTTTCTGGGCAGTTAAAACTAGGTTTTCCCATGGATTTTGGGGTAGCTATTGCTCCCAAATTCGCCCCAAGGCTCATACCAATGGATCCCCCATTGGATTTCACTGTCCAATACCCATTCTGGGCGTTTTTGGCTTCCCAAAACGTGGGTTCATTCCAAGTCGCGATTTTTGGTTTTCTCACTGCTCGGAGCTCATTTTTGGATGGAGAATGATGTTGGTAACTTCACCATGGAATGGGGATGAGAATGAAGCCACCTTTCATGAGGTAGAGTGACTTGTGGGACAAGTAAACAGAGCCCATACCTACCCATACGAATTTCTGGGTTGCCCATCCCCCATTAAAGCCACGGGCTAACATCTCAACCACTTCCTTACAATAGGAATAAATGTCATCTAGGGAAGTCAATGGGTTCTCATAATGACATGTGGCTACCTAGAGTTTAGTCCCATAGCCCCCTCACCACTCCCCAGTGGATACACATGGCCCCTTCTCATTCGTTGCCTCCGTAGCTAGTTTTGGTATTTTATATTGCATGATGTTTAATTACACCCTTTTACAATGTTCCATGGCTTCAGAGCACATGGTATCAAAATATCAAATACTTGCCCTTTAAATAAAATTCGGGCTTTCACTAGCGGGGCCTTGGCCTTGAGCTCCACGCTAGGAAAACATACATCACATGTACACATTATTTACATTAAAGGCTATTATATCCTAAGGGTCGAATTGGGGGTATTACATTCCCCTCCCCCTTAGAACAACACCGTCCTCGGTGTTCCAAGACTTAAGTATACATATACAATTTACACATGTCCAAAACTTCAAAAACTTTGCAGATCTGCCCTGCATTCTATCCTTTACTTTGAACTTTCAGGACCAAGTCGTTTGATCTTCATGAGCTGCTCCTGCTGATTCCGATCTTCCAGCTCATCCATAAGTCTAAAAAATTTATGGCTACTACCCTATTGAGGTTCTCTTGTTGGGAAATTGTGGAGGAAATGATCCCCTCCACATTTCCAACACTTCACTGGTTGCTTCATCTTTACCTATTCAATTTCCTTTGAGTCTTCCCACCTGGTGCGTTTCTTAATTGGACGATTGGATGAATGCTTCTTCATTGATCCACTTTTCTTTCCCTTGCTAATTTCTCTCATAATGCTTTTTACCTCTTTTTGCAGACGAAGAGTGTCCTGCAAGACCTTGTGGTTCATCTCGTTCTACTGCTTTTGCATCTTGAGCATCTCTCCAAGATTTCCTTGGGTCTTGGAAATTGTTTGAAGAAGACTTTCAGCCAATTCTAATAGCCCTTGGTCTGTCGCCATGGCCAATGGAAACAACTGACCACACTTTGCTCACTAGCAACACTTGCTTGCACCAGCTGCAACCAATTGATTCAATTTCCACCTGTGAGATTCATCATTACAATTCTTGTTAGGCCAAGCATAACCCAAACATTAAAAATCAGTCAATGGTTTTTCCCCAGTTGACATGGATAGTCCATGCTTTACTCATGAGACTTCCACACTTTTTATGCTTTCCCAACATACACCTAAATTCCTTCATGTTCATCCATTCACATGAAATTCATTAATTAGCATTCACAATTCACTTTAATCAAATAAACACACTGTTACTTTCAGTCATGCATGCATTCAACAATTTTTCTAATTCTATAAATGCATCAATAAAAGGAAGGAGAGAGAGCAGTAAGAGTTTCTCCTATTAGTTTTGTTCTATTCTGGAACCCACACCACCACTCTGGTTTTCATGCTCCTGTCCTCTTTCACTTCATGTGAATGCTCGACTACCCTTCTTGGCTATGACACGTATTGTCTATGGTCTATTCCAGACCTCTCAACCATGGAGTTCCTCCACTTGGTTGGTCTAACTCTTGGCTGCTAGGACTCACACAGCTCCACTAGCCCCATCTTTCAGTACTGCTCATGCTAATCTCTTTAGGGTGGTTACATGTCCACATGCATCCTTAAGATGCTTCAAGATTCTTGCTTCCAATAATACCTGCGTTGGATGTCTTCACTTTATTCCATAGGACCCTTCTTTGCTTTACAAGCCTTGGATCTCCTATGGGTATAATAACGAATGTTGGGATAGCACGTAGGCTACTCAACATTAATTAATTTTTCATGTTTGGACAGTGCATAGGCTACTCCACAACATCAATTAATCAATGCTCAACCAGCTACTTCCTGGATTTACCAAGCAGCTTACAGTTCCTTCAGAGTCCTTGCTTCCTGCATTGACCAAGGTTTCTAACAAAGAAACAATAATGCATCAGCTCACTGTTACAAGTTTTATGCTTGAAACCTTCATTATTCAAATAAGAAATGAATGAAATTGAATACTTATCTGTATTGTGCATTTCCTCTCTGGTCCACAGGGTCCTGCTTTTACTTTATAAGCCTTGGGATCCTCCTACGGACTAGGATGTTTGGCCAGCATGCAAGCTGCTCCAAATCATCAAATAATTAATTCCCTACCAGTACACCTTCACGCCGACTGGGTTTACCAAGCATTTGGTGGTGCCCAACCAATCCCATACCTGGTTGGCCCTCTCCATTGCTGAGCCAGCACATACATCTAGGTCATTGGCCAATGGAAGGTAACTGCGCCACCGACCATTATAGGTCAAGGCTACACTACTCTGCCTTAGGCTTGCATCATCCTTTCACAGGTATCACAATCCCTCAATGCGCATAACAATTCTTCACCCACACAAGGGTGGCACTTCTTCTCTTATGTAAGCCGGAGGTTCCATTTAGGAATTCTTTAGGTGACTTTTAACTGCAGGCTATCATGGCCCCATGATACCCACTCACCTTACACAAGGGTTACCACTGCTCCTATAGTCCTCTTGAGTATTCTTTTCTTTACTTTTCCCTTTAATGTGCAGCACTGAATTTCATATGTATAATCTGTCAACACAAAATGGATATCAAGCTCATTAGTATCACTGCTCTAGAATTATAAACATATTTCATAACATTCACTATCCAACCTTGAAACACCAAGAATGCGTCCATTCCCTTAAGGCGTAGTCAATATTGGAATCCCTAACACAACTCAACACCAGAAAGGCGGGCACTCCTTACTGATGTGAACTATGAAGGTCCTAACCATACTTCAAGCAGTCTACCATAATGGAAATAAAATCAAAACATGCTCTGCATATTAATTCTAATAATTAGACATGCATGTATGTATATATATATATACATATATATCAATCAAGGTTTATGGAACACTTATCCATTTTGCAGATGTTATTTCTCTTCTTTAATGAGGAATGGAGGCTCCTTCTTTGAGTTGACAGTCCCTCGGTTTTTCATCCCAATTCATTTTGATGTTACATAACCTTCATATGTCTTACTGACATAATCTTCACCATCCCACTCATATTGTTTACCAATCATGTAGTGCAAATGAGACATTAATAATGTCTTATGGCATTTCACCTGAAACCCATTTTCAAATCATGGAATCTCTTCTCATGAAGTTTGGCTTCTGTAGGCCCACTCTCATGGTCTTACTGCAATGTGTCTTCCTGGCACACTTATTGAACAGCCAAACAATTAGCAACACTTAACAATACAATTCAAATCCGATTGTTCCATAACCAATCCATGGCATTAATAATTAAATTCAGTATGAATTTGCAACTCTGTCTACTACAGAAATTGGTTCTCATCCATGAGGCTATTCTCATATTGTTTGGCTCCTGTAAGTGACACCACTCTGCCCGTTATGGTCTTATGCCCGCTGCCATACATGAGCATCCACTTGCAGCGTGTCCTCCTGACACATTTTCATATAAGCCAAATAGTCATTAGCAATTATTAGTAAAATTTCACGTCCTTTACAAATCTGATATTTACAATTGTTCTTATTAACATAACTTAGAGCTCTCAACCATGAGATTCCTTCTCATAAGCTCTAGATCCAATTTTCAAATCTGTTTCTCACATAAATTTGATTTGCAATTGTGATAATATTCTCATGAGAATGTTTTCAGATTTGTTTCATGCATACTTTACAAGCATGAGAACCTTCTCATAACCTTTGGCTTCTGCATGTGGTAGATCCCGGTCTCTACTATGGACTTATCCCCATTTCCATACGCAAGACTTTTCTACCTGAAAACTAAAACTTCAATCAGCCAAACACATTGTGAGTATCTATGCACATAATCATTCATTGCCATAACAGTGACTAAAGTGATCTCAGAATTATAATACTTAATAATTCAAACACCTTCAACTGTTAATATTTGAAATACAACGAAGTATATACACTTCTATATATGCATCATTATCACAATAGAATTTCAAGACATAGTCACCCTATCCATGCAACTTAAATAAATCATAAATACTCATTATTTCACGGTCATATCATTCATACAACTCTGTCCTTCCACAGAGCATTCTAGCAGCCCATCGATCATGATTGGGTTCTTCATGCACTTACTATTCTGCATTCATAACAGCCCATGAAATGATCCTAGAATTATCATCAATTCATCATTTCATTCATTATTTATTTTGCAATAAAATATGCATCATCCATATGCATTCATACAATGCATCACAAGATTTATAAAATCTCTTAATGCTCATCTACTCAATGCACATCTACTCAACGCTACCTTGCATTGTTTCATGTGTACTATGCATTCAAGTATATTATGATCAAAACATGACTATCTCATATAACTTGTATTACCATAATCAGGACCACCAGTCCTCACTTGCTTTGGTTATTAAGCACATAACCAACATACGCATGGCATGATATAAATTCATATGAAGACATTGAGATTTCTAAACAGTCATAGGGTGTAAGGATCATTTCCTTCACTTACCCACACATCACCAAGCTTGGTAGGTTAACAGTCCCCATCGGTATTCAATATCACATGCGAACTAACTCAACATAGCTCAAACATATTTTGAAGAGATCTTATCAAATCCTCTTTCAACATTCATGCAATTTGGCACCAATAATCATTACCTGCATGGTTACCATTAACATTGCCTGACGTTACCTGATCAGTTGACCTCTTACCAAGGCTATTCAGTCCTTTTGCCAACTTTATGGTCATAGATTTGTTGCACCATCATTTCTGCATAAGGTTGTTGGCTTCATGCAACAACATCCTCGGCACATTTAGCCATGCTCTTTGTTATCTTTGGTCCTACAACCAATACCAACATCAACAGTCATTATCAACCACAATATTCTCCATTAGTGGTTCATTGCATATGTAGACTTCATTATTTTACCAATATGCAATATCCCATTTATGCACAATCATTTCCATATGCACTATGCAATGTTTGTTAAAATGTCATCTAGTGCATATACATCTATGTAATCCCTTACATTTTCAACATTTTTATGCCATATGACAATTTCATGATTATAAGTATGATAACAAGCAGAGGTTTAAAGAATTCTTTCCTTTTCGATCCCTCATTGTAACATGGAATTCTTCTTCCATATCATGCAATTGTAGAAATTGCCCATATCGACAACAAGATTGTTTGTCAAAACAGCCGCTGGCATTCTTCTGCACTAAATATCTAGGATATATGTAGACCTCATCTAAACTCTGGTCATGCATCATTGTTCCCTGTTGGGAAAGCTTTCCAGTGCCTATCTTCATGCTCCATTCCGACATCGGGTGCGGGAACTGCATCTCTTCAAAAATGACAACTTTCGCTCCAATTCTACACATTTTACACAGTTGCATTTTGGTCCAGAATGCCAACTTTAGCCACCTGTGGAAAAGAATATATGAGGAATCACAAAAACTTTTATATCGGGCGAAGTTAGTCCATATAGCAAGGAAAACTTAGCAATTCACGGATTTCAATTCCGATGCACCATTAATCTTCTATGAATTTTTGGGTTTTATTACTTCTCACTTTTCACATTTTTCCAAAATTCCAAATTTTGGGCCAAAAATGGCTATCTCCGAAACGGTGCATTTCTGGGAAATCTTCGTCTAACGGAGACTGTCCGTCTTAATGAGAATATGAAATGTCTAGTTCAGTAAAAAAAATTATTCCCACATCTAGGGTCACTTTTACTGCCCACAAGCTTTTCAAAATCCCGAAAAAGTGGCCTCGAACAGTGCTTTTTGGCCTTCTTGATCACCCCGACTCCGCATCCTTTGGAGTTTGGCTCAAGATTCTGAACTTAACATCGTGCCTACTTCATGGCCGCGCCTGATCAATTTCAGCTCAAACCGACCTTCCGTTAAGCCTCGGGGCTCCGTCCTTCAAAAGTCACTATTATCTATTTTCTGTCAAATCGGAGTGTAATGGGCTCGGGGTCTTCACTGGTTCTTTCATGGCCTTCGTCAATGGCCTCCGAGCCCCATAGGAATCATCCCATTCTGAGCCCGGATGCTCCCTCTATCCAAAAATTGAGTTTTGGTCACTTTAATCTTTTTTTTTTTTTCTTCGTTAGCTCTGCCGCAGTCGCGAGACGGTTCGCCGATCGCTCCCGCAACTGCAGAGCAATTTGGCGAAGGCTCCCGCAATTGTGGATCCATTCGGCGAAGGCTCCCCAATTGCGGAGCCATTTGGCGAACGCTCTCGCAACTGCGGAGCCATTCGGCGAAGGCTTCCGTTGTGCAGCCATTCGGTGAAGGCTTCCGCCGTTCGCGGAATGCTTCCGCCGTTTCGGAGCCGTTCGCGAAATGCGTCCACCGTTGTGCGAAATGCTTCCCTGGTTTCGGGCGGTTTTGCGGAATGCTTCCGAAATTGCGGAACGATTCGCTGAGGTCTTTCGCAGTTGCGGAACGATTCGCTGAAGTCTTCCACTATTTCGGGATGACTCGCCGAACTCTTCCGCGTTGCGGAATGATTCGCGGAATCCTTCCGCAATTTCGGAAGAGAATTCCTTCCGAAAATTTTCCTTTCAACGCCAAACACTTAGAAAATTTTCTACTTTTTCGGAGCATTTCGCCGAATTTTTTCGCGTTGCGAGACAACTCGCGGAATCCTTCCGCAAATTTTAGGGCGACTTCCCAAACTCCTCCGCGTTGCGGAAAAACTCGCGGAATGCTTCCGCAGTTTCAGAGCAATTGGCCGAATGCTTCCGCAGTTGCAGAAGACATTCGGGAATTCTTCCCGAAACAGACTTAAACGAATTTTCAAAAACTTTTGGAACAATTTTTGGATTCTTCTTTCCTTCTGAATATGTGCCTTCTGATAAAGGGCGATAGCATTCATTCGTGCTAGCCTTGAATACAGTCCATTTATTTTGGTAAGAATCATATATTTCCATGACCATAGCCTTACCTTCTCTAGCATTTCTTCCAACTATGAGAAAACAACATCTTGTGCAACGGTTAAAAGAAAAACCATAGAAACCTCACCATGTAAGTTCAATGCAAGCTGGAAGTTCAATCCATGATCTAGACATAGGATTGTAGATGTATTTGGATTCACCTGTACCAGAACAACAAAGTATGCTTTTGTCACTGGCCATCACAGACTTCAAACTTGGAAGGAAATCGATTGATAATCTGTGGAACTTATAGTTGCTTTCCACGCTAATCCATAATTTCTTGATGCCATCTGAGCGCTGACCACGTGAAGTGAGAAAGGCCGGAGAAACAGGAACCGTTAAGCCGGAGGTTAATTCTTTAAATTCCAAGGACTTGAAAATATTGTTCCAGTGTTTGCATACTAGACACAACCTAAAGATTGCTTTCATGGGAAATCTTGCCAAAATTTGTAACCCCAACTCCTCTGTTAGTCTATTCCATGTCTCTTCTGCAATTGGATTTGGCCCATAGAGGCCCAATGCTGTAACCAGTAGCTCTGATACCACTCTGTAACGTACCCTTCCATCAAGTAATGCAGGGAAGGAGACGTTAACAACACAAGGGGTTTTTGACATAGGCTTAGCCCCCAATACTTTTACTCATAGATTCATAACAATTAAAAACTTCTGTGTGCAAATTTAAACTCAATAAAACACAGCAGAATTAAACATAACGACACACATACAGCATAGATTGCATGAGCATATTTATCTCAAGCAATCAATAGGTAGGAAGTTCAATCCCCTTCTTGGGCTATGCACAGACTACATATTGATTTCATTAACATGAATATTTAAATTTCAGATTGAACACATTGCAGAACACAGACTGTATATAAATTAATTCACAAGAATACTTATCTTGCAACGCAAATGTCCACGATTGGCTACGTGAGAGAAAAGTTCCACCCAACCATAGATCTTTGTCCAGCCTGTATTCTTTCAGCTGAGAGATCACCCCCAAGCTGGGATGTGTATCCACTAAGGAGGAACTAGATGGCTCACTCACAGTCAGGGTTTCACTCAAACAGCCATGCTAAGCCAACACACAGTTGGGTTTTTCAAGCATGCAATAGGAGATGGAGGAGGATGCTAGTCCACTAAGCTCAATCCCAGAGCCACATAAACATCATGCTGGACTCAGCAATCCCATCCTCTGTTCATACATCCACTCTTGGATTTCTCACAACTCTGTCACAAATACTCAAAAACCGTCACTGATTTTCTGGGGAGTTAAAACTAGGTTTTCCCATGGATTTTGGGATAGCTATTGCTCCCAAATTCGCCCCAAGGCTCATACCAACGGATCCCCCATTGGATTTCACTGTCCAATACCCATTCTGGGCGTTTTTGGCTTCCCAAAACGTGGGTTCATTCCAAGTCGCGATTTTTGGTTTTCTCACTGGTCGGAGCTCATTTTTGGATGGAGAATGATGTTGGTAACTTCACCATGGAATGGGGATGAGAATGAAGCCACCTCCCATGAGGTAGAGTGACTTGTGGGACAAGTAAACAGAGCCCATACCTACCCATACGAATTTCTGGGTTGTCCATCCCCCATTAAAGCCATGGGTTGACATCTCAACCACTTCCTTACAATAGGCATAAATGTCATCTAGGGAAGTCAATGGGTTCTCATAATGACATGTGGCAGCCTAGGGTTTAGTCCCATAGCCCCCTCACCACTCCCGAGTGGATACACGTGGCCCCTTCTCATTCGTTGCCCGCCGTAGCCAGTTTTGGTATTTTATATTGCATGATGTTTAATTACACCCTTTTACAATGTTCCATGGCTTCAGAGCACATGGTATCAAAATATCAAATACTTGCCCTTTAAATAAAATTCGGGCTTTCACTAGCGGGGCCTTGGCCTTGAGCTCCACGCTAGGAAAACATACATCACATGTAAACATTATTTACATTAAAGGCTATTATATCCTAAGGGTCGAATTGGGGGTATTACATCTACATTATTAAAATTTGGTAAAATATTGTACATATTCATTATCAAAATTGTAATTTTTTATTGTTAGTGTGACACAACTAAAATTGACTAACATAAACGACTAATTCACATTAATCATTGTTAGCTAGTCATATTTATATTCCCGTGACTAAATTAGTCATTTATGTTAGTCATTTTTATTTTAGTCACTTGCTATCTAGTCATATATTTTATCTCGTCACTAAATTAGTCATTTATCTTAATCGTTTTTAGTTGGCTTCCTTAAAATTGCTCAATTTTAGTCATTTATCCCTTGAAAAAATAGTGGTGACTAAAGATTTTAGTCACCTAGTGAGTTATCTCTCATTTTGTACTAGTGAAGGTATAGTATGCGAGAATAGAAATTTATTTGATGTAGAGTTCAACCTTTTGGCACAAGGTTGAAGAATATGGTTGCTATATGTAGATGCCCTGATGCAGATATTTCAAGATGTTAAGATGCAGAGGGAGGATAGGGCTCAGTTACAGAAGGAGAAAAAAAATCCACTTCAGAGGGAGTGACTACAACGCATAATTGACAGTTTTTTTATGAGCTTGGGATTTACCAAGAGTCAAGTAGATTCCAACTTTTACTACAAGGTTGTGAATGGTGGACTAGTGATACTATTTTTATATGTGGATGACCTATTTCTAATAGGGGACGTAAAGCTCATCACTGAATGTAAATGGAATCTTGCTACAAAGTTTGAGATAAAAGATCTGGGTATGATGCATTATTTCTTACGTCTAGAGGCGTGGCATAAATCGTATGATATTTTTCCTTAACCAAGGAAAATATGTTGTACATATACTGAAGAGATCAGGATGATGGATTGTAAATACATGCCTACACCAGTGGTGATGAACCTGAATTTATTGAGTGGATGTCACCATGTATAGAAAAAATATTGGTTTGTTGATGTATTTGACGAACATGAGGCCACGAGATATATTCTTTGTAATGAACATTTTGAGTTAGTACATGGTTGAGTTGATACATGTTCACTTGATTATGACAAAGCAAGTGACTAGTGTGGAACTTAGTATAATCGAGGCAGAGTATATTGCAGCATGTTCCACCAGTTGTGAAGTTGTGCGGCTTCAAAATTTTCTAGTAGGGTTCTTTGATCTTGAGTTATAGGCGACTTGTATCTTTTGTGATAAGCAAAGTTGCATAAAGTCATCAAAGAACGTTGTGCTTCATGACAAGTCCAAGTACGTTGAGATCATATACGACTACATTCATGACATGGTACAAAAGGGAAATTTGTGAATCTCCATTATGTTGTGAAATATGAGAAGATAGATGATGTGTTGAGCAAGCCTCTATCAAGGGTAAAATTTGAATACTTCAAGGACAAGCTTGGAGTGTTCCGACGAGACTTCCCTCGTGAGAGGGAGTGTTGAGTTACATATGCAATTTCATGAGGCAGTAGCATAGTTAGTGTGGCAGCAGTAGGTAGTCATTCATGGACTAGTCACCTAGATTCTGTGTGAGCTAGGTGAAGTCCTGTAATGACATAAAGGTTTGATGGGATGCCAAGACCCATAAGATCAATTGAATAAATTTCTAACATAATTGATCTTAAGATAAAATTCTAACATGCAAATCATGGTGGCTTAGTATTTACAAAGAAATGTGGCGAAGTACTTCGAATTGAAACAAAACAATTGATCACAATGGTTCTTGGATAGCAAGGGTGAATTCCATTTGCTACAATAAGGAAACCATTTTCAATTAAAATAGAAAAAAGTGGACATACTCCTAGAAAGAAAAGGTAAATGAGGGGGAAATAAAGTAAAATGATGAGTTACGTCGAATTTGTCTACATGTTGTTAATATCTATTTATAAAATAATTCAATGGAATAGCATTTTTGGATAGAACAAAGTGGCATTTGTTGACCATGGGTGGCAAGGTCAATACTCATCCTAGTTAAGATGAGTGTTACAAAAGATTTAAAATACAAAAGAAATACCTATGGTTAGAGAATGTTGGGTTATTAATTGAAAACAAAAATCTAGCGCAAAAATCTTGAGCCAACCATAAGGGAAACTCCACCATTTTGCTAGCTTCTACCCATGTCACCATTTTTCATCATGTTTTAGAATTTTTAAAGATAAGATGAAAGAACCATTTAAGAGATAAGATGCATAAGGACATAAATAAATATATACATTGTTATTTCAGATCCAGGATCTAAAAGGCCTGCTCCATTTGCACCCACCCAAAACTACGAACACTAACTGCAAACATCGACTTACATACTCGCATCTCGATCAACCAGTAAAAAATCAATAAAACAGACGAACACGTCCCTTATTCAGTGAAATGTGAATTTATGTATAAAGAGAGATGCCTACTTCCTTCTCTATTAAAATGTGGTCGATATCATAATAATATGCCATACTCAATCGCTGGTATTCTTATGGTGGGATCTGGATTTCAATTTTATTTAGGATTGGAAAAATTGAGCACGTAACTCAATCCACCACCTCATCCCAGGTAAATGATGAATAACTAACTATATTGAGACAATTATAGGGATATTGAAACAGGGAAGGCTAGGGAGAGACTCATGAAATTATATTTTGAAAATGAACATTTAAGTTTCATGATCTCGATCCCTTGGGAGTGTAGTATATTAGCATAAATAAGGACCATCGATTCTCCAAGTCAACCCACAAGCTTATAATCAAAACTAGACCCGGTAGAAACCATAAACAACGGAAACCAAAATATTAAACCCAAGGCTGTAACTACAAATCCAAGTCAAACCCTAAAGGTACAGTCATGCATGGAAGAGAAGGGTTTTCACCCATGTCCAGCAAAGAAGGATTTAAAATCATGCTAGAGGATTAAATTGAGATGTAACCCATGACCGAGCACACAACGAAAAAACAAATCCCGGTAGAGAAGGAAAAGATGTCCCTGCCGATAAATTGAAAAATCCGTCCTCCAACAGAGAGAAATCCGTCCTCCAACAGAGATATTAGAACCCAGGAAAAGAATTCACTCCCATGCAGATAAATTCGACACGAATAGGTAAAAAACAATTACAACAAGCCAAAAGGTGCCCTTGAACAGAGAAAAACGCCCTCAAGCAAGCAAATCCACCCTTCAAATAGTCATATCTTCCCTCACAACCAAGAAAAATGACCTCATGCAGAAGAAATTGGACCCAAACAGCATAAAAAATGACTTTGCAGCATAAAAGAAGTAGTACGTACAGTCTGTACCACCTTGGATATACAAGTAGCTACGCTCATTAGAAAGGCCTCGAAAAACCGCAACCAACAAAAGAAAATTCATTGCAAACACATTCCTTGATCACAAGATATAAGCTTCTTAAGAAAAACTAGGTTCGGCAAAAAAAAGAGGCTGGGAAGTTGTCAGACCTAAAAGTGCAAAAAAAAAACTTGAGGATTTAGAAAAATTAAAAACCTTGTCAGACCTAAAAGTGCAAAAAAAAAACTTGAGGATTTAGAAAAATTAAAAACCCTAAACTAGTCTTAGGAAAATCAATTCAAATATGGATAATGTGAAGTTGATTTTAATGAAATAAGAGTCAATCTTATTTGATTTCTGCATTCCACACACAATGGCAAGGTCAGAATTTAAAAAAACTGAAAAAAATGAGGTAAACTTGCAAAACAAGGGTTAGGGTTAAAAAAAACTCAAACTTACATAAAATATGCCTAGATCTAAAGTGAAGTTTTGATGGATACTAGATTTAATAGAAAAATAACAAGATAAGGAGATCCTCAACAAAAACATAAGAAAATGTTCTTTTATTTTTTTTCTTGAAGAACATACCTTAATCAACCTTTATTATGATAATCATCATCATCATCATCATCATAATCACATTTAAAATTTCATTGTCATCATCATAATCATCATCACCATTGTCATCATCATCATTTCTTATCATTATTTTCATCATCATCAATGTTATTTCCATTGACATCACCATCATCATCATCATCACCATCAACATCATGACAATTACCATTTCCATCATCATTATCATCATCATTGTCATCAACATGTTATTTTTAAAAGTGAATATGGCAATCAAGACATGATCATCATTGTCATCAACATGTTATTTTTAAAAGTGAATATGGCAATCAAGACATGATGTAAGATTCAACCTTCATTTCCAAAAGTGTTATCCCTAAGATATGTATTTAGATTGTCATTGTAAATCCCAACGAAGTGGTAGAAAAAGATAGCTTTTTTTACCCCAATGACATCCTAATGAAGTGAGAAAATCCTTTTCATGTGAAGAGCCATCCTACAATTGTGTTGAATAGAGCCTCAAATCAATCACAATGAGAAACTTAAGCTTATAAGTGTCTTGCAATCTTTGGAACAAGGATGCCCTCAAGACTAAGTCAAAATCTTTCTAAAAATATACAAAACAACAAAAGACTTTGGAATACCATTGAATAACCTCCTCAATAATAGAAGAAAGTATATTTAAGATGTGATCTCATGTAATCATGATTGTCCTAAATCCCTTGAATCCTAACTATTGCCCAAACTAAAAGTTAAGTTGATAGCTGTTCTCACCAAGTTTGGGAGGAGAACCAATGTTGTAAACTTTTGAACCAAGTTTGGGAGGAGAACCAATGTTGTAAACTTTTGAAGCAAGGCTAGGACAACACTAAATAAAGAAAGAAGGGTAAATTTGAATATAAGAGAAATGAGAAAAGTAAATATAAAATGGTAATAAAAAATGATAAAACATCTAAATGCCAAATTCCTTCTCTTAATTATGAGAAAAAAATTTAGACAATTTAAAGGCAAAAACTCATGTTTGTACAAAAGTATAGTAAACAATTTATGTAACTACAAAAAAAATAACAAACTTGCAAGAGGATGAAGAAAATGTTGCAACAAGATTTTCAAGATATTACATTGTTAGATTCTAGAGGACAAGATGATTTGAAAGGTGGAAAAGAAAAAGAGGACAATGAAAGTTAGCTTAAGAAAACAACTTAGATTTTATTTTTTGTAAAAAAAAATAAAAATGCCTAAGATTGCTCACTAAACTCCAAAACCACTAAATAAAGCAACAATGACTCAAGAATATTACCAAACTACAATTGAATCTGAAGTAGCATAAAAACATGTTGCAACTAGCTTTAATAATGAGAAATAAGAACATTTCCAAAACCCATTGTAAGTGTCAACACAAGCTATGCAAGGAAATTATTGATATAGATTCTATGAACAATATGGTAAGTACAAAAATGGTACACCATTATATCCCATATGCATTCCAAAACCATTTCTAGAAAAAAATTACTTTTGGTAAAAAATTTGCAACTTTTAACAACAATTTCAACACATCCAAAAAAAATTTCAATCTCTTAACAACAATTTCAGCCTAATTAAAAGCACTTTCAAAGACTATTTGTTGGTAGATGCCTTTTTTTTGTCTAATGGCATACAGTGCATTCCAATTCATTGAAGATGCATCCAAGTAGGTTGGTGATATATTCCAAAACCATTTCTGGAAAAAAAAGCTACTTTTGATAAAACCTTTTGCAACTTTTAACAACTTCTTCAAGACAACCAAAAACATTTTCAAAGATTATTTAATAATGATGCATATTTTGGCAAAATTTTGCATCTCTTAACAACAATTTCAACATAATTAAAACCACTTTCAAATACTATTTTAACAACAATTTCAACGTAATTAAAACCACTTTCAAACACTATTTATTGGTAGATGCCTTTTTTTGTCCAATGGCACAACATAATTAAAACCACTTTCAAACACTATTTATTGGTAGATGCCTTTTTTTGTCCAATGGCATACAATGCATTCCAATTGATTAAAAGATGCATCCAAGTAGGTTGGTGAGCTGAATTAAAATCCAGTCAAATTCACAAATATTATAAATCAGAGTAAATAATTAAGAAACAACCTAGAAAAATGAAACTCCAAGTTTGTTTTAATAACTTGCACATAATAAGAGTATGTTTACAATCTCTGAACTCTTCCTATTCTTCCCAGAGTTTCTTAACCTACAAAAAAAACTCTATTAAATGACAAAAATGTTTAATAAAAGTAAAAATTCTGCTATAGTTTGAATCAGCCAATGATGATGGCTTAATCTAAACCATTTTTGAAATCCACATCATATTACCCAGCATCTTCAGCGTCTTAATACATCTGCAAAAACATACCTACCCTGAAATATATTACAAGGGCTGAAGTTGTTTTCTCAAAACTTTGCTTACTTGGGGTGTTATGACTAAATCTAAATGCTAAGAACAAAAGTGAAAATCTAAATAAAAAAGTAAAAATATTAAAAATGAGGTGAAAGGCAAAGGCTGGCATACCTTAATCAACCTTCATGTCTGGCCTCGGTTCAAAGGCTACTGGCATCTCCCAGCAGTCCCCTATACTTTCAGTGGTGTCTATTATACTTTCAGTGGTTTCTATTAAAGGATGGTCGGGAAGCCAACTCCAAGGACGATTGGGAAGCCAACTCCATGTGTTTTCAGTGATACCATAAGCAAGGATCTCACTCACCTTCCTTTGCTGAAAGACTATGAAGTATATGCTATTCCCCACTCCTACGCAACATGTTTTGCAGTGAACAAAATACCTCTTGCCATTCATAGAATATCTCCTGCAATTCATAGATAATCTCTTAAGATGGGAAGGAGGAATTCTTGCAATCTCCTTCCACCAAGACGACGACGAAGAGGAGTTGAGGTTTACCTTCTCCAACTCCCATATAATAACGTCCAAAAGCTTCTCACTATTTCTCACTATGTGCGCCGCGACTAGAACCCGTGACCTGCAATTCAACAGGTGAGGCACCATGTATACTCCGCGGTCAGCTATCTCAGGCAATGGCCTAAAGATGGAAGTCCCACTCCCCTCTCCAATATTGTAACCCACAACGGTCCGCCGCAGAGAAATGGTCGCCAAACAGTATAAGTAGCCGTTGCAGAAAACCAGCTGCTTCCCCACATGCTTCACATTTTCTGGCAGGTGTCCTGCAATTCTCCATGACTTGTCAATGGAATCGTATATTTCGACTTTAAGTGAAAGACTTTGTTTTGCCGTGCCCATCACCACGACTTTGTATGCGTCACCACTGTCACTCATGATGCCGGCGTTAAGGATGACGTCCAATGATAAAACGGGAAGTTCTACCTGCGTTCTTGTGAGAGGATTGCAAACAACAAATGGCATCCGCACATCAATATCACGAATACGACACAACAAGAAGAGGCCAGCTGCGGATCCGTGACAGAATGAATAAATTGGATTTTTAATTTCTTCTGGATATTGTTGGAGGAAAGACAGGGGAGACAGCCGAGATCTCCTTCCAGGTCTGATCGAAGAAACATGAAGCCAATGATCCGGGGGCTTGCGCAGGGACCCACGCATTCACCCATTTATGTGATGCGCCTTCTACCACAGTAACCAGCCATGGGTCCTTGTTAGGGGTTTTCTTAACCCAACTATTTGTTATAAATTCTCTGGACGACAAAAGGACATTCCATTCCTTGGACACACTGCGAAATCTGCATACAGACTCTATTGGCAACCAAGCCCATATTTCCTCCATTAGATTCACATGCAACACGGACCAATCACAACACTTGTTCATGTTACCCATTTCACTTAACCTAGAAGATAGAAGATGAAAGATGAAGAGAGTGAACAAGCACAATCTAAAACACAATGATTAATAATGGCTCCCACTCACATAATGGTTCTCAAACATACTTCACAAATATCTTTAAATCCAAAACTCAAAAACTAGTTTATATAGGAGTTTGTCTACTCTCTGTGTCAAATCCGAAAGAGCATGGGTACGGAGCATAAGGCATGGAGCATGTACACCTATACCTAAAGGGGATCTCAAAGTCCCACAATGTGACTTTTAAAAAATATATTATTATTATTATTTTGCAATACAATATTATTATATCCAAAATCTAATTTTTTGAGCGGAATTAATTTATAATGGACCAAAAATTCAGTAGGCACCATCACAAAATAGACCAAAAAGCCTAGAAGTCTGCTTTGTAAATTTTGTGGAAATTAAAAAAAAAAAAAAACAATATTTTAAACACTTTCTTAATAAAATTTGAAAAAAATATATTAATATATACATTATAATATATAGAGAGTTCACGAATATTGCAAATCTAAAACTTGATAGGGTATGTACACCTCTACGCAAAGGGGGTCCCAAAGTCTTGCAAATGTGAACTTAAAAATATATTATTATTATTATTATTATTATTATTATTATGTTCTTTTGCATTTCAATATTATTGCATCCAAAACCTAATTCTTTGAGTGGAATTAGTTTACAATGGGACAAAAATCCATTCATTACCAAATAGACCAAGAGGGCCATGCTATGTACATTTTGTGGGAAATAAAATAAAAAAAATTCAATATTCTAAACACTCTTAATAAAATTTGAAAAAACCATTAAAGTATGCATTATAATATGTTGAATAAATTTCACTTATGACCCTAATGGTCTTTAAATGCATATATTACATAACCTTAATAATATTTGTGGAACACATTGGTTTGAGTGGACATCCCTAGCCGTACCACATATTGGGTCATCATTTACATCATAAATTACCTTAACACTTATTTGTACACATAGGACTAAGCCTCATTAGTAATAATCTCACTTGAGAAAATATAAATTTTATGACATAATATTATGGGATACTTAATGTTCCCAAACAATTTTTATGTAAGAGCAATAAAGAGGTAATAGATTGATGACTTACTATTAGAACATTATTACACCTAAGGACCTTAGTCATACATCATTTTGGTGATTAATTGGTCCAAAACTGGCTAATAATTACAATCCAAGGTTGTTAGAAGGTTGTTAGAAGTTAGTTAGGGGTAAATGATGGCTTATCCACCAAAGTATGGGCCAAAATTAGTCAAATATAGTTGTTGGCGCCCTAATAATGATCACCACCAACATTTTTTACCACAATCTGAGCTAAGGCGCCTTGTTTCCCTATCTTTAAGGAAATTGTTTTTGACTTAAGGCACCCATGCATTGAACCTAGTCATTTTGATCCTTTCTTAGTTGTTTTGGCCTATACTTGGATACCTAAATCCACCCAATCTTATCCACCAGATGTGTGAGTCTTATTAATATCTTCGCATGCCTATCCAACGTTCACATGGACAATTCGTACCTGTTTAGTTAGATTTGGGAGCCTATTGGTCAACCTAAGGGGGATTAAGGTCCAATGTAAGCTAGCCACTTGTACAACCTCCAAAGGAAAACAAATTCTTCTTATTGTTATATGAGGATCACAACTCATTGTTGGGTTGGACAGTTAATAAAATATGATATTTGATCATTTGTTTTTCTGGTTTTTAACAATTATATTACTGGTTTTTTATCATTTATATTCCAGAATTTTTTTTTCACTAATATCTTGCATACTTAGCCATTTATTTCAACTGTGAAGTAATCTATAGATGCTAGATCCTACTATGATATAGATTTCACACTTACTCTACATAGATAATTTGAAAAATGATATCTCATATGTTGGACTATGAAATCCCTTAAATATTTAAACAAAAAGAGTGAAGGGAGCTCAAAATTAGATAGTTCATTAGGCACAATATTTCCTAACAATTTCCAAATGGGGGTAGCAAGCTAAGTGGGCTTGACTATGGGTAAAACTTCAAAGTTAAGTGCACTTGAACCAAATGACTCTTGGAATGGATGCCCTCTCGAGAATCATTTGCTACCATGTGAAATCCCAGAAGTGGTGCAATGAGTGCTAAGTGGGCTATTAAAAAAATACAAGAAATTGGTCAGTTGTAACTATACTCATGAGTTATGGTATATGGGTCATAGACTAATGTCTAACTCTATGTTGATAATCCAAAAAAAAATTTTATCATATGTTGGACTTCGAAATCTCCTAAATATTTAAATAATGAGCATATCCATATATCTCAATGTATCAAAGGAAACATAAGTAAAAATTATTGTGAAGAACTGCTAGGTTCCACATAGGATCCAGTAGTAGAAAGAAGGTGAAAAATCCAACATGGAATATTGGCTGCAAATTTAAGGGAAAAAATAATCGATTATATAAGCTCTCCAAAAATTTGAGGGTAAGATAGTGAGGTAGGTACAAGTAGTAGAGGGGAGAGGGGAGCAGATAGGAAGGGGGAGGGAGGTCATTCATGACCTCGATGAAATAAAATATATAGAGTATGCTTGGGGTCTTAGCATCACCACAAATAATGAGTTGGAAACCTTTACATTGCCAAGGGGACTCAGAAGTAATGGAGTTAGTAAAGTCACATAATTGGAGACTTTGTGGTTATTATAAGAGCTCTTCATTGTTGGACATTCTCATATAGCCTCCCTTTTACTAGATTATCTCAACGAATTATGGCTATAGCAAGATAATTTAATTCTATCGAATTTTACCTCATCCTCCTATCAATTAATTAAAAAGAAAATAATGGGATCTTAATAAATAAAGGCATCATTAGTATAAAATATGAGGTTGGGAAGGATAGACGTAGGAAATTTAATTCCATGTCTCCCCTCACATAAATGTCATTAAGGTAATGTCATTACACCTGAACATGAAATCAAAGGAAAGTCTGTCAATTAAACCCCATCACCTTTCCCCAAGACTATTTAACCTTCTCACAATGATGTTAATGTAGGTATGGGTGACAAGTTTGGCCTCATGTGTGGGAATTTTTGGATGTTCACTAGAATAAATATGGCAAGAGTGGAATCCAAACATGCATCATTTGGTAAGCCTAGAGTAGTGCTAAGCTTCCATCCAGTTCTAGTTAATCTTTATTGGAGGGGCTCTTTATGGGAAGGTAAGCCTTACATGGTACAATTCAACTATCAAAATTGTTGTTTCATAATCTATGATTTGAAGGAGATATATAGTGGTATAGAACACTTTGAGAGGAATGTTGAGGAGACCAACAAAATCATGGCTTCCTCAACTAAGAAATGGAGTAAATGTAAGGAGGAAATAAAGATTCATACAAGAGAGAAGAGCCAATTTTGTGACTACTACATCACTAAAGTGAGTGAGAACATCATCAAGTGGCAAGAATGAGACACAAAAACATAGGATTTCATGATAGCTTACTGAACAATAATACAATCTATGATTGGTAAAACGATGCACTACCTTGATCTCCCTAGTCCTACAATTAGTACATTTCATGTGGATACTTTGGATGATCCATCCTCATGTGAATTTCCTGAAAATACAAGTTATTTTGATGTTCTTCACCTAAGACATGTAGTCAAAGCTTCAATTGACCATCTAGGTGCACTTTTCATTGAGGAAATGGAAGACGATGGAATTGCAAAATAAGTGAACTTGAACATCGTTGTCCACTTAAGGCATAGTTAAATTTATGGTTTATTATTGTATTATCACTTTGTTTTTATTTTAGGATAGTTCATTAGGAAGTAAACCTACCCATTGACAACTACAAGTTTTTGGAAGTTTCAATGCAAACAAATTTTTGGATGGAACATGTTCACAAGAAGACTAGAGGCAAGGCTATAGTGCATACATTGACTTTTGTAACTCTAGCTATATATGAAAACCACAATCCTTTTAATACAACCATTTAATCGTTATTGTGAAAAAAAATCTAAAAGTAAGGTCCCCTTCATCACAAAGAATAATTCAAACTCTAAAAAGATGTCATGTCGAATGTCAATTGCAAGTGTTCAAAGTCGGGGTAAAAATATCAATGTGAAAAACCAGTAAAAATTTTCAAGGTGATTGTCAACCCAACTATATGAAATGGTATCTTCACTCGACTACTTTAACTTCATCTCATCTAATTATATATATTTGATAATTAAAAATATATTTTAATATAAGATCAAGTCAAATATTATAAAAATTTATAAAAAAAAAATGGAAAAATGACTACAACATTCTCTATAAGATAATAATGTGTATTTAGATAATGTAATATCCAAATAACCATTGTGGACCAATATCAAAGGTAGTAGTGTTATAGGCTAATGTGTTAATATCTAGAATGAAAACCAACCCAACTAGTGGGGGTTGCATTTTGGTATTGGGGATTACATAATCGTTAATGTCAAATCAACTTGTTGTAAATATAGTGTTTTATTATTCATAATACTTTGAAGGCCATTCCAAACCACAATGGAATGATTGGTTTCGGTCGAAGGGATTACATAGTAGTCAATGCCAAATAATTTTGGTGTAAACATGTGTAAATGTAATGATTATATTATGAATAATACTTGAAGGAAATTCTAACAACAATGGAAGGATTGGTTGTGCTAAAGATAATGATTATATTATGTGTGGCATTCCAAGGTAATCCCAAAAAACAATGGAGGGATTGGTTATGGTAATCACATTTTTTAATATAAATTGTGTATTATAAATATATAGATTTAGGGTCCTCGCATGAAGATGAGGGATCTTTTAGGTGAAATTGTAGATTCGTGAAATGATCAAGAGTTTAGAAAATAAAAAATGCTCGAGCATTTCTTACATCTAGTCATGGGCGTGATCGTGCCTCCCATGTTAGTTAAAATGCATGATAGGAAAACAAAAGCGCTCAAGAATTATTTAACTCCATGATGCTCAAGCATTATAACTCTCTACCAATATGTAATTACATAACGCTAGAGCATTATGTATTACCTAACGCTAGAGTGTTATGTATTACATAACGCTAGAGCGTTATGTATTACATAACACTCGAGCATTATTTATTCCATAAACGCTTGAGCATTTTACTTAACATAGTATAAACCCAAAAGGGTTCGTGACTGACCTCCAGTCCGTGTCCAATAGAAAATAATAGTCACGAGAAAGTGGTGAGGAGAAGCAAGAATTATCAAGCATTCTACAATAATAGAGGGGGAAATTGGACGAGGATGACATAAATTTGAATAGGAGGGAAAATTGGAAGAGTAGGCATGGTTCCTTAAGCAACTATGCTCTTGAATTTTTCCTCATTTCCTTATTAAACATATAATTTTTGTTGTTTCCCCAATTTGTAAATCCAATTAAATGAAACCAAAAAATAAATTTCCATAACAAATTACATACTAAATCCATAACCATAGTCTAATTATGTACCAAATCCAACTTGAAAATGAATGGGTTCACAAATGTTGAGGATCTCACTCAATGTAATGTACCCAAATAAAGATTTAGCCACATTAACTCAAAATGGCATTCTTGGACTTATAACTTGAAAAACATTCGGTTCAAACACTACTGGACTAATACTAAATATTTCAAATGGAGTTGCTAGAACACCTATAGACTCTAAACAACTCAAAATATACACATCCCATACACCTAAACAAATTCACTCAGGGATTTGCTTTTATATTTTGCATATTTCGAAGTGCATCGCACCCGGGAAAGGCCAAAAATTACCAAAGGCAATGGCCCCAGGAATTGTGTGGAAACTTCTATGTTTCTAGTGAAATACTAGAAATAATAGTAAGGAATTGTACTTCGTATTTGAGAAACATGGTCAGATACATATGCATCAATTTGAAATTATGAGGGATTGGCTCATTATTTCATCACATAAAGGAAGACTAGCTCGAATTTGACTAGTAAAGACTACTGGTTTCCAACTCTTTCCAAACACACTAAGACTCTCCCAAATTCGACCATAGAGGCTCATATATATATTATATATATTAAAACACCCCAAACTAAGCTATATGGCTCACATACTAATTACAGAGAACACTTATGGAGTATTTACAACAAAGAAATTAAGTTTGCTTTACCATTTGTGTATATTTTTACAAAGAACATTTAACATTGGAGAATGGACATGAAACTGTTGGAGAAACACAATGGAGCTTTATTTTTATTGGATGGATACTTTCATAAATTCCATGGCTATAAATACAGATGCAAATATAGATAAATCTATTACATTTGATAGGAAAAGATAACCAGAAGAAAATCTTGACAATACAGACCAAGAAAATGGATTTTTCATTACAAAAACTCTTTCCTCTTGAAGGACCGCAACCCTGAATTTTGATCTACATCAATGGATGTTCCCTCCACTGATAGAGGGTTTTTAAAACCAATACAACAACCAAGATACACTTTACACACCACAGGTGCGCTATCCTCATCCTAGAACACAAAAAATCAAAACTAGCTCTGAAAACAGTCCTCCCCAATCCTCCCCACCCAAGATTTCATGTCCTTGAGCTATTTAAATCTAGTTGTAGAAGTACTTGCTTTATTTTCCCCAAATTTATACACAAACCATTTATTTGCATCCGTCTTAAGTGGTGACTGTTTAGATGGTTGTAACTTCAAGTGAACCAAATCACCAACTTAATTTTCCACAAACTGAATCACATTAAAACTGAAAATGATATCATGATTCTAATCAGAAGGAGGTGAAGTAGCATATTCTCAATGTATGCCCATGCAAGGTACTCAAGATATGCTGCTGAATTGTCAAGCATTGAGTTTTCAAGATCTCAATCTAGTCTTAAAAGATCCATCATGCTTTTTTGGCAGAAACTCTAATTACAACCATCCAACTCTCATAGTCTAACTACTTTTTTCATGCATGATTCCTCAAGCTGCCATTTATGTAAAGGTTGAACCTACTACCATAGATAGTGGTCAACAGAAACATCCAAGTGAAGTATACAGTTCTACTGCCATACTTGATTCTAATTACTGGAAAAAGAAGTATGTCTTTCTTACTGGTCATAATTTACAGCTACTTATGATATCTAACAAACCCCTCAAATGGTAGTGCCTTTCCCCATGCTATTGTATGTCCAACCCAGTTGAAACAAATGAATCCCATAATGATCCCAAGGTCCCAAATGAACCTGAGAATTGCAAGGTGTCTACTAAATCGACCTCTACACTACATAGTATCAGCATAAGGATCCTTATGAAAACTCCCAAACCGACTAACAGGAAAATATTGTGTCCATCCTTCATAAAATTCCCCACTTAGGAAACAATTCCACTACTCCACATGGATAGACTCTTGAAACTGATGGCTGGCTTGCTCTCCTTTTCCAGCTACTAAATTGTAGAACCAAAAAATATCAGGATCTCATTGTCGATGCTACACCCCTCCAAACAGATAAAATTGGAAACCCTAATTTCTACAGTTTCTGCTGAATTTAGGTCAAAATTGAAAATTCTCGGATCTGAGATCTGACTCCACATATGAATGTTACCTCCTAGGTAGAGTTCAATAATTCTAAGATAGATCTTTATATGAGGATGGAAAGGATTATAACTGAAAGCCCTAGTTTCCAACTTTCGGCAATTGCTACAAGTATTTGTCGCAATGCTTTCTACCAGTCCTACTGATACCATGTTAGAATTTTAACTTAAGAGCAATTATGTTAGAATTTCATTTAATTTATCACATCACATCATAATAATTGCATGCATAAGGATAATTGAAAGAAATACATTTAACAATAGACACAAATATTTATCCTAGGAAAACCCTCTAATGGGAATAACCTAGTAGAACTTCTCAGTATAGATTCATCAACAAAGTACAATGTCAATACAATTAAGAGATAAAGCTCTCTCACATAAAAAAAATACACAAAAAGAAAAGATAAGATAACCCCGAGAATATGTCTTCCTTTAGCTGCTACTATTCTCTTCCTCTTGTGCAGTTCTCTCTCTCTTGCTTGAGCAAACTTATATGATATCTCCAAATGAGTAATTTGCCCTCCTTATTTATACACTTTTCTCGCTGATTTTTTCACTATAGAGACGAATTCACTGGGGAAAGTTTTCCCATTGTTGGGGCAGTTTGACCCATTGATTTCTGTGCGGACGACTTGTTTATTTTCACTTGATTTCTCGAGAGTATATCTTTAGCATTATTCTTTTAGGGTTTTACATTAGGATTTATGAAAATCTCAACATTGAAAGATAAGGTAGTTACCTTATTATTTCTAATATTTCAGAGTCTTGTGTGAGCATTGCAGTTGAAGAAAAGAGATAAGTTTCAAAGAATAATTGCTTTTGGACATAGCTATCTATGACATTGTTTTTTCTCTTGTAGACAAAGTGAGGTAAGACAAATGTGCAGTGATATACAAAATGCATCTATCATGAAAAATATGTTTCTTTTACTTACTATACATCATATATTTTAGTCTACAAGCCTCTTGATTACAACTAAAACCTTAATCCTGAGGATGAATTACTGTTTCGATACTGGACTTCTCTCCTCCGCTTTGTTACATCCTAAGAAGTTTCATAAGTTACATCATACTTACATACAAAAGTATACAATATACATAATTACATGTGGAAGTATTTATTTAGAGGATATTTGTATTGTTTGGAAGTTGCTTTAGAAAACACATCAAATTATTGAGGGATATCGGTGTACATACATCATGTGATTAATTTTACTTAGGTCAATGATCTAATCACTGTGCATTATTGACATATAATTGCTTGGTAGGTGAATTACTCAACAACATGTCTTGAATTCCATGCTCCTCCTAGTTTATTATAAATGGGAATGATATCTATGTAGTCATATAACAATTATATAGATTCAATCCTTCTATTAGTGTTATTCCATGTTATGTTGTGTTTTATGTGTATGGATTTAAAGCTTCTGTATGGTCCTGATTAGTGCTCTTTTTTTCTAAACATGGTATCAGAGTGTGGGACATAGAGATATCCCCATTGATTTTGTTTTCTTTGGTTGTGGCCTCAGTTTGTACTATGACCATGACCCTATGTTTTCCCGGCTCAACGCACTCTCCTTGTGGTTCGAACTACTCCCCCATGTGTTGTGTATTCCTCCTTAGTGGTTTCTCCTTTCTTGTGGCTTTGCGAAAGTCATGTATAGGTTTTGGTGTGTTTTATATTAATGCTTTGTGACCCTATTTCAAATCCATCCATCTTTGAATAGAACTTGTGCAAGGTTTCTCATAGATATGAGTGGAGGATTTATAATGGCATTATAATGTGTCTCCATGGTCATATTTGTTGAGTTTTGTGGCCCTTCTTGTGGTCTCTTTTTGTTGCTTCTAAAAGGGGATATTGTTACCTTGATGGCATTTTACTCTTGTTTTCCATTGTTCACAGATTCGTGTTCGAAGAAGGTGTGTATTTGCAATAGGTTCATATACCACTTTATCATGGCCCTTTGATTGCATGAGTTCAATTCTCTTTGTGTGAGGAATTTGAATGGTGCTATATATTTTGTGTTAATTGGACTTTTGTATCCTCACATTCATGTATTTCACACCCTCTATATTGTTTGGTTTACCTTGTGTGCGTATTTTCCATAGAAATGACCTTAGGTGGAGAGGTATTTTATCTTTTTCTTTCAGGATTCTTCCAATATATTTTGGATCTATGGATCGGTAGATTTGGGATCTACTATGTAGTCTGTATTTGAGTTTTTTTTGGGGGGGAACATCGTCCATATTCATAATTATGCATTGTTATTTAGGTTTGCAGCATGAATTGACCCTTGGATGGTTAGAGAACCTAGATCTTTGGACCTCTGTGTTTATAATCATGAATTGGATCCTTGGATGATTCATGTGGATTCTCTAGTCATATACTTAGATATGGCGTGCACAACATTTTGAGACATCCCTTAGCCCTTGGATCTATCTTATAGAAGCTTGGATCATGCTCCTCAATTGGATGGATAAAGGCTTGCCATCTTATTAGCACAATTTCTTCAAAGCATATGGTACTTTCAATGTGCATCATCCTCAATTTTGTGGTTATTATGTGTATTGTTTGTATTATGCTTTTCCCACTTGCCTATTTTTATATGTTGTATTTAGAAAAGGGAATGAGCACTTCTGTCATGGATAAAGTTTTTCTTGATCTTAACACTCATGCTATAAATAATGGTCTTCCAAATTTTATATGGTCGTGGCAGATACTTTTATGTAGAGGATATTTTATATCTTTTGACATATACATGGTCATGTGGAATTGATTTAAAGGTGAATCTTTCCTTTGTAAATATTTAGGTAATATATGAATCTTGGATTTTTTTTATCCATGCATGGTTGCTTGGAGCTATTATATGGATCTTTGTGTTAGAATATTATAAATACTCAGAGGGGGGTGAATTAGTATTAGTGAAGTTATGAACAATTGTTACTTCATATCATATTTAAACTTGAACTCAAATTATGCATTCACATAAACAATAACATTCATCCACATATGCAAAAAATACATAACACAAGGCTTTTACGTGGAAATCCAAACGGAAGAAAAACATGGAATGTTCTCTTATATTAAAAGATTACATTCATGAAAGCAAAAACTTCCAAATTTCTCTAGAACCAACTAGAAGGAGGCACCACCCCTTAGTTTTATAGGCACTGACCAGAAGGAAGCACCAACTCCTTGATTTACCATCTTCAATTGGAAGGAGGAACTGACCCCCTGTTGCTTTCCCAATCCTACCACCATGATATGTCTGTATAAGATACTTATTTTGTATTCTACCAATCCATGCACACGACATATTAACTGCTTTTCGTTCCGTTTTACGCACTTTCTATATGTTGTGATCTTTCTATCTATGAACCGTATCCCATACTTCACTTCACTTCATCAGCATTACACACTTGACTTCATACTTCCAAAATGGTGCATTGCTTATTCATGCATTTTGCTTATGCACATCTACAAACTCAACTGATATTGCACATCCTATGCTATGTTGCAGTTCTGACATTGTGCATCTGTATCAGATCACATAGATAATTTTGTGCACCTTTTTCTATGCCATAGTTTTGTCTTAGCACATGAGTCTTAGATAATATGTGACCTTCTACATACCATCTGCAATACAGCCTTTTTTTTCTTACACACTTGTCTTAGATAAACCTCATCAAAATGCGCATCTTCTACTATGCTGCATTTCTGTCTTCTCGCATTTGTATCAGATGTACTGTTTCATCTTCTGCTTCACTTATTGGTCTTCAACACTTCACTTCATCTTTCTATGCATCATTTGTTGTACTACATTTTTTTCATTAATCTCTTCTACTAAATTATTTTGTTCCAGTTCCATGAGTGTAATGTCCCTTATTAGGAATTTTATTAAAATTGCAATTTTCCACTTTTTTCCATGGTTCGACCTTTGACTAGTTTTGATCTCTAGGTCCCAAATTTGCCCCAAATGATCCCAAATATTCTGAGAAGGTATATGAATGATATTAGAACATAAATATTTGTTTCATGGATTCCTTTGGACCTTTAAAATACTTCTGCAAATCCTCTTTCAATTCTGGTCAATGTAGGTAACTTTACTAGTGATTTCCCTTTGACTAGTATTGGTCTCTAGGTCTCAAATTGACTTGAAATGCCTTCAAATATTCAAGGAAGGTGTATTAATGATATGAGTACTTGAATATGATGTTCAGGGATGATATATGGCCACCAAAATACCTCTGAAAACTCTCTTAAGATTCTGGACCAAGTATGCAATTTTACTAGTAATTTGGGGTTCAAATCCCCCTGAGGTAAGTACTGAAAATGGCTTCCCAAATGCATCCAAACCCACTCAAATTTATGAACAGAGGTATGTAATGTGTTAGGTATGTTATTAAGGTCTCATATGCACCATTAATGGTTTATTACAACTTTTCTCACCCTCTCCCATTCAACTGCAAAAATCCCCAATTCGACCCTTGGGGAAATGGCACTATTTCACCTCCCAATACAACTAAACTGAGTAAAAATGCTTCAAATGATCAAGTACAGTACATGAAACTTGTAGAAGACATCCATGGAATTATATTGACCACAAATATATCAGAGAATCATCCATTCATTCGAAATCATCATCAATACATTGGCTCACAACAAGGTAGTGGGGAAATGGCATTGTTCTTCCATTAAAAATGAGATTTATACATTTCTACTTGGAATTTCGACCTGAAACTTTTTGGAGATGAAGAACAGAGTATTTAATTCATATTAAAAAATAAATGGGGCATTAAAAGCTTCCCCAAAGAGTACAATAGCTCACCAAAAACGCCCTCCCTCAAGGATCAAGAATATGCCATCAAAACTGGAAATGGTTGAAGGAGTGAGATGCAATAGAAGAAACCATGAGCTGCCCTGTAGCTTACACCTACAAATAAAGACTCCATTAAAGCTCCAAATGAAAGGTCTGAATGGCCTTTCCAATTACCAACTTGGATGGGAATCTTTCACCCTCGAAATTGGCTAAGGCAAGAAACTAGTCATCCACTAGCTCTCCCTCTTCACAAATGCAATTGCAAATTCTACAAATGATCAAAATCTGGTTTCATTCTTTTTTATTGACATTTATAAAGTTCTAATGTGCTCCATGGGTCGAATTCCTTCCAAGAGACTCATGCCAACTCAAGTTGGGAAGAGATTCCAAAGAACGCCACTTGTACAACAATTCCTAGTTTCCCACTTCCACCAAATCACATGTGGAAGCATCTTAGCTGCCCTAACACCCTTGAGCGCCCTCTTGGAGTCTATTTTTAGCCCTGACATGTCATATATGTCATATGTCAGCCTTCAGGTCTGATTTGTGTCATAGGTGTCATAGCATCTTCATCATTGTTGTCATAGAGCTAGGGAATCTAGCCCAAGTGTCTCACTAACTCCAAATTGCCTCTTCCTCTTCCATGGGAGTTACTCTTCCTCTATATTTCGACCTTGGATGAGTCATGCCATGAATAATACCTTTTGGACTCCCCCAAGTATGTTACCATTCACCTTGAATTCGAATTGGTGAGAGAATGATGCCAAGTGTAGTGGGGAAATCTAGCCATATGTGGGTCCCACTTCCTCCATGTGTCTTCATGATCAAATGCTACTTTGATTTTCACTTGTATATATTTATTTAGATCCTTTATTAAATATTTATGCCACTCTAATGTTCAAATATCATTTATTATCCCCATTATTCCAAATCCCAAAGCTTCCACCCCAAACCTAGGAAACTAGTAATTTTCCTCCTTGGCAATTATTTGACCTTTAACATCAATTTTACAAAATCTAATGAATATGGCCAATGTGATTAGGCCATTGTGACCCAATTCCAAATTTGGGACATGACAAGTCCTCCCTTCCCAATATTTCTTGCCCTCAAGCAATTTCAAACATGGGTGTTGAAGAACCTGCCTCATGTATAATTCTTTGAAGTTGCCATTGAATTGCCCAACCTTGAGTCTTTGAGTTTCCTTGAAGATTTTAGAGAGGAACCACCATGCTTGCTGCTGCACTACTCTGATAAAATTCACTTTATTAAGTGGGAAATCCATCTCCCATACTGCTTGTTTCCCAAAAAAAATTCAAACCAATGAGACAAAAATTATTCCAGGGTCCCATTGCTTGTATTGCACCCCAACAATTAAAAGTGCTCTCCAACCCATACCATCAGATAAGAGGATTCCTGGATCCCATTTTCTTGTATGCATTCTTCCAAACATCATGAGTACAAAATATATATCAAAGTACATAACAACATAATGAAAATGTACATCAAGAAGATGCTTCATCAAAGAATCATGAAAGTGTTTATACCTCCAAGTAAGTAGACCACCATTTGCTAGGTGCATACAATCTTCAAGTGACCAATCAAATCTGCTCCAATGACATAGGTGAGGATCCCATGTCCGATAGTGCTGCTCCAAAAGAACGTGATATGCATCAAAATATTCAGCCATGCATTCTTTCATCCAAGAAGTGAATGAAGAATCTCCACTAAAATCTGAACCAAATAATGAGCAGGAAAAACAAGGAGACTTCAAAGGACTCAAAGAAGTCTCATCCATACATCCATGAGGATATGTATCATCATAAGGTAAATCAATATGCTGCTTCAATTCTAAATAATGAGGTTCTCTATTCATGTCATCATCAAAAGGAGAGGTAGGAGTTTCATACCCCTCATGTGGCACCACTAGAAAAAAACCTTTCACCCAATTTTCATCCCAAAGTGATGTGGTTGGAAAAGAAGTGCGGGGTGAGGAATTATGAACCAAATTTAATTCTTTACAACTCTTACCCATTGAAATATTTAATTCATCTTCTCCATAATTGCTTGGTCCAACTATTGTGAGATCATGTACCTCTTCCAAGGCTTTGCAACTCTCTCCATGAGGCAACTCATAATCCCTTTGAACAAGGACAAGTTCTTGTCCTTCTTCTTGTTTTAGTGTAGCATCTTCAAGCACCTGCATATCAACATGTACCTCATGTTCCACAACTACATTGGGTTCCTCTTTTGTGTCATAAACTGTTTCATCCTTTTCCTTGAAAAGAGAACCATTGCTCATTATTTTTTCCGAGTTGCTTCCAATTTCACTAAGCAACAATTTGAACTCTTGAAAGTATTGCCTCCACTTGTCTTCAAAGGAAGGTTCCAATAATTTTCTAAACTCCTCATTCTCCTCTGAAGTTCCTTTCTCATCCTTACTCATGGTGACCAATGAATGCACTTCTTCTCCTATTTCTTCCCTTTCACCAAAGTACATCCAGTTTCAGTTTCTAAGGGTGATGGCTTATTTCTTTGACTACTGGTCTTCATTAATGTCCTACAACATCAGGTGCAAATACCATGCTCTGATACCACTGTAATGTCCCTTATTAGGAATTTTATTAAACTTGCAATTTTCCACTTTTTTCCATGGTTCGACCTTTGACTAGTTTTGATCTCTAGGTCCCAAATTTGCCCCAAATGATCCCAAATCTTCTGAGAAGGTATATGAATGATATTAGAACATAAATATTTGTTTCAGGGATGCCTTTGGACCTTTAAAATACTTCTTCAAATCCTCTTTCAATTCTGGTCAATGTAGGTAACTTTACTAGTGATTTCCCTTTGACTAGTATTGGTCTCTAGGTCTCAAATTGACTCGAAATGCTTTCAAATCTTCAAGGAAGGTGTATTAATGATATTAGGACTTGAATATGATGTTCAGGGATGATATATGGCCACCAAAAGACCTCTGAAAACTCTCTTAAGATTCTGGACCAAGTATGCAATTTTACTAGTAATTTGGGGTTCAAATCCCCCTGAGGTAAGTACTGAAAATGGCTTCCCAAATGCCTCCAAACCCACTCAAATTTATGAAAAGAGGTATGTAATGTGTTAAGTATGTTATTAAGGTCTCATATGCACCATTAATGGTTTATTACAACTGTTCTCACCCTCTCCCATTCAACTGCAAAAATCCCCAATTCGACCCTTGGGGAAATGGTACTATTTCACCTCCCAATACAACTAAACCAAGTAAAAATGCTTCAAATGATCAAGTACAGTACATGAAACTTGTATAAGACAAACATGGAATTATATTGACCACAAATATATCAGAGAATCATCCATTCATTCGAAATCATCATCAATACATTGGCTCACAACAAGGTAGTGGAGAAATGGCATTGTTCTTCCATTAAAAATGAGATTTATACATTTCTACTTGGAATTTCGACCTGAAAATTTTTGGATATGAAGAACAGAGTATTTACTTCACATTAAAAAAGAAATGGGGCATTAAAAGCTTCCCCAAAGAGTACAATAGCTCACCAAAAACGCCCTCCCTCAAGGATCAAGAATATGCCATCAAAACTGGAAATGGTTGAAGGAGTGAGCTGCAATAGAAGAAACCATGAGCTGCCCTGTAGCTTACACCTGCAAATAAATACTCCATTAAATCTCCAAATGAAAGGTCTGAATGGCCTTTCCAATTACCAACTTGGATGGGAATCTTTCACCCTCGAAATTGGCTAAGGCAAGAAACTAGTCATCCACTAGCTCTCCCTCTTCACAAATGCAATTGCAAATTCTACAAATGATCAAAAGCTGGTTTCATTCTTTTTTATTGACATTTATAAAGTTATAATGTGCTCCATGGGTCGAATTCCTTCCAAGAGACTCATGCCAACTCAAGTTGGGAAGAGATTCCAAAGAACGCCACTTGTACAACAATTCCTAGTTTCCCACTTCCACCAAATCACATGTGGAAGCATCTTAGCTACCCTAACACCCTTGAGCGCCCTCTTGGAGTCTATTTTTAGCCCTGACATGTCATATATGTCATATGTCAGCCTTCAGGTCTGATTTGTGTCATAGGTGTCATAGCATCTTCATCATTGTTGTCATAGAGCTAGGGAATCTAGCCCAAGTGTCTCACTAACTCCAAATTGCCTCTTCCTCTTCCATGGGAGTTACTCTTCCTCTATATTTCGACCTTGGATGAGTCATGCCATGAATAATACCTTTTGGAATCCCCCAAGTATGTTACCATTCACCTTGAATTCGAATTGGTGAGAGAATGATTCCAAGTGTAGTGGGGAAATCTAGCCATATGTGGGTCCCACTTCCTCCATGTGTCTTCATGATCAAATGCTACTTTGATTTTCACTTGTATATATTTATTTAGATCCTTTATTAAATATTTATGCCACTCTAATGTTCAAACATCATTTATTATCCCCATTATTCCAAATCCCAAAGCTTCCACCCCAAACCTAGGAAACTAGTAATTTTCCTCCTTGGCAATTATTTGACCTTTAACATCAATTTTACAAACTCTAATGAATATGGCCAATGTGATTAGGCCATTGTGACACAATTCCAAATTTGGGACATGACAATGAGTCATCGATACCCCAAGAATTAGAAGCTTGCCAAATTGAATTCCTACCACTTTTGCCTCTTGAAGATTCAAGCAACAAGCTTACTTCAACTCTCCAACTCCGCTTCTTATTTTTACTTGGTCTGCGCAAACTATATGTCTACAAGTTTTTCATAGCATCCATTCCTCCTTGCTTTTCGGTCAAGCTAATTTCTACATCTGCCACCTGTAATGATATCCGCAACTAAGGTGTCATCCCTTGTGGGTATTTTGCATACTTGGTCCTTTGCATTGTGGGTCTTGTGCACTTTGGAACCACTCCATGTGGGGACTTGTGCCCTTGAAGTACCATTGCTTGTGGGTATTGCGCACTTGACTTCTTCGACCACATCTTGTTTCTAGGACTCTTGTGCACTTCAAATAATTGTATACTTCTTCTGATTGGTGAGTCTTGTGCACTTCTAGGACTTGCATTACTATCCAACCAATTCTCTCTCTCGAACTTCTTGCACACTCCCAAGACTCATCCTACCATATTCTTGGAATTAAGTTTGAATAATATGGATGGTGTCTTGCACACATAGCTTAATTACTTCTTCAAACTAGATGTACCTCTACAATCTATATGTTCATCTTCAAACTAGATGTACCTCTACAATCTATATGTTCATCTTCAAACTAGATGTACCTCTACAATCTGTATGTACTTCTTCAAAATAGATCTCATATACTTCTTCAAATTGGAATAAGTATATTGAATCCTCTTTGACATTAGTTGACATCAATGACAACCAAATTTAAACAATCTCCCCCTTTGGAATTGATTTCAACACCTCATGAAGCTGTGCATGTCAACACCTCATGAAGTTGTGCTCTTCCTCTATTTTGTTCACAGTACTCCCCTTATGCTCTTTGCAGTTTGAGCATCTACTCATTTTCTATTATTGTTTTCTTTCATTTCTGCGTGGATCTATTCCACTAATGCATGCTTCATGATCTTTCATCATTTTTCATTTGCACGACCTCCAATCAATACTTATCTGTTTTTTTTCATCTATGCGCAAATCTCATGCTTCATGGCAAAATTACATGCTTCATGATCTTTCTCCCCCTTTGACATCAATGGAAAAGAGGTGCCTTTAATGAACAATTTAAGGTTCTTCTTTCTGCAAATTTGTGTTGGCCTTCATACATTTTCTTACTCCAATTACTTCCCCCATCTTCATGCTTTATTCTTTTCCTAAGGAGTAATGTTTTCTACTCACGTTCCTAATTGAACTGTGGTTGCAAACTTCTATAGAGTTTCCTTTGCAACTACAACCTTTTTCTTTCATTTTTCCTTCCTTAAATGAGATTCTTTCTTCCACCTTCTCATCATGGATTGAATTCAGAGTATCTACACATTCACCAATTGTATCTCTGATTTCCCTTTGTAATTGTGAGAAAGATTATGTGATACTAAAGGATTCTTTCTATAGTGGTTCAAGCCTGTTAATGATCTTCTGTTGTTCTTCCCGAATCCTACTTACTTCTTGCTACTACTTATTGTACTCACCCATCTTGTTCATCTTCTCAATAGTTGGTAGGAAATGAAATATACCACCGATATTTTGTTCCAATTATTGCACATCCTGAAGACTCTTACCTACTTCAGTTAATTGTTCATTTGCAATTAGCTTTCCCCATAGGTGAGCACTTTCTTGATGCAGCTCCACACATTTTAACTCCAAGGTCGCACTATTCTCAATTGCAATGTTTATTCTCTCCATCATATTTTCACGTTCTACCCTGACCTCTGGAGGGGTTCCTAGTGGTTGTTTAAGTGATAGAGATTCAACTTTTCCTTGCAATTCTTGAATAGCCTTGACCTATATTTACCACTTTTATTACTGGAGAAGTTTCTTCATCATATTGAACCTATGTAAGCACATTGAACACTTCTTCCACTACCCAATACATATTTAAGGAGTTATGTTGTACTTTATCCACTTATTGCTTTATATTATTACCTCTTGTGACTAGTTCTTCTGCTTTCTTTTCCAACTCTGATGTCTTTTGCGCAGTCTTTTCTTTTTCTATCTTTAGGCCATAACATTCTTCCTATAGAACTTCCTTCTCACTCTGGATTTTATACCAGTTATCTATCACATATTCATGTCTCCATCTAATTTCCTAAAAAATGGTTTTGTGTAGTGCATGTATCTCATTTAAAGGTAAGTGTGACAGATTTATTTCTACATGAATTATTGCTTTTTGCATCTCTTGAGTCGGAAGCGTCAGAGATGCAAATGAAATATTTTGTGTTTGATGCAACTCTATTTCCTTTGTCTGTGTGATAGGATGTGTCTATGAACTACCTATATGTGTGTTTGAGCATGCTTCCACATCATTTCTTCCTTATCCCTAGGTTTTCAATATCAATTTCTCCATTGTTGCAAACTTTTCTTCGATCTGAAGCACGATCTCCTCTTGCTACGTCACAAGATCTTCAATTTCACCCTTTGTAGCCATATTCTCTATTGCTTCTTCAGTATCTTTTCTAACCTCCACACCAATTCATGTAATATTATCCGATGTTAGTGCCAGAACAAGGTTAGGTTTGGATGATTTCCTTTTCTTCCTTGAAGACTCTCCAGAATGAGTCGTTTTTGTTCTCTTCTTAGCTGGCGCATATTGTTGTGTTGGTTTAGGAGGAATTCCTGCGCCAATAGTTTCCTATTCTATGGTTGTTGGCTTATTACGCAATTCTCGTTGTGCATCTTCTTTTCTCCTTTTGTTAATGGAATCCTCCATGTTGGATCCCATTCTTGGATGATTTTTGCATTATCATCCTTAGAACAAATAAACATGGTAGGTAACCATTGCCTATTAGGATCCCTCTTGGATCGTATGTAATTCTGATGCATTCCAATTTGAAACACACAATTCCCTTGTAGGATTCAATTATGTGAGTCTGTAAGTGTGGAGTCTTGCATAGAATGAATCTAATATCCTCACTGTATGTGTACAATTTGACGTTGTTGTCTTCATTTTTACGTGCAATCTTAGAGAACCACCTATTTGTATGTATAGCTGCTACGAATGGCCTTCTATTCCTGTTAAGGAATTGAATCCCCTCTGGTTCTTTAAATACTGTAAGAGAAATACATATCAATAATCAGGTATAAAGAAAGGGGTTACCTTTTGCTTATGTTTCTAGGTAGTCTTCCATAAATTTGTTCAACAAGAATGTTGACTAGTTTATTTGTACTCTCTCCAAACACTTCTTTGTGGCTAGAATGATTGCTGCAGAGACTTGGCCCTAGTTATAGCTAGTATGCGCCCTCCTTGGAGTCTCCTTCAATCTTTTGGTTCCCACATGGTTCAGTTATTCTTAGTTCTACTCTAGTTGACTAATCATTAACCATCGGTGGCCACTAGACCTTATCAGGAGATGGTTCCAATGCAAACTAAGCCATGACTTGAGGAGAATTCGAACTCTCCTAAGGGTATTGAATTCATCTATTGTATTGCCATATTTTTTCCAGCTTACAATTAATTAATGTATCAACATCAGGTTCTCACATATTTTGAGTTTATATGTGAATTTGATCATACTTCTTGCTAATTCTTCTCTTCAGTTAACACAGTGAAATTGTGAGGTTTGTTCAAGCTTAGTGATCTACCCTGTGGAATTTCACAGAGATGTTGTAGAGGGATTAAGTAAAGATATATGAAAATAATTTTCTTAGCTTGGAAAGGGTATAAAATTCCATATTTATATTTCTTAGAATCATTCCCTCCCAAATGTTTTGGAAGGAAAATAAAAAACATTAAAAGGTATAGTTGCCTTGTGTTAATAATATACACTAACATAAGAGGGTTGGGAAAGAACTCCAATTTTTTTTCCTTCGGTAGTTTAGTTGACCTACATAAGCCTACTATTATATTGATCCAAGAGACAATGAGAAAGAGTAAAAGGATAGTGGAGGAATTTGCAAAGACTTGGAAGGAATACGAATTTTTAGTCATTTATTCTACAAGGTGTTCTATTGGTTTGTTAAAGTATAATTTTTATGAAATAACCAACATTCTATGATAAATAACTTATGGAACCCTTGAGTGTCATGTCCTGAACTTTTATTTTTTAATCCTTTGATTAAAATAATTAAACTTGGCAAAAAAATTATTTGATAAATTCAAGATAATCATTAAAGTTGGTAGCATTGTTTCCTGGGTTTTCACCCAAGCATGTGCTAATGTGCACCTACTAACTAGTAGTAGCCGTCTCGATTAAAGCAGTAAAACAAAATGTAAAAACTTGAAGATAAATCCAACATGTGCATGTAAAAACTTGAAAGTAAATAGCAAAGAACTCATATCTCAATGCAAAACAAATTCTTTATTCATGGAAAAAATAGTTTTACAGAAATCATATTACCTCGATGGCGAGGATTGTTGAGGTTGAGCAACTGCAAGGTTGAGATGCTCCAATGTTCCAATGGTCTCTTCTTTTCCAATGCTTCAATGGTTGGGAAAATCTCAAAATATGGGCAAAGCTCAAGATGGATTTTGGTAGCATGAGGATAGGATGAATATGGAATGAATAGTGAGGAGCCCCTATCACCTTTTTATAGTTTTTTGGTGATGGAGAATACAACCATGGTTTTGAGGAAACCAATGGTATTGCTAAAAATGGTTTAGGTTTCTTTTTCCCTCTTTTTCATTTTTTGAATACTATTCCCTTTTAATTGATTTTTGGGAATTTTGGACCCTTTTTGAGGGTTTTTTTTTGTGTGTTTTTAAGGAAAAATGAATATTTTAAGGAGAAAAAGATGTATTTTGGTCTTTTTGTGACCTTTTGAAGGTTTTAGAAGCAAAAATGGTAGGAAAAGTGGACAAATGGGTCATGTGCATAGGGAAATGAGCTAGTGACCACTTTTTGGGTGTTAACAGATTGCCCCCTGATGTGTGAGGGCAGGAGCTCATCGTATGGCCAATATACATCATATTTTCTTTGTCTTTTTCCTGGTATTTGGAGGAGATAAGAGACCGATTGGAGATTGGAACACCGAGCCCATGCAAACTGCACAAACTAAAAATACATGTCCTCAAAATCAATGAGAAATAATATATGATAATGGACGAGGTGGGCATACCCATGCTCGTATTTAGATATAAAAATAACAATGAGGCCCAAAAAGGGGACCTGATCAATACATATAAACCTATTGTGTACATCATAATGGTCCAGAGGGGACACAATGCTGGGACATACTCATGGCCATACCATGACTGATCTGAAAAAATGATACACTGGAAAATTATCAATCATTTTGCGTGGTGTCAGAAGGACTAATAAAATGCTTGATCTGAAGGTGTCCAACAACTGTGGGGACTCAAAAAATATGATTCAAAATTTGAAAAGTATACTGAACTGTACACTCGAGGAAGTATACAACTGGGGTACTTCCAAATGTTGTCGCCTAACGCAGCCCGGATATCCACAGGAACATATAATTGGTTGTTCCTAAAGTACACTCATGAATGTGCTAGAGTCAGGTGACATCTAGGGTCTTCAACTAATAACGGAACGGATCGATACCCTGTACGAATCTCAACGATGCAATCAAGGTGTTGACATCGAGCATGTGAGAAACAATCATTTGGAGAGGCACTAATGAATCCTTTCAAAATGATCCGTAGGCACTCACCACTAATGGTGATGAGTCCAAGGCACAGGGACCTCTGGGTCTATCCTTTGGAATAGATTGGTTGGCGTCGACAGAGGGAGACCTTGGAAATACCAAGGCAATTATGTTTCCTTGATAGGAGCGCGAGGTGGACAACCAAAATGGGATAGTACTGATAGTGGGATTGACATACTGTGGGGATGGGAAATAACTTGGGTTTTTAGAGTGGGGGGACTCAAACCTCCTTTGTTCAGAGTATGATGATATGGTTGACCTGGAATCATATGAAAGTAACTTTTAAGTATGGGGATCATAGCCTTAAGGGATCAGGGGTAAGTATTGCAGGATGGATTCACTCTGGGAGACAAGATCATGGATGATATCAGGGGACTCTCAAGGTGAGATGTTGCAGAATACTCTGAACGAAGGCGACCATAATTTGGAAGCTTCCATGTGAGTAGAAATGATCTGTTGTGGTGTCGAGAGGTACCGTTGGGGCCTTCTTGATTGTTTAAGGAGATCCAAGAAAGGACAGAAGTGTGCTCTATAATGGTACTGTCATGTGAATTTGTACAAGCCCAGGACAGTTCATGCTCGTGGCTGTTTTTAGTTTTTAGAGAGTCTGAAAGCAGTAAGTAGACTCCAAGGGTGTTCTTTTTCGTGTGTTAGTCTCCAAGGCCCGAAAAAGCGTAAAATAATGCAAATGGAGAACTCTTCTAGCCAATGTGACTAGAGTATTCATTTTTCGTAATTAGTCTACAAAGTCTAGAAAAGGGGTAAACTTATACCAGGTAGACGCCCATTCAAATATGTTTAACGAGCATGAAAGGAAGCAAGATTGCTCGGCGATCTTTTCATTGTTTTAGGAGTCAGAAAAGAGCTTAACAGAAATTCCCTAAGTGCCTTTTTCGTAAAGGAATTGCTTGGCCTGAAAAAGGGGTAAAATTATACCGAACAAAAGTAGTGGCTATGCAAGGAGGAAGTGCTCAATCGAGGGACAAGCATGGGAACCAAGAACAAAGGTGGGGGGGGGACACTGATGGGGCCTCCTTACGGGTTTATGAATGATAGAAAAACAATGCTATAATTGCAGTATGGATGGAGCGAAGGGTTCATGTATAGGTTGTGATGTTCAAAACTGTAAAAGTTGGCAGCGGGCGATGTGGCATGTAAATCGAGGTAGCCAAAGAGGTTTTCGAAGAGAGTGAGAAATGATCTCAAGCATCATCATGAGCGTCGAAAACTGAATCCCATGATATAAAGATCGTCAAAAACGGACAACGACCGATGTGGCATGCAAATCGAGGTGACGACGAACATGTGAAAAGATGCTCGAAAAATCTTGTGGTGAGAGCGAGAAATGATCTCAAGCGTCATCACGAGCACGAAAAATTGAATCTAGCGATATAAACAACGTCAAAAATGGACAACGACCGATGTGGCATGCAAACTGAGGCGACGACGGACATGTGAAAAGATGCATGGAAAATCTTGTGGTGAGAGAGAGAAATGATCTCAAGCGTCATCAGGAGCATGGAAAACTCAATCTGGTGATATAAAGAATGTCAAAAATGGACAATGGCCGATGTGGCACGCAAACCAAGGTGACGATGGGCATGAAAAATATGCTAAAAAATGAGATCAGTGAAAGAGAGAAAGTGATTGGACCACTGTGAATTTCTCGGCATGATGATTCCAATGGTACCAACGGTTCCGAAAACGGACGTCGTATGACACCAAAATGGTTGACTGAAAATTGGTCAAATTTCTATAAATAGTAAGTGGACCCAATGTGACATGTGTCATTCTCATGGTTGAGTTTTATAGAGTATTTGCTTTGGTCAGAGCATTTTCTTCATTTGCGGGAGTTTTGAACATCGATTTTTTATTTCGTGAGTTTCAGGTAAGCCTATTGGCCTTAGCCTTTAATTTTACTTGCTTTCGGGGGTTCTCGGGGTCTCAGAAGTGGCGTGTATGCCACGTTGGCTTGCCAACGTGGAATATCGCGTCTTTTGAGACTTTTTCCGTGATCCACATCGCGGCTATGGGCTTCACAGGTGTGATGTGTATCACCGCTGTGGACCTCGCAGTCGTGATGTGAATGGCGGCTGCGAGTGCTTACATTCGCGATGTGTATCGCGGCTGTGGATGGTTACAGTTGCGATGTGCATCGTGGCTATGGGTGCTTATAGCCGCAATGTGCATCGCGGAAGTGGGCTTCAAAGCCGTGATGTGAATCACGGCTATGGGCCCTGAAGCCGCGATGTGGATCGCTAGCTTAGAAATTTTTGTTATGGTATTTTTCTAAAAATTTTCGTGTTTGTCTTGGAAAGATGCTCAAGCGGCTGAGAGCGTCGTGGCGGGAGAGAGAGACCCCGTATGAGTTGACGGAGATTATCCAAGGGGACCACCATGCACAGGCAGTTTTGGCTTTGGGAAGACTATTGAAGTTCACTCAGATTCCTCTCATGAGTTCATCAAACTTGTTGTTGAACAAGTTGATTGATTTCTAGGACCCAGGCATGTAGGCTTTTATGGTTCAAGGTGAGAGACTGGATCTCACCTTGATTGATGTATATTTTCTTATTGGAATTCCCCATTTGGGTGAGGTAAGGGACCTTCTACCGAGGATTCTAGTGGGTATGGATATAGAGGATCTCTTGGAGAGGTTTTGTCGTCCTGATTCTAGTGTACATGCTAGTGCATTGCTTGTTCATGATTTGGTGGATCCATCGATGCAAGCAGTTGCAGCTTGCGTGCTTCAAGTACTTGGAGCACAGGTGCCCCACCATTTGTCAAGGGGGCAGATGTTGATGGTGCAGCGTGTTATGAATGGGACCTATTTTGCATGGGGTCAAATGTTCCTTTCTTGTGTTCAGTGAGAGCTGAGAAAGGTAAGGATATAGGGGGGAGAGTTCAGTTACGCCTCCTTGCTATGTTGTTTCTTTTTCGAGCGGGTTCCTACATTACCGCCCCGTGTGCCCTTTCGTGATGGTTTGAGGAGTAAGCCGCGGATGGTGTGGTAGGGAGAGATGATGCCCCGGGGTGGTGGTGGTCCCGTTCGACAATTCTTCACAATCGAGGTGTCCGAGCTGTGGGAGCAAATGCCGGTCACGTTTGACGATTATCCGTACCGGGATATGGATTTTCAGGGAGACATTGAGATGCCTCGAGCTCAGGGGTAGGCTTGGGGGGCTGATGGTATGTCTTTGTTTTTGTTTTTCTATCATATTATGTTTGTATGTGTTCTGATGATAGCTAGAAGTGTTTTCATGATGCTGACATATCCTAGTGTTGGTTATTGTAGATGTGGGTCTGAGGCCTCCTGCGGATCATTAGGGTCGTAGGGTTCGTTTAGTGGTGGTAGTGCCCCCACCTCCGCTACAGAGAGAGGTGCTCCATTGAGATGACAATATAGATTATGTATGTGAGAACTTCGAGGCATTGTTGGTTGGCGGGAGCTATATCAGCGTGTGTTGGACTGTTGTTTCGATGCTCCGCATGAGTGGAGATCGATTTTGCAGAGGGTAGCTATGCTGGTAGAGGAGAGGAGAGCTAGGGATTAGTATGATATGGAGGAGGAGAAGCCATAGGAGGCATCCAACCGCGATGATGAGGATTAAGTTGTATTTCAGTTGCCTCCAAATGCTATTGAGCATATGGGGACGTTTTTTGTTGATATGTGTTATGTACTGATGATGTACTTTTTGTATATTCGGGTGTTGAGGGCACTCATGACATTGTGACTATGAATATATATATATATATATATATGCACGTGGATGTATTTTTGATGTAGTCATGTATGCACGTGGATGCACATCTTGTCATGTGGCATGTGTTTTGTTGCACATGGATGCAATTTCTATTATTGTCTTCCCATAGAGGCATGTTTTATGCACGTGGTGTTAGGATATATCATCATTCACTTTTGTACTCTGCATGCATGCATTTTGCATGCATGCATGCATTCTACATGCTGCCCAGTCATCAGTATGGTACCTCCAACACCTAGTCCTTAGTCTCCCAGCACTCGGGAGCTACTTTCCATTCAGTTTAAGCCCTCCTAGCCTGTCATGCGCCCAGTTCTCACCTACCATTGAAGAAGGGCACCTTTTTCACCTACCAGTCCAGTTACACTTCAGTTATCACTCCGATTTACCTCTGATTGATCCATAACTGATGTTATCACTCTGATTGACCTTCGATGAGACATGAATGACAGTTCTGAGTGCAGTTAAGCCCTCCTGGGCCCTCCACTGAGCCTCCATCCCTATATTAGTGCCACTTACCATCAATTACACTTATTACACTCAGTTAGACTCAGTTTGACAGTGACTTGTGCATTGATGACCACCACTGATTGATGATGAGGACTCCTAGTTGGAGCCAAGCTATGCCATTCAGTTAATTCGAATGACCTCCATAGGCAATTCGAATTTCTCACTCATTGTGACAGTATTGTATTGTATTTTCACCCTTATTGGGATACAGAGCACTGATGAAAGCTTTTGCACAGTTTTACACCATATTTTCTGAGTTTCATCTATTGTCATTGATTTACTTGTTCATTAGATCTGCTGTGACTAATTTTACATGGTATCAGAGCCATTGCAGGGACAAGATCTCTTTTCTATAGGTGTTCTACAAGAAGATTTGAGTGAATTTGCTAAGAATTACTGAAGTTTTGGCATGAAAGGTCTCATGTGCATTCGCTCATGTGCATGCAAAGCAAAAAAATACACTCCAATCCACTCTAGAATCTTGAGTTTTCCACATAATTCCAAGATTTGATACATTGGACCCATTCAACTTTTTTTTATCTCCAATCCCAGGTGTGATGCAACTCTAAAAGGGTGGATTGTTTGACCTTACTGTCCTTGTTTTGATTGTGATTTGCAGGTTAATCATCTACATCAATTGCATTCGCTCTCTTGTGTTTGACAAGTTCTTCTACATCAAGTGCACTCGCTATTTGAGATGGAATACTCTTCTTCCAAGCCAGTTCTTACTCCTTTCAATTATTTTGAATGGAAAGATGATATGGAGATTATATTACGCTCAAAAGGGTTCTATAGAGTCACTGTTGGCCTTGAATTGGAGCCAAGCACATTATCGGAAAGAACCAAACACTACAATAAGCTTGATGAAGCTTATGGTATCCTTTGCCTCTCCATTTCCAAGGATCTTCACCTCCATCTCAGTAGATTGAAGACTCCAAAAGCAATACGGGAGCAACTTGACACACTTTTTAGCAAGAAGGATGAGCTTAGGGCTTTTCAATTAGAGAATGAATTGATTGCTCTTAGTCCTAAGAATTTCGAGACCATCAATGAGTTTTTCACAAGATTAAAGCACTTGACATTACAATTGAAGAACAATGGTGTTGTGAAAGAGGATAAGCAATTGATCCTCTCCATTCTCTCAAAGCTTGGTAAATATTACTCGGTATTTGTCTCTACTTTCAATTCCAATCGGCTAACTACCCCGAATTGGAAGATGCCTACCTTGAATGCCTTCATTGAATCCGTTACCAAAGAGCATGACAAGTTGATTCAAATGGGGTCCATAAACTCCAAAGATTCAGCCCTATTTGTTCAAGGATCTTAGAATTCGAATGGAAAAGGAAAGCAAATGAAAGAGAAGCCCAAATTTGAACCTCACAACCAAAGAGAGAAAGGCAGGCAGATGGATGCACCATCCAGTTCAAGAAACAAGCAAAAGGGTAAAGAGGGCAAAGAAAAATATAAGTGTTCTTATTGCAACCATGGCTTTCATCCTGAAATTTCATGCATGAAGAAAACAATAGATCAAATGGCCCTCCTTTTGGAAAAGAAAAACATATGTCTTCCCGACGGTGCAAGGAATAAGGATAGCAATGATGATCATGAGAGAGGTCAAGCACTCATGGAAACTGTTTCGAAACCCACCACTCTAATGATAGATTCCAGTGCCTCGAATCATATGGCTGCAAATATTGATTCCTTCTCTTCATTCGATCCAAACAGATCCATCCCCATCCATTTGTGAGATGACTAAAAAATTTCATCAAAGGGTAAAGGTACCATCCATGTAGAGCATGGAAGCTTCCAGAATGTTCTCTATGTTCCTTCCATGGCTTCAAATCTACTTTTTGTGTATCAAATGACACACACTGGTGAACCGAAGCAAGTTACATTAAGCCTTAATATAGTTGAAATTTCTGATATCAAAAGTGGAATACTTATTGCAGTTGGAAAGGCAAACCACACTGCAAAATACTATGAGTTTTCTCACTTTATGCCTCTTGAAAAGCCCACTGCTCTCCTCACTCATGGCAACGAGGTTAGTAGGATTTGGCATGAAAGGTTTGGACACCTTAAATACAAGTATTTGCTTCTGTTACAAAATAATTCCATGGTTGATGGTCTTCCGCAACTCCGTTCCTCAAACGATATTTACCCCGGTTTCATTGTTGGGAAGCACCCTAAGCACAGGTTCAACTGCGACAAAACTAGCAGAGCTTATACCATTTTGGGCCTCATACATTCTAATATCAGTGGTCCACTACAAAATATGTCCATGAATGGTTCAAGGTATGTTTTGACATTCATCAACGACTTTTCCCGCTTTACTTGGGTATTTTTTCTCAAAAACAAGTCAGAAGTGCTTGGAAAATTCAAGGATTTTAGGGCTTCTATTGAGACCAACACTGAGAGAAATATCAAAGCTCTTAGATATGATAATGGCGAAGAATATATCAAGACTAAGTTGCTGCAACTTTGTGCCGAAAGTGGAATTCAGATCCAACATACAGTTCCCTACACACCCCAGCAGAATGGTGTAGCGAAAAGGAAGAATCGGTCACTGAAAGAGATGGCTACTTGCATGCTTGAGTCAAAAGGTTTGGCTACAAATATTTGGGGAGAATCCATTAATGTTGCTGCATATATTCAGAACTGAGTTCCACATTCATCCGTGAAAGGTAAAACTCCTTTCAAAGCATTCTTTGGTCGCAAACCGGATGTGTCCAATTTGAGGGTTTTTGGCTCCACTGCATGGGCTAGAATTCCTTCTGATAAAAGAAAGTATTAATATCCACAAAGTATTGAATGTATCCTGATAGGATATGGGGAAGAATCAAAAGCATATAAACTCATGAATATCAGATCCAAAAAGGTATTCATAGAGCGAAGTGTGAAGTTTGAAGAACCACTGCCAGATCTGAAACTAGTTGAGGAAAACACTGCCGATCTGCACCCTCCACAAGAAGAAGATTCAAGCGAGTATGAAGAAAGAATTGGATATGATATCTCTGATATTATATAAGACTTTGATGGCCATGACATATCAGGTTTTGAATCAGACCATAATGATCTTCCTCAGTTACCAAAGTGGGCCCAAAACACTCTACAATCTGCTGCTCCAAACATTGGAAATCCTGCTGATCCAAGGAGAACAAGAGCAGACTATCGAAGAGCAGGTATGGATCTTTCTTTTTCTAAGAAATTTTATTTGATTATTGGTTCAGATCCCAAATCATACTATCATTCCCACCGAGATCCACGATGGAAAACCGCCATGGATGAAGAGTACAGTGCTCTTCAAAAGAACAATACATGGGAGCTAATTTCTCTTCCACCTGGAATAAAATTAGTTCAATGCAAGTGGATCTACCGCACAAAGGTTGTTTCTGATGGCTCTATCAGCAAATACAAAGCTAGGTTGGTGGAGAAAGGTTTCTCCCAATTCCAAGGTGTGGACTACACTTAGACTTTTGCACCAGTTGCAAAGATGGATTCCATCTGCCTAGTTTTGGCCATTGCTGCATCCAAGCACTAGGAAGTGCACCACATGGATGTGAAGAGTGCTTTTATACATGGAGACCTTGATGAGGATGTATATATGAAACAACCAGAAGGATACATATCAGATCCATCATTAGTTTGCAGATTGAAGAAATCTTTGTATGGATTGAAACAGGCCCCAAGAGCTTGGTACGCAAAGATGGACTCCTTCCTTCTTTCTCAGAATTTCAAAAGATGAAAATATGATCCTAATGTGTACCTACAGAAATTTAAAGGTAATTTGTTGATTGTGGTTTTATATTTTGATGATCTTCTCATTACTGGTATCACTCTCCTTACAATTAACAAGCTAAAAACCGCTTTAAATCTAGCTTTTGATATGAGCGATTTGGGCTTGCTTAAGCAATTTTTTGGGCTTGGAGATAGCTCAAAACTTTGATGGGATCACATTATCTCAGCAAAAGTAGGCTAAATACCTACTATTAAAGTTTAATATGGCAGAATGTAAGGCTGCTCCATTTCCATTCCTCTCAGGAATCAGTCTTGAAGAGGGAAATACTATACCGCTTGTAGATTGCACTATGTATCGACAGTTGATTGGTTCACTACTCTACCTGACACACTCAAGGAATGATATATCTTATGCCATGAGTGTTGTATCAAGGTATATGCAGCAGCCCCATGATCTTCATTGGAGGGCAGCCAAGTGGATCTTGCAGTATGTGCAAGGTATGAAACATTTTGGCATACATTATGCTGCAGATTCTGAGCTAGATTTCATTGGTTTTACTGATTCAGATTGGGCAGGTGATAGCATAGATTGGAAGTCCACTTCCGGATATGTTTTCATGATTGGAAATGGGACTATTTGTTGTTAAGCAAAAATCAGGCAGCCATTGCACTTTCTTCAGCAGAGGTAGAGTATCGAGGGGTAGTCAATGCCTGCATTCAGGCAGTTTGGTTGCAGGGTATTCTTTTTGAGTTTGATTTTGGTAGAACTACTTCGACTGTTCTATTTTGTGACAATCAAAGTGCTATTAAGATCTCCACTGATCTAGTTCAGTGGCAGAGGACCAAACACATTGAGATTCATATGCACTACATTCGAGAGTTGGTGCATGATTGCACCATCATTCTACAATATTGCCCTACCGATGAGCAAATTGTAGACATCTTCACCAAGAGCTTCACTGAGAAGAAGTTCTCTTACCTCCGTTCACTGTTGTGGGTGAGTTCCATCACGGTGGAGACAGATTAGATCCATTTTTATGTTTAGCTTGAGGGGGGGCTTTCTTCCCACTGGGTTTTCCCTCTTTCCTCACTTAGTAGCATTTTTTGGATTATTGTATTGGGGTGACCTTTGGTCTCAGTAACCAGGGCCCTGCATTTTATTTTTTACATCATAGTATAGCTTGAGGGTGGGTGTTAGGATATCTCATCATTCACTTTTGTACTTTGCATGCATTTGGCATGCATGCATGCATTGCATGCACTCGCATGCCACCCAGTCATCAATATGGTACCTCCAGCACCTAGTACTTAGTCTCCCAGCACTCGGGAGATACTTTCCACTCAGTTTAATCCCTCGTATCCTGTCATGTGCCCAGCTCTCACCTACCACTGAAGAAGGGCGTCTTTCTCACCTACCAGTCTAGTTACACTTCAGTTATCACTCTGATTTACCTCTGATTGACCCATAACTGATGTTATCACTCGGATTGACCTCCGATGAGACATGACTGACAGTTTTGAGTGCAGTTACGCCCTCATGCGCCTTCACTGAGATTCCATCCCTAGATTAGTGCCACTTACCATCAGTTACACTTTTTACACTCAGTTAGACTTAGTTAGACTTAGTTTGACACCTATTTGACAGTGACTTGTTCATTGATGACCACCACTGATTGATGAATAGGACTCCTAGTTGGAGCCAAGCTATGCCATTCAGTTAATTCAAATGACCTCCTTAGGCAATTCGAATTGCTCACTCATTGTGACAGTATTGTATTGTATTTTCACCCTTATTGGGATACAAAGCACTGATGAAATCTTTTGCACAGTTTTACACCATATTTTCTAAGTTTCATCTATTGTGATTGATTTACTTGTTCATTAGATCTGCTGTGACTAATTTTACACGTGGATGCACATATGTTGTTTTTGTATGCCCGTGGAGGCACATTCTATACACGTGGATGCAATATGATGATGGATTGTTTTGTATGATTTTTTAATGTTTATGCATGTTCGATGTCCTACATGGTTTGGTTGACACGCCAATCTCGAATGTTATTAGCCATTTGGTCTGCTACACTATTGAGATTTCTTGGGACATGTGTGAATGAAATGGATTCAAACAATCGAACCATTTGTTTAGTGCGCAAGAATTTTCTAAAGAGACAGGGATTGCATATCTAGTAACAGTTGTTGAGCTGGGAAACAAGCAGTTGGGAGTCAAGGTAGATGTTAAGGTGACTTATGTCCATCTGGAGAGCAGCGGTCAGGAGACCGGTCACGGCGTCGTACTCAGCCTGATTATTTGTGGCAGCACCTATGCACACTCCGTCGAGGTGGATCAACTCATGTGAGGGCGAATAAAGTACCCAAGCTGCGGAGGCGAGATTTGGAGACCAACGACTTGCACCGTCGGCAAAGCCAATATAGTAAAGTGGGGCAGGATCCATCTGTGGTCATGTAGGACAAAATGTAAGGTTCTAAAATTTAATGGAAAAAATGAACTAAAACTATACAATGTGGATGATGGTGTCCAAAAATATTTTTATGCGTAAAAATGTTTGAGGTACAACCTGTTGCGGGGGTTACGCATGGGGTTACCTTCTAAGTCGGCCAGAATGTATGCCCCATGACCAAGGCAAGTCTGTATGATGTATGGGACTTGCCACATGGTTTCAAATTTTCCTTTTCCTTTTTTGTCATGGGCTTGATCATAAACGAGTACAGGGTATCCTTCACTAAATGTTCGTGGGTGAACATGTTTGTCATAACTGAGTTTTGATCAGTTCTTCACGGATTCTATGGTTTGGAGGGCTGCGCGGCGATCTTCATCGGCTTTCTCCAAAAGAAGTAAGTGTTCTTCAATTCGTGAAGTATCCGGGAGGAGTTCTATGGCGATTTGCAATGTCCAAATCTGACACTCAATGGGAATGACAGATTCCACGCCGTGAACCAAATGTAAAGGGGTGAAACTGATGGCAGTTTTGGTGGACATACGGTAAGCCCACAATGCGGGTAAGAGCATGTGATTCCAATTGGATTTATGTCGGTCAACAGTGCGCTGGAGGATAGTCTTCAAAATTTTGTTAATAGCTTCAACTTCGTCGTTTCCTTGGGGGTAGTAGGCAGAAGAGAAATGATGTTCGAACTTAAGGAGTGTTGACAATTCTCGCCAAACAGAGTCCTAAAAGTGAGAACCATGGTCTGAGACAAGTTGCTTTGGTACTCCAAAACGAGCAATAACATGGTTGAGGAAAAAGCGGGTTGTAGTGTTGGCTTTGCAGTTGTAACTAGGCATGGCTTCTACCCATTTAGTAAAGTAATCGACGGCTACAATGATGTATTTATGACCTCTAGCTGATGTTGGGTTACACTCCATGAAGTCAATGGCCCATTTGCAAAAGGGACCAACGGTGATTACTGGATGGAGGGGGGCAGGGGAGTCCTTGATTTGGGGGCAAAGAGATGGCAATTTTGGCAATGTTTGACTGCTGTGATACAATTAGTAAATAATGAGGGCCAAAAATAACCCACGCGGATTACCTTTTGGGCCGTAGCCATTCCAGAGAAATGGCTGCCGCAGACACCGCTATGACAATCATTAAGGACTTGTTATGCTTCTTCATGAGAAAGACATCATCATAGGATTGTGTCGACACAACGTCGATAGAGGACATCACCTAAGAGGAGATAACGGGGGGCATGGTGGTGGATGCGACGACGTCCGTCACGGTCAACATTGGGTTGAAACTTCTGTGTACGGAAGTAAAACAATTTGTCATCGTACCAAGGGTCGTCTGATGAGATGATGAATAAATGGTCATCAATTAGGTCAGTATTGATAGCTGGTGATGACGATGAGGGTAGCAGGTCCATGATGAGTTGGGTGAGTGCCAAGGCTTTGGTGCTTTTCGTGGTTTTGAACGTCAAGTCGTATTCTTGTAGGATAATTACCCATTTAGTTATGCGGCCTTGAAGAAGGCGATGAGTCAAGAGATAAACCATTGGGTTGGAATTTGAGACAACTGTGGTATGGGTGAGTAAGATGTAGTGTCGCAATTTTTGTACTGAAAAGACGATGGCGAGGGCTAGTTTCTCTTCGTATGGGCACCGTAGCGGTGGGCCAGATAAATTTTGTCTTATGTAATAAATGACATGCTCTTGACGAGCCGTGTCTTCTTGAACAAGGACTCCTGAAACGGCGTAGTCAGATGCCGAAATGTAAATAATGAAATCTTTGGAGAAGTCAGGAGGGGAGATCAAGGGGAAGTTGGTGAGGGATTTCTTTAGGTTTTCAAGGCTCCTTGCGCTTGATCATCCTACACAAAAGGGATGTGGGTACAAAGCAAACGGAGGAAACCATGGACCGTTGTGGCATAGTCGGGTACAAAATGGCGAAGGAAATTTGATTTTCCTTGAAGGATTTGTAGCTACCGAAGTGTTCGGGGTGATTGTAGGTCTACGATGGCTTGGACCTTTAATGGGTCTATGGTGATTCCTTTTTCTGAAATGATGAAACCCAACAGATGGCCTGCTGGAACGCAAATGACACACTTGAGTGGGTTCAAGCGGATCTGGTACTTGCGACGGCTCAAGAAGACTTGTCGAATGTCGTCGAGATGGTCGGATTGTTTCTTAGACCGAGCCGTGAGGTCGTCTAGGTAAACTAATATGATGTTGACCAGGTCATGAAAACAATAAGTCATGGTTCGTTGGAATGTGGCTCCATATTTTTTGAGACCGAAGGACATAACGGGATAAGCGAAAGTGCCCCATGGGGAGGTGAAAGCAGTTTTGTATTGATCTTCCTTACGTATTTTGATTTGGTTATACCCGGAGAAACCGTCCATGAAAGACAGTACCTCGTGCCATGCACATGCATCGATTAATTGGTTGATAAATGGTGTTGGGAAGTTTTCTTTGGGACAAGCTAGATTGAGGTCACAGAAGTCAGTACAAACGCGAATGGTGCCCACTTTTTTATTGACTTTCACTGGGTTCGAAACCCAAGTGGTATAAGCAATAGGGTATATGAATCCTGCTGCTCGAAGCTTCTCAATTACGGCCTTAACGACTGGAAGCTTAGATGGGTGAATGGGGCATTGTTTCTGGTGGACAAGTGGTATGTTAGGCCAAGTGTCTATGTGATGTTCTACAATGTTAGGATCCAGACCAGGCATCTCGGTGTAAGAACAGGAAAAGACATCCCGAAACTCTTGGAAGAGTTTCTTATAGACATGAACTTCCTCTTCAGTGCATGATGCGCCTAAGGAGATAAGTTCAGGTTTTCCAGGTGTGGTGGAGATGTCAATTTTTATGATAGGCGAAATGTTTTCCATATTGCCTTCTTCAAAGGCATCTAGAGCTAGGATAGGATCTTTGAACCAATCGACCTTGGTTGGTAAAAAATCTTTGGATTCGACAGACAGTTGGTTTTCCATGGTGGAGGTAGATGCCTCAGGAATGAAGTATGATCGATGGTGCATATCATCCCAGGGGTAGTTAGCTGCTGTAAGTGTCTCTAAGATTTCCTCGTTGCTACGGAAGTAGTGTGTCATCAAATCAATTGGTTGAGGCGCATAGGTGGATGAAATCATATAGATGGTATTGATTTCTTCTGAAGAGGAAGACTTTGGGGGGTATATTTCCTCAATGAGGGGAGGAGATATCTCTAAATCGGCATTATTCAACTCATACAGAGCTACTCTATAATCTAGTAGATCGGGCCAGTGATGTGAATAATGGCCGTAAATGCCACATATCGCACAGGGGTGATTGGTACGCAGCGATTTATCACGAGGTTGAGGAGGCAGTTCAAGTTTGACGACTGGGATTTTAGTGTCATCGTCCAACATTTGCATGTGTTCTTGAAGTGTTGGTAATTGTGGACACTGATGGGTAGCATCGCCTATGTCGTCGCACAAAGAGGACTTGGGAGGAACACTAATTGTTGGGGGATTCTTCGTCGGCTTAGGAGTCTTTGGGGCGGTGCGGGTTGTAGGTCTTGTGGTGTAAGGTTCTGGGCCTCTGCCCGCATTGTAGTGGAGTTGAGGGTGAGCATTACTAGACATTGGTGCAGTGACTCCTGTTGGAGGTGGTCGGTTTTGGATATTGGCTACACTAGGGGGAGGATGGTTAGAAGTATTGATGGGTTGCACTGGTTGTAAAACGACATTCGACGTCGGGGGAGGGGTTGGAACAGGTAGGTACCACATAGGTAGTCTTAACGTTAAAATTGGAATATTTAGCGTAGCCATTACTGGAGTGCTAATGAATCCTGAAGGAGGAACTAAGAATGGGATAGTGTGAATCGGTGTTGCTCCGATATGACTAGGCTTGTGGGTGGCTATGGCAGTAATGGTGGTTGTTGAGTATGTGGCTGTGTGTTGTGTGAAAGGGTGCAGAAATCATATATTTTCGTTATTCGTAAAGGGGGTGGTATAGCTTGGAACATGGAGGTCATGGGAGTATCTGAATATATCCCGGGTTTGACTAAGGAGACGAATGATGTGGGTGCACTATGAGCAGGTTTTTAAATCATAGGTAGAACATTTGCAGGTGTGGCAGGGGCATTAGGATCGTAGTATGTTATTTGATCAATTTTGACCACGCGTCCCTCATGGGGGAACATCATGAGGTGAAAAATGGATGAAGCGACGGCCTTCATTTTATACATGTAACTCTGTCCTAGTAGGAGGTTGTAATCAAGTTGGGTGTTGATGACCTCTATGTCTGTGAGAATCATTTTTCTGCCTAATTGTACGGGCACATTAACTAACAAGCCCTGTAGTTGAGCTGAGCGACCATCGTAAGCTCGTAATGCAGTAGTGGACGGCTGTAGAGAGGGGGATCCAAGTTTTTTCCAGACAAAAGTCGACATTACGCAAGTGGAAGCACCTTCATCGATGATGCATCAATGAATGACAAGGTTTTGAATAGACACAGAAACCTAAAAGTCTAAGGTCGATGGCAACTGCGGTTCGGCTTGGTCGAGATCGAATGGCATCATATTGGAGTCGTTGGGGTCTAGAGCAGACATCGCAGCGGTGGATTGGGCTAAATCGTCCACAATGTTGTAATTTGAGGCTGCACGGGCATTGGGATTATTGTTTAACCATCGTAGGGGGGAAGGGGGGCTTTAGGGCCCCCGCCCAATGGCATAGTAGGTATGCGTAATGGTTGATCATTAGAAAGGGTACTGGAGAATGGATCAGTAGGTGTGTTTTCAGGGGCTGAGCCGTACTGGTTTCAGCGAGTTTGAAGGTTGATATCATTTGATGACATCATTAATAAATGGTGAGTAGTTGAATCCGTATGCTGGTAATCAATTGCAGCATAGGTGATATGCTGCTGTGGTGTAGTGGATCCTTGTGGGTGATCCATTGGACGGGTGTTTAATACTCTTTGGATGGGTAAAGGATTTTGCAATATCATGGGTTGCGTTTGAGGAGGTGGCGCTGATTGTGCAGCGTGTCCTTGGCATTGGGCGTCATCTGTCCAAAGTTGATGCGATTTCTCCAAATGGGGGCATGAATGTGTGTAATGGCCATATAGCCCGCATATGAACACGGATGGTTTGTTCTTAAATTAGGATTTTTACCCCGTTTCAGTGGACGATTAGGGTTTTGGTTGGTGGGAGAAGCGTTGTTATTATTCGGAGGATTAGGTGGCTGACCACCTTGGTTTTGAGGTTGAATGTTCCCACGGTTGTGTCCTCTTCCACGGTTCTGTTGACCTCCTTGATTACGTTGATTGTTCTGGTTTTGGGGTTGGTTTTGCTATGCATAAAATTTCCCTTGTGCAGTAGGTGCATTTTGAGGTCGCGTAGGTGCCAGAGCAGGCTGCGGTGGATAGTAAGCAGTAGGGTTCGGAGGTGGACCCGGTGCTTGTTGTGGTTGTTGGTAACCTTAAGTGATTGGAAGTGTTGGGGCAAAAAGTGTTTCCTATTGAGGGTAATACACTAGTTTGGATGGCGTGTTAATTGGGGTATAATTGGCCTGCTGGTTATAATATGTAGGCGGTGCATAAGCTAAGGGTGTTGGGCCATAACACTATGGTGGACATGAGGGTTCATGAGTGTGGTGTGTGTGTGTCACTAGAGCATATGAAGTTGTAGCTGCATAATGAAATGTAGCCATAGAAAGGTCTGGGGCATTATTGGTACTCATAATGGTGAAGGGTTTATTTTGTGACACAACCTCGCCAATGATGCCATCAGCGGCATGGGATGCCCCCAACACGTCGTTCCGTGATGGATCGCCACACGGGGTGTCAGGTAAGATAGTGTATAAATAGATAGACTAGTCGTAGATCAAGTCAAACTACCGGGATTTTAAAATGGCTTCTTCTTCTGACTGGGGTCGTTCAGAAGCTACATTTTTGGCTATGAGTGGAAGGAGAGATTTTAGAAACCAATCCAAGAAAATTCGGTCGTCTGTTTTGATTTTGCACAGACTTCGGCGCTTATGCCACTCATGAATATGATGTGTGTAGCAGTTTTCTGTTTGCAAGATAGTAGGATTTCAACTCCAACATCATAGCGGACAAGTAGTTGAAAGAACTGTAGGAATGTTGAAGCAAGGGATGTAAACATGGGATGGATCTCATGGGGTTACTTGATATACCATTTGGCTGCAGAGCCAGTAAAGGTTCGTTGTAATAATCGCAGATGAATGGAATCATCTACTATGGAGTTTGAGGAACACCATAGATGAAAAGACATGATGTGGTTTTGTGGGTCTTCACCAGCCTTCCCTTCAAACTTGGGGATGTCGGATGGGAGTTTAGTTGGCATTTAAGGCAAGTAGGATTATGTCTAATAGGATCATTTGTTAGTCTTGTGAGATCTGGTAGTTTAAGACTGGCAGATGAATTCAACATGGTCAAAGGGGCATATGCACTCGTGCTAGCATTATTGATCAACCCACTGCCCCCAATGTGAGTATTAGCCATGAGGCGGATATGGCCCCCGAATAAAGGGTTAGAGATGGTATGGGAGGGTCCGACGCCACCAAGTGTAATATGAGTTGTTGATGGGTTTGGGTTGGGTCCAATGCCTCCAAGTGTAACATGGGTCACAGATGGACTGAGATTAGGTATGGTAATTGTTGGGTTTGGTATAGTAGCATGGATAGTGGTTGTAGGTCCCATTGAGGGCATCCCTAGAGTATGTCCAATGGAGGTCATTCCTAAATTGGGAGTGGGTCCCATAGTGGGCATCCCTAAAGTAGTTGTGGGTACCGTAGTGGCCATTGTGGTGGCGGGGGTGGTTGATGTTCCACTAACAGTCCCTGTGAAAAAATATTCAAAAGGCATACCAACCATGGCTCTAATGGGTGCAGTGTATGTGGGATTTTCAAATTCTTCCTCAGAGGCAGATGTGAAATGAGGTGCATCAGAATCGGATGACGGGGCTCTATGCTGATGACGTGTGGAGTCAAGTGATAATTTCCTTTGTCTATGACGAGTGGTGTCAAGTGAACCGTACTACGGGGGTTCATCCTGGAAGCGTCGAGAACGTCTCGAAGGCTCAATGGTGGTAGTCGACTAATAAGACTAATGGTGGAGGTGAGTGGAAAGCTCAAAAACCCTAATGCAACCGTGTGTGCAAGAGGGGAGTGTAAAAATAATGGCACTTAGGAAAACAACCAAACTCAAAACACTTGCTATAACAACTGTGCTATAGTAAATGGACTAATCAAAAAATGTGGTATGAATACCAACATGCAAGGAGTTCCTAGAAAATAAAACTGGTGTACTCACTAGACCAAGGGGAGGTAATAGAGCATGCAAATACCTAACTAAAATGGTATTATGATTCAACAAGACGTATCCTCTGCAAGGTGATGAAATATAAGTTAAACATTATGAATTATAGAACCAAAGGCTAGATATCCCCCTACCGGGAGGGACACTGAGTAGACAATCCTAAAATATAGGCCACTAAGATACCCCGTTCATGACTGTTAACACCCAAAAATTGCTCACTAGCTCCTTTCCCTATTCACATGACCTATTTGTCCACTTTTCCACCATTTGAGCCTCTTAAACCTTTAAAAGGTCACCCAAAAGACCATAATACACCTTTTTCCCTTCAAAATATATATTTTTCCTCAAAAAATCATAAAAAACCCTCAAAAAGGGTCCAAAATTCCCCAAAATCAATTAAATGGGAATAATATTCAAAAAATATTCAAAAAAGGAAAAAGAGGGAAAAAGAGACCTAAACCATTTTGGTCAATACCATTGGTTTCCTCAAACCACAATGGTATTCCCCATCACCCAAAAACTATAAAAAGGTGATAGGGGCTCCTCACTATTAATCCCCATCCATCCAATCCTTATGCTGCCAATTTCTTCCCTGAGATCTCAAAGCCTTCATTTGAGCTTAGATCCATTCTTGAAAAACCCTTTTGGCCAATATTCCCATTAGCATTTGGAGAAGAGAAAGATCATTGGAGAGTTGCAGCACCTCACCACTTCAGCTGCTCAAGCTCAACCATCCTCACCCTTTGAGGTAATACGAAAAATTCAGTTTTTTATTTATTTCTTCATGAATCAATGTTGCTTATTGTTCCTAATCTAGATTTCTTTACATTTTACTACTTACATTAGTTTCCTTCTATTTGCTTTTTTTGAGACTGCTGCTACAAGTTAGCAGGTGCCCTTTAGCACTAGCTTGGGAGAAATCCCAAGCAACAGTTTTTTGCTACTCCGCTGGGTTTCGAACTTTCAATATTTGATTTAAATCCTGTTTTTAGTTGTTTTTTCCATTTATTATTGTAGATCTACCATATTTGTCAGCCCTTTGGTTGCTGCACTATCCATTGGCCTTTTCTGCAGTCTAAACAACCCAAAATTTCAATTTTTGGGTTCTTTTTTTGGCGACACTTTCCGTTCATCGCATCGCGGCTTTCGGCCCCACAAGCGTGCTGCACATCGCAGCTTTCAGCCCGATTTTGGCGCTACACATTGCGGCTTTTTACACTATTTTTGCGCTGCACATCACGGTTTTTAGCTTTTTTCCCACGCTGCACATCACGCCTTTTTCCCACATCGTCGCGCTGCACATCGTGGCTTTTCCCATATCGCCGCGATGCACATCGCGGCTTTTTGACCGATAGACGCGACATTCCATGTTTCATTCGGCCCATTTTTTCCGAATTTTTTCCCATTCGGACCATTTTTTCCAGCCTCATTCCTGCAATTTTTTTTGGACAGCCTATTATTTAATTTTTGCAGCATTTAAAAAAAAAAACTCATATTTATTTTTCTATTATGTACTTTACTATATCTTGCTAAAAATTTTCAGTTCAAGTGAAAGAAAGATTAATTAAATACCTTTTAGAAATCTCATTTTGTGCAAAGTTAAAATCAGATTTTTCGATTTCTATATATTTCACCCAAGTGGGACATTGGAAATTTACTTATTTTGATGCTATTTGCTTTACCTTAGATATTTTGAAAGACCCATATTTTTTTAAATTATTATTAAATCATTTGCATTTAAATTGTCTCTTATTTTTTCACACATTGAAATCGTTATTTTAATTATTTTCCCAAGCGAGGAAAATTGTTTTTGTACCCAACCAGACAACCACACACTTTGTCACCTAAATCAAGTGAGCCTTAAAATCTGCTTAACTCAACCAACATTCTAACCCCACTTGGGGAACACTAAAATAATATTGTAGCCAGGTAGGACTGAGGGGATAAGTATCCAAATAACACCCCTCACTCATTTTTCATTTGAGACATAGTGGTTGACATTTAGGGTACCAAAATCCACTAGTATTTGTTGGCACGGTTTTAAACCAATTCGTCGGAAAGGCCTCTCCCTTAGGAGGGTCGAAGTAGCCAAGATGGTTCCGGAGGCTTGAGTGGACAACTGTAGCTAGGGGTTTCACCCTAGCTTGTGCAAATGAGCACCTACTAAGGAGAAGGGCCTCCTTAGTAGCAGTTCAATAATCAGTAAATTAAAGCAATAAAGCAATATGAAATTTAACCTAGCATGAATGTTAACATAAATAACAAAACATGAAAATATGGTAAAGATCTCTCTTTTTGTATTAAAAATTACCTCAGGTGTAGAGGTTGGTGAATCTTTTGCAGCAGTCTAGGAGGGTTTCTTCCAATCTCCAGAGGGTTGTTGGAACCAAGTTTCTATAGTTGTATAGAGGATATGTGCACATTACCTTCGCACTAACCAGAGAGGATAACATTCATAACATACTCTTAACTAGTCATTCGCATCATTCATCATACATTTAGAACTTATTCAACAACATAACAGAAAGCATTCGCATCATTCACATATCCACATTAATCAACAGAAAGCATTTACATAACCCATTATTCATCATTACATTATTGTACAATAACGGAATTCATATCATAACCGAACATCTTCATTCATTCATCAAAACCTGCAGAATAAACCTCGCAGAAATAGTCAAGTCATCATATCGCAGATACAAAACAAAACTAAAAGACAGGATCTATCTCCAAAAATCCGACGCCCTTAGGCTTATAATACTACTCCATTTATATGCTTTCATCTTATTACAAAATGGTCCACATGACCAACTCGACTAATCTAACAAATCTTATTCTTTCGCAAAAGTAGCGAAAGGTCCTTTTCCCGCGGAATGACCCTTTCACTCTTGTCCGATTCCACACTTCCTGCAAATCTATCTCATGCCAACAGGACCCCAACACAATCTTGTGGCTCGTCCTGAGCCACCTGAGCTGGACCCTAACGGTTGGCACCCATCCTTCACTGTGATTGGTTGGTGAAGCTGTTCTTGCTGTCTGGAACTCGCTGTTGTGTACTTCTCATCCCCATCCGTCAATCGCTGGTTCGATGTCATGTACTTCTTGCACTCATCCTCCAGTCTTTAGAAACCTTGATCATCTACCTCTCGAGAGCCTGCTGGTTCGCTCCATGTGCGTTCTCATATGAGAAGAACATCATCGTCGTCGCTAAGGTCGAAACTAGGCCGATTATTCCACCACATCTGTTTCGCGCCTTGGGTGGCTTCCTACCGAGGTTAGGGAGCTGCCACCCATGTTCTTCTGGTGGTCACTGCGACCATGAAACTTCTAACTGCTACCACATACTTAGACATCTCGGATGAAACTCCGTTGCTGTGACACCCGAGTGCCCAGGCTTCGTTCTGCTCAAGGTGCTCATGCACACTCGTCGTTCGGGCCCGCAACGCCCCTAGTGTGCTACTGCACGAAATGAAATGGATCATTTCCACAGCCTCCTTGGAATTCCTAACTTATGCAATTACCTGATCCGCTCGCAGCAGGATTTCTTGCTTCTAGCAATTACCTCTTTGCTTTGCTTGACCTCTGGTGCGTGTATTTATGCATTTTCATCGTCCTGGATGTCTACTTCAAAAACCCTCTGTGAATCCGTTCAACTAATGCATTGATTCAGTCATCATTTCTCCTGCGTGTGGTGTCTGGGCTTCCTTTGTGTGTGATGAGTGACCATACTGCTCTCGGCTCCTCTTCGTGTCATCCACGTGTGAACTATCATCCATGGTGTCACCAGCCATGCTGTCACATGGCATCAAACATGTCAGTCATCTGAAAAAGTCCCATCTACTGACAATTCAGAATGCTGACTGATTTGATAGGGTCATGATCCTGCTGCCATCGCACTCCAAATCCTGAACTGCGATACAACCCCTCCTTGTGTACGTTCTTCGACACCATCTGCCGCCTCATATCTTGTTTCAATTTTTTTATTTTTTTTTCATCATCCGCTCTTTGATGGATCATGGTGATAGGGCTTCAACCTACACCCATTGACTAACTTAGGTAACAGTACTCTATCCAAGTTTTCCAACTGTACAGCTCCACCATGGGTGACAAAAGTGATAACATATGGTCCCAACCAATGCATTTGCAACTTACCGGGGTGTTTCGCGAACTTACTATCGTACAACAAAACTGTATCCCCATCCTGGAGGTGCTTCATCTTGACATACCAGTCGTGCCACACCTTCTGCCAGTCCTTTTCTACCTTCTGGTGGAACCCTGTGATGAATCGATCTTTGTCAAGTTGTATTAGTTGTGTAAACCATTCTTCTAGTGAGCCATCATCTCTCATCCCTGTTGCTGCTGCAATGCGTAGGATGGGTACTATGTGTTCTATCGGTATAACTGCTTCTTGGCCGTAAACAAGTTTAGAAGGAGTCTGGCCAGTCAACCGCTTGCATGTGGTGAGATATTCCCAAAGAACCACTGGAATTTTGAAGTCTCAGTCGTCGCAGTTCACATTGCACACCTTGGTAAGACCATGCTCCAATATCTTATTGAATGCCTCAATTGTTCCGTTTTCTTGAGGGTGATAGGGCGTACTCTTCTTGTGCTAGATCTGAAATTCTTTTGTCATTGCAATGATTGTTTGGTTGACAAAGTGCTTCCCTTGGTCGCTTAACAAGATTTTTGGGCATCCAAACTTGGTGACCATATTTTCAAATACGAAGTGTGTTGTGGTTGCAGCAGAACAATCTTTGATTGGGGTAGCTTCCGCCTAATGCGTCAGGTAGTCTATCGCGGTGATGATGTAACGTGACCCTACTTTCTTCCTAGGAGGGTGGATTAGTCCCACAAAATCAACAGCCCATTTGTCGAAGGCCTGCAGCGTTACTTGTGGTACTAGAGGCATTTCGTCGCACCATGAGGGCTTCCCAGTTCGTTGGCATACATCACATCTCTTAGCATAGTCTGCAGCATCTCCATGCAAATTTGGCCACCATAGCTCTGATCGAACAACCTTCTTGGTAGTTGCTCGTCCACCGTAATGTCCCCCAGCAATTCTGTCTTGGGATTCCGACAAAATCTGTTCTTGTTCATGCGGAAGGATGCATCGTCGAAAGATCTCATCTGGGCCCATTTTGTACAACTCGCCTGCAATTAACTAGAAAACTGTAGCTCAGAAAAATAGTTGTTTCTTCTAGCTAGTAGTGAGCTCGTTCGGCGCCTCCCCTGTCGCCGAAAATTGAATAATTTTTTCATAGTGGTTGTGGACCATGCCAATCCTAAAAAACTAAGCGTCCGACAATCCTTCATCAATTCTTTATGGTTCCTATCCTGATTCTATCCGTGATAGATGATCAGGTCCTACATTCAGTCGTCCTGGTTTTACAATACTGAAACAGTAACAGCCAACGACAGATCTTCCCCCCCAACACAGGCTTGTTCACTAAATACTTCAGTGCAAAATGATCAATGAACATCTTGAAGTGGCCCCCTAAAAGATAGTGCCAGAATTTTTGTAGAGCATAGACCATTTCCAGCCCCTCTCACTCGGTGGTCGTCTAATTCATCTCTGCAGTAGATAGATTTCTATTGGCGAATGATATCGGGTGATCGATGTTTCCAGTTCCTGGTTGGGCCAAGATAATGCCAAGTGCGACTGACGATGCATCAACTTGTACGTGAAATTCCTTTGTCTAGTCCGGGAATGCAAGGATTGGTGCTGCAACCATCTTTTCCTTTAAGATGTCCAGGCTTTTCTAACATTCCTCCATCCATTCAAACTTTACAGCCTTCTTTAGTAACTTCTCCATAGGTGCTATGATACCTGCATAACCGCGAATGAATTTCCTGTAGTAACCTGTGTTTCCTAACGTTGCTCGTAGTTGTTTAGTTGTCATTGGTGGTGGGAGGTCGACAATGATGGCAATCTTCGCCGGATCTAACAACCTTCCTTCGCAATAGACAATGTGTCCCAACAGTATGCCGAATGGGGCACAAAAGATACATTTCTTGAGGTTCAAGGAAATATGGTGCTGTCGACATCGTTCAAGCATGAGTCTTAAACTCACGGCATGATCCTTGACTAACCCATATATTGTCCAGTCGTCCATGTAAACAACAAGGAAATTATGAATATAATCCTTGAAGGTGGCTACCACTATTCTGGAAAATATTGCAGGAGCATTCTTCAATCCGAATGGCCTCACCGTGTACTGAAAACATCCCCACTTGGTGACGAATGTGGTCTTGTGTCGATCTTCTTTCGCAATCTTGATTTGGTGGTAATTTGAAAAAACCGTTTGTAAAGGAATATATCTCCTGGCTTCCTACGTCTTCGAGTACTTCATTTGTGAATGGCGTCAGGACTAGATCATGTAAACAGGCGTCGTTTAGCTTCCGTAGGTTGACGCATATACGTACTTATCTCGTTTTCTTGTCCTCGACAACCATTGGGCTGATCCATTTGAATTCCCCCACTGGTTCGACAATGCCCGCTTCCAGCATTCTTTCAATCTCATCTTGCACTCGTTCTTTGTATTGCGGGTTCAACCGATATGGTCACTGTTTAACCGGCTTCACATCGGGTTTCAAGGGAATCCTCATTTCTCCTAAATCTCTGGAAATTTCGTTCATCTTTGAGAATTTTGTTGGAAACAAATCCTAAAACTCATGTAGTAGGTCAGTTATTTTTGCAATGGTCGACTCATCCGAGTAGTCACTAATGTTTGCAAATTTCGGGTTTTCCTGTGATCCGATGTTCACCTTTTTTATCTTTAGTGGTTGCTGAAATTTGTTCGACAGTATATTTGGTGCCACAACACTGCGACTACCCTCCAATTCTGGTACATTCTTTGCCCTGGGGTCATCATCATATGCGTGTTCTCCGGTGACATTATAACATTCCATCATCATTTATGGTGTCGCAGTCCATTGGAGTGGCATGGGTTGTCCTACCGGTACCTCTTCAAATATTTTTCCGTTGATCGCCTGTAGCGCGGTGTGGATTGAGGAATTTATATCTATGAATGAGAATGTTTGGCTGAAGCCAATGGTAAGCTACTCCCAAGATGTTGTTCCACATCGCATTTCTACTATGACATACTAGCTCCGTGGTACCTCACCCAACGTGTGTACAAATGCATGTACCCACTCTTGTCATACTCTCGATCCCCATTGCTTTTGACAGGCATTCATATGTGCCATTGTATTTCCTCGTCCGTCATATCGTATCTGGTCGCTTTCCACAGCTTTGCCGAAACGAACCTTCATGAGGCGTCGGCATTGTGGCCAAGATGTTATGTTGGATTTATGCCCTGCCAACGAGCATGCAAAGGTAGCCTTTAGGGCTTCCTCCAAGGCCAGAAGACATTGTGGCTCCACCACTTTTTCCTCGAATTCGGTGAGAAATGTGTCCAATTTGGGAAATCCTTCATAGGTAGGTAACGCATACTCCTCTTTGGCTACCATGTGCAGGCACTGTGTTATCCGTGCGCATCTTCGAAAGGATACTTCATGCAACCTGTTTTGCCAATTCTCAAGGGCCTCATCTGAATCGAAGGATGATGAACTATCACTGCACCATCCTAACTCTCCCTTCATGGTGGGATTAACATAATCCTTCGATATATTGTACAAATTGTCCCATCCTTCTATAAATCTGTCTCTGACTGGCTCCATATAGCGCACTCCTTCCATAGGGTCCAATGGTGCGACAACCCTCATTTCCTGATTTTTGAATGACATTATCCTCTTCTTAAAGTTGATGATTACTTAGTTCTCCATAGCCCAATCTATCCCCAGCAGTACCAGATAGGGGCTGGTATTATCCACGATTTCGATGACATCGAAATCCGCATATGTTCGGAGTGCTTCAATTTCAACTGGAAGTTGGCTCACCCGACCGAGCAGGGTGACCTTCCTCTGGTTCTCCAGTTGTAGCTGCACTGGTGACCATGTCATTCATGGCTTTCCCATTGTCTCCCTTGTCTGTTTAGTCAGGATATTCACATCCGAACCCAAATCCAAGATGATGAATTCAACATTAAATTCTCCGATCTGTGATGACATTTGCATCTCCCTTCCTGTCTTTCTTTTATGTATACGGTTAACCTTTTGTTCCAGGCGTGCACCTCCTCATCACTATAGCAGACTAGCTATTTCTTCCAATATATTTGGGTCCTTCTCCAAATCCAGGAATCTTCCCAAGAAGGATTTTAGAGTGCTTGTCTTCCTTTGTGAATTCCTTGGGTCGAATGTCAGTGGCATGTCGTAGACTTCTTCCTCCAGGGGTATTCGTCTCCTATTTCTCATTGCATCTCGTGCCTTCTACAAGGTGTCCTTTCTGACTCATGTGCTAATGTTGGCCTGCCTCCGTTGCATTTGTGTTGGCCTGACATTGGGGTGCGGCTTATTAGCCTCGGTCACCACCCCTCCCTATGTCACCATTCCAACTGTCCTATGGTTTCCTCTGGCTTTCGTCGGGATCATTTGTATAGCAGGCGGCCCATTTGAGTTGCTTGAGTTCTGGTTCTACTTTGTTTGCCATTTCACAATCAACTAAGGGCAATATTCTATACTATGATCCACCGCGCTGCAGTATGTACATTGCGGTAAGGGGTTTGGACAATCTTGCTGGTAGTGCCCCTGTTGTCCGCAATTGTAGCAGATGATGGGACCTCTTCCTTGTCTAGCAGCTCCTCCATGTCCCATACCAGCACCTCGACCTCCATGGAATCCTCCCCTGAAACCTCCACGTGGTGGTCCATATTGTTGATACTGCGGTTTCCTGTATGGCAGTTGCTGATACTGTTGATGCCCATACTATGGTTGGTCGTATGGTGGTGGTGGATACTACGGGTGCCCATACTGCGGCTTCCCGTATTTACCCTGGTCGTATTGTTGTTGCAGCACCACCAACGGCTCTTCTCCCTTCATAAAGTACGTGTCAGTTGTTCGATCTTGCAGTAGGTCATAGCCCCTACATTCCTTCTCATCATGGCCAACCAATCTGCAAAACTTGCAGTATAAATTTGATGGCTTCGATACCATCTTTTGAAGGTATACGCACTCCTCCGTTCGATGCCCTCTGGTCTGATAGACAATACATCATGGTACGCCTCCTTGGAGAAGGGGGTTTGGTGCCCCTGGCTGCAAATACTCCCGAAACTTTGGGAAATTGTCCTTATGATGCCCCTCAGTTCTACATCTAATGAACCATACATTATCGCGGGTTTCCTTTCCTTTCTTGATATCCTCCAATTGCAATGTCAAATTAGCCAACTATGCATGGACTCTATCCATTCCCATTCCTGCTTCGCCAATTGGTGAAGCCTCTAGCTTCATCATGATTTCTAATGCCTCTTCCTATGTTGCGACTTTTTACTGCATCAATGGCCCTCCGATATGCAATACTAGTCTGACAATGAACCATTCTTTGTGTTGCAACTCATTTATTGGAAAGCTCACTTTTGCTATCAACGTCTTGTATCGTTGGTCGAATTACCAAACTGACTCATTCAGGAATTGCTTAATCTCCTTAAGCTCAGTGACATATTGCGACTCAGATTTTGGTTTTTTAAATTCGTCAATCATCACCGTTCTGATCTACACTAGTGTTTTGGCCGTTGTTCCCACTAGGACTTTAAAAAAATTCATATACCAGTCTAACACCCGACCCCTAAGGGTAGTCGCTAGCTGTCCTAACTTTATCGCATCGTCCTGGACCTGCTTCACAGTCTAGACTGCTTCCAATACGAACCAATATTGTTCGGGATCCTCAGTCCCATTCCCTTGAAATGTGGGCATCTTTGCCTCGTCTGCCATCCTAACGCTGCTAATATTGTTATTCACTGAAGCGCTACTCTTAGCACTGCAAGTGGGGCAACTTCGCGAGTAGTTTTGGTTTCTTCCTATAAAATTTGGAGTAGTGTGCGGGGTTGAAGGTTTGTGGTAACTTACGATCTAACCTTCTTCTGCCTCTAGGGTAGCCTGGTCGACGTTTTCTTTGCAATAAGGGTGCTTCCTCCCTTTCGGTCCTGCCTCGCGGTTATGTGTTCCGGTCCTCTCAGGAGACTCTCTCTCATTCCTCCTCTTCTTCTCATGACACTGGAATATTGCTCCACTTCTCAAGAGACCACACTCTTTGTCAGATTCCCTTTCAAATTCATCGTTGCTCATGTCCATCTACCACATCTTTTTGTCAGACTCGCATTTACATGATACATTCACCCTCACACACCGATTCTTCTACTCATCAGCGAACATCCTCAATATTCCTTTTTCGCAAACTAGAATTTTAATCCAAAGTTTTAATGATGACAAAAATATTCCCCTTGGTCCCTTGAATAAATTTCTTTCGGCGTCGCTGTATGACTTGATGGTATCTACCGCAAACTCAGTTATGTACCCTTCGAGGATACTTTCTACCCAAAAGTCAACCTCTTGTGATACCTTCTTATCAACTTGCTTCAACTGTCGCACCAACTCTGGAGTCCAACAATCTGGTTCGGTCTTTTGACAGTGGTTCTTGGGGAACATCAACTATGCTAGCCACTCATGCAATAGCACAGGGAATTCGCAGAAAAATATTTTGTGAATGTCTGAGTAGATGTATCTTTCTAACCAATTGGTCGTTGTCTGTTTAGGATCTCGCTTCTCGCTTTCTGTGAACTCCTCTGCCTTCTTATCGAACCACTCTTGGATCTCTGGTTTAGTCGGATGCCATAGCATATCCTCTTTCCTTCTTCTTTAGGGTCCCGGCCATGGAACCATTTGTTGACGCAGAGTCTATCGACAAAGGTTCACTCCACACTGTCGCCAACAAACTATCAACCCAAACTCTCTTATACACTGGCCAGGAAAGGTGTAACCCTTCCCAACAACACTTGCGGAGGAAGTGCAGTCTCACCCGAGGTGAATAAGAGGGTTGTTGGTATTCTGCAGTTGTATAGAGGATATGTGCACATTACCTTTGTACTAACCAGAGAGGATAACATTCATAACATACTATTAACTAGTCATTCGCATCATTCATAATACATTTAGAACTTATTCAACAACATAACAAAAAGCATTCACATCATTCACATGTTCGCATTAATCAACAGAAAGCATTTACATAACTCATTATTCATCATTGCATTATTGTACCATGACAGAATTCATATCATAACCGAATATTTTCATTCATTCATTCATTCATCAAAACCTATGGAATAAACCTTGCAGAAACAGTCAAGTCATCATATCACGGATACAAAACAAAACCAAAAGACCGGATCTATCTCCAAAACTCTGATGCCCTTAGGCTTACAATCCTACTCTATTTATATGCTTTCATCTTATTAGAAAATGGTCCACATGATCGACTCGACTAATATAAAAAATATTATTCTTCCGCAAAAGTCACGAAAGGTCCTTTTCCCGCGGAATGACCCTTTCGCTCTTGTCGGCTTCCACACTTCCTGCAGATCTATCCCGTGCAAACGGATATGGTCTGAGATATGAGTTGCGGTATTCTAGCCAAGAGAGGTCAATAAGTCCATACTAGTCTCATAGCGAATGGGCAACTGGAAATGGGTCAAAAAGGACATAGCAAGAGAACAGAAATCAGGAAAATAGTTCGGTGGTAATTCGATATACCGTTTGACAGCTGGGTTGGTGAGAGTCCGTTGGAATAACCGAAGATGGATCGAGTCATCCATCAAAGAGTTGGATGAATACCATAAGTGATGTGTCATCACATGATTTTTTGGATCCTCACCAGATTTTCCATCAAATTTGGGAATATCTGATGGTAGTTTCACTGGAATTGGTGGCCAATTGTATCCGTGAAAAATGGGGTCATTAGTCAGATGAGACAGGTCAGGTAGGTCCAAAGTGGCCAAAAAGGGAAACTGTTGATTCAGCTACGGGTACTGATAGTATTTATAAGGCATATATGGACCCATGGGACCTTGTATTGACTGGTTGCATGGTGTTCCCGGAGGAAACTGGCCGTAAGGGGGTGTGCTGCCCAGACCATATGTAGGCTTGCTACCATAGTAGGGTGGTCCATTACCATAAGGTGGGGGTCTTCCACCACCACTGGGATAAGGCGGAACTCCACTGCCTATGCTAGGAGGGGGTGGGCCTCCTCCAGATTGTGGCGGTCCACCGCTGCCACCGGGATAAGGTGGATCTCCACCGCCTCCGCCGAGAGGGGTGGTGCTCGATCGCCTCTGCTAGAAGGGTGTGGGCCTCCTCCGTCACCTCCACCAAAATAGGGTTTTCCTCCACCACCGACACTGGGATAGGGTGGTCCTCCACCATAAGGTGGGGCTCCTCTGCCACCGGCAGGGGGGGGTGGTCCTCCGCCTCCACCAAGGGGGGAGGGCCACTGCCTCCACTAGAAGGGGGAGGGCCTCCAACTCCGTCGCCAGGAGGGGGTGGGCCATTGTTTCCAGAATGAGGTGGTGCTCCGCCAGAAGGTAGAGGCATTCCTTCTCCGGAATTATTTGGGGGCCCACTACCTCCAGAAGGAGGTTGAGGGGGCCCAAATTGGGGGTGGTGGTACTTGAGGGACGGTAAGTGGGGGTCCATGTTATAAAAAAAATTTATGCCACCATATAGTGTATGGATTTCTGGGATAAGGTATCCCATAGAGTGCGTTTCCGGGATTGAATTGTCCCGACACATGGTTAAAATAACTTGGATACGCTTGAATCCATGGTAGTTGAGTTGAATCGGATGGTCCCCCAACATGAGATAATCCCATGGTGGATGCTCTAGCGGGTAAGGAAGCTCCAATAGAATGACCAGTAGGAATTCCCCCGCCACTCGTATCATGGTTAGGAAGTAGGGGTTTCCCCCCAATAACAACGTGTTGACCACTAGTAAATGGTTGACCTGTAATGAGCTGTTGATTACTTGCTATGGGATGTACATTACTCGTAATAAAATTAGGGGGCAAGGAGTATCCTCCCTGCGACTTTTGAGGTGGGGGAGGAGTGGGTAATGTTCTCATAGTAGTAAGAGGAGTGTTGGACTGTTGTCCTTCAAGAGGTTGAGTCATTTGGGGTATAGAACTGGTCTCCTGTCTAGGGGGTGTACTTGCAGGAAGTGACGGTTGACCAGGTTGATAAGTGGTCATGTTGTGGATGGATGGTTCTGGTGAATCATAAGATAAAGTGCGAATCGGCATCTCTCAATACGTGGGTAACGTCAGGTCTTCAACCCTTCCTAAAAGACTTTGTCTTCGAAGTTCCTCGCCCATGGCACGTAATCGATTCAAGAGATCACGAAAGGGTACAAAAAGCTCATCAAGAGTGGGCCAAGTGGGTGGGGATGTAGTGGAAAATTGGTCCACTTGTTGACCTAGAGATGTTTTCCAAAAGGGTGCAGCTGGACCAAACGCAACTGATACAAGGTCGTCCTAGGAGGGATTTAACCATTCCACATATCCAGGCTCTCTTGGTAAAATGGGAGGGAAATGTACATTTTGTGAAGTGGAAGCTTCCGCCTCTCCACCCCTTGAGGGGTTGGAGGTTGGTAAATCTGGAGGGAACATATGTGCTTTGACATTCAAAGTAGGATTTTATACTTCAGGTGATAGGACTATGATGTGTGGTTCCATTCTTACCCTCAAAATTACCTCCTGATTAAGGGGATATTCGGGTGGTAAGTCCAAAATTCTTTGGGACCTTCTCCAAGGAAAGTCATCCAGAGTGACTAAACCAGAGTTTCTCCTAAGAGTATTCTAAACAAAAGAAAAGCAATCTAGAAAAATATACACAAACTAAGGCCACAAGCAAACTTATGTGATAGGTGTGGATTCAAAAGTATTAAAACCTCACGGGATTTTCAAGGATTCGCAACTTGCGACATACTCCAGGGTCCAACATTTATACTTGACCCAATTTTTCAGAGCACTAACCAGGGATGATTAGGACCATACCCCTGGCCATATAGCCCAACTACCTGATAGTACGTGCATAGTAGATCCCCGAGTGTTTTTCTCGATGTATTTCTTTGCCAATATGGAAAAATGGATAGCTCAGTTGGTTTCAGAAATCCTAAGAGTGTCTCTCGATATACTCAAGGCATGTGGGAGCTCAAATTCGTGTTGGTTTTGTCTAATGCACAACCGTACGGCACAAGACCTTCCGATATACTACCGAGTATTTGAAACACCTTTCGATATACGCCAAGTACGTGAAGTTCCTTTCGATATACCCTAAGGTACGTTATAGATCCTTCGATATGCTGGTTGGAGTGAGAAAGAGATTCGATATACCGGTTGGTACGTGGAAGACTACGAAAGCAATAGGATGCAGTGCATGCAAATAATGATAGCTTCCATGTCTTAAGACGCCGGAACACGTTTCTAACTTAACACACAAGTTACTAAAGATTTTACCCTAGTTCTACCGTTAATTTTATCTAGACGGTTAGGTGAATGCATGAGGTGAGTACATAAACGTAAGCATAATGCAAGCCCTAACTACATGAAAAATTGCACTTTTTCTTTTGATGAAATCTATGTATGGGAGGGAGAAATATTTTTCAAGTGGTTTTTACCAAAACAAAAAAACTTCAACAAATCTCAATTCTACAAAAAATGATAATGAAAGCACTCTTTTCCATTTTTTCTTTAAGCAAAACATGAAAATCAACAACACAACAAATCTAAATCAAAGTATTTTCTTTTGTCTTTTTTAATCAAAAAGTGAAACTAAGTGATGAAAAGAGAGAATTTCTACTTAGAGCACACTAACTCCTCGAATTTCACTATGATAGCCTAAAAGCATGAAAAACCAAAAATGCATATAATTTCTTTCAAGCATGGAATCACTTTTGCAAAAACTTGATTTTACTTGGATTTTTCAAGAAAATGAATGGCTCATAATTCGTGAAAAACACAAATAATTGACTTTCTCTTTCAAAATTTCCAAAAGATTTACGAATGCTAAACTCCAATGCATGAATCAACTTTTACAACAGTTCTCAAATTAAATTGAAAAAACAATAAAAATGAAGCACTTTTTGATTTTCCAAAGAATGCACCAAGACAACGCTTGACAATAATACTGCTTTCAAATTTAAATGGCTGAAAAGAAAATATTACTGCAATACTCTAGTCATTCAGAAATTATCAAGAAAATGGCAAGCACTCATACGAACTGAAAACACACAAGACACTCAACAAACAACCGGATGCAAGAAAAACTAAAAGATGTGCGCAAAAAGAGGTCTAGAACCAGATCCAGTGCAATGAATAGATCAGGTGAGGAAAGGAGGAAATACAAGGTCAAGTGGATGAAGGTGGGGGAGACTAAAGTGTCCACCACTACAAAGTCTCAAGATTGTCCAAAATGGGACCCAAAACCAATCCAAACAAATACAAACACTACCAATGAAAAAACACAAGATCCCTGACTAGAAAGTGCAGTACAGAGCGGTCCGAAAATCAAACCAAACTAAAAATGGAGAGGGGATAACCCAAGACCTAGGTTTGGCTTCTCGGCGTAGACTGTGGTCCAATATAGAGCACCTGGTGCAGGTTTTGTGCAGATGATCGGTGCCGACGACACAAGATGCAGATATGGTTTTAGCGCCAAAGGTGCAGGTTGTAGAGGAGCAGAATGCACCCAGGAGTGGACGTCGCTCTGGATATACTACCCAGGTGCGCCAGGAGAAATACCAATGCAAAAACAAAAAATATCTCCAAGGATGAGCAATAAAAAAGGTTTGACAATTACACACCGACTCAGAGAAAGCTTATAGACTCTTCGACAAGAAGATCTGATGGTGAAAAAGTCTTAGGAGGAAAATGAAATGGCTCACTAAGAAATCAAAGAAGATGATATTCAAATGAAAACTTAAAACAAGGTACGTATCCCCAGTATGGTCACGAAATTTTCTACCAGACAATCTACTGAAAGCGGACTTAAGGCGTGATCTCCCTAGTCCAATGCGAATCTAGAACAAATCAGACAGAATACAAATCTACCTTCCTAGATCAAATCAGAGATTGAGAGATGTGGACATCTTACCTTTCAGATCTATAGATCTAATTCTCCCTCGTCACTCCAAACTCCACGGTCGTCAAATCCAAAGCTGTAAGACCTGTCAGAACATGCAAGAGACAAACAAGCAGTAATAGCACATCTACACAATAATTTATCTAAGTAAATAGTTAAGTAAGTAAACTATAAATATCAATGAACAATAAGACATTTATGGAAAGACTTTTGTATTACTGTATAAAAGTAGAAATACATAGAAGAGGGAGGATTACAACCAAGCCCTAACATTTCAATCTTCCTCCAACAAGCGAAGCCAATGCCTCTAAGGAGAAATGGGTTCCTCCAATGGATGACTGATGATCTCCTAAGCTCTATTCCACCAACATATGGATGCTATATCCTTCCTCCCCTTGGAATGGAGAGGGCTATTTTATTTATAGGACCAAGTGGATAGAGTAGGTTGAGGATCATGGGGAGAGGGCTAATGGATCCCCCCATTAGGTTAGGGAACCGAAGGCCAGCTCACCTAGGAGTTAGGTATAGGGATCCACCTCATCCAACTTCTAGAATTCTCTCGAAATCTACCTTTATCTCATTAAACTGACTCTAGCACAGGTTGCATGAGGACAACCTATACCAGCGCTTATTTCCCGAAGACAACATGCATCGGTCTAATTAGGAATGTGGATAAAGGACATCAACTTTCTCTAACTGACTAACTTGATCATGGGACTTCAAGGATTGAGGCACTGAGTTGACATATGTCTCATGATGGTGAGATTTTGGGTGTAACAACCCTGCACTACATATTGGTGTATGTTATACCCAAACATATTACCCGCAAGGTACTAGTTGAATTTTTGCGCATTAGGAATCATCTGGTTAACTGGTTGTTGATTAGAAATCATAGGATTGATCAATTGATTTAGAATCGAGTTGGATGCTAGTTGTTGAACATACTATTGAGTGAGAATGAATGGTGTAGACACTTGGGATTGTTGAGTCCAAGGAACATTCCCAAATCTGTGGTTGGGTGGATTGGCCATGTTAGAAAAACAGGATCGTAGAGCAATAACAATAAACAAAAATGAAAATATAATCACACATACACATTACAAGAGAGACACATATATATCATGGTTCACCCAATATGGGCTACGTCCACACTGAAATTTCCATTCCTTATTATTATACCATCCAGCAAAGTGAAGGGATACAACCTGCAGCACAGCCGTTGAACTTCCTCTTCATTGTCTCATAGTCTCTCTTCTGATCTCAGAGATGGTTGTCCTCCAATAGTATGGGGCACCAACAAATGGTTGTCCTCCAAAAAGTGAGGTGTGTTGTCCCCACATGGTAGATGGTCCAAACAGAGGGGTTTGGTTAATAGTTCCGCTTGTGATTCCAATAAACGATTGTCCTCTAGAAATGGTGTAAATTGTGGCCAAAGATTGACCTTCGGTCAGAGAAGGTGTTTGAACAGTGGGAATAGACATCCTTCCAGCAGAGACATTAGAAGGGTTTGGTTGTATAGATTGGTTGATTGCACGAGTAGGGATGACTTGTGAATATAGTGGTGCACTAGTTCCAGATGGTAAAGGTGACGATGAGAAAGTAGGTTTTGTTCTCATAATAGGAATGTTCCCCAAAGAAGTGTCAAAAATGTCATCTAGAAATAGATGTGGGGAAGGTTGGAAAGGCATTTTGGGCATCAATTGCATGGGTATGGACAGAGTGTGGAAATCGTCAAGGGCTTGGCCAAGAGTTATGTTCCATAATGAGGAGGCTGGATCCAAAACGTTTGTCTCTGAATCATCAAGGAAATGTTGTGGATGGGTCCAGTCTGTGGGTCCTGACCAACCTACATATGACTCGCCGTAAGTAGTATCAAGGGATGAAGATTGGGGCATTTGGGAATCATGAGAGATTACCACTTAATAAGAGTTCGTAGGTGGGTATTACGAAGTTGAAGACAATATCTGAGCAACTTCACGTCTAAATCATTTCAATGCCACTTGTTCATTGGCTAGAGTGACCATTTCTTCTCGTATGGATTCCATAATGTCTTGGGCTGAAGGGAGGTCGGGATATGGCATTCCAAATGATCTATTGCTTGAAGATCCAATTTTGTAGCTATGTATAACCGGTGGTGAAGATATAACAGGTGGGGTTTACCACTATAAAAGGGGTTGGTTAAAGTTCGTAGCGAAATGAATCGTCGAAGGGAGTACTGGGTCAGATTCCTCAATAAATTCGACATGTCCTTCAAGGACATCAAATGATGATGGCATCAATGGAGTGGTGCTAGTCTCCGGAAGGATGATAACTTCCGTAGAATAGTGGTTTGAAGTGAGACACTAACTTCAGAAAATAAAGTAGTTTCCACTGCGGTGCTGACTTCTGGTGCAATAATGGATTGTGGTACTGCACTAGTCTCAGGTACCGTACTAGTTTCTAGAATAGTAATGGTGTCTAGAACTGTGCTATGGGTTGGGGATATCGTAGCAGTTGGTGGTGTCATGTTGAGTGATGGTGGAACGATCCCCCAACCAGCTAGCCTGCTAGTAGGGGGTGTGGGTATGCGTGAAGATTAGGTTCGGCTAATCAGAGGTACTGTCTAGGGACTCTTCCCTTGTTGTCTACATGATTTCCGTTGGTCTTCCATGGATCTAAATTAAGTGTTCTGGGGAAATTCTCATGAAAACGAACTCAAAAACCATAGAGCAACTGGCTAGGAAAAATAAAAGGCGTGCAGGCCAAAAAAGCAATCTCAAAAAACTTGATTGGGACCGATGTCACGGTAAGCGAGCTATAACAAAATGTCCAGAATGCCAAGAAGTAGCACTAAAAATAAAAATACCTTCTAAAATATGAAATAGCAAGCACACTGTTGACACAACTCTTCTCGACAGGGGTTCACACTGTCGTCAACAAATACCAAAAGCCCTTATGTACTAGCCCAGAAAGGGGTTTCCCTTCCAGCAATGCCTGCGATGCAGATGAGGTCTCACCCAAAGTGAATAAGGGTTCTGCAGGAACCAAGCTTCCGCAGTTGTGGAGAAGATATGTGCACATTTATCTAGAGATTACAATATTTACCACAGTCTATTTAACCTATCATTCACATATATATCTCAAAGCCTATTTAACAGCACATTCACATTAATCAACAATGTGCATCGATACAAGTCAACAGAAAGTATTTAAATAACCCATCATTGCATAACAACAGAATTTATAACCAAACATCCTCATTCATTAACATCTGCGGAACAAACCTCGCAAAGAATAGTCAAGTCATTCCTACCGTAGATACAACAGAATCAAAAGATCGTACTAATCTCCCCAACTTAGCTGCCCTTAGGCTTACAATCTTGTTCTATTTATATGTTTATCTCTTATTACAACCTGGTTCACATGACCGACTCAACTAATCTACTACTTCTTATATTTCCTCAAAACATGGTGAAAGGTCCTTTTTCTGTGGGATGACCCTTTCGCATCTATCGGCTTCCGCACATCCAGTAGATCTGTCCCGTGCCAACAGGCCCCAAACACAATGTTGTGGCTTGTCCCGAGCCACCTCAGCTGGAAATTGTTGGTTTGTTGTACTACTGTTGAAAATCCTCATATGCAGCCCGGATCGGGTTGACTATGTCTTTGACCGAGTCACGGAGCTGTGTACTTTCTGTTACCTATCGGCTGCATGGGGTGGTCGCATACATTCTTTCAGACTTCCTTCAACTGTTCTTGAACCTGTTTCATGTCTGGAATTATTCTTGCAATGAGGGTTTCAGCCTTTCCTTGAAGCTCATTCAAATGTGTCGCTCAGCGTTGCTTCCTTTCATCAACATTTTCTTCCCGTTGCTTCATGCTTTGGAGTTCCGCATTCCTCGTCATTCGTATCATTGTAGACATCGTTTTAAGCGATCCTTGGAATGTTTCCATCTGTTCCTCGATTTCACGGAGTGCCTTCTTTAAAGCATCTAGCTGGTCATCGTCGACTAGGCTGTCCCAAAATTCTGTGAGGCTTACTGCTATTTGATGTGCTGCCTATTCTAGTTCATGAATCTCTGTTGCCGCTTTCTCTATCGCCGCCTGGCGATTTTGAGCCTGTGTCGAGGGTGTACTTGGTGTTGCTCTGATATGGAGCTCAGCATTCTCTTTCCAGAGCTCAGTAATAGCAACACCTAACATGACAGCTCGAGCCTCCAGGTCAACATCCGAATCTAGCGATGTTGTTGCACAAGCTTGCGCTAGTGCTTTCTCCACCCTTCTCCATTCTTCTACGACCCTTTCTTTTGTCGTAATGTCAGTAGTCTGCTTAGTGAGTACCATGGCTTGCTCTTGGATAACCTTCTCCTTGTCTGCCAGGGTTGTTTCCAACCAATCTTTTTCTGCGACTACTTGTGCTCTTGCTGCGATAGTTGCAGTATACTTGGCCTGAAGGTGTTCTACTTTGATCTCACTGTGTTGTAGTTGCTTCATGTATTCAACCATTTTATTGTGTATTGTTACCTCACGGTCACGAATCTCTGCACTTGCTACCGCTTGGGCACGGTGTAGGGTTAACATTGGGAGTAGGTTGAAATCAACCATTGCCAAGTTAGCCTTCCGAATCTCAATATCCAAGGCATCGTCTCCTGTTAAGAAGGCATGGGTTTCGACCTAGACAATGCGCTGCTGGGTTCCTACGGCTACTTCAACTCTGGGGTTTGGTTGGTTCTGGTCGACATCGCCGTGAGGTACCCTGATGTTAATTATTGTATTTTCTATCTTGTTCAGCAAGTCCCCGATGTACTGTAAATTGTCTGCAGAGTGCTTTGTGTCCTTTCGGCAGTTGTGTGCTATGACCTACCTAATACTATCTACCATACTATCAGCCTGCTGCGTAGTGAACCCGGTGCATGTATTCCTCGCATTAGGGTCCATTCTATTCTTTGTTCGTCCTTCTTCCTGCTGTAGGTCAAGCTCCAAGTCCATTGGGGTGGTAGTGGTTGAGGCCCCATCATGATTCGAGTCGACCTCTTGATCCTTCATGGGGGTCTCCGGATCCTTCTTCGAGTTGCTAGAAGCTTCTTCATTTTTGGGCGGTTCTTGTTGTCTCGTGGTTTGTGCTGCTCCGAGATCCTGTGGGTCTGTAGGGACTTTCCATTCTTCAAGCCAGTGGGTGATGATGTTATCAAGTTCGACCTTGCTGAGCTTGTACTATGTCCTCACCCATTGCTTGGTTGGATGTGCATGTGCTCGAATGTAAATCATGTGTATTTCAACCGATATTTGGGCGATGGAATGATACTTCATCGACGCTAGTAGTGTGATCTGGGGTATCATCATTGCATCCATTCGCATCCTTTCGAGCCAAATGTAGAACTGGATAGTGTTCTCCTACTGGCGAACCTTATCGGTGGTTTCCCATAAGTTCTGGTATCGCACACCGTCGCATACTCGCGGTTCTGTGAGGTTCACCCCTTGGTAGTCACTTGGTTCCCTCCATTCTTTTAAGGCAATCAGGATGGGTAACCAGGAGTATGTGAATGGGCTCCCATGCTCCTGGGCATCGTATACATCCTTTGTTAATTTGCGCAGTAGAAAATGAGCCCAGTTTAGTCTTTAGCCTGAGGTGCATCTTTCTGCTGCCGCGATGACCCCTGAATTGCATTGCATTGGTCGGTTCTTCCTTGTTACTTTGACTGCCAATATTTTTGTTGCAACTTGAACTGCCTGGTTGTTGATTGTGTGAATCAGGTAGCCTTGGGAATCCTTTTGTACCCGATACTTCAGGGCCAGCTACTCAGCTACATTCTTATCGTTATCCTTCCCCTAGAAAAATTGTGACGGATCCGCCCCTTCTTGTGGTAAGCAAGTGACTACCGCGATGAGGTCGACGGTAACTGGAATTCACTCATCCAACCACAGGGAGTAGTCATGGAAACATGCAAGGAGTTGTTTGACACATGCATTGACCTATGGTAGGCGCCCAAAATGTGGTAGAAGATTGACGCCCAACAATCCTGATTGTGCCAATCCTTTTGCCCACTCCCTCGGTTCCTTCGTGGTTGGGACGCCTGCGTGGGGAACATCCTCGTATGCTTCTACATATTCTTGAAACTTCATAAGATCATGGTCAGTATATTGTAATTTCTGTAACTTGATGGTGATATCCCCAACAGTATTGACCCCTATTGGTACCGGTGCAACCGCAATGGTGTACTTATCCTTTCTAGTGATCCACGGTGTGGGCGCCCCTACCCGACGAGGTGGAACATATTCTGCTAGCATGGGACCATCATATCCCTCCTGAACATCTTCAATAGTTGCGGATCCTCCAACGCCATCCTTATTCCTGGTGGATGCCCTAGTGTCCTTCTTCGTCTCCCGACCAGAGTTAGGGGGGCGAGTCGCACTTCATTTTTTCTTCTGTGGGATTGATGACATAACTTCGGGCTGCTCCTGAAAAATTGGTGTGGCCTGTGGGCGTTCTGTGCTGGTGCTAGACACATATACTTCCATCCATCTCCGGGAATGTTACAGTGGCCAGCCTGTTCCCTCATTTCCCACTATATATCAATCAGTGGTGTGCAGGTGTTTTGACGTCATTCATGTTGATCCCTGTTGGGATTCGCCAAATCACTCGCCTGTGCAGGTTAGTAACTCCCAGTGTCTTGGTTTTGGTGTTGTGTTATGTGGTCTTTATTGCTTTGAATGCCGGATTAGACCATTTCCTATTCCTCGCTAGTGTGATGGATTTTTCTCATCATCATCATTTTTATTTTTATTTTTTAATCTTACGACGGGTATCGTTGCGGCAATATGTCGTCGTGCGTTTGGTTGCTCTACTATGAATACCCTTCGCAAGTTCTGTTGGATCACTGTTGGGTACTTCAGGATGTCATGCGTCTGTGGCTCTGTAGCGATTCGTCCGATTGTGGCTATGGGTGATTGTTGTTGAATCCGTTTTGGTGTGTTTTCTCGAAGGGGTGCTATAGCATCTGGAAGAACCTGGTCCTTGGATTTTTGTAGGTGTTCAGTTATTGGTGCGATGACCAGCTCGTCCTGATGGTCCTCGACGTTCGTGAATTTCAGGTTCCCCTCCGATCCAATGTTTATCTTCTCAGTTACTAAAGGTCGCGGAATTCTGTTGGTTAGTATTGTCTCATTGGTGTGATTGTTTTTGAATTCGAGTGTCATGGTGGTCCTGAAGCCATGGTTTGTTGGACTGGTGCAAAATGTGTTGGATGCATGTGGTTCTACTATGTTTCCATACTTCGTTGTGGCCTCCCTTCAGGATGACTGTGTTATATGTGCACATCTTCGAAAGGATACCTCGTGTAATCAGTTCCGCCAATTCTCCAAGGCCTAGTCCAGGTTGGAGAGTATCGAACTAGTACTGTGCCATTCTAAATCTTCATCCATGTTGGGGTTAGGATAGTCCTCAGAGATGTTGTATAGGTTGTCCCTTTCCAAAGATTCATCCCTGGTTGACTCTGTGTAGCGTTGGCCTTCCGCGGGATCCAATGGTGTGATGACTCTCAGCTCATGGTTTTCAAAAGACATTATTCTCTTTTTAAAGTTAATGACAGCCTGATTCTCCAGAGCCCAGTCTATACCCAGCAGTACTAGGTAGGGACTGGTGTCATCCACAATTTCAATAACGTCGAAATCCGCATACGTTTGGAGCCCTTCAATTTCAACCGATAGTTGACATACCCGTCCAAGCGGAGTGACTTTGTTTTGGTTCGCCAATCCCAGCTATACTGGTGACCAGGTCATCCGTGGATTCCCCATTGTCTCCCATGTGTTTTTAGTCATGATATTGGCATCTCAACCTAAGTCTAGGATAATGGAGTCAACATCGAACTCACCGATTTGTGCTGACATCTGCATCTCCTGACCTGTTTTTCTTTTATGTATCCGATTGACTCGCTATTCCATTCGTGGCCCTTTTCATCGTCGCAGTATATGAGCTATTTCTTCTAGTGCATTTGGATCTTTAGCCAATGTCAAACAACTCTCTAAAACAACTTCCAGATTATTTTCCATTGCCGAGTTTTTGTTGAATTGAATGTTGGCGGCATATCATAGGTTTATTCTTCAAAAGGGAACTGTCTCTGATTCCTTATTGCCTCTTATGTTTTTAAGAAGACCTCCTTCTCGGTGTTAACATCAAAAGTGACCTTTTTCCTCTGTGATTGGGTCGGTCTAACATTCGGGTGTGCCTTATCGTTACCTGTTACCACTCCTCCTCTCATTACTACGTCTACTGTCGCTGAGCGACTTCTGGCTTCCGTCGATATCCTTTGTATGGCGGATGGAGCATTCTGAGTGTTTGGATTCTGGGGTGGGTGTTTGGTTTTCCATTTTGAGATGAGTTGGGGGTAGTCCTCGACACCGTGTTCCACAGCGTTACAGTATGTGCATTGTAGTGTAGGGTTCAGACAGTCCCTCTGGTAATGCCCTTGTTGACCACAATTATAATAGGTGATTGGGCATGGTCCCCTGCCAGTGGCTCCTCCTCAACCTCTTCCTCCACAGAAGCCTCCACCGTAGCATTTAAGCGGTGGTCCATATTGTTGATAAGGAAGTTACCCGTACTGCAGTTGTTGATACTGCTGCGGTTCATACCACGGCTATCCATAAGGCGGTGGGGGATACTGTGGGTGCCTATATTGCTCTTGGTCATACTGTTGGTTGTACTGTGGGTGCAGCTAGATCACCAGCGCTTCCTCCCCTTTCATAAAGTATGCATCAGTCGTTCGTTCTTACAGCAGGTCATAGGCCCCGCAGTTCTTCTCATCATGTCCCACCGATCGATAGAAATTACAGTATAAGTTCGCTGGTTTCGACACCATATTTTGTAGGTATACGCACTCTTCAGGCCGATACCCTCTGGTCAGACATATAGTACACCATGGCATTCCTTCTTGCCGAAGGGGATTTGGGGCCCCTGACTGCAAATATTCTCGAAACTCTTGGCAGTTGTCTTTGTGGTGTCCCTTAGTCCTACATCTGGTACACCATATGTCTCCACGATTCTCCTTGCCCTTCTTGATATCCTCTAATTGGAGTGTTAGATTGGCTAGCTGTGCCTGTACTCTATCCATGTCGATCCCTACGTCGCCAATCGATGAAGCATCCAATCTCATTGCAATTTCCAACACCTCCACTTATGTTGCAACCTTTTGTTGCATTAGTGGTCCTTGTATGTACGGTACCAGTCCCGTGATAAACCACTCTTTTTGTTGCAATTCATTTACGGGAAAACTCACCTTCACTATTAGCGTCTTATAACGTTGATCGAACTCCCATACTGATTCATTCAGAAATTGCTTAATTTCCATAAGTTCAGTGACATATTGCAACTCCGATTTTGGTTTTTTAAACTCGTCAATCATCGTAGCTCTAATCTTATCCAACATTCTCGCTATCGTTCCCATCAAAAATTTCACAAATTTCATGTACCAGTCTAACGCACGGCCCCTCAGGGTCGTTGCTAGCTATCCCAATTGTATCACTTCATCCTTAACCTACTTCACGGTCCATAATTCCTCCAATACAAACCAATACTATCCAGGATCCTCTGTCCTGTCTCCTTGAAATGTAGGCATCTTTTCCTCATCTGCCATCTTAACGCTTCTAGTATTGTTGTTTACCGAAGCACTACTCTTAGCACTGCAAGTACGGCAACTTCGCGAATAATTTTGGTTTCATCCTATAAAATTTGGAGTAGTGTGCGGGGTCAGAGGTACGTGGTAACTTACGACCTGACCTTGTTCTACCTCTGGGGTATCATGGTCGACGTCTTCCTTGCAATAAGGGCGCTTACTTCCTTGTGGTCCTGCCACGTGACTTCCTGTTTCGGTCCTCTCAGGAGACTCTCTCTCAGTCCTCCTCTTCTTCTCAGGACGTCGGAATATTACTCCACTCCTCAGGAGACCACACTCTTCGTTATCTTCCCTTTCCAATTCATTGTCGCTCATGTCCATCTACCACATCTTTTCGTTAGGCCCGCCTGTACGCAGTACCTTTACCCTCGCACACCGAGTTTTCTACTCATCAGCGGACATCCTTAATATTCCTTTTTCACAGACCAGCATTTTAAGAATCTTCCCCTTGGTCCCCTGAAGAATTTTCTTTCAGCATCGCTGTATGATTTAATCATATCTATCGCGAACTCAGTTATATATCCTTCAAGGATGCTGTCTACCCCAAAGTCAACAGCTCATGATACCTTGTTGTTAACCTGCTTCAGATGTCGCACCAATTCTGGGGTCCAGCACTCTGGTGCAGTCTTCTGGCAATGGTTTTTGCGATACTCCAACTGCGCCAGCCACTTGTGCAAAACAACTAGGAATTCACAGAAGAAAATTTCGTGGATATCTGAGTACACATATTTTTGTAACCACTCGATTGCTATCTGTTTAGGGTCCCTCTTCTCACTTACTGTGAATTCTTCTGTTCTTTTGTCAAACCACTCTTGGATCTCTGGTTTTTTCGGGTGCCACAGCATATCCCCTTCATTCCACTTAGTGTCCCGGCAATAGAACCATTTGTTGACACAACTCTTCTCGACAGGGGTTCACACTGTCATCAAAAAATACCAACAGCCTTTACGCACTGGCCTGGAAAGGGGTTTCCCTTCCAGTAACGTCTACGATGCAGATGAGGTCTCACCCGAAGTGAATAAGGGTGCTGCGGGAACCAAGATTCTGTAGTTGTGCAGAAGATATGTGCACATTTACCCAGAGATTACAATATTTACCACAGTCTATTTAACCTATCATTCGCATATATATCTCAAAGCATATTTAACAGCACATTCACATTAATCAACAACGTGTATCGACACAAGTCAATAGAAATTATTTAAATAACCCATCATTGCATAATAACAGAATTTATAACCAAACATCCTCATTAACATATGTGGAACAAACCTCATAGAGAATATTCAAGTCATTCCTACCGTAGATACAACAGAATCAAAAGATCGTACTAATCTCCCCAACTTAGCTGCCCTTAGGATTACAATCTTGCTCTATTTATATGTTTATCTCCTATTACAACCTGGTCCACATGACCAACTCAACTAATCTAATACTACTTATATTTCCTCAAAACGTGGCGAAAGGTCCTTTTTCTGCGGGATGACCCTTTCACATCTGTCGGCTTCCGCACTTCCAGCGGATCTGTCCCGTTCCAACACACACTTCCTATCTAGGATCTAGAGACCTCAACAAATCACATCCTTTGCAAGGTGATGAAATCCAAGTCGAACAATACGAAGTGAGAGACCAAATTGGAAGGATATCCCCTTACCGAAAGGGATCCTGGGTAAAATATCCCTAGAAGAAAAGCCACTAAACTACCTCGTTCATGACACGTCCGAGAAGGTTAACCGTAGCTTTTTCCTTTGAGCCCTTGTAGAACTGGTATGGAGGGCGTAAAAGACAAGGAATTCAACAGATTGATGTCCTTAGGTACTAAGTGGAGTGCGGAATTCCAAAAAGTTCGTTCGGAACTAGTCCTCATTGCTTACCCCCGTGAAACGAGAGGCCCTCTCAACAAATTGGCTGATAACCATTTCAATAAATACAAGAGGATTTTAGTATCCTAGAATACAACAACTATGTTTCAGATGTTAAGCGATAGGGGGAAATTATTTGTATTCCTACCCCCGATGTCCTACGTAACTAACAAATTGTTTTATATCCTCAAGTGAGGTTAAAATGTGTTGCGTTAGGGTATAAATTTTAATGGTTGTTTGTCTTACTCAAGCGGGTAGCGGAAGTGAAACTCAATGGTGTTGTGACTCAACTCAAACCATGCAATGTGAATGAATTAATGCACTTTTCCTTTTGATGAAACGCTAGCTACAAATAAGAGAGAGTTCTTCAATCCCAATAATTTAATAAGCACAAGCACAAGTTCTCAAAGAGAAAAACCATTCATATTTATATTTTTCCTTTTATCCCAAACTACAACTACTCTTTCAAAGACAAATGAGTCCAACAATGTCTTCTTTTTCTACTTATAATGAGTGCAATGTATGACGAGTGGATGGAAATGTGTCGTCCAATTGCAAAAAATATTGTGATCTTTAAGCGAAGGAGAGAAAGAGGAATTTGAAAACTTTTCTAAGCCAATTATATGAATTGAAATGCAAAGAAACTTTTTCAAGTAATAAGAATTTTCAATACTTCTTTCAAGGATCAAAATGAATACAACAGATCTTGCCTTGAAATTTCAGTAAAAATTACTTTCGCAATAAAATGTCAAGAAGTAAAATCACCTAAGTTTCTTGTCACCTTAACTCATGAAAACCAAACCAATGAAAAATCGATCAAACAAACAAAATTATGCTTCAAAATTGCATATAAAGACCATAGTGAGTATGGAAATCGAATACAGAAGTGTAAGAAGGTTGTAGGGGTGTAGTGAATGATTGAAACAATGCCCTAACTTCCAATGCACTTGAAATTCTACTAATTCACTCAAGAATCCAAGCAAAGGCCTAAAAGAGGTTCAAAAGAAAATGCAAAACAATACAGGGGTTAACGTGGGGTCAAAGAATTTTGATTAATGCCAGAGAGATGAAATCAATCCATAAGATCATAAATCAAAAAGTAATCAAGCAAAAAGCCAATTTTATGCAGACGTAGGAAATTTTTGCGGGGTGGAAGCAAGTAACCCAGACACGAAATCTGAGGATAATCGCAGTCTAGTACACTACTTGGGCGCAAAAATTTTGGAATTTTCACACCGTTAAGAATGTAGGGGGTGCAAAATTTTACTGTGAGTGAGTAGGGCGCAAGTTTTGAAAAACAAATTATCTTTTCTTGGGTTTGCAGACCCAAAGAGCAAAAAGCAGATTACCAAATTGATATCAGAGGTCAGAAGATTGAAAATATGCAGAGGAAATGAATCAAATGGAAAGAAAAACAAAATTTGAAAACCAAATTAAAACTCGATCTAAGCCAGTGGAGTCACCAATTTCTGTAGTAGTAAATCCATCCTACGGATAGTTAGATTTATCCTTAGATTAAACTGAGACCAACTAAGCCTAATCTAAGAAAACTAACAAACAAATGCTACCTTAATATCCTAGATCTAACAATGCATACAAATATTAAATGTATTCAAAGAGGGAGAACCAATGTTACTCACCTTCTGATGTTCTTCTTGCTTCCAGCTCCTGTCCTGAATCTCGCAAGCAGAACCTGTTTGAATCAAGCAAACAACAAGAAAATAAAATCTCCAAATACCTTGTATACTAGTTCAAATCTAAATCAGATTAGAAACACTCCATGCTAATGACTGAAACATGACACATGAGTTGGGAAAGTAAGACAAGTTATATTAATGGAAACTAGGAGAAACTTACAAAGTGATCCCTTAATGTCCAAGCAAACCTTCAGCTCAAAACCCTCCTTACTTGCTACCTCTGCAAAACTCCTAAGACCATAGGTTTGATACCTCAAATTCTCTCCCCCTAGCTTATGGATGGCATCCTTCTTATAGGGTTTGGGAAGCCAACTACTAGGAGATAATAATGGATCTCAAGGAGTAGAAGGTGGATCAAGGAGTTGACTCACAACAAGGAACGAGGAAGATATGGGATTCGAGATGGATCATCATCCCTCAATTTTCTCCATTGAATCCACGATCCCAATCTTCAAGGATTAAGGTAGTTGAGGGGATTTTAGCACCCCCAACACTAAGAAAAACGCGATGAAGGTGTCATTTTCGTGCCCCAGCAGGTATGCAAGACACGAAAAAGAGGAATTTTTGCATGTTGCACTACTAGCAGGGCACGAAAATTCTTGCAAAGTGGGAAAATAAAGTGGCAGTATGACCTGATGATGTGGCACTAGGTTTAAGCAAGTTGGATTTGGCTCTAAGGTTTCCACAGAAGGCCAAAGAGGGGACCAACTAGGTGAGAGTAAGTTTTTCCATGCATTAGGAGGAAACTTCATTAGGTTTCACATGGGGTAAACCATGACAAGGTGAAACGACACTCAAAGTGGAACATTGGAGTATAACAACCATCTTTCTCACCGTTTATCTTTCACTAGCCAAATTCGACTATCTTCCACTATTTTGGCCATATGTTCCTCTCAAGAGATCCAATTCACATTTTGTGAGTTGCTTAAGAAAATTGAGACTCTTTACAATCCATCCCAAGTGTTTTTACATAGAATTTAACCTCCAATATACCCATTCAATATCTTTCAAAATCGTTATTGTGTGTTGTCCCAAACTCCAAATTCCACTCCAAGTCCCTCCAAACATCCACCAAACACCTCCAAATCTGTAATTGTTATTTTGAAGTATTCATACTTTGAAAAAATAGAGTCCAGATCCAATCCAAGAATCTCCAATGCATCTGAATCCTCCCTGATTCAAGCCAAAAGCCTCCTATTTCTTATTGAGGAATCTTTGGAGCTAGTGTGTCATTTTGACATCCTAGAAGTGGATCATAAGATTCCTTTAGATTTTTCATAGATGTAAGAATAGTACATCAACATTCCATCATATTTTTTGAGTTAGTGTGCCCGAATTCTCGTTTGGGTACATTACATTGGTATTCGAGTATGGTCGTTTGCACCTATGAGTTGCAAAACTAAAGTTTCAATTGTCCAAATTCAAAAGGCCCAAGCCGATAGTGGCTATATTCATTTGTGGAAGAATGTTACCCACTTTCCTCTATCGCTAACAAAATAAGAAGAGCAACAAATGGATATGAATAAACTGGAAAGGGAAATAGAAGCATGTGTAAAACATGCCCCACTGCTACCAGGAGTATCTAGCATTGGGTAAAGATATTTGTGAAGCAACGAACTTCAAGGAATATATCTATTATGAGTATGGATTTTGGACCAAGTGTGTAGATGTGGATTCATCAAAGAACAATAATTCATCAAGAGAAAAAGCATCAACTTGCAAGCACAAGGAGGACAAGGATGGGAACCCACATCCATCCATGTAGTCATTGAGGAGAACCATGAGCCACTTAGTTCTTCAAGTGGTCAAGCAGAAAACAATTTCCACAAGGAGGCGCATAAGTCACTCTAAGGTGACTTTGAAAAAGTTGGATATCCAATACTTCTAATGAGGATTTTAAAAATGAAGAAGAAGAATACACCACATGTTCTCTTGAAGAAGAATGATCATCCATAGGAAACACCTATTGTGAATATGGATAATGGAGCAACTACTGATGGTTGCTCAAGCACTTCCGAGACACTCACTGATGGGTGTCATGATGGGGTCCTTACTGATGAATGCTCCATTTCTATAGAGTCATATATTGATGGATGTTATGATGGGATAGCTACTGATGGGTGTCCAAGTCATGATGAGGTTCTTACTGATGAGTGCCCAAGAGTTGATGGAGCATCTACTAATGGATGTTGTGATGAGATACCTACTGATGGGTATCATGGTGATGTTCCTATTGATAGGTTTCTAAGGGTTGACGTGGTGTCTACTGATGGATATCCATCCCTCTATGTTGGTGACATAGAGATTTCTATTGAGGAGACTACTACAAGTACAAGTTCCCATGTGCTTGAAGAAGATGAATATCTTGCAATAGAAGAAAAGGTCCCAAGATAAATCTCACCATCACCACATGAGCTTTATGAGGTTGATCCATTGCTTGATGATGAGGAGGTTCACTCCCAACCTTCTTGTCTTGTAAGGCCATTTAGGATGAGCAAAAGGAGGATCAAAGAGTCCTTACATATTCTCCATGACACACATCCTTATGTCTCACATCATTGTTGGAGAGTTGCTTCATAGGAAGATCAAGATTCTCTTGAAGCCATGGAGAAGGCTCAAAAAGCAATATCCATCATAAAAAACAACTTTCTTCAAATGCTTTCTGACATAGATGATTTGTTTGAGTTTGTAGAGGTGTTGTATGGAGCCCCCTTGTAGAAGGAAGAGGAGATCTACAAGATCAAGGATGATTTGATGGCCACCAAAGATTCTTTGAGATGCACACAAAGTTCCCTCTTAGAGTCTCAGACCAAGATAGAGAAACCTCACCAATATTTGCAGAGGGTGACATATTCCCTCCTCCCTTCTAATCAACCATTCTCTTTTGGTTGATGACATTCAGAGTCATATGGAGGAACCTCATGATATGGTGGTTCATGAGGTGCATGAGGATTTTTTGGATGTAGATGATGAGTTCCAAGCACATGTCACTTTCGAGAGTGAAACTGAGATTTCTCATGGAGTGAGTACTCTCTTCGTTCAAGAGTCAAAAGAGCTCCTTAGGGTTGGACAATCCCTTGATGGATTTGATGCATCCACATCTTTGGTGGATACTTGTTGTAGGGATTTGGTTCATCCTTCCTCATCCTACATATTTGGGGGTGAGTATTGGGTGAACGGTTTTTTGATACCCCTACCTTGCCTTAGAGTTTATTGGCCTCAATGTAAATATTGTGTATATGCAATGTGTGTTTACCCTAGTGTGGATCTCAACTAGGCCAATACCCCTCTAGTGGATGCTTAAGGTTTATTTGCATAGGCAAGTATTGGATATTTGAATTATTCATGTGCTACTAAGCCATGAGATATTATAATTGAATGATCACCCAAGATGTGGTACCTTTAGGGATGTCCACTCAAACCAATGTGTTCCCACAAACATTATTAAGGTTCTGTAAGGTAACATTCCCAAAAATAAAAAGTAATTAGGAAAATTCATGTCGGCTCATAACTTATCAAAAATAAAAATAAAGAGTAATTTAAAAAAACCACAGCCCTAATAAAATAAAATAAAAATTAATTAAAACCGACATAAATCTATGTTAAACCTAGATGTATGAAATTTAGTCAACAAGATTCAACATTTTATAATGTATATATTAATATTGTTTTCTCAAATTTTATTAAGAAAGTGTTTAAAATATTGTTTTTTATTTTATTTTCCACAAAATGTGTATAGGAACCCTTGGGTTTTTTGGTGTATTTGGTCACAAATACACCAAAATAAAATAAAAATTAATTAAAACCTACATAAATCTATGTTAAACCTAGATGTATGAAATTTAGTCAACAAGATTCAACATTTTATAATGTATATATTAATATTGTTTTCTCAAATTTTATTAAGAAAGTGTTTAAAATATTGTTTTTTATTTTATTTTCCACAAAATGTGTATAGGAACCCTTGGGTTTTTTGGTGTATTTGGTCACAAATACATTTTTACCCATCATAAACTTATTCCACTCAAATTTTGGATATCATAATATTGTATTGCAAAAAAAAATTAAAATAATAATAATAATATATTCTTAAAATCACATTTATGGAATTTAAAATCACATTTATGGAATTTTGGGACACCTTTGGACAGAGGTATCTATACCCTCACCCTTAAGATTTGACATAAAAAGTAGACAAACTCCTATATAAACTGCTGGCTGGTTTTGGAGTTAACGATATTTGTAAACTTTGTGTGAGATCCTACTCATTGTGTTTTAGATTGTGTTCGTTCAGTATTACTTGTTTTGTTTAACTTTTCTCGAATCATCTTTCATCTCCTCTTTTGTTCTGTTCAATAAGGGTTAAGTGAAATGGGTGACGTGAAAAAGTGTTGTGATTTGTCGGAGTTGCAGATGAATCTGATGGAGGAAATATGGGCTTGGTTGCCAATAGAGTCTGTATGTAGATTTCGCAGTGTGTCCAAGGAATGGAATGTCCTTCTGTCGTCAAGAGAATTTATATCAAATAAATGGGTTAAGAAACCCTTTAACCGAGACCCATGGCTGGTTACTGTGCTAGACGACAGATCACATAAATGGATGGAGAATGGCTGGGTCCCTGAGCAAGCCGCCCCTGGATCATTGGCTTCCTGCTTCTTTGATCAGACCTGGAAGGAGACCTCGTCTGTCTCCCTATCTTTCCTCCCTGTCTCTCCAGATCCAGATGAAATTAGATATCCCTGTTTTCCCTGCCTTACTCTCTCCTTGTGCTACGGATCCGCAGCTGGTCTCTTCTCCCTGTACTTCCCGTTTTGTCATTGGACTTCATCCTTAACGCGGGCATCATGAGTGACAGTGGAGACGCATACAAAGTCGTGGTGATGGTGGGAGACGCATACAAAGTCTTTCACTTAATATACGATTCCAATCTTGAGAGATTTTCTATTAGTGGTGGGAGATTTTCTATTAGTGGTGGGAGATTTTTTATGAATAGGCGCCAGAGTTGTTTCAAGTCGTATTTTATTGACTGCATTAAATGTTGCGTAGGAGTGGGGGATAGCATATATTTCATGGTCTTTGAACAAAAGAAGGTGAAAGAGATCCTTGCTTACAGTGTCACTGAAAATACATGGATTTGGCTTCCAAACCGTACTTTAGACACCACTGCAAGTACAGGGGACGGCTGGGAGATTCCAGTGGCCTTTGAACCCAGGCCAGACATGAAGGTTTATTAAGGTATGCAGGTCTTCGTCTTACATTCTTTACTAATTTAACTTGTATTCTATTTTTTTGAACTTTAATTGGAGACTTATATTTAGTGATAACACTGCATTAAGCAAAGTTTTGAGAAAAAAACACTTTAGGCCTTGTAATTTCAGGGTAGGTAAGTTTTTGCAGATGTATTAAGAAGATGAGGAGGCTGCAGAATATGATGTGGATTTCAAAAGTGATTTAAATTAAGCCATCACGGGCAGATTCAAACATTACCAGAATTTTTTGAATTTTTGTCAAATCTGTGTTTTGAAAACTACGGTTTTGTCATTTAATAGAGTTTTTGTAGGCCAAAAAATGCTGGGAAGCATAAGTGTTCAGAGATTGTATGCATATTTTTATGTGCAAACTATTAAAACAAACTTGGGATTTTATTCTCATAAGAGGTTTTGTATAAACCTCCTTGCATAGGGTGATTTTATAATGTTTATGAATTTGACTGGATTTCATTAAGCTCACCAACCTACTTGGATATATATAGTGATTTTATAATGTTTCTGAATAATATTTCTGAATTTGACTGGATTCCATTAAGCTCAGCAACTTACTTGGATATATCTAGTGATTTTATAATGTTTGTGGATTCCATTAAGCTCACCAATCTACTTGGATATATCCAGTGATTTTATAATGTTTGTGAATTTGACTGGATTCCATTCAGCTCACCAACCTAGTTGGATGCATATTTGAATCAATTAGAATGCATTGTATGCCAGGTTTCTTAATTATAAAATTCCTTTCCTAATGTGATTAAATAATATTTGTGAATTCGATTGGATTGAAATTCAGCTCACCAACCTAGTGAGATGAATCTTTCAATCAATAGGTGTGTATTGTATGCCATTCTACATGAAAAATACTTGTACCAACAAATAGTTTGAAGTGTTTTTAATTATACTGAAATTGTTGCTAATATATGCATCATTTGTTTTACTTGTTAAAATTGTTGTTAAAAGTTGCAAAAGTTTTACCAAAAATAGCTTTTTCCCAGATATGGTTTTGGAATACATATGAGATATAATGTTATACTATTTTTGTACTCACCATAATGTTCATAGAATTTTTATCAGCAATTACCTTACACACCTTGTTAACACTTACAATGTGTTTTGGAAATGGTCTCCTTTGGCTAGTAAGATTTTGGAAATGATCTCCCTTCCCTAGTAAGATTTTGGAGTGTCCTTATTTCTCATTCTTAAAGTTAGTTGCAACATTTTTTTTTTCTCCTACTTCAGATTCAACTGTAGTTTGATAATATTCTTGAGTCACAATTTCTTTATTTAGTGGCTTTGGGGTTTAGTAAGCAATCTTAGGCATCTTTATTTTGCGTACAAAAAATAAAATCTCAATAGTTCTCTTAAGCTAATGTTTCATTGTCCTCTTTTGTTTTTTCCAAGTGTGAAATCACCTTGTCCTCTAGAATCTGATTTCAATTTCTTGCTTACTTCAAGACCTTATGTCTTAGTATTTTTTGAAGAGATTCATCTTAATCTAAACAATGCCACTAAACCTTCTATTTATTACTCAATTAGCTTTATTAAAGGAATGGAAATTAAGAAAATCTAATTTATCACGGAGTTAAAACTGTAGCCCATTATAATATCTTGTTCGAGCCCTTTCTTTATCCTCTTGCATGTTTTTTGTTTTTGTAGTTAGATTAATTGCTTACTTTATTCACATGAAAAAGGTTTGCTCACTTCATTAGGAGCATCATTGGGGTAAAAAAATGCTATATTTTCTCCCACATTGTTTAGGATTTACAATGAAGAGCTAAAGACATATCTTAGGGAGAACACTTTTGGAAGTGAAAGTTGCATCCTACATTATTTCTTGATTGCCATATTCATATTTAAAAATAATATGTTCCTTTTTTATTCCTCCTTCATGGAACTTTAGAGATAGATGGATGCTATCACTAGCTTTTGTCATCATCTTGAATATCACTAAGAAATATTTGGGGGGTTTTAACTTCTTTTTTATGGGGTAAAGTATAGAGTGCCGAGCTCAAGCCCAAGACTCTACTAGTGAATGGCTAGGCATGTATAATGCAAATATTACCATATGACCTTGTGGTTTGCTTTTCATGCTAACTCAAAATCTATGTAAATATTAAGTTGGAAAATAGTTGTGTAAATAAAATGGTTCAAGATAGTTGTGTAAAGACAACAAGAGGGGCTATGATTCCAATAGAGGGGAAGAGAAAAAGGGTTCCTATGGGAGATTAAATCTTCTATTGCCAAGTGTCAATCTTAGAACTCATCCAATTGATGTTGTGTTCCTTAAATGAGTCAATTACTTCCTTTTGACTATTAAATCCAATCATTGAATGCATGTGTGAGATTGGTGGGGAAGGTCCTTTCATGTAGTTATGGAAGCTTGGGGTGAATGTACTATGATAGATGTAAGAGTCCTTTCTTCAATGGTCAAAAGTTATGTTAGTTGTGTTTTCATCATTGTATCATATCCTTTGGAGTCAACCACTCCTTCTTTCATGTAGATTTACACTACGTAGAGCTTTCTAGTGGTGTTCTCTCCATTTCTATTATCATTACTATATTGTGCATTAACTAGAAATTTGAACTTGGAAGGAGAATTGCCTATTTTAAGGAAATTAGATGGTTGTAGGTGAGCATAAATGTTGGGAAATATAGGAACCTTTACCCATTGAGTTTTGTTGCTGACAAATGCTTAAGAATCCATGAACTAATGCTATAGGAGGTTCTCCAATAGTATACAACAAGTTGGACTCTTGCTTCCCACATTGATAAGCATTGTAAGGGTTGGATTTCTTGAGGAAATTGTAGATCAATGGTGGCCTCATAGTAAAAATTGGGGGTGGCATCTTAGCAAAAAGAGTATAAGCTGGATATAGTGCCTACGGTTGGGTGGGCAATTGCTTGTACACAACTAGTTGCTTGAATCTTCTTTGTTTAAAGATAAGTACTCTCTTGTATTTGAATTTGGATGATTTTATTATCTTCTTATAATGGATACGTATAATTATGCATGGTGTGTGTGTGTGTGGATAGAGTTCATTTCCCATGAACAAAGTCTGCAAGCATGGAATTCCTAAATACCCCCCTTTTTTGTATAATACATGGATTGGGACATGACACATATACTTGGGTTTCAGTTCATGGGGCCCATGCTCACTATGATTCTCGCTTTTCAACCCTATCACTATAAGGGGCATGCTTCCTTGGTCGTTTTGGAGTGTCAATGTTTCCATTTGCATCTTAGAAAATCCTTATGGAGGTTCACCTTTTTGGAACCATCATTGAACCCACAATGTTATATCGATTCAATTTCTAAGTAGTGTGTCAATCCTCCACATATTGGGCATGTGTTGAGAGGGTGCAATCTATCATGCTCTAATGTAGGATCCATTATAAACAAGCAATCCAATAGACATAATCAAAGTTGATTTTAGTGGCCATCCTTTAAATAATGAGATTGTTAATTTTAGAATTTTTTTCTCCTTTTATAATAATTTCACTTTGGGGGACTACTTCCACAAGAGATAGATGACCATATATTGCATTTTCATCCTCTAGGGATATTTTTCCCTATCTAGATGCATATAATACTTATTCCTAGAAGCCACTTCATTTATTTATTCCATTGTCATTTAGATAGATGTCTACCTCCTTTTAAATTTAGTTCAAATTCTGTTAACACCTAAAAAGTGCTCACTAGCTCATTTCCTTATTCACATGACCCATTTGTCCACGTTTTCCACCATCTAAGCCTCTAAAGCCAACAAAAGGGCACCAAAAGACCTTAATACACCCCTTTTCCCACTCAAAAAGATTATTTTTCCTAAAAAAGCATAAAAAACCCTAAAAAATGGTCCAAAATTCCCAAAAATATTAAAAAGGGAATAAAAATATTAATTTTGTTCAAAAAAGGAAAAAGGAGGGAAAAGTACCTAAACCATGTTGGTCAATACCATTGGTTTCTACAAAACCACAATGGTATTCCCCACCACCAAAACCTATAAAAAGGTGGTAGGGGCTCCTCATTATACATCCATCCATCTTCCTATCCTCATGCTGCCAAAATCTCCCATGAGTTTTTGGCCATTGTAGCAACCTTGGAGAAAGGACCCTTTGGAGTTTGGAGCTGCTCACCCTTGGAGCTTCTCAACTATCTTCATCACTTGGAGTTATTGTTATTGCAAGCACTTGCTTGCCCCCATTTTCAATACAAAATTATTTCTTATATTTCTTGTTCTTGTTTTTTAATTCAAAAATGCACATGCTAGTTTAGTTTAGATTTAGATTTAGTTTATTGTTTTTGCTTAATATTGAAACTGCTGCTACTAGTTAGCAGGTGCCCATTGCACTAAGCTTGGTTGCAAAACCAAGCCAACAAATTCCCCTAGACTTTTGTCCAATATTTTTTACCCACTACTCATAGATATGTATGCTAGTGAATAATGTGAACGAAAAATTCCTACAACACTCTACGCCTTTGAGTTGGGACATAACTGGGGTGAATTCTATAATCCTTAGTGTGTGTTTTATTAATCACAATCCAATTTTATTGTAGAAACACAATGATGCATCATGGTCACTTCAAAAAAATATAAATAATGTTAGGTAAATTGTTTGGGGTGAACCATTCAAAACTGCTAAACATAGAATCAAATGGTTTGATGTAGAACGATAGTCAACCATAGCATAGCTAATATGACAGCCTATCTTATCATAACTAAGGTTGTTATCTTGAACGCCTATAAAAAATATTTGGGGGTTTTTAAGTTTTCCTTTTGTCGAGGTGAAGTGGAGATCAACACTACATACTACATATAGTTGGGGGTCCAGTTTGTGGGGCCTATGTTCACTATGAGTCCCCCTCTCCAACATTATCTCTACAAAAGGTATGACTCCATGGTTGTTATTGAGTGGCAATGTTCCCATTTTGACTTTTTTGAAACAACCATTGAATCCACAATGTTATGGAGTTGTAACATATCTATCTTTGACATATTTGGGCATGTGTTGAGAGCATGAAATCTATCATGCTCAATGTAGGATCCATTATAAATAGGTATTCCCACACACATCATCCAAGTTGACTTTGGGCCATTATATAAATAGTGAGGACACTTTTAGAGTCATTGTATTCCTTTACTAGATCTATAGCCTAGGGGGACACTTTTATGAAGAATAGATATCAATATCTTCCATTTTTCTCCTACAAGAAGATTGTTTTCCTATCGAAAACAATACAAGACCTATTCATTTCTTTATTCCATTGGAATTTTGATATAATGTCTCCCTCCTTTTAGGTTTAATTTGGATGCCCCAACCTACTATCCCCTAGTTTGTAGCTACTACTCACAAGGATGAATTCTAGGGAATAATGTGCATGAAGAATTCATGTGACACTCTAGGCCTTCAAGCTAGGCCATAAGTGGGGTACACTCTGTTATCCTTACGCCATGTCCTATTAATTTAAAACTAGTTTTATTGTAGAAAAATAATGATGCATCATTTTCACTTCAACAAATTAAAAGGAATGCTATGCCAATTGTATTGGTTCAACCATTGAACACTCTAGACATAGAATCAAATGGTTTGATATATAAGGGTAGTCAATATTAGAATAAATAATATGGTAGTCAACCTTAGCATAGCTAATTTTTTCATCTTGAACACCTATAAAAAATATTTTTCTTATTTAACTTGTATTATTTTAGGGATGAAGTGGAGATCACTATATCCTACATATACTTGGGGGTCTATTTCATGGGGTCTATGTTCCCTATGAGTCTTGATTTCCACTCGTGACTTTGTAAGAGGCATTCTTCCTTGGTTCTGGTTGAGTTCCAATGTTACTATTTTTATATTTAGGACATCCTTATGGAGTTGCACCCTTTTGACGCTATCATCACCATAAAATTTGGACCAATTTTTCGACGGAAAATGGTTGGTTATCACACGGTGTTTCGTAGTACAAGTGACGAGTCTAGGATACTTAAACCGTCGGTTGAGAAATGATCATTTATATGAGGGATTTTATTTTTGTTTGAAGGATGACAAAAACAATGAAACGTGTCAACCCAAAGCTTGATGTGTCAAATTATGCAACCATGGATTGATCAAGACATTCACCTCGGCTGACCCACACAGGTTTGCTAGTTGATCGAGACACTTACGTCGGTTGCTAGATACATGTTCATTGGTGGATATACATTAGCCTTTGGACCACAAAATATTTTCATTGGTGGACCAAGATAATTACATCAGTTCATCCAGACAAGACCATCGGTTGATCGGTACATAATTTTGCACTTTTTAATTGGCATCAGTTAATCACCATTGAATCGTTAATTATTCGACCCAATTCCATGGGGGGACCGACAATAAATTTTGGAAAATCAGATCTGTGTCATTGGAAGACCAATATTAATCCATCATTTTACCTACTCAAACATTTGCCTCACTTTTAATGTGGTGTCAACACACTACCACATATCCCTTCATTGTCATGTTCCCATTTTTTCAGCACCATGAAGCAGTCAATGTCACTCAAAACACCATGGATCCTAGACAGTTTCGAATTAATTAATTAATGAGTGGTTAAGTTTTAAGGCATTAAGTAGCTAGGTGGTTTTAATTTTATTTTATCCTAAGTTTGAAATGCACTTGATGGAAGTATTTTTCATTTATAGATATTTATTTCAATGGAATAAAGTGGATAATTATTGACAAGGGTGCATTAGAGGATAAGGATTGACCAAGTGATGGAATGCAAAGGAAGAAAATATAAATCCAGTCAAATCTAGTAAAGTAGGAAAAAGAAGAAAAAAAAAACGGCACAAGGCAGAAAAGAAGGAAAGCATAGGAAAAGCAAAATAAAGCAGAAAAGTAGATAAAAAGCAGAATGCAGGATAAGACAAAAAGTAGGAAAAAGTAAGACAAAGTAGAAAACCAGGATAAGGAAGAAAAAGAGGACAAAGCGGGTCAAAGCAGAAAAGTGGGCTAAGGCAAAAAAGCACGAAAAAACAAGACAAAAAAGCAAAAGCGGGATAAAGTGAAAGAAAAAGAAAAAACGAAAGCAAAATAAAAAAAATAAAGAAAAGAAAAAGCAGAACGCAAAGGAAAAATCAAAATCATAAAGCAAGGAAAAAGCAGAAAGCAAAGGCAAAAGCAGAAAGCAAAGGAAAAATATAAAGAAGAAAGAAAGCCATCCTTATTCTCTCCTAAAAATTATTAATTATTATTTTATTATTTTCATGATAGAAGTCTAGAAGGAAAGATCTAGTGTCTAGGTTCAATGCATCTAACTCATGGATTATTTTCCCAAGCATCAAACCAATTTATAAAAGGAGTGCGCACTACTTGTCCATCTTTTGACAGTTTGTGAATTGAATTTAGTGCAATTTTGCCTCTTTGACTTGGGGGATGTGCCCCTAGTCCAAGCTGGGACATGCACCCCTCCTTATTCTGAGAGGATGATGAAATCCAATATTCATCATTTATTTTATTGCATGTCCCGAACTCTAATTTAGTGGTTGGTGTTCTCGTTGTGCAGTTCAACTCCTTCATTTAGTAGAAACAATGTTGAAGGGCCAAAATGGATGTTCTGGTTTCGAATTTCTTGAGAATTTATGGACCTTGAGACTTATTATATTGTGTTTGTAGCATTGTTTCCAGTATGAAATAGTTATTTTTTCATTAAAAAAGGTGTCTGGATGAGCAATTTATGGCCATTTTACTAGATACATGGGTTCTAGCTAAAAAGAATGCACCAATGCTTTTCTATCTATAAATCTCCCTGTGTTTTGATTTCTGTGAGCATCCATTGAATCTGGGTGCACCTTCCATGAGAATCCATATTCTATTTTTCATCCATGTTTCATATCCCGTGAATTTCGAACTTGTTTGCAAAGATTGAAAATCCTCCAATTCAAAATCATAATGATTCCTAGTTTTTCTATGATGGAGAATACTTCTTTTTATGTATTTCTTTCTTGAGAGTTATTTGAGATGTATTACAGATAATTATGGTTTATATTTATGTTAATTTGAACCTATGAATTAATTTTTATAGTTTTAATTAAGAAAAGTCTGCCTTCCATATCCATCTTTTGGACCTAGTCTAGATTGCCATGGAAAATAGCTAGTTTTCGGTGTTTAATTAATGAATGAAATTCTGCAACTCCAAATTGAATTATTTTAGTTGATTCTATTAATTAACATTCCAATATACTCATCCCATTTCTGAAACTGATAATTCGTGACATTCTCCCACTGTTTGGAAAATATTGAATTTGAATTAGTTGTGCAATCCCGCGAGACAATTTTTCTTGTTTTTTTAAAACATCCTCGGAACCTAATAAAAATTGATGAAGCATAAATAAAATTATATTTGAATGATATTTAATGCTATTAATCTCTCCTATGTAAAAAATCCTTCTAGGGTTGTTTGAAGTTTCCTTTCCTACAGCCAGTCAAGTCACTATTCTTCATTGTTTTGCTTTATGTCTTGTAGGAGAGTTAGTTAGTGTATCATCATATATAATTGGTACATTACAGTGTTCAGAGATTGTATGCATATCTTTATGTGCAAACTATTAAAACAAACTTGGGATTTTATTTTCATAAGAGGTTTTGTATAAACCTCCTTGCATAGGGCGATTTTATAATGTTTATGAATTTGACTGGATTCCATTAAGCTCACCAACCTACTTGGATATATCTAGTGATTTTATAATGTTTCTGAATAATATTTCTGAATTTGACTGGATTCCATTAAGGTCACCAACTTACTTGGATATATCTAGTGATTTTATAATGTTTGTGGATTCCATTAAGCTCACCAATCTACTTGGATATATCCAGTGATTTTATAATGTTTGTGAATATGACTGGATTCCATTCAGCTCACCAACCTAGTTGGATGCATATTTGAATCAATTAGAATGCATTGTATGCCAGGTTTCTTAATTATAAAATTCATTTCCTAATGTGATTAAATAATATTTGTGAATTTGATTGGATTGAAATTCAGCTCACCAACCTAGTGAGATGAATCTTTCAATCAATTGGTGTGTATTGTATGCCATTCTACATGAAAAATGCCTGTACCAACAAATAGTTTGAAGTGTTTTTAATTATGCTGAAATTGTTGTTAATATATGCATCATTTGATTTACTTTTTTTTTTTTTTTTAAAAGGTGGTTCGCCGTTTGTTACAGGGCTAGTCCTCCACCTAGGGAAATGGTCACCACCTGCTATTCTAGAGAATCAAGGTGGCACGAATTACAATCATTATAATATGGGCTCAACAAGAGCAATATGTCACTTACAAGAATTGAACCTGGGTGGGGAGGGTAACAAACATTCCTCCCAATTATTTGTTTTACTTGTTAAAATTGTTGTTAAAAGTTGCAAAAGTTTTACCAAAAATAGCTTTTTCCCATATATGGTTCGCTAGTAAGATTTTGGAAATGATCTCCCTTCCTTAGTAAGATTTTGGAGTGTCCTTATTTCTCATTCTTAAAGTTAGTTGCAAATTTTTTTTTTCTCCTACTTCAGATTCAATTGTAGTTTGATAATATTCTTGAGTCACAATTTCTTTATTTAGTGGCTTTGGGGTTTAGTAAGCAATCCTAGGCATCTTTATTTTGTGTACAAAAAATAAAATCTCAATAGTTCTCTTAAGCTAATGTTTCATTGTCCTCTTTTGTTTTTTCCAAGTGTGAAATCACCTTGTCCTCTAGAATCTGATTTCAATTTCTTGCTTACTTCAAGATCTTATGTCCTAGTATTTTTTGAAGAGATTCATCTTAATCTAAACAATGCCACTAAACCTTCTATTTATTACTCAATTAGCTTTATTAAAGGAATGGAAATTAAGAAAATCTAATTTATCACGAAGTTAAAACTGTAGCCCATTATAATATCTTGTTCGAGCCCTTTCTTTATCCTCTTGCATGTTTTTTTTTTGTAGTTAGATTAATTGCTTACTTAATTCACATGAAAAAGTTTTGCTCACTTCATTAGGAGCATCATTGGGGTAAAAAAAGCTATATTTTCTCCCACATTGTTTAGGATTTACAATGAAGAGCTAAAGACATCTTAGGGAGAACACTTTTGGAAGTGAAAGTTGCATCCTACATTATTTCTTGACTGCCATATTCATATTTAAAAATAATATGTTCCTTTTGGATTCCTCCTCCATGGAACTTTAGAGATAGATGGATGCTATCACTAGCTTTTGTCATCATCTTGAATATCACTAAGAAATATTTGGGGGGTTTTAACTTCTTTTTTTATGGGGGTAAAGTATAGAGTGCGGAGCTCAAGCCCGAGACTCTACTAGTGAATGGCTAGGCATGTATAATGCAAATATTACCATATGACCTTGTGGTTTGCTTGTCATGCTAACTCAAAATCTATGTAAATATTAAGTTGGAAAATAGTTGTGTAAATAAAATGGTTCAAGATAGTTGTGTAAAGATAACAAGAGGGGCTATGATTCCAATAGAGGGGAAGAGAAAAAGGGTTCCTATGGGAGATTAAATCCTCTATTGCCAAGTGTCAATCTTAGAACTCATCCAATTGATGTTGTGTTCCTTAAATGAGTCAATTACTTCCTTTTGACTATTAAATCCAATCATTGAATGCATGTGTGAGATTGGTGGGGAAGGTCCTTTCATGTAGTTATGGAAGCTTGGGGTGAATGTACTATGATAGTTGTAAGAGTCCTTTCTTCAATGGTCAAAAGTTATGTTAGTTGTGTTTTCATCATTGTATCATATCCTTTGGAGTCAACCACTCCTTCTTTCATGTAGATTTACACTACATAGAGCTGTCTCGTGGTGTTCTCTCCATTTCTATTATCATTACTATATTCTGCATTAACTAGAAATTTGAACTTGGAAGGAGAATTGCCTATTTTAAGGAAATTAGATGGTTGTAGGTGAGCATATATGTTGGGAAATCTAGGAACCTTTACCCATTGAGTTTTTTTGTTGACAAATGCTTAAGAATCCATGAACTAATGCTATAGGAGGTTCTCCAATAGCATACAACAAGTTGGACTCTTGCTTCCCACATTGATAAGCATTGTACGGGTTGGATTTCTTGAGGAAATTGTAGATCAATGGTGGCCTCATAGTCAAAATTGGGGGTGGCATCTTAGCAAAAAGAGTATATGCTGGATATAGTGCCTACGGTTGGGTGGGCAATTGCTTGTACACAACTAGTTGCTTGAATCTTCTTTGTTTAAAGATAAGTACTCTCTTGTATTTGAATTTGGATGATTTTATTATCTTCCTATAATGGATATGTATAATTATGCATGGTGTGTGTGTGTGTGGATAGAGTTCATTTCCCATGGACGAAGTCTGCAAGCATGGAATTCCTAAATACCCCCCTTTTTTGTATAATACATGGATTGGGACATGACACATATACTTGGGTTTCAGTTCATGGGGCCCATGCTCACTATGATTCTCTCTTTTCAACCCTATCACTATAAGGGGCATGCTTCCTTGGTCGTTTTGGAGTGTCAATGTTTCCATTTGCATCTTAGAAAATCCTTATGGAGGTTCACCTTTTTGGAACCATCATTGAACCCACAATGTTATATGGATTCAATATCTAAGTAGTGTGTCAATCCTCCACGTATTGGGCATGTGTTGAGAGGGTGCAATCTATCATGCTCTAATGTAGGATCCATTATAAACAAGCAATCCAATAGACTATCATCAAAGTTGATTTTAGTATCCATCCTTTAAATAATGAGATTGTTAATTTTAGAATTTTTTTCTCCTTTTATAATAATTTCACTTTGGGGGACTACTTTCACGAGAGATAGATGACCATATCTTGCATTTTCATCCTCTAGGGATATTTTTTCCCTATCTAGATGCATATAATACTTATTCCTAGAAGCCACTTCATTTATTTATTCCATTGTCATTTAGACAGATGTCTACCTCCTTTTAAATTTAGTTCAAATTCCTCTAGACTTTTGTCCAATATTTTTTACCCACTACTCATAGATATGTATGCTAGCGAATAATGTGAACGAAAAATTCCTACAACACTCTACGCCTTTGAGTTGGGACATAACTAGGGTGAATTCTATAATCCTTAGTGTGTGTTTTATTAATCACAATCCAGTTTTATTGCAGAAACACAATGATGCATCATGGTCACTTCAAAAAAATATAAATAATGTTAGGTAAATTGTTTGGGGTGAAACATTCAAAACTGCTAAACATAGAAGCAAATGGTTTGATGTAGAACGATAGTCAACCATAGCATAGCTAATATGACAACCTATCTTATCATAACTAAGGATGTTATCTTGAACGCCTATAAAAATATTTGGGGGTTTTTAAGTTTTCCTTTTATCGAGGTGAAGTGGAGATCGACACTACATACTACATATAGTTGGGGTCCAGTTTGTGGGGCCTATGTTCACTATGAGTCCCCCTCTCCAACATTATCTCTACAAAAGGTATGACTCCATGGTTGTTATTAATTGGCAATGTTCCCATTTTGACTTTTTTGAAACAATCATTGAATCCACAATGTTATATGGAGTTGTAACATATCTATCCTTCACATATTGGGCATGTGTTGAGAGCATGAAATCTATCATGCTCAATGTAGGATCCATTATAAATAGGTATTCCCATACACATCATCCAAGTTGACTTTGGGCCATTATATAAATAGTGAGGACACTTTTAGAGTCATTTTATTCCTTTACTAGATCTATAGCCTAGGGGGATACTTTTATGAAGAATAGATATCAATATCTTCCATTTTTCTCCTACAAGAAGATTGTTTTCCTATCGAAAACAATACAAGACCTATTCATTTCTTTATTCCATTGGAATTTTGATATAATGTCTCCCTCCTTTTAGGTTTAATTTGGATGTCCCAACCTACTATCCCCTAGTTTGTAGCCGCTACTCACAAGGATGAATTCCAGGGAATAATGTGCATGAAGAATTCATGTGACACTCTAGGCCTTCAAGTTAGGCCATAAGTGGGGTACACTCTATTATCCTTATGCCATGTCCTATTAATCTAAAACTAGTTTTATTGTAGAAAAATAATGATGCATCATTTTCACTTCAACAAATTAAAAGGAATGTTATGCCAATTGTATTGGTTCAACCATTGAACACTCTAGACATAGAATCAAATGGTTTGATATATAAGGGTAGTCAATATTAGAATAAATAATATGGTAGTCAACCTTAGCATAGCTAATTTTTTCATCTTGAACACCTATAAAAAATATTTTGCTTATTTAACTTGTATTATTTTAGGATGAAGTGGAGATCACTATATCCTACATATACTTGGGGGTCTATTTCATGGGGCCTGTGCTCCCTATGAGTCTTGATTTCCACTCGTGACTTTGTAAGAGGCATTCTTCCTTGGTTCTGGTTGAGTTCCAATGTTACTATTTTTATATTTAGGAAATCCTTATGGAGTTGCACCCTTTTGACGCCATCATCACCATTAAATTTTGACCAATTTTTCGACGGAAAATGGTTGGTTATCACACGGTGTTTCGTAGTACAAGTGACGAGTCTAGGATACTTAAACTGTCGGTTGAGAAATGATCATTTATATGAGGGATTTTATTTTTGTTTGAAGGATGACAAAAACAATGAAACGTGTCAACCCAAAGCTTGATGTGTCAAATTATGCAACCATGGATTGATCAAGACATTCACCTCGGCTGACCCGCACAAGTTTGCTAGTTGATCGAGACACTTACGTCGGTTGTTAGATACATGTTCATTGGTGGATATACATTAGCCTTTGGACCACAAAATATTTTCATTGGTGGACCAAGATAATTACATCGGTTCATCTAGACAAGACCATCGGTTGATCGGTACATAATTTTGCACTTTTTAATTGGCATCAGTTAATCACCATTGAATCGTCAATTATTCGACCCAATTCCATTGGAGGACCGACAATTAATTTTGGCAAATTGGATCTGTGTCATTGGAATACCAATATTAATCCATCATTTTACCTACTCAAACAGTTGCCTCACTTTTAATGTGGTGTCAACACACTACCACATTTCCCTTCATTGTCATATTCCCATTTTTTCAGCACCATGAAGCAGCCAATGTCACTCAAAACCCCATGGATCCTAAACAGTTTCGAATTAATTAATTAATGAGGGGTCAAGTTTTAAGGCATTAAGTAGCTAGGTGGTTTTAATTTTATTTTATCCTAAGTTTGAAATGCACTTGATGGAAGTATTTTTCATTTATAGATATTTATTTCAATGCGATAAAGTGGATAATTATTGACAAGGGTGCATTAGAGGATAAGGATTGACCAAGTGATGGAATGCAAAGGAAGAAAATATAAAAGCAGTCAAAGCTAGGAAAGCGGGAAAAAGAAAAAGAAAAATGGCACAAGGCAGAAAAGAAGCAAAGCATAGGAAAAGCAAAATAAAGCAGAAAAGTAGATAAAAAGCAGAAAGCAGGATAAGACAAAAAGTAGGAAAAAGCAAGACAAAGTAGAAAACCAGGATAAGGAAGAAAAGGAGGACAAAGAGGGTCAAAGCAGAAAAGCGGGATAAGGCAGAAAAGCATGAAAAAACAAGACAAAAAAGCAAAAGCGGGATAAAGTGAAAGAAAAAGAAAAAGCAAAAGCAAAAGAAAAAAATAAAGAAAAGAAAAAGCAGAACGCAAAGGAAAAATAAAAATCATAAATCAAGGAAAAAGCAGAAAGCAAAGGCAAAAGTAGAAAGCAAAGGAAAAATATAAAGAAGAAAGAAAGCCATCCTTATTCTCTCCTAAAAATTATTAATTATTATTTTATTATTTTCATGATAGAAGTCTAGAAGGAAAGAGCTAGTGTCTAGGTTCAATGCATCTAACTCGTGGATTATTTTCCCAAGAATCAAACCAAGTTATAAAAGGAGTGCGCACTACTTGTCCATCTTTTGACAGTTTGTGAATTGAATTTAGTGCAATTTTGCCTCTTTGACTTGGGAGATGTGCCCCTAGTCCAAGTTGGGACATGCGCCCCTCCTTATTCTGAGAGGATGATGAAATCCAATCTTCATCATTTATTTTATTGCATGTCCTGAGCTATGATTTAGTGGTTGGTGTTCTCGTTGTGCAGTTCAACTCCTTCATTTAGTAGAAACAATGTTGAAGGGCCGAAATGGACATTCTGGTTTTGAATTTCTTGAGAATTTATGGACCTTGAGAGCTATTAAATTGTGTTTGTAGCATTGTTTCCAATATGAAATAGTTATTTTTTCATTAAAAAAGGTGTCTGGATGAGCAATTTATGGCCATTTTACTAGATACGTGGGTTCTAGCTAAAAAGAACGCACCAATGCTTTTCTATCTATAAATCTCCCTGTGTTTTGATTTCTGTGAGCATCCATTGAATCTGGGTGCACCTTCCATGAGAATCCATATTCTATTTTTCATCCATGTTGCATATCCCTTGAATTTCGAGCTTGTTTGCAAAGATTGAAAATCCTCCATTTCAAAATCATAATGATTCCTAGTTTTTCTATGATGGATAATACTTCTTTTTATGTATTTCTTTCCTGAGAGTTATTTGAGATGTAGTACAGATAATTATGGTTTCTATTTATGTTAATTTGAACCTATGAATTAATTTTTATAGTTTTAATTAAGAAAAGTCAGCCTTCCATATCCATCTTTTGGACCTAGTCTAGATTGCCATGGAAAATAGCTAGTTTTCGGTGTTTAATTAATCAATGAAATTTTGCAACTCCAAATTGAATTATTTTAGTTGATTCTATTAATTAACATTCCAATATACTCATCCCATTTCTGAAACTGATAATTCGTGACATTCTCCCACTGTTTGGAAAATATTGAATTTGAACTAGTTGTGTAATCCCGAGAAACAATTTTTCTTGTTTTTTTAAAACATCCTCGGAACCTAATAAAAATTGATGAAGCATAAATAAAATTATATTTGAATGATATTTAATGGTATTAATCTCTCCTATGTAAAAAATCCTTCTAGGGTTGTTTGAAGTTTCCTTTCCTACAACCAGTCAAGTCACTATTCTTCATTGTTTTGCTTTATGTCTTGTAAGAGAGTTAGTTAGTGTATCATCATATATAATTGGTACATTACAGTGGTATTAGAGCACTTTCCTCTACTCCTGTGGAAAGTAAGATCTCAAGAAGAAGAAAATTGTAGCCATGTCCTACTATGATGATGATTTCTATGAGCAGTATGATGATAACTATGAGGAGCAATATGAAAAGTACTGCAAATAGTATGAGGAAGAAAATGTCCAGGTGGTACCTTCTACAAGTATCTCCCATAAGATCACATCTGGAAGGCGAAATGATGGTTATTCTTATATCCATATGTATGGAGAAGATGCATGTTCGACAGTCAATGATCATCCTTTGGAGGAGGATGAAAGGAGTAGATATCAACCTACTTTTGAAAAGAGAAGCAAAATATATGAAGCATCATTGGATGCATGTGTTTCCTACTTGATGAGAATTTTTGGTTCTTCTTCAAACGAAGTCTCCAAAGATCTTGATCCTAAGGAAACTAAAAGGCAAGATGCATGAACTTGCTTGAAAGAGCACAAACACAGTGACTACATGAGAGAATAAAGTTGTGCAGAAGAAGATGAAGAGGCAACCCTCACTGAGAACTTAGATCAGAGAGAAACTACTAATGGTTGCTCAAGTTTTGTAGAAGCATCTATTGATGGATGCTATGAAGAGATACCTACTAATGGGTGCCTAATTTTTGCAGAGACATCTATTGATGCGTGTCCATTTCTCAATGTTGGTGACATGGAGATACCAATTGAGAAGGCTACTGCAAGTACAAATTTCAATAAACTTGAAGATGATAAAGACCTTAAATTCAAAGAAGATATCCAAGAATCAATCTCACTATCACCACAAGAGCTCATGAGGTTGATCAACTAATTGATGAGGAGGAGGTTCGCTCTCAACCTTCTCATTTTGAAAGGCCACTCAAGATGAGAAAAATGAATATCAAGGAGGCCTTGCACATTCTTTGTGAAACACATGTTTCAGTCTCAGAGTATTGTTAGAGAGCTACTTCATTGGAATATTCATCTTTCCTTGAAGCCATGAAGAAGCTCCAGAAAGCAATGACTACAATCAAAGGTAATTTTTCACATATGATTTCTGACAGAGATTATTTGTATGATCTTGTTCATATGTTGAAGAGAGCATCCTTGAAGGATGATGAAGATATTTGCAAGCTCAATAATGATTTGATGTCCACCCAAGATTCTTTTAGAAGCTCTCAAAGTGCCCTCTTGGTATCTAAGATAGAGATAGAGCAGCTTCACCAGGAGTTGTAGAGATCACATACTCCCTCCTATATTCAAGTCCACCATTCTCTTCTGATTTAGGACATTTAAAGTGCTATGGAGGAACCTCATGACATGGTAGTTAATGAGGTGAAGGATGACATGCATGTGATTGAGAAGTTTTGGGAAGCAGATGATGAGTTCCAAGCACATACTCTCTACTAGAGTGAAACTAAGCTTTTCCTTGGAGTGAGTCATTCCTCCATTGAGGGGTTAGAAGAGCTCCTGTTTGATGGACTAGCCTTTGATGGAGTTGATGCATCCATTATCTTGATGGATAAGGTTTGTAGTAAGGATATTTTTTATCCATGATCCTACATTATTTACTTCTACTGATTCCATGTCATTTGAGGAGGATGTTTGGGTCAAAGGTTTCTTCTTCATGATTCCTGAAGAGGAGCAGAAGACTCCCACATTTGCTCTAGTGGATTTAATGTCAACACCATTCCCTTACCAGCAGTTGTAGAGGAATATCGTGCCTACCTTTGATGCCTCCATGTATCAAGGTGCAAGGAATTACACCTATTAATTTATTGAGTGGATTATATGATGGAATTTTGCAAAATTGGACTATGGGCAGAGAGTTGAGCCATTGGGAGAACTCACATAGGAAAGCATGTTGCTTTCCAGTTAGATCAGTGGATTGGGGTGTATCGTCTTTTTCCTTTTGGGGAGAAAAGACACATGAATGATATTTTTTCTTGCATCTATGAATACTTCTTGGATACATGTTACACTTTTTGTGAGCAGTATGGGCATCCATGGACTTTTGATCATGCCTGCTTTCTTTGTGATTGGACATGGGACTTTCACCCTTGTCATTGGAACAACAATGTGTTGATATTTGGTACTTGTGTGCATTTGTCATATGAAGTACAATCTGATTTGCCTCTAGGTGGTAGTTGCACAGTTTTGGAGGAGGCACATGATCTCACTTCAGTTGATCCATCCATGATGGATGATTGTTACAGAGATTTGTTTCACCATTCCCCGTCCCACACACATAAGGATAAATATTGGGTAAAGGGATTATGTTTTTTGGTGCCACATAAGAAGAAGGAGGATTCCAAACACTTTATTGATGGTTTGATGGTTAGACCTTGGGGTTTGACAAGTGCACCTATCCCTTAACAATTTGATGAGTAGAAGCAAAGGAATCTATATGATGTCTCCATCGTGCATAACAGTGCATGGGAGTTCCACTTGAGCGATTTAGGTGGAACAAGTAGTAGTGTAAAGAGTTGTTACACCAGAGAAAAGATGGTACATGGGGAGTCTACAAGATTTCCATCCAAACCACTAGATGGAGTATGCATTCATTCACTAATTGTGTGGATAGATACATGAGGGAGTTGAGTAATCCAAGAGGTAAGTTTGTTGCTTGCATTAATGGAAATTTTATGGACATATCATTCGGCTTTTGTGAGCAATTGTATAGGCATTTGTGGTTGTTATGTGATAATTATAGTATACTCAGATGGACATGAGATTTCCACCTTTGTCAATTGGATAGAAGTGATGTGAGTCTCTGTGTTGGTTTGCACATAGAACATAAGGAGTTTCATATTTGGTTGGAGGGACTTGCAAAGGTTCGGTTTTGCATTGGAAGTGATGAACTTCCAATATGATGGAGTGATCTAGACATCCTCCATGATGATATATTATTCCTATTGATTATGATGTTTGGAAGGATGAAGTTAAGACAATGGGACCCTGGAATTCTTTCGAATTCTTGCGGATTGCGGGTTGTGGATGTCGGAGGCTCATTCCTTCGGTGCTATGCATTTGGGGATCCCAACTTCCGAATCTTGCAAGGTGGATTGCAGATTGTGGAAGTCGGGGATGAGTTTTTCCTCGGAGCAGTAAATTGGAGTTCCAACTTTCGATTCCCGCACTGTGGATTGCCGAATTTGGAAGTCGGAGGTGTGATCAACGAAGCTGTGATTTGTGGTCCAACTTCCAAATTCCGATTGCGGATTGCGGATTGGAGATCAATGCAGATTGTGGATTGGGGACCAAGGCATTGCGGATGTGTAAAAAGAGTACTGTTGCGGATAAGTTTTGGAAGAAAAAAAAGTAGCAGGTTGTTCCCCCATCACTCTAAATAGTACCGAGGTGACCGAAGATGTGACTGAGTGGTATCAGAGCCCAAGGTTGCATCATTGGGGCTTCTTGGGCCAAGCCATGATGTGGAAGAGTAATTCCACACTATGATGAGGAATTGGAAAGGGAGAAATCCTTAACTTTTCTCTTTTTTATATAACTACATTTTATGAGTTTTCTGTATATGATATTATGGCACGAGAATGTTGAAAATGAAATATATTAGATAGATTAAATGTGTATGCATAGTAGGAATATTAAGAGGTAATGCATACTGCATGTAAACTTATGTGTGCCTACATATGGTATCGCATATTGATTAAAGTTGTTAATGAGCACATTGCATTTCAATTTAAATGTACACCTAACAAGGATGCACATCCACTAAAGAGGTTGTCGGAAAAGGTTATGTTGCATGCTTGTGATTCTTCCAATGTTGCACAAAGATGTGTAGAATATATTTTTGAGATGCCTTGCTTAAACTTTGCTTGAGAAATGATGAAAATGATGTTTCTAGGTTTCTTTCTTCATTTTAGTAAGATGATATCCTAGGTACCATGGTCAACATAACATATCCAATTTTGTTGGAAACCACAGCAAAAGGGACCAAGATAATAGAAGCATGGTTGAAGATGTTGATTATGATATGGCATGTGACCAACAACCCTATGAAGAAAGGATGTAGCAAAAATCCATGATCAAGGGATTGGTGAAAGGACTATGTAGTCCTTGGTAAGAAGCCAACTGATCAGGTAACAACAATGGGTTGATGGAAGTCATGCAGGTAATGCTCGTTATACTAATTGTGTAAGTGTTGAGAAAGGATGGGTAAGAATCCTTTAACCATGTTTTAATCTTCATAAAATAGTATGCATACAATAGTGAATGCATTTATGTGAATGACATCCCACAGGGTATGGTGAGGTATGTGGTAGTAAAGGAAATGAGCCTCCTAGACCATGTGACTGTTTAAAAAATTTGAATGCATCCATAATAATAAGAACATGCCATGTGTGAAACCATGAGGGTGTTGGGTTGTGAAGCCTGCAGTGCTCAACAAGTAGCCCATGAACTCCATATTGGTGTTAATTTTGGATGAAATCTCTTTTCCAACAACCAAGGAGTGGGAGAAATCCTTATGTGTTGTTCGGATGAAGGAGCAAGGCACCCAATTAGTTAACCAAGTAATTAAGAATAAGGTTGGGTATTGTGTTGAAGCATTGACTAAGATGCCCAACTTATCATGGTAAGAAACTTGTGTAGGAACAAGAATGTTTTAAGATCAATGTTGTAGTGAATTAGGTATATTGAGTAAATCGACATTAAAAGATATTATGTAAATCTTGTTGATTATGCATCCATATGTGTGATTGCATATATGTTAATATGCATTGTGTGAATGCATGGCTATGGTGTACATTTCATTGAGATTATATAATAGATGAAATGGTAGAATTATTAAAAATTCTAAGACCCTTTCATGAGATGCTATGGGGAAAGAATTTCATGAAGAAAGTAGTTATGTTTTGATGGGATACCAGGATGCTCTGTTGGGAGAACAAATTTGCATGAAATGATAAGGTTGTGTAATCATGAATGATGAAAGTTTTATTTGACTTCTTGTATATATGATATGAATGTATCTTGCAATTTACTGTGATAAGTATGCACATAAAGTAGATGTATCTCATTGTATTTGAGAAAATAATGACTAGTAGTGTTTGGATTATTGAGTACTATAATTCTGAGATCACCCCAGTGGATGTTATAAATGTTCCAATGAAATGATTATGTGCATGGATACTCACCACTTAGTGCTTGGATGATTGAAATTTCAGATTTACAGGTAGAAATGTCTTAGGTGTGGAAATGTGGGTAAGTCCATGATAAGACTGGAATATACCATGTGCAAAAGCCAAAAATTGTGAGGAAGATCCCATGGAGATGAAATCTAATTTTTGGTGTAGAACAGATTTGTAAATTTCAGATTTGAGATTTTGGTAATGAGTACTAATGGTTGTTTGGATATTCAAAATTGTGTCAAGAGGACATGTTGTAGGTGGATGTTTATGCTATGGGAGAAATCCTAAACCATAATGGATAGAGTGATACCACTTGCAAAAGACAAACAATATGAGGATGGGCTCATGGTTGAACAAACCAAAATTCTGTAGTGAACATAATTCTAAGTTCAGATTTGAGCCTGATTGAGGAAGACACTTTGCAAGAAGAGAAAATACATATGCAAAATAGATAATTAATTTGTGACCCTTGCTAAAATAATGCATGTCTGATTATTAGAATTAATGTCCAGGGCATGTTTCTATTTCAAACTGCTTGAATGTGATTGTGTGTTTTTATTTCAGACTACTTGAATGTGATTGTGTGTTTTTATTTCAGACTGCTTGATTGTGTTTAGGGCCTACATGACTCACATCAGAAAGGGGTGCATACCTTTCGGGTGTTGTGCTTTGTTATGGTTTTCAACCTTGACTACACCCTAAAGGAATGGATGCATTCCTGGTGTTTCAATATTAGAGAGTGAATTTGTGTGAAGTATGTTACAATTTTATATCAGCAATACTGACGAGCTTACCTACCCATCTTGTGTTGTCAATTATTACACATGCAATTGGTAATGCATGCTAAGGAGCAGAGTGAAGTGGGTTCCAAGGCTGGCGGGAGCACATGGAGATACCTATGGCTCTGTAGTAGATCCCTTGACTTGGAAATGGTCATGGTGCAGTTCCTCCATTGGTCCTGTTAACCCAGATGGAAGTGTTGGCTTGGCAATGGAGAGGGAAAACCAAGTATGGGATTGGTTTGGCCCCATAAATGCTTGGTAAATCCAGTCGGTGCACTGGTTGAGCATTGAATGTTATGGTGCAATTTCTCTCCTTTGGTCCTGTTAACCCAGACATAATTGTTGGCTTGGAAATCGAAAGGGAAAATTAGGTATGGGACTGGTTTGTCACCATAAACGCTTGGTAAATCCAGTTGGTGCACTCGTTGGGCATTGAATGTTGTGGAGCAGCTGTTGTGCTATCCAAAAATTCATTATTGTATCCACGGGTTATCCAGGGCTTGTAAAGGAAAGAAGGATCTTGTGGAATAAAGTGAAGACATCCAATATAGATAAGCATTTGGTTATCTTGTAGCTTCTTGCTTATTTAATATGAATATATATTTGTATATGATTTTTAAATTCTTGTTTATAGATAAACCCTATGAAAATGAACTTGACATGTGAATGGAATAAATGTTTGAGTGTAGGTATTTCTAGAAGCAAGAACCTTGAAGGTATCCTAAGGATGGATGTGGACATGTGACTGTCCTAGAAATCTCAGTGTGAGTATTAATGGAAACAATGCTAGGGGAGTGTTGTGGGTCCTAGCAGCCAAAGGTTCTGTAGGAAACAATGGGGAAGGGTTCCATGGTTGAGAAGCCTTAGAAACACCTTAGACACTAAGTGTCATCACCAAAACAAGGAAAATGTGAGTTAAGCATTCACATTTAAAGTGAAAGAGACCAAGGAGCAAGGAACCATAGTGGTGGTGGGGCTCCGGATCGGAACAACATTAAGAGGGGGGGAACTCTTACTATTCTCTTTCTCTTTTTATTTGTGCATTTAAAAAAAAAAGAATTGTTGAGTGCATGTCATGAATGAAAGTTGATTGTGTTTATTTTTCTTGACATAAATGGTGAATGTTGAAGTAGTTAATTCCCTATGAAATGATGAACATGAATGAGTTCATTTTTATGTTGGACGAGCATGAAATGTGTGGAAGTCTCATGGATAAAGCATGGAATTTCCATTTCAATTGGGTAATTAATTGACGGATATTAATGCTTATATTATGCTTGGCCTAACAAGAATTGCAATGATGAATTTCACAGGTGAAAGGTAGATCAATTGGTTGCAACTGCTACAAGACAAGTGTTGCTAGTAAGCAAAGTGTGGAACACTGTGCACATTGATCATGGCATCATACCAAAAGTTACTGAAATTGGCTGGAAGTCTTCTTCAAACAATTTCCAAGACCCAAGAAAATCTTGGGGGAATTCTCAAGCTACAAAAGCAACAGAATGAGATGAACCACAAGGTTCTACAGAACTCTCTTTGTCTACAAAATGAGGTAAATGGAATTCTGGAAACTATCAACAGTGGAAAGGATAGTGTTTCAATGAAGAGGCAGTCATCCAATCGTCCCATTAAGAAATGATCAAGGATGGAAGACTCAAGGGAAATGGAGCAGGTAAAGAAAAACTGAAGAACACACATAGAATGTTGAGAGGGGGGGTGAATCAATATTGTGAGTTTTTACCAATTTAATTTTGAATTGATCTAATACACAGAATTGATCTTTAGCAATAAAACCAAAGTTTCACAATTTATACAAATACAGGAACACCAATGAAAACTTCAATGTCTGAATATATTTATAAATGATAATTTACATTTGAAGGACTATTCTTCAGCACAAATTACATGTACCAACTACTACTGGTTATATGTATGATCCAACCTCAATAAGAATTATCTTCAACTCCAACTAAGATAATAGGTTCGGGATGCAACCTGAGTATATATATATATATATATATATATATAGGTTGTACCCTTCCTCCACTCTTCCTCCCTACCAGAATTCTTTTTCAATCCACAACATGCCCTAGTTTATGTCTGTCCAAATTTCAGTTCAATAAACAATCAAATCCAATTCTTCACATTGCTGTAATGATGCCCGAGATATAGAAAGATAAAAGATAAAAAAATAGAAATTGCACTTCACTTCCACCGTGACTTCCCAAATAGCTCCGCAAGCTCGCAAGTCCTCTCCTTGGGCTCATATTACCCCCCAAATATCCACATCGAAATGCATACTTTAAATTTCTTCTTCACACACCGAATCCCCCTTTTTTGTTTCCAATCCGACATAACAATCTCACCAATCCTTACTTCAAATTGGTCACCCACTTTTGTTTCCAAGCCGACATAACAATCCCATTTCCAGATTTAATAACTTGAAATTAAGTGCAATTTCATATCTAAAAGATTTTTATTTATTGTACCAAAGATCCATGGGTGAGGATAGCAATGCCACACTCTTTAGGGTTTCGTCAATAAGATAAAACCATCACCCACAAGTGTTCCATGTTCATGATTATTATATCCAAGATATTAAGTGAACATGTCCTCGTTTACTGTATTAATCATGCAGGATTTGCGGGCATTTCAACCAACGGTGGCGGGCATTTTCTCCATAACCCGCGGGCATCTTCTCCATAAGCTCGCGGGAATTTTCCAATAGATTTGTGGGCATTTGCAAATAGGTCTTGCGAGCATATTCTTCAAGAGGCTACGAGATTTTTCATAGGGCCTGCGGTCATATTCTTAAAGGGGCCTGCAGGAATTTTCTTATTGCACCCGTGGGAATTTTCTTCATGGATTTGGGCACTTTTCCTCTAGGCCTATGGGATTCTTCTTAAAGGGTCCTGCGGAAATTTTCTTATTGCACCTGTGGGAATTTTCTTCGTGGTTGTGGGAATCTTCTATAGGGCCTACGGGAATATTTCTTAGTCATTTGCGGACATTTTTCCTTCATGTTGTGGGAATTCTTCCTTCAATCTCCTTTTGACATCAATTCCAATTATAATTCCAACAATATCTCCCTTTGGAATTGATGTCTACACACAGCTCCCCCTAACAATGAGCTGATGAGCTCCTTCTGACCTTTCTCCCCCTTTTACATCAATGGAAAAGTAGTGAAGAGATTGTAACTATAAATTCATTCAAACTGTTGCTTCCCCTATTAGTAAGCATCTTCATAATGCCAAAATGTGTTACCTCAGACTTATGAGCTTACCTTTAGTCAATATTTGCAATCAGGATCCTATGACCTTTTTCTTTGCTTGGAGTAGTCATCTTATGTTCTTGAGTTCATCCTCCCGTTCCATGAAATTAAGGTGCACTGATGTTTTTGAAGGACCTCAAGTTTTGCTTTCCATATGGAAGCCAATTTCCTTCATATGCAACAAACCATTCTTTTGTTGAGAATATATGAATACTCCTAGTTTATTCCTAAGATTCTCAAAAGCCTCTCTAGGTAGTGGCTTAGTAAAGATGTCAGCTATTTTCTATTTCGTGTTCACATATTACAACTTGACCTTTTGATCATGTGCTAGTTCTCTCAAAAAAAGATACTTAATGGATATATGTTTGGTTTTAGCATGCATAACAGGAATTTTTGATATGCTGATAACACTTGTATTATCACAGTAAATTGAGAGTGGTTGATCATTCTTAATATCGATATCTTCCAGTAATTTTTTCATCCACAAGAGTTGTGTGCAACATCCGACTGCTGATATGTTTTCAACTTCAGTAGTTGATAGTGAGATAGAAGATTTCTTTTTGCTTGACCAAGCTACCAACCAATTTCAAAGGAATAAGGCACTCCCACTTGTTCTTTTTCTATCATCGAGATTACCTACCCAAAATGCATCAAAAAATGCTTTGAGATCAAAGGTCTCATCCTTTGGATACCACAACCCATAATCAATCATTCCCTTAAGATATATGAGTATTCTCTTGACAGATGTCATGTGGGATTCCCTTGGAATGGCTTGAAATCTAACCACTATCCCAACTACTTGCATGATATCAGGACATGATGCAGTAATATACAACAAAATTCCAATCATGGATCTATACGTTGTTTGATTTATAGTAGGAGATTCTTCTTCTTTGCTGAGATTATAGCCAGTCATCATTGGTGTAGAGAGAGGGGATCTTTCCATCATGCCAAACTTCTGAAGCATCTCTTTTAAATACTTAGATTGAGACATAAAAATACCTGTGGAATCTTGTGAAATTTGTAGACCAAGGAAGAAGGTCAATTCACCTATCATGGACATCTCAAACTCTTTCTCCATTTCTTTAGCAAAGATTTGGCTAAATCTTTCCTCGTTGCTTCTAAATATCAGATCATCAACATACACAACTTTGATAAAAAAAATTATCGTCTTTAAATTTGAGGTAAAGGTTGTTGTTTGTACTACTTCTCTGAAAACCTTGTTGAATTAAATACTTATCCAGTCGTTCATACCAAGTTCTGGGTACTTGTTTGAGCCCGTAGAGAGCTTTCTTTAGTTTCCAGACATAGTCTTCCTTTTCTGGACTTTCGAATCCTTCAGGTTGCTCAGTATAGATTTCCTCATTCAATTCTACATTTAGGAATGCTGAATTAAAATCCATTTGATAAACCTTGAAGTTCTTGTAGCTATCAAATGCCAAAAATATCCTGATCAATTCCATCCTAGCCACAAGAGCAAAGGTTTCATCAAAATCAATTCCTTCCATTTGAGTATAACCTTTGCACACCAATCTTTCCTTATTTCTAATAACTTTCACATTTTCATGTAACTTATTTTTGTAAACCCATTTAGTGTCAATGATGTTTTTATGTTGGGTTTAGGAACTAATTCCTAGGTTCCACTTTTTTCAATTTGATCGAATTCTTCTTTCATAGCAATTCGCCAAGATTCATAATTGGAAGTTTCGTTGATTTTTTTAGGTTCAATTGTTGAGAGCAGTGCTAGATTCTTCTTCAAATATGTTGATCTAAGCTTCATACACACACTCACTCACTTTTGAACTCACAAAGGAAAGAGAGAGATCTGCAAAGGAGGAGAAGGAGCTCTTGTTTGGGGATTACATCTTTGTATTTGTTGGTCATCTATATTGAGGAAGATTTGCTGGGTTTTCTACCCCATGAGGGTTTCCCAGGATAAATTGTGCCTCTTGTGTTTATGCTGTGCTTGTTGTTCTTTCAGTGATCCTATATATGCTATTGTTGTGAAATTGAATGGAATGTGGATGTTATCTATCTTAGCATATTGAATCTTAACACTTCTTGGAGCATGATCACCTACAACTACATTCATATCAACTTTGTCATTTCCAACTACATTCTCATTGACAGTTGCATGATCGATAGTCATTAAGAATATCACATGCAGAAGTTGCAGGTGTTTCAGTTGGTCTAACAACCTCCCTGTTACTGTCAATTGGTTCATTGTTATATTATGTTTCACTTACATGTTGATCATCATCATCACAGAAGGGTCCTCCTTGAGAGAGGGATATCATATTATCAGTAGCAATAACGTCTTCCTCTACTTCCACATCTTCTTGGCCATCAACATGTGCTTGGACATCCCCTTCTTCCTAACCATCCACATCAAATTCCTGGCTACTAGTATCATGCATGAGAGCCTTGGAATTCAGTGGCCATATTCTAGTCGTCTTAAACCCAACCTTGATATTTGAAGGTGTGAGAGCCCTTTTAAAGGATTTACTTGCAAGCTCGGCTATCTCAAACCTTTTTACCTCCACCCCTGGATTCTTCTCCATCCACGAAGCTCGCTCACCCCTGAAATAGTTCTTGAAAGTCCCGAACACACTGACATCTAGGGTTTGCAATCTGTGAGTGGTATGAGTAGGCAGTGTCAATAAGTCGATGCCCAAATTGTTAGCCTCCTCAATTGTTTGCACAAAAATGTGGCTTCCATGTCCATCTAAAACCAACAGGTGTCTATTTACATGTGAGACACCGCCTGGTATAGATGCAACAAAGTGAGTAAGCCAATTCAAAAAGAGTTCTTTAGTCATCCATGCATGGGGATGTGCATCCATGCATGCACTCGATTCACAATTTTGTATATAGTTTTTGAGTTGAGTTTTACCTTTAAATAGATAAAATCTAGGGATTGAAGCACCAATTGCATTGAAAGAACATTGAATAGTGATCCAATCCCTGCTCCTAGGAAAACTATTTGGCACATTACGACTCCCTCGCTTGGAAATTACCTGCATGCCACAATTCCTTCCTTCCTGTAAACCTGTTTCATCACAATTCCATGTACGGTCTGGAGCATAAGAATGTTTCTCGTATGCACTAGAAAGGGTGTCATAGAACTTGGTTAGAATTGCAGGGCATAGATTTAAATCCCTATCTCTATCTAGGCCCTCGACTGTACGAAACACAAGTTCTGGATGCCTATTTTTAAACCCAAACCACCATGACTTACCAGGAAACCCATCTTTGAAGGGGTTTGGCCTCCCCTGACATATTTGAGCTACTGTGGATTTTAGTTGTATCAGCTCTAGCCCATGTCCCATTTGGGCCATCTCTTTACACCACTGAACCACCTCAGCCTCCTCCTCTTCACTCATAACTGTAAGAGGCCCTCTGCGCTTTGTATGTGTGATCCCATTTATCCAATAATGTACTGATGAGGTAGAAACCCCATGTTTTTTAGTAGTTGCACGAATGGAATATCCATTGAACTCTATATCATCAATCGCACCTAACATGTCTTGCTTTATCCAGACTTTTATTGCATTGATTTTCTTGGTTGAACTTGCACCTTGAACTGTGGTTGAAGGTGGCTCTATTGTTGACGGTGGGACAACATTCTCCTCGACCATTGCATGGCCATTCTCAACAACATTGTTGGGAGCATTGTTTGCATTTCCATGATCCACCCTCTCCTCGTCCGATGGGGTGCAACGTAGCTAGGAACCCCTGCTCAGTCGACGACTTGTTCTCCTTGCATTGTTGACTCTTGCCATGCCTGAAACTACTTGCATATTTATAAGGGATGTTGATTATACAAGAAAACTGGAAGCTAATTATAACAGAAATAGAAATAACATAAAAATTGAACTGATTATAACAGAAATCGAAATAACAATACTATTATGCAGCTACCTGATTATACTATGCACACACTCTCTGATGGTATGTCTCCACTATGCACACACTCTGCAGTTTGAATGTCTGAAATGGAACTTCAGTAAGGGTTATGGTTCTTTTATAGTTATTTGTTGTTGAATTCGATTGGTAAAAAGGGTACACATGGATTGCAATCTCTAAAATTTGAATGTGTGTTATGGATTGATTTAAATGTGATTCAATGGATGGGATTTTATCATGGTCGATCCTTGTGCTTTCATCTGTTTAATGATCCTTGTGATTTCATATGTTTAATGGGTGCATTTAATGGGTAGGTGTCATTTATTGAACACAGTGGGTTGAATTGTTGAACTACCATGTATTTATGGATGGCATTCAATCACCATTTGTTGAACATGTATGAATGTGGCATGGGATATTTACCACTAGTAGATTCTATGATGACTCCAATAGAAATCCGTGGGGGTTGATTTGATAGGTACCTTGCAGTGGTGGAAAATACTATGAGGGTTATTTTGTAGTTCATGTGCTTTTTTATGTTCAAGCAGATCTGTAGGTAGTTGGGACAAGATGTTTTGTACTCTTTTGCAGATAAAGACTATTTATGGACACATGTTGGCCCAGTCAATTAATGGGCAATTTTTGTACATAATTTAAAGTTTTACTGCACTTAATATGAAATATTTATGTTAAATATTTGAGTGCTTTTATGTCATTATTTGGTGGTTGTGTGGGACTAGTACTATGACAACTACTGGTCCCTGTTCAACAATAGATACCTCTCCCCTAGATAAAAAGAAATAAGGGAAAGCAAAAGGAAACACAGTGAAAAGAAGAAAGGATCTCAGTCAAGGCTTGGAGAAGCAAAAGAGAGGAGAAAAGAATATAAGAGATGGAGAAGGTATTGAGAGAAGGATACAGAGGGAACGAGAATTTCCTCAATGATTTTGATGAATGTAATACCCTGCCTGAGATTGAGACCAGGAGGATTAGTAGTAAATTCCGTTTAATGTAAATATGATAATTTGAAGCTTTTAAGCATGTAAATGAAGTTTGTAAATTCTAAGTATTGAGCAAAGACAATTGAAGCCTATGAAATCTATAAACTTCTCAATTAATTTTAATAGAACGAATGGATAATTTTAATGGTTTCTTCTGTGCATGACTCATTGTATGTGTACTTTAAATTTCATATTTGAATCATTGCTTTGTGGTTGTTCGAGTTTGTTGGGCTCTCTTGTATCGCATTGTGGATTGAAATTGTCTGATAGAAACATGGAGCAGGTTTGAGCATCTAAATTATGCTAGTGTTGATGTTTGGACCTGTTGTGTCCTTGCTATGATTGTGGGATATTTGGGGTGACTTGCAAAGGGGGATGATGACCCCTATCTGCACCATGTACTTCAAGCATGCGCATCTTTAGCAACACTGCAACAAGGTAAGAATATTCATGGATATGTGCTTAGAAGTGGATTGGAATCAGATTTTTTTGTGGGTTCTTCCCTTATTGACATGTGTGCCAAATGTGGGACTCTAGAGATTGCATGTCAACTATTTGATAAATTGGATACAAAAACTGTAGTCTCTTGGAGTGCAATGATAGTTGCATATGGAAAGCATGGGTGTGGTGGCCATGCTGTTGTTGTTTCTGCTCAAATGCAACAAAAAGATGTGAAGCCTGACCATATACCCTTTCTTTTTGTTTTGTGTGCATGCAGTAATGTAGACCAAGTAGATGATGGTTGGAAATATTTTTATTGCACGATCTGGGAATATGGTCTTATGCCTTGGATGGACTACTTTGCTTGCATGGTTGATCTACTTGGACATGCTCCGAATCTAGATGAGGCAGAAGACTTCATTAAAATTCTCTCTCTAGAACCTGATATTGGTGTCTGGTTGTCCTTGCTTGGTGGTTGTAGAGTTCACTGTAGTATTGAGATAGGAGAGCATGTCGTAGAGCAACTTTTGGCCATAGATTCTGGAAAAGTTTGATGTTATATGCTACTTTCAAACATGTATGTTGATGCTGGGAGGTGGGATGATGTAACAAAGGTCAGAAAAAAAAATGAAAGAAAGGGGATTGAAAAAGATTCAAGGATGCAATTTGATTGAGATAAATAACAAGATTCATATGTTCTTCTTTGTGGGAGACAGAGTACACCCTCAATCAAAGAAAATTTCTGCAATGTTGGATACCTTGCTAGGGCAAATGAAGGAGGCAGGGTATGACCCTAGCACAAATTTTGTGCTACATGATGTGGAGGATGGAGAGAAACACCTCACCATGGGAATTCATACTGAGAAGTTGGCTCTTGCCTTTGGACATATCATGGATTCAGCACTAGCCCGAGAACCCCTGTCTGGATCACATAAAACCTCTGTATGTGGTGATTGTCATAATGCTACTAAGATCATCACCAAGATTATTAGGCAAGAAATTATTATGAAAGATTCTCACCGTGTTCACCCTTTCAAGGATGGATTATTTTCCTATGGGGATTTCTGGTGATGCTAACTATACAGTGGAAACTAGATTGCATAACAACAAAATATGCATATTATGTGCCTTTAAGTCGGTTGCACACAGATATTATTTGGAACTATTTCTGCTCTGACATGGTGTTTGGAGTCAAGAATTTTGTAATACAAGAGGTAAGGTGCATTAGCATAGTAGTTCCTTACACGATGCCAACAAAAGCTCACAGAAGTGTATGGCTCTAAGTTCATAAGAGAGAGAATCCTTCATTTTAATAATGAGATCAACCTAAAAAGGTAAAAATTTATGACCATGCATGAAGAAATTACCAAGAACAAGCAATCTCTTAATCTCTTCCTATTGCATTGGTAAGGCCCAATCTTTTATTTCCTACCTGAATTTACCCAAACAAAGAATCCATATGCACCCTACCATAATTGCATTACAATTGGTTTCTGCAGAGCTTCATAGATTGATTAGCTGAGATGATGTTATTGTATACAGACTTTGATTTGGTATTGAATTTTATGGCATTCTATACCTTCCCATCTGGATTATGAAGCTTATTAAGGAATGGATCATTAGAATCTCCTATCACACTAATGGTACAGGCTTTGGATTGAAATAACTGTATGTGCCTATCAACAATATTGGAACTTTGTTGCAACCAATGTTAAGAGGTTATTGTTTTGTGGTGCGTAATGTGACTAAGAATGTGGACTTAAGCACCTTGTTTTGATCAATCATGCCTGGGCCCTGCAGTGATGTATTGGTTGGTGATGAAGGTTCCTTCATTGTAACAGCACTACATCACTTTATGTCTCAATTTGGTAGTGAATTCAATTTGTTCATATTATGAACTTGTTGCAGAGTGAAGTAAAATAATGGAAATGGGCCATACATGAAATATAGAAATCCTTGATGTCAGCATGAGGGCCCTTGTATCAACAAGGTTTTACAGATTAGATATATGTCCAAAATAAATTGTTTCAAGCTCATAGTTGAGGTGTTTAGCCAGAGAATAAGATCAAGGAACCAGGTACCATGTCTTGAGAGATTTCCCATGTAGTGTGATACTGGTTGTTTATGATGCCTCCTCTATTGTTACAACAACGATTCAGTTGGACATCATATTCGTTATGAATTTATAAGTTTATTATTAACTTGTTGTGGGCAGTAAGATGATCCAAGATGGTCATGCATTATAGGCTAAGATTTATATTTTTCCCTTTTATTGACAGATTTGTACAATTGGACTACATGTGTCTAAAGCAAAATGTTTCAAGCTTATTGTTGTGGTGTTAGCTAGAGAACATACTTGGAAATCTTCAGGATGGTGTAAGAAGGGAAACGTTTTTGGAAACAGTGAATGACATACATGGGTCTGATTTATCATACATTCAAAGCTAGCACACTCTGAGCATTAGCAACATGTACCTCGTTCAAAAAAGAGAGGAAGGACTGAGTTAACTCTTGGATGAGCTAGGAACATCTTTGGTTGGTTAATACAAATGTTGTGCTGAAGATGGTCATTGGATGATGGTATTGTTGCAGGTTGGATGCTTTGTGTGACTGAATGCAATGCTAAAATCCTTTGTATTATGGTTGCCATCTATGTAACTGCATTTGATGAATTTCTTCCCAAACAATTGAAATTTGTTGAATGTGAAGGAAAGCTGACAGCCCAAATTGAATTTCAAAATGTTGGAAAATTTCAAATATTAATTGTAATTTTGAGGAGAACAAGAGTCAATTAGAAAAACCTAGGTCAAATATTTTGTGAATTTGACATGTTTTTAATTGATGTAAAGTTTAAGCAATTGTATTTGTTTTTATTTGGAATATGAAATTATAAAAAAAATTGCATATTTCTTCTTTTTGAACTTAATTACGAATTTTAAGAGACTTTTTTACACTGACAAATTTTTCATGAATTTTATTTTCACCAATTTTGAACCGATTGCTTAGGTTGCCACTAGTTTTGATGCAGAATTAGTGAACTTCAACTCAAAACATAGGCACATAATTTTGAAGCCTAAAGAGTAGCATAGTTGTATAAAGCCTTATATGTATGGAGAGTTTAGTTCCTCCACTTTGGTTACAGATGATTGTCTTATCTCAAAGTGCTCTGTACAATACAGATTCTATTATTACAATACGGTAATGCAGTAGACAATTTTACATTAATTTAGTTTCATGTTGTGAAGAATAGTTTCTTATTGTGAACACAATTATTCACACTTGGTATGCCAGTGATTTAGTATGAATTTAAAGACAATTTTCTTCCCACAAGAAAAGTGCAGAATGAACCATTTAAATATTTGCCAATTTCATCCAAAAGTAGATAATGGCAGCCAGTCACTCCTTATATGGTAAGAAAGATATTAAATCCATGAAAATCATGCACAAACAAAATCTCTTAATTGCATCCGTAGTATATTCCATAATAGTAAATCTGCCTAATCATGCCTTTCCATTTGAAAATTCGCCCAGGAATTCAATTTGGCCAAATTTTTCCCAACCTTGGATTTGTTTCGGTCAAAATATATTAAACAAATTGACTTCATACAATTTGATTCACCTCAGTTTAAGTGGAAATTAATTCTGCAATTTGAATTCTACAGAGACCCTAATGAGCCAAAAAAATGCCATTCTTGCGAAAAAAAATTGCATTTCTCCTTTGACATTGCAAATACAAACCATCATTGGTATTTGCAAATACAATTGCAACAGATGGGCATCTGCTTCTCTTTGTGTGGGTGAATCTAATGGACTTCAGAGTGCAATTTTCTATTGGTGTGTCCACTGGTCTTTCCATGCCCAAGCATATGGTGTTTTCTTTGTGGTGGATTTATTTGGTATTTTCTTGTGTAAGGTTTCTATGTTTGTTATTGATAAAGGTTCTGAAATCCTTGTGGGTGTGTGCATTATAGGTTTGTTTGAGAAAGGTTGCAATAGCCCAGCCCAGTTTTGACCCCTGGATTATGGTTGAACATATATGTATAAATGATGATGATGAGGATATAAGCACACAATAGGTCAGAAAGACAGTAAGAATGAGAATATTAATATGTTAATTGTTTCCATGTGTCCCTTGCCGAAGGGCTTCACTCTTTTCGTGCGATCATTCAAAATCTTACCAACCTTGATTCTAGTTGTCCAAATAGAAGAGATACGTGATGTTCCTTGGGAGGCATGTGGTCTTATGCAACCTTTCGAGCATATCAGATGCATTGCATTTTTGGTTCAATGCATCTTTGGTCATTGAGGCATGTTCTTCCATTTTGGGAGGAAATATGTCCCCCATCCATATGTTACCATGCCTGCTATTACCTAGAAAATATAAGTAAACTGTTGCAGAAATTTTATGGTTTTCAGTGAGCAAAAGACAATGGGAAAACTAGAAATCTGCATCCCTATGTTTTTGTTGGGATTACCCATAGCCAAGCCAATATCACAAAACACAAATAGAGTTACATCACAGAACATATGAGAGAGATATACACAATAATACAATATCATATTATGAGTAATGAGAGCAATTATTACATAGGAGTTCACCTCCTTATATATGGCATTTTTGGGGTTTCATACCATTGGGTCATTGTGGGACCTAGGTCAACCCATCATACCTATCTGATTTTGACTGAGACTCAATTGGTTTAACTGAGTCTTGTGAGAGCTGGCCGACTCTACATAGGTCAAACCCTGGTCTGCTAGGTCAGATCGAGTCAAGCAAAGTTTGCCCAGGTATGGGCTGGACTAAACCAACCTATTTTGAGGACAGATTGGGTATGCTCAGACTTGGATGTGTCCTGTGGATTTGTTCAGTAGTAATCATAGAGAAGCTTGTTTCTAGGTTGCCCCTCTCTAAATCACATCCCGCAAGAGGATCCAACAAAGTCATCTCAATCAAGAGGTGAATGGTGAAAGCAAATTAATCCACTTCTATGTGTCTTGAAGACGATGGGATCCTCTTGTATGGGCATGGCTCATGTTTGGGACTTAGGAATTTTTTGCTTAAGGTTTATTCCTGCCTTATCTCAATAAAACATTGTGGTGTAATGTTTTCGTTCTACTTAATCTCTATTTGTATAGCTTCTATATCCCTTGCTTGCAACCTGATGTATATATTTCTGCGAAGTGGTGGCTCAGTTATTTTCCTTTTTTGAATTCCAATGCAATTTTAGTACTGGCGTGGGAAGGTTACATGTTAGTCACAAGTGCAGATGGCTAGCTTATCACTTAAATCAATATAATGACACACTGTTATTTTAGACGGAAAACTTTTGTCAGAAATGTAAAGCACGCACTTCCCTGTATGTGACAATACCGAAATAATAACTGAATCATCCTTCACCCTTTACATTACTTCCCATGTTGTCACAGTTATGTCTACAACTTTACATAAATTTCTGATATTTTCCTCATTTCATAGGTTTGGGTCCATAGAAACAATCGTGACAAAAAAATATCTTTAGATTAGTGTAGTTTGGTATAGTGGGACATCTGTCATGAGAATAAGAGTTGTGATGCAGCTGATGCCATTTCCAAACTATAACAATACAATGATTTTGAGCAATAGTGAGGAAGAGATGGCCGTTATAAGTTTCAACTTCAAAACTTTGGCAGAAAATGGGAATTTAAGTGACTCTAAGTATCTTATTTTATAAAACCCCATCTCTCTTTCTTATACTAAAATATCTAGTTGTTGTAGATTATGATAATCTACAACCCTAAAATTCATAATAATTTCCACTTGAAACTAATTGAATATAATAGGTAGTAAAGTGAAGGACCAAAAACTAATTGAATATAATAGGTAGTAAAGTGAAGGAAAGCTCAGGGTTCTCTGTACCCACTTCTTTTCACGTCCACACCGTAGGGTGGGATACCTGGGAAAATAAACACTGACTGTCGACTGAAATCTCAGATGTGTGGATTGTTCAAGGTCAGGCATTATATAGGAATGAATTTGTTTTCAAACCCTAAATCTGGGGTTATATTGTAAATCTGGGCGATTTCTGATCTAAAATACCCTTCAAACCATAAATTGAGGGTGAATGCAACTGTTCGATTTACAAGTAAAAATTGAGGAGATGCAACTGTTCCATTTCTGTAAATCGGGGACGATTAGCACCTCCATTTCTGTAAATTGGGGGCTATGGAACTCTGATTGGAGTTTTCAACTAGATTTTGAGGGCGGATTTTGTATTTTTGGCTTCTCCCTGGGTGGGCTAACTATGTTCTATATAAACGAATTAAAATAAAAAGTGTGCTAATAATACAAAATCCTCTTTTTTACAAAAATTTCGACCTTTAATTTCGAACCTCGGCTAAGTTTCGCTCTTAAATTTTCCTATAGTTCTAATCCATGTATTATTCCAGCAAAGAAGATATTTATCAATTCTGTGTTTGTAAACTTCATCGCATGGGTATATTAAGGATTTATAAAAAAATTTAAAAAAATGTATATTAAAGATTTATAAAAAAATAAAAAATAAATGCATGTACAAATACATAAATGGATAACACAATGAAAAGGAACACTAGCTCCTTATACAAAGTGTATAATTATACATAATCATTATATGAAGAAAATAAAATCATCCAAATTCAAATATAAGAAAATATTTATCCAAGCAATTGGTTGTGTACAAGTAATTTTCCACCTAATCAGTGGCACTTTGTCGAGCATATACTCTTTCTACTAAGAGGCCATCTCCAATTTGGGTTATGAGGCCATTGGTGCAAAGGAAACACCTACAGGGTTCTCTCTCTCAAACCACAATCTTTTCTCGTCTAAATGCTTAGCCAGATTATCATCCAGAGCTCTACATAAACCTCACTCAACCATCATAGTTATGGCATTCCTTCAAATTACCACACACAATAGAAGGAAGGCATTTACATTCATAGATCTACATTTGCCTTTTTTAAATCCAACCCTTAAACTGTTTACCAATGTGGGCATTAAGAGTCCAATCTACTCTATGCTATTGGAGAAGCTCTTGTAGCATTAGTTTGTGGCTTCTCAAGCATTTGTGAGCAACAAAACTCAATGGATACAGGTTCCTAGATTTCCCAACCTTTATGCTTACCCACAACCATCTCTTTTCCCTAAAATATGCAATTCACCTTCCAAGTTCAAATTTCTGAATAATGCAGAGTCGCATAATGATAATGGTGATGGAGAGAACACAAGAAAGCTCAACATAGTGTAAATATCTATGATAGAATGAGTGGTAGACTCCAAAGGATATGAGAAAAGACGAAAATAAAACTAACATAACTTCTGACCATTGAACAAAGGACTCTTACAACTATCATTGAAGTACATTCATCCGAGGATTCCATAAATGCATGAAAGGACCTTCCGCACCAACCTCACACATGCATTCAATGATTGGATTTAATAGTCAAAATGAAGTAATTGGATCATTCAAGGCACACAACAACAATTGGATGAGTTCTAAGGTTGACACTTGAAAATAGAGGATTTAATCTCCCATAGGCCCCCCTTTCCTCTTCCCCTATATTGGAATCATAGACTCTATTGTGCTCTTTACACAACCGTCTTGAACCATTTTATTTTTTTCGAGCTTAATATTTACATAGCATTCGATTTAGCATGACAAGTGAACCATATGGTCCATATAGAAATATTTGAAATATACATGCCTAGACATTCTCTAGTTGGGCCTTGTCCTTGAGCTTCATACTAGGAATCCATACTAGCATATTTACATCATTTACATAATTTTGATTTAATACATTCCAAGCCAAAACTAAGGGTATTGCAATATGTAGGATGCATCGATCTCTATTACACCCTGGTAAAAGAGTAAGTTAAAACGCACCAAATTTTTGTTACAGCTATTCAAGATGATGACAAAAGCTAGTGAGAGCATTCATCTACCCCTAAAGTTCCATGAGGGAGGAAGCCAAAAGGAACATATTCTTTTTAAACATGAATATGGAAATGAAGATATGATGTAGGATGCAACCTTCATTTCCAAAAGTGTTCTCCCTAATATATGTCTTTAGCCTTTTCATGTGAAGAGCCATCCTACAATTGTGTCATAGAGCCTAAAAACAATAACACTGAGAGAATTAAGGTGAAAAGTGTCTTCCAATCTTTGGAATAGGGATACCCTCAAGACTAAGTCAAAATCCTTCTAAAAATATAGAAAACAACAAAAGACTTTGGAATACCAGTGACTAACATCCTTAGTAGTAGAACAAAGTTGGAAGATGTGATCCATCATCTAATAGTTGTTCTAAAACCTTGCTTTCCATACAATTTATGAATATCCCTATTTGAATATCCATGTATCCAAAATCATGGAATAAACTTTAGCAAAGGTATGCCCAATCATGATTGTCCTATATTCATTGAATGTTAACTATTGCTCAAAATACAAATTAAGTTGATAGCTTGTCGTGACCAAGTTTGAGAGAAGCACCAATGTTGTAAACATTTGAAGCAAGGTTAAGACAAGACTAGACAAAGAAAGAATGGCAAAATTGAAAATAAGAGAAATGAGAAAAGTGAATATAAAATTGTAAAAAAAAATGGTAAAACATTTAAATGCCAAGTGCCTTCTCTTAATTATGAGAAAAAGCATTTGGACAATTTAAAACTTGAGGCAAAAGCACATGTTTGTACAAAAGTATAGTAAGCAATTTATGTAACTACAAATAAAATAACAAGCATGCAAGAGGATGAAGAAAGTGTTGCAACAAGATATTCAAGATATTATAATGGGCTACGGACAAGATGAGGTGGAAAAAGAAAAAAAGGATAATGAAACATTAGCTTAAGAAAATCATTCAGAATTTATTCTTTAGTAAGAAAAATAAAAATGCCTTAGACTGTTCACTAAATCCCAAAGTGACTAAATAAAGAAACTCTTACTCAAGAGAATTATCAATTTACTATTGAATATGAAGTAGGAGAAAAATAGATGTTGCAACTAACTTTGATAATGAAAATAAGGACAATGCAAAATCTTACAATGGAAGCCTGATCATTCCAAAATCCATTGTAAGTGTCAACACAAAAAGTGCAAGGTATTATTGATAGAAATTCTATGAACAATATGGTAAGTACAAAACTGTTACAAGATTATATCTCATATGTATTCCAAATCCATTTGTGGAAGTATTATTGATAGAAATTCTATGAACAATATGGTAAGTACAAAAATGTTATAAGATTATATCTCATATATATTCCAAAACCATTTTTGGAAAAAAACTGCTTCTAGTAAATCTTTTACAACTTTTAACAACAATTTTAGCACAACCAAAAACATTTTCAAAGACTATTTTATAATTATGCACATTTTCTCAAAATTTTGCATCTCTTAACAACAATTTCAATTTCAGCATAATTAAAAACCTTTCAAAGACTATTTATTGGTAGATGCCTTTGTTTATTGAATAATACAGAATGCATTCTAATTGATAATTGATTAAGAAATGCATAAGTAGGTTGGGGAGCTGAAGTGAAATCCAATCAAATTAACAGATATCATAAAATCAGAATAGTCATAAAGGTTTATACTTAAAAACCTGGCTTTCAATACCTTAACGGGGTATCCTTCCCAAAGTTTCTTGTCCTACAAAAACAAGTTTCTTATTTGGACAAATATCATAAAATCAGAATAGTCAAAAAGGTTTATACTTAAAAACCGGGCTTTCAATATCTGAACTCCTATCCTTCCCAAAGTTTCTTGTCCTACAAAACAAGTTTCTTGTTTTGTACTAGTCGTACAAAACCTCTATTAAATTACAAAAATGTAGCTTTCATAACACAGATTAAAATGTTTGGTAAATGTAAAAATTCTACATTTGTTTGAACCCACCACTTTTAAACCACTTCCGAAATCCTACATTTGGTAATGTAGCTTAATCTAAACCACTTCTGAAATCCTACAGCTTAATCTAAACCACATATTAAAAATATTAAATGTAGCTTAATCTAAATCAATTCTGAAATCCACATCATATTACCCAGCGCCATCAATGATTATGGCTTAATCTAAACCAGTTCTGAAATCCACATCATATTACCCAGCGCCATCAATGATTATGGCTTAATCTAAACCACTTTTGAAATCCACATCATATTACCGAGCGTCATCAGCTTCTTAATACATCTGCAAAAACATATCTGAAATTGCAATGGCTGAAGTTGTTTTCTCAAAGCTTTGCTTACTTAGAGTGTTACGACTAAATATAAGTTTTCAATTAAAATAAAATAAAATAAATAGAATACAAAGTAAGTTTCAAGAAAAGAAAAATCTAAATAAAAAGTAAGAATGTAAGGCAAAGGCTGGCACCTTAATCAACCTTCATGTCTGGCGTCGGTTCAAAGGCCACTGAAATCTCCCAGCCGTCCCCAATGGTGTCTAAAGGTCGGCTGAGAAGCCAAGTCCATGTATTTTCAGTGACATTGTAAGCAAGGATCTCTTTCACCTTCCTTCCTTCAAAGACTATGAAGCATATGCTATCCCCCGCTCCTACGCAACATTGATTCCAGTCAACAAAAAACCTGCATAATCTCTTTCGCCCATTCATAGAAAATCTCTCAAGATTGGAAGGAGTCATTCTCTCAAGATTGGAAGGAGTCATTCTTGCAATCTCCTTCCACCAAGACGACGATGAAGAGGAGCTGCCCTTCTCCAACTCCCATATGATAACCTCCAAAAGCTGCTCACTGTTTCCTAATATGTGCGCCGCGACAAGAACCCGTGACGCGCAAGTCATCAGGTGAGGCATCATGTATTTGCCGTCAGCTATCTCAGGCAATGGCCTAAAGATGGAAGTCCCCTCTCCAATGTTGTAACCCACAACGGTACGCCGCCCAGAAATGATCGCCCAACAGTAGAAGTAGCCGTTGCAAAAAACTAGCTGGCTCCCCACACCATTCACATTTTCTCCAGGAGTTGTCAACGGAGTTGCAATTCTCCAGGAGTTGTCAACGGAATCGTATATTTCGACTCTAAGTTCAGGCGAAAGACTTTGTTTTGTCGTGCCCATCACCACGACTTTGTATGCGTCTCCACTGTCACTCATGATGCCCGCGTTATAGATGACGTCCAATGACGAAACGGGAAGTTCTACAGAAGTTCTTGTGAGAGGATTGCAAACAACAAATGCCACGATATCAGGAATAGGGCGTAACAGGAAGAGGCCAGCTGCGGATCCGTGGAACGCTGACTTTTGTCGGAGGAGAGACAGGGAGGCAGCCGAGGTCTCCTTCCAGGTCTGATCGAAGAAGCAGGAAGCCAATGATCTGGGGGCTTGCACAACGACCCAGGTATTCTCCACCCATTCATATGATCTGCTGTGTATGACAGTTACCAGCCATGGGTCCCTGTTAGAGGGTTTCTTAACCCATTTATTTGTTAAGAATTCTCTTGACGATAGAAGGACATTCCATTCTTTGGACACGCTGCGAAATCTACATACAGACTCTATTGGCAGCCAAGCCCATATTTCCTCCATCAGATTCACATGCAACATCGACAAATCACAACACTTCTTCATGTCACCCATTTTACTTAACCTTTATTGAACAGAACCTAAGAGAAGATGAAAGATGATGACAGTGAACAATGGCTCCCACACAAAGTTCACAAATATCTTCTAATCCAAAACCCCAAAACCTATTTATATAGGAGTTTGTCCACTCTCTATGTTAAATAGCCGATCTAGGGTATGTACATCTCTAAACAAACTAGGTCTCAAAGTCTTACAAATGTAACCTTAACAATATATTATTATTATTATTATTATTATTATTTTGCAATCCAATACTATTGTGTCCAAAACCTAATTCTTTAAGTGAAATTAGTTTACAATGGACCAAAAATCTATTCATCACAATCAAAACCCAAGAACTGCTATATACATTTTGTGGAAAATAAAATAAAAAACAATATTTTAAATACTCTCTTAATAAAATTTGAAAAGAAAAATATTAATATATACATAAAATCCAAAACTTGAAAAGCAGTTTATATAGTTTATAGAGGAGTTTGTCCACTCTCTATGTCAAATCCTATGGCTTAGGGTATATACACCTTTGGTCAAAGGAGGTCCCAAAGTTCTATGATTGTCACCTTAAAAATATATTATTATTATTATTATTATTGCATTCAAAACCTAATTCTTTGAGTGGAATTAGTTTACAATGGACCAAAACCAATTCGTCACCAAATAAACCAAAAAGCCAAAAAGCTAAGAGGGACTATGTAAATTTTGTGGAAAATAAAATAACAAAAATATTTTAAACACTCTCTTAATAAAATTTGAAAAACAATATTAATATATACATTATAATATGTTGAATATATGTTGACTAAATTTCACTTATGACCCTAATGATCTAATTTAAATGCCATATATTACATAACCTTAATAATATTTGTGAAACACATTGGTTGGAGTGGACATCCCTAGGTGTACCACATCTTGGGTCATTGTTTACATCATAAATTACCTTAACATTTATTTGTACCCCTATGGGCATGACCTCATACAATGAGTGCTAAGTGGACTATTAAAGAACCATGAGAAATTAGTTAGCTGTAATTATACTCATGGGTTATGGGCTATTGGTCATAAACTAATGTCTAACTCTATTTTGATAATCCCAAAAATAATTTATCATATGTAATTGTTGGGAATGTTATATCTCTTCACATGGTGGCTGCATGTACAACACGATCCCTGCGCCAGGCGCGTCCAGAGCGGGGGGTTAGAGGGGGGGGGGGGGGTAGCCCGACAGGGCCCACCCCCTTCGTTTCGGACCGTTAGGCCCCCGGAGTCCGCGTGGAGCACAAAAATTTTTGGGTTGCTTTTTTCTTTTTCGCGATTTCGACCCATTGTACTCTATCTAATCCCGGTAAAAGGGATTAGGGTTGTAACCTAATTTCGGGTAAACGAATTAGGGTTTTAGATGCTGCGGAATACCATATATTGTAAACATATAATGAAAAGGAGCTGTGCGGCTCTAATTTTTGTTGGTTTTTCCTGGTTAAGGGTTTCCAGGTGAAAATCTCTGTGTTATGTGAGTGCCATTGTGTATTTTCTGTTAATGCTTAAGAATCAATATAAGTTTGTACTTCACTATTAAGGTTTAAAAACTTACAATAATCCCCTAAGTACTTAAATAATGAGCATATCCATATATATCAATTTAACAAAGAAAGCATAAGTAAAAATTATTGTGAAGAAATGTTAGGATCCACATAGGAGCCAATAGTAAAAAGAAGGTGAAAAAACCAACATGGAATATTATCTACAAATTTAAGGGAAAATAATTCATTATATAACACTCCAAAAAAGTGAGGGTAAGATAGTGAGGTAGGTGCAAGTATTGGAAGGGGGGGGGAGGGGGAGGGGGAGGGGGAGGGGGGTCATTCATGACCTCGATGAAAGAACAAATATTGAGTATGCTTTGGGTCATGGCATGACCACAAATAATGAGTTGGAAAACTTTACATCACTAAGGGGAGTCTCTTTAGCCAAAAGCAATGGAGTTAGTAAAGTCACAATAATTTGAGACTTTCTGCTTATTATAAGAGCTCTTCATTGTTGGAGATTCTTTTCTAGCCTTCCTCTTGCTAGATGTTGATGTATATGTAACTTCGGAGTGTATTTCATATATGTATATTGTACTCCTATAGAGATGGTATTATTCCTCTATACGGAAGTGTTTGTATTCCTATAGAGATGTTATTATTCCTCTATACGGAAGTGTCGTCATTTATATTGTAAGTGTCGTAACTTATACTTGATGGGTTATTAGACCACCTTGTTGGCGTCGGCCCTATATAAGTCATGTGGGTTGAAGGGTTATTAGATCACCCTATTGGGGTCGGCCATGTGGGTCAAAGGGTTATTAGACCACCCTATTGGGTGTCGGCCTAGTTAGCATTATGTTATGTGGTTAAGTTAAGGCCGCCTAGTAAAGGTTATTAGTAAAGTCAAGTCAAGTATAAATAGAGTGCAGGAGGCACTCTATTTGATCATTCTATTCTCTCTCACACACTCGTGAGAGTGGCACACTTGTGGAAGAGGAGAAGTTGCTGCTAGGAGATGTCTATCTCTTATGCTTGGGTTGTATCATTGCTCTATCTATCTCTGAGGAAGTTATTGGGGTTTTTCACCTTTATGGTTTTCCCCAAGTAAACTCTGTGTCTCTTGTGTGCTTGCATTTTTGTGTCCATGATTGATATGTTGTAGATATGCTCTGATACCATGTTAATTTTTCAGATTTTACTTCAATCTCATCTAGGATCTTAATTGAGAGAACAACAATCCACTTGATTTGTAGGAACTGGATCTAGAGCTGGATTAGGGTTAATCCTAAAAGAGAATGGATTGGTCACCTGCATAAGTGAAGAAGTTCCTATTTCAGAGGGAGATGAGGCTAAGGCCTTACATAAGAATATTACAAGCAATCTCGACAGGTATGACTTATCCAGGTATGTTTCGAGATTTGTTCATGATTAAGTTTATGGTATGTTTGTCTTCATGTTATTACGGTTAGTACAATCTTGATTAAATTTAGACTTGTCAAAATTATGAATGCATGATAGAAGATATTCATTGATTAGGGTGTTGACACTTATGATTGTACTAATGCATTATGGTGTTGTATGAGGTTTATGTTGTCCGCTAACATGAAAGGTACACCAAAAAAGACAAATCATGTTCTAGTTCAAGAATATATGATCATGATGACATGAAGACAAAGATTCATCCATTGTCATGGATCACTTAGAAGATCTATTTACGAGGTATGTATAAATTGGTTCTATAATGGTTAACCTATGAGATATGCAGGTTACTAGCACAAGTCATTGAAGAGAACAAGAAGACATCATGTGGGTATGTTACACATAAATAGCTAACATACCAATCCAGGTATGTTTTTCCTATATCAAGTTAGAATTCTACCTTGTGTTAGTATCCCTTATATAAGTGTACTTGGTATGATTGGTTATGTTTATTCATAAAGTTAGAAATGTAAGTAATCAAGGGTTTATGCATTTTATGTCTCTCATCTTGATTGATGATTTAACTAACCAGAAGAGTCCTATGATCAAATAAGAATATGCATGAATAAAAGAAGACTTCCCTAAAAACTTGAATACTAATGTTTATTATCTGTGTTTGAAATGATCATGACTATACATGTTTAAGATTATTGTGTTTTGATAGTATCAAGATTATACTAATGAATGTGTGATTATGTATGAGACCTCGAGGATAACACAATGATGATACTAATAAGCATGCATAGTGATGGATATAAGTTCAAGGACATGTAATCCAGGAAGCAAAGATCAAGAGGGAGCACACTCTAGTTGTTCCTGTAAGGAAGCAAAGATCAAGAGGGAGCACACTCCAGTTGTTCCTGCAAGGAAGCAAAGATTAAAAGGGAGCACACTCCAGTTGTTCCTGCAAGGAAGCAAAGATTAAAAGGGAGCACACTCCAGTTGTTCCTGCAAGGAAGCAAAGATCAAGAAGGAGCACACTTCAATAGTTTCTGCATGGATGCAGATATTCAGAGGGAGTTGACCACTTCTAACAATCCACATCAGTATGGAGTTGCAGAAAAGAAGCAAAGACTGAGAGGGAGTCAACCCAACAAACAAACAAAGATAAGTATTTGAATTATCATTCCTTGCATATTTTATTGTTTAAATAATACTATTCAATAATGTATATACTGATTTTCCTAGAATTAGGTTGTGTATTATGCATATTAAAATAGTTGCATTGATGAATAGTATACTACTAATATACATGGGTAAGTGGCCTATGGCACTGTACAACGTTCCATTGCTACTTATCTAGAATGAAACCTCTTTGCTGACATGTTGGGAGTTGTGCACACTCTTAACAATGTTCTGGTAGAGATTGGAAGGCATCTATAAAGTTACGGGATATGGATAAGTGTTGTATTGAAGCATTAGCTAAGATAATTGCATGACTGTATGACATATTTCTTTATGTGTAAGAATTTTTTCTTAAAACTATGAGATGTTTTCTAATCATGCAATTTAACTTGTTGTGTAGGAAAGATCGTATACCATCACCTACAAAAGAAGGACTACAACATTTGTTCAGCAACAAAGTTATCTATTGAAAATATTGAAGATATTGAAGTTCCCAGGATCTGGGAAGAATGCCATGATCAAGGAGTACCAGTTGATCATGAAGATGTTTGGGATGCAGTCCCAAGACCTGAAGGGGAGTTTGTAGTGACTTCCAAGAGGATCTACAAGATCAAGCATGCTGCAGGTGGTATCATAGAGACTTTTGCTCCTGTAGCCAGATACACTTCCACTAGATCTGTACTTGCTTTGACTGGGGTGATGAAAGGGAAGATACACCAGATGGATTTCAAGACAGCTTTCTTGAATGGTGTAGTTGAAGAAGAAGTGTATGTGGAGCAACCACTTGGTTCTGAGACACATATGTGTAGAACTTGGTATGGTAGGATAGACAGCTTTCTATCCAGTTTGGGCTTTACAAACAGTAAAGCGGATTCCAACCTTTACTACAAGGTTGAGGAAGGCAATCCAGTGGTACTACTTTTGTATATGGATGACCTGTTTATTACAGGTGAAGATAGATTGATTGCCGACACGCAGCGAAAGCTTGCTGCTGAGTTCGAAATGAAAAACTTGTGGATGATGCACTATTTTCTAAGTATGGAGGTGTGGCAGAGTGCAGATGGAATCTTCCTTGGACAAGGGAAGTATGCAGTAGAGATCCTGAAGAGGTTCGGGATGATGGCCTGCAAGGCCATGGCCACACCTATGGAATGAAACCTAAAGCTTCTGTGTGATGCTTCATCTAAGTCGGTTGATATCACTATGTATCGTCAGATGATTGGGTCCTTGATGTACCTGACGAACACGAGACCAGATATTTTCTTTGCAGTGAACACATTGAGCCAGTTCCTGACAGATCCGAGGAGTGTTCACCTGATTGCTGTAAAGCATATTCTGAGGTACCTGAAGGGTACAGTTGATTATGGGCTCAAGTATGAAGCGAATCAAAAGTTTGACCTGCAGGGTTATGTTGATTCAGATTGAGCAGGCAGTGCTGTAGATAGGAAGAGCACTTCTGGGTGCTACTTCAGTATGGATCAGGTGCAATCTCTTGGTTTAGCAGGAAGCAATCCTGCGTAGCACTGAGTACAGCCGAGGCAGAGTATGTTGCAGCCTGTTCGGCTAGTTGTGAGGCAGTATGGATTCGGAAGCTATTATCTGAGTTATTTGATCTCCCGCTGGAGGCTACTGGTATCTTTTGTGATAACCAGAGTTGTGTGAAGCTATCTGAGAACCCGGTGTTCCACGACAGGTCAAAACACATAGAGATGAAATATCACCATATCAAGGATATGGTGCATAAAGGAGCAGTGAAGCTCCTGTATGTTGTGACGGATGAGCAGATTGCAGATGTAATGACGAAGCCACTAGCCAGAGTGAAGTTCGAGTACTTCAGAGAGAGGCTTGGTGTTCTTCAGATTGATGACACTTCGAGGAATAAGTGATGGCGACATTTGCTGAAGCCATTCCAAGCATGTTGGAAGGAGGATCCTTCACATGGTTGTGGATGTAAGCGCTGGATTATGAGCATCAGGATGATGCTCCAATTACTGCTCTATATGCATCATGTTGGATGCTGGATATGACCAGTTGGATCATTTATATGTATGTATGTACGCATCATGTTGATGCTGGATATGATCAGGTAGATCATGTATTTGTATATGTATCAGGTGGATACTTGTATGATCAGTGTGATCCTGTACTTATGTATGTATCAGGTGGATACTTGTATGATCAGTGTGATCATGTACTTATGTATATCAGATGGATGCATTGTATGATTAGGTGGATCATGTATGATATGTATCAGGTAGATACTGTGTACGCATCAAATGGATATATTGTTTGATCAGGGTGATCACAAATGATGAGCTTCAAGATGTTGCTCCAAATGATATGCATCAGGTTGATGTTATGATGATCGGGATGATCACAGATGACGTGCTTCAGGATTTCGCTCTAGATGATACGCATCAGGTTGATGCTATGATGATGATCAGATTGATCATGTGATGATGTACATCAGGATGATGTATGGTGAGTATCGGTTTGATACTCTATGGCCGTGGACAGGTTGTGTAGGTAGCATAGAAAAGATCCTGGGAGATCCTATAGTCTATGCTAGGATGCTCTTTCGAGGTTTTGCTATAGGTAGCATAGAAAAGATCCTTTAAAAATCGGACAGGTAGAGCAGTGTGCTCATAACATCCTGGGTTGCTCTATCGAGATCCTATAGTTTGAGCTAGGATGCTCTGAGTAGGATTTGCTATAGTTTCGCATAGAAAAGATCCTTTAAAAAACAGACAGGTAGAGTAGTGTGCTCGTAACATCCTGGGTTTCTCTATCGAGATCCTATAGTTTGCGCTAGGATGCTCTGAGTAGGTTTTGCAAAAGTTCACATAGAAAATATCCTTTAAAATCTGGACAGGTAGAGCGGTGTGCTCGTAAAATCCTGGGATGCTCTATCGAGATCCAGACAGGTAGAGCAGTTTGCTCGTAACATCCTGGGATGCTCTGAGTAGGTTTTGTGAAGGTCAACATGTAAAAGAACCTATAGTTTGTGCTAGGTTTTGTTGATGCACGTAATCAGTCCTGGGATCCACAGTATGGCCATTGATGATGAAGACCTGTAGGTGGTGGGCCTACATCTAGCATGAAAAAGGGTTGGATCTGTATAACTTCCTATGACGAGTAGATTCAGAGATTGATTGAGATAGCAGCAGCAGTGACGATGACGATGACTCAATGACAATTATCTAGTGATGATGATCCAAAGAAGAATACTTGTGCTAGAAGACCTGTGTCGAGAAATACCTTCCTAGTTAAGAGGGAGTGTTGATGTATATGTAACTTCAGAATGTATTTCATATATGTATATTGTACTCCTATAGAGATGGTATTATTCCTATATACGGAAGTGTTTGTATTCCTATAGAGATGTTATTATGGGATCTCAATAAATAAAGGCATCACTAGAATAAATCCCGAAGGTGGGGAGGAAGGGAAGTGGGAAAGTCAATTCCATGTCTTCCCTTCCATAAATGTCATTAAGTTAATATCATTGCATCTCAACATGTAATCAACAAGGGAAATTTTAGGGGTGAAATGTTGAAGAATGTAACTTCAGAAGATATTCTTATTTGTATTCTTTGTAATATTTGTATCATTTGTATTGTACACCCTACAAGGATTATTATTGATGTAATTGACCATGTAAAATTCATTTAAATATTTAATGTAAACCCTAACTATTATGTTGGCCTTGAAATATCTATAAACGAATATTTTATTGGAAACTGTACATGTTGTCCTCGTTAGGTCATTCAAGCCAACCTTGTTTAGTAAAAAGGTCAAGGCACTATAAAAATAAAGGTCAAGGATAATAAAGCTATGTTGTTTAGTGATTATTGAACTTCTAGGTTTATAAGACGATAAGAGCGTCAAGGTAAAAAAATAAACATTTCGCCTCTCTTTTCTGTAAGATTTGGTTAGGTAAGTTATAAATCCCATCGTTACTTTTAACCCTGTGAGTTGAGAATGCTTTTTTGGGTTAATATTTTGAAATTGGTCTAACAATTGGCACTAAAGTGGATGCAGATTGCTCCTAGTTTTGCACCTAGAAAAAAAGACACAAGAAGAATTTAAATATAACTGATTTTGGATGCTAAAGTGGACACAATTTGAGTACACTTTAGCGCCATTCCAATATAATGCACCTAGTTTTGCACCTAGAAACCTAGCACAAGGAAAATTTAAATGTAACTAATTTGGGATGTTAAAGTGGATGGAATTTGCATCCACTTTAGTGTCATCCTAATATAATGCGCCTAGTTTTGCACCTATACAACCTAGCATAAGGAAAATATAAATGTAATTGTTTTGGGATGCTAAAGTGGACACAATTTACATCCACTTTATCATCATCCTAATAGGATGTGCCTCATTTTGCACCTAGACAATAAGGATAATTTAATTGTAATTGATTTGGGATGCTACTCTAGGTGCTAAGTTCACCTAGTTTGGAACCCAAATGGTAACCATATCCCATATGCTTTAAATGATGATGATGCTGATGACCTAGATGGTGATGATGATGACCTAGATATTGATGATGAACTAGATGACAATGATGGTGATGATGTTGTCATTGGAAATGATGATGATGATGAACTAGATGACAATGATGGCAATGATGTTGTCATTGGAAATGATAATAATTATGATGATCATCATCATCATTTCCATTGTCATCATGATCATCACTATACACATAGTCGTCATCATCATTGCTATAATTATCATGATGATTATTATATCATCATCGTCATCATTTCCATCATGATCGTGATGATTACTATATTCATCATCAACCTCATCATTGTTATGATCATCATCAAAACAATCATGGCCCATGAGCCTAATTATAAGAAAGATTTGGGGCCTAAGTGAATGATTTATGTCCCCAAAAATTGCCCAATACATGATACAAATTCATGTTGTTCCAAACCTCAAAATGTTGCCCACATCATAGGCATAGGCTAAATTTGTAATCTACATGGTCTATGTAGGAGTATGGAACCTAGGGAATAACCATGATTCCTTGAAGCAATTGTTAAGGATTTCATTATTGTTATCATCGTCATTGTCGTCATCATACATGCATGCATGCAAAATCATGATTGCATGCAAAATGAATGCATCACTGAAAATGCAAAAATGCAAAATGTTGTTAGGACTAGGATGGAGTATAGCAATATCCCAACAGAACTTGATATTCACATGGTGCAAATTATACACGTGGGTTTCCATATGGGAAAATAAATGAGATCTAAAATCCTGATCTAGCGTGCCAAATGAATAGATAAAATATGTCATACTTGAAGTAATGAATAGAGCTAAAATATATGTGCTTATTTGAGCATAGTCGCTGTATTTTTTATATTATTATATTTTTTTAACTTAAAATCAATAGTATATCTTCATAAATAACCTCACCCCTCCTAGAGCATAACAACCTACTTTCTACTGGAGGTGGTCACTACTGGAGCCAACCTTCAATCTTTTAGATGATAGTTTCAACATTTAGATATCTAGATGTATTATTATTGGATTATTAAGAATATTACAAGTGGATGTTCACTTCATAAGCAACTTAAAGAATAATTTAGTAAATTGATTGGAAACATAGTTAAATTACTTATAGGAAAGAAAATTTGAATCCCATGTTAGTTACATTTTATTATAATGATCTTTGAAGATGTTAATTAAAAAAAAGATATTTAAGTTTCACCATTTTACATATCTAGTTAAATAAGTGGCAACCCTTTAGCAAATTAATGTAATAGAAGAGTATTTGAATGATACAAATATTAAGAATAATATGAAGTGAACAAAAAGACATGAGATCCTATAATCTAGAACTTGACTCATATTTTTAAGGATGTATATTAGTTATGCATCCACTAGATACAATATGTTGAATTGAGATTAGGTTGGGAGTATTTACTAGGTGAGGCAATCATATGCTATTTAGGAAAGCATGTTTATGGTTTCATCTCACCATTATGATGATATAATATTGTCCAATGGTCTATGGTTTTTGTATATGGTCTTATTGCATAATGATTTCATGGTATGATTTAATAGCGAGTGATACTTAGTTATGTAGCTTATTTATTTCATGAGGATGGAATGTGAAACTTAGTTGATACTTATTGTTCATATCGATACTCAACGTGGTGCTTATTTGTGTAATATATTGTTAATGCATGAAGGATTCTCATGACATATTACTTTAGTAAGATGCTTAATGCTTTCCTAATAATATAATGGTGTGTTATTTTTTGTTGGATACTATGTTTTCTCATCATATGGCATGGATTATATTGATCATGATGATGACATTATATTGTTTTATCACATATAATGGGTTAATTGATGATGATAAGCTTTTGTTTCATTATATGCTTGGATTAACTTGATCCTATTGTTGTATTTCCACACATAATATGGATAAAATGATCATGATCATATTATTATGTTGATTAATCACATACTTTGTATTGATTGAGCATGGTAGCAATTATTTTGATCTTCATTAATATGACATAACTAATGAATGAATGAGTATTATGGATGCTCTATTTCATACTATGGATTGGATTGGGATTATTGTGATGCCATTATGGAAATGATTTATGATTCAGTATGAAATATGTTTTATGAAGTTAATAATGATAACCTCACTATGATAGCTAGATGTTAAAATTATGTTTCATGATGCCATGTAGTAGAATGTGGTGCCTTCACATTCATCGTGATGATGATGTGTTTTCATATTGAGATATAGTAGCATGCGGTTCGCCATCTTCAATATGTTGATGTATGTTTATGTGACAACATATGATAGCATGATGATGTTGATAGTATATGATCACTAAATGTTATATTCATGACTAATGCTATGATGACATGATGAGAGGAAGTGTTACAGGAATGCCACTTTGGGATTTCAAGGCCGATTCATTATAGAATCCACGATATCATGGGAACCCATAGCCACAAGGGAGTTATGGGATGGGAAATAAACTCACTCAGTATTACCTTGCAAGTATTTCCTTACTTTATACGGTTTCTAAAATTCCATGGCTTGAGGCATCTCAACAAGACGAGATATATGGAGAAGGACTTTTGATGCCTAGGGTTGATTTTCTGTGAGGGAGTTGAGGAGGAAGTTAGAGCCAACCTTTTGAGATGCCTTGCATACATATGTTAATGTACGTGACCATATATTTCATGTCCCTGGTCACCTCGGTACTCTTTAGAGTGATGGGAGAACAACCTACTACTTTTTTTTCTTCGAAAACTTATCCGCAACACTACTATTTTTTCTCATCTGGAATTCCTTGGTCCACAATCCGCAATACGCATTGATCTCTAGTACGAAATTCGCATTCTGCGGGCCCCAATTGGAAGTCGGAAGTCAAACCACAAATAATAACTTCATCGATTACACCTCTGACTTCCGCATTCCACAATCCATAGTGCGGGAATCGGAAGTTAGAATGCCAATCTGCAATCCGCCTTGCGGGGTTCGGAAGTCAGAATCCACAAATGCACAGCGCCGAAGGAGTGCGCCTCTGACATCCACAACCTGCAATCTGTAGTGCGGAAATTGGAAATCGTAGCACCCAATACACAACACCGAAAACCACGTCTCTGACTTCCACAATACGCAATCTGTAATGCGGAAGTCGGAACTCGAAACATCAATTTCACCACCTCTCCGAATTACCTCTCCAACTTTCTCAATCTGCAATGCAAAACTTGGAAGTCAGAACTCCAACTTCGCCACCTGGTAAAATTACCTCCCCGACTTCCGTAATCCGCAATCTGCCTTGCGGAACTCGGAAGTCGGGACTCCAACTTTACAAATCCGACAATTTTACCTTTCTGACATCCGCAATCCATAGTCCGTATGCGGAACTCAGAAATTATTCACAGCCACGTAGAATATGCCCTTCTAACTTCCGCAATCCACAATCCGCATGCGGGTTCGGAAAGTCGGAAGCCCCACTGCACAACTTCTCGAGCCCATAACTTCTTCATCTTAAGTCCAATTTGGGAAAATCCGGTAGCGTTGGAAAGCTATTGGGGATAATTATGCAGCTACAGGATATTCATCCATAGTTGAGAATATTGATATTATCTTTTTTCCACCCCAGATAATGGCCTCCAACCTCATCCATCCCTCTTTACCAACCTGCAAGGAGCTCTACTTCACTCTGCTATGTCCTCTCCCCTTCCTCTGATCCACAGAAGGGTAATGAACACCACAGGGGGCTGTCTATTCTTTCCCCATAGCCATGACTGAAGTATGCTACACCTTCTCGCCTTGCACTTATTCCTATTCATCAAAGAACCATTCAAATACTTAGCCCTATTCATCAAGGGACAATTCAAAGGAATTAGACCAATGGAAATGCAAATGTGCAGAAGCATACTCAATAACTACAACTGAAGGAAGCATCATCCACACAAAATGTATCATGCAATCATCAAGTCAATAGCATGCACAATAGAATTAAACATAATGCATAGGCATTCATCCCTATTGCTCAGTTGGATTGATCTATGCATTCTAACATCACAAACACACATGCAAAGATGTAAAATGACATGATTCAAGGCACAAGGAACACTTATCTTTTTATTGAAATCCCCAAGCAAATTGGCTATGTTCTGCAACGTACCAACCCAACCATAGGTCTCTTCCCAACCTGTAGTATTTCAACACTCAGAGACCACCCACAAGATGGGGCTATATATCCACTAAGGAGGAACTACCTAGGTTTCAAGCTTTGGTTTCACACCAACAGTCATGCTAAGTCAACACACAGTTGGGTTTATCAAGCATGCCAAGAGACAAGAGAGGAGGAAGCTAAGCCAATGAACTCAACCATAGAGCTACAGACTCAACCAAACAATCTTCACCGGGTTTATCAAGTGGTTCCAACCTCTACTCTCTCTTTTGCGCTGTGTCATCCATGCTTGGATCTCCTCAGGGTTACAACCGAAAGGTTCTATCCCACGACTGGGGCTTCGGGCTATCAGATGCGGTTTTCTCACGGGGTCCTGAGCATATCACACTCTCCAAATATACTCCAAGATTTGGGGCTAAGGATTTCTCCAATATATTTCACTTCTCCCGCAATTCCTGAGCAATCTAGGAACCGCAATTCGTGGCTCTCCCCAAATCGTGATTTTCTTCTTTTCTTCACCACTCGGCTCCCTCTGTTCTCCCCACCAAATCCAGTTGCTAGTCCCTAATGGAATGAGGATCCCAGAATAGGAACTTCCATGGGTAGAGTGACGTTCGGATCAGGGAAAAAGATATCCATACCCTGCCATCCTAATTTTCAGGATTTCCCACACTTCATCGACCTCATGAACCGTTTCTTTCACCCACTTCTTGCAGCAGAAATAATTGACAGCTAGGACAACCAAAGGTGGGTTTCCTAGGTGACATATTTAATCCTATGGTTCAATCTCATAACCCCCTAACCTATCCCTAGTGGATACATAGTTCCCCCTCATTTAGTTGCATCCCTAGCCATCCCCTTAGTATTTGTATTACATGATATTTACATAATTTTACAATTTCCATGGATTAATAACACATGGATCACACAATGTCAAATACTTTCCTCTTACAGCTGAGTATTCACCAGCAGGGCCTTGGCCTTGAGCTCCACGCTAGGAATTATACATCACATATGCACAATGTTTACATAAAATCCAAATATGTCCTAAGGGTAAAAATGGGGACATTACATTTCCCTCCCCCTACACTGTCCTCGATGTTCCAACACTTAGGAATACATACACATTGTTTACACATCAAAAATTCACAAAATGTGGCAGTTTTGTCCTGCACTTCATCTTTTACTTTGAGCTTCCAGGACCAAGTCCTTTGGCTTCTACAAGATGCTCCTGTTGGTTGTGACCTTCCATCTCCACAGCAATCCCCTCATGTTCTTTATCTTCGAGTTGATCCACAAGTTTGGAAACTTTATGGCTGCAATCATTCTTGTTGTCTTTGGTTGGGAAATTACAGAGGAAATGATTTCCTCCACATTCCCAACATTTCATTGGTTGCTTTTGTTGGAATTCTAATTGGAATTGATGTCAAAAGCAGATTTAACGAAGAATGCCCACAACATGAAGGATAAATGCCTGGAAATGACTAAGAAATATGCCTACAAGCCCTATAGAAGATGCTCGCAGGCCCAGTGGAAAAGTGCCTGCAACCATGAATAAAATGCTCACTAGTTTAATAAGAAAATGCCCACAGGCCCCTTTAAGAAGATGCCCGTAGGCCTAGTGGAAAAGTTCCCACATCCATGAAGAAAATGCCCATGGGTGCAATAAGAAAATGCCCGCGGGCCGCTTTAAGAATATGACTGCATGCCCTATGAAAAATCCCTCAGGCCCCTTGAAGAATATGCTCGTAGGCCCTATTTCAAATACCCATAGGTCTACTAGAAAATGCTCGCCAACTTATGGAGAAGATGCCCATAAGCTTATGGAGAAAATGCTCGCCACCGTTGGTTTAAATGTCGGCAAAGCCTTGATGGTCATTAAAATAAATGAGGACATGTTCACTTAATATGTTGGATATAATAATGATGAACATGGCACACTTGTGGGTGATAGTTTTATGTTATTGATTCCATAAATAAAAATCCCTTAGATATGAAATTGCACTTAAATTCAATTTGTTAAATCTGGAAATGGGATTGTTATGTTGACTTGGAAATAAAATGCGGTGACCAATTTGAAGTAAGAATTGATGAGATTGTTATGTTGGCTTGGAAACAAGAAAAGGGGGATTCATTGTGTATAAATGGTGTGTGAAGAAGAAATTTAAAGTATGCATTTAGATGTGGATATTCGGGGTGTAATCTGATCCCAAGGAGAGGACTTGCGAGTTTGTGGAGCAGTTTGGGTAGTCACTGTGGAAGTGAAGTGAAGTTTCTAATTTTTATCTTTTATCTTTCTATATTTGGGGAATCATTACAACAGTGTGAAGAATTGGATTGATTCTCTGTTAAACTAAAATTTGGACACACAAAAACTAGAGTAGCTTGTGGATTGAAATAAATTTTGTTAGGGAGGAAGGGTGGAGCAAGGGTACAACCTATATATATACTCATGTTGCAGCCTAAATCTATTATCTCAACTGGAGCTTAAGATAATTCTTATTGAGGTTGGAGCCTCCATATAACCAGTTGCAGCTGGTACATGTAATCTGTGTTGAAGCACAGTCCTTCAAATGTAAATTTATCATTTATAAATATATTTAGTTATTGAATTTTTCATTGGTGTTCCTGTATTTGTATAAATTGTGAAACTTTGGGTTTATTGCTGAAGATCAATTCTGTGTATTAGATCAGTTCAAAATTAAATTGGTAAAAACTCACAATATTGATTCACGCCCCCCCCTCAACATTTTATGTGTGTTCTTCATTTGGTATCAGAGTTGAGTCCTTCTTTAAAGCCTGGCCGCTTGAAGGAGATCATCTAATAACACACAATGGGTGTAACTAAGCTCAGGGATGTTCCCAGATTTGATGGAAGTAACTATGTTTACAAGAGAAAGAGGATGACTTCCTATATAATCTCTTTGGGATTTGACATTTGGAAAAGTGTAAGGGATGTATACAAGGAACCAAAAGATGGTCCTGCTATCGATGAAGAAATATGAGGATATGGGCACAATGATACAGTTGTAAATGCTATTCTGACAGGCTTAAGCGAGACAGAATTCTTCAAAGTTATGAATTATACCACAACTAAAGAAATGTGGGATAAATTTGCCACCATTTATCAAGGACACTCAAGAGTTCAAGAAGCTAATATCCAAGCATACAGAAGTCAATTTGAAGGCCTTAAAATGACCAAAGAAGAAGATGTAGTAGCATACTTTCAAAGAGTTGAAGAACTAGTGAACACTATGAGAGGTATTGGTGAGGAAATGGATCCTAAGCTAGTTGTTCAAAAGGTTCTCAGAACAATGAATTCCAAATACAATACCAAGGTATCTACCATTGAAGTCAGGGAGAAATTGGATGAGTTAAAAATTGAATAATTGCAAGGAATTCTTATAGCCTATGAGATGAGGATTCATGAACCTAAGAAAACTGAAGCAGCATTCAAGGTAGTCAAGAAGAGACATCAGCCTCATGAATCTTGTTCATCCGATCATGAAATCTCTGATGAAGAAATGGTCAACTTTGTTAATAAGCTCCCAAGGGGAACTGGAAGGTACAAAGGGAATATTCCATTGAAATGATTTAAATGTGAAAAAATTGGACATTTCACTGCCAAATGTCCTATCAAGATAAATAAAAAAGGAACAAATGCACAAAATAACTTCAGAGATCAAAGAACAGCATACAAACCAAATCTATTTTATCAAACAGAATAAGAATATGTTTCATATTTTGAAGAAGAAGAAATTTTTTAAGTCTGTAGAAATGATATTTTGTTCCTAGAAAAAGAAGAAATTACAGATCATCCCATTCTAGAAGAAGGAACTGTTGATCTATAGGAAGAGCTGATTGCAGCCTTAGATGAAATTGAAAACCTAAATAAATTGAAAGAAAAACAAGAACAACATCATCAATTTGCAAAGAATCTCCTGGTCAAAAGATTAACATAAACTACTCAGGAAAAGGAAGCAGAAATCAAGTCTCTCAAGGAAGATCTTAAGAAGTCTAAAGTGTTGAGTGAAAAGCTTCAAAAGAGATCCACAGATCTAAACAACATGATTTCACAACAAATAAAATATGGAGATACAAGAGGGTCAGGATACACTTCCAAATCAAAAGAGAGTAAACAAAAATGTTCGCTAAATCAAGAACTTCAGTCAATAAGTGGAACCATCAATTTATTGAAGATAAATATAGCTACGATTCATGAGCCATTGAATGAAGCTCAGAGACAACTAGACCTAAGAGAGAATGAAGTTGAGATACTTAAAAGAGAAGTGATCAGCTTGAAGAATCCAGATGATTCACAAGCAAACATAAGAGCTACAATCAGTTTTCAGCCCTCAAGAAGACAAACTTATCCCATGTATCAAAGCTCTTTTTTTGTCCATTGTTATAACTGCCTTAATTTTGGTCATAAGGAAATTTCCTATAGGGAACCTAAAAGAAGTGCAGTCCATTATCACCAAAAGAAGTATAATGAGAAGAACTACTCTCAGAATCATAATTCTTTTTATGTTCTCATTCAAGAAATATAGTGCTCAAAGTGCAACAACTTTGGACACACTGCTGAGGAATGCAGGCTGAAGATTACTCTTGAAAAGACATAACAGGGGATATATGTGGATTAGCTTTCTATGCTCATATGGATGTAAATAAATGGTACATTGACAACAGATGTACAAAACACATGACTGGAGATAAGAACAAGTTTCTCACACCCAAAAGGAACAATGGTGGTGATGTATCATTTGGAGACAATGGAACAACCAAAATACTTGGAAAAGTAACTGTACCTCTAAAAGGGAATTCCAAAGCTCAAAATGTCTTCTATGTTAAAGGATTGGAGCATGATCTATTGAGTGTTGGACAACTATGTGATGCAAATTTGAATGTCACTTTCTTTGCAAATCACTGTGAAATCAAAAGAAATGGATCCGAACATGTCACAGGAAGAGGAGTCAGATCACCAAGAGGTGTCTATGTTTTGGAAGGTATAGAAGGAGAAAGATGTCTTATCATTCAAATTAACAACAGTTGTATTTGGCACAAAATATTAGCTCACCTAAACTTTGAAAACATAGTGAAAATTAGTCAAATTGAAGCTGTTCGAGCGATGCCAAAAGTTTCGAAACCTGTAAACAAACTGTGTGGATCATGTCAACATGGAAAACATGTAAGAGAAAATTTGAAGGAAAAAGTGTATCAATCCACATCACATCATTTGGAAGTTGCCCATACAGATATTTGTGGACCTTCAAGAACTCAAACTCTTCAAGGTGAGTTATATTTCATGTTATTTATTGATGACTATTCCAGAATGACTTCAGTTGGATCACCGAACCCACAAGGTTCTTACCCATCACCAACATAGGCTGGTCACGGTACCACCAAATCATCTACTCCTACTATCACTGAAGAGGTGAATTCTATTTCATCAGCTTCATCTCAAAATTCTGGTAGTAAGAAGAAGAACAAAGGGAAACCTAAGAAGTCTTCCACCCAGCAGGAAGAAAAGAGCACCCTCGATGATACCAAATAGAAAAGGAAGTTGAAGTATCATTTCCTACTCTACGGTGATGATCACTTTTCTAAAGAGTTCCCCCATAGAGACGAAGTTCAAAAGTTTCTTAAGGGAAAACCCACACCCGCAGTTCTCAACGATCCCTTCCCTTCTCAAAATCAACATTCAATCGCTCACACTTCTTCTTCCCAAGGAGAAGCATCCACCACTGCACATGTTCTCATGATGCATAACAAAACTATAAACTTGAAAACCCGTTCTTGTTCGTATGACTCCATTCCAGCCAAAGAACCTGTTGGAAGTAATACTGAAAAATCTTCCACCTCGATGCTTGATGTCACTGTATCGGCTCCTCCTCTCACCATAGAGAAGCTCTCATTCGATTCAGTGTTATGTCCACCCAAGAGCATGATTAGAAAATCGGTTTTCAATCCTAATGGTCGGGCTGCTCAAAACTACAACATTGTAGAGGACCTTGCACAAGCTCCATGTGCTATGTCGATGCTTGAAGTATTGAAAAACTGTCCTAATCAGCGCAAGACTCTCCTAGCGGCCATCAGTGCAATTGACTCAATTTCATCGAATACCATCATGTTCCGGCTATAATATTTCAAACCGAGGCTCTCCCATCAATTGGCATTTCAAGTTGCCACAAACATTGCTAGGAAGACAATCCATCGTATCATTTTGGATGAAGGTGCCTCTACGCCATTCATGTCGATCTCATGCTGGAGAGCCATTGGCTCTCCCGAGTTGAACCGTTCTCCTACCAATTTGAGAGCATTCGACGGACGTGGCTTTCAACCTCATGGGCTGTTACAAGCTGTAGCAGTCAAGTTGGGGTGCGAGACCGCAACCATTAACATAGAAGTGGTCACTGCCCCGTTGAATTACAACATTCTGTTTGGTCGTAATTGGTTTTATGCCATGACTGTGGTCGCATCATATGTCTTCCGCATAGTACAATTCCTCCATTAAGGTTGAATTGTCACAGTCGACCAACTGGATTTCTCCACACCTGACACCAATACTCACCCGGGCGATAACGTTCCTTCGATTGGACAATCTTCGCAAAAGTATGAGAGTGTGGGGGTCAGCCTCCTTAAGGATTCATCCCTTATGGGCATCTTTCCTACTTCGGATCCCCCAAACCATGTTGCCATGGTGAGCATGATGTCCTCGCAGATTTCATCTATCCCTAACTCCACTGATTCATGGCTTGTACCTAATGAAGCCATCACACACCCGATTGGAGACAACATGCCTGTGTCACCTGTTGAACTCACTTACGAGGATATCCAATCAGCATCGAAGGATCACTTAGCTGTGGCCTCCACCTCCTGTTCTCTACAACAGACACCATCCAATCCTATGCTATGGAATTTTCATTCTGACGAATCCATTATGGAAATCATGAGTGCAGATGATCCTCTGTGGGAATACCTCCACCATCGTTCGTCTTTCCTTCCTTTCTTGGATAATATGGAGAACAACACTCATACCATATTTACACCGGACGTCTACTCTGGCTCTCTTTCCTCGATACTCGCATGTCAAATGGACTCAGAAGGAAACTTAGCCAACATTGAGCCTACCACTTTGATAGACATTTTGGTTACTCCTAGTGTAGTGGAACACATTCAGTTATGCCAGAAGTGTTCCCCTAAAGAAGTCATCGCCGCCACGATCTTATTCAAGCGATTCCCAGATGTGTTTGCTTGGACTTATGAGGAGATTCCTAGGATAGACCCCTCCATTGTTTTACATGATATTAAAACCTATCCCGACATCAAACCCGTCCTCCAAAAGTTGCGACCGGTACACCCTCGGAAGATTGCGACAATCAAGGCAGAGATTCAGAAACTCTTGAAAGCCGGCTTTATCTATCATGTCCCATTGACAAAATGGGTCTCAAACGTCGTCCCTATTAATAAAAAACAAGGGACCATCCGCGTTTGTGTCGATTATTGAGATCTCAAAAAAGCTTGTCCAAAGGACAACTACCTGACTCCCTTCATCGACCAGATTATCGACAATTGTGCTGGAAGTGTCATTTTTTCATTTATGGATGGCTTTTCTGGATACAACCAAATTGAGATCCACCCCACCAACCAACACAAGACTACCTTGATCTGTCCTTGGGGAATGTTTGGATATCATAAAATTTCGTTTGGCCTTAAAAATTTTGGTGCTACATTCCAGCGAGCCATGTCGTATGCCTTCCATGATGTGAAGGACTTTGTGGAACCCTACATGGATGACCTCCCTGCTCACTCAAAGCAACGCGAGTTCCACTTAGATCATTTGACAGTTGTTTTCCTTAGATGCAGAAAGTACAACATCTGTCTCAGTCCTCACAAGAGTATTTTTTGTGTCGAGTCCAGACGCCTCTTAGTCTTTATCGTCTCAAAAGATGGGATCCTGTTAGAAAAACAGGATCGCAGAGCAATAACAATAAATAGAAATGCAAATATAATCACACATACACATTACAAGAGAGACACAGATATATCGTGGTTCACCCAACTTGGGCTACGTCCACACTTAATTTTCCAGTCCTTATTATTACCGTCCAGCAAGGTGAAGGGATACAACCTGCAGCACAACCGCTGCACTTCCTCTTCTCTATTTCACAGTCTCTCTCCTGCTCTCAGAGATATTTACAATGCATAAAACCTAATACATCATCCCTATCTGTATTACAATGTCTTTCTTTTATAAGGGAAATACAATGGGAAAATACCACGGGATACCCAAAACCATGGGCCCGCAAAACAGTTGGCGATGCCCCCCCACACCCCCCCGCTGGGGTGAGTGTACAGTCCACCTACATATCATATAAAACTGGAGTACAAACACGGCTGATACAATATCATCTATGAGAATAGAAGATCTGGCTCCACAACCAACAGATCCGTATTGATCCCTCAAAGGTGGAAGCCATTGTCTCCCTTCCACCTCCAACCAACATTACGGTACTTTAGAGTCTGCAAGGAAGAGCAACTTATTTACGGCGCTTCATTTGTAATTTGGCACAAAATATGCAGGGATACATGAGATTGATGAAAAAAGACGTCCTGTTCATTTGGGATGACCAGCTCAACAATATTTTGATAGTTTGAAACATGCCATTACGCATGACCTTGTGCTCCAACCACCGAATTACTATCGAGATTACATTTTATATCTTGCCGCTTCCGACACCACTATCGCCATGGTTTTGGTGCAGGAAGATGAGAACGCCCAAGAACTTGTGATATACTATGCCAGTAAAGGTCTTATTGACACTGAAACTCGCCATTCACATGTTGAGAAACTCGCTCTTGCGGCAGTTATTTCTGTGCAGAAGTTTCGACATTACATTCTGCTTCGCACCACCACCATCATCGCCGATTCGAACCCCATGTACCGCGTTCTAACTCGTCAGGTGCTTGGGGGAAAGTATTCATGTTGGATCGTGATACTGCATGAATTCGATCTTCTTTTCAAAAAAGCCAAGTCGAAAAAGTCTTTGGTGTTTGCTGAGCTCATCTGCGACCTCCCCTGTACCGATGTAGAATCTGAGCCCAATAACTCTTTTCCGGATGAGTAATTGTTTCTTATCAGTACGTCTGATCCGTGGTATGGAGATATCACATTGTATCTTCAAACCCAACGTTTCATCCCCGAATTGTCTCGTGACAACCATTGTCGTAATCGCCACCATGCAAAGTATTACGTGATCATTAGTGATACTTTGTACCATCATGGTATCAACTCTATTCTTCGACGTTGTCTGAATCATGACAAGGATGAACATGTTCTGAATGACTGTCACGCTGGGGCTTGTGGCAGTCACCTCTCTGGGATGGCTACAGCCCAAAAGATTCTTCGTGTTGGATATTATTGGCCGTCTATCTTCAAATATTGCATCGAGGTCGTAAAAAAATGTCCTCCATGTCAACATTTTCATACGAAAAAGTGCACCCATCCTACCCCGTTACACTCAATTATTTTCGTTGCCCCTTCGCTAATTTTGTATCAGTTATTTCCATTGGCCCCTTCGCTAAAATGGGGCATCGATTTCATGCATTGTAAGCCTACCTCGTCCGGGGGGCATAGTTACGTCATTGTAGTTGTGGACTACTTTACAAAGTGGGCCGAGGCAATGCCTACATACACGAACGACGAAAAGACCACGGCACTCTTCATGTTTAATCATGTAATAGCGCAGTTTGGAGTTCCTCAAGTGATAATTACTGACCATGGTTCTCACTTTATGAACCATATGGTTGACGAGTTGAGCGATACATTTGGTTTTCACCATGAAAAATCAACACCGTACTACCCACAGTCGAATGGACAGGTTGAGGCCATTAACAAGGTCTTGAAAACTATGGTCCAACGTATGGTGGGTACGCACAAGGCCAATTGGAATAACATGCTCTTCTCTGCACTTTGGGATTATCGAACCTCCATTAAAACCGCCATTGGATTTACCCCTTTCCAACTAGTGTGTGGATTGGAGACCCTTCCTATTGAGTGTAAGATTCCATCCCTCAAGCTCACCATCGAACTTCTCACAAACACTACTGCCGAGGAAGAACATTTCCTCTACCTAGATATGCTCGACGAGACTCGCAGAGATGCCTCTCTTTCCAACGAGGCTCATAAGAAACGCATAAAAGCGCAGTACAACAAGTCGGTACAACCTCACACATATAGCGAGGGAGATTTGGTCGTCACATATGACCAAAAACATGATAAGCTAGGGGCAGGAAAGTTTGATTCCATGTGGCATGGACCTTACATAGTGAAACACATCTTAGAGAAGGGAGCTTATGAGCTTGAAGACTACGATGGGATATATTTGGGTGAGTGACACAATGGACTCTACCTGAAGAGGTACTATGCCTCAGTATTTCATGCATAAGTACTTTTGTATATACTGTACATGGCATGTGTGTGTTTTTTGTGTGGTGTGACGCTTTGATTTTTGCATTTTTAGGTCTTGTTTCATTTCTTATACAATGTTCTGTCTGCGTGTGCAGATGGAAATGTGCTATGGATTCGCGGACGACACTAGCCGGCATACCTGTAACCTTGCTTCGGATGCCTGGGTACTCTATTCACCTACTGGAGAGCTCATCAGCTCAGGGGGAATGTGTCTAGGTTTTACGACCAACAATGCTGCAGAATATCAAGCAGTCATTGGAACCCTAACAGATGCTATTTATTTGGGTATGGACCATGTTGTCATCCACTTGGATTCTCAACTAGTGGTCTCTCATCTTAACCAAGTCAATGCCATCCGCGATCCTATCTTACTCCGTCTCTATAGACGAGTCCATATTCTGGAAAGGTCCTTTGAGTCCATTCAGTAGTTGCACATTCCATGAGACGTGAACATAGTTGCTGACTCTATGGCCAACTTCATCTTAGATTGGTACATTGCACACACATAAGCATATTTATGAATTGTTAAAAGTAGACATAACATGTAAATAACTCATTTTATAAGAAAACACATAAACAAGATCACACCATTCATCCATTTTAAAACACATAATGTATAAACCGTTGGAATGTCTATATATGTCATCATAAAAGTAGTGCTGGTACAAAATATGAAGCAGAATGACTTTCAGTAAATCTCTACAAAATCTGAAGCCTCCTAGCTTTCAGTAAGTAAAAAAATATGAGGCCTCTAAGCTCTTAGTACATGATAACAACATCAGGCGTAGCGCCTAGCACATACACCCCTAGGTCTAACAACTCTAGCCTGCTGAGTATGGAAATAGTCAATTACTCTCACAACCCTGCGAAGCAGCATGTTGAAGCATGCAGATGCTCCAACCGTATACACCTGCATGGGTCGTGGTACCTCATCTACCGTCAGCTCGGGAATGTCTAACATCAACCCACTCAGGTTCGCATAGACTCCATCCATCTATGTGATGGAAGCATGTATGGCTGGAGCCATGACTGCTCCCCCTCCTCTCTCTCTCATCACAAGAAGAGAGACTCCCACTGGTCGTATGGGGCCCACGTCTGCACACACATGTTGTTAACTCATCAGCACTATAACAAAAAAAATCCTAAATGCACAAAACTTAAAAATACAAGGGTTATTGTTCTTACATATGTCTCCCCATCCTGCTCCCTCAGGTAGTACCAAGTCTGGGTCATCTCTGTAGTCTGTACCACTGTACGGGTAATCCTCTACCATAAGTAACTGGCCCTCTAGCTAGCTGAAGAAGTCAACTCCATATGAGATGATGGGGCCCCCACCATGTCGGGCCATCACCTCTGTCCATCTAGCCATGTGAGGATCCCTAGGATCCCTATCATCCAATGGCACCTGCGGGCGCAGAAGGGGAACCTGCTCCAATAAGAATGAGATCACTATCGATCCGTAGCTGAACTATTTGAGCTCTCCTCACCGGCACTTGGTCAGTTGAGCTCGAATGTTCATGAGGAGTCCCTCGCACCAGTTGAAGATCTTCAGAGACATGCAATCCTCTGCATATAGCATCTGAGACCGAGTAGCCATGTGAGGAGCTTGACTCCCTACTATCCTCATAATGGTGAAAATAATGGCCCACAATGGACGCTCTCGCACATATTTTATGGGAATCTTCCCACTAGAATCACGAGTGTGAGAAGTGCAATGCTATAGGATCATGTCCTCCACGATCCGATCACTTCCCTGTGATCGAGTAAGAAGCGCAATGTCCCCCCTCCAAGACAATCCAGTCCGAAAGTAGATGTCCTTGACATTTATAGTAAGCATGTGCTCACCGATCACAAAACACTGTTGAGCCGCATCCCAACATCTAAGCATATGTGTCAACAGGGGGATTTGGGCTCTCATGACCTGGATCTCGAAGAACTTTAAAAGACAACAGTTCCTCAGCGCTGTCACACACAATGGATCGTTTGCAATTTGCATATCATCTACCTCATGCTCCCGTTCACGCTACTCCAAGACCGTTTTGGCTGCTTGTAACCTTCCAAAAGGACAGTTTAAACACTATTAATAGTCACTTCAACCACTGGAAGGTCATTTTTTGGGCTTGGTTTGATGGTTGGGATGGACATTTCCGCCGTCGCACCCCATCAATTATGACATTGTGACGTCGTCATAGTCCACCTTTGCAGGATTTGTGACGACCTAGGTTCATCGCAGTTCCTGTAAAGGCCACTTGCGACGACCTGAGGATGCAATAGCCCTCCACAAATCCACTCAAAACCCAAAAAATTGGACCAAAATAAAAAAATGTAAATCACTACAATTATGCTGGATCAAGTTTAGAGTTACCTGCTCCGGAGGGTGGGTGAAATGGTTGCTCGTAGCTCCCAAAATCGACAAGTGAATTTTTGGCTCGAAATGGCACTTCTCCTCCCCAATTTGGCAAATGAAACAATGGTGACTCTATTTGACCTATTTTTCTATTTATAGATAAAAGGAATATTCTTTTTTCAAATATTTGATGCCTTTAGGTCGTTTGCTATAGCTTAAATAATTTTTTATTGCATTTTGAACGCTTGGTTGACCATTGGACCTAGCTTTCGAGTGTACAGGAGTCATTAAGTGTCTTTTTATGCTGTTTTCGTGTTGGAACGGTCATCTCAGGTATGAACACCCCTTGTGTATTTGGTCGTTATCTTTTTCATTCATTAGATTGTAATTATTTAATGATAATGAGCTTACTCTTTGTTCTTTCTCATGCTCTTGAAACTATGAGAATAAGTTACCGAGTTACGATTTATCACTTTTTCGGGCTCGTTGAACTCCTACAGAAAAGGAACCCCCCTGAAGTCTATCTTTAAGCTCTTTTCAGGCTCTTGAAATACGAAAAGATTGCCAAGCGAACTTGTCGCATTCGTGCTTGTTAAAGAATTTGAATGGTCGTCTTCCTGGTGATAGTTTACCCCTTTTTTGGACCAGGGGGCACTACTTACAAAAAAGGTATACTCCAGTCAATCATGACTGGAAGAGTCCTCTCCCGCGTTGTTTTACCCTTTTTCGAGCGATGAGGCTAACTTTACGAAAAAGGACCGTTGGAGTCTTCTTTAGTTCTTTTCAGACTCTCTAAACATGAAATGACGATTGAGTTTACCTTCTATGGACTCGTTAAATTTTCACATTGAAGGACCCGCCATGGGATGAACCCCTCCTATCCCACGTTCGGAAAATATTTTGGATTGGACTCATCTATGAGATGAGCTATACCAAGCATCTGGTTACCCTCATCCAGCTCGTAAAAAACACATGAGGCACTCATCGTTCATGATGGGGAAAAAAGGAAAGCTTTTATGTAACACCCCTTATTAGTGGCAGTACCTAGTCATTTCTTGAACATCTAACTCATTTTCATTTGCATACTTCACTTGGATCATCTGTTTTTCCTTGAGTTTCACCTATTTCCTGAGTCTTGCTACTCCTTTGAGTCATTCAAAGAACGCTTCCATCATCATTTGCATTAGGATTTGGTACCATAACTTGTCAAGTCAATAATGCGAAGGCATGCCATGTCCATGTTCAAGAATACTTTCATTATTCATTATCTGCAGTCAATACCCCATCATGTCAGTCTACTCTGAGTCAGTCTTGCATGTCACTGTACCATCCAATCTACTCTACACATCCTTTGCCGTGTTTCGTGTCGATGACGGGGGATACATCATGGCCCTCCTTCGATGGATTCATCCTTGTCAAATTCAACACATCATCTGAGGATTAAATCTAGAAACCAACCAAGTACCTTGGCCTTGCATGCCTCAATGGCAAGTTACCTCGCTTTCAACATGAGTTTACATCATTGACTCTTTATTGAAATATTTCATCTTGCGTTTAACTTCAACTCATTTATTCATGCTTGATGATATGTACTATGCTACCTTGGGGATCATTGACATTAATGGTGGTTTCCCTTGCACTTGTTAACGATATACATCAATGACCGGTAATCAAGTGGTTTCTACCATGTTTGACGCCAAGACATTTGTAATCACATGGACAGATTCCTATCATTGCAGGTTCCGCTTGAAGACCTTGGGGAGTTATGTTTTACCCAGGTTGCGATGTATATTGTATTGAGTCATGTCACACGGATCCACATTTGTATTGGTCGTGACTTTGTTATCATCTCATCATGGATCTACGCTTGTGTCTAGTATGCATGATTGTGTTCAGTCGGTCATTACTACCATGGATTTGCATTGTATTGGTCGGTAGCCCTGTTGTACGCCATATGAGATTGTGTACTCAGAGTCAGTTGTATTGCAGCAGTGTCCTTCATCCAACAAGTCATTGCCATTCATTCTATCAAAGCATTTCACCTGTCCAAATTTCAAACAGCTTTATCTTTTGGGGAGCATTCTGTTACACTTAAAATCCTACCATCATGAGATTCAATGTATACATCCCTAAAGTTCCATTGTCTAAGTCATTAACCTGGAAGAGATACCACTGCATTCATGCTAGGTTTCAAGAGGTCGTCGCAGGCTACACTCATGCAATCTGCGACGTCACATCTTGCTCTCTTGTAGGGTGCGACGATGTCAGTTAATAGGAAAAAATAGCTTCTTCGAGCCCATTCTCAAATCCTGCTAACTTGGATCCTTATCCCTGACCTCTTGGGAGAGTTGGCACTCAGTTCCTAACCTCTTGGAAGGATCCCCTATCTCTCTCCTACCATATCTCAACCTATCCTATCCATACCCTATCCACTTAGTCCTATATAAGTGAAGCTCTACCCCTCTCCAAAGGGAGGAAGTCTATAGTGTCTACATGCTAGTGAAATCATCATTGAGAATTCTCTAACTCATCCATTGAGAGACTCACACTTCCTTGGGAGGATATGGCATTTGGCTTGGATGGAGAAAGATTGCTACGTTTAGCCTCGGTTGTAATCATTCTTCTATGTAATTTCCCTATATTTACAGTAATATAAATGCTTTCCACCAATATTGTTGTGTTGATAGTATTGCGTAGTTTACTTGCTTAACTATTTACTTAGATCTATTATTGTATAGATGCTCTTTACTTGTTTGCATTGTTCTGTGAATCTTGACAGATCTTGTAGTTGAGATCTGACGACCGCAAGGCATGGAGCAACATCCAGGAGAAAGGATTACAAGTTTAAGGTAAGACATCTAGTGACTCGGTCCTTAATTAGATCTAGGAAAGTAGTTTATAGTCTGTACTATTTGTTCTAGACTCACATTGAGCTAGGGAGATCCGGCTTGCATCCGCTCGAGTGGATTGTCCGTGAAACACCTTCCTTTCAGAATTACTGGATTTACTGTCTAAGGATGATTAATCCTCAACCACTTATAGGATGGTTAATCCTGATCTCTTTAGGACATAAAATCCGGGGATGATACAATCCACTCATCTACTTAGACAAAGTCTAAGGACCACACATCAACCTCATCATCGGTTCAGGTATCCTTATAGTCAACCTCATCGTCAAAACAGGTAACCTCATCATTGATACAAGTATCCTCATCATTGATACAAGTATCCAGATCATCGATACAGGTATCCTCATCATCGATACAAATATCCACATCATCGATACAGGTATCCTCATCATCAATACAAGTATCCACATCATCAATACAAGTATCCTCATATCATCATCGACCATATCACTCCCCCTTTCGAGGAGGGTCCTTCTAAACTACACCAAGCTTGTCTCAGAAATACTCAAACTTTACTCGAGACAGAGGTTTGGTCAATACATCAGCAACTTGTTCGTCAGTGCTCACATACTCAAGCTTTATAGCTCCTTTCTGCACCATATCATATATAGAAATATCGGATCTCTATGTGCTTTGACTTATCATGGAACACTTGATTCTCAGTCATCTTGATACAACTCTGGTTGTCACACAAGAACACAGTGGGTTCCATCTCTAAGTCAAATAGTCCTGATAACAACTTCCAAAGCCATATCGCTTCACAACTAGGAGAGCAAGCTGCTATGTATTCCGCTTCAGCTGTGCTGAGAGCCACACTGGACTCCTTCCTGCTAAACCATGAGATCATAGCAGATCCCAAACAATAACATCTACCAAATGTGCTCTTTCTATCTAAGACACTTCCATCCCAATCTACATCTGTATATCCATACAATCTGAAATCATTATCTCCAAAATAATATAGACCAAAGTCTATTGTACCTTTTAGGTATCTCATCACAGGATTTGCAGCTATCAGGTGAACACGTCTAGGTTCCACTAGATACTGACTCAAGGTGTTCACAGTAAAGCATATATCTGGCATGGTATTCGTTAGATACATCAATGACCCAATAACCTGTCTGTACTAAGTTACATCAACCAATTCTGACGATTCATCATCCAACAACTTCAAGTTGGAATCCATGGGAGTGGTCATGGATTTACATTCCAACATATCAAATCTTTTCAAGATTTCCATAGCATACTTTCCCTAGTTGAGAAATATTCCTTCTGGGCCTTGTCATACTTCCAGACCTAGGAAGTAATGCATCAATCCGAGATATTTCATCTCAAACTCGGTAGCTAGCTTCTACTTGCTTTCCATGATCTATTTCTCATTCCCTGTCAAAAAGAGATCATCCACATACAGTAATAGTATGACAAGTTCATCATCCATAACCTTAAGGTAAAGGTTAGGATCAACTTTACTTTTGGTAAAGCCCAAGCTTGTTAAGAAGCTATCAATTCTCCCTCTGTGACTGAACATCATTCACATTCTGCATTGAGTGATCTTCTGCATATCTATCCATTCCATCTCCCGTCAGATGGTTCTACTAATATGAGCGTCAAGATCATTCGAACTCTATGGTGAGTTCCTTCTTGCATCCATATAAGAGAAGAATGTCATCTGTATATACAAAGCATATTCAACCTTGTAGCAAAGGTTGAAATCCGCATCACCCGTGGTGATCATTAAGCTCATCAAATGACTATCGATCCTGGGTATTCGTACAGATATTTCTTCAATCGTCTGATTCTCTATCGAATCCTGGGAGTTTGCTTGATTCGCACTTCTTCTTCAATTACACCATTAAGAGAATGGTCTTGTCATCCATGAGTGTGTCTAGCCACTTGGAGCAAACATCTCGTCATGATCCTATCCCTCTTTCTAAGAGAATCCTCTAGCCATGAGCCTTCTATAGTACGTTTGATTTGTAAGTCTTCTTGTTGAACATCCACCACTTGTTCTTTGGAACAGGTGTTCATCATCCTTCTTTTACATGCTCTTTCCTACAAATCAAATTTAATTACATGATTAGTAATACTTCATAATCATCAAATCATGTTGACATGATATCCTATTATGCATACTGATATGATTAACATAGTTATGCAACTATCTTGACTAGTACTTTGGCACAACACTTTTCCATATCATGTGTGCATACAGTGGCTATCTAGATGTCTTCCATCTCTACCAGAACATACTATCAAGAGCATGCACAGCTCTCAACATGTCAGCAAAGAGGTTTCATTCTAGTATTAGTAGTATACTTGTTCAATGCTATATGAATGCTTAAACTATGCATGATATATTCTAGGAATACAAATAATCATACAACTATTATGAGCAATATCATTAACTATTCAGAGATTCAAGAGGTAATTCAAATAGCAACTCAAATACTTATCTTTTATGTTTGTGTGGTTGTCTCCCGCTTTATCTCTATTTTCCCTTTATGATATCATCATGATTATATGTCTTTGAAATTCTATCCATTTTGTACCACTATGCATGCTTAAGTGTGTACTAGTTTCATCATTGTGACTTTTCTCAAGATCTCATACATTCATTAGTATAATCTTAATACTATCAAAACATTATGATTCTAAATAATCTTGAGCATGTATGGTCATGATCATTTCATACACATGTATACTTATCTAAGATCCTAACACAAAGTAGGATTCTAACTTGATATAGGAAAACATACTTGGATTATCATGCTTGCTAGTTATGTCTAACATACCAAAGCAATGTCTTCTTTGTTCTCTTCAATGATTTAGAGACCTTGTGCTAGTAACTTGCATATCTCATAAGTTAAGCATTGTATAACCAAATTATACATACCTTGTAAGTAGAGCTTCTATTTTATCAATGAGTATGGATGAGTTTTTGTCTTCATGTCATCATGGTCATATGGATTTGTCTTTCTTGATGTACCTTTCATGTTAGCAGACAACATCATCCTCATACAACACCACAAGTGCATTAGTAAAATCATGAGTGTCATAACCCTAGTCAATGAATGCCTTCTATTATTCTCATGCATTCATACTTTTACTAAGGTTATCAAACAATCTAAAATTAGTCATAATTGTACTAACCTCAATAATATGAAGACAAACAGATTTCAAAACATACCTGCATCTCCTCAAGTCATACCTGTCGAGATTGCTTGTAGTCTTCTTTATAAGGGTAAAACCCTAACCATCCAAGGTAGATCACTTGTAAAACACATTATATATGTTCATGGTTCTAGGATGATAATTATCAATGCCATTTAAACCTCCTTCATTGCTGCTCTATGAGTCTCCCAACTTTGCTAGGGTTTCTTCTTACTTGGAAACCCTAATCTTCAATCTCCTTCCTCCCACAAAATTTTGATGAAGGATTAATATATATGATGAATGGATTTAAAATCCATTATCAAAGTTTCCAATGTTGCATCAGGTGTCTCCAACATTGTATTAAGTCCTTCCATACCTAAAAATGAAAACCTTGGGTGAGAGCTTCTTCCTCCTCTTCTTTGATTTCCTCCATTGAGTCATTTCATATGTGTCGTATTGTTTCTGGTGCATCTCTAGAATTTCAGATCTGCAGGGTCTAACACTTTGTCCTGTGGTAGCCTGACCTATCATATTTCCAACCCCATAGGTTTAAGCTTCATTGGATTCTTCATCAGAGAGATATGCTCAGCTTCCCAACATGACCTGTTTAAGGGATGAAATAGCATAGCAAACTTGTACAGAGTGCCACGTGTCACTCTTTTATCTTCGGCCTCTAAAACTCGGACCTATGAAACTAGAGTCTATTCCCTAACTGTCAATTTTTATGGAATTCCTTTGGAGCTTCCAATCCTGAGATATGACCTTTTTCCCTAGGTCACTTGTTTAGGGCTTCATTCTGGAAGAGGCAGAAACCCTAATTTGTACGGATCATATCTTAGAAAGTACAAGGAATCTGAGGCTGAAACTCAGACACAAGGTACAAGAATATTTCATCTTTGGCTTGTCCATGTTTCAGATCCTGAACCTTCGCCAAAATGGATTTATAGAAAAAGTGCCACGATGACTAGTTTTTGCTATACAAAAACCCTAACTTTCAAATTGTCGCAAGTGAAGTAAGTGTCGTAAGTGCCATACATTGCCTTCCTTTAGGTTAGCTCTGATACCGTGTTAAAATTCAATATGATAAGATAGATAACATAAACATTCCATTCAATTTCACAACAATAGCATATACAAGATCACTGAAAGAACAACAAGCACAACATAAACACAAGAGGCACAATTTATCCTGGGAAACCCTCATGGGGTAGAAAGCCCAGCAAAGATTCCTCAATATAGATGACTAACAAATACAAAGATGTAATCCCCAAACAAGAGCTCCTTATCCTCCTTTGCAGATCTCTCTCTCTCCTATGTGAGTTCAGAAGTGAGGGAGTGTGTGTAAATGAGATACACAACACTTCTATTTATACTTTATCTCTCACTAGACAAAATACCAAACTAGGTCGGCCCCAACATATATAATCCAATGCTGAATGGGCTGACCCCACTAGGGGACTTAAACACCCCATTATAACTGACTCTTGGCCAACCCCATTAGGGAATTCTAATAACCCAAGTTACAACATTCTGACGGAGGAATAAACATCTCCGAATATAATAATAATGTACAAATAGAATATTCTTAGAAGTTACAATATTTCAATAGGAAGCAACAATGGAGAATTGACTTTTCCAAGCCAGGTAACCCCACCATCATGGCTAGAAAAATCCATGATGAATTTGAACAAAAATAATGTCTCAAGAACCAATGAAGAAAGCATGAACATGCCTTCACAACCAAGAGAATTGGACGATTAAATTGTTCATTATTTTGTGGACAATGGAAATATGGAAGAAGATACTGTACATAATGAGGTTCCAGCTGAAGAGGACAATATGGTTCAATTGGATGTCCAGAATATTGACCCAAATATTGAAAGGCAAGTGTCAAGCAAGGAGCAACAAGTGTCAACGAAGGGCTAGTTGCTTGGTCGGTTCCTAAAGCTACCAGTAGAGAGAGTGTCAATGAAAAGAAGGCAAGGAACAACAGATAATCTTCATCTATGCCGAAGTTCACAGTTACTCACCTCAGAAGACTATATAAAACTATTAGTTGAGTTTGAGTAGAAGAAACTTGAAATCCATGATTTAAAACAGAAAAATAAGGATTTAGCCAAAGAAAAGAAGGTTGCAAGGATTGTTGCAACAGAACTTCGAGCACAGGAAAGGCTTGAAAGAGAGAAAGAAAGACCAGAAAAGGTCCATAAAAAACAGATGGCAAGGTAGGAAAAGAATTGAGAAAGGCTCAACAATTGCTTCAAAAAGAAAAAGGGATGACAGAAAGGGTTTCCATTTATGCAAACATAGTGGAGGAAAGCAGGATCATTCCAAACACATTGGAACATATTGCAAATAATACACCATGTTTCCAAGACCTCCTAAACATCCAAGTCCCTTTCTATCAACAACTGCGCATGCCCACTTTATTCCCTCCTACCAGTGTAGGTGTCAATCATATGTATGATTATCGGGGGGTTCCACTTAATGAAAGGGTTAGTAGCACAAGTGTGCACTGTGGCTACTCAATTCCTCCATGGCTACAAGAAGAAAATTGGATATCATATGGAGGTAATCAACCACAACCTAATCAACCATTTTTAGGTAGGCCCACCAACTTGGATTAAGCAGGAAACTCAACAAGATTGGGTAGTGAAGATCTTGGAGGGCATGCAGCATAGGGGTGTCATATAGGGGTGCCATAATTTTTGTTGTGACCACATTGCGATGTGGATTTTGTAATGAATGACTCTGTTGTTTGTAAAATGGCCATTTTGGATACAATCCTAGGTCATAGCGTTCCCTACTATTGGCAGCATTGTAATCAAGGGTTTATCATAAATTTTAATATACCAGTTATGGGTTATTAGTTATTACTGGAATTTTCTTGTCTCATGCAAAACATGTAAAGCTATTATCAATTATTCAATTATTCCATGAAAACTATTTTCAATTATTCAACCCATAAAGTCTTCATGCGAAATGTAATTTCACCATTTCAACAGAACTCTGTAATGTGCCCTAAATAAACATTTCATCAACATTTTTTTCCGTGAATGCATAACAATTTTGCCATGAAAACTATTATCAATTATTCAACCCATAAAATATTATGCAAAATGCAATTTCACAATTTCAACAGAACTCTGTAATGTGCCCTAAATAAACATTTCATCAACAATTTTGCCTTGAATGCATAACAATTATGCCATGAAAACTATTATCAATTATTCAACCCATAAAATCTTCATGCAAAATGCATTTTCACCATTTCAACAGAAGTCTGTAATGTGCCCTAAATAAACATTTTAGCAACAATTTTTAAACCCATAAAATCATCATGTGAAATGCAATTTATCCATGAATGCATAACACAAAATTTTGCATTGTGCCATAAATAGACATTTCAACAATTTCTAACATAACCAGTCGAACCAAATCATTCATTATTCGCATCATAACCATTTGAACTGACAGCAGACCAAGTGTCACAAATGGAAACACAAGGATTCCTAGCAGGCCAATTAGAACAAGCACAAGAAGGAGCAGTCCTAGCATAATAATCCCTGACAGCCCCAGAACGCATAACATTATACCCATGGCTGCCATGCCAAAGACGGTGATATTTTGCTTGGGATTGGTGTGTGGTCACATACCATTATAGCCATAACATTCCAAATCAAGCATGACCCGTGAAAACAGTTCAAACTTAAACCACCAAAACCCTACTGCAGTGAATGCAACAGTTCGGAGAAATTCACCAAAACGCTACTGCAGCAAATGCAACATCAACCAACAACACAAACCCTACTACAGCATAAACCACAACATAAACCCTACTATTATCAATTATTAAACCCATAAAATCATCATGCGAAATGCAATTTTGCCATGAATGCATAACACGAAATTCTCCTTTGTGCCATAAATAGACATTTCAACAATTTCCAACATAACCAGTCGAACAAGATCATTCATTAATCCCCATAATTCCCAGCATAATAAGGAGCAAAAGGATTATTTCCATATAGCAAAAGCATTACGACAAGCAGCAGCCAAACCAACATAATTTCCATGACTTTGTAAGAACTATAATAAATTAAATCAACAGTTATATTTGCATTATAACCATTTGAACCGACAACAAACCAAGCATCACAAATGGAAGCACAAGAATTCCCAGCAGGCCAATTAGAACAAGCACAAGCAAGAGCAGGCCTAGCATAATAATTCCCGACAGCCCCAAAACGCAAACAAAAACCACCAAACAGTTCAAATGTAAACCACCAAAACCCTACTGCAGCAAATGCAACAGTTCAGAGGAATTCACCAAAACCCTACTACAATGAATGCAACATAAACCAACAACACAAACCCTACTGCAACATAAACCCTACTGCAACGAATGTGCTAAGAAATGCAACATAAACCTAGAAATGTAGCAAAAAAGTCCACACAATTGCCAACAGGTTGAAAGTGTTGAAAAGCACAATCGCAGAGATAGCTGGTAGGAGATTCCTACCAGTGAGCCACCAAATGAAGCCACCACCATGCCCCCACACCCACTGGAGCACTAACGAAAGCGAACCCACGGGTGCAGGAAGCCAGCGAACCCACAGGAGTAGGAAGACAATGATCCCATGAAGAAACGAGTTGCACGAAGCCATCGAACGAACTTGAGCAAGAAGCCACCATCTCCACCACCGAACCCACTAGAGAAGGAATCCACCATATCCACCACCAAACTGACGCAAATCTCCAACAAGGTGCACTGTAGACAGAATCACCAACCTCTGGTGCATCACGGGCATGGGGCAAGGATCCATGTATTGAATACCAATAAACCAAAACATGCACAACACTGAACACCTTCCGACTGCAACTGAGGCACCTTCCAACCACAATCGAGGCAGAACCATATCAGGATACACTACAAAAAAATAGGCCTTTAGGGGCCGTTTTGGCTTGCGGGGGTCTTGGTAGAACCCCCCCCCAAAAAAATTTCAGAGCTTTGGAGGCGGTATTTTAAAACCGCCCCTAAAAGTCATGGAAATTGGACTTTTGGGGGCGGTTTTTTTAAATCCGCCCCCAAAAGTCCTGAATTTTTACTTTTGGGGGTGATTTTTTGAAACCCCCTAAAAGCCCAATTTTCATAACTTTTGGGGGCAATTTGTCAAACCCCCCCTAAAAGTCACGAGAATTGAACTTTTGGAGGTGGTTTTTTTGGAACACCCCTTAAAAGTCATGAGAATTGAACTTTTGGAGGCGGTTGTTTGAAAATCCCCCCTAAAAGCCCAATTCTCATAACTTTTGCCAGCAGTTTGTCAAAACCCCCCCTAAAAGTCATGAGAATTGAACTTTTGGAGGCGGTTTGTTTGGAAGCCCCCTTAAGAGTCATGAGAATTGAACTTTTGGAGGAGGTTGTTTGAAAACCCCCCCTAAAAGCCCAATTCTCATAACTTTTGGGGGTGGTTTGTCAAAAGCCCCGCTAAAAGTCATAAGAATTGAACTTTTGGAGGCGGTTGTTTGAAAACCCCCCCAAAAGCCCAATTCCCATAACTTTCGGGGGTGGTTTGTCAAAACCCCCCCTAAAAGTCATGAGAATTGAATATTGGGAGGCGGTTTTTTGGAACCCCCCTTAATAGTCATGAGAATTGAAATTTTGGAGGCGGTTGTTTGAAAAGCCCCCCTAAAATCCTAATTCTCCTACCTAAATTGATGATCCTCTTTATTAACTCAAATGGGAAAAAGCTTTTTCAAAGTTTGACTCAAGTTTTGGGTATCATCATATGAGAGTGGAATAAAATAGCATACCAACGACTTCTTTTAGAACTATATATTGGCATTATGAGTTCCTAGATTTCCCCTTTGCATTGACAAATGCTCCATACTTTTCATTTAATTAACAAATGATGTGTTCCAAAAGTATTTAGACAAGTGTGTTTTGGTATTCATTGATGACATCCTAATATATTCTCAAAATGAGGAGGAACATAACACTTATCACATTTCTTCCTATTGTTGTAGAAGCTACATGAATACCATCTATATGCTAAGTAAAGAAAATGAAAATTCTTTAAGAAGGAGATTAAATATATCAGGCTTGTCATATCTAAAGAAGGATTAAAGATACACCCTAATAAGGTCGAAGCTATGTCTAGGTTTCCAACCCCAAAGAATGAGACCAAAGTAAGAAGCTTCTTGGAATTAGTTGGATATTATTAGACAGTTGTCAAAGGATTCTAAAAAACTATAAGATCCTTGCCAAAGTTACAAGATAAAGGTGTCAAATTTATTTGGAAAACCATACATGACGAAAGATACCGAGAACTTAAAGAGAATTCTCATGAAAACACCTATAATGATACTTCCTTGCTTTGATAAGGATTTCCTGGTATGCATAAATGCGAGTGGTGAGAGCATTTAGGGAGTGCTCATGAAGGAAGGAAAAGTGGTGGAATATGAGTCTAAGCAGCTAAACATTCACAAGAAAAAGTAAGCAGATCATGACAACTTGGATCTCTTAGTAATAATAGATGCCCATGTCCTAAATGCATGGAAATATTATTTGATTGATAGAAAGTTTGAATTATGAATATATCATGAGATCTTGAGATACTTGTAGACTCACCCACCATTGATTGCTAGGTAGTGGTGATGGGTGAAGTTTTTGGCCAACTATGATTACAAGTTATTTCACATAAAAGGGGAAGAGAATCAAGTGGCATATGCCTTGAGTTGAAGATGCCATATATATGCAATCTCCCAATCTTAATAAAATTTAAGGACAATGATAAGAGGTGTGTGAAGCTCTATTAAGAAATGAGAGTTGGATGGAGAAGGAAGTAAAAAATATGAAGATTAACATTTAGTTGAAGTGAAGTACTACTGTGAAGAAATCAAATGTATGTGCCAAATTTAAGAGGTTTAGTGTTCCATGAGTCCCATGATGCTTGTATTCGCTAGGGTACTCAGGATATCAAAAGACCTACCTAACTCTAAAGATAATCAGGATTAAAGGCATACACCATAGATTTTTCTATGGAGAAATTAGATTTATGTTCCAAATTAGACAAAGTTAAGAATGTTAGTGTTCCATGAGTCCCATGGTGCCCCTTATTCATTGGAACACTTGGTATATCAAAACACCTACCTAACTATGAAGCAAATGTAATACCGGCCAGGATTAAAATCATATACCAAAGGTCATGTGGCCATGTACCTTGAATTCTATTAGATAAAAATAGACCATCAACACCCAACTATAAAATTGAATTCCCTAACCATACATAACATTCCTTAAGAAATAAAATTATCCTTTAAGGTTCATGGTCCACACTAGAAGCCCTAGGACATCACACATGCCCTGTATGATACAATGGCCATTTCAATAATAACTATGCCAATGAATGTTCTCATGGTCTAGGGTCAAACATCATAGTCTAAGGCCATACAATTTCCCTTACACTACTACAAAACATGACATTGGTGAGGGGCATGCTTGTGACAGGCCTTAAAGGGTCGTCACCAATGTCACAAATGATGATGAACCTTAAAAAACATCATTGCTATTGTATTTGGAGACATTCATTTCAGGTTTGTCACCAAAACTCTTTTCAATGACACTTTTTGTGAGGGTTATTAAAGGCCCATTGCCAATTCTCTCTTTAGTGACACTTCTAGTGACGATCCTTTAATGGCCCTGATTAATATCCATTAGTGAGGGTCATGGTTGTGACGGACCTTAAAGGGCCACCACCAATTTCAAATATGATGACGGATCTTAAAGAACCATCATTATAATCGTCTTTGGAGACATTCCTTTAAGGTTTGTCACTAAATCCCCTTTCAATGACACTTTTGGTGAGGGTTGTTAAGGGCACGTTACAAATTCTCTCTTTGGTGACACTTCTAGTGACTATCCTTTAATGGCCCCTACTAATACATTTTTTGGTTACTTTTAGTGACAATAAAAAATGTAATTCTAATGAGTTTTTAATTGATGATGCTATGTGACCATTTCTATAGGTATTATGCATGTTTGAGTTAAGTTTCCCTGGCATTCATTCACCATGGTTCTCTTTGCACCTGAGTTCAAAAATATTTAAAGTAGTGACATCAGTCGAAGTCATTAAATTTATCATTTAATTCCTAGCCATGAAAAACTTGTAGGTAGCTATTTATTATAGTTGCACACATCATAGCCATGCATTTTCTTCAAGGCATGACAACCAAGGCACATGAGCAAACTCCAATGACATAGGCACAACCAAGGCACATGAGCATGCAACACTATGTATGTGTCTTATGGCCTTGAAAATGACATAGGGAATAAGGGCATGCCTTAATCCATAAACAAAAATTTGAGACATCCAAAGCCATGAATAATTCCTCGAATCACCACATATGACTTAACAAGGGTATCCTTAGCCTCTGATAAATCATGCAGCTAGTTCTTTCATGTCAACATTTTAAGCATTATATATTGGTCTCAATACATTGATATAGTCAAGGAAGGAAATCCAAGCTTTATCATATAAATAAAGCTTATGAGAAACCAAGGCCAAACATGATGCCACCCAACCTATCGAGGGTTTCAAATTAGTCACTTTAGGTTACAAAAAGGACCTAAATGGTAGTCAACACAACCTAAATGGTTTATCTCATAAATGAAATTCTACGCATCTAGCACTACACATAATGTCTTGAACACCATACCTGACCTTGATACCAAATCCTACTATGAAAATACTACGAATGCTTCCCATATTTGTAATAAGAGGATTGAAATTTCCTATAGAGTCTATTTGTGGTGATATTGTTTAGGTGTTAGAGGCTATGGATTAAGGTTGATAGTATTGAGGTAGGAAGTATGGTAGGTTATATAGGTTTAGTACCATTGTAGTAGGAACATGCACGTGTTTTAGAGTGCGTGTGCATTATTAACATGCATGAATTTTAGAATGGATGTGAATTCTTGAAACATGTATGTAAAAATGGCATAAATCCCCACCTCAAACTCTTTGAAAAATGCTCTTTTATTTGTAGGTTATCTACCCTCTTCCTTGAAAAATGGTTGTTACATACAATGTTTATGATTTATGTGTGACTGGAAGGAAAATATTTGTTTATTTCTTGTTGACAAAACATGTAAAGATGGTGAACATAGGTAATCAATCAATCATGTATTTTAGGACTTGGACTAAGCTTGTAAGTTGAGTTGTTTTTTATACCTACAGATGCACAAATACAATCCAAAATACAATATTTACAACATCAATTAATGATTAAAGAATAAGAAAAGAGGCAAATGTTTCAATTTGCTGAGCAAGCCATTTATTGTAGAAGTCCTACTAGAATTGGTTTCCAAGGGTTCTATTTGTTAGGAATCCTAGGGTTTGAAACTCCATGGTAGTGGGAGGAGACACCTGAAAATCCATCCATGCTAAGCATTGGTGTGTCCTAGACTAGGTACAATTCTCGGGTGATTTTGATGAATTAGATGCCCTTGGGTCATGGTTTGTTAGACCACAAGCTAGTGCCACAAGTCACATACATGCTAACAAAAAAAAAGGCTTGCCTCCACCAGCCACTCATGGCCTTATAAGGGTATCGTTAGCCTAGAAATTGGGGATGTCAATGCCATTAGGTGGTTTTGAGTAGTATATATGTGTCTCATGGCCTTAGGAATGATGTTTGAGGGAATACAACCGTGTGCTTGGTCCTAAAGAAACCATTGAGGCATCATGCACTATGTATTGATGTTTCTGGGCCTTAGGGCCTTAGACATGGTTGGGGGAGAATACTTGAACCGCTGGCCCTAAAGGAATATTCTTTCCATCAAAGGCTAAAAAAATTGCCTCAACCAATCACACATGGCCTCTTGAAGGTATCATTGGTGTATGATTGAGGATATTAGTGCCATTACATAGTTTGAGCAGTATGTACATGTCTCAGGGCCTTAGGAATATATCTCTAGGGAAGAATATCATGCATTTGGACCTAAAAATACCATTGAGTAATTTAAAGCCATGAACAATGCCTCAAAGCGTCATGTGTGAGTTTGTAAGGTTATCCATGGTGTTATATATCTAGGTCTTGGAGACTTGGGGACTTAGACATGGTAAGTGGAAGAGACCTAAACCTTAGGCTCTAAATAATTCTTCTAGACATCTAGGTCCAAGAGAGTTTCTTCCACCAACAACAAATGCCCCATTGAGGACGGTGGTACCATTAGTTTGTTTTGATAAATATGTACATGTGACTCCTGGGGAATTGGGAATGGCCAGATAATGACATTCTAGGGAAAAATATTGCCATGCCTTTATCCCTAAAGAAACTATTGAATCATCTAGAACCATGAACAATTCCTCATTGCACCATGCATGACTTTACAGGTCGGGTATCCATGGCACTAGGTATCCATGTATTGGGGAGATGGGGGCTTGGAAATCATCATGGGAGGAGATCTAAAGCTTGGGAACCAAAGGAATATTCTAGCCATCAAGAGATAAGAAGGTTTCCTTCACTAACCACACCTGGACTCTTGAGAGTACCTTTAGCCTATGATTGAGAATGCCCATGTTATTAGGTGTTTTTTAGTGCCTTGGGAATGATATTCTATGGAATAAGACCACGCCTTTATCCCTCAAGAAATGGTTGAGACATCAAAAGCCATGAAAAATTCCTTGAAGTTCCACCTATGGTGTCACATGATATCCATGGTGCTATGTATCTAGGTCTTGTTGACTTGATACCTTCGACATGGAGAGTGGAGGAGACCTAAACCTAGGTCCATAAATGAAGCTTCTAACTATCCATGACTATGAAGGTTTCCCCTACCAACCACACATGGCATCCTAAGGGTATCATTGGCCCATGATTGAGGATGACAGTGACATTAGGTGGTTTTGAGCAATACATACATGTCTCAAGGACTTAGGAATGACATTCTATGGAAGAATACCATGCCTTTAATCCTTAAGAAACCATTTAGGCATCCAAATCCATTACTGAAGACACAAAGCACCACACATCACTTCGCAAAGTATCCATGGCACTATATATCCAAGTCTTTGGGACTTAGGGCCTTGGACATGGTCAAAGGAGGAGACATGAACCTTGGGCCCTGAAGGAATCTTCTATCAAACTAGGGATAAGAATGCTTCCTCCATCATCCACACATGGCCACTTAAGGGTATCATTATCTTATGATTGAGGCTGATAGTTCCATTAGGTGGTTTTGAGTAGTATATGTGTGTCTTGGGGCCTTGGAAATAATGCTATAAAGAAGAAGACTAGTTTTTCAAACTAAATAATTTTTTGTGGTATCCACAACTATGAACAATACCTCAAGGAACCATGCACAACTTCATAGGGGTACCCATGGCACTGTGTATCTAGGTTTATAGTCATGGGACCTTAGAAATTGTTAGTGGAGAACATCTAATCCTTGGGTCCTAAAGGAATCTTTTATCCATCCAAGGCTAATGATGTTTCCTCTAACAACCACACGTGGTATCCTGAGTGTATCATTGGCCTATGATTCGAGATGTTGGTTCCATTACGTGGTTTTGACTAGGCAGTAGGTGTCTGAGTGTATTGTACTGAATCATGCTCCAAGGAAGAATGCCATGCCTTTATCCCTAAATAAATCATTGAGGCATCCAAATCCATGAACACTACCTCAAAGCACCACGCATTAATTTGTAGGGGTATCTATGGCACTATGTATCTAGGTATTGTGGCCTTGGGGCCTTGGACATGGTTAGTGGAGGAAACCTAATCCTTGGGCTCTAAAGGAACCTTCTAGCCATCTAGGGCTAAGTAGATTTCCTTGAGAAATAACACATGGCCTATTGAGGGTGTCATTGGCCTATGATTGAGGATGTTGGTGCCATTAGGTGGTTTTGAGGATTATGTAGGTGTCATAGGTCCTTGGGAATGGAATTCTAGGGAAGAAGATCATAAATTTGGCTCGAAAAAAACCATTAAGGCATCCAAATCCATGAGCAATGCCTCAAAGCACTACACATTACTTTGCATGGGTATCCATAGTGCTATGTTTCTTGTTCTTATGTTCTTGGGGATTTATACATGGCCAATGTAGGACACATCAACTTTGACCTCTAAAGGAATCTTCTAACCATCCAGGGCTAAGAATGTTTCATCCACCAACAACACATGGCCTTCTAAGGGTATTGATGAGTCCCCATTTCAGGTATCTGATAGTTTCTTTTCCCACTAGAAAACACAAGAGAGGTTGAAAAGATACACTCGTTAGTGGGAAAATGATTTACCTTAATAATTTAATGAAGTGTTTAAAATATTATTTCTGTTATGTTTCGAAAAGCATTGCTATGAGCTAATTGCATGTAAAATGAGGTTGGATGAGCAGGTGTAGGTGTACTCAAGGATAACGCGTGAATCAAGTGGAGAACTAGAAGGACATCACCAAACTCAGCGCCTTTTTCCTGATTTATAGAGAGCGAACTCCTGTTCAAAAGTGAATCAGCAGTTAGACATTTTTGTTAGGTTAAGCATTAGGATTTTATAAATATGGACCTCTCGGGTAGCGAGAGGTCTCTGCTACAATTTTGAAGAATTATTGTTTACATTTCAAACTATCAAGACAGTTGTGTTACAGACCTGGTTTTTAAACGATGAAGTTTCTATTCTAAATAAAGACTTGATGTTATCTACGATTCAACATTTATAAGTTCTTTTCACTCCTGATTACGGGTTGGAGAGGGCCCCTCCAACACGTAGGTCAAGAGATCTTGCAGTACAGGTATTTCTCATGATGTGTTGTGCATTGATTGAATTTATATTGCAGATGAGAGTATTCTAAATAGTGTCTAGATAACACGATTTAAATTTTGTAGTGGTTGATCACTTCTGATTCCGTAGTTCATTACAATGCATTCCGTAGTATGATAATGTTGTGTCTGTAGTCAGGTAGCAGTGTTCCGTTGAAGCATAATTAACACCCATTTTTCTATGTATTGGCATTTTTCTGAAGCAACAATCTAGATCTTCAGTTTATGTATTCGTTTCATTATTAGAACTGCTTATAGAGATTGATTCCTTTCAGTATTTATTGGTTACATGATTTGATTAACGATTGCAGCATTAGATAAATGGCATTCCGAATTCAGCTTTAGCCTTAGATGATGTTAGATCAGACTTTGAGTTTTATGCATTCAATTTACAGTAAGACTAAAGGTCAAGCTTTCATTTCTTTAGAATACGTTTGTTATAATTCCAACATTCAATTTCACAAAATAATTTTTATTGTTTTCAGCAAATTAATTCTTAAAATTAGATTGACTATTTCCTGCATTCAAATTCTTATCCATAGATTTCCTGCTTTCAGTATTTGATTTCTTAGCATAGGAATTTCTTTTCCATAGATTAACAATCATGTTTACAGTTGATACAAAACACCTAACTTCGACAGAGACTATCCTAGAAGAGCACATATAGTGCCAGTGCCTCTAAAGTTTCTACGTCCCCTGGTTTGATAATTAAAGTAAAGCTCCTAGTCTAGCTGCCCTCATTAGGAACCCATACTTTGAGCTCACCAGGTATCATTATCCTATGATTAATGATGTTTATTCCATTAGGTGGTTTTGATAAATATTTGCATGTCCTAGGGAGTTGGGAATAACCTTCTAGGTAAGAATGACATCCCTTTGGCCATAAAGAAACCATATAGGCATCCAAATCCATGAATAATAGTTCAAAGCACTATGCATGACTTTGTGGGGTATCCATGGCACCATGTATCAAAATATTAGGGGCTTGGGAGCCTTGGATGATTTTCAACAATATGTACATGGAAATATATAAAATAAGCTTCCAGGAATGCAAGCCCATGAATGATCGTTGAAACCACCACACGTGACCTATCAATAGCATCCATGATTGCTATGTGGAAATATCAATGCCACTAGAAGGTTATCATAAGTAGGTATGAGTCTCGAGGCTCTACACATGGTTTAGGGAGGAACCCAACTCTAAGAATTTCATAGGATTATAACACAAAGAGAATATATAAATCATCCAATTTAAGTAGAGTTTCTTTAAATTCTCCTCATAAATAAAATTGCATCTTCTTGATGTGATCTAAGATAAACTCAAAACCATCCCAAGAATAAAAAATTGACAACTTGTCCTCAATCCCAATGAAGAGTCTATAATCACAAGTATTTTTTGGCCTTTTCCAATGAAATAAAGGCCTTCTTATCCCTCTTAGAATTGTTTAGGAAGAGTTGAGAAAACACAAAATCAGGGGATTGTTCACTATATGGAATCTAGACTACCTTTATAGAATAAATATAACTAAGACATAGAATCCGTAATCCATTGGAGATTCATTTCGAATGGCTTAGGGGCTTGGGATTGACACTAACATTATCATATACGAGGGGATATTAATAAGAACCCCTTAGGATACACATTGATTATATGGGAAATGATCATCGAAATAGTCTTAAAAATGAGAAATATGTTCAATATTGTTTCTACCTAAGCCTCCCCAACCTAGTTTTTTCTCTTGATAGCATTTAACACATATTGGGACATGTCATTTAGCCCCACCTCTTCCCCCATTTTGTGTCTTATTTCTTTGTTTCAATTTGATGACTCAAACCATAGGGACTAAGATGTTGGGAACCCAATTGACAAAAAACTCAAAGAGCCATCCCCAACATTGGTTTGGAAAATTGTATATGCCATAGTTTGATGATAGGGATGGTTGGGTTATGACATTTTATCCTTCTAATGGAAAAATAAATCTCCCATTAAAATGACCAAGTTACGAACTTGGACGAATCGATGAACAATTGAGTACCCGTGGACAATTCATCAGATGAAGAGGTAATTGTATTTTTTGTAACTTGTAGGGAGGATAAGAGTATTTTTTAACTTACAAGTAAGTTGTATCCATGTTTTCAAATTATAAGTGAACTTGTAATCTTTAAATAGTAGGGTAATGTAGGGAGGGTTAGGATGTAATGCCTCTCTAAACTAACAATTTATTTATTTAAAATAAAAGCAATATTTAAACAAAAATATCTAATACCAATCTGTCCAACTTAAGGGAGCTATTGATGTCTACTTAGAATTCGGTGCATATTGGTTGGTGTTCAACGTATTTATATATAGTTTTTGTTGAGGGGATTCTCTTGTGCTTATTTATCCATTGTAACTTCACTTAGCTTAACTAGAAAAATTGTCACGAACAAACTTGTTCTCTTAATATCGGTTTAGTGACAAATATTTACAAAACATATGCCCTTACTCAAGTGTTTTCCCTGTGATGTTTTCGTTCTCTATTAAAGTTTTATCTCATTAGTTAATATTCTTTTAAAACATATAAACATGTTAGTATATGAGTTCTACATTTTATTTGTAACACATAATGCTTTCGATGACCATTAAATTCATGTCTTCACTTCAAATGACACATGGCCATTTGTATAGCAGGTAATGATGTCTTGTACTTGTTTCGACTGGTATTTCGAGTTGGTTTTGGTTTTGGTGAAATTTCTAGAGAGTTCTTCGGTCATTTGGGTCTGAAGGTTTGATCGGAGCGTGAGAGGAAGAGCTTTATAACATACCAATAAATACACATTTGTTTTTCACTCTATATATAGGAACTCAAACATTCATGTGTGAAGAACTACAATTTATAACTACATAATATTATTATTTTCCTTTATGATGAAAGTCATCTAAGTGACCCCAAAAACTCTTGCTTACTTAGCCTTAAGGCTAACCACTTCCACATCTTTGGAGGTATTCTCTAGGATTGGTTGGCAACTTAGTGTGCATCTTCACAAAAGGTATAAGCCGATACCCGTTCAACATTTACAACGTAAGAAGAATACATTTATTTTATTGTTTATGTTATTACGATGGTTTATATCTTTAAATAACCTCAATAACTTCGAGTCTTACTCTTTAAAGGCATGTATTACTGAACAATTGTTATAGTTAGAGTGGGAAAGGTCGCTACTCTTGGATGAGATTAACCTTGTCTTTCTCCATAGTTGACTCGGTACCAAACCTCAATAACCTCAATTGTTTATGTTATTACGATGGTTTATACCTTTAAATAACCTCAATAACTTCAAGTCTTACTCTTTAAAGGCATGTATTACTGAACAATTGTTAGTTAGAGTTGGAAAGGTCGATACTCTTGGATGAGATTAACCTTGTCTTTCTCCATAGTTGACTCGGTACCAAACCTCAGTTCTCGGGCATGGTGAAAGGACTAATTAAAATTTTTCTTACTCTAGAGTGCCACGTCTTTACTTATCAGTACAATCTTTAATGTCACTACTTTTCGGGATTAGGAGGGTTTTGGAACATGCTAGAAGTTTTCTTCTTTCATTCGACGTCATTTCTGAGTGTGACTCAACCAGAGAGGTTAAAGACCTCTGCACCTGGAGGAAAGGATGAGGTTTTTCAGCGCAGGGTAAGTTTCTCACGTCCATTAAAATACTGTATTTACTCGTAATTTATCTAAGGGTTACAGATTATAACCTTGAAGTTTTGTCTGTAGGTACCCATGGAGACAAAGGCGGAATTTATGCATAGCTTGGCTTGGGGCTTCTCCCGGTAAGCAGAGTACTCCAACTAGCTTGTCTCTAGAGGTCATTGTGTTGACTCTCAGCGTTGCAGTCCTTTGGTGATTTCCCTTCAATACTCTATGGTAAGGGTAGACAAGAGGCTTCAAGCCGTATGCTAAATACTTAATTTTTGATATGGTTTCCTTGCCCATGCGTGACTGTAAAAGGAGAATATTGTAAGAAAATGCCTACATGTTGAATTCTACTGTTTTGTTTCCAAAACATAGTGTATTAGTTGTTCGGGTGTTTTGAACTATTAAAGGGAGCACCACTCCTTATTATCTGCAATGTTGCGTAATTAAAGGGAGCACAAAGATATTTCAACAATAGTAACCTGGGATCCTCTGTTGAATTCACACTTGGGCAGGAACCCTTCCTGCATTTGCAAAGCTTTTTTGGATAAACAATCAATGCATATAAAACATATGTCTCAAATCAACTTCCAACAATTGCATATGTCATCGACTTCCATATGCAAGGTCAAATGCCAAGTCTCAACACCAACAAATCGCCAAGTGACTGCTTGCAAGTATAGAGCATTTCCAGGACTGATGGAGCAGGAGATAAAACTAGTAGCTTCAGGTAATTCCGTAGCGTCCTCGGTTTTGGAACAGGGGATAATGCTACCAGATTTACAGAGATCCCGCAACACTTTATTTGCAGGGAAGATTCATAATGCACTGATGAAATTCGCTCTCCTCTAGTTCTGGTTGTGAAGTGAGCACATCTACGCTTTGTTGATCGTAATGGAGCACATTATCTCTTATATGGTCTAGAACACCAAGTCATTCAATATCTTGTTGAATTATAATTTTAAAAGCTCAAGTGTAGAAGATTGTTAAAGTTATGGCTTTCAAACAGCAGCAATGACATCGAGAAGTTGGCAAACTTTGTTAGAATCCGGACATGGTTTCTGGTGCATCAAAGATAACGAAGTCAAAATAGATCTTCATCGTACCATGAAGATATTTTGATAAACTACAGTTCAGAGACATTTCAATAGTTTTTGGCTTGATATTTTGTAGCATGGTCATATATTTCATTTGTAAAATGGATAGAGCAGGAGTCATTTTGACAGCAGAGTGCAGGATTGTAAGCTACTAAAGTCAGTTTCTGTTGAAGCTACTCATATAAATAGTACCCAATTAGGGAGCTGCACAGTTCATTGAGTTTGAAGGATTGGGCTACGATATGGCCAAGTTCCTCTGTCTTTTGAATAGTTCTCTCCGTCCCATCTTGACAGACGGTTTTCTACTTCAGTTAGCTTTAAAAGTAGAAAACAATTTTCTTTGGTCGAACATAACCTTTGAGCAATCGTTGGTATGTCCGATTCGGATTTTAAGTCATTAATTGAGCATTCAAGCATTTCCATGACAGAAGATTAGTTGTCAACTCCAGCATCAAGTCTATCCTCTAAGTCTGACAATAATTCTCTGTTCGAAGCTTCCCAAAATAATATCTTGGGAAACCCAAATCAATGCAAAGCTCCAAAGGTTAAATTTTAGAATATGAATATCCCGTGATTTTTTCACCCGAATCGCAGATGGTTTTTGAATGCTACAAGATCAGGTGGTTGAAAGGTTTCTAGAAGAATGAAACAAACCCAGATTTGAAGGCAAAGAATTAGCAGCCCAAGCTTTATCGTTCATGAGAGATTGATCTAGCATTTGAGAAGCTGTTCCAGCATATTAAAACAGAGGATTAGTATTTTGATCATTTCCAGATTTCAAGCTATTAGCCTAAGAGATTAGATCCATGCTATCTGACAATCTGAGATCGTTCCAGATTCAAATACAGTCAGAGATCCTTATTTCTAGCATTAGATATCAATCCCAGGATTTGAGTAACACCTTAGGTGAAAGATCCGAGTCTCCTACAGCAGTTTACTATCTTTGGTCCTAGGGAATTTCGATCCATTTTTTTTGGTTTCTAACAAGTTTCTATATATTTAAGAAATGAGAATGTAATAAGAGGCGCTGGAGACCCAAAAGGGATTTAAGGGTAGAAAGTTTTTGTGGTTAACTGTAAGCCTGTGGGCATTCAGTTTCTTTTATTTTACACTATCAGAGATTCCTGAGAGTTATGTTGTCGGACGGTATCCTCCTTTCTTACGCACATATCTTTTTCTCTCTCACTAGAATAAAATCAGTTTTTGAGTATCAAAGATTGCTCCTTGAGTTTGAAGGATTGGGCTACGATATGGCCAAGTTCCCCTGTCTTTTGAATAGTTCTCTCCGTCCCATCTTGACAGACGGTTTTCCACTTCAGTTAGCTTTAAAAGTAGAAAACAATTTTCTTTGGTCAAACATAGCCTTTGAGCAATCGTTGGTGTGTCCGATTCGGATTTTAAGTCTCAATTGAGCATTCAAGCATTTCCATGACAGAAGATTGGTAGTCAACTCCAGCATCAAGTCTATCCTCTAAGTCTGACAATAATACTCTGATCGAAGCTTCCCAAAATAATATCTTGGGAAACCCAAATCAATGCAAAGCTCAAAAGGTTAAATTTTAGAATATGAATATCCCGTGATTCTTTCAACTGAATCACAGATGGTTTTGGAATGCTACAAGATCAGGTGGTTGAAAGGTTTCTAGAAGAATGAAACAAACCCAGATTTGAAGGCAAAGAATTAGCAGCCCAAGCTTTATCGTTCATGAGAGATTGATCTAGCATTTGAGAAGCTGTTCCAGCATATTAAAACAGAGGATTAGTATTTTGATCATTTCCAGATTTCAAGCTATTAGCCTAAGAGATTAGATCCATGTTATCTGACAATCTGAGATCGTTCCAGATTCAAATACAGTCAGAGATCCTTATTTCCAGCATTAGATATCAATCCCAGGATTTGAGTAACACCTTAGGTGAAAGATCCGAGTCTCCTACAGCAGTTTACTATCTTTGGTCCTAGGGAATTTTCGATCCATTTTTTTTGGTTTCTAACAAGTTTCTAATATTCTATATATTTAAGAAATGAGAATGTAATAAGGGGCGCTGGAGGCCCAAAAGGGATTTAAGGGTAGAAAGTTTTTGTGGTTAACTGTAAGCCTGTGGGCATTTAGTTTCTTTTATTTTACACTATCAGAGATTCCTGAGGGTTATGTTGTCGGACGATATCCTCCTTTTTTACGCACATATCTTTTTCTTTCTCACTAGAATAAAATCAGTTTTTGAGTATCAAAGATTGTTCATTGAGTTTGAAGGATTGGGCTACGATATGGCCAAGTTCCTCTGTCTTTTGAATAGTTCTCTCCATCCCATCTTGACAGATGGTTTTCTACTTCAGCTAGCTTTAAAAGTAGAAAACAATTTTCTTTGGTCAAACATAACCTTTGAGCAATTGTTGGTATGTCCGATTCGGATTTTAAGTCATTAATTGAGCATTCAAGCATTTCCATGATAGAAGATTGGTAGTCAACTCCAGCATCAAGTCTATCCTCGAACTCTGAAAATAATTCTCTGATCGAAGCTTCCCTAAATAATATCTTGGGAAACCCAAATCAATGCAAAGCTCAAAAGGTTAAATTTTAGAATATGAATATCCTGTGATTCTTTCACCCGAAGTGCAGATGGTTTTTGAATGCTACAAGATCAGGTGGTTGAAAGGTTTCTAGAAGAATGAAACAAACCCAGATTTGAAGGCAAAGAATTAGCAGCCCAAGCTTTATCGTTCATGAGAGATTGATCTAGCATTTGAGAAGCTGTTCCAGCATATTAAAACAGAGGATTAGTATTTTGATAATTTCCAGATTTCAAGCTATTAGCTTGAGAGATTAGATCCATGGTATCTGACAATCTGAGATTGTTCTAGATTCAAATACAGTCAGAGATCCTTATTTCTAGCATTAGATATCAATCCCAGGATTTGAGTAACACCTTAGGGGAAAGATCCGAGTCTCCTACAGCAGTTTACTATCTTTGGTCCTAGGGAATTTTCGATCCATTTTTTTTTGGTTTCTAACAAGTTTCTATATATTTAAGAAATGAGAATGTAATAAGGGGCGCTGGAGGCCCAAAAGGGATTTAAGGGTAGAAAGTTTTTGTGGTTAACTGTAAGCCTGTGGGCATTTAGTTTCTTTTATTTTACACTATCAGAGATTCGCGAGAGTTATGTTGTCGGGACGGTATCCTCCTTTTTTACACAGATATCTTTTTCTTTCTCACTAGAATAAAATCAGTTTTTGAGTATCAAAGATTGTTCATGATCCATGGATTATTGCGTGATGAAATGTTCATTGTAATTGCCCATGTTTCATGAGTTTGTTCAAGTGCATATTTTTCAATTTGCAGGGAGTATTTCTGTTCATTGAAAGTTCAGTCTTATGATGTTATAGAGCTGATCTAGGATACACTGTTATTAAACTCTCTCTAAACATGTGAGAAAGAGAGTTCTTCAAATCTTCCCTTTAATTCCAGCACCTGATTCATGACATGTTCTAGTACCAAGTTATCCAATCTACATTTGTTATTTGTCGAATCCACTATATATTTGGAGTCTCCAAAGATTTGAAGATTCTTCACACCTTTCTTAGAAGCTGTTTTCAGGGGGAGCCACATAGCAATCATCTCTGTGCTTATTATTAATGCCTCGTCTAACAACCAACTTTAAAAGAAAATGATGTCTGATCAAGGAATAGCATAGCACCAGCCCCATACATCCTAGGTCACCTCAGTGTGCCTCATCAAAGAAGCCCCAGGCTTCGCCATAATCAATTTTAGGTTCCTCAAGGACTCTTAGTGGCTTAACCTTTGTTTTATTTTTAGTTGCTCTCAAAAGCACCTCTGATTTTATGAGCAACTTGAGTTGTACTCAGCTTGACATATTGAAAAATCATATTATTATAGGATAACCAAATCTTACAAACCCCAGGGCAAGGAAGAGCCCTGAAAACTTTTACAGTCTTGTCTGCTACCCAAGAGAAAACATTCCACCAATGAAAACATCATCAATCATCAATCATCAAAGTCTATGAGCAATTATTCCATCCATTGGATATTTTTCTTGAGTTGGTTTGGGCTTTCCTGGTGTAATATGACGTTGCAATTTTGCAGCAGGCCCTGAATTTTCAATTCTAGAGGAAAAAAGACCACGTTTTGTGTCTACTGTCCACAACTAGGCATCCACTAATTCTGCAAGAACAAGGGACCCCAAATGAGGTGCAATTGAAACTAATCATGTCCATACAAACACCAATATTTCCATTGCTTCAGATGTTGAAATATAAGTTGGACACAAAAACTGTAAATGTAGTAGGTGCAAAAAGCTTTCCATCTTCATCTTTGAATCAGTGCCCTAAAATACCAACAAATGTGTTTTATGCTATAATGTCAGTGCATCTTGGTCAGTTGATGGATACGTTAATGACAGGAGGCTGATCATGGGTTAAATTCACATCAGGAAGGATGGTTATATTTCTTTGCATGTCATCTGCAACTTGACTGCCATTTTGTTTCGACAGGATGCCAAGTGACAGTATTAAGGTGTAAGACGTAGTCTAAGGTTAAGGTATTTAGGAAGCCAATTGGTAGTATTGAGGTGTAATATATAGTCTAAGAGCTCGATTGATCAGACAAAGAACTCATAAATCCCCCAAACACACTATAATGATAAAGCTTTTATAATCTCACACTTGTGACTAGTGCCAAAAGTCTGAGTGTGGGCATAGGTGTGTTTATTGCATATTCAAACTCTGCATTCCAAAGATGGCTTATAAGGTGCAACTTGCACTTAAGTCTCTGTGAATTCAACATTTTTTGGGGTGCAAATCCTTTAACTTGAGAATTTAGCAGGCTTCTGTTCTCTGGGACTAACCTTGCTCAAGGTTTGGTATGTTAAAGTGCCTTTTGGCTTTGTGGTTAGTTTACTTGTGAGGCTGATTTGTGTCATACTGGTGTGCTGTCGCCTGTATTTACTATTATATCCAACCCCAGTGGGGTTTTCCTTTGTGGTTAGTTTACTTGTGAGATTGATGTGTGTCATACTGGTGTGCTGTAATTTATCATATCCAATCCCACTGGTGTAAGTTCCAAGTTCTTGCATATTGTCAATATGCCACAATGATGTAACACTAACAATGTCACTAGGGCTATAAAGTTATAAACCACTCTACCACTAGTATTGAGGGGGATGTATACTAAGAATTTGCCTTCCATGTGAAAGTACTTTTACATGGAAGGAGAAATATTGAAAAGTTCTATTCTGGTCTCTGGATGCTTGTTTGACTATTTATGTTTACTTAAGTTATTGACAAGTTAGAAAAAAGACATCCGACATTCATCTACAAGTGGTATCAGAAGAGTGTATAAATAGATAGCAAAGCTATTTAAATTTGATGGTAGCAGTGATTTAATTTATAGGTGGGTGTGTTTATTGCACATTCAAGCTCGCTACATTCCAAAGATGACTTATAAGGTGCAAACATGTACCAATTTTTTTGTGAATTTAGAAGCAGATCTTGTGGTCAAGTCCTTGGCTTGAGATATTAGCACTTTCACTTTTTGGTATTACCATATCTGAAGCCTGAAGGTTTTGCAGATTACGTGCTTGTTGCTTTGTGGTTAGTATACTTATGAGGCTTATGGGTTTGTACTGGTGTGATGTATTATTTGCAACCCTACTAGAGTGTGATCCTATTGCATGAATGTTGTCGATATACAACCCTACTGGAGTATTGTCTTATTGTGTGAGTATTGTCAACATGCGACAATGTTGTATGCTACTCAATGTTATTAGGGTTATATACTATACCACTAGGATTTAGGGGAATGGGTACTAGTTAAAATATGTCAATGACAATATTTTTTGGTGACAGGAAAAATGTTGGTACCTACAATTCCTGTCTCTGGATGCTCGTTTTTTACCATCAATATACTTCAGTGATTGATAAGTTACAGGAAAGGCATTCAAGACCCGATTTGACAATGATAATTATTTACAAGTGGTATTGGAATAGTATAAATTGACAATAATGCTGTAGCAATCCAATTTGTTGGTCTACGAGATGCTTGTTCATAGATTGGTTGAATCATTTGTCCAATTGTTTTTTTGCAGGTTGTTCATTTACTTGGGTTCTTTCTATACGAGCTTCTAATATAATGTTCAAATTTGTGGTTTTGCTTTCAGGCATATATATCATCAACTTGGGTAAGACTTGGGAAAAGCTGCAGATTGCTGCAAGAATAATTGTTGCAATAGAGAACCCTCAGGATTTAATTGTACAATTTGCAAGGCCATATGGTCAGCGAGCAATTCTGAAATTTGTTCAATTTACTGGAGCTCATGCAATTGCTGGCAGGCACACTCCTGGAACATTTACAAATCAGCTTCAGACATCATTTTCCGAGCCTCGTCTTTTGATTCTTACTGACCCAAGGACTGATCATCAAGTAATGGGTTAAGTAATTGGTGATTTGAATGATTTAACTTTCAAGTCTATTACATGTTTCTTCATATTTTAAACTTTTTAAAGCTTCTATTCTCACAACCATCATTTTGCTGCCTTGTAGCCTAATAAGAGAAGCAACCCTCGGTAATATTCCAACCATTGCCTTTTGTGACATTGATTCTCCAATGAAACATGTTGACATCGGTATTCCTGCGAATAACAAGGGCAAGCACAACATTGGTTGTCTATTTTGGATGTTGGCAAGGATGGTCCTACAGATGCAGGGAACAATTGCACCAGGTCATAAATGGGATGTCATGGTAAACTCAAGTTCAGGCCAATGAATATATTTCATTTATGGTTTACAAATCATTGTGCATAAACAATTTTATGACAACTTGGTGCCTAAATTCATTTTTATTCTTTTTTGCAGGTATACTTGTTCTTTTACAGGGAGCCAAAGGAAGCCAAGGAAAGAGAAGAAGAGGAGGTTGCTCAAGCTGAATATGTTCCTACCTTCACCCTTGGAGCAGAGCAATGGCCTATAGAGGTTGTTGATGCTCAGTGGGAATCTGAGGCTCCTGCAGCTCCAGGTATTGTGCCTGTAGCTACTGGTGCTAATTGGATGGCTGCTCCTGGTTAGTTTCTTTTTGTTTTTCAATGTGATTGTTATAATTTTCCAGGCCTATCAAAGATTTTGGGGTTTTTAAATCTTTAAAAGCTGGTAGTTGCTATTCTTTTGAATTTTAAATTTTTAAACTTGAATCCTTAAAATTTGTGTTCTCTGCGCTGCACTTCTTCAGAAGTTGTTAGTTTTTTTTCCCTTTATTTTTAGGTTTTAAATTTCCAACTTTGATTAAAGGATGAGATTTTGGACATGTGAACTCTTCCCAGTGTCTCTCTAAATTACAATTGTGTTTAACAAGTCTATGTTTTTGTGATCAGTTCCCAATAAGGAGCACATCTTTGTCGGTGTCTTGTAGACCAGGTGTTGATATCTCTGCTCTTAATTCTTTTGGCCTCTTACAAAGACAAATCAGTGCCCTATCCACCATCTACAACCTTCAATAATTGACAAAAACCAAGGCTATAATCTTCAACTTGTCAAAGAGTGCTCTCTCCACATTTCATTTCTACTTCCAAAAGGATCACCACGGCCTATGTTCTACTTATAGGTCTAGTTCATGTGGCCATGTTTTAACATGCACAAGGCCTCCAATGACAACTTAACAAGAGATGTGGATTCCTTACCATCCAATGCTTCCAAATCTATGCTAGTATGTCTCGTCCAAGATGCACCTCTTGGATGCAATCTTCAAACCCATGGTCCTTTACAATCCAGAGATCTGGTGTCCAACTTTACTTCACAGTGATTGGGCTTGGCAATGAGAGAATCCAAACCTTCTTTCTAAGACACATCATCTAATGCAAAAGGAGTGTCTCCCGCCACATTGTTCAAGTAGAGTTCAAAGCCCATCCCTTTAGACTTGAGGTCATCTTCCATTTTGTATCTTTCATTCATAGAGTAGGATCTTTGGGGAATTAGTTTCTAGGAGGAATCAATATCCCTATTTTGCACTTTGTGCTTCTAAGGCCATCACCTCAACTACCCTCCTAGGTGTGCATACAATTGGGCTTTCAGGATTCTTAAATGTAATTGGATATTATTGTCTTTTCTCAGAATTACAAATGATGTAATCTGGGTGTTCATATTCTCCTCTCCCCAATTCTGAAAGGGTTCTAGCTCAATGGAAGAGCACCTGCCTTATAAGCAAGAGGTTGGGGGTTCGATTCCTCTGTGCCCTATTGATATTGCAATATTATTATTTTTAATAAAATATATTTTATTATGATTTTTTATGGCTATAGAGAGGGTTTCAAGCCGTCTTTGTATGTTGCTACGAGGGGGGTTATAAAATGCATTCATATGTCACTACGAGGGGGGTTCGAAATTGCCGTTGTATGTTACAATGAGGGGGGTTTAGAACCACCTTTGTAGGTAGCTACGATAGGGGGTTTGTAACTACCCCCAAAGTTTTGTAATAAGGAATTTTAGGGGGGGTTCTGAACCGCCCCCATAGGCATCTACAAGGGGGGTTCCAAACCGCCCCTATAGGCCTCTACGAGGGGGGTTTCAAACTGCCTCTATAGGCCTCTACGAGGGGGGTTCAAAACTGCCCCTATAAGGCTCTACGAAAGGGGTTCTAAACTGCCTCTATAGACCTCTACAAGGGGGGTTCCAAAATGCCCCTATAGGACCATACGAGGAGGGTTCACAACCGCCCCTATAGGCTTCTGCGAGGGGGGTTCAAAAATGCCCCTATAAGCTTCTACGAGGGGGGTTCTAAAATGCCCCTATAAACTGTTAAATTTTCAGAATTTACTTCAATCTGATCTAGGATCTTAACTGAGAGAACAACATGTACAACAAATCTTAGCATATCATTCATGGACACAATAATGCAAACACAGAAGAGACACGGAGTTTACTTGGGGAAAACCATAAAGGTGAAAAACCCCAATAACTTCCTCAGAGATAGATAGAGCAATGATACAACCAGAATACAAGAGATAGTCTTCTCCTAGCAGCAGAGCCTCCTCCTCCACAAGTGCGCCACTCTCCACAGTGTGAGTGAGAGAATAGAATGTGTAAAATGAGAGAGACACACTCTCTATTTATACACTAACTTGACTTGACCTTTACTCAATTAGGTCGGCTTCAACTTAACCACTTAACATAATGCTGACTGGGCCGACCCCCACTAAGGTGGTCTAATAACCCTTTGACCCACATAGCCGACCCCCAATAGGGTAGTCTAATAACCCTTTGACCCACATGACTTATATAGGGCCGACCCCAACAAAGTGGTCTAATAACCCATCAAGTATAAGTTACGACACTTACAATATAAATGACGACACTTCCGTATAGAGGAATAATAACATCTCTATAGGAATACAACCACTTCCGTATAGAGGAATAATAACATCTCTATAGGAATACAATATACATATATGTGAAATACATTCCGAAGTTACATATACATCAACATTCCCTCTTAACTAGGAAGGTATTTCTCGACACAGGTCTTCTAGCACAAGTCTTCTTCTCTGGATCATCGTCACTGGATAATCGTCATCGAGTCATCATCATCGTCACTGCTGCTGCTATCTCAATCAATCTCTGAATCTACTCGTCATAGGAAGTTCTACAGAGCCAGTCCTTTTTTATACTGGATGTAGGCCCACCACCTGCAGGTCTTCATCATCACTGGCCATACTATGGAATCCTCAAGACTTATTACGTGCGTCACAAAATCTGGCTGCATCATCCCAGGCTATTACAAGCACACAACTCTACCCATCGGATCTCCCAGGAGCACATTACATGTGACCCATCACAAAACCTGGCTAAAGCATCCCAGGCAGTTACGAGCACACAACTCTGCCTGTCGGATCTCCCGGGAGCACATTACATGTGATCTCACCACAAAACCTGGCTGAAGCATCCCAGGTTGTTACGAGCACACAACTCTGCCTGTCGGATCTCCCAGGAGCACATTACATGTGGTCCACCACAAAACCTGGTTGAAGCATCTGAGGCCTTTTTCATCCTGTCCAGATCTCCCAGGAGCAAATTACATGTGGTCATGGTAAAACCTGGCTGAAGCATCTGAGGCCTTTTTCATCCTGTCCAGATTTCCTAGGAACAAATTACATGCCATAGGACAAAACCTCGCAAGAGCATCTCAGGATGTTACGGGTACACAAATCCGACCTGAAATCTCCCAGGGCACAAATTACATGTCCTCCTAGAGCAATGTCTCGAAAGAGCATCCTAGGCTGTTACGGGTACACAACTCCGACCTATAGGATCTCCTAGACATGCTCATCTGCACAACCTGATCCACGGCCACAAAGTATCATCCTGATACTCATCATACATCATCCTGATGTACACATGATCATCCTGATCATCATCATTGCAACATCCTGCTGCATGTCATCTGGAGCAACATCTTGAAGTTTGTCATCTATGATCATCCTAATCATACACTGCATCCACCTGATGCATACCAAGTATCTACCTGATACATATAATCATACATGATCTACCTGATCATACAATGTATCCACCTGATACATACATAGATACATGATCCACACAATGTATCCACCTGATACATATCAACATACATGATCTCAGTATCCACCTGATACATATACAGATACATGGTCCAAGCATCCAACATGATGCATATACAAAATACATACAAATGATCCAACTGATCATATCCAGCATCCAACATGATGCATACATACATAAATGATCCAACTGATCATAACAAGCATCCAACATGATGCAATGATCCAACTGATCATAACAAGCATCCAACATGATGCATATACATATACAGAGTAGTAACTAGAGCATCGTCTTGATGCTCATCATCCATGATCCTCCTGATCATCATAGCATCGTCCTCTTCAGATCATTTCATCGTCCACGAAGCACAGCCCAAATGCACATCATCCATCACTTACACCACTGACATGGGAGAACACATCTACCACCATTCGGGGAAGGCTCCAGCCCTTACTTTTTCACCATGGGAGAACACATCTACCACCATGTGAAAAATGGCTTAGCAATTACATCATGACCAAGGGAGAACACATCAACCATGTCAGAAAAGCTCATGTGCATCTGCATCTTCTGGACTCATCACTTCCCTTTGGAAGGAACCTCGATCTGAAGTGCACCAAGCCTCTCTCTAAAGTACTCAAACTACACTCTGGCCAACGTCTTGGTCAACACATCTGCAACCTGCTCATCCGTCGCAACATACTCTGCTTCGGCTATACTCAGTGCTACGTAGGACTGCTTCCTGCTAAACCAAGAGATCACACCTGATCCCTATCTGCAGCACTGCCTGCCCAATCTGAATCAACATAACCCTGCAGGTTAAACTTTTGATTCGCATCATGCTTGAGCCCATAGTCAACTGTACCCTTCAGGTACCTCAGAATATGCTTTACAACAACCAGGTGAACACTCCTCGGATCCGTCAGGAACTAGCTCAATGTGTTCACCGCAAAGCAAATATCTGGTCTCATGTTCGTCAGGTACATCAAGGACCCAATCATCTGACGATACATAGTGATATCAACCGGCTCAGATGAAGCATCACACAGAAGCTTCAGGTTCGATGCCATAGGTGTGGCCATGGCCTTGCAATCCATCATCCCGAACCTCTTCAGGATCTCTACTGCATACTTCCCTTGTCCAAGGAAGATTCCATCTGCACTCTGCCACACCTCCATGCCAAAAACAAATAGTGCATCATCCCCAAGTTCTTCATCTCGAACTCGGCAGCAAGCTTCCTCTATGTGTCGGCAATCAATCTATCCTCACTTGTTACAAACAGGTCATCCACATACATGAGTAGAATCATAGGATTCCCTTCCTCAACCTTGTAGTAAAGGTTGGAATCCGCTTCACTCTTGGTAAAGCCCAAACTGGATATAAAGCTGTCTATCCTACCAAGTTCTGCACACATATATGACTACACCATTCAAGAAGGCTGTTTTGAAATCCATCTAGTGTATCTTCTATTTCATCACTTTTATATTTCTCTATGCTGCCATCTGCAACATGCTTGATCTGATAGTTCCATTTGGAAGTCACAACAGACTTCCCTTCAGCTCTTGGGACCACATCCCAAACATCGTTCTTCATGATCGACAGATCATGGCATTCTTCCCGTCTCCTGGGAACTTCAATATCTTCAATAGATAATTTTGTTGCTTGAACAAATGTTGTAGTCCTTCTTTTGTAGGTGAAGGTATACGGTCTTTTCTACAAAACAAGTTAAATTGCATGATTAGAAACATCTCATAATTTTCAGACAAATTCTTACACAAAGAAATATGTCATACAGTCATGCAATTATCTTAGCCAATGCTTCAATACAACATTTATCCATGTTCCACAACTTTCTAGATGTCTTCCAGTCTCTACCAGAACATTGTTAAGAGTTTGCACTACTCCCAACATGTCAGCAAAGAGGTTTCATTCTAGATAAGTAGCACTGGAATGTTGTACAGTGCCATAGGCCACTTACCCATCACATGCATATTAGTAGTATACTTTTCATTAATGCAATCATTCTAATATGCACAATACATATCCTAAGTCTAGGAACATGAGCATATACATCATTGAATAATTTTATTTAAACAAACAAATATGCAATAAATGATAATTAAAAATACTTATCTTTGTTTGGTTGCTAGGTGGACTCCCTCTGAGTCTTTGCAACTCCATTCTAATGTGGATTGTGAGAAGTGGTCAACTCCCTTTGAATATCTGCATCCTTGCAGAAACTACTAAAGTGTGCTCCTGTGCTTTCTTGCAGGAACAACTGGAGTGTGCTCCCTCTTGCTCTTTACTTCCTGTATTACATGTCCTTGAACTTACATCCATCCTTAATCACTATGCATGCTTATTAGTATCATCATTGTGTTATCCTTGAGGTCTCATACATAATCACACATTTATTAGTATAATCTTAATACTATCAAAACACAATAATCTTAAACATGTATAGTCATGATCATTCACAGATAATAAAATTTAGTATTCAAGGTTTCAAGGAAGTCTTCTTTTACTCATGTATATTCTTATTTGATCATAGGACTTTTCTGATTAATTAAATCATCAATGCATAAACCCGTGATTACTCAAACCTATACCTTCATGATTCTTCTAGTTAGTCATATCATCAATTATGGTAAGAAACATAATATACATACAACCATGACTATCCAAACCTATGACTTCATGAATAATCATTATCAACAACACAACAGTATAAGATCCTAACACAAGGTAGGATTCTAGCTTGATATAGGAAAAACATACCTGGATTAGCATGCTATCTAGTTATGTCTAACATACCCGCATAATGTCTTCTGGTTCTTTTCAGTGACTTGTGCTAGTAACCTGCATGTCTCATAAGTTAACCATTGTAGAACCAAGTTATACGTACCTTGAAAGTAGATCTTCTATGTGATCCATGACAATGGATGAATATTTGTCTTCATGTCACCATGAGCATATGTTCTTGAAGTAGAACATGATTTGACTTTCTTGGTGTACCTTTTGTGTTAGCAGACAACATAAACCTCATACAACACCATAATGCATTAGTACAATCATAAGTGTCAACACCCTAATCAATGAATATCTTTTATCGTGCATTCATAATTTTATTAAGGTGATACGACAAGTCTAGATTTAATCAAGATTGTACTAACCGTAATAATATGAAGACAAATATACCATAAACTTAATCATGAACAAATCTCGAAACATACCTGGATAAGTCATACCTGTCGATATTGCTTGTAATCTTCTTATGTAAGGCCTTAGCCTCATCTCCCTTTGAAACAGGAACTTCTTCACTTATGCAGGTGACCAATCCATCTTCTTCTATGTTTAACCCAATCCACTTGATTTGCAAGAACTGGATCTGGAGATGGATTAGGGTTTGTCAGAGAAACCCCAAAAATTCAAACTTCCAAAAGAATAGAAATATGCACCTTGATGAGCTGATCAAGCCGGTATATTCAGAATTTGAAAACTGCAAAGTTTCACTCCTCAATTTTGCCTTTGAAACTTTCGGATTCACTAGACGTGACCTCGAACTAGGGTTTGATGAAGCCCACTCTTCTGCCCAATCAAATGGTTTGATTCAAAGCTCTAAGCTTCTATTTTTATGAGGAGCTTCCAGCTGTGGTCACAGATTTAAAAAATTCCCATTTTTGCAGAAGCCCTAATTTTCCACTTTTCTAATCAAAGTCCCGAAATAGGGTCTGATCAAGCCCGGCTTTCTGCCCAACCAAAAATTTTGATCTTGGTCTCTAAATTTCGATTTTGATGAGTATCATTCAGCTGTGGTCTCCGATTACAAAAATTCCAACTTTCTCCGAAGCCCTAAATTCCGGAAGCCATGAATGAAGGTGCTCAAAAAATAATTATGATTTGACAGAAATATGTACCTAATTGTTTCTGGTGTAACTCTGAACTTTTCGATCCACAAGGTCTGAAAACTTTTCTTGAGATAGCCTGACTTGTTATCTTTTCATCCCGATAGGTCTGACCTCAATTGGATTCTCTGAGAGAGCGTTATGCCAAGTGTCTCAACGTGACCTATTTATGGGATAATACAGGAGAGCGAACTTGTATGGCGTGCCACGTGTCACTGGTTCAACTTCGGCCTCTAAAATGTTTTTCTGAGATATTACAGTCTATGTACTACCTGTCACTTTTTACGAAATTTCATTTGGAGCTTCCTAGCCCAAGTTATGACCTTTTTCCCAAGGTCACCTGATTTTGACTCAGATCTAGAAGAGGCAGAAACCCTATATTGTACAAATCATAAATCACAAAGTACAATGAACTAGAGGTTGTCCTTTGGACACAAGGTACATGGTGATCTGATCTTCGACCTGTAAAATTTGCATATCCGAAAACTTCGCCAAAACGGATTTATAGTGAAAGTGATACGATGATTGGTTTTTGCTATATCAAGCCCTAGCATCGTAAGTGCAACAAGTGTCATACATGCCATATCATGCCTTCTTTCAGGCTAGCTTTGATACCATGTTAAATTTTCAGAATTTACTTCAATCTGATCTAGGATCTTAACTGAGAGAACAACATGTACAGCATATCTACAGCATATCATTCATGGACACAATAATGCAAGCACAGAAGAGACACAGAGTTTACTTGGGGAAAACCATAAAGGTGAAAAACCCCAATAACTTCCTCAGAGATAGATAGAGCAATGATACTACCAGAATACAAGAGATAGTCTTCTCCTAGCAGCAGAGCCTCCTCCTCCACAAGTGCGCCACTCTCCACAGTGTGAGTGAGAGAATAGAATGTGTAAAATGAGAGAGACACACTCTCTATTTATACACTAACTTGACTTGACCTTTACTCAATTAGATCGGCCTCAACTTAACCACTTAACATAATGCTGACTGGGCCGACCCCCACTAGGGTGGTCTAATAACCCTTTGACCCACATGGCCGACCCCCAATAGGGTGGTCTAATAACCCTTTGACCCACATGACTTATACAGGGCACCCACATGACTTATACAGGGCCGACCCCAACAAGGTGGTCTAATAACCCATCAAGTATAAGTTACGACACTTACAATATAAATGACGACACTTCCGTATAGAGGAATAATAACATCTCTATAGGAATACAATATACATATATGTGAAATAGATTCCGAAGTTACATATACATCAACATAAACCTCTACAAGGGGGGTTCCAAACCGCCCCTATAGGACCATACAAGGGGGGTTCACAACCGCCCTTATAGGCCTCTACGAGGGGGGTTCCAAACTGCCCCTGTAGTTCTCTACGAGGGGGGTTCCAAACCGCCCCTGTAGGTTTGTATGAGGGGGCTTATGAGGGGGGTTCACAACCTCTTTCGTAGGTCTGTATGGAGGGGGTTCAAAACCACCCCCGTAGGTCTCTATGAAGGGGTCTACGAGGGGAGTTTAAAACTGCCTCTGTAGACCTCTACGAGGGGGGTCACAAACTGCCCCCAAAAGTCACTTTTGGGGGCGCTTCCAATCTCGTAAAAAACCGCCCTTAAAGGGCAAAATTTTTAACATTGGTGCCTTTGGGGGCGGTTTTGCCAAAACCGCCCCCAAAGCCAAAACCCCCCCTGTAGGGAACTTTTGGGGGCGGAAGACAACCCCCCCTAAAGGCCAAAAATGTAGTAGTGATACAACTAGAGCGGAGGGTGCAATGAAAAGGTTATGGGGCAGTAGAGCAACCACACATCGGGCCGAAGCAAAATAACATGGGACGATCAAGCAATCGTGGGAGAATGGGAATGGGACCGTGGAAAAGCATGCCATAAACGCGGCATTAAAGCGCACGCCCACCACGATAGGTGGCGCTTCCATCTCAGCCCGCAAACTCCAGCTACCGAGGTCGCCATGTGGCGTGGGGAGTGGATCTAGGTGGGGTGTCCAATTACTGGCATCCCTCCCTTATTATTCTATCCTCCTTTTTCTTTCACCAATTCTATTAATTGCTCTCTATCCTTAAGATTAATTGCCGAATCTAATGCAATCTATGGTCCCCACTCCCCATCAAAATAAGGCTTCAAATGTACGAAAATGGCCATATGGCTCCATCTGGGTACATCGTACTGAAGCAATAAACCATTTATTTTATTCATGTCTGTCAGGAACATCCACATCCATTCCATTGTCCTAGATCCAAACAAAAGTGAATCCGGGCCGTTCGTGCTCAATGGGAAGAATACTTCTAAATCCTAAACATTCGTGCTAACAAATATGGTGGTAAAATACTCGCCAAATATGAGTTGTTTGCACTCTACTCCACTTCATGGCGTCGAGTCTATGCCATTGTGTTATAGTCTCTCTGCACGAGTGGATATCCCAAGCCTCGCCACCAACAGTGTAGATTAAATCCAAGATGTGATCCTATCCATTTGCGTATCCTCCATCTTGGTGTTCATCTCCAAACTTACTTCCCCTCCAATGGCTATGATCATATTAATCCTTCCCCCTTTGAAATGTTGCAGTTAAATCATGCCCCCATACCATATTTCTCCATTGAACTAGAGGATCCAAATCCACCTTTCATGCACATGAAGGAATGGCAGTGATTGACTATTGATTCCTCCCTAATATCCTACATCCATGTTCCTCTTGCATCAATATCTCTAGGTTAAATGAAAGCATGGCCTCATGTTGAGGCCATTTACTGCCAGCCTCACGATGCTTGGATCTTTTTCTTTGTCGTCGATGCCATACTTGATACCAGGTCTGGAAAGAATCTTTCATATTCACTCTTTTCAACATCCACCATATCATTTGTGACTGTTGTAAGGTGGACATTTTATGACCCCACCTACTATTGGTTTATGGCCAAGGCATCCACCACTGACAATACTTGAGCTCCTCATGGTTACTTATCACTAAAACCTCTTCAATAGAATCTTCTCTTGCAACAAAATTATTTTCCACTTTGTGGATACAAATCGTCATCCCTGGCAGTAATGTCATTCTATGTACTTGTGCCTGCAAACCCACAAAAATTCATATTGTTAATAAAACCAGGGACCCCTACCAGGTCCATCTTCATCTTCTCTTGTATTTGCATGTTAGTTGTAATATCTCTTCCTCAATTGTGTAGAATCATTGCTTCATTCTCCAACTCATCAATAGCTTCATCACCATCATAACTTTCTTTATCTATTTATGCAAGTCTTTTGACTGGCTTCTCTTCAACTTCTTCATTTCCATTTTGTTTTTCCAGGCTCTATCTCTTGTCTAGGCCTAGTATCATCTGCCTCATGTTCTCTATTGGTTTGGTTTGGAATCTTCATGTTCTGTTGTTTCCTCCAAACCACTTTCCATACTTACATAAATGCAATCAATCAATTCATTCTCAGGCATATTCTTAGCCCACAACCCATTCTACTTAGTGTTCTTAGCCAAAAATCTCAACTAGAGCTCTACAGGGATCTCACTAAGCCATCACAACCATGGAACTCCTTCCAAATTCCACACACAATACAAGGAAGGAATTTTCTTTCACTGATCCACAATTCCCTTAGGAAATCAAACACTTATAGTGCTTACCAGTTTGTGTAGTAAGTGTCCAACCTGTTATATGCTAATGGAGAGTCTCTTGCAACATTAATCCATGGATTCTCAAGCATCCAAAAGTGGTAGATCTCAATGGGTAAGGGTTCCTAGATTTCCTAACCTCCGTGCTAACCTACAACCATCTATTTTCCCTTCCAAAAATGCATCTCTCTTTGAAAATTCGAATTTCTGATTTAAACACAATTTTGGTAATGGACATGAACAACAATGGAAATCTATATGTACTATGGAAAGCACGCATGAAAGAAAAATAAGAGTACGATAATGATCCAAAAGAGTGTTGACTCCATGGATATGAGATAAGGGTGAAAATGCAACTAACATAGCTTTTGACCATAGAAGAAATAGGACTGCTGACAGCTGACATAACTGTCTTAACCCCCATGCTTCAATAAATACATGAGACGACTTTTTCTGCCAACCTCCCACATGCATTCAATGATTGGATTTAATAGCCAAAAGAAGGTAATTGACTTATTTAAGGCACAGGGCAGATTTTGGATGAGTTCCAAGGTTGGCACATGGAAACATAGGATTTGTTTTCTCCAAAGGCCCCCTTCCTCTTGTTAAATTTTTAGTATTAAATCACAATACTATAGGATCTTTGCTGAGAGAATAACATCTACAGTATATCAATGCATGACAATCATAATATGACAAGCATCACAAGCATCACAAGAATCAAAAGCATAGAGACAAGAGACACAGAGTTTCCGTGGGGAAAACCCTAAGGTGAAAAACCCCACAACTTCCTCAGAGATAGAGAGAGCAATGGCTCAACCAAAATACAACCAAATAACACTGAGATAGTCTCCCAGATGATCCTCCTCCTCCTCACTAGTGCGCCACTTTTCAGAGAGAGAGATAGTTACTTTTCCGAGTGAGTAAAATAGAGATCTCCTATCTCTATTTATACTCACCTTTTTGCCCAGTGACCTACTGGGGCCGACTTGTCTACTTGGATACATCCACATTATATTATATATTAATTAGGGCCGACCCCATAAGGTGGTCTAATAACCCATCGGCAAGTACACACACTTGCGACACTTGTCAATCCACATGATGACACTTCCTTATAGAGGAATAACACATCTCTTATAAGGGTACAATAAATATATATATAATACACAGATGAAATACATTCCGAAGTTACATATACATCAACACTCCCTCTTAACTAGGAAGGTATTTCTCGACACAGATCTGCTAGACAAGTCTTCTTCTCTGGATCATCGTCATCGATGCATCGTCATCATCATCGTCACTGCTGCTACTATCTCAACCAATCTCTGACTCTACTCGTCATAGGAATTTCTACAGAGCCAGTCCTTTTTCATACTGGATGTAGGCCCACCACATGCAGGTCTTCGTCATCACTGGCCATACTGTGGAATCCTCAGGACTTATTACGTGCATCACAAAACCTCGAAAGAGCATCCCAGGATGTTACTGGTACACAACTCCGACCTGTAGGATATCCCAGGGCGCTATTACATGTGACCCCACCACAAAACCTCGAAAGAGCATCTCAGGATGTTACGGGTACACAACTCTGACCTGAAATATCCCAGGGCACAAATTACATGTGGTCCACCACAAAACCTAGCAAGAGCATCTCAGGATGTTACGGGTACACAACTCCGACCTGAAATCTCCCAGGGCACAAATTACATGTGGTCATGGCAAAACTTCGCAAGAGCATCTCAGGATGTTACGGGTACACAACTCCGACCTGAAATCTCCCAGGGCCCAAATTACATGCCATAGGACAAAACCTCGCAAGAGCATCTCAGGATGTTACGGGTACACAACTCCGACCTGAGATCTCCCAGGGCGCTATTACATGTCCTCCCAGAGCAATGTCTCGAAAGAGCATCCCAGGCTATTACGGGTACACAACTCCGACCTATAGGATCTCCCAAACATGCTCATCTGCACAACCTGATCCACGGCCATAGAGTATCAACCTGATACTCACCATACATCATCCTGATGTACTCATGATCGTCCTGATCATCATCACTGCAACGTCCTACTGCATGTCATCTGGAGCAACATCCTGAAGCTCATCATCCATGATCATCCTGATCATCACTGCAACATCCTGCTGCATGTCATCTGGAGCAACATTCTGAAGCTCATCATCCATGATCATCCTGATCATCACTGCAACATCCTGCTGCATGTCATCTGGAGCAACATCCTGAAGCTCATCATCCATGATCATCCTGATTATCAATGCATCCACCTGATGCATACCAAGTATCTACCTGATACATATCATCATACAGGATCCACCTGATCATTAATGCATCCACCTGATGCATACCAAGTATCTACCTGATACATGATACATATCACCATACATGATCCACCTGATACATATACAGATACATGGTCCAAGCATCCAACATGATGCACATACATACATAAATGATCCACCTGATCATATCCAGCATCCAACATGATGCATACATACATAAATTATCCAACTGATCATATCCAGCATCCAACATGATGCGTACATACATACATAAAAATGATCCAACTGATCATATCCAGCAGAAACCAGAACATCATCCTGATGCCCATTATCCAGGGCTTACATCCACAGCCATGTGAAGGATCCTCCTTCCAACATGCTTGGAATGGCTTCAGCAAATGTGTCCATCACTTCTTCCTCGAAGTGTCCTCGATCTGAAGAACGCCAAGCCTCTCTCTGAAGTACTTGAACTTCACTTTGGCTAGTGGCTTCGTCAGCACATCTGCAATCTGCTCGTCCGTCGCAACATACAGAAGCTTCACAGCTCCTCTCTGCACCATATCCATGATATAGTGATATTTGATCTCTATGTGTTTCGACCTGTCATGAAACACTGGGTTCTCGGACAGCTTCACACAACTCTGGTTATCACAGAAGATACCAGTAGCCTCCAACGGGAGATCAAATAACTCAGACAGTAGCTTCCGTAGCCATACTGCCTCACAACTAGCTGAGCAAGCTGCAACATACTCTGCCTCAGCTGTACTCAGTGCTACGCAGGACTGCTTCCTGCTAAACCAAGAGATCACACCTGATCCCATACTGAGGCAACACCCAGATGTGCTCTTCCTATCTGCAGCACTGCCAGCCCAATCTGAATCGACATAACCCTGTAGGTTAAACTTTTGATTCGCCTCATACCTGAGCCCATAATCCACTGTACCCTTCAGGTACCTCAGAACATGCTTTACAGCAACCAGGTGAACACTCCTCGGATCCGTCAGGAACTGGCTCAATGTGTTCACAGCAAAGCAAATGTCTGGTCTAGTGTTCATCAGGTATATCAAGAACCCAATCATCTGACGATACATAGAGACATCAATCGGCTCAGATGAAGCATCACATAGAAGCTTCAGATTCGATGCCATAGGTGTGGCCATGGCCTTGCAATCCATCATCCCGAATCTCTTCAGGATATCTACTGTGTACTTCCCTTGACCAAGGAAGATTCCACCTGCATTCTGCCACACCTCCATACCTAGGAAATAGTGCATCATTCCCAAATCTTTCATATCGAATTCAGCTGCAAGCTTCCTCTTAGTATCTACAATCAGTCTGTCATCTCCTGTCACAAATAGGTCATCCACATACAGGAGTAGAATCACTGGATTCCCTTCCTCAACCTTGTAGTAAAGATTGGAATCTGCTTTACTCTTGGTAAATTCCAAGCTAGATAGGAAACTGTCCATCCTACCATACCAGGTTCTGGGAGCTTGCTTCAAGCCATACAAGGCTTTCTTCAATCTGCATACATATGACTCCCTGTCAGGTCTTGGGACTGTATCCCAAACATCTTCTTCATGATCTACGGATCATGGAATTCCATTTCTTCATCCCAGATCCTGAGAACTTCAATATCTTCAATAGATATCTTTCTTGCTGGAACAAATGTTGTAGTCCTTTTGTAGGTGAAGATATACGGTTTTTCCTACAAAACAAGTTAAATTGCATGATTAGAAACATCTCATAATTTTCAGAACAAATTCTTTACACATAAAGAAATATGTCATGCAGTCATGCAGTTATCTTAGCCAATGCTTCAATACAACATTTATCCATGTTCCACAAATTTCTAGATGCCTTCCAGTCTCTACCAGAACATTGTTAAGAGTTTGCACTACTCCCAACATGTCAGCAAAGAGGTTTCATTCTAGATAAGTAGCACTGGAATGTTGTACAGTGCCATAAACCACTTACCCATCACATGCATATTAGTAGTATACTGTTCATTAATGCAATCATTCAAATATGCACAATACATCTCCTAAGTCTAGGAACATAAGCATAATATTATTAAACAAACAAAATAGGCAAGAAATGATAATTGAAATACTTATCTTTGTTTGTTTGTTTGGGTGGACTCCCTCTGAGTCTTTGCTTCCTGGTAGGAGCTGCTAAAGTAGCTTCTTCTACACCTCTCTGTTGTGGAATGTAGGAAGATGGTCAACTCCCTCTAAAGATCTGCATCCTTGCAGGAGCTGCTGGAGTGTGCTCCCTTTTGATCTTTGCTTCCTGGATTACCAGTCCTTATATTCATCTTTGCTGACATCAATATTCTTGAACCCAGAAAAGACCTCTTCTGGTGTCTTGTTGTCCAATATCTTGTGGGGAGTTCTGTTCTGCACATACACAACTGTTCTAACTGCTTCTGCCCATAGATGCATAGGTAGATCCTGGTCATGCAGCATTGCCCTTGCTGCTTCCATGACTGTTCTGTTCTTCCTTTCTGCAACTCCATTCTGTTAAGGATTATAAGGAGCAGTCAACTCCCTCTTAATCCCTGAATCACTGCAAAGCTTCTTAAAGTCATTTGAGGTGAATTCTCCACCATTGTCAGATCTGAATGTCTTGATTTTCTTGACAGTTTGATTCTCCATCAAGGTTTTGAATTCCTTGAATTTATCAAGCACCTCATCTTTTCCCTTCAAGAAGTATACCCAAGTCTTCCTGGAGAATTCATTGATAAATGATACATAGTAAACATACCCACTCAGGGAGCTGGATGACATAGGGCCACATACATCTGAGTGGATGATTTCCAGGATGTCTTTTGCCTTGCTTTCACTGCTTGGGAAAGCCTTCTTAATGTTCTTACCTTTTGCACATCCTTTGCAAACACCTTCATGTTTGGTCTTGATTTCAGGAAGACCCTCTACTACCTTGCTTGCAATTGGAAGTGCCCTATAGTGCATATGAGCAAGTCTTCTATGCCAAAGTTCACTTGGCTCCATGGATTCATGTACCATGGCATGTTCAGGTTGTCCCTTCAATTTATACAAGCCTCCCTCTTGCTCTCCAATCACTACTGCATCATCTATGGTCATTCCCTTTGGCCACATTAGGACTTGGCCATCCACAAATGCAACTCTCATACCTTTTGCATCCAATGCAGAGATGGAGAGTAAGTTCTTCTTGAGCCCAGGTACATAAAGTACTTCTTTCATCTTTAATGATTTTCCAGAATCTAGGTTGTAGGAGGCTTCACCACTTCCTTTGATTGGGTATTGATAATCATCCCCAAGTTTCACCTTATGGGGTGATTCATGTTCAGATAGGTTCACAAAGGATTCTTTAAACCCAGTCATGTGTTTGGAAGCCCCACTATCAATCAACCAATCATTACATCCATGGGAGATGGTACCTGTAAGAGCAGAAATTAGAACATATTCTTCTTCACTTGATGAGTCATCATCACTACTACTTTCTGCCCTAGCCTTCTTCTTTGGAGGTTCATCATCTTCGGCAGCATGAGCATGAAACCTTATTTTGCTGCCCTTCTTCTTCTTACTGGAGTTGTTGTTATTATCCCTTTTGTTCTTGGGACAATCTGAAGCAAAGTGACCCTTCTCATTGCATGTGAAGCATCTTAGGTCCTTCTTACTCTTTTGATGGAATCTTTTGTGGTGAGAGTGATCCTTCTTGGTTTTGCTTCTCTTGGTGTGAGCTACAAGAGCTTGATCTTCTCTTCCCATCTTTTCCTCACGAGCTATGAGTCTAGCTTCTTCTTGAGAGCATTCTTCCCTTAATCTGTTGAAGGAGATCAATTTCTTCCTTGCACAAATTCCTTGAATAAAGGAATCCCATGACCTGGGTAGGCCATTTAGAGTGGTCATCACCACTTCACCATTCTCCACCATTTCATCTATTGCTTCTAATTGTTCCTTGATCTGGGAGACCCTTGAAAAGTAAGATTGAATGGTTTCTCCATTCTGAAACTTCACTGCTTTCAATTGGTTCCGCAGGGTCATCTTTCGATTTATGTTCTTTCCTTCAAATAGCTTGGTCAAGGATTCAAACATCTCTTTGGGTGTCTTAAGAGAAGACACATGAGGTATGAGATGGTCTTTGATAGAATCAGCAATGATTCTCTTTGCCTTGACCAAGTTCTTCTTGTGCAATGCCTTGGCTTCTTCATTCTCTCGGATAGGGATGTCTTCTTTCACATATGAGTCCAACTCATTTTCTTCCAGGATTAACCCAATCCTATACTTCCAGGCTCGGAAGTTGTCAGCCCCTTCAAGCTTATCCTCAAGCTTAGTGTGGAGAGACATCTTTAAGAGTACTTCAAATGGAAATAGAAAAGATTTAGGACTTACCACTTGAAGTATTGAAAACTGGATCTGGTCCCGGATTAGGGTTTGTCAGAGAAACCCTAAAAATTCAAAATGTGAATTTCAAAATTCCGAAAGGATAGAAAGATGCGCCTTGGAGAGCTGATCAGCCTAGTACATTCAGAATTTGAGATCAGCAAGGTCTTGCCCTTCAAAATTTCCTTTTTGTCTTCCCGGGTTCACTAGGGAGAGCCCTGAATTAGGGTTTGAGTTTCCCGGAGATCTACCCAGCCAAAAATCTCGATCCAAAGCTCTAACCTTCGATTTTTGCAAGGAGCTTCCAGCTGTGCCTTCAGTTTCCATAAATTCCTATTTTTGTGGAAACCCTAATTTTTAGGGCCAAATCTGAAAATGCTCGGAACTGAATTCTGATTGGACAGATAGATGCGCCTTGATGAGTAGATCCAATCTATTATACTGAATTTCAAAAATCTGTGGAGAGAAACCCAATAAACAAGGAATACAAGCTTTCGTTACTGCAAAATGTCTTCTTCTCAGTTAAGCTCTGATACCATGTTAAATTTTTAGTATTAAATCACAATACTATAGGATCTTTGCTGAGAGAATAACATCTACAGTATATCAATGCATGACAATCATAATATGACAAGCATCACAAGCATCACAAGAATCAAAAGCATAGAGACAAGAGACACAGAGTTTCCGTGGGGAAAACCCTAAGGTGAAAAACCCCACAACTTCCTCAGAGATAGAGAGAGCAATGGCTCAACCAAAATACAACCAAATAACACTGAGATAGTCTCCTAGCAGATGATCCTCCTCCTCCTCACTAGTGCGCCACTTTTCAGAGAGAGAGATAGTTACTTTTCCGAGTGAGTAAAATAGAGATTTCCTATCTCTATTTATACTCACCTTTTTGCCCAGTGACCTACTGGGGCCGACTTGTCTACTTGGATACATCCACATTATATTATATATTAATTAGGGCCGACCCCATAAGGTGGTCTAATAACCCATCGGCAAGTACACACACTTGCGACACTTGTCAATCCACATGACGACACTTCCTTATAGAGGAATAACACATCTCTTATAAGGGTACAATAAATATATATATAATACACAGATGAAATACATTCCGAAGTTACATATACATCAGCACCTCTTCCCCTCTGGTGGAATGATAGCCCCTCTAGTTCTCCTTACACAACCATCTTGGAACATTTCTTTTGTTTTTCAACATAATATTTACATAAATTTCGAATTGGCATGGCAAGCCAATCATGTGGTCCAAATAAAAACATATACATCATACATGCCTAGCCATTCACTTGTTGGGCCTTTTCCTTGAGCTCCACACTAGGAGTCCATACTAGCATATTTACATCATTTACATGATTTTGATTAAATACATTCAATGTCAAAACTAGGGGTATTACAAATTGAAATTAATCTATTGAATGTAAGTTGCATTCACTCTTGCAGAATTGAAAATTTCCTAGATTTAACTTCATTGTTGCAGAATTAAAAGGACTTCACGCCTGCATAAATCAATTCACACAATCAAACTAATCACTCAAATCAAATCTGTAAATCACAAATCCTTTCTAATGTAATCAATAAATCAAACCCACGATCATGTAACAACAGATGTAGACATTCTACTACCTATAACAACAAACTAAAATTAATTTATGATTCACACCATAACTGTAACATTAATGAACTAAAGAAATTAAATTCAAAATAATGATACAAATAACTATGTGAGGAAGTGGGCCCCCTCCCAAACATAGTGTTGAAGAACTCATATCTTACAGAGATTGCAACTCAATATAATTATCAAAACTTTGCCATGTTTTTGTTGATTGGAATTAAAGGTTATAGAGCATCAAATCGATCTATCCTATACCAAACTAATGACTCCCCCCCCACTCCTGATTGAATATGTCTTATTTATACATCAAGCCAGTGAAAGAATGATAAGATCCAATCCCCAAATCCCTAGGCCGCTCAAACAAATTGTCGAGTTTAGAGAACTAGGTGCAACAGTAAATCTAGAAAAAATAGTGTTCATCAGATGCAAATTTCTCCCAAACCATTGATAAATTTCGAAAACCTCCCCCAATTGAAGTAAATGAGTATATTTGGGAAGTGGGGTTTTAACAGTTTGTAAATATTCGCTTTCGTTTGCTCACAATTTGCATTCTAAAATTGTCTCTCCTTATCTTTCAAAAACTTGACTAAGAAAGTCTGACCACAAGTTGCAACTGCCATGTTGGACTTGGGCACAAATTGAGGGTCATAAATTCATGTCATTAGGGATAGAAACAACATCCATGTTCTATATTTACACATGGAGGTGTGCTAGTATATCAATTTGGGTGGTTGGAACCATGAATGATGTTGTTGCTGCTATGAAAAATCACTTCACAAAAAGTCATCAGTAAAATCATGCACAATAGTCTTTAATTCATAAAAAATAAAGGAAATAATCATTATTAACCACTAAAGCATCAATAGGAATGATATGGCATTTTACAAGTAGTTACAACAAATGAAATTATATATGAACAAATAAAGGAAGAAAAGGGGATGAAATGGGTGTCTAATGGTGATGAAAATATGAACAAATCCATGGCTCGACAATGATGATATGAAGATGATGACAACAATGAATATTCCAATATGATGATAATGATGAAATGATGAAGACAATGATCATTGTGTTGTTGATGATGATTATTATGATTCATGACCTTGATGATGTTGATCATCATCACCACTGTTGTCATTATAGATTATGACATTGACAATGGCATGGACGGGGTTGATGATGAAATTATGATGACGATGATGACAATGATGACAATAATGATGATGACAATGATGATGATGAGGTTGATGATGAGGATGAATATGACAATGATAGTGAAAATGGAAATGACGACGATGACAACAATGAAGGTGATGGCAATGTCAATAATGATGATAGCATCAATGAAGATGAAGAGAATGGTGATGGAGATGGCAATGATGATAACAATGATGATAGTGATGATTATAATGATAATGACATGAATGGGAATGCTGATGGCGATGATGACAATAACGATGATGGCAATGACGACGATGATGATGTTGTTGATAATGATGATGATATTGATGACAATAATGATGATGTGATTATATGATATTGATGATGATGATGATAATGACAATGATGAGGATGAAGATGAGGATGAGGATGGCGATGATGATGATGATGGTGATGATAACATTATAAAGAAAAGTGATAAGATAATTAGATTATTGACATGTAGAGATTTATAATCGACTACAATAAATGTAAGTATGGTGGGTTGTAAAAGGCTATTGACAAACTATAAAATAATTGAATATGGAGATGAAAACAATGATGAATATGGAGATGAAAATGATGATGAATATGGAGATGACATTGATGATGATGACGACGGTGATGATGAAACTATTGATGATGTGATCATATGATGACATGAACGATAATGACGACATCGACAAAGATCACGATGATGATGACAATGAAGATGATGACGGAGATGATGATGATGACGATGGTACTCGTGATGACCATGGAAATGATGACGATGATAATAATGGCAATGCCGATGACAATGACAATGGTGGTGGTGGTGGTCACGGTGGTGGTGGTGGTGGTGATAATGATGATGATATGATTATGTGATGATGGCGACAATGATAATGATGACAATGAAGATGCTAATGACGACAATGACAATGATAATGAGAATGATGATAACGATGATTATGATTATGACAATGTGATTATATGATGACAATAATGATAATTATATGATGCCAATGATGATAATGACGATGACATTGATTATGATAATGATGCAATCCTTAAAAATTGGTTTGAGGACTCATGGCTATGCCCAAGGTTCCATACTACTACACAGTCCACGATATTAATTTTTCAGAATTTACTTCAATCTAATATAGGATCTTAACTGAGAGAACAACATGTACCGCATATCTACAACGTCTCAATCATGAACAAAATAATGCAAGCACACAAGAGAAACAGAGTTTACTTGGGCAAAACCATAAAGGTGAAAAACCCCAATAACTTCCTCAGAGATAGATAGAGCAATGATAGAACCCAAGAATAAGAGATAGACATCTCCTAGCAGCAGCCTCTCCTCCTCCACAAGTGCGCCACTCTCCTGAGAGTGTGAGAGAGAATAGAATGATGAAATAGAGTGCCTTCCGCACTCTATTTATGCTTGACTTGAATTTCCTAATAACCTTTACTAGGTCGGCCTTAACCTAACCACATAACATAATGCTGACTGGGCCGACACCCAATAGGGTGGTCTAATAACCCTTTGACCCACATGGCGACCCCCAATAGGGTGGTCTAATAACCCTTTGACCCACATGACTTATACAGGGCCGACCCCAACAAGGTTGTCTAATAACCCATCAAGTATAAGTTACGACACTTACAATATAAATGACGACACTTCCGTATAGAGGAATAATAACATCTCTATAGGAATACAAACACTTCTATATAGAGGAATAATACCATATCTATAGGAGTACAATATACATATATGAAATACATTCCGAAGTTACATATACATCAACACATGATGACAATGACAATGATGATGATGATGATGATGAAGATGATGGAAATGATTTCAACAAAGATGATGAGAATGACTATGATATGATAATATGGTGATGACGATGAAAATGATGATGGAAATTAGTATGATGATGTTAATAATAAAAATGATGATGAAGATGATGATGATAGGGATGATGATAATGACAATGACAATGATGATGACAGTGACAATGATGATCACAATTGGAATGAGAACCAGAATGACATGGATGATGATGATGATTGCACAATGATGACGATGATGATGATTATATGACGACGACAATGACGATGATAACAATAACGCAATCCTTAACAATTGCTTTGAGGACTCATGGTTATGCCCTAGGTTCCGTACTAATACATAGACCATGTAGATTACAAATTTATCCTATGCCTATGATGTGGGAAACATTTTGAGGTTTGGAATAGCATGAATTTGTATCATGTATTAGGAAAATTTTTGGGGAAATAAATCATCCACTTAGGCCCCAAATATTTCTTATAATTAGGCTCATGGGCCATGATTTTATTGATGATGATAATAACAATGATGATGTTGATGATGAATATAGTAATCATCACGATCATGATGGAAATGATGAAGATGATGATGATGATATAATAATCATCATGATCATGATAGCAATGATGATGACGATGATGAGTATATTGATCATCATGATGACGATGGAAATGATCATGATCATCATCATAATCATTATCATTTCCAATGACAACGTCATCGTCATCATTGTCATCTAGTTCATCATCATCATCATCATCATTATCATCTAGGTCATCATCATCATCATCATTTAAAGCATATGGGATATGGTTACCATTTAGGTGCCAAACTAGGTGAACTTAGCACCTAGAGTAGCATCCCAAATCAATTACAATTAAATTATCCTTAGTGTCGAGGTGCAAAATGAGGCACATCTTTTTAGGATGATGGTAAAGGGGATGTAATTGTGTCCACTTTAGCATCCAAAAACATTTACATCTATATTTTCCTTATGCTAGGTTGTCTAGGTGAAAAACTAGTTGCATTATATTACGATGGCACTAAAGTGGATGCAAATTCCATCCACTTTAACATCCCAAATCAGTTACATTTAAATTTTCCTTGTGCTAGGTTGTCTAGGTGCATTATATTGGAATGGCACTAAAGTGTACTCAAATTGTGTCCACTTTAGCATTCCAAATCAATTACATTTAAATTCTTCTTGTGATAGTTTATCTAGGTGCAAAACTAGGAGCATTATGCATCCACTTTAGAGCCAACTATTAGGCCAGTTTCAAATTCAAAATATTAACCCAAAAAATCATTCTCAACCGACAGGGTTAAAATTAATGATGGGATTTATAACTTGCATAACCAAAGCTTACATAAAAGAGAGGCGATATGTTTATTTTCTTACCTTGACACTTGTTGCTAGTGTTTTCAAACCAACCTGTGCAAAGGGGGTCCTACTAAGGATTATGGAACCCTTAGTAGCAGTTTCAAAAAATATATAATGTGTGAATGAAAATAAAAGTAAAAACAAATCTAACTAATCAATGCCATAAAATAATAAATAAACAGGAACCCATAAATGAAAATTTGATTTTGTATTACTGTGTAAAAATGGTTTACAATATGGATTTACCTCAGAAGGTGAATAGATGGGGGCCCTCGCAGATCTACGAAGAGTAGTGCTCTGGGTCTCCAAGGTTCGTTTATCTTCTCTGAATGCTCAAATGGTGGGCAAGACTCGACTAAATGGGCACAAAATCTCAAAGTGGTAGGCTAGAGTGCAATAGGAACTTTGGAAGCATAAGGGTATGAAGAGCGATTGATGGATGTTGAATTGGGGGTCCCCATAACCTTTTTGTAGCAATTTTGGGTGGTGGAGTATGGACCCGTGGTATTGGGAAACCAGTAGTATTGGCCAGTGGTATTTTTATTTTTCCCTCCTTTCTATTTTATTTTGACTTTTTCCCCTTTTTATTTTTCTTTTTGGGGGATTTGACCATTTTTTGTGGGATTTTATCCATTTTTGAAGGATTTTCATTAATTGAGGAGGGAAATAATGATGTTTTGCCCAACTGGTTACGAATTTAGGTATTTTTGTGTTTTTGGAGGCCAAAAATGTAGGAAAAAGGGGTAAATGGGTTATGTAACTAGGGGGGTGAACTAGGTGAACAATATTTTAGTGTTAACAGATTGCCCCCTCATGTGTGAGGGAAGGATCTCATCGTATGGATGATAGACATCATAAGTTCTGACTTTTTCCAAGGGTGTGATTATTGTGATGGCGAAGAGTAGAAACTGGTTGGAGACTGAAACACGTGCTTCACACAAACTGAAAGGGTGAATGCTGAAAATATATCACCTCAATAATAGATGAGGAAAATAATCTCAAATATATGGACAAGGCAGGCATACCCATGATCGTATTAAGATATACAAATTATGGTGAGTTCCAAAGGGGACTTGAACAATACATACGTAACTGCTGTGTACATCATAATGATCCAAAGGGGACAAAAAACTAGGACATACTCATGGTCCAACCATGACTGATCTGAAGAACTCATACATGAAAACAACGGAATCCATCCTGAATGCGGTACCATACCAACTGATGCGCTGTTGGATCTGAAGGTGTCCAACTATTGTATGGACTCAACGACTAAGAGTTGGAATCTCAAAGGTACATTGAATTGCATCTGAACTGGATACTCTAGGAATCCTATAACTGAAGGGATTCTGAATACTGTCGCCAACGCAGCCCGGATATCCATGGGAACAAACAACTGGGGGTTCCAAATAGACTCTCCCATGTGCTAAACTCAAGGGACATCCGCGGTCTTCGACCAATAACTGAAGGGACTAATACCCTGCACGAATCTCAATGATGCAATGATGGAGTTGAAGTCGAGCATGTGAGAAACAACCAATCTAAGAGGCACTAAGGACTCCTCTTAAATGGTCTATCGCACCTATGGCAGACAATAGTGTTTTGTGTTGCGCTCGATAGTTCTTTAAAACTTCTAAGGACGACATAGCAATGGGGGACTGGTCTAAGTCATCTACAATATTATAATTGGGGGACGCATGAGCATTGGGGTTGTTATTGATGCAGCGTAGAGGGAATCTTGGATCTTTGGGGGCTCCCTCTAGTGGTGGTGGGGGTAGACGTAACAACTAATCTATGGGAGTAGTGTTATCGGCCTTGTCTGTAGGAATGGTCTCTGTGGTGGAACTATACTGCTTACGTCATGTTAGAAGGTTAATATCATCCAAAGACATCATTAAAAGGTGGTGGGTACCCGATTTAATGGGTTGAATCTTAGGATCAGCGTAAGTAACTTGATGTTGTGGTGTGGCATCTCCTTGAGGGGGAGCCAGAGACTGGGTGGCTACTACCCCTTGTGTGGGTAGGGGATTCTACAGCACCATGGGTTGTGCATTAGGTTGCGGTGGGTTGGGGGGTTCCAGAGGTGCATTATGTCCTTGACGTTGGGTGTCCTCACTCCAGAGTTGGAGAGCGTGCGTCAAGTGGGGACAATGGTGCGTGTACTGGCCATAGACCCTGCAAATAAAACATGGGTGGTTTGCACGTAAGTTGGGGTTTTTTCCTTGTCGAGGTGGTTGATCAGGATTTTGATTAGCCGACGCAGCACCATTATTATCAGGTCAGTTCGGTGGTGGACTGCCTCTATCAGGGGGTTGGTTATTACCTCAATTACGTCTGCGTCCCCTATTTTGTTGTCCTTGTTGGTTATGTTGGGAAGGTTAGTTCCTTGGTTGGTTTTGTTGGGCATAAACTTTCCGTTGGGGAGCAGGGGCGTTTTGTGGTTGAGTGGGTGCTGGGGAAACTAGTGGTGGATAATAAGTGGGAGGGGCTTGAAGTTGTGTGGGCTTGGGTGAAACTGGTCGATGGTAGTAGGCAAGTGGTACAGTAGGGGGGTGTATGTTGGTGGGGTATGACTGTAGCAATGCGTTGGACAAGAAGGTCCATGTATATGAGTGGCTTGGGCTGGGGGAACATATGAAGTTGTTGCTCCAAAATGGGTTGTGGTGCGTGAAATGTCGGTACCACTACTCATGGCGAGTGGTGTGGAACTAGGTGTAGGACTATAACTCGAGGTGGTGGCGGGAGGCATATAGACATATGGATGATGGGTAGATGCAACATGTACAATGATGCCATCGGCAACGTGAGATTCCCTCGGTGCATCCTTTTGGTAAGAGTCACCATGAGGAACATCAAGTAAAATGGAGTAAAGGTATCCCGACTGTGCATAGATAAGGTCAAACTGTTGGGATTTAAGTATGGCTTCTTCTTCGGTTTGGGGCCGCTTGGATGCCACATCCTTGGCAATAACTGGTATGAGTGATTTCAAGAACCAATCTAAAAATATACGGTCATCTAACTTGATATTACAAAAACTACAGTGTCTACGCCATTCATGGATGTGATCCATGATATGGGTGGTCGTATTCTATCTACAAGATAGTAAAATATCAACACTAGTGTTGTAATGAACCAGTAGTTGGAAGAACTGCAGGAAAGTTGAAGCGAGGGATGTAAAAGTGGAATGCATCCCATATGGTTTTTCAATATACCACTTGGCTGCAGTGCTAGTGAGTGTCCATTGTAATCGACATAGGCGGATCGAGTCATCCACTATGGAGTTGGAGGAACACCATAATTGGAAGGACATGATATGGTTTTGGGGGTCCTCACCACCCTTTCCCTCAAAATTTGGGATGTTTGTAGGGAGTTTGGTAGGCATGGGATGCCATGTAGGGTCATGTTAAATCAGATCGTTAGTCAATCGGGCCAGATCAGGTAGGTTGAGATTGGACATGAATGGAAAACTATCAGGAGGGTGTGGCATGGTCAAAGTTTCCTGCGTGCTAGCCATGGCGACGATCGTGGGGCCACCTCCACTGAGGGGTGGCGTAGTGGTGTCTGTCATGATGAGGATCGAGGTACCACCCGTCAAGGGCAGAGAGATCTGAAAATAAGGATCGGTGCCCCCAAGGGTACCGCTAGTAACCAAAGGGACAGTTATAGAGGTAGTAACTATAATACCAAGCATAGGAATGGTAGATGGAATAGAAGGGATGGATGCTGAAGTGGTAGTAGGGACAATGGTGGGACCACTGCTGACAATCTCGCTGTTAAAGGGGTTGGGATTCATGCCGACCATGGGGTTAGATAGAGCTGTGTATATCAGTGAATCTCGCTCAGAATCAGATGTGAAATAAGGGGCATCGGGATGAAGATTCGGCGACAAAGATGTGCATCTCAAGGAAGCGTTACGAGTGGGGTCAAGTGGACTGTACTACGGGGATTGTCCCTATAGGTGACGAGAGTGTCTCGGTTAATCACGGTTAATCAATAGTGACAGGTGTAAAAGTGCTAAAGAGCTGTGAGAGATAAAACGCTAAAAAATCCTAGTGCATCCGTGTGTGCAAAAGGAGAGATCGCAAAAAGTCAACACTTAGGCCAACAACAAGCTCAAAAACACGTGTTTCAACAACGTGCTACAACAGGTGAAGCGACAATAAAATGGTCAGAATACCAACAAGCAACATTCCTAGTAAGAAAAAAGACTCACTAACCAAGGGGGTTATAGGAGTATGAAAACACCTATCTAAAAGATATTGAAGCTCACACAAATCATATCCCCTGCAGGATGATGAAATCCGCAGTCAGGAAATACAAAATGTAGCACCAAATGGCTAAAGGATATCCCCCTCTCGAGAGGGACTCCAGGTAAAAGTGTCCTATAATAATGTCAACTAAGCTAGCCCATTCATGGCACGTTTGGAAAGGTGTCCCGCAGCTTTAGTTCTTTGGCCGTCGTGCACCCGATATGGGTGCCATCATGCACAACAAGAACAACGAGTTGGTGTTATTTAGTACAGAATGGAGAGTGGTATTCCACTCAGACTTCTGGAACCAGTCTTTCCATTGGCCATCCTAATGGAGAGGCTCTCCGACAAATCAGCGTCAACCATACCAATAAATAATAGGGGATTTTGGATCCCTAAAGAACAACAACTATGTCTCAAATTTGTATGACAAAAGGGGTGTTATTTGGATGCCTAACCCCAATGTCCTACCTAGATACAAAGTTGTTTTTGGGTCCACAAGTGGGGTTAGGGTGTGTTTAATTAAGCCAATTTTTTAGTCTCACTTGAATTATGGGGAGTGTGTGGGTGCACAAGTGGTGTAAAACCAATATCGTTGAATATTAAATACTGAAAGAAACAACTGAGACTGAAATACACTTTTTTATTTTTCTTTTCAAATAAAAGTACTAACTGCTATAATAGGTATGTAGTAAATGAGTTCACTGAAATATGATGCAAGAGATAGCAATGCAGCAAGGATGCACGCACTGAGATGTCTCAAATGCTACATCAAGCGAACAATAGAAAAATACTGATGGAAAAAGGGTGCAGGCAAACAAGCGAGTTGTTGGTGCAACCAAGGTCAAGAAAAGAGGGAAAAACAAGTGCAGGGTGTGGCTGTGAAGGGAAAAGTCACGCTTTGGATGATGTAGGCTGCAGAATAATTGTGCCGAAATAGAAAAAACAAAAAAAGGAAAAAGGGCATGGGTCTGGGTAGAAAGGGCGCGACTGGGGCGCAAGTTTCAGGATTAGAAGCGTGTGGATCATGGGGGTTGCAGGCGGAAAGGTGCTCAAAGCGCGCGAGTATCAGGCCAGAAAGAGCATGGAGCATGCAGGGATCGAGCCGAAAAGTGTGCTTGGGGCACGCGTTGAGGGCTGAAAATCGTGTTGGAGCGTGGGTTTTGGGCCGAAAGTCGTGCTGAGGGCATAGGTTACTGGCGAAAAGTTGTGTGTTGTAGCGCATAAATGTGTCTCTCCAGTCTCGAGTCAAGCCGTAGAAGTGAGACTGATGAAGGGTACTTTGAAGGAAAGGGACATATATTGAAGTACAAGGTACAAGGCTAGGCCAAAAAAATAAAATACAAGAAAAACAATAAGTACCAAACTAAAAATAACTACTGGTCTATGAAACCATAGATTGATGGGAATTGATCTGGTTGGAGTCGCCAAAAATGTTGCTAGTGTTTTCACACCAGCCTGTGCAAAGGGGCACCTACTAAGGATTATGGAACCCTTAGTAGCAGTTTCAAAAAATATATAATGTGTGAATGCAAATAAAACTAAAAACAAATCTAACTAATCAATGCCATAACACAATAAATAAACAGGAACCCATAAATGAACATTTGATTTTGTATTAATGTGTAAAAATGGTTTACAATATGGATTTACCTCAGAAGGTGAGTAGATGGGGACCCTCGCAACTATATGAAGAGTAGTGCTCCAGGTCTCCAAGGTTCCTTTCTTTTCTCTGAATGCTCAAATGGTGGCCAAGACTCGACTAAATGGACACAAAAGCTCAAAGAGGTAGGCTAAATTGAAATAGGAATTTTGGTAGCATGAGGGTATGAAGAGTGATTGATGGATGTTGAATGGGGGGCATCCTTCACCTTTTTATAGCAACTTTGGCTGGTGGAGAATGGACCCATGGTATTTGGCAACCAGTAGTATTGGCCAGTTGTATTTTGAGTTTTCCCTCCTTTTTTATTTTATTTTGATTTTTTCCCCTTTTTCTTTTTCTTTTTGGGGAATTTGACCATTTTTTGTGGGATTTTATCCCTTTTTGAACGATTTTCATTAATTGATGAGGGAAATAATGATTTTGTTCCCAATTCGTTACCAATTTAGGAATTTTGGGGTTTTCGGAGGCCAAAAATGTACGAAAAATGGGTAAATGGGTTATGTCACTAGGGAGATGAGCTAGGTGAACAATTTTTGGGTGTTAACAATGCTCTTATCTTCTTCTAAACCAATAAGTTCAATAATGACTAAACATGTTAGATTTATTATCCTTGACCTTTATGTTTATAGTGACTTGACCTTTTTACTAAACAAAGTCAGCTTTAGTGGCCTAACTGGGCCGACTTGTACAGTTTACAATAAAATATTCTTTTATAGATATTTCGAGGCCAACCTAATAGTTATGGTTTACATTGAATCTTTCAGTTACTTTTACATGATCAATTACATCAATAATAATCCCCATAGGGTATACAATACAAATGATACAAATGACACAAATAATACAAATAAGAATATCTTCTCGAATGACATTCTTCAACATTTCACCCCTAAAATTTCCCTTGATGATTACATGTTGAGATGCAATGATATTAACTTAATGGCATTTATGAAAGGGAAGACATGGAATTGACTTTCCCACTTCCCTCCCTCCCCACATTTAGGCTTTATTTTAGTGATGTCTTTATTTATTGAGATCCCATAATTTTCTTTTTAATTAAGTGATATTAGGATGTGGTAAAATTCGATAGACTTAAATTTTATTGTTATAGCCATAATTTGTTGACATCATCTAGCAAAAGGGAGGGTAGATGAGAATCTCCAACAATGAAGAGCTCTTATAATAAGCACAAAGTCTCCAATTATTGTGACTTTACTACCTCCATTGCTTTTGGCTATAGAGACTCCCCTTGGTGATGTAAAGTTTTCCAACTCATTATTTGTGGTGATGTGAGGACCAAGCAAGGATACTCAATATTTTTTCTTTCATGGAGGTCATGAATGACCCCCCTCCCCTCCTCACTCCAATACTTGCACTTACCTCACTACCTTACCCTCACATTTTTGGAGAATGTTATATAATTAATTATTTTCCCTTAAATTTGTAGATAATATTCCATGTTGGATTTTTCACCTTCTTTTTAGTATTGGCTCCTAACATTTCGTCATAGTAATTTTTACTTATGCTTCCTTTGTTAAATTGAGATCTATGGATATGCTCATTATTTAAGTACTTAGGGTCCATTACATATGAGCAATTATTTTTGGGATTATCAACATAGAGTTAGACATTAGTTTATGACCAATAGCCCATAACTCATGAGTATAATTAAAGCTAACCAATTTCTCATGGTTCTTTAATAGTCCACTTAGCACTCATTGTATGAGGTCATGCCCATAGGGGTACAAATAAATGTTAAGATAATTTATGATGTAAACAATGACCCAAGATGTGGTACACCTAGGGATGTCCACTCCAACCTTAGATCATTAGGGTCATAAGAGAAATTTAGTCAACATATCTTCAACATATTATTATGTATATATTAATATTGTTTTTCAAATTTTATTAAGAGAGTGTTTAAAATATTGTTTTTTATTTTATTTTCCACAAAATGTACATGCCGTTTGGTTTATTTGGTGACGAATTAGTTTTTGGTCCATTGTAAACTAATTCCACTCAAAGAATTAGGTTTTGGATGCAATAATATTGTATTGCTAGATAAAAGGATAATAATAATAATAATAATAATAATATATTCTTAAGGTGAAAATCATGGACCTTTCAGACTTCTTTTGACCAAAGCTGTACATACCCTATGCCATAGGATTTGACATAGAGAGTGGACAAGCTCCTATATAAACTGCTTTTCAAGTTTTGGATTCTATGTATATATTAATATTTTGCTTTTCAAATTTTATTAAGAGAGTATTTTAAATATTGTTTTTTATTTTATGTTCCACAAAATGTATATAACAGTTCTTGGGTTTTGGTTTTGGTTGTGATGAATGGATTTTTGGACCATTGTAAACTAATTTCACTTAAAGAATTAGGTTTTGGACACAATAATCTTGGATTGCAAAATAATAATAATAATATATATTGTTAAGGTTACATTTGTGAGACTTTGGCAGCTAGTTTGTTTAGAGATGTACATACCTTAGGTCAACTAAAATAGAGAGTGGACAAACTCCTATATAAACAAGTTTTGGGGTTTTGGATTTGAAGATATTTGTGAACTTTGTGTGGGAGCCATTGTTCACTGTCATCATCAATTTCATGTTCTGTTAGGTTCTGTTCAATAAAGGTTAAGTGAAATGGGTGACATGAAGAAGTGTTGTGATTTGTCGATGTTGCAGGTGAAGCTGATGGAGGAAATATGGGCTTGGTTGCCAATAGAGTCTGTATGTAGATTTCGCAGTGTGTCCAAGGAATGGAATGTCCTTCTATCGTCAAGAGAATTCTTAACAAATAAATGGGTTAAGAAATCCCCTAACAGGGACCCGTGGCTGGTTACTGTGTTACACAAGGGATCAAATGAAGGGGTGGAGAATACCCGGGTCTGGTTGGATAATACTTGGGTCGTTGTGCAAGCCCCCAGATCATTGGCTTCCTGCTTCTTCGATCAGACCTCGAAGGAGACCTCGGCTGTCTCCCTGTCTCTCCTCCTACAAAATTCAGAGTTCTACGGATTCGCAGCTGGCCTCTTCCTGTTCCGCCCTATTCGTGATATCATGGCATTAGTTGTTTGCAATCCTCTCACAACAACGTCTGTAGAACTTCCCGTTTCGTCATTGGACGTCATCTATAACGCGCGCATCATGAGTGACAATGGAGACGCATACAAAGTCGTGGTGATGGGCACGACAGAACAAAGTGTTTCACTTAAATTTAGAGTCGAAATATACGATTCCGTTGACAAGTCCTGGAGAATTGCAGGACACCTGCCAGAAAATGTGATGCATGTGGGGAGACAACTAGTTTTCTGCAACGGCTACTTCTACTGTTTGGCAATGGCGATCACTTCTCATGGGCAGTGGACCGTTGTGGGTTACAACATTGGAGAGGGGACTTCCATCTTTAGGCCATTGCCTGAGAGAGCTGACGGCCAATCCATGATGTTTGAGCTGATGACTTGCGGGTCACGGGTTCTTGTCGCGGCGCACATATTTGGAAACAGTAAGCAGCTTTCGGAGGTTATCATATGGGAGTTGGAGAATGTAAAGCTCAACTCCTCTTCATCGTCGTCTTGGTCGTCTTGGTGGAAGGAGATTGCAAGAATGAGTCCTTCCAATCTTGAGAGATATTCTATGAATGGGGAATTTTGCGATGTAGTGGGGGTGGGGGATAGCATATGCTTCATAGTCTTTGAAGGAAGGAAGGTGAAAGAGATCCTTGCTTACAATGTCACTGAAAATACATGGAGTTGGCTTCTCAGCCGACCTTTAGACACCATTGGGGACGGCTGGGAGATTTCAGTGGCCTTTGAACCGACGCCAGACATGAAGGTTGATTAAGGTGCCAGCCTTTGCCTTACATTCTTACTTTTTTATTTAGATTTTTTTTTTCTTGAAACTTACTTTGTATTCTAATTTTTTAATATTTTAATTAAAAACTTATATTTAATCGTAACACTCTAAGTAAGAAAAGCTTTGAGAAAACAACTTCAGCCATTGCAATTTCAGATATGTTTTTACAGATGTATTAAGAAGCTGAAGCCGATACGCTCGGTAATATGATGTGGATTTCAAAAGTGGTTTAGATTAAGCCATAATCATTGATGACGCTGGGTAATATGATGTGGATTTCAGAAGTGGTTTAGATTAAGCTACATTACTAAATGTAGAATTTTTAATCAGTGGTTTAGATTAAGCTACATTAATAAATGTAGGATTTCAGAAGTGGTTTAGATTAAGCTACATTACTAAATGTAGGATTTCAGAAGTGGTTTAAAAGTAGTGGATTCAAATAAATGTAAAATTTTTACATTTACTGAACATTTTAATCTGGGTTATGAAAACTACATTTTTGTCATTTAATAAAGGTTTTGTAGGAGGAGTAAAAAAAGAAACTTGTTTTGTAGGACAAGAAACTTTGGGAAGAATAGGTGTTCAGATATTGAAAGCCTGGTTTTTAAGTATAAACTTCTTTGACTATTCTGATTTTATGATATTTGTTAATTTGACTGGATTTCACTTCAGCTCCCCAACCTACTTGATGCATTTCTCAATCAATTATCAATTAAAATGCATTGTATGTAATTCAATAAACAAAGACATCTATCTACCAATAAATAGTTTTTGAAAAGGTTTTAATTATGCTGAAATTGTTGTTAAGAGATGCCAAATTTTGAGAAAATATGTATAAAATAGTCTTTGAAAATGTTTTTGGTTGTGCTAAAATTGTTGTTAAAAGTTGCAAAAGATTTATCAAAAGCAATTTTTTTCCCAGAAATGGTTTTGAAAAACATATGGGATATAATCTTATACCATTTTTGTATTTACCATATTGTTCATAGAATTTTTATCAATAATACCTTGCACCACTTGTGTTGACACTTACAATGGGTTTTGGAATGATATCCCCTTCATTGTAAGATTTTGCAGTAAGATTCAATTGTAGATTGATAATATTCTTGAGTCACACTTGCTTTATTTAGTCACTTTGGGATTTAGTGAACAATCTTAGGCATTTTTATTTTTCTTACAAAAGAATAAATTCTGAATGATTTTCTTAAGCTAATGTTTCATTGTCCTATTTTGCTTTTTCCACATCACCTTGTCCATTAGCCCATTATAATATCTTGAATATCTTGATGCAACACTTTCTTCATCCTCTTGCATGCTTGTTATTTTATTGTAGTTACATAAATTGCTTACTATACTTTTGTACAAACATATGCTTTTGTCTCAAGTTTTAAATTGTCCAAATGCTTTTTCTCATAATTAAGAGACTTGGCATTTAGCATTTAGATGTTTTACCATTTTTTTTACAATTTTATGTTCACTTTTCTCATTTCTCTTATCTTCAATTTTATCATTCTTTCTTTGTCTAGTCTTGTCTTAACCTTGCTTCAAATGTTTACAACATTGGTTCTTCTCTCAAACTTGGTCACAACACACTATCAACTTAATTTTTATTTGAGCAATAGTTAAGATTCAATGAATATAGGACACTCATGATTGGGCATATCTTTGCTAAAGTTTATTCCATGATTTTGGATACATGGATATTCATAAATTGTATGGAAAACAAGGTTTTAGAACAACAATTAGATGATGGATTACATCTTCCAACTTTCTTCTACTACTAAGGATGTTAGTCACTGGTATTCCAAAGTCTTTTGTTGTTTTCTATATTTTTAGAAGGATTTTGACTTAGTCTTGAGGGTATCCCTATTCCAAAGACTGGAAGACACTTTTCACCGTAAGTCTCTCAGTGTGATTGTTTTTAGGCTCTATGACACAAGTGTAGTGTAGGATGGCTCTTCACATGAAAAGGATTTTCTCACTTCATTAGGAGCATTATTTGGGTAAAAAATGATATATTTTTCTCCCACATTGTTTGGGATTAACAATGACAAGCTAAAGACATATATTAGGGAGAACACTTTTGGAAATGAAGGTTGCATCCTACATCATATCTTCATTTCCATATTGATGTTTAAAAATAACATGTTCCTTTTTGGCTTCCTCCATCATGGAACTTTAGGGGTAGATGGATGCTCTCACTAGCTTGTGTCATCATCTTGAATAGCTGTAACAAAAATTTGGTCGGTTTTAACTTATTCTTTTATGAGGGTGAAATGGCGAAATAGAGATTGATGCATCCTACATATTGCAATACCCTTAGTTTTGACTTGGAATGTATTAAATCAAAATTATGTAAATGGTGTAAATATGCTAGTATGGATTCCTAGTATGAAGCTCAAGGACAAGGTCCGACTAGTGAATGTCTAGGCATGTATATTTCAAATATTTCTATATGGACCATGTGGTTCACTTGTCATGCTAAATCGAAAGCTATGTAAATATTAAGCTAGAAAAATAATAAAATGGTTCAAGATGGTTGTGTAAAGAGCATGAGAGAGTCTATGATTCCAATATAGGGGAAGAGGAAAGGGGGGCCTATGGGAGATTAAATCCTCTATTTTCAAGTGTCAACCTTAGAACTCATCCAATTGTTGTTGTGTGCATTGAATGAGCCAATTACTTCATTTTGACTATTAAATCCAATCATTGAATGCATGTGTGAGGTTTGTGCGGAAGGTCCTTTCATGCATTTATGGAATCCTCGGGTGAATGTACTTCAATGATAGTTGTAAGAGTCCTTTGTTCAATGGTCAAAAGTTATGTTAGTTTTCTTTTCATCTTTTCTCATATCCTTTCAAGTCTACCGCTCATTATATCATAGAGATTTACACTATGTTGAGCTTTCTTGTGTTGTTCTCTCCATCACCATTATCATTATGCGACTCTGCATTAACAAAAAATTTGAACTTGGAAGGTGAATTGCATATTTTAGGGAAAAGAGATGGTTGTAGGTAAGCATAAAGGTTGGGCAATCTAGGAACCTGTATCCATTGAGTTTTGTTGCTCACAAATGCTTGAGAAGCCATGAACTAATGCTACAAGAGCTTCTCCAATAGCATAGAGTAGATTGGACTCTTAATGCCCACATTGGTAAACAATTTAAGGGTTGGATTTCCTAAGGAAAATGTAGATCAATGAATGTAAATGTCTTCCTTGTTGTGTGTGGTAATTTGAAGGAATGCCATAACTATGATGGTTGAGTGAGGTTCATGTAGAGCTCTGGATGAGAATTTGGCTAAGCATTTAGATCAGAAAGGATTGTGGTTTGAGAGAGAGAACCCTGTAGGTGTTTCCTTTGCACCAATGGCCTCATAGCCTAAATTGGAGGTGGCCTCTTAGTAGAAAGAGTATATGCTCGACAAAGTGCGAGTGATTAGGTGGAAAATTGCATGTACACAACCAATTACTTGGATAAATATTTTTTTGTATTTAAATGTGGATGATTTTATTTTCTTCATGTAATGAATATGTATAATTATACACTGTGTATGGAAAGATAGTGTTCACTTTCATTGTCTTATCCATTTATGTATTTGTACATGCTTTTTTTTATAAATTCTTAATATACCCATAGGATGAAGTTTACAAATACAAGAATTCATAAATATCTCCTTTGTTGGTATAATACATAGATCGGAACTATAGGAAAATTTAAGAGCGAAAGATCGAAATTAAGGGTCGATTTTTTTTTTGTAAAAAAGAGGATTTTGTATTATTAGCACACTTTTTATTTTAATTCTTTTATATGGAACATAGTTAGCCCACGCAGGGAGAAGCCAAAAATACAAAATTCGCTCTCAAAATCTAGTTGAAAACTTCAATCAGAGTTCCATAGCCCCCAATTTACAGAAATGGAGGTGCTAATCGTCCCCGATATACAGAAATGGAGGTGTTAAGCCACTATATCTCCTCAATTTTTACTTGTAAATCGAACAGTTGTATTCACCCTCGATTTATGGTTTGAAGGGTATTTTAAATCATAAATCGCCCAGATTTACAATATACACCCAGATTTATGGTTTGAAAAACATGTATGCTCATAAATCGCTCAAATTTCATGAAATTGGGGAACAAATTCATTCCTATATAATGACTGACCCTGAACAATCCACACATCTGATATTTCAATCGACATTCAGTGTTTATTTTCCCAGGTATCCCTTCCTACGGTGTGGACGTGAAAAGAAGTGGGTACAGACGACTCTGAGCTTTCAACTGTGTGTAAAAATTCCACTGTATTGAAATTTTAAATCAGGATTCAGGTATGTTCTGGTTAGTATTAAACAATTTTGTTTCTCTTTCTTGGTTTATGACCCATTATTTGAATAGTTTCTCTTTCTTTACTGTATGAGCAGTGATCGAAAGATTTTTGGCGCATTTATTGTCACTGCTTCCCATTGCAGTGGATTCCGTCGGTTCTGTACTGCCTGAAATGATCTGTTGTTTTTCATTAAACTTTTAGGGTTATTGTAGAGGCAAAATATCTTAAACAACTTGTCAACTATACATCGATGCATATAATTGCTACAGTCTTTTAAAATGAATACATCGATGCATTCTAATTCTCCATGATTGCCTAATTGCTGTGTGAATTGGCTATATTTCTGATGTTTGCTAATTCAGTTTTTGGATATACCTGTTTGTACTCCATTTAATAATGCACAACATAATTATACACACCCGTTAATGCTCACAACTAATTATGGTGGATGGAATTATTGGCGTAGTATCCGTTGCTATATACAATCCTCAGTTTTCTTTAATTCACCGATGTCAACATTAAATTTCCTGTTGGTTGAGCACTTTGATCAATGAAATTGATAACGATAGTGTGATCTTGTCTCGGTAAATTGTGGAATTGTTGGAACCTATGTTGCATGGGTACCTGTACTAGGGTCGGGTACACGAACCCGTACCGGGTACCCAGGTACTTCAATGGTACATTCCCAGCCGTACCCAAATTCAAATTCACGTATCGGGTACTTCACTTATGAAAACAGGGTACTTGCATGGATTTTGGTACGTCGTACCGCATGTTTGGGTACGCGGGAGGTACGGCAGTTGGGAAATTTACCTTGGATCGTCAGTCGAGGGGTCGAGGGGGGTTGATTTGCAATGTTTGATGTTTAAAATTTTTAAAATTAAAAATTAAGACACCGAAACACATGTTATGTGGGCACTTAACCCTTACCTAAACCTGCGCGACACTCCATTTCTCACTGCTAGTGCCGTGCTCACTACTCCAGCGATGCCTATCTAGAGATCTTGCTGACAGAGGACCTTAGTGATATTGATGACATTGATCGTGAGGACGCTGATGACATGGCTTGAGGAAGCCAAATCAGCTATCTTGTTCATTGTTCAATTTTTACTGTTTTGAACTTTCTTTTTCATGTCTGGAAATGCCATTCAATATTCCAGTCTTCCAATTGATATCTACTATGAGTCGATGTCATGTGATTTATCAAATTTATTATTTTATGTTTCAAATTTTCAATGTGAATGTTCATATGAATCATTGAATTTAGAAATATCAAATATACATGTATGATGTGAGTGTGACATGTTTTATTTTTATAAATTTTAATATATATATAGTACCCCCGACGTACCCAAGTACCCTGTTTCAAAAAGTGGCATCCCCGTCCCTGTCTCCGTACCAGTACCCGTACCCACGTTTCCTGGCAACTTAGGTTGGAACATTGATTCCTTTGCTAATTCCTTAATTTTCTAAGTGATAACTATTGGTTTCAATCTCTTGCCTGCGTAAGTGTGCTGGCATAAAAGAAATTAAGGCCGGAATATTGTGCACCTTGCTAACATAGCTAAAACCATTGCTTGCATACTCCAAGCCTATGTTTGATCATCACACAAGAAATGTGTATACATTTTGCAATGGAGCAATGACTCCAAGACCATTAATATTTTAATTGTGGAGCAATGACTCCAAGAGAGAAATAGTACTCACATAATTGATGGAATGAAGGTTGAAATGTTTTAGTGTTATTTAAATCGTAGAGCTGAGCACATTACTAAATGGCACATTATAAAAGCCATGACTAGAGACAACGTTGGCCATGCAGTTGTCACCTACATTCAACCCCATCTCTCAAATTGTTCTGATGGATCAGCCACAACACTGAATTGAATTCATTAATTGACTACTAGAACCTATGTGTTTGACTCCTACATCCTGATTTTATTATTGATTGAATGCTGGATATAAACCATAGCTGGGTGTACCATTGGTTTTCAATCTGTTTCCTTTGTGGGGTTCTGGTATAAAAAGAAATCCATTCCTGAGTGTTGTGTGCCTTGCAAACATATTACAAACCAATTGCCCTTTCTCTAATTGTTGGATTGGGAATTAACCTTGAATATAGGGAAGCGTTGTGTCTAACCCTCAGTCCAAGGCTGTGGGCATTGATGCTCACTGCATTTATACAATTACATATGGGAATACATGAATGTACATTAAAGAGATAGAGCACTGAGTAATCTCTTTCAAACAACAAGGTGCATGGTTGATGATTAACACAATACAATTGATTTGCATTAAAGAGATAGAGCACTAAGTAATCTTTTTCAAACAACAAGGTGCATGGTTGATGATTAACACAATACAATTGACTCGTTCTTGGCATAAATAAAGTTCAGAGTCCAAGTCATGAATGGGTATGGATATCCATAGAGTGCTTTTAGTGGTTTCATACAAGTGGATGTATGGAATGTAGTGTTATACCACCATTTTGCCAACGGAATCCATTTGAGACATTGGGATTGTTTATGAAAAGTGAAGAAACAAATGTATCATTCCAAACATTTTTTCATGCTCTTAGTTTTACCGTATAGTTGAGGAGGGTATGAAGAGCTATGAGCCTATTTAGTACATAGAGAAAAAAAGTTTTTCTTCAAAAAAAATGTTGGTGAGAAAATTGTCTCTTTGTCATTGACTATGATTTTAACATTCCCATGGAGATTTTGAATACTTTCTGTAAAGATTGTTGTGACCATGGTTACTAAAAATGGATGAGATAGAACACAAATATGGGTATATTAGTGAGTTTGTAAATCACTACCAAAGATAACATTTTTACATTCTGATTTAGGAAGCCCCATGATAATTTTGTAGATGCTTCATCCAATCAATGATTAGGAATGTCTAACGTGTTTTTGCACTCTTGATGAATGAATTCATGTACATATCCTACATGTGAGAGACTTGGCACTAATTTGTTAGCCAAGATTGTTGATGATGTCAACCTCTCATAGAAAACTGTAAAAGGAGGTTGCCCCCTCAAAGAGACTCGAATTTCATATTAAGAATTTGGGTATTTTCAATCGAATCTATATTTGAATTTATTCATTTTACTCATATCACTTGGATTCTTTCTTTTAATGATGGTGGGTTAATATTGCATTTAATTATCAGTATAAGTGCTATTATGGCAGCAATTTTGGAGAGTAGGAGAAGACTTCTCCCACTCTATCCCTGATTTGGAGAGTAGGAGAAGACTTATGGCAGCAATTTTTTATCCATTCTATCCCTGGATCCCACAATACCAACAATGTCAATCACTCTGCCAATAAGGGCTGCTAGGATAGTAGAGTTGAGTAATACCAAAAATTGGCAATGGACACTCTTTTTCCAACTCGTGCTCTCCAAGTTGGGAAGTGGGTTGTGTGTAGGGCATATTAGTGAGTTTGTCCATATATATGGGCATATTAGTGAGTGTGTCCATCATTATCAAGATAACATTTTTACATTCTGATCTAGGTAAGCCTATGATAAATTTTGTATATGCTTCCTCCCATCAATGGTTGGGAATGTCTAATGATTTTAGAACTCTTTATGACTTCACTATATCACACTATTGTTGTTAAAACATCATGCATGCAACCACAAATTTATTTACATATCCTTTCAGCTGCTCGTAGAAGAAGTCACATTTTACCTTGTCGTAAGTTTTTGGGAATATACTTTAGAGTTGCAAGCATTTTTCTGGCAGCCTAATTCCATGTTTTTTTCTTCAATTCCTACATCTCATTTTTAAGATCTTGTTTGATATTACTCATCTTTAATTGCTCATTACAAATATTATGTCCTCACTGTTTGTAATGTTTCTTCGAAGTTTTTGGTCCTTCACTTTATTACCCATTATATTCAATTAGTTTCAAGTGGAAATTATTATGAATTTTAGGGTTGTAGATTATCATAATCTACAACAACTAGATATTTTAGTATAAGAAAGAGATATGGGGTTTTATAAAATAAGATATTTAGAGTCACTTAAATTCCCATTTTCTGCCAAAGTTTTGAAGTTGAAACTTATAACGGTCATCACTTTCTCACTATTGCTCAAAATCACTGTATTGTTATAGTTTGGAAATGGCATCAGCTGCATCACAACTCTTATTCTCATGACATATGTCCCACTATACCAAACTACACAAATCTAAATATATTTTTTTGTCACGAATGTTTCTATGGACCCAAATCTATGAAATGAAACTAAAAATGTAAGAGAGTGCAAACCAAGAAAGTAAACCCTAACATAGAGGAAAATATCAGAAATTTATGTAAAGTTGTAGACATAACTGTGACAACATGGGAAGTAATGTAAAGGGTGAAGGATGATTCAGTTATTATTTCGGTATTGTCGCATACAGGGAAGTGAGTGCTTTACATTTCTGACAAAACTTTTCCATCTAAAATAACCGTGTGTCATTATATTGATTTAAGTGATAAGCTAGCCATCTGCACTTGTGACTAACATGTAACCTTCCCACGCCAGTACTAAAATTGCATTGGAATTCAAAAAAGGAAAATAACTGAGCCACCACTTCGCAGAAATATATACACCAGGTGCAAGCAAGGGCTATGGAAGCTATACAAATAGAGATTAAGTAGAAGGAAAACATAGCACCACAATGTTTTATTGAGATAAGGCAGGAATAAACCTTAAGCAAAAAATTCCTGAGTCCCAAACATGAGCCATGCCCATACAAGAGGATCCCACCGTCTTCAAGACACATAGAAATGGATTAATTAGCTTTCACCATTCACCTCTTGATTGAGATGACTTTGTTGGATCCTCTTGCGGGATGTGATTTAGAGAGGGGCAACCTAGAAACAAGCTTCTCTATGATTACTACTGAGCAAATCCATAGGACACATCCAAGTCTGAGCATACCCAATCTGTCCTCAAAATAGGTTGGTTTAGTCCAGTCCATACCTGGGCAGACTTTGCTTGACTCAATCTGACATAGCGGACCAGGGTTTGACCTATGTAGAGTCGGCCAGCTCTCACAAGACTCAGTTAAACCAATTGAGTCTCAGTCAAAATCAGCTAGGTATGATGGGTTGACCTAGGTCCCACAATGACCCAATGTTATGAAACCCCAAAAATGCCATATATAAGGAGGTGAACTCCTATGTAATAATTGCTCTCATTACTCATAATATGATATTGTGTTATTGTGTGTATCTCTCTCATATGTTCTGTGATGTAACTCTATTTGTGTTTTGTGATATTGGCTTGGCTATGGGTAATATTACCCAACAAAAACATAGGGATGCAGATTTCTAGTTTTCCCAATGCCTTTTGCTCACTGAAAACCATAAAATTTCTGTAACAGTTTATTTATATTTTCTAGGTAATAGCAGGCATGGTAACATATGGATGGGGGACATATTTCCTCCCAAAATGGAAGAACATGCCTCAATGACCAAAGATGCATTGAACCAAAAATGCAATGCATCTGATATGCTCCAAAGGTTGCATAAGGCCACATGCCTCCCAAGGAACATCACATATCTCTTCTATTTGGACAATAGAATCAAGGTTGGTAAGATTTTCAATGATCGCAGGAAAAGAGTGAAGCCCTTCGGCAAGGGACACATGGAAACAATTAACATCTTAATATTCTCAGTCTTACCGTCTTTCTGACCTCTTGTGTGCTTATATCCCTTTTATATGCCCATTTGCAACCTTTTGCTGGTTTTTAGCATTGTACTTCATGTCCTAGTTTACATAACAAAATGCACCACATTAATATTTACTTTTACTTGCATGGCGATTGGTCATGTTTAAAAAAAACATGCTAAAAATCCAAACGTAGTCTATGTGTTTATCCACGTCATCATCATCATTTATACATATATGTTCAACCATAATCCAGGGGTAAAAACTGGGCTATTGCAACCTTTTTCAAACAAACCTATAATGCACACACCCACATGGATTTCAGAACCTTTATCAATAACAAACATAGAAACCTTACACAAGAAAATACAAAATAAATCAACCACAAAGTAAACATCATATGCTTGGGCATGGAAATACCAGTGGACACACCAACAGAAAATTGCACTCTGAAGTCCATTAGCCACCCACACAAAGAGAAGCAGATGCCCATCTGTTGCAATTGTATTTGCAAATGCCAATGATAGTTTGTATTTGCAATGTCAAAGGAGATATGCAATTTTTTTTGCAAGAATGGCATTTTTTTGGCTCATTAGGGTCTGTAGAATTCAAATTGCAGAATTAATTTCTACTTAAACTGAGGTGAATCAAATTGTATGAAGTCAATTTGTTTAATGATATTTTGACCGAATCAAATCCAAGGTTGGGAAAAATTTGGCCAAATTGAATTCCTGGCCGAATTTTCAAATGGAAAGGCCTGAATTGCCAATTTGTTTAATGATTTCAACTATTATGGAATATACTATGGATGCAATTAAGAGATTTTGTTTGTGCATGATTTTCATGAATTTAATATATTTCTTACCATATAAGGAGTGACTGGCTGCCATTATCTACTTTTGGGTGAAATTGGCAATAATTAAATGGTTCATTCTGCACTTTTCTTGTGGGAAGAAAATTGTCTTTAAATTCACACTAAATCACTGGCATACCGAGTGTGAATAATTGTGTTCACAATAAGAAACTATTATTCACAACATGAAACTGAATTAATGTAAAATTGTTTATTACATTACCGTATTGTAATAATAGAATCTGCATTGTACAAAAGCACTCTGACATAAGACAATCATCTGTAACCAAAGTGGAGGAACTAAACTCTCCATACATATAAGGCTTGATACAACTATGCTACTCTTTAGGCTTCAAACTTATGTGACTATGTTTGAGTTGAAGTTCACTAATTCTGCATCAAAACTAGTGGCAACCTAATCAATCAATTCAAAATTGGTGAAAATAAAATTCAGGAAAAATTTGTCAGTGTAAAAAAGTCTCATAAAATTCGTAATTAAGTTCTAAAAGAAGAAATATGCAATTTTTTTTATAATTTCATATTCCAAATAAAAACAAATACAATTGCTTAAACTTTACATCTATTAAAAACGTGTCAAATTCACAAAATATTTGACCTAGGTTTTTCTAATTGACTCTTTTTCTCCTCAAAATTACAATTAATATTTGAAATTTGCCAACATTTTGAAATTCAATTTGGGCTGTCAGCTTTCCTTCACATTCAACAAATTTCAATTGTTTTGGAAGAAATTCATCAAATGCAGTTACATAGGTGGCAACCATAATACAAAGGATTTTAGCATTGCATTCAGTCACACAAAGCATCCAACCTGCAACAAAACCATCATCCAATGACCATTTTCAGCACAACATTTGTATTAACCAACCAAAGATGTTCCTAGCTCATCCAAGAGTTAACTCAGTCCTTCCTCTCTTTCTTGAACGAGGTACATGTTGCTAATGCTCAGAGTGTGCTAGCTTTGAATGTATGATAAATCAGACCCATGTCATTCACTGTTTCCAGAAACGTTTCCCTTCTTACACCATCCTGAAGATTTCTAAGTATGTTCTCTAGCTAACACCACAACAATAAGCTTGAAACATTTTGCTTTAGACACTTGTAGTCCAATTGTACAAACCTGTCAATAAAAGGGCAAAATATAAATCTTAGTCTGTAATGCATGGCATCTTGGATCATCTTACTGCCCACAACAAGTTAATAATAAACGTATAAATTCATAACTGATATGAAGTCCAACTGAATCATTGTTGTAACAATAGAGGAGGCATCATAAACAACCAATATCACTACATGGGAAATCTCTCAAGACATGGTACCTGGTTCCTTGATCTTATTCTCTGGCTAAACACCTCAACTATGAGCTTGAAACAATTTATTTTGGACATATATCTAATCTGTTAAACGTTGTTGATACAAGGGCCCTCATGCTGACATCAAGGATTTCTATATTTCATGTATGGCCCATTTCCATTATTTTACTTCACTCTGCAACAAGTTCATAATATGAACAAATTGAATTCACTACCAAATTGAGAAATAAAGTGATGTGCTGTTACATTGAAGGAACCTTCATCACCAACCAATACATCACTGCAGGGCTTAGGCTTGATTGATCAAAACAAGGTGCTTAAGTCCACATTCTTAGTCAGATTACGTACCACAGAACAATAAACCTCTTAACATTGGTTGCAGCAAAGTTCCAATATTGTTGATGGGCACATACAGTTTTTTTTTTCAAACCAATGCCTGTACCATTAGTGTGATGGGAAATTCCAATGATCCATTTCTTAATAAGCTTCATAATCCAGATGGGAAGGTATAGAATGCCATAAAATTCAATACCAAATCAAAGTCTGTATACAATAACATCATCTCAGCTAATCAATCTATGAAGCTCTGTAGAAACCAATTGTAATGCAATTATGGTAGGGTGCATATGGATACTTTGTTTGGGTAAATTCAGGTAGGAAATAAAAGATTAGGCCTCACCAATGCAATAGGAAGAGATTAAGAGATTGCTTGTTCTTGGTAATTTCTTCATGCATGGTCATAAATTTTTACCTTTGTAGGTTGATCTCATTGTTAAAATGAAAGATTCTCTTTCTTATGAACTTAGAGCCATACACTTCTGTGAGCTTTTGTTGACATCATGTAAGGAACTACTATGCTAATGCACCTTACCTCTTGTATTACAGAATTCTTGACATCCAAACACCATGTCAGAGCAGAAATAGTTCCAAATAATATCTGTGTGCAACCGACTTAAAGGCATATAATATGCATATGTTGGAGTTATGCAATCTAGTCTGCACTGTATAGTTAGCAATTAGCATCACCAGAAATCCCCATAGGAACATAATCCATCCTTGAAATGGTGAACACGGTGAGAATCTTTCATAATAATTTCTTGCCTAATAATCTTGGTGAGGATCTTACTAGCATTATGACAATCACCACATACACAGGTTTTCTGTGATCCAGACAGGGGTTCGAGGGCTAGTGCTGAATGCATGATATGTCCAAAGGCAAGAGCCAACTTCTCAGTATGAATGCCCATGGTGAGGTGTTTCTCTTCATCCTCCACATCATGTAGCACAAAATTTGTGCTAGGGTCATACCCTGCCTCCTTCATCTGCCCTAGCAAGGTATCCAGCATTGCATTAATTTTCTTTGATTGAGGGTGTACTCTGTCTCCCACAAAGAACATATGAATCTTGTTATTTATCTCAATCAAGCTGCATCTTGGAATCTTTTTCAACCCCCTTTCTTTCATTGTTTTTCTGACCTTTGTTGCATCATCCCACCTGCCAGCATCAACATACATGTTTGAAAGTAGCATATAACATCAAACTTTTTCAGAATCTATGGCCAAAACTTGCACTACGACATGCTCTCCTGTCTCAATACTACGGCGAACTCTGCAAGCACCAAGCAAGGACAACCAGACACCAATATTAGGTTCTAGAGACATCTTTTTAATGAAGTCTTCTGCCTCATCCAGATTCCCAGCATGCCCAAGCAAATCAACCATGCAAGCAAAGTGGTCGATCCAAGGCATAAGACCATATTCCCAGATCATGCAATAAAAATATTTCCAACCATCATCTACTAGGTCTACATGACTGCATGCACACAAAACAAAAAGAAAGGATATATGGTCAGGCTTCACATCTGTCTGCTGCATTTGAGCAAAAACCATTTCAACAACAGCATGGCTGCCACACCCATGCTTTCCATATGCAACTATCATTGCACTCCAAGAGACTACAGTTTTTGTAGCCAATTTATCAAATTGCTAACATGCAATCTCTAGACTCCCACATTTGGCACACATGTCAATAAGGGAAGAAACCACAAAGACATCTGATTCCAACCCACTTCTAAGCACATATCCATGAATCTTCTTACCTTGTTGCAGAGCTGCTAAAGAAGCGCATGCCTGAAGTACATGGTGCAGGTAGGGGTCCTCATCAACACTAGCATAATTTAGTTGCTCAAACCTGCTCCATGATTCATCAGACGATTTCAATCAACAATGCGATACAAGAGAGCCCAACAAACTCGAACAACCACAAAGCAACGATTCAAATATAAATTTAAAGTACACATACAATGAGTCATGCACAGAATAAACCATTAAAATTATCCATTCGTTCTATTAAAATTAACTGAGAACTTTATAGATTTCATAGGCTTCAATCGTCTTTGCTCAATGCTTAGAATTTACAAACTTCATTTACATGCTTAAAAGCTGCAACTTATCATATTTACAGTAAACTGAATTTACTACTAGTCCTCCCGGTCTCAATCTCAGGCAGGGTATTACATTCATCAAAATCATTCAGGAAATTCCCGTTCCCTCTGTATCCCTCTCAACACCTTCTTCATCTCTTATATTCTTTTCTTCTACTCCTTTGTTTCTCCTCTCTTTTGCTTCTCCAAGCCTTGACTGGGATCCTTTCTTCTTTTCACTGTGTTGCCTTTTGCTTTCCTTTATTTCTTTTTCTTATTTCTTCTATCTTCCTTTTTCTTTCACTGATGCCATTAATTGCTCTCCGTCCTTAAGATTAATTGCCGAATCCAATACAATCTATGGGCCCCATCAAAATAAGGCTTCGAGTTCGAATGTACGAAAATGGCCATATGGCTCCATCTGGGTACATCGTACTGAAGCAATGAACCATTTATTTTCTTCATGTCTGACAGGAACATCCACATCCATTCCATTGTCCTAGATCCAAACAAGAGTGAATCCAGGCCGTTCGTGCTGAATGGGAATAATGCTTCTAAATCCTAGACATTCGCGCTAACCAAGATGGTGGCAAAATACTCGCCAAATATGAGCCATCTGCACTCTACTCCACTTCATGGCGTTGAGTCTATGCCATCGTGCTACAGTCTCTCTGCACGAGTGGATCTCCCAAGCCTCGCCAACAACGGTGTAGATTAAATCCAGGAAGTGATCCTAGCCATTTGCGTATCCTCCATCTTGGTGTTCATCTCCAAACTTACTTCCCCGCCAATGGTTATGATCATATTAATCCTTCCCCCTGTGAAATGTTGGAGTTAAATCATGCCCCCATACCATGTTTCTCCATTGAACTAGAGGATCCAAATCCACCTTTCATGCACATGAACGAATGGCATTGATTGACTGTCGATTCCTTCCTTAATTTCCTACAACCACGTTCCTCCTGCATCAATATCTCTAGGTTAAATGTGTGGGAAGGCAGGGGAGTGTTGCTTTTACTCACAGCAACACACACATTTCTCTAAGCTCAGAAATTTCCACCTACAAGACGACTTTCAACAAGAACATAAAGTTCTGCAATTGTTTCAACTAACTGTTTAAGCTAACAATTTCAGCTAACTACATTCTACGGGACTGTTTCAGCTAACAGTAATCTATGGGACTGTTTCAGCTATGTTTTGATGACCTTTGCGTTCATAAAATGTTGGGCTTGGCCCAAGTGGGGCATTTTTGTGCAAGTCAAGTTTTTGCACTGCAAAGTGAAGGGTAGTAAAGTTGAAGACTTTTTGAACAAGTCAGTTTTGGGGAGCTGTGAAGTGGAGCGCATCATGACGTCGAAAGAGCTGTGAAGTACAACATTGCGAGGATACAACGCTGCGATGAGCTTGATCTACGGAGATCCGGCAAGGCAGAAGGTTGGACGGAAGATGACACATATTTCAGTTAAGACCATCGGTGGTCTATTTTTGGTAAATATGCTCCATGATTGCCAAGCGACGGGTAAGGAGTAAAGTGGAGGAAAGCGACCGATCACACATGCAAGGAACCACTACATGAACCGGTTGCATAAGGCCGTTAGAGGAGGAACGGCTCGGTGAAAGCGACTTGTTGGCGTGCGCGTGACAGGGGGGCTGATAGCGAAGTGACCATACGCAGAAGGATGGCCACGACGAAAGATTCGCTATCAGAAACCAACAAATCTGGTTAGCTGAAAACCGCGACAGTTTTGGAAAACCTTAGGGTTTCGCCCAGCTATTGTAAAGACATGACCTATGGGCATGATCTATAAAATGGGCATATTTTGTAAGGGAAAGGGTTGTTGATTGATTAGCATTGAAAAATATTCTAAGTGTAAAGACTGAATAGATATTTGTTGAGAGACATTTTTGTAAAGGCTCTGCAAGCTGTGTGCGCAAAGACCTATTGAGAGAGAAGAGAGGCTGCAGCTGAGTGCGTAGACTCGAATTGTTGTACCCTTCCCAAAACACTAATACAACAACAGTTCCTGTGGACGTAGCTCCCATCTTGGGGGTGAACCACGTTAAATCTTGTGCAGTGTGATTGTTTATGTGTTTTGCACTTGTCTGTTTGCTTACGATGAATGCTTGAATTCTCATTTATCAGTTGAGATGTTCATGCTTTTATATATATTCGTCATGGGAATGAGATGGGAATAATATGTTAAGTATCACATGTATGGATGAATGTAGAATGCACAGTATTTCTGAGTTAACGAATGCATAAGTCATTTAGATAAGCACCTAAGTAGGAGAGTTCGCGCTGTGCGACTCTCTTGAAGCGCAACACCAGAAGTGCGCAGAGCAGTGTATTTCACCCTATTGCATAAGTTGTAAGACTAAATAATCTAAGGCAGCAGACGAATGAATAAAGCATTAAATAAAGTCATCAATAGTCGTTAAGTCCGAAGAGGAAGCATATAAGTTAGTTGCGTTGTCCTGTCGATTGAAACCTATCCGAACCATGCAGTCCGTGGATGCGCTAATTGTGCAAGTATCTTAACTCGTAGAAGTGTTAACCGCGATGAAGGCGATCATCGCGCAACCCTCAGTCTGTAGAGCGAGCCCTGCAGCGCGCTGCTCGTTAGATCTATTTAAACAACTCATCACGTAGCTGTGGAAACCTGATTCCGCAGCTCCCCCATAACTTTGCCTTGGGTGAGACCTTAGTCTGTTCGCAAACTGTTGCCGAAAGGGCCGGTGAAAAGGGGTTTTGTTGGTTCCTTGAACCGCGAAGAACTTAGGTCTTTATAGAAAACCTCAAGACAGTTATATAAGCCAACAAATGGTTCCATTGCCGCGCTAAGAATCCGTGATGAGTTGAAGTCGTGATGTGCGACGAAGAAGAAGCTTTGCTGGGTATTGACATTTGGCACCCAGACAAGAAAGAAATCTGAGCTTGGTGTGACAAAACAGAAAAAGATTTCGCAAGGAAAGAAAATAGGCACCCACATCTCTCTGATGTTCAGTGGTTGAACAAATATCCATGGAAAGATATTCACGAAATATTTTAGGCATCTTTTGGAAATGAGCTGCACGAGTGGTTGTCAAGGCTCGCAGATCGCATAAACTGTACCCCACGAGAAGTACCGATCGAGTGGACACCAGAGCTCATTAAAAGGCCCAAAGCAGTAGATTGTCCATTCACGCGAGCAGTCAACTTCTGGGTTGACAGTACATTATAGAGCTTCGTGACGCAGTTCACTTTGGATGTGCTAAAGTCCTACGGCGCAGCCGAAGCAGAGTTTTTCAAGGGTTTCAGAGGTAAGTATCTGAACAACCTCAGTCTATACATTACAATGCTTTTAGCCGAGAAAGATGTCTTTAGAATGCAGTGATATTTTTGAATCTGTAATGGTCAATAGCATTTATAGTAAGTCTGACGAAGAGATACATAATTTGAGAAGTGGAAAAAGATATAAATATACGCCTAAGACGACTTCCAGAGAACATGGGCTTCGCGTAGATATTGATTCACAAGCCAAACCTGATATCCAAACTGCACCTCCATCTTCCACCTATCATCGTATTACCCTGCAGAACCCGCCGGTTGTGAACAGTACGCCTCCCATTGCACAAAATCCACTAGTTCAAAACCCGCTAGTTGTGAATATCCCTAGCACTCAAAACATTTTGAATCAGAACGTTCCGCCTAATACTACTTTTATTTTTACCGCTCAACAACTTGCACAGAACCTTATGCCACCTAGAAAAAGCATCACTGATGATATTAAGCTGCCGATCACAGGGGATTCACTAGTGAGGCAATATCATATCATGTTCATTCATATTGGGGGTTTGAATACTCTTAAAAAACTCAAAAATATATTGCCCCATATTAAGGGGTCAAGGGGGATTTTTAATTTGACATAGTAATATCAATATTGGGTGTTATTTTATTTGGGTGGGATAAGGAATAACCTCCAAATCGTTGGATGGATTCATACCTCCAAATCATGGGCTCAATTCATACCCACCTAAAACTTAAAGACCCTCCATTTTTATTTGATATTGCTTATGATCCTAAGTTTTACATAACGATGATAATAGTGTACCAATGATAATATCAATGGAAGTCTCTTTGGATTACTGACCCTGAGATATCCTCATTTAATAGCTTATTTAGGCTTGGCTTTGAGCCAAACAAAAGTTCCCTAACACAAAGTTTACCAAAATATTTGGAATATCGAATAAGACATAATAAATAATGAGTAAAATATATGAATGTGAATTGATGATCTCTTGACTAGGTTTCCTTTTACACATCTTGCCTTCCCGAGTACTATTTAGTTGGTTATTACACTATCCAACGCTACAAATTGATCATTATCCCTTACAATCCCGGTGGGCTCATTATTAGTATTATATTATTATTTTATTAGGATATTGTTTGCTTATACTAAGATGTGTTAGGGATCCTGTTTGCTACAACTTGGTAATATGATATAAAGGGGGTATTGAAAATGGGTTGATAAAAACGGATACCTACAATATATGGTGAAACTAGGGATTTTCTTAATTAGAAAGGCATATTGGGAGGGGGGTTCAACAATACAATTTTAGGAGGCATTTTCCAATATTTAGTGAAATTAGGGATATTATTTAATATCATGTGAACGCTCGTGCTATGTAACAAGTTAACTGAGTGAACCCCCCGTGCTGCCGATATTTAAAGGAACGGGTCTAGAGGACCCTAAGCAGCATTGGTTTCTATGTGAAGCCGTATGGAGTGTTAAGCAAGTCCATGATGATGCTGTGAAGCGAGCGCAGCTCATCACCACCTTTAGAGATAGAGCTTTGAATTGGTTCATGAAGAACTCACATGGACAAATCACTGAACAATAAAGGAGGCAATGCAAGGTGAATATCTACCAAACCACCAATCTAGTTGATTATTAGATACGCACCACATAGTACTTACCAATCAATCAATTGAACAATAAATATGAAATATTAAATAATTATAAAACATACAACAAACTAATCTCTCGAACGAGGCTTCTTATTCTTCTATTAACATAAGGGAGTTTAAAATTATTTCACAAAGAGCATTTATAAATTCCCAGTACACATAAACATAAAATTATGAGTCCATAAGAGGCCCAACAACCTCAGAGTTGGAATCATAGCTCTGATACCACCTGTAATGTTCCCATGGGATATCAAAGGGTATTGGGGACATATAATTAGTTCTCTAGGGCTAATTAGAATATTTTAGCACAACAGAGTAATTTGATAAATATTTAATTTCATTATCTACAATTTAATTATGACAAAATATCGATAATTCCAAATAAATTAAAATAAAATTCATAACTGATCAAGCAAATTGAACCAAGGTTGATAAAGCCTATATAACACTATATAAAATCATTATGAATCCATACCAAGCCATCAAACAGGTTACTTGCACCTAAAAAGGTCATTTTCACTTAATCATGATTAACTAGTAATTAGTGTACTAATTGCGACACTTAGCGACACATAGCCCATAATTAACAGTACTTAAAATAAATTCATTTTTTTATCACCTAATCATAATTTATCAATCCCAATGGCTAATTAACACCTAATATCATGTAAATAAGGCATAATTATCATTTTCCCATTAATTAAACAAAATAATTACCAAAATGACTCCACAAGACTAGTTAACTAGTATTTAACACAAACAACTAGTCTTGCACGGATTCAACAAACAACCATGCCAATGAACCAAAAAGTGAACCTATAGAAATTATACATATATTTAAGCATGTAGATACATCCAAATAAAGGTTTATTTGCATATTATTCCAATTAATGCATATAAGGTGATCTTTTCCATCAATTCCAATGAAACTAGTTAACATTCATCGTAAGGAATTGAGACTAAATAACTGAACCAAAATGTAATGAATCCATAAATAAAGGATCACACATGATAAATATGCACCTACAGAACAATAACATGTTATAACAGAGCACATGGCTGCAACATTCCGTTTTTACGAAAACAGAGATTTCAATCCACAACTAGTTATCAATTTTCACCGCAATGTATCTAGTTTCAAATTTAACTTTCCAGATGCCAAATAAAGAGAAATATATGACTACTGTAGCTCATGTAAATCATATAAAGGGTCACCTATATTCATATGGATGTATCTTTCTTCCCATATACATTCCATTGAATAATTCACAAAACCAATTAATTCTACTCATCTGAATTGACTAGTAATTCTAAGAATCACTAGAATAATTAAATCCACAACTCATAGAATCATTCAAATTCCATTCCAAATAATTTTTTTTTATTTATTAGCCACAAAATAGGTATATATCATTCAAAAATTTCATCAAACACTTCATATGAAAAGTAAAAAATCTATTCAAACAATTCCATTAAAGGAGCTAGAAATTGGAAATTGATTTAGAATTTCAATAGAAATTTACGAAACAATATCAAGAATATTTACCCTTAGATTATCACACAAATTTAAATTTTATTTATCATACATAATAATAAAAAATATCACTCAGGAATTTTTACAAACACTTCATGTGCCAAGTCTCCAAACTACGCAAAACAATCCAATCAAAGAACTAGTTTTTGAATAAAAGGTAGAAGCATCAAAGAGAAGTGCCTTAAACCATTTCGGGGATAATTAGCCATAAAAATGCACATTATATAATGAAGAGGGGAAGAAATATCATTTCTATAGCATAGGTTCCAAAGAATCATTTCCTTTAACAATTTTGGCACAAAAATTCCAAAAGCTAGTTTCCAATTCCTACACAAAGTTTACTTGCATAAATAGATTGAATTTTGTAATGTCCCCTCCTATCATACCATGATAGAGAGGGTCATTGTGCTAAAACCAGGCATCTAGCCCCATAAATCGTGGCCCACTAAGCATTCCCATAATATAACAGAGATATAAGGATGCATAATTATCAGAAATCACAGCGGAATTAACTTATGAAATACACAATCATCACACATTCAAGATATTCATCAATTAAACAATTGCAAGATAGCACAAGAAAATACTTATCTTAATGAAGTAGTACCAAACAACTAGCTACGCTTCTGCAACGTTCCACCCAACCATAGGCCAGTGTGCTCCTCAATCTCTCAGCACCACTGCCACCCCCCGAGCTGGGCATGATCTCCACAAGGAAAAGGGGAAAACAGGCTCTCACATAGCCAAAGGTATATCAAAATCAGCCAAGCCAATTAGCAATTGGGTTTCTCAGGCTGTTAAGAGATGGGTGCATGTATCATCAAAAGCATAAGTGTTGGGCATGAGAAGAACGCTTCTATAGTGAAGTTCCCAACAATGGGTTCCTGACCGTTCCAGAAAACGTGGGCAACCAAAACGAAAAGGAGAAAATGGGAATTCAACCCCAGGAGAGCAGAATCGTTTTCAGAAGAATGCTCATGGGCATTTCGTGGGAAGAATCGGCCTCCCTAACCCCAAAAATCGTGGCTCTCTTCTCCCATCCAATGAGCTAACCAAAAACGAGTTTGCAGGCATGGAAAAACGCAGGGAAAGGTGAAGACGTGAAGGATAAAACCCCAACAGGCTCAGACTGCGTGAGAGGAAGAATGCCATGGGTGAAGAATGGCTTTTGGGCCAATTTCGTGGGGGTTTTCTTGCCCCACAAGCAAAAACACGATTTTCCAAATTGATGGCTTTCCCATGCACGAAAATTGACAGCCATACCTCTTCCATCCCAAGGCATTTATTGTCTCAACCAATTCTTGGAAGGATTAAGTGATTGGGTGCATGAGACCAAATGGGTAGTTGAGAGTTCATGGGTTTTCTCAATGAAATGGATTAACACCATGGGCTCAAGGGTTTGAATAATTTCCCTCCCTATTCCTTGTAGAATCATGCCCCATCTCTTTGTTGCATTGCATAGCTAGTTGTGGGTGTTTTCATTAAAACTGCATATTTACATGGTGTCTTATTTACATTGTGCCCATCTCGCACAAGAACCATAGGCATCTATTCTAATTGCCGATACATAGAACATTAAATCAATGGCGGGGCCTTGGCCTTGAGCTCCTCACCATGACTAAATAACAATATTTACATCATTTACAATATTAATGCAATAGGGTCAAGCTGGGGACATTACAAATTTAATGAGAAATTTATTCCACAAATAGCTCATAAATTTCATCAAACATTTCATGTGATTCCATAAATAAATCATATCAGAGCCAAATAAATTAAATAAATATGAGATAAATCACCTATCTTTCAAAATATGCAACTGAAATTGACCGCGCCATGTTCTACCCAGCCGTAGACACAATGCAAACCAAAACACACTTTGCAATGGTCACCCCCGATCCGGAACCATGATTCCAAAAGAAAGAGCACACTCAACCACAAATTCTCTCAATAAATCAATCCAACCACAACCCAAGGTAAAATGTGGCCTCTACTTCCACTCCATGGAAATTCCAATGGCTCCAAGACAACAGTCCAACCACAAAGCAATGGCAAGTAGCACTTCCAATCCAGGTAAATTCTATTGGCTCCAGGAAAAAAGATTCAGAAATATATTTGTACAATCTAAAATCCAATGCCAAGTGGATTCCACATCACTTCCAAGCCAGGATCTCCAGAGGCAATTTCAGGACAATGTTTTACGGAGAAATCAATCCAACCTCAAATCCAATGGCAAGTGGATTCCACATCACTTCCAATCCAAGATATCTAGAGGCAATTCCAAGACAAAATAATGGCAGTTCCAGAGTAACTCAACTTGGACACAGGCTCAACAAGGGAACATAAACCAGAAAAAACTCATGTCAAGAGCAACCAAAACCAATCACACCAGTACCATAGGCAAAACAATATCTAAGAGCATGCGTAACCAACAAGAGAGACTAGCTCCCATCCACTCAAATCCCATTTCCCAAGAGCAATTCGAATTAGGGGGAGAGAGGGAAACACAAGGGAGGAGTTACATTCCAAAAATAGCAAATAGGAGTTACACATCAGGTGTATACACCAAGAAACACACCAATCCAACTCATGAGGGAGCACTAGGTGAGAGAGGGACTCTAATCCTCAAATAAAAAATTAATCTCAGGGTAAATAAAACCAATGAGTGACATAGCACATCAAGGTGCATAAACAAGAAGATGCATCAAGTACATAAGAAGGGTGCACAACATCAAAATAGGATCAACACACATAGGTAAACACTTTTCCATAACCCCTTGCTCGTAACATCATGGTTCCTCATACTCTTTTTTGTGGCATTGGTCGATCCAGTTGTTTTATTTAATTAATTAATTAATAATGTCCAACACAATAATAATAATGTGAAAACCATAGTCCCGACACTTCGTTCCACATCACAACACAAATAATAACCACAACATATGTCCAGGGGCTAAACCAGAGGGTATTACACTTTATAACAAGGTATGGGAACTATGAGTTTGTGGTGGTGACATTTGGTCTCACTAATGCACGAGCTACATTATTGTGTCTCATGAATAGCGTTTTCAATAGGTATTTGGAAAAGTTTGTTCTTGGTTTTCTAGATGACATTATTATTTACTCTAAGAATGAATAGGAGCATGAAGAACATTTGAGAATGGATTTTCAATTGGTAAGGGAGAATAATTTGTATGCAAAGCTAAGAAAATGTGACTTTTACAAAAATAAAATTCATTATTTGGGTCACATTATTTTAGGTTGCAGACCCAATTAATTCTTTGCAAAAGAAGGGAACAAAATTTGAGTGGACACAAAAATGTGAAGATAACTTCTAGTTGTTGAAGAAGCTTCTCACAAGTGCTCCAATTCTGAAAATTACAGACCTAGACAAATACTTCGTGGTGTGCATCGATGCATGTAAATAGGGACTTGGAGGAGTCCTTATGCAAGACAATCATGTGGTGTATCATAAGTCTAGAGAATCGAAAGAGCATGCAAATGATTATGCTACCCATGATTTGGAACTTGCATCCAGAGTGCACGCTTTAAAAATGTGGAGGCAGTATTTAATGGGAAGAAAAATTTGAGCTAAGGACAGATCACTGTGGTCTGAAATATTTGTTTCAATAACCAACATTAAATGCTAGGAAAACTAGATTGATGGAATTTTTATGTGAATTTTATTTTGAAATCAAACACCTAAAAGGGAAGGAAAATGAAGTGGTTGATGCACTCAATAGAAATATGCATGAAATGCATGTTGTAGCCATCAGTACTTACCAATCAAATTTAGGGAAATAGATTGCTAATTATCTTGTTGAAGATGGATTGTATGTGCAAATAAAAGATAAAATACAACAACAAAATTTTGAAAAGAGGTATGAAGGGTGTTACCAGATGAACTAGTAGGGCTAGTGTCCGATGAACAAATGTAGGAAAAGTGTGACCACTATCACCTTAGTCACACCTCCAATTTCTTCGGATATTCATAACCTCCAAGGGGAGAGACCTTGATTCCCTGCAAAACACTAAGAACAAAAAGATGATATGTCTTCTAGAAGACCATGTTAGAGAATAGTGCCTTCATAGAAGTGTTTACAAATGCTAAATAGGATGTAGCAATCCAATGTATCAATGTAAGTATTCAACCCAATGATGTAATGACTATTAATAGGAACAATCAATAATAAAAGAGGTCATCCAACGTACATTGTCCAATAATGTGTAACATGGTATGTTTTAAGATATCAATAGCATTCAATAATAATTTAACACATCCAACTATATCTCACCAATAGTGTGAACCATCAATAAGAATATTATGGAGAGTAATAGGTAACCAATGGATTGCTTTCAAACAACAAGTAGTGTAACAATTCAATACCAGTACTTAGAGAGATGTATTAGATTAGTTATGAAATTAGAACACACCACACCTTCCCCCCTCTTTAACACAAATATAGGCAATATATGTATGGATACAATGTATAAATTTATGACTGTATATGTGCTAACAAGATGCAGTTATGACTGTATATGTGCTAACAAGATGCTACTGCAGACTATATGTAATGCAAATTTCAGACCTTTTATGATAGCTGAACAACAGTAAGTTAAGTACAAATGTATGCAATAAATGTGTCCCAATGTAAACAATGTAGCTTGAACACTTTGTGATAACCAAATGTGATTAGGTTTCATACCTTATATTATAGTCCTAACACCAATATGCCTTAGTTATGCAATAAGGAAAGAGTGCAACCAATTGGATTTAGGATTTCAATAATTTATCACACCACTTCTATTTCTTTTACCAATATATATGCAATAAAGTGTCCTTCCAGAACTGTATGTAAGGAAAAATTCAGACCTCATTTATGTTCAATATATCAACCTTTAAAATAGTGTTAACTTGTAATGAATGACTAACCTTGTTTATGTTGTATGTGTAGGTGTGAAGTAGGTTTTGGAAAGACTATCACAATTTATAGTCTGCAATTTTGTTGTAGACCTAGGACAACAGGAGTGGAGGGAGGTTACATGTTGTTTTCAGCCTTGATTTTGGGCAGCAAATGGAGGCTGATCCAAGGAGGATCGCTTGTGGACAAGGCGCATCCTCCTAGGAGGGAAACCGAGGGTTTGGGAGGCTCTCAAAGGGAAGATCGAGGGTTTAGGAGACAAGGACGAGGGTGAGGGAGAAGGTAAAAGGGGATGGAGAGGAGGAGAAAATAATGAAGGAGGAGGAAGAAGAAGGGAGAGGAGGCCACTAGGTATTTTAGGGAAGATTTGGGATTGCTTAGGGTTTTATTAAGGTTTTATGTAGGATTTCTTTTTTTAAGATTTTAGGGCTTCCTAAGATTTCACCCTACGATTTTTAGGGGTAAAGAAGGCAGGCCGAATTTGTAGAAGAGAGGGCCAAAATTTTGAAAAAAATATTTTTTTGATTTTCTAGAGTTTTAGTCATAAAATTGCAAACCTAATTCTAATCCTAATTATACCATGAAAATGCAAATTTACACATGGATAAGCAAGAAAAATTGGTAAAAGAGTAACACATTTAGGATTTTGTGGATATTACCCTTAAAACCTATCCTTAGAGGAAGGTGACCATCCTTCCTCTTGGAGGTATTTCTCCTTGTAAACTAGGTTTGGGCTTCTTGAAACAATCTCGAAGGTTCATTTCAAGAGCCTAAACTAGGGAAAAGTTGGAGATACAAGGCTAAAATTCGTGAAAACCTCCTTTAGGGAGAACTTTCAGTATGCTAAGAGGATAGAAAGTAGATAAAAGGACCTATTAAAAACGAATGCAGCCCTAGGGACACCATTCAAACACTCAAGAAGCAAAATTTACCTACCATTCATCAAGCAAGACTAAAAATGGAATATACTTACTAGAGAATGAGTTCTTCCCACCATTCTAGCATCCACCAAGCATTAACAAAGCAAGAATAAGGCCAACTTTCATCCAAAAGAGAAAAGAGTCATCCCTCAAGAGCCGTACACTTCATAAGGATAATATTGGGTAAAAAAATAACATTATGAATTTGATCCCATAAGTTGTGATTTGAAAATGAAGTGAGGAGATCTTATTTGGTGCAAGTCAGGTTGGTCAGACCCTCTTGCTTAACAATAACACACAACAACACAAAGGTGCTCACAAAGACTCGATGTGAACTGAATGCCAGAAGCTGGCTTCTATTAAAATGAATCAAATTACAATGTTTAACTACAAAGAAAATGAACTAGTCGGCCTTAGCCTGTTACAATATACATACATGAAACTCTACCTCTAGGTGTTTTTCTCGGTTGTGCTCGATCTTCCTTCCTCTCATGGTCTTTGCTGAATGAAATAACTCAATGAGCAATGGATGAACGATCTTCCTAATCCTTTGATGATCGATATGACGATCCCTTTCTCTGTGCCTCCGCACTACTCTTCTACTCTGTTTTGCTGCCCTTCCCGAGGTCCACTCCATTCCCCAAGACATCCTTCCTCTGTCCGCCAAATTATCCTTGAACATATAGACCTACAGTTGTCATCTCCCTCTGGTCGTGCTACACAAACTATTCCTGTGGTGACATCTGTCATGATCCTCAACCACCTTCATAACTGCTCATATCTTCCTCAAAAACCATGAACAACTGCGAAGTAATTTTCCTTGACTTTCGCACTTCTCTGACTCTGCTACAGTAGCCAGTCCCAGTACTATCCTCGACTATACTGTGCTTCGTCACTCCTCAAATTTACTTGTCAAATTTACTTAGCTTCCACGGCTTCCAATCCGCACCATCCTCCACGCTTGGATTTCTTCCACTTTCATCGGTGTCGCTATTCGACAACATGTCGTTCTTTGACACCTTCAATATCTACTCCTTTCATCTATCGACCTCATACCTTGTCGACCTTCAACCTTTCTCCTTTCGACCGCATATCGACATCTTCCTGCTCGGCTACTTGGCTTCGCCTTCCAACTCTTTCGCACCAGTGGTCGTCGGCAACCCCCCTGGTCAACTTCTCTTGTTGATCAACTTTGATTGTTTCTCCTAGGCCCCGATGCTCCTGCATTAGACTTCCTAAGTGAAAAATAACTTGACTGCTCCATCGGTCTCCTGCATTCCTCTTCTGAAATCCATGTCGCTTCATTCGACTCATCATATTTCCATCGAACTAGATATTCCTTCTTCTGCGAACTTCACGTGCGTCCGACTTCGCATTCCTCTAACACTTTGACGATTTCCTCCTTGTCGTGTCGACCTGGAATCTGCACTATCCATTCGATATTCGACACTTCCGTGCTATTGCTTGTTGAACCTTCTTCAAACTTGTACAGATATGAAACTTTGAACGTAGGAGATATGGTCAATTCTGTTGACAGCTCCAACACATAAGCATTGTCCGAAATCTTCTTCAGAATCTTAAATGGTCCAATATTCTTCAGCTTCAACTTGTTATACGTTCCTGTCGGGAACCTCTCCTTCCTCAAGTGTGCATAGAATAAGTCTCATTTTCCAAATGACTGTAGCCTCTTCTTCCTGTCGGACATCAACTTGTATGTCACGTTTCTCTTTTCAATGCGCTTGCGCACATCCTCATGCACTTCTTTCATATGCTCTGCAAATGATTTTGCATCTATGGTTTTCTTGATTTGTGTCGGTATATCGGCCAAATGCACCACTCCATGTGGGATTCATCCTTGAACAATCTAGAATGGGACCATACCTGTTGACCGATTTACAGAGTTTTTATATGCGAATTCTGCTTGCTCCAACACATTCTCCCATTGCTTGGGTCTATCGGATGTTAAACATCTCAGAAGGTTTCCCAAACTTTTGTTCACCACCTCGGTCTTTCCATCTATCTGTGGATGATATGCCGAGCTAAACTACAACTTCGTGTCTAGTTTCTTCCATAGGGTTCTCTAGAAATGACACATAAAATTGGTATCTATGTCCGACGTTATACTCTTCGGCAATGCATGCAATCTGACTATCTGCTTAAAGAATAATACAACAATGCTTGTGGCATCACTTGTCTTCCGACACAAAATAAAGTGTGCCATCTTCGAAAATCTGTCGCATACCACAAATATTTAGTCGCTTCCTTGCTGTGTCTTCGACAATCCTAGCACAAAATCCATGCTCAGGTGCTCCCATGGGGTATTTGGCATTGGTAATGGTGGATACAACCCTGTATTCTGACTTATTCCCTTTTTCAATTGGAAAAATCGACACTATTGTACCCACTTACCGACATCTGTCGTCATTCCTGGCCAATAATACTTTTCTTCGAGCAACACCTTGGTCTTGTCGAAGCAAAATGACCTACTAATCTACCACTATGCAGCTCTCGGATTAGGTTCTCTCTTATGAATCCTCTGGGAATACACAAATGTTGTCCCTTGAATAGGTATCCCTCTTGGATAAAATAATCCAAGTATGGAGTCTTGTCAACACTCCATGGTACGCTACTTGCCTTCCATGCTTTTGCAAAATCCTCATCGGTCTCATACTCTGTCTTCACCGACTCTATTCCCGTTGCCTGAACTGTCGTCTTGTTCAGCAATGCAACTCTTCGACTTAGCATGTCGGAAACTTTGTTCGAATTCCTGACTTATGTCACAACATGAAAGTATATCCCTGCAAGAATTCGACCCACTTCATGTGCCGTTGGTTCAAATTCGACTGAGTATTCAAGTACCTCAGTTCTTGGTGATCTGTGTAGAACACAAATTCCTTGGGAAGCAAATAATGCCTCCACTTCTTCAATGCTTGGACAATAGCATAGAATTCCTGGTTGTAGACCAAATATTTCCACTTCGCCTCATCCAACTTCTCACTGAAGAATGCAATTGGTCAGCCCTCATGGTTCAACACTGCACCAATTTCCATTCCACTCCCATCGTAACCGAATTGGAAAACTTTGTCGAAATATGGGAGTACTAAAACTAGGCTCTCTGTCACCTTCTTCTTCAACTTCTCGAATGATTGTTGGGAAGCTCGTGTCCACTTGAACTCCCCTTTCTTCATGCACTCTGTCAATGGTGCACATATCCGACTGAATCCTCTGATGAACTTCCTGTAAAAAATAACAATTGCATGAAAACTTTGCACTACTATCATGCTTATCCGTTCTGGCCATTCCAATATCGCCTTCACCTTCTCTGGGTCCATCACCAACCCTTTACTCGAGATTACAAATACAAAGTACACTAGTTCTTCCTTCATGAAGAAACATTTTTGTAGGTTCACCATTAGCTTCTCTTCCTGCAGCTTCTGCAATACTTATCGAATGTGCTCCAAATGTTCGACTTTGGTTCGATTGAATATCAAGATGTCATCGAGGTACACTACAACGAACTTTCCCAAGAATGGTTTCAGTACTTCGTTCATCAACCGCATGAACGTACTGGGTGCATCAGTCAATCCGAATGGCATGACTAACCACTCATACAGTCCTTCCTTCGTCTTGAAGGTTGTTTTCCATTCATCTCCCTCTCTGACCCTGATCTGGTGATAACCACTTTTCAGGTCGATCTTGGTGAACTATCTCGCTCCACTCAAACAATCCATCAAATTGTCCATTCGCGACAATGGAAATCTGTACTTGATCATGATCTTGTTTATAGCTTTGGAGTATGTACATATCCTCCATTCTCCACCCTTCTTCGGTGCTAGTACAACTGGTACCGCACATAGGCTTAGAATTTCTCTGATCAATCCTCTGTCCAATAACTCATGGACTTATCGATTGAGTTCCTGACCCTTTGTCAGAGTCATTATGTGAGGTTCCTTGTTTGGAAAAATCGATCCTGGAATCAAGTCGATTTGATGGGATATGCTTCTTGTCAGTGGAAATCCCGTCGGTGCTTCGTTGGCTATTATGCTCTGAAACTCGTCGAGCATCTCTTCGACTTCAACCGGAATATTCTCCATTGTCGACCTCTCAACACATGGTCCTTTCGGAATGATGGAGAAACATCCAGATTGTTTCTTCTCCTCTGCAAGGAATTCCTTGGATGAGAATATCAGAACTCACTTCTCCCAACAGTTGCTCTCACCTTGCTTGCAGTCGGATTGATCCTCCTTCTTCGGATTCAGCATCTTCCACGTGCCATTTTTCCACATTGTGACTATGTTGGCTCGAACATCATATATCATATTCCGATCATATTTCCATGGTATCCCTAACAATAGATTACATGCTTCCATTGGGATTATGTCGCATAATACACTCTCTTCAAGTTTCCCAACCTTAAAGTTTATCAAAAACTATCTGGTTACCTTCACATGGTGTCCCTTCTGCAACCAGGATATCTTGTATGGGTGTGGATGTTCTCAAAATATCAACCTCAACTTGTCGATAACCTCTGTCGACACTAAATTCTCTGTACTTCCACCATCGACTATGGTCTTGCAATACCTGTTGCCGATTAGCACTCTAGTCCGAAAGATAGCCTTTCGTTGTGGCGGCTCCTTATCGTCACGTTGGTCGTCCTGAACCAACGTTCTTCTGGCTGTCATGTTTCGACCTTTTCTTCTACCACCTTCACTATTGTCGGATGTTGAATCCGTCTTCTCGTCGACTCCCTCGTCTTATTGAAATCTAGGTTTCGACTCTTCTACAACGTGTAGTTTCTTTGGGCATTCGTATGCCTTATGTTCAACTCCTTGACATTTATAATAGACTACAGCTGGTCTGTCAGCTCCTTTTCTGTCTGTCGGACCAGTTCGACCATACGCACCCCGACCGCAGGTCTCTCGACCGTCCCATCGGTTTTCTTGTTCTTTCCCTCTGGTTACTGTCCATTCCAAATGTCGGTTATCTTCGATGGCTTCTCTTCTGGTTCCGCTAATTTGGCCCTTCACAGAAACATTTTTCACACCACAACTAGTCATCCTTCCTCTAGTCAACGTGGTTTTTCTCAACAGTTTCTCTTCTGCCTTCATAGCTAACTCATATGCCTCATTGACCACTCTAAAACTTGATAGGATCAACTCGTCCTATATAACATACTTCAATCCATTCACATATCTCGCGACAGCTTCTTCACCTTCGTCGGTTTATCCTGACCGAATCGACAGTCTATATAACTCTTTTGTGTACTCCTTCATAGTCATCTCTTCCGGTCGAAAGTTCTGCAATTTCCTAAAGAAGGAAATCACATAGTCGTTAGGCAAGAACTTCCCCTTAACCTTGGAAACAATTCTGTCCCAAGACTTGATATTTTCCTTTCCTTTCTTGACTCTTTTAGCCTATACATTGTCCCGCCACAATGAGGCATGACCATTCAACCTCATACATGCAGTTTTAACCCGTTTAGGATCCTCTATATGATCTATGTCGAAGTATTTCTCCATCTCTATGAACTAGTCTATCAAGTCTTCCGGATCCAGACTTCCTGAGTAGGTAGGTACATCCATCTTTGTCTTACCCCTCACTTCTGTTAGAAGCTTGATGAATCTATCTTCTAGTTCTTCGTTGGCTGCCTCCTGGGATTCCACTTCTTCGAATTCCTTGTCGCTATGGTCTGGCGCATTAGGAATGCATCCACGTCTCTGGATCTCTTTGATTGCCGCGACTTCACTCGTCAAGCTTCACATTGTTCGCATGCACTCATCGAACATTTCACGATCAACTGTGACTGCACTGCCATGCGCTCTTCATCCTACACCTCAGACATTAACGCCTCTTTGATCCATTTCAACCGCATTTGAAATCTTCACTTGTCCAATCGCAACCGGACTTCACAACTCATGCACAACTCTACCCAACCGCAACTGGAGTTGTTTACGCACTCGCAGGCTCTTCCGGCGCTCCGGATTCAACTACTCAACAATGGATTCTATCTAGATTTGATACCAACTGGCGCAAGTTAGGTCGGTCAGACCCTCTTGCTTAACAATAACACACAACAACACACAGGTGGTCACGAAGACTGGACGTGAACTGAATGCCAGAAGCTAACTTCTATTAAACTAAATCAAATTACAATGTTTAACTACAAATAAAATGAACTAGTCGGCCTTAGCTTGTTACAATATATAGACATGAAACTTTACCTCAAGGTGTGTTTCTCGGCTGTGTGCAATCTACCTCCCTCTCACAGTCTCTGCTAAATGAAAGAACCCAATGTGCAATGGATGAATGATATTCCCGGTCCTCTAATGATTAATCTATCGATCCCTTTCTCTGTGCCTCCACACTACTCTTCTATTATGTTTTGATGCTCTTCCTGAGGTCCACTTCGTTCCCTAAGATGTCCTTCCTCAGTCCGCCAAATTCTCTTTGAACCTGCAGACCTACAGTTGTCAGCTCCCTCTAGTCATGCTCCAAAACATCTTCCTATGGTGACATCTGTCATGATCCTCAAAACCTTTATAACTGCTCATAAATTCCTCAACAACCATGAACAACTGATAAGTACTTTTCCTTGACTTCCACACTTCTCTAACTCTGCTACAGTAGTCGGTCCCATTACTATCCTCGACCATCCTGCGCTTCGTCACTCCTCGAATTTACTTGTCGGATTTACTTAGCTTCCATGGCTTCCAGTCTGCCCCATCCTCCATGCTTGGATTTCTGTTGCTTTCGTCAGTGTCGTTGTTCGACAACATGTCGACCTTCGATGCCTTCGATCTTCGCTCCTGTCATCTGTCGACCTCATACCTTTTTGACCTTCGACCTTTCTCCTATCAACCGCATATCAACAACTTCCTGCTCGACTACTTGGCTTCACCTGCCAACTCTTTCTCACCAGTGGTCGTTGGTGATCCTCTTGGTCGAATTCTCGTGTCGATCAACTTCGATTGTTTCTCCTATGCCCCAATGCTCCTACATCATTATTTATATGATCTCACACTCACTTTTAAAATAAAACCAGGATGCCACGCCTTTAAAATGTCAATTTCAAATTATAACATGTCAGCTTAAAATTATAACATAAAATAATATAAAATAATCAAATCTATGGGAAACTTGGGGAATTTTCCCTAGAGTTTACCCAAAATGACTAAAATAGCTAAAAATGAGAAAAATGCTCCAAAGTGAATGATAGAGTAGGAAAGGGGGGGCATCATACCCCATCCAAACCCAACAGTGTTGATAATCCCTCAATGTCCCTCCCCCCAAAAAAAGCTATACGTCTCGATGGAGATGATGACATCAGCAATGGAAGAGGCCCAAGGAGAGAGAGCGATAGGCTACAAAGGGGCCAAGAGGGTGCTTGAGGTGACTTGGAAGAGAGGAAATAGCCTCACAGCTGAGAGAAATTTCACTGGAGTAATGAAACAGGTGGGGGATCATGTGACCCAATGACCCACCCCTAGGAGCCTCAAACACCAACCTCAAGGCTACAAGCCCTTTAAAGAGGCAGTCAACAATGCCATTAAGACATAGTACTCCTAAGAGAAGGACCAAGGGTCGGGCCATGACCACCACTGAAAGAATGTTGGATAAGACCCCTCATGGTCTGCAAAAAATGGCCCTCTCTACTTGGGTGCATATCTGAAGGTGTGTTGGTGCTGGTACCACATAACAAAGGGAATCATTTAGAAGAGGATGGACTTCGTACATATAAAAATAGTTTATATTTCGAATGTGGCACATTTGAGGAAGATTGTTATGGGTGAAATCCATAAAATTCCATATTCCGGTCACAAGGGATTCCAAAAAACAATTGCTACAGCTAGGAAACAATAATTTTGGTCAGGGATGAAAAAATATATTACTGAGTATATTTCAAGATGTATGAACTTCCAACAAGTGAAAGTTGAGCATCAAGACCCAGCAGGTTTGTTGCATCATTCTCCAATTCTAGAATGGAAATGAGAAGTAATTTCCATGTATTTTCTTACATCTTTTACAATGATTATGAGATAGCATGATTCCGTCATGGTTGTGTTGGATAAATTGTCTAAGGAAACACGTTTTATACCACTAAAATCCACATATAAAAAAAATTCCATTGCAAATATTTTTATGAAGGAAATTTTCAGATTGCATGGGTTTCTAAAGGAAATAATTTCAAATAGGGATACCAAATTTACTTCAAATTTATGGAAAATTCTTTCTACAGATTTGGGTACACAACTGAACTTTAACATCGCCTACCATACACAAATAGATGGACAAAATTAAAGAGTAAATCAAGTTTATGAATACATTCTTCACATGTATGTGATAGACAAACCATCCAAGTGGGAAGATTGTCTACACTTGGTAGAGTTTGCATATAACAATGGGAATCAAGCTTCATTGGGCATGAGTACATTTGTGGCATTGTATGCCATAAATTTTAGAACACTATTGACATGGGATAATCCAATAGACATAATTTTACTTTGACCATAATTACTTAAAGAAATGGAATAGGAGGTTGCAAAAATTGGGTGGAATTTAAAGGTAGCCCAAGATAGATAGAAAAGCTTTGCTGATAAGATCATAGTGCATGGGGAGTTTCATTGTGAGGATCATGTTTACCTCAGAGAGAGGCCAAGGAAAAGTGCCAAGCTATCACCAAGATATTGTGGTCCATTTGAAGTGCTTGAAAGAACATGGCCAGTTCCCTGTAGAATTGCATTTCCTTCTAATACTAGAGGTCATAATGTTTTCCATGTTTCTTTGCTTAAGAAATATGTACATGATCCTAACCATGTGATTGATTGGGATGTGATTCATGTGGAACCCAAGGGAGAGTTCCAAACCGAGCCACTATGCATCCTAGATTGGAAGGTAATATTGCACAAAAACTAAGCCATCAGACAAGTAAAGGTGCAATGGAAGCAGTTCAATCCTGATGAGGCTATGTGTGAGTTGGAGGATGTCATGAAAGAAGCATACCCATTTTTGTTTTGATTTTGAGGAAACATTGAGGATGGTGTTATTCCAAGGGGTAGGGGATTGCAATGCCCCTAGTTTTGACTTGGAATGTATTTAATACAATTATGTAAATGATGTAAATATGTTATTATGGATTCCTATTGTGGAGCTCAAGGCCAAGGATTGAGTAATGAATTGCCAAGCATGTATGATGTATATATTTGTATTTGGGCCATATTGTTGGCTACTTTCTGGACAGATCCGGGTTTTCAGGATGCGCAGCAACAAACACCCCTTTGGCGCACTGGCCCTCTCAGCAACGAGCTGCACAGCAGCCCGAAGTCTCACTCGAAGTGGCTATGGGGGGGATAAGGAATCAAGTTTCCTTAACCTAGGTGGTGTGGAGACTACAGTCTTCTCCCTTCCTTCTTGCAGGTAACCCTGGAGCAGAGCGTCTTACTCTTCCACAGGTCTCGCAGCACTACGGCGTGGGAACTCACTCTTCCCAGCCTAGCTGCGCGGTATCTCCTCGCCTGCGCACGAGGCATTTACCCGCTACATCCGATACACTATGTATCGTCTCTGCCCTTGCGCCACGGCGCAGCAACACACACCTTAAGCGCTGCGATGACAATGTTCTCACAGACTCCTTCGACAATGCACGAGTACGCTTCTAAGGGAGCTTCAAGGATTTACTCTACATAATCATTCATAAAGATAGCGAAACATTCATGGAAACATAGATAGTAAGCAAAGAAATGCAATCACATACATTATCATCACAACAACAAGAATTATGTAGTTCACCTCCAGGAGGGAATCCACGTCCATAGGACTGTTTTATATTATCTTTAGAAGGGGATAACACAGTTCCGCTACACACACAGCTGCAGCCTTAGATCTTTCTGGGAAACTCCATGCACATAGCTGGGAGCCCTTCTCTTAGATATATTCTCTTCTTCTACAGGTATTACAATGACAAAGACATACCATTACATTCCCCTCAGTCCTCTTTCGACTGATCGATACATACAATGGCCTTCACGCCAAGCGGTCTCCTGCAAGATGGCGGCCTTCTTACATGCACAAAATGCTCATTAACAGCTTTACGAGACACAGCAATACAAGTGACTCAGTGACTATCAACTATCTAACTAGCCAACCAACCCTTTTCCCTTTTACAATTACACATATATATAGGTGGCCCTGAGGGTCCCACCTTTACAAAACTGTGGGCCTTTCCCAACAGTGATCCCCAAAAACCCTAACCACTGACACGGCTAGGTGTACTGTAGGCACCTCTTGCAGTCACGTTGCAGCTTCCTGCAGACTCCGCGATTTCCGACGCAGATCGCGGGTATGGGCGCCGCTTCATCGTTCTTTGCTCCTTATCTTTCGCCTTCAATGCTTCGGCCCATTGCTCTTCCTTGGTCCGAGTAACCATAAATCCTGTACTTTGCCTTAATGAGGGTAGCTGAGCCCTCTTCCGCCGCTTCATTTATTGTGGTGGTTGAGCTTTCTACTCAGCCACCTTATTTACTCTTTCCTTTGACGTGCACGCGAGCTCCGTGATTTACGGCTCGCAATCTGCGGTGAGCTCGTCCATCTGGCGCCGTACTGCGCATTGTTCATTTCTGCCCAAAAATGGTGCTTTTCCTCATAATTAGCACTTTTCCTTCAAAACTTAGTGCTTTTTCCCCAAAATTTGGCTGCTTTACCATAGCTGCGACCTATGCTCCAACAGGCCCCTAACAATTACTTGTGGCTCGCCCTCGAGCCACCCGCACTATCTTGCGGTCATTTTAGTTGTTCATCTGACTTGGCTTGGGTCGCAGCGAAGGCTTGCTTCCATTGCGCAATAGTGGAGTCCATGTCTTTTACGCACTTCGTGGCTGTCTGCACCAGGTCTGTAGTAGCTTCTTCTCCTTCTACGCCATCGACCAACTCTTGAGACTCAGCGAATGCTTTGACCTTGGCCTCTGCTTGGGCAGCAAGTTCAGCATACTCATCCATAAACGGCTGAATGATGTTGGTGAGAGTAGCATCTTTGTTTATGAGCCTATGCAGTTCTTGCTGGACTTTGCAGACTTCGCTCATCTTTCTCATTTTGGCTAAGACTTCCAAGGGCTTAGCTTCTTCGTTCAGAACAGTTAGAGACTGTTCTGCTGCTTCTACCTTTTCCAAAAGGGCAACTTTGGAAGGGAGCTTCTCGAGCTCAGCCCAAGCCTGCATAGCTTGCGTCATTAACTGCTGTGATTCATCTGTTCTGCACTTCATTTGGGTGGAAGCTATGTGCAGTGATTCCAGTCATTCTTGCGTCTCATCTACGGGAGGCACTACGACATGAGCTTCCAACTCGGTGAGCTGCTTTCTATGGTCTTCAGCCATAGAAACTACTTGCTGTTCTAGGGCTTGTGCCCTTCTGCCGATGTGTTGCACTTTATCAACTAGAGGAAGGTCTGGTTGAATCTGGAAAGCTGGCAACTCCTGGGTGATTTCATCGATGACATTCCTTAGCCCAGTGTCTTGCGCTTCGTGAAGTTCAAGCTGCGCAAAGATCTCCTTATATCCTGCCCTTAGCTCTACTTCCCGCGTCTGCAGTATTTGATTGGCATGGAATGTGGAGAGCTCCCTAGCTCTCAACTCAGTAGAGACCTGCTCCTGAACCAACTGTAGAGTTTCCAATGGAATTAGTGACAAATTTACTTCAACAGGGCCAACCGCGCTTACCTGCAGTGCATCCAGAGGATCCGGGAGTGTCATGCTTGTAGGTGGGATGTGGACGACAGTGTGCCTCTCTGTGGGTACTTCAACCCGCTCGGTGCTTGTAGATGCTTGCGATGCCTATGATCCGGATGCTGGCGCGTGGGTCTGCGCAACTCGTCCTGCGAGACCTTTCAACTCCATGAGCTGCAGGTCCAGAGCACTTCTGATATTGGCCTGAGAGGCACGCAGCTCGTGAAATTGCTCCTTCAAGTATTGGTTGAGCTCCGCAGTAAGGGTCTCAGAGGGATCTCCAGTCGCTTCTGTGGGGTGCGACAACTTCTGCTTATTGGTATCCGATCCTGATGGACCTTCATCATTCTTTTGCGCGACCTTTTCCTTTCCCTTATCTTTCTCTGGCGCCGCAGGGGGTGGCATCGTGGTAGCGATTTCAGCGGCCTGCTTCCATTCATCTGGCTAGGACTTCACAGTGTCCTCCATGTCTTGGGTAGTCATTTGGTAGAGCCCTACGGCCCATTCTTTTGACTGAATTCCGCGAGGGCAGAAATAGATTTCATGCAAGTTGGCAGAAAATACCAACTTCGTTCCATAGAGTTATGCCATCTCCTTAGTAAGCCTCGACATCTGCAGGATGGTATCCCTGAGGAGATGGTAGTACTCAAAGAACACGGCGCGGTTCATCTTGCGCTTCATGGGATTATTGGAATCCCAGAGGTTGACATAGCGCATCCCTGTAACCTCTCCTGAATGGTGCGGAAGAAAGTGAGTGTTGGGCGGTTCCTTCCACCCGACAAAGGTACACAAAATCAGGAGCCAAGAAAAATGGAACAGCTGATTGGTGGTGTCCTGAACGTTCTGGCAGTCGTCCAAGAATGTATTCAGGAGGAAGAGACACCAGTTATACTGCTCACCCTCCGCAGCTGCAACTGCGAGCTCTACAACAGCTCTAGGGACTTCTTTCGGTCGGCACTTCATTAAAAGTCTGCCTGCGAGCAGACTGCCTATGAATCTGAGCACTTCATCTTCAACTACAGTGAGGTCATAAGCCCGACCTCCTCTCGACAATTTGTATTTCTGCACCACCTATGCAGCCAGCTTTCGGTCCTTATCTTTACCAACGAAATGGACGTTGGGGTCCTTACCAACCTTAGATAGGTTGGTAATTCGGTGAATCAGGTCCACATTCAGATCAATTGGCCTCCCAAGCCAAAGATAACCATCGTGAACACAGGATAACAGGACCTTGACAACCGCATTAACTTCATTGCTACGCCCGAAGTGTGGTAGCTTCAACAGGTTCAACAGTCTAGGCCTCTCTAGATTTACTGCAAATTCCCGTGGGACGAATTCGTCAATCTTCTTAACAGGATTGTGGACCACTGTCAGATAGTGATCTGGCGCAAACTGAGGATATGTTCTATAATCTCCCAAGTTGAAGTCAGAAAACTTAACCAGCAGAAGATGTCCAAGCAGGGATCCTTCTTCTTGCACGACTTCCGCCATTGGTGGCAGCGGAATCGAATACTTGGCATTCTTGGGAATACGCACCTCGGGTGCATCATCTGGGCGCGGAGGAATGTAGTTAACCAGAGTGGCCAAGGGCTCTGGAACGGGTTCCTTCGTTTGCTGCTGGTGTTGGTGCTGTTGCTGAGACGCTCTTGTGCCCGGGGACTGTCTGGGATCAGGAAAATTAGGAAGCTGGACGATCTTGATCAGGGTACCCATACCGAAATCTAACCCTCTGCGTCTGAATTGACGGACAAATTCTTCAGTTGACAGTTTCTCCGTCATGAACTTGCATACACGACAACTACTGAACAGAACAGGGCGGAACAGCGTAGGATACAAACTGTGAAAACGGGAAAGCAGTCTGCACGACACGGCTCTGAAGCAATGACTTAAACTCTCAAACATGACAGCTATACAATGCAATAGCAAGAAAAGTAACCCAAGCATATACTAATGAGGGGTATTTATAGTTGAAGGCGGTAGTAGATGCGGAAAAGTGGCACTAATAACTATTGGCGCTTAAGTGGATGAGTTGACAACTCCCCTACCCCCCATGCCTCTGCGGTGCATTAAATGAGAGGGATGGGCTCTAACAGCCTTCGGGAGATGAGCTAAGGCCTTCGCCTCCTTAATTAAATGCGGATCTTAGGGAAATAAAGCCGAATATGCTAGAGCAAATACAATTAAATGGTGGTCTCATCCTCCATTAAGACTCAGACGTAGCTACATAACTACCGCAATTCAAATTTTCGGCGGGTAAGTTCAGCATGGGTAACTGTGCACATGGTGGGCTCCATGGCGAGGAGAACTCCGCAAGAGCGAAAAATAGACAACAGGGAACTCCGCAAGAGCGAGATTTCGACAACCCGGGGGACTTCGCAAGAGCGAAAATAGGCTCACTCAGAACAGGCTTTATTGACTGTGTGAATGCTTCGAGGAACTACGCGGGAAGCCAAAGACTGAAAAACTTCTCACGAATTCCATGTAGACTGATAAGTGCGATGCCTCTTTCAACTACACTGGACATCTACACAACTTTAGCAACTGATTAGGTCGACAGGGCAGAGTGGCCGTCGCGATAAAGCTTGAGCCGACTCCTGTTAATCATTGTGGGCAGCAACTCTCCATTAAGCTTCGCAAGCTGAACTGCTCCACCTTCGGTTATCTTCATCACTTGAAAAGGGCCTAACCAATGTACACAAAACTTGCCTGGAAACTTGATGAATTTACTATCATAGAGGAGTACCAAGTCTCCTTCCTGAAAGACTTTATTCTTAATATGCCTGTCATGCCAAGCCTTCTATCTCGCCTTCTGCACTTGTTGATGGAATCCAGCTAAAAGCATGTCTTTTTCTAAGGCAACCAATTGTGACAGCCTTTCACTCATAGTATCAGTATCTGCCATTTCTGTAATTTGAGCAATTTTGAGACTGGGAACAATGTATTCCATGGGCATGACTACTTCTTGTCCATACACCAAACTGAAAGGTGTGTGACCTGTTAATTTCTTGCATGTGGTTCTGTAAGCCCATAACACAGCTGTGACTCTAAGGTCTCAATCATCTCTTTGTTGATTACAGATCTTGGTAAGGGCATTCTCCAAAATCTTATTGAATGCCTCCACCGTACCATTAGCTTGAGGGTGGTAGGGTGTAGTCTTATGGTGACTAATGTGGAACTCTTTAGTAAGGGCCTCTATAGTCTCGTTCAGGAAATGTGTGCCCTGATCACTCATTAGAATGAGTGGACATCCAAATCTAGTGACAATATTCTCAAAAATGGACTGCGCAGCAATGACAACGTCGCAATTCTTAACTGGCTTCGCCTCAGCCCATCTGGTGAGGTATTCAGTAGTTGTGATGATGTATCTTGCGCTGGTTCTCTTTCCTGGTGGGTTGATAGGTCCCACAAAATCAATGGCCCACTTATCAAAAGCACGCACTATTATCTGGGGTCTTAGCGACATTTCATCTCTTCTTGAAGGTTTTCCTGTTCGCTGGCACACATCGCAACACTTGCAGAATTCCTTAGTATCCTTGTGCAATGTTGGCCACCAAAGTCCTGCGGCTAAGATTTTCTGCGCAGTCGGATTTCCTGCGAAATGGCCTCCTGTGGTTCCTGAGTGCACTTCTACGATTATGGAGTTCTTCTCATGCGGTAAAATGCATCTACGCAAGAATTCATCGGGGCCCAACTTATAGAGCTGGCCTGCTATCAAAGTGAAGTCTGCGGCTTTGACAACAAGTTGCTTCTTCTGCTGTATTGTGAACTCAACTGGCGCTTGTCCTGTAGTGAGAAACTCAAGAATATCGAAATAATATTCATCTGCTGCTTGAATAGAAAACAACTGCGCATCAGGCAGATTGTCCTCCAAATTTGTAGGTTCCTCCTTTGACTCTATCCTAGATAAATGGTCAGGTCATGCATTCAATCTACCCGGCTTCACAATAATCTCAAAATCATACTCCTGGAAGAGGAGTAGCCATCTGCAATTTATTCCCCCTAACACTGGCTTATTGACCAAGTACTTCAAGGTAGAATGGTCAATATACATTTAAAAATGAGCACCCAATAGATAGTGTCTGAACTTCTGTAAGGCATACACCATAGCTAGTCCTTCTCTTTCTGTAGTGGTGTAGTTCTTCTCAGCTTTAGACAGCTTTCTGCTAGAGTAAGCAATGGGTGGTCAATACCTCCTTCTCCCGGTTGTGTCAGTACAACACCCAATGCTATGAAAGAAGCATCTACATGAACATGAAAGGGTTTTCTCCAATCTGGGAAAACTAGAATAGGCGCTGTGACCATATTTCCTTTAAGAGTGTCGAAGCTCTGTTGGCATTCTTCTGTCCATTGGAATTTCAAATCCTTTTTCAACAGTCTTTCCATAGGCGCAGTGATCTTTGCATAACCCTTGATAAATTTCCTGTAGTATCCTGTATGTCCCAATGTAGTGCGCAATTGTTTAACTGAGTTGGGCACATGCAAGTTAGCAATGATGGCAACCTTCGCAGGATCCATCATGATTCCTTGTCTGCATACAATGTGACCCAACAAAATACCAAAAGGAGCACAGAAGATACATTTTTTCAAGTTAAGGGAGATCTAATACTGTCTACATTTTTCTAACATCATCCTTAGATTCCCTATATGGTTCTTTAGTAAACCAAACACAGTCCAGTCATCAAAATAGACTTCTAGAAACTTATGAATGAATTCTTTGAAAACAACAACAACGACTCTAGAGAAAATGGCAGGAGCATTTTTAAGACCAAAGGGCATTACCGTATACTGGAATGATCCCCATTCAGTCGCAAAAGTGGTCTTATGGTGGTCCTCTGGATGGATTCTGATCTGATGGTATCCTGAAAAGCCATCAGTGAAGGAGTAAGCCTCTTGTCCTCCAACATTGTCAAGCACTTCATCTGTAAAGCGCGTAGGAAATGGATCATGCACTGATGCGTCGTTGAGCTTGCGCAAGTCCAAGTAGATTCTTATTTCACCTTTTGTCTTTTTTTCTTGTACCACCATAGGACTAATCCAATCACTTTCCTCTACTGGCTCAATGATACCAGCTGTGAGCATCTTATCAATTTCTTCTCTGACCTTTTCTTTATATCTCGGGTTCAACCTATACGGGCGCTGTTTTACTGGCTTAGTGTCCGCTTTCAGAGGTATGCGCATAACTCCTAAATCTCCTAGGATGCCTTTCATTTCTGTAAACTTGGTAGGAAAGATATCCCGGTACTCATGTAGTAAATCTGCAATATGGCCAACAGTTTGATCATCCCAATAATCTCCTATAGAGGCAACCTTGGGTTCGCCCTCTGTACCAATGTTAATCTTTTTGAGCTTGATGAGTTCTGTAATGGCAGGGATATCAAGCTAAGGGCCTTCGACTTTGCGCATCCCTTCTGACTCTGGAATATTGATGTTGCGAGGATCATAATCCTCTTATCCAGCGGTGAAATTATAGCATTCCAGGGCATGTTCCATCTGGACAGCCCAATCTGGTTGAGAGTACTCTGGTAAAGGAAATCATCCAAATACCTTCTTTCTAATACACTTTAAAGCTTGATCGATGCTTGGATGTTCTGACTCAAAGCTGAAAGTGAGTTGAAAACTTTCAATCATGAGAGGCCAAGTGATAGTGCTTCTGCGCAATTCTGTTTCAGTGTACCAGTTCCTTAGAACTATATCCAACGTGTGGATGAATAGGTGAACCCACTCATCTTCTGGAATATCTGACCATTGCTGAATACATGCTTCAACGTGTGACCTGGGGTCACTCTGTCCATCGTATTTGCGCAAAACTCCTACTATAGTCTCTTAAAATCTACGCAGTATCAACCTGCGACAGTCTGGCCATGTGTCGATATTTTCTTTATGCGCACCCCACCATCTTGCAGGTGTAGCGCGTAGTGCTACATCCAATGCTTGTATGCGCTGCTCATCTGGGATTTCTTGTTCATATGCATGTATGAATTCGCTTACTCCAGTTAAACCATCAAATATTGGAGTGTTATTCAGTTCTGTGCCAATCCATCGAATGGATTTAGTCATCATGGCGCAATGCCTTGTAGAAACCTCATGTAAGCGGTTCTGCCAGTTTTCCAGTCCTGCTTCTGAATCTGATGCGCACGAGCTATCGCATCTCCAGCTAATATGGCCGTCGGCTGTGGGATTGATATAATCATTATGACTAGCAGTCATCTAATACAAACTTTCCATGTGGCGCACTTCTTCTTCTGCTCGAATGGGTTCAATATACCGTGGTCCTTGAAGGGGATCAAGTGGTGCAATGACCCTAATATGGTCATCCTCAAAGGTCATCTGTCTTTTCTTCAAATTAATGACAGCCAGATTATCAAATGCCCAGTCTATGCCTAAAAGTGATGGATAAGGTTTACTGTCATCCATAATTTTGATTACTTCAAAGTCTGCAGAACTTCTTACTCCCTCAATATCAATGGGTACATTGGGTAATCTGCCCAATGGAGAAACTCGTTGTTGATTTGCTAGTCTTAGGTGGATAGGAGATCTGATAAGCTGAGGGCTACCCATCTGTTCCCATGTCTGCATGGTGAGAACATTAACTTCTGAGCCTAAATCCAAAATGACTTCGTCCATTTCAAATGCTCCAATCTGCGCTGTGAGTCTCATCTCTCTTCCAGTTCTAGCATGACTCCTGATTTGATGAATAGCACGCTGCGGTGTGTTCATTGAAGCAGATTGTTGACATTGATCCAACAGGTGTTGGAGTTCCATAGTTGCTTTTTCATTGTGCAACAACTTTAAGCAACTTCTTAGGAAAGCATGAACACTTCCTAGTGTATCCTCCTCATCAAGCCTTCCAGATGTAGTGGCCTGCTCTTGTACCAGGTTCTCTTGTCGTGGCACATGCGGTCTGATGTCATTGTGCGGTAATGCGACAGAACTTGAAGCTCGCGGATCTGAGAAATACTCTTGAGCTTGCTTGAAGGCTTCTTTTTGCTTCTGTAGGTCAAGCGGGGATGGTTTAATATTAGCGCGGCACACCCATTGTGTCGCTGGCTTTCCAGTTCCCGACTCTGGCACACCAGTGGTTGCACCACTGCGCGTCACTATATTAACTGTGGGATCTGGTTCTCTTTTTTCTACTGCAATCAACTGAATATTCTGGTTAACTTGTGGCTTCTTTTCTTGCATCTTGGCCATCAACTGAGGGCATTCTTCAATGACATGATCATAATATTTACAGTATCTACAGGTGGTTGTAGGGTTTTGGAAATCCCTTGCATAATGGCCTTGAGCTCCGCAGTTATAGCAAGTGATCTGTCCTCTTCCACGACCAAAACCTGCTGCGTGTCCTCGGCCCCTGTAATTTCCTCCCCGACCTTCGCGAGCTGGGTCATACTGTGGACCTGCTGTGGGCCCCTGTGGTTCTGACTATATTCTATAAACATCGTGTTTTCTTTCTATCATAAGCTCATATGCTTTGCAATTGTTCTCATCATGGCCTACCGATTTACAGAAATTGCAATATAGATTCTTTGGAGTTTGTACATATTTCTGTAACAAGTGACACTCTTGTGGTCTATGGCCTCTAGTTCTACAGATTTCACACTAAGGCCCCTGAGCCTGTGGTAAAGGGTTAGGTGCTCCAGTTGCAATATAATCTATGAAAACAGGATAATGGTCCTTTGAATGTCCTTGTGCTCTACACTTTGTACACCAAATTTCTTCTTTGACATCCTTTCCTTTCTTAATATCATGCACTTGTAGGGTTAGATTTTCTATTTGGTTCTGCAACTGCGCAACATCGTTGCTTGTTCCAGCAATTGGTGAAGCTTCTAGTTGCATAGCCATCTCTAGAGCTTGTTCTTGAGTAGTGAGATTTTGTTGCATAAGAGGAAGTCTAATATGAGGAAGCAGCGCAGCAATGAACCATTCCTTATGTTGCTGCGGTGCAAACTCAAAGCTTACTTGATCTATCAAGGCTTTGAACTTCTGGTCAAAGTCCCATACTGATTCTGTAGGTAACTATTTTATGTCTTTGAGTTCTGTTATGCACTGTGATTCTGATTTAGGTTTCTTGAATTCCTTAATCATAGCACTTCTTACATCAGCAAGCGTCCTATTCTGTGCTGCTGAGTATTTCATAAACCAGGTTAAGGCTCTCTCTCTTAGTGTGGTTGCTAACTGAACCAGCTTAACATCATCATCATTAATTTGCTTAGTCGTCCAAATGGCTTCACATAGGAACCAGTGCTTTTCAGGGTCTTCTAGCCCTATTCCTCTAAAGGTTGGTAGCTTCATGTCATCACCCATCCTTCTTGCGCTAGGTTGATGTGGAGGTGCTGTGGCACTGCCTCCAGGATGGTTAAACAAAGGTGGGGCTGAGGTACTAGAAGTACCGTGCGGGCTACTAGAGGGTGTTACTGCGGGGTTATGCTGAGCCCCGTCTGGCTTTTGCGGTGTAAAAGAATGATAAGGGATATGAGCACTCCCTTGTCTCTCTATATGGCTTGCTCTACGAGCTCGACTATCTTCTGGGCGAGACTCAAAAGAATGCTGATCGAGGCCTACTTTATACCATTTTTTTACTACGAGTGCAACCAATAACTTCAAGATCACTATCAGAATCTGTGGACATTACTTGTCTATGCTATTCATTGGAAGCTATGCCTAGTTTTCCTTTTTCATATAAGAGCATTTTAATCCACAAGTTCAGAGAATTTAAGAACTTACCCCTGTATGCTTTGAAGAAGCTCCTCTCAGCCTCGCTGAAGCTCTTTCTCGTATCTATTGCAAACTCAGTGATGAAACCTTCCTGCAGACTGTTCAACCAAAAGTCTACTGCGCGGAACACAGGATTATCTACCCGCTTCACAGTGCTAACCAGCTCAGGGGTCCAAACGATAGGTCGATTAACATGCACAGTGGGTCCAGTATGTGCTAGCTTGGATACCCACTCATGCAACTCGATTGCAAATGTTACAAAGAATATTTCGTGAAGGTCAGTATAAATATGCTTCTGCAACCAGTCCTCTGTCTTAAGCCTAAGGATTCTATTTTCACGTTCAGCGAACTCTCTCTCCTTTGAATCAAACCAGTCTTGAATTTCTTTAGCTGTGGGATTCCAGCACCACATTGCCTTCAAAATAATAGGGTTAAAGCTGGCAACGGAACCATTTGTTGGCTGCTTTCTGGAGAGACTCGGGTTTTTAGGATGCGCAGCAACAAACACCCCTTTGGCGCACTGGCCCTCTCGACAACGAGCTGCGCAGCAGCATGAAGTCTCACCCGAAGTGGCTATGGGGGGGCTAAGGAATCAGGTTTCCTTAACCTAGGTGGTGTGGAGACTACAGTCTTCTCCCTTCCCTTCTTGCAGGTAACCTCGGACTAGAGCGTCTTACTCTTCCATAGGTCTCGCAGCGCTATAGCGCGGGAACTCACTCTTCCCAGCCTAGCTACGCGGTAGCTCCTCGCTTACGCACGAGGCGTTTACCCCCTACGTCTGATACACTATGTATTGTCTCTGCCCTTGCGCCACGGTGCAGCAACACACACCTTAAGCGCTGCGACGACAGTGTTCTCACATACTCCTTCGACAATGCACGAGTACGCTTCTAAGGGAGCTTCAAGGATTTACATTACATACTCATTCATAAAGATAGCGAAACATTCATGGAAACATAGACAGTAAGCAAAGAAATGCAATCACATACATTATCATCACAACAACAAGAATTATATAGTTCACCTCCAGGAGGGAATCCACGTCCATAGGACTGTTTTATATTATCTTTAGAAGGGGATAACACAGTTCCGCTGCACACACAGCTGCAGCCTTAGTTCTTTCTGGGAAACTCCACGCACATAGCTGGGAGCCCTTCTCTTAGATCTATTCTCTTCTTCTACAGGTATTACAATGACAAAGACATACCATTACATTCCCCTCAGTCCTCTTGCGACTGATCGATACATACAATGGCCTTCATGCCAAGCGGTCTCCTGCGAGATCGCGACCTTCTTACATGCACAAAATGCTCATTAACAGCTTTACGAGACACAACAATACAAGTGAATCAGTGACTATCAACTATCTAACCAGCCATCCAACCTTTTTCCCTTTTACAATTACACATATATATAGGTGGCCCTGAGGGTCGCACCTTTACAAAACTGTGGGCCTTTCCCAACAGTGATCCCCAAAAACCCTAATCACTGACACGGCTAGGTGTACTGTAGGCGCCTCTTGCAGTCACGTTGCAGCTTCCTGCAGACTCCGCGATTTCCGGCGCAGATCGCAGGTATGTGCGCCGCTTCATTGTTCTTTGCTCCTTGTCCTTTGCCTTCAATGCTTCGTCCCGTTGCGCTTCCTTGGTTTGAGCATCCATAACTCCTATACTTTGCTTTAATGAGGGTAGCTGAGCCCTCTTCCGTCGCTTCATTTATTGTGGTGGTTGAGCTTTCTACTCGGCCACCTTATTTACTCTTTCCTTTGACGTGCACGCGAGCTCCGTGATTTCCAGCCTGCAATCTGCGGTGAGCTCGTCCATCTGGCGCCGTACCGTGCACTGTTCATTTCTGCCCAAAAATGGTACTTTTGCTCAAAATTAGCACTTTTCCTTCAAAACTTAGTGCTTTTTCCCCAAAATTTGGCAGCTTTACCATAGCTGCGGCCTATGCTCCAACACATATGATTGGATTATTATTCCAATTCGAAATATATGTAAATATTATGCTAGAAATAATAAAATGGTACAAGATGGTTGTGTAAAGAGAAGTAGAGAGGCTATGCTTCCAATAGAGGGGAAGAGGAAATGGGGCCTATGGGAAATTAAATCCATTGCTGCCAAGTGTCAACCTTAGAACTCATCCAAGTTCTGTCATGTCCTTTAAATGAGGCAATTACCTTCTCTTGACTATTAACCCTAATAATTGAATGCATGTGCAAGGTTGGTGGGAAAAGTCATTTATACAGTTATTGAAGCATGGGGGTGGTGAAAGTTTTGTCAACTATAAAAAGTCCTTTTTTATATGCTCATTATCTATGTCAGTTTTCATTTCACCATCATCTCATATCCCTTGGAGTCGACACTCATTCTATCATTCTCTCATGCATTTTTCTAAACTACATAGAGTTTCCTATTGTTGTTCATGTCCATTACTAGACTATGTTAACCTAGAAATTTGAATTTAGATATAGATATGCAGATTTGGAAGGAAAATATATGGTTGTAGGCAAGCATAGAGGTTGGGAAAGATAGGAACCACTACCCATTGAGTTCTATTACTTTTGGATTCTTCAGAAGCCATGGGTTATGTTGTAGGAGGTTCTCCAATAACGTATGGTAGGTTGGACTCTTACTGCAAAAACTAGTAAGCATTGTAAGGGTTGGATTTACTAAGGGAACTATAAATCAGTGACAGGAAATACCTTCCTTGTGTTTTGTGGGGAATTTAGTAGGAGTTCCATGGCTATGATGTCTTAGGAAGATCCCTATAGAGCTCTGGATGAGATTTTGGCTAAGCATAGAGAGCATAATGGGTTGTGGGATTAGAGAGAGGAACTTATAGGTGTATCCTTCACCCTGGTTTCCTCATAGCCCATCATGGAGGTGGCCTCTTAGAAAAAATTATATATGTTGGACAGAGTGCCTACGGTTGGGCATAGAATCACTCTTACATAGATAGTTGCTTGAATCTTTTTTGTTTAAAGATAAATATTCTTTTGTATTTGAATAAACAATGTTTTAATATATTCCTGTAATGATTAAGAATGCATATGCATGTTATATGTGTGTAGATATTTTATTTCTGTTGTGTATTTTTATTATGCAACTGTACACATATTAGAATCTTGTAATTAGTTATTGTCCCCTCCTACTAGTGGGATTGAGGGATGCAGATGTTACATTGTGATGAGAGGCACTAGATTTTGATGAATTTAAAATCATCAATATGGCATAATCCATTGTAGAATCATGATTTCAATGAATAAAATCAATTTGGATAACATAAATTTGGACTATACTAAAGCATTCTAGACTGACACATCCACACATATAATTAATGAATATAATTAACATTTAGGAGGAACATCTATCATGTTCTTCTAAAAATCTATCTTGATGACATGCGATTTTTTTCCTTAGAAATAAATCCCTCGAAAACTCCCATAATCATTGGTATCATCATCATCGTCATCATTTGTGTCATTTTTATTGTTATGTCATAGTCATCATCATTGTCATTATTAATGCCTTCATCCTCACGATCATTATCAATTCCATATAACCAGATCATCGGCATCCCCATCATCTTGATCATCACCATTATCACTGTCATCATCATATCATTCATTGTCATCATCATATTATTCATTGTCATCATCATCATCATAATTTTCATTATCATTTCCATTGTCATCATCATCGTCATTGTTATCACCACTGTCATCGTGGCATCATAGTCATTTCCATTGTCATCATAACTGTCATTTTTTATGACAATGATGATGATGATGATGATAATGACAATGATAATGATGCTATTGGTGATGATGTCAATGGAAATGAAAATGATGACAATGAAAATAATGATGATAAATGGCAGTGATAATTGATAACACCCAAAAATTACACACTATGCTCATTCCCTAGCTACACATTCCATTTATCCCCCTTTTCCCCATATTTTACCTTCACCAACCTAGAGTCCTAAAGTTTGAGACTAAATTGGCTTAAAATTATTATTTCCCTCTCCCAAATAGGGAAATGTGGCTTAAATCCCTCCAAAAAAGAAGAAAACACCCTAAATTATGGATAAATCCCCCAAAAATGCAAAAAAGAAAATAAAAAAGGGGGAAAATATTCAAAAAAGTGAAAAAGGAGGGAAAACCCTAAACTGCCGCAAAAAACCAAGAGTCAATACCATGGTTTTCCCAAAACCATAGGAAAGAACCTAGGTCAATTATTCCTATAATAAATGGTGAAGGCCCACAATTTACAGACAATTCCATTTTACTACTGAAACAATGCCACAATTCCTATAGAAACCATAAGCCACCCATTATTGCTTGAATTTCACCTATAGTTGAGATTGGCACCTTGTGAGTATTTGGTGGAGAACCAAAGGACTTCGAAGACCAGGAGCATTCCTTTCTACACATTTTCCAGGGCCCATTTCCTCCATTATTTTTAGGTAATTTATCATTGTAAAACTATTTTTATTTAATAAAAGGAAAAAATCCTTCCCTACTCTTGTTTGCAAAACAGGAAAATATTAGTGTAGATTTACTTTTAATGCATTTGCTGCACATGATCTAATTTCTTTTACTGTTATTCATGCAATTTTACTGTAGTTATTTTTTGTTTATTTTTTAGTTTTCCATTTTGAACTATTACTAAGACTTCCACAAGTTTTATAAGGTGCTTTTCAGCACCAGCTCGTGTGAAAACACTAGCTACAACTTTGGTGACTCCAACTAGGTCGATCTCCATCGATCTGTGGTTTGGTTAGGCTAGTAGTTTTTCCAAATTTTCCATTTTAATTTTTCAGTTTGCATGGCCCTTTTTGTTTGTTTATGGATCCATTAGACACTTTTTGTTAGCTCTCGCATAGGTAACTGGCCTGTACTTGCTATTTTGACCCCTGCCAACATAGTACTTTTCTAGAAAAAATGTTTTTCATCCCGGGTCGCACCTATTGGCCCTATTTTTAAGACCCAAGTCGCATTTTTTCTCTCGAGAAGTGCAACCCAACCCGTCTAGCCTTGGTCACGAATTCCCCCCCCCAAAGCATGACCTAGGTCACAGCTTTGGCAAGGAAAAGTGCAACCCAGGTAAAAAAATTTCCTTCGAAAAGTGTGAACCAACCCAATTTCTAGGTCTACAAGCCCAGTTACGGCTGCTTTTCAAGCTATTGCATCCCAAGTTGCAACTGTTCCCTTAACAAGCATGACCTGCACTTGGTTTTTTGTTTTTCAGCTATTTCCTTGCCTCCTGATCCCCCTATTTAGCTTTTTCCCATTGCATCCTACTCTGTTTTATCCATAATTCTATTTGCATGATTTTGGAAATACTTTGATTTTTCAATGTATGAATGTTTTAACCCATTTTCTATTCATGCTATGTTGTTTTATGAAAATGGTTATTATATGTATGACTATTATGCTCATGTTAATCACATTTTCTCAATTGGATACATATCAAATTATTTTCCTAGTTAGTAGTTACTGATTTTGGCTCAATAAAAGTAAGACTTATCTTCCTTGAGTTATTTTCAATATTAAATATGCACATCTTTCCTTCTTGTTGGAACATAATTCCCATCTAATCCTTGATTAATAATCTTTTCATAAGGTTCCAAGTGTTTAATGTAAGTTGTTCCATGGTTTGGCTTCAATAGTGCCTAGTCTAGGGGGTTTGTCCACATATTCGACTAGTGGTTTTCCATAAAAGACAATTTTTTCCACAAGTGTGCCCATTTCTTTATTCTTGGGAGTCAAAGGCACCCTACTGAATGCAGTTAATGAGGGAGGCACCCATGTTCCCTATTTTATGGGATAAGTTTGGACCAAGGGCGCTAATGCACTAGAAATGGTCAACTTGCTCATTAATGGCCACTACCAAATCTCTAAACCACCTAATTCACCCTCATAATGATTCCATCCACATTTATTGACTTTCCTAACTTCCTCATGGTCCTCATAGGTTCAATATTGGACCTCATTATGGCCCAATACAAGAGTTACACTTGGAACAATGTCATAGTTGGGGGAATTACTCCACTAATCCTAGCATTAATGTGATCTATTCAATTTTCCACTAAGATTCTCAATTTTGTCTCTTGAGAGCATCCATATATTGTACTAGTTTTTTCTCAACAATGTATAATGGAAATAAAGCTCTAGAGTGAATTTCTCTAGTTTTGTCTCAATATTCTTCTTCTCATATTTCTGCTATCTCTTGAAATATTCTAAGTGAAGTTGTTATTGAATCTAGATATATATCTAAGTTTGGTCTGTCCCATGTATCAGAACCTAGATATTTGATTGGAGTGCATTCCAAAATTTCACATGGTATCAGAGCTAGTTTGATTCAAAGCAATTTCCATATTCTTTCTTGAGTGTTTTTGTAGGTCATTGTCATCACCAAGAGTGCATCAGGAAATTATGGATCAAAATCAAGCTATGATTATCACACCCTTCAATTACTTCGAATGTAATTACCACATGATCATCCAACTTTGAAGTAAGGGTCTTTATAGAGTCACAATGGGGCTTGAACCTGAGCCAAATGTTGCTGCTCAAAAATCAAAGTGGTTCAATAGGCTTGATGAAGCTTATGGTTTGCTTTGTCTCTCTGTCTTGCGAGATCTCCTATTCCACCTTGAAAATGCTTCTACACCAAATGAATTTTGGCTCAATATTGAGTCATTATTTGGGAATCAAGATGAGATGAGAGGTCATCTATTGGAGAATGAGTTGATCTCATTGAGTCCAAGCTATTTCGAAACCATGGAAGAGTTTATTTAAAATTTCAAGAACCCATTGCTTCAGCTCAAACAATGTGGCATTGAGAATAAAGAGGAGAAACTAATACTTTCCATTATATCTAAATTGGGTCCTGAATACTCAGTCTTTGTGTCAACATTCCATGATACAAAGCTTGCTGTTTGAAATTGGAGGATGCCTTCCTTGGATGCATTCATAGATTCACTCACCCAAGAGCAAGATAAGCTAGTGAAAATGGGGTCTTTGAGTTCTTCCAAATACCATGTGCTTGCTTCTCATATAACTAAGAGTCCCAAAACTGCTAAATCCAAAGGAAAGAAAAAGATGAAGGAGAAGAAGCAGTCAGATGAAGAGAACTCAAGTTCAAGTGATGAGGATTCAAAAGCCAAGAAGATGAAGAGAAAGAAAGATAATCCAAAGTGTGGTTATTGCAAAGGTTTTCATTATAAAAAATATTGTTTCAGAAAGAATATGTACATCATGACCAAGCTATTTGAAGAGCATAACATTGATGTTCCAAATTTTGCAACAAAATAAGAAGCCAAGCTCTCTTTGGAACAAGAACATTGTCTCCATGCTACCTGCCAAGGTAATAATTTGTATGCTTTGGGTGCTAGATTTAAATATATTTCTGATTTTTATGTTTCTGATTGACATTCTGATATATCAGAACCATACATTTCTATCCATTCCTTGGAATAATCTCCATCTAGTTCACCAAAGTCTCCTGCCAATACTAGTCATTTTTCACTAGTTTTTTACTTGCCTTTTGAAAGCTCTTTCCAAATCCATTCGGATCCTTCCTATTCTAATATAGAAGGTGCTATTCAGTTTGATATGCAAGTTATTACAGCCTTCAAACCATTTTCACAGCCATTGGATTCCCAAAAGACCATACAACCCCCAAGTTCTCCAATTGGAAAATCTCACAATTTCATTGTTTCCAATACTGTGTCACTTGTCTATGTTGTTTTTATGTCTTGCATATAATTACTTGGTTGGAAATCCATGTAATTGGACATCATGGGACTGTTGTTCCACATGTATGGACCTGATATCACCACCTATGGTTCAAATTTCAAGTTTCCAGACCCTTCAAGTTCGCTCAACTGTTAGTGTGATCTAGTTGCACACTCTTTTCCTGCTGTGGAGATATTAGCTCATGGAGACACTATAACTTTGTTTTTTTTTCTGCTCCATATGACTCATATTCTGATATTTCAAAGCCTCATGAGCTCTATTTCAGAGTTAGGAAGGTGCTACATCAGTTTGGCAGGAAGATACATGGTTTGATTAGCCATATGGCAATTGCTCAAGAAGCTGATTTTGTTGAGTCTTTTGATGCTCTTTGGGAAGGAGTTTGCAGATATATATTTTCCATTGTTGATTTTGTATTTATATCAGAGTATGTATGCATAAAGAAACATTCTTATGATTATCTTGCATCATCAAATGATGAGTTTCAAGGGGCCTCTCAACATGTTTTTGTTCTACACAACATCGAAGCATTGGTGCATAATCATGGCATCCACAACATCTTCACCAAGTCTTTCACCAAGAATTTGTTCATTCAACTCATTCAAGTGAAGAACAAGACCCGTTGAAGACATTTTGTTCATCTCTATGCCATGTCCATTCTCTAGGGAGGATTTTCCCCATGTGGTTTTTCCTCTTTCCTTGTTTAACAAGGACAAACAAATTGTTGTAAAGGGTGACCATAAGCCTTTTTTGCTTGGGCCCTATTTTTGTTTCTCACTTCAATTTTGGCTTAAGGGGGGGGTGTTTGAACATAATTACCATCTCTACCTTGGTTAATAATCCTTGCATAATGTTCCAAGTGTTTAATGTAAGTTGTTCCATGGTTTGGCTTCAATAGTGCCTAGTCTAGGGGGTTTGTCCACATATTCGACTAGTGGTTTTCCATAAAAGACAATTTTTTCCACAAGTGTTCCCATTTATTTATTCTTGGGAATCAAAGGCACCCTACTTAATTCATTTAATGAGGGAGGAAACCATGTTCCCTATTTTATAGGATAAGTTTGGACCAAGGGCGCTAATGCACTAGAAATGGTCAACTTGCTCATTAATGGCCACTACCAAATCCCTAAGCCACCTAATTCACCCTCATAATGATTCCATCCACATTTATTGACTTTCCTAACTTCCTCATGGTCCACATAGGTTCACTGGACCTCATTATGGCCCAATACAAAAGTTACAGTTGGCACATTGTCATAGATTGGGGGAATTACTCCACTAAGCCTAGCATTAATGTGAGCTACTCAAGTTTCCACTAAGCCTCTCAATTTTGTCTCTTGAGAGCATCTATATGTTGTACTATGTAATACCTCATTTTGACCCTTAGGATATATTATATTTTAATGCAAATATTGTATACATGAGATGTATGTGTTCCTAGCGTGGAGCTCAAGGCCAAGGCCCCGCTAGTGGAAGCTCGAATTTTATTTAAATTGCGAGTATTAGATGTATGGAACCTTGTAAAAATGATGTAAATAAACATCATGCAATAAATACCAAAACTGGCTATGGAGGCAACAAATGAGAAGGGGCCATGTGTATCCACTAGGGAGTGGTGAGGGGGTTGTGGGATGAACCATATGCTGCCAAATGTCATTGTGAGAACCCATTTGACCTTCCTTGATGACATTTATTTATGTTAAGGAAGTAGTTGAAGATTTCAGTCCATGGCTTCAATGGAGCATGGGCAGCCTAGAAATTCGTATGGCAGAGTATGGGCTCTGTTTTCTTGTACCGCAAGTCACTCTAGCTCATGGGGATTGCTTCTTCCTCATTTCCATCCCATTGTGGAAGTTACCAGCATCATTTTCCATCCAAAAACGAATTCCCAGCAGTGAGAAAAATCAGAAATCGCAACTGTGAAAGAACCCATGTTTTGAAGAGCCATAAACGCCTATAATTGGTATTGGATAGTGAAATCCAATGGGGAATCCATAGGTATGAACCTTGGGGCAAATTTGAGAGCATTAGCTACCTCGAAATCCATTGGAAAACCTAGTTTTTATAGCCCAGAAATCCAGTGACGGGATTGAGTTATTTGTTGACAGAAATGGGAGAAAATCCAAGTGGGGATGTTTGAACAGAGGATTGGTTTGCTTGAGTTTAGCTTGAGATGTCTGTAGCTCTGTGGTTGAGCTCACTGGCTTAGCATCCTCATCCTTTCCTTATTGCATGCTTGATAAACCCAGCTATGTGCTGGCTTAGCATGACCGTTTGAGTGAATCCATGGCTGTGAGTGAGCTTGTCTAGTTCCTCCTTAGTGGATACACAGCCCAGCTCAGGGGGTGATCTCTTAGCTGAAGGAATACAGGATGGACAGAGATCTATGGTTGGGTGGAATGTTGCTCTCACGTAGCCAGTTGTTTGGACGTTTGCATTTCAAGATAAGTATTCTATGTGAGGGAGGGAACCCTTTTATTTTTGCTTGATTTTTATAATTATTTTTTGGACATGATGGTGCCAGTCCAGATCAGAATTATTGGAAGCATCCTAGAGGCAAGTTTGGGCACGAATTTGGATCATTTTTATTGTGAATTGGTCCAGACCAACTGGTTCTGATAACTATGCTCACACCTAGATCAAAGCAAAAAAATGTTAAAAGTTCTGAATTTGTGAATAATTCATATAACCACATACAAACCTTTGAATTGGATAGTGGCCAATGAATCCATATCCTCACATGTATAATACTTATTTCCTTCTACACACCCCAAGGAGGTTCCTTATCTGGCACTATTACTGATAAACTTTCTTTCCCTAAAATATCTCTAGAAGCCTCTGCATATCACACAATTCAATAAAATCTGAATTTTACACTTTGGGCAATGTTGACAAATCTCTGAAACATGCTTTAGGAATCTCAACCATCCCCCTTACAATAGGTTTGTAGTGTATCGTTAATTGTTCATATGAATTGATGATAAATTTACATATAAAGTGTGTGAAATGGTGGATGAATGGAAAAATTCTATGTTAGGCACTTGCTTTACGTGAAATGATAAATGAGTGAGTCTTTTATATGCTAAGAACAAATTAAGACTGAGGAAACAAAACAAAAAGTATATGATGAGATGTTTTGTTAGCAAACAATTTAACTTTTAGAATCGGAGTAATGAAGTTTCCTACATCTTTGTACTTTTGGTCTTCAAAATGATCCGAATTAAAACTTTATTTTGTGATTCATAGGAGCTGAAGCAATGTTTGTTGATTTGGGTCACTTCTTAGTTAGATCCATCCATGTGAACTTAAAGAGTTTCCTTTGACCATCGATATTCATTTGTCTGATATATCCTTTTCTTCTTAGAACATGCATATTTTTTTTTCAATTTTAAGACCATAAATCAAATTGCACATATTTTATTCTTATAACAATTATATATTTGGGTTCTTAACATATAAATGGTTTTTGCAGATAGCCTTCACATGTGTAGTATTTCCATGCCTGCTATACCTCATGAAACATCCAGCTTACATGATGCAAGCTGCATTGGCTTACATGGTTCAAGTTGCACACCTCATGAAACATCTGGTTGTGGTGGAGAAGGAATTTAATGCATCAATTCCAAGAAAACTTCTATCAACATTTATATTGACTTAATCAATGACCCTTACAATTGGGAGATGAAGATGCCAAAGTATTTGTCTCAAATATTCTTTTATTTATGAATATTCTTTGTTGGTAAAACTTCTCAATTTGCTTCTAACTCACATTCATTTTGTTCGCTTGTGAATAAATTGATATGGGTGTTGGGATCAATTTAATATTGAGAGAGGGGTGAATCAATATTAGTGCAGTTATCAACATTTTTTTACCTTCTTTAATAGATTAGCCTTTACTTAATCTTTATTTTTAGTTATGCATCAATAAATAAACATTCACACATATATGCACCAATGAAAAAGAACACATAACACATAGGATTTTTACGTGGAAACCCAAACCGGAGAAAACCACACCCAAACCGGAGAAAACCACAAAATGCTTCTTTATAATGAGAAATAATACATTCAAGGAAGCACCGAATTCCTATGTTTAACAACACAAACTAGAAGGAGGAACCAACCCCCTGGTTTTACAGGCACTGACATGAAGGAAGCTACAAATACCTGTGTTTCTTCAACACCAACTGGGAGGAGGATACAGAACCCTATATCCTTCTTGTTTACATGAACAAACATGAAGGAATCTCCAAATCCCTATATCCTTGCCTCACCCTACTGCTCTGATGTCCAATGTATGATTATGTCTTACTAAACTTCAACTCCGCACACTCTTTTGATCTTCTGATAATAGCTCTGTTGTGCAATACCTTTGTATGCAGTCAATTCTCTATCACTGAGATGCATACATCACTTGAATTCTCATTCCTCTCAAATAATACTTCTACTGATGTCTTCCTTTATCTATTGTGTGTTCGCTGAAACTGCAGTCTGCATCACTAGTTATCTTAACATTCTACTAATGCGTGACTACAATGACCAACTGATATTGTGCTTTCAATTGATAGTTTGTTGTTTTGAAATAATGCACTAGAAACATATGGAACTGCGCACTTACTGATGTGTCCATTCTGTTTAAGTGCCATAGTTTCTTAGACAATATGTGATGTCCTATGCATCAAATGATTCATTCGTTCCATTTAATGCACTTGTCTCAGATCATCATGACACGCTTACCAGATTCTTCTCTTATTTTTTTGTCGTGCATCACATGGACTTCTCAACTTCGCACACTTTCACTTTTTCATATATGCATAAGCTAGACATCTACGCATTTTCTGATAAAATTTGGTTCTGTCTCTGCACTTCCGTCTTTACAAAATTTGTGACCATCGGCGTGCTAACTGTAATGTTTTCATTCAAAATATCAAGCACTTTCGTATAATTCAATACTTATGTCTTCCAATACTTGTGCATCTATCATAGACCTACAACATCATTCTGTGCACCATCAAAACTTCATTCTTCAGCATGTGAACATTTGAATCCTCGTTAGATCTTTTTGTTCTGTCCTTGATCCCTTTGATGCCCCAAATATCAAATTGTAACTTTCAACTTGAATTTTTTATGCTCTCGCCATCAAGCTTAGATAAAATCTCCAACTTGCATCTCTATCTATACATGTCCTGCATGAATTATAAGTTCATAAGTTGGATGTGGCATACCTTGTTCCATACTTCATAGATTGTGCATATGCCACATGCCATCTTCTGTGATGTTGATGTGTCATCCTTGGTGTGTCAAGCACCTTCATGGTCCACAACTTAGTGTTAGTTTACACCTTAGTGATGTACCTTTGCGCTCTTGATGTACCATTACCTTGAGGTATGTGCACATCATTAATCTTCATCTTGATCAGTCTATGACCTTTGTTTTACCATCCTTTGTGGGTATTGTACCCTTGAGGTATTAATACTTTGCAGAATATGCGCATACTCCAACTTCTACTTGATGGGACTTTGACCTTTTCCTTATCATTACTAGTGGGAATTGCGCACCTACTGTACCATCGAATGTGTAATTTTTCCATAGAATTGTTTCAACTGATGTACCATTCTAGGAACTTGTGCGTGTTCCACTACCTAAAAGTGTCTTATGAGTGGCTAGACTTGTGCGCTTTCAATACTTTCCAACCATTTGATTTTTCTTACTGCTTGCACACTTCTGACCTTTTACCAAGCAATGCTTGCACATACCAGATAATTCTTTCAACATGCTTGTGCAATTTTACCATTTTCTTAACCAACTCCTTGGCTACTTGTGCACATGTACCTTTGTCCAACTAGCTCCTTTTATTGCTACCATGAAAGAGCATGAGTTAATGGAATTGATATTGTCTGTTGTATTTATATGCTTCGTCTGCTGCATATCTATGTTGTTCCTTTGATGATTTACTTCATGATCTTTCACGTCTTCTTAGGATTCATGTTGTATCTTTTGTTGTCTGCACTTATCCCCCTTTCATGCTATATATATATATTTTTTCTACTACATATTTATTTTGTATCTCCATTGATGTACTCTATGCATTTCTCCTAGCTGTCCTGCTATTTGTGAGAATTCTATATAGGTTCACAATACCATGAAATAATTCTAATAGCCAAGGATCTTAAAGCAAAGAAGTCCTCACAATAATTTATTCAAAGATATGCAAGAATAACTATTGAAATAGAAACATAAGAGATTGAACTCAATTGATGGAAATATCATCTCATATATTATTCCTCAATATGAATACAATATATAATACATCTCAAGAGAGAAAACAGAATGCCTTAAAGACAAGTTGTAAAGAAAAAAAAAGTAAGGCTTACTTAAAGCATAAAAACCCCTAGGTGTCAAAAGCAATTTCCAAAACACTCGAAAGGCTCATGTTAGGAACTCGTGTCAACCCTTCTCTTTACTTTTTCAGTATATTGTTGTTGGATGCATATGCTTTGTAAGTCATCCCGTAGTATTTTTTGATCCATAGTTTGTATTAGCCCATGGTATTGACCCATAGTATTGGACGTATATTCTTTGTAAGTCGTCCCGTAGTATTATATGTCCCATGGTATTGACCCATAGTATTGGGCATAGACTTAGTATATAAGTGTGTGTTGAGGCCAATGAAGGTACCGTGAAGTTATTTGTATTGAGCTTGATCAAAGGAGGTTTCCCCCTCGAAGTGGCTTGTGATCAATAAAGTGATTCTGAGTTATGTTATTTCTGCTATCTCGTGTATTTTCATTAATTAATTGTTGCAGGTTCTTCTCATCTGGTATCATAGCACTTTCTTGGGCTCATTGGGTGAAATTTCTACCAATTTTTTTTTTCGCATCTATTGCAGGTTTGGATCTGGGAATAATCCCTATCCGCTTAACTGTGAGAAGTACTTGGGAATAAGCCCTAAAAATCATTGTGAGGAGTACCATAAGAACCCCAAAGTAGCTGGCCCATTGAGAGGACCTTCCAGTGAAAAGGGCAATGACCCCTACCTGATTTACTAGTTCCCACCCATGAGGTAAACCAAGAGCTGTCGTTTGTGGAAAAGCGGTTATCAGTTTTACCTGAGCCGCAGAGTGAGGGGTACTGCCCCAATACGTAAGCCATCAGAGAACATTGGTGGCCGAGTGAATCCCCTGAACCATTAGGAAGTCGAGCATACGGGGTCCATATCTATTTTCAGCTGATAAATCATAGATTTCCTCTGCCCAGAACTATTGTCGATCACTTCCGCGTCATTTCAGATCTATCTATTGTCGATCCCTTCCTCCCTATTTCAGATCCATCTGTTGCCGATCCCTTCCACGCCATTGCAGATCCATTTGTTCCGATCTCTTTTGCGCCATTGCAGACCCATTTGTTCCGATCTCTTTTGCGCCGTTGCAGACCCATTTTTGAATGAAAAAAAATCCATTTTTTCGCCATATCTCCCTTGTTTTAACTCCATTTCCATTGAAACTTCCCTGACACCCTTGCAATCCCATTCTTCATATTTCATTCTTGAGGACCATATCCCAAATTCCACTTCCCAAAGCCATAAATCTCACATTTGTCTATTTTTAGGGTTTTCCCTAACTTCTTCAATTTTCACCCACTCGCCTTCAAATTTTACCATAGTGTTCATTTCCTATTTCTGCTTCTTTGTCCCTCTCTGCCAAATTATCTCATTCTTTCACCCTGCTTCTGAAATCCCCATTTTTTGCTTCCCTGTCCATCAGAAAGTGTCCAAAACCTAGTCAAACCCAAATTACCCATCTGAGTTTTTACCAAATCCAAATTTTCCTTTACTAAAACAGTTTCTGTTTTTGTTTTTCTACCCATTCAAAAAAAAAAAACTCCCGTTAATGGTTATCACCCGTGCAGGAGCACAAATCATGGAGGAAGAACTTACAGCCCTCAAAACCAAACTCCAAGATCTGGATGAAACATTTCTCAGTCTCCATCTTCAGCATTCAACCATGAACAATAACCGACAACCAGAATCTTTTTCAGCCACTGGGTTCTCTTCTTCCAACAATTTTCGTGGGTTGAAGCTTGAATTTCCTCGCTTCGATGGTACTAATCCGACTGGATGGATATACCGGGCAAACCAATATTTCTGTCTACATAATACTTTGATGTCCACAAAGGTTCCACTTTCATCCTTTCATTTGGAACAGGAATCCCTTCAATGGTACCATAGGTACATTAAAGCTCATCACGAGCCAAACTGGACAGATCATTGTCAACTCCTTTTGCGACGATTTGGTCCTAGTTCTTTTGATGACTTTACAAGAGCACTCACTAAACTTTTCCAAATTGGCACTGTGAGAGAGTATTAGACAGAATTTGAGAAACTAGCCAATCACACAGAAGGATTTTCTGATGAATTCTACAGGAGTTGTTCTATTAGTGGTCTCAAGGATGAAATCCGCTCAGAGGTTAAAATGTTCTATCCCAACACAATGATGGAAGTCCTAGGTTTGGCTAAGTTGGCAGAGGACAAGATCGCAGCCCAATGACCTCCCATCATGCCAGCTCCTCTCCCAACTCCTGTCAAGCATTTGTCTGAAGCAGAGATGCGGGCACACCGAGAAAAAGGGCTTTGTTATAATTGTGATGAGAAATTCACTTGGGGGCATAGATGTGTTGAGAAAAAGCTCTATCTCTTGGATGTGGATTCTTCGCCTACCTATAAACTTGGTGAAGATGCTCCAGATACAATAGATGATCAGGTCGACATTCAGCAGCCTCATGTTGACCCCCAGAGATATCTCTCCATGCTTTATCCGGCGGTACCACCCCCCAAACAATGCGGGTCAGGGGTTACTTCAAGAAGATCCCTCTTATAATACTCATTGATTTTGGTAGCACTCATAATTTCATTGACCATCGGATTGCCAAAAAAGATGATTCTTTTGTCCATCCTTACTCCAACTTTGAAGTCATGCTTGCCAATGGGGGCACCTTACCTTGCAAGGGGAAGTGTCACAATGTGCGTATCTCTCTTGAAAATTATAACCTGTTCTCTGACATGTTTTCCTTGTCCTTAGGCGGATGTGATGTGGTTTTGGGTGTTCAATGGTTACGCACTCTTGGCCCCATCTTATGGGATTTTGCTAAACTTTGGATGCAGTTTTCAGTCAATGGGAAACAACACAAATTTATGGGCTTACAACCAGGGTCTCTCCGCATCATCAGTTCACATCGCTTGGAAAAGATCCTTAAGAAGAATTCACATGGTGTTATCACTCAGCTCCAGTCCATTCAGATGCACCCATCGATGGTCTCCACTATTTTATTGGATAGATATGTAGGTGTCTTTGCTGAACCAGTGGGTTTGCTACCTTCAAGAGACCTTTCTGGTAAGAATGTAGCCGCATCTACATCTCAGAAGGAAATGCTGTCTATTTTGCATACAGTACAGAAGTGGCAGCCATACCTATTAGGGAATTATTTCTGCATCAAGACTGATCTCTAGAGCCTGGAAAATTTCCTGGAACAACGGGTCTCCTCCCTAGCACACTTGAAATGAGTTATCCAACTCCTGGGTTATGCCTATGTGATCACTTACAAGAAGGGTAAGGACAATCTGGTGGTAGATGATCCTTCTCGAACATTTGATGACCCAATTTCTCTTACAACCATTTCTCTGCTTGTTCCAAATTGGTTGCAACCTATTCAACAGGGCTATCTATTCTATGAACTCCATGCTTCTCCATCGGCAGGGCACTCTGGGTTCCTCAAAACGTATGACCGGGAATAATGTAACTTCTTTTGGCAGGGACTGGAAATGACAATTCAATAGATGGTAGTTGACTATCATACTTTCCAGGTCAACAAGGGTGAAACAACACTCCTTTCGAGACTGCTCGAACCCTTGCCTATCCCTACACAGATTTGGACAGCTATTCTATGGATTTCCTTGAAGCACTCTGGTGGTACAATACCCCATCTAAAATGACACCATATAAAGAAGTCTATGGACATGCACCACCAGTTCTTCTTCCATACACCCTCAACAATTCCCCAGTTTAGGCAATTGACTTGGTTCTTCGAAACCACGATTAGATTCTTCTCATTCTGCAAGACAATCTTCACATGGCACGAATTCGACTTAAACAACAATCCGATCAACACCGTTCTAAGAGCACTTTTCACGCAGCTGATATGGTTCTTCTTCATCTACATCCTTCCACGCAATCCTTCCTGAAACTCAGAAGGCATCATCTTCTCTCTCACTCTATCACAGAGGTATTCATTCAGTGGCACGGAATGCAACCCGAGGATGCTCCAGGGGAACCACTCCTTCAGATTCCGCATTAATTTCCACATCTAAAGCTTTGAGGACAAAGCTTTCTCTAAGGGAGAGGGGATGTTAGGAACCCATGTCAACCCTTCTCTTTACTTTGTTAGTATATTATTGTTGGACGCATATGCTTTGTAAGTCGTCCCATAGTATTTGTTGATCCATAGTTTGTATTAGCCCATGGTATTGACCCATAGTATTGGACGCATATGCTTTGTAAGTCGTCCCGTAGTATTATATGTCCCATGGTATTGACCCATAGTATTGGGCATAGAATTAGTATATAAGTGTGTGTTGAGGCCAATGAAGGCACCATGAAGTTATTTGTATTGAGATTTCTCAAAGGAGGTTTCCCCCTCAAAGTGGCATGCGATCAATAAAGCAATTCTAAGTTCTGTTATTTATGCTATCTTGTGTATTTTCACTAATTAATTGTTGTAGGTTCTTCTCAGCTCACGAATTGGATGAATATGGTATGGAAGATCATGAGTGATGTAAATGGAATGTAATGATAAATTCAGGAGAGAGGAAAGTGGTGGAGGTCGAATTGGTCAAGTGGAGAGAGTTTCCAAGTCAACTAACTTTACCTTATACACTTAAAAGTAGAAAAAACTGGATAAAGTTGTCTAAATCAGGAAAGTGTCTTTCTAATTCAGGAATGGAATAAAATCAGATAGAATCCAAGGAAATCTTATCCAGAATCTATCCAAATTCCTTTTTGTGACTTAGGATGGCATATGGAGGCATAAAAGACAAAGATAGGCCAACTACATAATCTACACCTAGGAAAATTAATCTAGATGACTAATAAAATAGATCCTAAGTATGAAATGGGTTTTTAAATGTTCCAACACTGACTTCATGCATCTGTCCATGTATTATCTTCATGTATTTCCCTTTATCTTCATGTCAGCTTCATGATGTGCATTTCATTCCTCAGCTTCATGCATCTCTCCCCTTTCACATCAATGGAAAAGAGGTGCCATTACTTGTGCAATATAGATTCTTTTGTTTGTTTTGCATAGGCCTCATCCTTAACTATTTTTAGGGATGAATCCCCCTGTATTCATGCTTCACTTCTTTGCAGAACTTCTATACTGGTATCTTATCATAATTATCTTTGATTTCCTTCTTGATATGGATGCTACATTGTTCCTTCATGTTGATCTCATGTTCCTGTCACAAAAATTCATCATTCCTTGCATAGTGAGCCATACAGTTATCCTTTTGTGTCAACTATGTAGTGTTGAAGTTAGTCCTTTACTGGTTTTGCATTACATTTGATGCACCTAACTTCTTCATCTGTCACATTTACTGTGTTGTCAGAGGGACTTGTCGCATTTAATGTTGTCGCATCCTTTGCAAAGACAACCAAAGATATGGCACACTTTTCATTTATCAACCAACTTGAAATAAAAGTGGACATGACACTCTGTTCGCGTGGAAACAATGACATGTCATTTCTGTACTCGAACTTTTTGAGGGAACATTCTCCATCGTATTGAATTTCCTCCTTTTTGTACTGTTTTCAAAAATTCATTAACTCTAGTATTTAATTTTGGCAACTCCACCACCTTCTTTGAATTGTGCGAAATTGAATACATATCTCATCAAATTAGTTTCATGCACACGAACATCTTTCACTCAACTCTATAAGATTTATGCGAACAATGCCTAGTTCATCATCTCTTGCATTCTTTCCCTTCCATGTCACATTTGTTGTTTGATTCTTCTTTTGGTTCTTCTTCTTCCTTCCAATGGCTTCTTTCCAGAGAATGAACACATTCCTCGAGAATGTGCAATTTGCAATCTAGACTCAATAGTTTTAGTTTTCGCGCTTGAGATTTGAGATGGAATACTGGAAACAAAGAATGGAGGAAAAACAATTTCTTCTCAGTCATAGGTGAATCATAGACATTCCAAGCAAATGATCCTCCTAAATCATCAAGTGGATAATCTGAAGCATCAACAACAATATATTTTGGATGAATTGTCTTCTCTTTGGCCTCAGCATGATGAACCATCATCGTCTCCCACTCTATAGCTTCTTCCTCTGCATTCTACTTCAAAATGTACAACACTAGTTACAGTAGATTTGGAGCTACATCTTGCAAACCAACCAGACACAGAGCTTGACCTCAAAGTGTGGCTGTAGAATGCTCTGGCATTTCTCAATTTTGCTTTTCTTACTCATCCTTTTTGTATATGCCATTTTTGGCCTCGACATGTAGTCTTGACTCATGCAATTTTGTAATCATGCCCAGATCTATTTTGCACAGTCTCATGTCTTTCAAGAATTTTTTTATTCTTGATGCAAATATTTTCTTCTTGCGTTTGTACAGTTGTGTTCATTATGATATTCTATGTTTTGTAATATAGCATATCCAGTGCAAATCTTCAACTACTTAATGTATGCATGCACTTTCCTTTTTCTGAGACATTACCAGCTTAACATATAGCCATGTGCGAACATAATGAACAAATTCTAACCACATGCTCATTCTAACCACACACCTAGCTAGTATCCCCTTGAATTCCTTAAGATGAATCATTTTGAACTCAAGGGTATCCTATAGTCCTTATGGGACTAGCTATAGAGACAACAATTGCTTGTTGTACCTGGATTGTCTGCATCTTTAGCGCACTTATTAGGATATTTCCTTACCCAAGTTTTGGTGTGCTCATTTTTGTTTTGATTATGATTCAAATATTTATCATTGTAGTCTCTTTGAATGTGATAGCCTTTTCCCAATGATTCTTCATTTGGATAGTTTATTGATTTTTGTTAGTACATGGATTTGTGCCCAAAACCATCACATGTATAGCATCTCCCAGTTCTACAATATTTTGCAATATGGCCAAAATGATTGCATCTTGCGCACTTCACCTTATTGATCCTTCTTTGATTAGTATACTAAAAAGAGTTATAGATGAAGGAACTATTGTACCTAAAGGACTTATCATGATTTGGGCATTTTTCTCTTATTTAGACTTTCTTTGGTGTCTTTACATAACCAAGACCTTTTTTGTCTTCTGGTGGTCTCTGATCCTTCAGAATCCTGTTCAACGTTGAAGTGTTGTCTTTTAACTTGTTCTGCACTTCATCTTCATATTCTGTATCATTGCTTTCTGATTGTGCACATATAGGCTTATTGCTTCCAATACATACTTGTTTCTTTCCCTTTATCTCATTCAACTTGTCTTCTAGACGAGATATCTCTTTGTCCTTTTCCTCAAGTTGATTTGTCATGATCATGATTTTCTGCGCCAATTCCTCTAGTGAAGATCTTAATTCCGATTTTTCTTTCTCAAGTACTTGAACTTTGTCGTGTGCTCAACTTAGTTGTATCTCATAGTTGGTTATCTTTTCACGAACATTTGCAGCAACAGATTCTTGACATGGTCTGTCTAGTTCTTCATACTATGACAATTGTTCCTGCAAGAATTTATTCTTCTTCTTTGAATTATTTAACTCATCCAAAGCACTTATCAATTCACCTTCCTAGTCAATGTCTGCAGTTTCTTCATTATCAAATTGGCTGTCATTATTGACCTTTACAACAAGTTTTGGGGATGTGATTGGATTTGGAGGTGTTTTGAATGATCCACTCAAAATATACTTATCTAGTGATCCTGGCTTGCTTTGCACAACTGTAGTGTTATTTGAACTATTCCTCGTCCTTTCATATTTGATTTCTTCTACTACATGATCTATGAATATTACTTCTTTAGTTTCTTCATTCACTTCCTCCATATGCATTTCTTCCTTCTTCAGTCTACATACTCTTCCTCTGTTTTGGAATCCTTCTTTTATTTTTAGGTCCATGTTATGTGCACGCAATATTCTGATCATATGAACTAGATTCCTAAGATCACTGTCATTGTCTCCATTTTCCTTGAAAGGACACTTTGAGGCATAATGACCTACTCCTCCACATATGAAGCATTTGAAGGGTAACTTGTTCTTGTACTTACCTCATCCTATTTTTAGCTTCTTGACAAATTTTGATTCCTCATCATCCAAATCATCACAACCGTCTTTGTCATGATCATGATTATCCTTTCCTATGGATTTAAAAGCAACTTCTTTTCCGATGGGAGCCTCTTTCTCACTTATCATATCGTATGCAGTGAGAATCCCCTAAAGCTCATCCTTCGGCAGGTCTTCAAGATTAGCTCGATCTTCTAGCAAAGACACCTTCGCATCGAATCTTTGAGGCAAGGTTCTCAATATCTTATGTACCACTCATTATTCATCCAAAGTGACCCCAAGAAAATTGATAGCATTAAATATCTCATCTACTCTTAATAAGTAAGATGTAATGTTCTCTGAATTTTTCATTCTCAGAGATTCAAATTTCCCATATTAGTTTTGCAGCTTTTCTTTCTTTACCTTATCATCTCCTTCATATATATCTCCGAGTTTGTCTCAAACCTCCTTGGATGATGTGAAGTGCATAACCTTGACGAATTCATCACCTCTCAAGCCACACAATAGAGCATTTCTTTCTCTAGCATTGCTTTCATAGATTCTCCTTTGCATTGGATTAACTAGTACAACTGTTGGGACATCATAACCATCGACGATAGATTGCCAAACAACTGCTCCCAATGATTGCAGATAAAATTCCATATGTACCTTCCAGAAAATATAATTGGCATCGTCAAATATTGGTGATTTGTTGGTGGAAAGGCCTTCCTGATTATCCATTTCTGCGCAATGATCTATCTTCCATATTTTAATATGTTACTGAAAACACCTATTATGATACTCGTTGTTGGGATCGATTTAATACTAAGAGGGGGTGTGAATCAATATTAGCACAGTTATCAACAATTTTTACCTTCTTTAACAAATTATCCTTTACTTAATCTTTATTTTTAGTTATGCATCAATAAATAAACATCCACACATATATGCACCAACACAAAGAACACACAAGATTTTTACGTGGAAACCCAAACGGGAGAAAACCACGAAATTATTCTTTATAATGAAAAATAATAAATTCAAGGAATCACCAATTTCTTGTGTTTACCAGCACCAACTGGAAGGAGGAACCAACCCCATGGTTTTATAGGAACCGACCTTAATAAAGCTACAACTCCCTGTGTTTCTCCAGCGCCAATTGGAAGGAGGATACGAACCCCTGTCTCCTTATTGTTTCACAGAAACCAACCGGAAGGAAGCTCCAACTCCTTAACTCCTTGCCCCGTCATGCCACCCTGATGTCCAATGTATGATTCTGTGTTATTGAACTTCAACTCCGCACACTCTTCTAATCTTCTGATAATAGTTATGTCATGCGCTACCTCCGTATGCATTCAATTCTCTGTCACTGAGCTATATACATCACTTGAATTCTCATTCCTCTCAAATCATACTTATGATGATGTCTTTCTTTATGTACTATGTGCTCACTGATACTGCAGTCTGTGTCACTGGTTATCTCAACATTCTTCTATTGCATGACTGCGATGACCAACTGATACTCTGCTTTCAATTGATAGTTTGTTGTTATGAAATAATGCACCTGTAACAGATGGAACTACACACTTATCGATGTGTCTGTTCTGTTTAAGTGCCATAGTTTCTTAGACAATTTGTGATGTCCTATGCATCAAATGATTCATTTGTTCCATTTAATGCACTTGTCTCAGGTCATCGTGACATGTTTACTGGATTCTTCTCTTGTTCTGTTTGTGTGCATCCGATGGAGTTCTCAACTTCACACACTTTCACTTCTACTTATATGCATTAGCTAGAAATCAACACATTATCTAATAAAATTTGGTTTTGTCTCTTCACTTTTGTCTTTACAACATTTGCGACTATTAGCGTGTTGACTGTAATGTTGTCATTCAAAATATCAAACATGTGTGCATACTTCAATACTTCTATCTTTCAATACTTGCACATCCTTCACAGATATAAAACATCATTTTGCAGACCATCAAAACTTCATTCTTCTGAATGTGTGCATTCATCTCCTCGCTAGATCTTTCTGCTCTATCCCCAGGCCCTTTTATGCCCCAAATATGAAACCGTAACTTTCAATTCAATTCTCTTATGCTCTCGCCATCAATTTTACATAAAATATCCAACTTGCATCTCTATTTATACATGTCCTGCATAGATTGTACATTCACAAGTTGGTTGTGGCATCCTTTCTTCCATACTTCATGGATTATGCATATTCCACATGTCATCTTTTGTGTTGTTGATGTGTCATCCTTGGTGTGTCAAGTGCCTTCATGGTCCACAACTTGGTGGGACTTTACACCCTAATGATTTACCTTTTTTCTATTGATGTACCATTACCTTGAGGTATGTGTACATCCTTAGTCTTCATCATAATGAGTCTATTACCTTTGATGTACGATACCTTGTGGGTATTGATCCCTTGAGGTATTAATACTTTGTGGAATCTGTGCATACTCCAACTTCTACTTGGTGGGACTTTGAACTTTTCCTTGTCATTACTAGTGGGACTTCCGCACCTGCTGTACCATCATCTATGGAATTTACTGTAATATCCCTGATCTGATCTCATAGGATATCAACTCAAATTCAACTTTAAAAATCAGAAATTTGCAAAATAGAAACTAGTCTTCAAAACTAGTTAAGATAAAACTAGTATTGGTCAGTGATTACCCACTGAAAGCTTGACTAATGGACACTTTTGGATCTGCCAAATGTACTGAGGAGTGTGCAACAGAAAATATAGTAGCATCAAGGCCATCTTCTAAGTTCTAAGTACAATGTACTGGGGCCATTTATGTTTCGAACATCAACCATGCTAAAGTCTACTCCAAGGCTTCCTGGGCACACCAGCATATGCCTACTAAAATATTCAACTTACACTTGACATCAACCAGAGGTGGATAACAGGTCATAACTCCCTAATATACTACTGGACAAGTTTCATAGAGGTTTTGGGAGGTTCTAGAAATGTTTGGATTCAAGGGGAGAAAGAACGCTAGGATGGTCCGCTCAACTAGTTTGTTTCCATGCTCTTCCAAACAGGTTGAGAGGGTCACGAAAACTCAATACGAGTCTTGTTTTGGATTCATTAATTTCTTAAGGACCTGTAATAACTTGAATAATAGAAAATAGATAGCCAAATTCTATTTCATTAAATTTACGGAAAAAATAGTCATGAATTCATGCCCAACGAGCTAGCCTTGAAATATACAAACACAATCATCCTCTAAGGCTCTTGAATCTTTGATTTTTTACTTCGGATGGATTCTACAGACCATTAAAAACCTACATCAAACTTCAGAAAGTAAAATGGGTTCACAGAGCTCTAAATATCACAATTCCTGGAGAATTAGTCAATTAAAATGGCTCAATGAGCTAGTCTTGAGGGATCTAGATGCAAACAAGCTCCAATGCTTTTGAATTTATCATTTGAATCACATTATGAATTAATATGGAATATAGGATCAATAATAACCAGGTTCAAGAGTTTTATACATCAACATATTATCATTACAAGCTCAGTTTTCTCAATGAACCTCAAATACAGTGAATGTCACAGTACATGAATATGGATGTCTTCTAAACAGAAAGGAGAGACGGATCCTCCAATCGATCTACTATGATGATTAATATGGAGAATATGGGTGCTCATGGAAGGTGTACCAATATTCATGGATTCTCACTGGACACATTCACCAAACTAGATAGAAAAGCAAGGGCGCGTTCTTCACAGTTGGAATCCCCAGATCTAGTAAAATGGCCATAACTTGCTCATCCAGACACCTTTTTTGATGAGAAAAAAAGTGTTTCCTACTATAAATGATGCTACAGATGCAATGGAATAGGTATAAATGTCCAAAAATGCTCAGAAAGGTAGAAACCAAAACCTCCATTTCGTCCCTCCAACACTGTTCCTACTGAATGAAGAAGTTGAACCACACAACGAGAACACCAACCAATGTATCATAATTCAGGACATGCAATAGAATCAGTGATGAAGACTAGATGCCATTATACTCTTAGTATAATCACAGGGCACATATCCTAGCTAGGACTAGGGGCACATCTCCCAGGTTAATGCGGCAAAATTGCACTCAATTCAAATCACAAATGATCAACAGATGTGAAATGGAGTTGTAATCCTTCTTTTATAGATTGAGGTGACTTATTGAGCAAGTAATATATGCTAAGGCACCCTCATGGAGTGGATAAGGTTTCTTTTATTTTTGCTTTTATTTGCTTTCTGATTTGCTTTGCTTTCTACTTTCTTCTTTTTCTTTCTGCTTTTGTTTTTTTATTTTTCTTTTGTTTTTCCTGCTTTTGCTTTTCTATCCTGATTTTTCCTTCTTTTCTACGTTATCCTGCTTTTCTACTTTGTCCTGCTTTTTTCTGCTTTTCTACCTTATCCTGCTTTTCTGTTTTGTCCAGCTTTTTCTTGCTTTTATGCTTTATCCTACTTTTATGCTTTTGTCCTGCTTTTCTTTTTTGTCATTTATTGCGTTGCAAGTTACCTCTTCGTCAACCTTATCCTCTAAGGTAGACTTGTGGAGAATTATCCACTTTATTCAAAAATGAAAATATATAATTAATGAAAAATACTTCTACTAAGTGCATTTCAAACTTAGGATAAAAAAAAAATTAAACTTCCTAACTAATTAATGCCTTAACTTCAGAATTAACCCCAAATTGCATGAAATTTCCTTCTCAACCCAAGGGACTGGTTGGGATAGGAACTCCTTCAACTAATAATCAATAAGGGGACATGAAATTTTCTCATAGACTTTCTTCAACCGATGTACCCTTCTAGGAACTTGTGCATGTTCCACAAACTGAAAGCATATTCTGATTGGATAGACATGCACGCTTTCAGAACCATCCAACCATTTGTTGTTTCTTAATGTTTTTGCACTTCCGACCTTTTACCAAGCAATGCTTTTGTATACCAGAGACTTATTTCAACATGCTTGCGTTTCTTGTACCATTTTCTCAACCAATGCCTTGGCTGCTTGTGCACATGTACCTTTGTCCGACCAACTCCTTTGACTACTACCATGAAAGAGTATGACTTGGTGGACATGATATTGGTGCAGTTACCATATGTAGTTGGATACATTACTTGTGTTCTTCTTTGAACTAGATCTGCATGATGTATGTTCCTTATGTACTTCTTCAAATTGATTATGCATGATGTATCCTTCTTATGTACTTCTTCAAAATCATCATGTATGTTGTATCCTTGGACACACATCATCAGACTACATGCACTTCTAGATATGATTTCTCAGACTCGCATCCATATCTATTATCTTTACCATTCGACACATATACTTCTAGAATTCATGTTCTTCTTCATCTTGCGGATATACTTCTTCAATGTGGCTTCCATATACTTTTTCACACTTCTGTAGGAATGCTATATCCACTTTCACATCAGTTGATATCAATGACCTAGACTAAATAAGCTAACATCCTCTTTGACATTATTTGTCTTCAATGATAACCAATTCTCAACAATGGGTTTAAACTTTAGGGTTATATTTTCAAATCTTAGTTTGATATATTTCACATTATCTGTAATTATTTAGATGGTCTTTTCTGGTCAGTCTTTGTGATAGCTACTGCGGCTAGCATGATTGCAAGTCAGGAAATGATCTTGGTAACATTTTCATGTACTAAAATGGACATGGCCCTAGGATGCTTTCCCAAATTGAAAATAATTCACACATCATAGCGGTTTATGGCGTTGGAAGTGGTTAATTGCTTCACCGCCACAAAGATTGAAAGGGCACACTGCCCAGATTTATTTTATTTTATTTTTGAAAGGTCATCATCAAATAAAGAATTTAATGAAGACATAAACCGAATCATATTTTTTTGACTATTCAAATATTTGAAGAGGTCTCCACTGCCAAGTTGATTTAAACATCAACGATTGAAGGGAAATTCACAAGCTCTATTGCAACCTATCTAATTTCAATAGACAAAGTATTTATAACAAGTCTAATAAGCCAAATTTATGAAGGGTTAATTTTTGTTTTAGCTACAACGAAAGGTCAATTTCAATTTAATGACAGATTATCATAATGCACTATAAATATCCATCCATGTAACCTTGATTTCAATAGAGTGGAATACAACTTAGTAGTTGAAGTTGTAAAACATAGTTTTTTTCTTTTATACTATGTTTTTATTTATGAGTTTGTAAACTATTATTTAATTTGAAGTGATTTTGCAGTAGCAAATGATAAATTCTTTGTGTGTAGATGTGTTAAATCAGTTCAACTGTTGAAACAGACTATTAGTCAAAGTTTATGAACGCATGGGTAATCAAAACAATGCTGAAATTACTTCTTGTTACTCATTTCCTATATAATACAGTTTGTTGTTACTCCATGCATGTAGCTTGCAGTTTGTTGTTACTCCTGCATAATTGTTATTTTATTGTTGAAACCAGTCCTGTGGGTCACAATTTTGAATTCTAGTGATTGGTAAGTGTTGGTGTGACTGAGAGCAACATTGCCCCATCTTTTCACAGTGGTATTAGAGTGTGGTTGATCTCTTTCTCTCCATTTTTTTGTTTACAATGATTTGGAATTTGATTTGTGATCACCACTAACAGCAGTGTAGTGCATCCACAAATTCCTGTGTTGACTGAGAGAAATTAGGATAGATAATTAATTAAAATAATAACTATTTTGTGTGCTCAGTATCTTTGGGATTTTGTTACAATTGGATACCCAGAGCCTATTGATCATGTTTCTAAATTGGCTTTATCAAATGTTGAGTGTGTCCTGTTGAAGGAAAACATGAAGAAGGATAATAAATCACTTGGCCTTATTCAACAAGGTCTAAGTGAATCCATATATATGAAGATATCAAGTTCTAAGTCTTCAAAGGAAGCTTGGGACACTCTTGAAACATGATATCAAGGTGTGACTAAGGTGAAAAATGTCAAGTTACAGAACTTGAGAAGGGACTTTGAGAATTTGAAGATGAAGGACAATGCGACTGTTGATAATTTCATGACTCAAGTCATGGACATTATGAATCACGTGAGACAGTATGGTGAATACATTTCATCCCAACACATGTTTGAGAAATTGTTGAGATGCTTTCCAAAGAAGTTTGAAGATGTGGTTGTTCCTTTAGAAGAGTTTAAATATCTTAGTCAAATGCACATTGATGAGTTGACTAGTTCTTTAATTTCTCATGAATCTAGGATGAACAAATATGATGATACTCCATTAGAGAATGCTTTTAAATTTCAGTTGTGTGTTACTAGAGGAAAAGGTAGAGGAATTTCTAGTAGCAGAGGAAGAGAAGGTCAAACTGTTGATCATAGTGATAGTGGAAATTAATCAGAATTTAAGGAGAAGTCTCAATAGAATACTCCTAGTGTGAGGGGGAATAGCAACAGAACATGGCCGTTAAGAAATCAAAGGTATGATAGATCTAAAGTTCAATGTTTCTATTGCAATAAATTTGAGCATTTTGCTAACAACTGTTGGAAGAAGCAAGCAGATGCTAGTAAGCTATCTACACACATTATGAAGGAGCCTAAAAATGAGGAGAATCCTATGTTTTTGACCTGTAATGTGACCCAGGAAAGTTCAAATGATGTATGGTTCTTGGACAGTGCATGCAACAACCACATGACTGGAAATACATATTTATTTTCAATTCTAGATACAAGTCTTCAGTATGAGGTAAAGCTAGTTAATGACAATAAGGTAAAATTTGATGGTAAAGGTGTGATTGTTGTATATGCCAAGAATTGTGAAAGAAGAAACCTTTATGATGTTTACTATGTTCCTAGTTTAATGCATAATTTATTAAGTATTGGTCAACTGCTAGGGAAAAAGTATAGAGTTTTCTTCAAGAACAAGTTATGTACTATTTATGACAAGTATCCAAGTAAGCAGTTGATTTCCAAAGTAGAGGTGACAAAGAATTGAATGTTCCAGCTTATTATGAGGAATGATTTGACTAACTCTTTGAATGCTTATAAAAATAAGAGTTTAGATATATCATGGCTTTGGCATTTGAGATATGGACATTTACATTTTGGTGGTCTATATTTGCTACATAAAAAGGAGATGGTGAAAGGGTTTCCCAGTATTTAGCAGTCAACAAGCTCATGTGAAAGCTGCATATTAGCAAAGTATCATAAAGAAAAATTTGTTTCAAGAGTTTCATATAAATCAAAATTACCATTGGATCATATACACATGGATTTGTGTGGACCAATGCAAACACCTTCTTTGACTGGTAATGTTTATTTTATGAATTTTATTAATGATTTTAGTCGAAAAACTTGGGTGTATTTGTTGAAACAGAAATCTCAAGCTTTTGATGTGTTTAAGAGTTTTAAAGCCATGGTTGAAAATGAGAGTGACTGATTTATTAAATTCTTGAGATCAGATAGAGGAGGTGAGTATATGTCAAATTATTATGTGTAATTTTGTCAATATCATGGTATTAAAAGACAGTTTATTGCTCTCTACACTCCACAACAAAATGGAGTGGAAGAAAGAAAGAATCGAACCATTATGAACATGGTTCGAAGTATGTTGAAGGAGAATTACCTTTGGGATGAATATTGGGGAGATGTTATTACTTACTATGTGTATATTCTGAACAGAATTCCAACTAAGAGTGTAAATGACCGAGTTCCCCAGGAATCTTGGAGTGGTAAGAAAAGCACCACATCTCATTTGAGGATTTTTGGGTGTGTGGCTTATGCACATGTACTTGAAGAGATGAGGAGAAAGTTGGATGATAGAACTGAGAAGTGTATCTTTGTTGGATGCAGTGAAGAGTCTAAAGCATATAAAATTTATAATCCCATCACCAAGAAGTATGTTTTCAACAGAGATGTTTTTTTTAAGGAAGAGGAAGATTGGGATGGCATTGTTGACACTATATTTGAAAATGCTCAAACCCTAAAAATTTTTTGCCAAAAAAATATTCAAAAGAAGGGAAGTCACTACAAATGAGTTGAAGTAAAAGGTTTGTAATACAAAAAACAACAAGAAAAACCCACATATGCAAAGTCCGAAAGTAATTTTTTGAAAAGGTTAAGTCTTAGTCAAGTTTCAACAGCGGAGATGACAATAGTTGAGATCAACGGCTGTTATAGTTTCCCGCACCTCCAAAAAGATCGTTTGCAAATGGTAGTGAGTGGTTGCGGACTCAATACTGCCAGATACGTGTCACAGTTTCATTAGTCCGCATCTACATGATAGTGGTATCACAAACCACCATAACACCATGCGGAACCACCAAAAGATAAGGTGTGGCGGGCCATATCACGTGGCAGGATAATAAGTGGCAGGTCATAGTACGTGGCAGATGGAGAAGACGTCAGAAATACACCACATGTGGATATTAATCGGAGGGACAATGTACATTGGAACAAAATCAACGGCCAGGATTCATCTGCATCAGGAAAGGTGCGCACTCGATAGAAGAAAGAGGGGTCGCGGAAATTAAACCACTCTAACAGGTGTCATAAAATGGTTGATCCGCACAAGGAAAAAACTGGAGACGAAAACCGTTATTGGGATCGCGGATACCACCTTGGGAGATAAAGGGACGCAAGATATAACGGGTCAAATCAAAAGGCTCGTGATCAACGGTTGGATATAAACTACATTCAGAAAGTTGCCAGGAAGTTAATTAAAAAGACTTATATAAAACAAAAGGGTTTCAAACAACGACACTTTGTATATGTGTCGCTATCCCTGGGAGCTCTGAAGACTGGCGGAGATCAGCAATTGCGACAGGAAGATAAAGACGTGTCTATACAGGTAGGGTCTGGTGACCTGGCCCACTTTTTTAAATGGAATTTTGTTTGAAGAAACGTTTTAAATGGAAATTGTACATGATGTAGATGTTTTTAAAGCAAAAGAAGTTGTAGAGGATAGAGATGGAGACATTCATGATACCCTAACCAGGTTACCAGTCGCCAAAGCTAAACTTAGGTTGTCTAAATTATTAAAAGAAGGAATAGACATGCACAGAGTCCACCAGTCATCCTTGTTAGCCTTCTGCCCGGATCAAATCCCATCTTTTCCAGAATTTGTATCGTGGTGTGCTGAGAATTATTCCAGAGAAGAGAGAACTATTTTAGATAGCCGGAAAACCAGAGTCGTTTGCAAAATAGAGCCTGCCGTCGTAGTTAAAGCCCTAGAAATAGAATTTTCCCAAACCCTCGAGTCTGAGATTTTTTCTGAAACTTCTGTTATTGAATTTTATTAGCAAACCCTTCAAGATGATAGAGAAATTTTTTTGTCTACGTGTCTTAAACCAGAAACCAACATTTCAGATATCCCGTACCCTATAGATATCAATCTATTTGATGAAAATACCCAATTGGTTCTGACATTGTTGGCTTTAATCCTAGGGTTTGACACAGACATGTATGTAACCGAGTTTCAGTTGAGTCTTTTGTATAAAATGAGTGCAATTCAGTCATGGATTGATGAAAATCAAATTCCTTGACTTAATTTTGAAGAATTTTTGACAGAGAAGATTCATGACCAGATGGTCAATTTCCCCACTCTGAGGCATTTCAGATTTCAGTCTTTTTTGATGAAAATGATAATGGTAGCCAGTCATGAAGAGTTTCAATTCCCTGAGATCATTTTCACAACTTTGTTAGAAAATAATATGTTCAATTACATAAATTATATGCTCTTTGAGATTTACAGAATGATCTTTGGTGAAAAATTGCCTAGAGTATTACCAGAAATGCAGGCATGCATGCAATTGAGTGCAGAGTACGCTGTAGGAGATTTGTTTTTGTCAAAGGATAGTACAGTGATCAAATTGTACGGTTTCAAACATAAACCTTATGTTTTACCAACATTTCTTACCTTAAGGGTTTTTGCTTTAGAGTTCCTGAGACAGAAGTTAATCGTTGAGGATAATAATTTTTTGCTTTTCAAACAAGCAACAGATATAAAATATATGTTCACACTTGGCCCATTCACAGTGAAAAATAAAAACGTTGCTGTTTATATAGAGAAATTATTGAAAGATATGGGTTTTGAGACAGACATGGCTATTGAGTATGATCCATTAAACATAATATCAAAACGGAGAACGGATCATTGCATCAAAGCGTTAAATCATCAGACGATTGAGAGAATGTCTGATAGAGCCAATTGGCTGGAGTATAAAGAAGAAATCATTCCAGATTCACATGATAAAGAAGTGGTATTGACAAATACAACAACAGAGGCAGAAATCACGATGAATACTGCATTGGTGGGGTTTAAAAGACCCATACAGGACGTAATGAACATTGAGGATGAAGGAACAGAAAAAGGAAAAAAGTTGAAAAATGATGAGCAACAAGAGTTGATGGTAGTTTCAGAAGAGGGAAAAAGAACTGAAGAAAAAATACCAGATGTCATGGTAAAAGAATACAGTATTGAAGAATCCCTGGTGGGAGATGATGTAAATAGACCACATAATATGATGGATGTATTTAATGAACACAGTCAGAATAAACAAGAATCCTCCAGACAAACCAGTATGTTATTTCCAAAGGTTAGAAATATATCCAATACTGAAGTCAATTTGTTTACTAGCAGGAATGTCAAAGAGAATTCTTTGAAATTTTCAGTTGTTACAAAAGATAAGATCTCAGAGATGAAGGTAGATCTGACCAAAATCAATGCCCCAGATAAAATTTTATTGCACAGACAAATAGGAGAGGTTATATATTCAGATTATTTGGGAGCAATATTAAAGGCAGACAAATTAAAAAATTCATTGGATAAATTGAATAACCAGTTGAGACAAGAGAAAGCAGAAAATAAGTCTCAACAACAACAAATAAAAAAATTGCAAATAGATTTGATAAATAAAGAAGGAGATGCAGCAACAAAATTACTCAAAGAAAAAGATGATATGATATCGATGTGAAGACGAAAGCTAAAAATTTCAGACACTGTGCTTATCCAAGGAGCCAAACTAACAGTACTGGAAAAAGAAAAAGAAGAGTTGTCAAATGAGGTAAAGGATGTTACTGCAAAAATGTTGAAGCTCTCTGAGGAAAAAGATCATTGGGAAAAAGAGAAATTTGGTTTGGAAGAGCAGTTGAAGGAAATAAAGAAAAAGTTAGCAGAATTTGGACAGCAACATGTGCATGCAGAAACAGATGAAGATAAAACTGGATTAGATGGTCTCTTACAAGCCATGTCCCAAGTGAGATTGAAAGAAGGTGAAATTAAAGAATTGAAGATGGAAATACAGAAGCTGAAAGAAGAAAATGAAACTAAAGATAAGGAAATAAAAACTTTGCAAATAAGGAATTAGGAATTAAGTGATAATAATAAAGGTTTGGTAGCTCATGTGACAGGGAAAGCTGCTATGCAAGGTTGCAAACATATGGTATGGGATCAAATTATAACAGAAGTTGAAAAATGAAGACCCTATCTGGATTATATAAGAGTCAAAGAAAAAGTAGCCAAAGACGCCTTTGAGAGTTGTAGAGCAGTCAGGGAGAATTTAAATAAAAAGCCAAAAGAAATAGCACAGAGAGCTATAACTTTCTTAAACAGTTTAACTGAAGCAGACTTGACAACAATGAATATAATGAACAGAATTTCAGTCATTACATGGGCCAGAAGAATCTTGGGAAAGTATTCACATGTTGAAAATATTGAAGCTAAAGCTGGAGATATACGGGAGGAAGTAGTAAAGTTTAAGAAGCAATTTGAAAAATTAATAAACAAAGGATTCCCTGCTTTTTGGAATGAAAAGAATGAATTGATTCCTCCTAATGAATATAAGAGATTGCTGTTTGACATAAGAATGGATCACAGAAAGTTTCAGCAGTTGGATCATATGCTTACAGGGAAAATTTTAATGGAGAAAATTGTGGAAGACTTTGAAATTTTAAATATGTTGATCTCAACCTGCGAGAATCTTCCTCCTGTTTCTTATGCAGGTCATGTTGAAATGCGAGTCTTCGTAAAAGAAATGACCAGTTATGATTTACCCATGGCTGACCAATGGAACTATGTGGACAAATATGGAAGGATGAGATATTTTGTCCATTCATAAATACATTCAGAATTTTTGCCAAGTGGCAAAAAAGATACTATTCAGAATTTTTGCCAAGTGGCAAAAAGATGCTTTTATTTTAAAATTTGTAATATTATTTGAAAACAGTTATCTATTGTTTAAAGACAGTTATCTTTCGAGTTAAAACAATTTCAGTTATTAGTTAGAAGAAGCAGTTATGTCAAGCTTCTCCCGAATTTTGTATAAAAGACAATGAGAGTCATTTTTGAAAGGGTTGGAAACTCTTTGAGAGATGATTATGTTTTGAAGTCCAATTTTTGATAAATAAAAAGCAGTACAATGAAAGTACCTATCTTTTTGAGACCAGAGATTCATGTGTTGATTAGTTTTACAGTCTGTTTTTCCCTTATCTTTATATGTGCATGTTCACTTTCTTCGTTATATCTTCCATTATGTTCTTCTTCTATATTTAAATGAATGTTTGAAATAAATCGGGATTCATACTGGTTATGCCTTGTTTTATCGCATTTAAATATCCACTATTTATCCAAAGTTGACAATAGATTCATCCTAGTTAGATGCTTGTTGTGGATGGACTGTCATTGTTTCTTTCTATACCACCTGAAAAAATCTAATTGACTATGATATGATTGCTATCTTTCCTCTGTGGAAATCTGTTTGGTATAAATCTCTTACTGGCATATTAAATATTTGAAAAGTTGACTCCATGCCCAATGTTTCTTGTTTTCCTTTTCAACCAAGAAAATCCTTTTGAGAAATTTTGAGCGTACTTTTATATATCTTTAGCCTTTACATATATATTGTGAGAGAGCCATCTCTGGTGGAAAAAATGGCTAAGTTTTCTACCTAAAGTTTGGTTTGAAATAGGTTACCTTAGGTGTTATTCTTTTACAACCGGGATAAAATCTAAGTGCTAACAGGCATCATAGATAAATTGGTTTCATAGGATGTTGTTATACCTCACATAGAAGATGAAGGAGATGAACATGTGTACAAGGTGGATAGTTGACTCCAGATACACCTATACCAGTATCAAGAACACTTGTAAGAAATTCATTAGAATTCAGAGCGCCTAGAACAAAAGAGCATGGTGAACCATCAAGTGTTGGTGGATAGAAAGCAAGATGATTAGAGGTGAGTAATGAATCAAATCCTACATTAGCTTCATTAAGGAACATAGTTAGTGGTCAAAAGACTAGAATTTTAAGATAATTGTATGAGAAAAATGAAGAAGTAGATTAAGTTTCAAATTTTGCATTGATTGCATGTGATCTTGTAAATTTTGATGAGTCCGTTAAAGAAGATGTTTGGATAAAAGCTATGGGTGAGGAAATTGATGCCATAGAAGGAAATAATACTTGGGATCTTATAGATTTTCCTGATAATAAAAATTGTATTGGTGTTAAATGGATTTACAAGAAAAAATTAAATGTTGATGGTGAAATTGAAAAATACAAAGCAAGACTTGTAGCTCAAGGGTTTAGTCAATAACCTGGTGTTCATTATAATGAGACTTTTGCACCTATATCCAGACTTGACATAGTAAGGATGGTGCTAGCTATTGCTACTCATAATAAATGGAGTGTAAATCAAATGGATGTTAACTCTACATTTTTAAATGGATATATAGAAGAAGAGTTTTATGTGAGACAACTACCTATATATGAAATTAATGGACATGAAAACAAGGTCTACAGGTTAAACAAAGCGTTGTATGAATTGAAACAAGCACCCAGAGTATGATACACTAGGATTGATGAGTAGTGAAGGATTCAATAGAAGTCCAAGTGAGTTAACCTCGTATACAAAAGTAAATCAAGAAGGTAAAATGTTGATAGTCTGCTTATATGTTGATGATTTGATTTTCACTGGAGATCTTTCAATATATGAGTTTAAGACAACTACAAAAATAGAGTTTGAGATGACTAATTTAGGAATGATGAAATATTTTCTTGGTATTGAAGTAACCCAATCTGAAGATGGGATTTTTATCATTCAAACTAAGTAGGCAAATGATATATTGAAAATATTCAGGATGAAGAATTGTAAGCCAACTGTAACTCCAATTGAAATTGGAACACAACTTAGTAAGGAGGATGAAGGGTCAAAAGTTGATCCAATGTTGTATAAGAGACTTGTGGGAAGTCTCATGTATTTGATTGCAATAAGGCCTGAAGTAAGTTTGATTTCGAGATTTATGGAGTCTCTGAAGAGCACACATTGGCAAGCTCGAAAGAGGATCCCGAGATATATTGCTGGAACAATAAATTATGGTATCCAATATACATCAAAGTCAAATTTTAAGTTGATTGGATATACTGACAGTGATTTTCCAGGTTCTATAGATGATAGGAAGATCACATCGGGATATGCGTTCAGTCTTGGATCGGTAGCAATAACATGGGATTCAAAGAAGCAACCCATAATGGGTTTATCCTCTGGTGAGGCAAAGTATATTGCAGTAATAACAACTGCATGTCAAAATCTGTGGATGAGAATAACTCTTTCTGAGTTGCAGCATGAATAAGAAGAACCAACTCAAATTTTGTGTGACAATAAATCAACCATTGCACTATCTAGAAATCATGTCTTCCATAAAAGGAGTAATCATATCGATACAAGGTATCATTTTATTTGAGAATTGATAAACATGAATGAATTCAATATGGAATTTTGCAGATCATACGATCAATTTGCAGACTTATTTACAAAACCTTTGGGAAAAGAATTGTTGAATTTCATAGAGAAAACATTGTGGTTTGTATGATGTAAACATTTTTAGTATAGAAACAATCTAATGTTGCAGAGTTTTGGTTTCTAGGTGAAGTAATTAAGGGAGAGAATGTTGTAAGCAGTTAATCACTTTACCACCACAAAGATTGAAAGGGAAACATTGCCTAGATTTATTTTATTTTATTTTTTTAAAGTCATCATCAAATCCAAAATTTAATGAAGACATCAACCGACTCATATTTTTTTGACTATTCAAATATTTGAAGAGGCGTCCACTGCCAAACCGATTTAAACATCAAAGATTGAAGGGACATTCACAAGATCTATTGCAGCCTATCGAATTTCAAGAGGCAGACTATTTATAATAAGTCTGCTAAGCCAAAATTATGAAGGGTTAATTTTTGTTTTAGTTAGAGTGAAAGGTCAATTTGAATTTAATGACAGATTATCATGATGCACTATAAATATCCATCCATGTAACCTTGATTTCAACAGAGTGGAATACGAATTAGTAGTTGAAGTTGTAAAACAAAGGTTTTTACTCTGTATGTTTTATACTCAATTTTTATTTATGAGTTTGTAATCTCTTATTTAATTTGAAGTGATTTTGCATTAGCACATGATAAATTATTTGTGTGCAGATGTGTTAAATCAGTTCAACTATTGAAACAGAGTATTAGTCAAAGTTTATGAATGCATGGGTCATCAAAGCAATGTTGAAATTACTTGATGTTACTCATTTCCTGTAGAATACAGTTTGCTGTTACTCCATGCCTCTAGCTTGCAGTTTGATGTTACTCCTACAAAATTGTTATTTTATTATTGAAACCAGTCGTGTAGGTGACAATTTTGAATTTTATTGATTGGTAAGTGTTTTTGTGACTGAGAGCAACACTCCCCTTCCTTTCCACATATGGGTCACATCTATATTCCAGTCATCAACTGGTTCCTAATGATAATGCGTGTCTTAGTATGTGCTTGTTTTAGGAGCACCACCGAGATATAAAATTCATATGGTGAGTAATGGAGAGATGGAACTGTTTAATCTACTAAAATTTTTGTTTATTTGTTTGTGTAGTTTACATAAAGGAGGTTTGGATGCTTGTTAGCAGACAAAGTTTGTGAATTGTTGGTTAAAAATTTAGTGTCATGAATTAATTACTCACACACAACGTAGGTATTAACATCAATGTATACATTCACTTCTTATCTAGAGCCTTAATCCTCAGATAACTTGGATTATCAATTTTCTTTTTGATTGCAGGCATTGTAGAGGTAGGGGTGATGATGGTGACTGCAACCTAGTTACTCTTGTCATGGTTCCTATATGGAAGAAAAACATACTCCTTGCAATTGGATTTCCTATTCTATTTGGATCAATTGAAAGTGGGGTAGATTCCACTGGCTTCATTCTTGTGATGTACATTTGGAACTATGGAAGTTTTTTGAAGTATCAAAGTGAGGTGAGGAAAAATATTCTAATGGATTTGATTATAGATATAGGATCCAATCTTGGGACAATACGAGTCCCTAGAATTGGGTTGGTTTATAGTTAACTTGTTCATGGAGTACCTGCAGTTTTTGGGTAGTTTTTAACAAGCCTTCAAGCAATACATTCGACCATTGTATTTGTTTGTATAAAGTATCTACCAGTTCCTGTTATGCCACAAAATGAGCATTTTCTCTTTAGGAGAATTTTTCCAAGGGAACATAACATGTTTTAGTGTGTGGATATATATGGGTACAAAGATATTCATAAACAACATTATGAGGCTTTTGAACAATTATGTATTGAGAGCTTCAGAAGTTTCTTCGAAAGGAGGCTTTAGAACTAGCCCTTGTGAATGAGAGTATTAATCTAGACTCATAGGATGAATCAATCGATTCTAAAGGACTCCCTTAGGACACCTTTGATGGCATACTGGAGACACAGACAATACAGTGTCCCATCAAGTGTCACGTCCCCATCTTGACCCTATTGCATTAAAATTGTAAATGATTTAATATTATTATAAAATCATGGTGAGGAGCTCAAGGCCAAGGCATCACCATCGATTTATTGATGCATATTGTTTACGTGCTAGCCATGCACAATGGAATTGCGAATATCATGTAAATATGCATTTTAATAAAATACCCACAACTAGCTATGCAATGCAACAAGAGATGGGGGCATGATTTTACAAGGAGTTGGGAGGGAAATATTCAAACCCTTGGAGCCAATCAAGTCAAGCCAAATGTCAATGAGAGAACCCATAAAACCCTCAACTACCCATGTTGACTTTTGTACCCAATCATTCATTTCTCTTAAGAGTTGGTTGATGTAGTTAATGCATTGGGGAATGGGAGGTATGGCTGTCCAAATTTGAGTATGGGAAAGCCACCCTGCATGGAAAAATGTGTTTTTTTCTTTGGGTAAGAAAAGAGCTATGAATTGCTCCCCAAGCCACTACCCATCAACCAGTTTTTCCAATGAAGTTGGTATTTCATATGCATGGTTAAACCTAAGTTAAGTCATGTTTTTCACTTAGGGAATATATATTATGGTATATCCTTGACGAGAGGATGGTGACTTTGAATGTCTATTCCCAGTAGCTCAATTGCAATGAACAATTACAACCTCAATGCATAGTATCCTTATTATGATGCCTTGAATAAGGATTCTATCTTTTAAGGATTATTCAACATTTCTTTCCCTCACAAAAGACTTGCTGTAAGAGACAAATGTTATTTTGCTGTTGAACTACAAGATTCAAAAGTAAAACTAGAATAGGGATTTTAACGGGATTGGGATATACAAAAAGATTATCTATTGCAATTTCATTGGGTTTCTACCTTCAAATTATGTCCATAATGATTATCATTTGAATATTTATAATAAATCCTTTTTGAGTATATTGTTGGGCCTGGCCCAAGTAAGCCAATTTTGGATAGGACAGTTTTGGGAGCTGCAAGGAGATAGCACAACGCAGCGTCAGAAAGCTAGGAGACTCAGTGCTATGAATTTACAGTGCTATAGAATACCAGCGTTGCGGAGATAGAACACCGCGAAGAGGTTGCTCCACGAAGATATAATGCTGCAAAGTGCCAGCTCCGAGAAGTTACAACATGGCAGAAGTTTTGGATGGAAAATGGTATAAATTCCGGTGAGACCAGTCGACAATCTATTTTGGTTAAGATACTCCATGATTCCCAGCAGGCGGGAAAGGAGTGGTGAAGAGGGAAAGCGACCGGTCACACAGGAAAAGGAAACACTATGTGAACCGTCCGCATGAAGCCATTAGAGAAGAAACGATGGGGTGAAAGAAACCCATTGACATGTGCTCGATAGGGGGCCTGGAAGTGACATGACCACGTGCAGAAGGATGGCGATGACGACGAGTCACTATCAAAGACTAACAGTCCTAGTTAGTGAGGTAACCACACCCGTTTTATGGAACCTTAGGGTTTTGAGCCCATCATGAATGTAAAGACGTGACCTAAGGGAATGATCTATATATGGGCATATTTTGTAAGGGAAAGGGTTAATCTCTAATCTTCTTTTGGTTAATGTTGAATATTGATCTCTGTTGAGAGAGAAAATCATTGTAAAGAGGCTCTGCAGCTGTGTGCGCAGATACCTACTGAAGCGAGAAGAGAGTCCGCAGCCTAGTGCGCAGACTGGAACTATTGAACCCTTCCCATTGATAATATAATCAATAGTTCCCGTGGATGTAGCTCCCATCCTGGGGGTGAAGCATGTTAAATCATTGTGTTATGCGATTGATTATGTGTTTGCATCTGTATATTTGCTTTGATGAATGGTTAAATTCCTGTTTATGAGTAAATGTATCTTTGCTTTCATATCTACGAGTGAATGATAGGAATAAATGTGCTAAGTGTTGAATGCATATGAATGAATGTTGGATGCAAGTATTTCTAAGCAATATTAATGCATGAGTATTGGGTAAACACTTAAGCTAGCGAAGTCTGTATAGTGCGATTCCTCGAAGCGCAGCACCGGAAGTGCGTAGTCATTGCAGTTCATCGTATTGTCTAAGTGAATCTGAGTCAGTAAAATGGATCCTATAGGCCAAAGAATGCTGATGCTCACAAGGTGGAAGATTACGTTGTAACAGATGCCCCCTAATGTGTGAGGTCAGATACTGATGCTATGATGGCCGAAGTACATTATAAAACTCAGAAGTGGAGTGATGGAGACACAAGTGGAAAGAGCAGCTCACTCGTCATAATACAATAGTATCCTTGAATACATGTCGGTAGTACAACAATCTGATACAATGGCCATGAATAGGCAGTACATAGTGAATACATGTCATAAGTGATCATAGCCATGATCCCTCTACAGTAAGATAGGGTCTCCTGATGAAAAGGAAACAACTGGTGCAAACTGGAGGTACAAACTGCTGATATCTGAGAGGTGATATCTCAGATGTAAATTCAAAGTCATAAGTAGCATACTGAATGCCACTATCACCTGGGGTATTCTACACAAGTCTTCGACGGTGCAAGTCCCATCAAGTGAATAAAGGAATTGGGGTCAAACCTAATGTGACATCGTCTGATTACCAATCGATGATGTAAACTATTAACAGACATGAGATAACCCACCAATAATGAAAATGGGCATCAAGGCACATAGCACAATCATCGGAGTGTGAATAAATGAGTTGAAGTCAAACACTAAGATGAATCCATTGATCAGGGGACATTGATGTATTCCCAAAACTGTCGATGGAGAGAGAACATGCCACTAATGAATGCAAGCCTCAAGGTACTCAATCGAACTCTCAGCCTCAAGTCCTGGAATAAATGGGTTGAAGTTGACAGAACGAGACTTGCTGGAAGGAGGGCATTAAGGCATCCCTCATCAACCGACATGAGGTACCAGCTACGCTGAAAGATTTGGAAGAACTCAAGTGAAACAGATTGACTCAATAAGGATGGCTGACATGCAAGAGTCAAGAGATCTGAGGAGTGGTTGACACTGGTTTCAGGACTTCCTTTGAACAAGAGCATGAGCAGATGGATAAACTCAGGCAACATAGACTTGACATAAACTATGCAATGCAGGAGGAATTACAAAGGGCTCCATAATGACTGGAATCTTAACCAATCGGTGGAGAAAACTTAGAAACAAGTACATCTTCTAAGGTCCAACTATAGTCCTGACTCATAATGTATGGAGTGTATTGAATGCTCTGTTCAAAGGCGACACAACAACTGCCAACAAGAAGTAGTAACCATAATCCCATCTGGCTTTTTGGAATATTCAATTTTTTTGGTCTTTTTCATATTTGGGAAAAGCTTGAAAAAGAATAAAATTGCTTATAGTACACAAGTGAGGGAACGAGTGTCAAATAATGAGCAGACTAGTTCCAAGCAGTGGAACATAACTATGATCAATGCAAGGAAGTGCATGCAGGATGTGGACACTCGGGGGGGTGTTCCCTCAGGGTCAAAAAGTGATCAAATTGTGAAGGGAAAATATAAGCTCTACAGGGCTCAATAGGGAAATGTGCTCAGGCACCAGGCTAACAACTGAGTAAGCGGGAGCCGACACAAGGCTCAAGCGGCAAGCAAGATGATGCAATGCAATCACAACATGATATAACTGAGGGGAGTCCTTAAGGGAGATGGCCAACATAAGAAAAAGTAGAGTATGAGTCTTTATCGCAACATCATGGCGTAACTACAAAGGACTCCCAATCCTAAGGACAAACAATGGAATGGGAACCAGAATGCACAAAGGGGTTCTAACTAGGGTACCCATGTTCGGAAAATCCCTACCGCCACATAACGACACTTCTATAGCAGTGTGAAGGTTCCGTGTTAGTTAAGAAGTGGGGTCACACCTAGGGTTTATGAAAGTGGTCAAAAGGTCAAATGCATAATGCATGTGAAAATGGCATCTAACTTATATGCCAGGTGTGAAACGTACCTGCCGTAGGTGTTAAGTGGTCCAGAACAGCTTTCACTGAAGAAATATGATTAAAAAATACTACTCCAAGACAGTATATTAGTCCATAATGGCACCAAACAGTAAAAACTATAGACAAGTGGGTCTTGAAAATTATAAATAGTAATAAAAAATTACAATTTACAATTCATTTTTACTATTCACCCATTTGGAGTTTTGTGGTTAGTTTTCACCTGAAAGTTTAGTTGCCGATTCTGGGAGCTACGAGCGATCGTTCATCGAACCATCCGGAGCAGGTTGGTAGTCTCATCCATACCTTTCATTTCAATGCTTTCATTTTGATTTTCAGTGGTGGGATTTTTTGTTTGGCCAAGCCCTAAATGGATTCGGCGCTACCATCAGGCTGTAGCTATGCAGGTCGCGGGTAGGGAAAGATACTCGCAGTCAATGCACATACTGACCGTGGGTACCCACACCTGTATACAAGTTAGCCCACGAGTACGACTGTGAATTTGGAAATGCAAAAGAATTTGACTAAAATCCTTGTTTGTCTGCACTCCAGGATGGTTCTAGAGTGGAGGGAGAGGGAGCATGACCAAGTTGATGAGGCCATGCACAACGATGTGCAAGCATGGCAGGCATTGCAAGCATGTGGGTTGTACAAATTCTGGAGTATAGGGGGTTTGAGGGCCCAAAACCTCTTACTCCGGCGCTTGATCGATTATTGGGATGTTGATGCACAAAACTTCAATCTCAATGGGAAATCCTCACGTTGGAAGTCGATGACATCTACTTCATTACCAATTTGTCTCGTTGAGGTGAGGAGGCTAGTCTTCAGTCTCATACTATGGGTGGTGGGATCACCATCTAGGATTACATAGTGCGGTATTGCCCCGCAAACACATGCACGGTGGGAAATCAGGTTCCCATCAATGCCATCGTAGATCTGAGCATGAAGATCATTATGGCTACCTTAGTGTGGATCACAAGATCCAAAGCTCTGCACTAGGCGTCAAGGCCAGTGATGTTTTATGCATCACAATGCATGCAACCTATAGTATTTGATTGGTGTACCACACTGCTGGGTCTATGAAGACCCAACTGACAGAATGCAAAGAAGGGAAGGCCAAAAAATTCGGGTATGGGAGTATCCTATACAGCTTCTTCTTTTGAGAGGGTTCCAGGGCTTATTCCGAGGGTGGATGTCCCTCCTCATAGTCTCGGGGATCCAACCTTGACCCGGTGGGCTGAGGTCTTGACACAACAGGGTGGTGGCTGTCTGGCATCACCATATATCGAGGAGTTCTTCCGCTAGTGGGTCCGACAGGTCATTGCCATAGAGGACTACCCCTATGCAGGGATAGACTTCCACCAGGATAGGGACATGCCACTTCCACCAGACGTAGCGTTCAGAGACATTGGTGAGTACTTTTTTTAGGTTTTTGTGTATTAAATTTTTATGAATTTTTTATTATAGATGTAAATGCAAAAATATTTTTGGTGGTAGTATCATAGGCTAATGGTTGACTGTTTGCTTGCAGAAAAAGGCCCAGTGAGACCTGATGGCTTCCCAAGACATGGTCGTCGGGGTAGAGGTGAGGAGGCAGGTGATGCTGCAGCAGGATGCACTCTACAGACCTTGCGGTGCAACCTCACACGGATGGTTGCTAGGGTTCCATAGATAGATGTGGTGAGACTACCTAAGGCCATGCAGGGCCAAGTAGTGGGGGTTCCGGGTGACTGGGTGCAGCTACTGCAGCGGGTAACCAATGCAGTTCAGTATTTCTATGAGACACATCCTGTCGGGGTGGAAGCTAGGCCTCCTTGTAGGGAGTAGATATCTCAGGATCTCATTTTTTGTATCGATCTGTATATTTTTTAGGGCTACGGGCTCCAGTTTTGTATGACACTACCATTTTTGGACATATTTATAAAAAACTTTGGTTCTCTGGTTCTACTATATGTGTATGTACAAATATATGAATGTCTTATATTTGTGTGCTTCATGGTGAATGTGACAAATTCCAATCTAATACATAGTTAGTGTATGCATTAGATATATGATTAACACTTCTCGGAACATGTATGTATGTAATTGAAACAAAATATCGTTCCAAGAGTCTTACCCTTAGGAATTTCCATAGTAGTGTAGGATCTCGCACCCGGTACTACCCATTTAGCTGAGACACAACTAGTTGTGAATCCAGGCGGACTTCTAAAGACTGGACGCCATGGGAAATGGTATCCCGAATTAGCTCAATGATGGCACTATACTCAGCCACATTGTTAGGTGTAGGACCGAGACAAGCACTTACTGAGGACACAACTAGGTGGTCAGGTGAGAAAATAACCCAGGCAGCAGAAGCAAGCTGCTGGGTATGATGGCTAGCACCATCTGCGAACCCTAAGAACTTAGCAAACTCTGCTGACATCTATCAATCAAATGGAAGCTAATTAGCAGACCCGAAAACCAAAAGAAATCTAAACTATGTACATAAAAAACTATACAATAGTATACAAAAGTATCAGCCTGAACCATAGGTTCAAGCATAATAACGCTTGAGGTAGAGCCCATTTCTAGGCTCCTTCAAGACAGTCCCCTCATAGTCTTCTAATTCATAGGCTCCTTTTTCTAGGACACGCCTCACGATGTAAGGACTGTGCCACATGAGGTTGAACTTGCCTTCCCCCAGGGGTTCTTTAGCTTGGTCATATAAGAGGACCAAGTCACCTTTAGCATACTGCTGGGGACGAACAGACCTATCATACTGAACCTTAATACGACGTTTGTTGGCATCTATAGCCACAACGACATCTCGATGTTGCTCGTCAAGTTGCTCAAGGTGGATTAAACGTTGCTCAAGACTCGTCGTATTAGGGAGGAGATCTATGGCTAGTTTAAGCGAAGGGATCTCGCATTCAATCGGTAAAAGTGACTCCACACCATGAACTAGTTGAAATGGTGAGAACCCAGTGGCAGTCTTGACTGCAGTTCGATATGCCCACAAAGCAGGATATAACATGATGTGTCAATTGGTCTTGCTTTGTTGGATGGTATGTTGGAGAATGGTCTTCAAAGACTTATTGACTACTTCTACTTGACCATTCGCTTGGGGATAATAAGAACATGAGTGTTCTTGACGAAACCCAAGCTTGAGAGACAAATCCTCCATCATCTTGTTCTGAAAGTGACTGCCATGGTCAGTGACAATCTCTTTCGGAATACCGAATCGGGTGATAATTTGATTGAATACGAAGTGGGCTTCTGTAGCACCATCGACTTTAACGGTAAGCATGGCCTCATCCCATTTGGAAAAATAGTCCATGGCCACTATGAGATGGTGATGCCCCCCAGCTGAAGCTGGTTTGCAATCCATGAAATACACCCCCCACTTAGTGAAGGGATCGACGGTGACGACCGGATGAAGGGGCGCTAGATGCGAGCGCATATTCCGAGAAAACACTTGGCAAGGGTGACATCTCTTCACAGCATTAACACAATCCTTAAAGATGGAAGGCCAAAAATAACCAGCTCACATAATACGTTGGGCTGTAGCAAGCCCGAATAAGTGACCGCCACATGCCCCAGCATGGAAATCATTAAGCACCCGCTCGTCTTCTTCGTGAGTTAAGCAATGACGGAGGATAGAATCCTTTCCTAGGCAATACAAAGTGTCACCGATGATAGTATAATCTTTAGCGTGATGTTTTACACGTCGTTGCTCATCTTGTGAATAGTGCGAAGGAAACTTCAAAGTTTGGAGATATACAATGACATCCCCATACCAAGGGTCCTTGGACGAGATAAGAAATAAGTGCTCATCCTCAAAGGAATCTTCATGAATGACATCCTCATCAAGTCTCAGAAGGTCTGACATAAGCTCAGCAAACACCAACGATTTCACCAACTTTGCCGAAGCAAAATCGAGATCAAATTCCTGAAGGATAACAATCCATTTATTATAGTTCCCCCGATAATGCATCATGATAGCACGAACTGAAATGGATTGATATGTGCGACAACTCTGGTTGTTCTAAGCAAAATGAAATGTCGTAACCGCTGGACTAAATGAACAGTCGCAAGACCCAGCTTTTCCACATGAGTATATCTTAGCTCAACGTCTACTAGATTTCGACTAAGGTAATAGATGACATGCTTGACAAGTGCATCATCAACTTGAAACAAGACCATGCTAATCGTCTCTTGAGACGCAACCACATAAAGGATAAAATCTCATGCGTAGTCTAGTGGACTAACCACGGGGGCCGATACCAAAGCTTTCTTAAGGGCGTCAAAAGACTATTGGGCTCACTCATCCCAGATAAAAGGTGTGTCCTTCTTCAATAAATGCGTGAAACCTTTGTTAAGATTAGCATAATTGACTACGAAACGGTGTAGAAAAGTGGCTCTCCCTTGGAGGCTCTGAAGTTGTAACAAATTGCACAGAGGAGGCAACTGAAGTATTGCCTTAACTTTTAGAGGATCGACTCTAATACCCTCTTTCGAAACTATGAAGCCTAGAAGGCGACTCGTCCTTACGGTAAATATGCATTTGTTAGGATTCAATCGAATATTGTATCGTATACATCGTTTGAGAATCATGTAGAGGTGCTTGGGGTGGTCCACTCTTTTGCGAGAATGGCCGGCAAGATCATCCAAGAAAACCTCCATAATCGTCTTAAGATCGTGAAAGGCGTAGGTCATGGCACGATGAAATGTAGCTCCGACATTTTTAAGGCCGAAGGGCATTTTACGATATGAAAACGTTCCCCAAGGACAAATAAAAGATGTCTTATGTTGATCCTTGGGTTTGATTTGAATCTGGTTATATCCCGAAAATCCGTCCATGAAGGAAAAAATCTCACTTCCGGCGCAAGCATCCAAGATTTGATCTATGAATGGTGTGGGGAAGTTGTATTTTAGACATGCACGGTTCAAATCTCTAAAATCGGTGCATACAAGGATCGTTCCCTGCTTCTTATCCATAGGAACGGGGTTTGACACCCATTTGGTAAGGGGAATGAGGTAGATGAAACCAACTTTGAGCAGTTTCTCCACCTCTGCCTTGTAGCGACTGCTTTTCTACAGTTCACAGCACGTAAGCGTTGTCGAACCGGTTTAGCATTGGGATACGTTCTAATCTCATGTTCAACAATGCGGGGGTCTATTCCTGGTATCTCCTCATATGACCAAGCGAAAGATTCCCGGAGTTCTGTAAACAATTCAGTGTAAATAGCAATCTCCTCAGGAGTGCAATCGTCACCGATGTAGACATTCTCAACTATTCTGGGAGTAGGAGAGATATTGATTGATGTAGTTGGGGAAATGTTAGCCATATTCCCTTCCACAAAAACATCATGCGACTCCAAAAGAGCCACAGGGTGACCAACCATCTCTGCTAGAGTTGTCATAAAATTTTCTCGTTCAGCAAGCTCAAGTTTGGGAAGGAAATAAGAGCGATGGTGCATATCTTCTCAAGGTCTCTCACTACCACACATGGCCTCCATAATAACTTCATCAGAAGGAAAAGTATCATCGAGGCAATCATGGGAACAAGACAAGTTGGATTCCCAAACCTACAATGTAATGGGATCTTCCTCGAATGTCTGGGAAGAAGAGAGATTTGGCTCTGCAGCGGCTTGTTGAATATGCTGGTAAGCAAGCTCAACTATAGACAGTGGCATAGACATCCCGATATGCGAAATGTTTCCAGACATGGAACTCGTGGATGGTAAAGTCCAATGATCATCGAAATAGGAACTCTGGAATGACATATTATGCGAAGGAGGAGACACATTGTTGGTAATGGTTCCAATAAAATTCACAGGTGCAGAAAAATCATAAGTTCCCATCAATGAAGGGTACATGCCAACACCCATGTTCCCAGTTGCCAGCTAAGAATGAGTAACCTACAGGACTATGGATCCCGTGGATGTTGTGGAAGAGGAGTTAACATAATCCAGCTGATCGATGGTCACAATCTTTCCTTCGTGAGGAAAGCAGATAACTTTGAATACAGTGGACGTGATAGATTTCATGGCATACATCCAATTCTGACCCAGTAAAATGCTGTAGTCGATGGGCGCATCAACCACATTGACTTCAATAGGTACAGAATTACCTCCCAAGGAGACAACAAGGGAAGGGATAATTCCATGTAGCTTAAATGAATGATCGTCGAATGCAGTGAGCGTGGTTCTAGACGCAAGTATGGGAGGAGAGCCAAGAGCTTTCCAACAAGCTAACGACATTACTGATGCATAGGCACCTTTGTCAACCATAGTACGTTTGAAAAAAATCTGAAAGCACACCACCTGGATTTGAAAAGCCACGTGGTAGGGTAAGCGAGGTTGGACATCAGTAGTATCAAACTTGATAAGAGTGGGACTTCCCCCATCCTGAACTCCTAACACACTCAAAAGAGCATGCTTCTGAGAAGGACAAGCTTGCAAAACTTCAAGAGCCGACATGGCACACGGAGTTTGGCCCAAATATTATACGATGGAGTAGTTGTGGGCGGCTCGAGCATTAGGATCATGCATAGAGTGCTTAAGAACACCTTTCGGTATCCGAAACATAATAGAGGGATTCTCGATATGTAAGGAATTGTCAGGAGGAGGGGGGGGCTCACTCCCCAAATTGGGTTGTGGTGCATCATAATCGCGTTGACGAGTGGAAACACTAACCTTTGACTGAACCATGTTCACACATCCATAACCACTAGTATTGGAAGCAGACATTGTCGTCTCAGTAGGTCCATAACCAGTGGTGGGAGCATGCGAAGCCATGTTTTGGTGATGAGGTAGGGGATCCTTCAACACAGCTAGGCTCTGTGCCAAGAGCTTCGATGCTTCTTCAATACGAGGACATAAGTGAGTAAGATGGTCTTCCCCATAGAGCTTGCAAGGAAAATTCACCTTACGCCTAGGTTTACGGTCCTCACCAGCATTTCCGTCTTCCTGAGGAGGGTAGGGATTATCCTTACGGGGGGTATTGCGATTGCTATTGTTATTCGCATTGTTTCCACCCTTAGGATTATTTCTCCCATTTTTCTTACCACCAGGTTGCTGGTTACCTGATTGGTTCGTCGTTTGCACACTATGTACATCGGACGATGGGGTGGAAGTGGACAAGGTGTGAATCTGTCCAGGAGTAGACTGGTTTAGCGACAAATTTTGCATTTAATTAGCTATCAAATATATGGGGTGAGTGCTTGTAGATCCAACGATGCCGTTGACATGCGGTCCAAGAACTGACGTGGGATCATGATGTGTGCGCAATGCGTGAGGAATGATGTCATACAAAATGCCAGACTAAGAGTATAATAAGTCTAACTGCTAGACTTTCAAGACAGCTTATTCCTCAGTCACAATGCCGGACATCAAAACATCCTTAGAAATGTATGGGAGTAGAGACTTGAGGAACCATTCCAACAGGAACTATGGAGTAATGTTGGCTTTCACTAACCTCTTCCACCGACGCCGCTCTTGAACGTGGTCAGAAATATGCGTGGCCTTGTTTTGACGGAAGGTAGATAAAAGTTCAGTGCCAGTATCATAGCGAACTGGCAACTATAAATGATCTAAGAAAACCAAAGCGATCTCGTTAAAACCCCTATAGGTGTTTCCAGGAAACTCAATGTACCACTTCGCGGCTTCCCCGTGAGGGTACATTGAAATAGTTGCAATCTAATGGAATCATGATTCAATGAGTTGGAGGAGCACCAAAGGTGAAATGTCGTGACATGATCTCCCGGGTCCTCACCACCTTTCCCCTCAAACTTAGGAATGTCCAATGAGAGCTTGGTAGGGACCAGGGGCCAAGTAGGATTGTGACACACAGGATCATTCACAAGTTTCGAAAGATCTGGAAGATTCAAGCATGCAAGGAACGGGAGCTGAGGCTGGAAAGCTTGATTATATGCCCCTATAAAAGGTTGGTTAAATGGAACTGAATTATAAGATGGACCAAAAGCTTGACCATGGGGATTAAACTGTTGATAATAAGGACCTGACGGACCATAATCCTACCCATGGCCATAGGATTGACAACCTCCTCCTACCTGACCCATTTCAGAGTAAGCAGGCATGTTCATGTTTTGGGCACCATATTGGGGTGGTGGGTTATACTGGTGGCTAGCACCAATTGTTTTGTAGTAAGGGTTGCCACCATGAGTATGGGGCATATATGTACTATTCATAGCGAGAATTGTGTTGTAATGACCATAATGGTATGGTATATTCCCACCCTCAGCATTAGGATTAGCTTGAGCAGTCGTGTGGTGACCAGAAGCATGGGAAGTATTCCAAACCACAACATTGGTGTGACTAGTACCAGGGATGGTGGCGTGATGTCCACGTGGATAGGAGATATTCCCACCTCCTACATTAGCATTACTAGTGGCAGCAGTGGACACAAAAGTATGCAGTATATGTCCATCCCCGTGGTTGGGAGGAGCATTAACATCCGTAAAAGCAGTCCTGGGTTGATGAGTAGTAGCATGTGTATTAGGTGGTGGATGGCGAGTCGTGTTTCGAAGAACGTTCCTATTAGGTTGGGAAATTCTAGGAGGTGGTCTTCTTTCAACATTAGCATTGTTAGGAGGAACGTGACTAGTCCCCATACTATGTGTGTGAGTAGACAACGTAGTGCCCCCAGCGAGGGTAGTGCCCCTAGTGGGTATAGTATGGCTAACACCATGACTAGTGCCAGCTTGACTACCAAACATAGTGGAAGGTTCGACAGTACTATAACTAGGCATACCAAAAGAGAGTGCTATTGGGTTGATCATAGGACTAGTTTCTTCATGTAACTCTGGCATCCCGTATCTATAACTGCGTGGAAATGAAGGAATGAACGTGTCTTCCTGTTCTTCATCCCCAGGTAAGGTTGGAATCCCGTAAAGATAATTATCCGGATTCGAAGGATCGAATGGATCTCGTTCAAGTGGATTAGTCCAAATAGAACTAGGTTGAGTCTCAGGTGGATCACCTCCCCACTCCTCACGAGGAGTATGAAGATCGGAAGTGTGGTCAACTGTACCCGATGGAGTCAAAGGTTTTTCCTCAGTATTGGAATGTGTATTAGTCATGACGTCTTGGAAGTATGTCTTGTAAGAATCCAAAGACTTAGAGGGAGCCCTCCAGCGTCCTCTAGCAACATGGCGTGAAAACTTGGCCGGCTTTAAACCAGCCAACCGACGGGATCGGTGGAGAGTGGGGCTCCGTGCCACGATATCTCCGGGGAGAATATATAATCAAAACGTCCCCTAAAGGCCAACTATCGATAAAAAAAACAGTAAATCAAAAGCACACACCTAGAGAAACTACAACCAAGAGCAGACAAACAGAGTGGCTAAATGAGGTCCCAACACTAGAGTCGGTATGTCTCTCCTAGGAGAGGCTTGATACTCCCAAACTATTGCTGGAGGTAATAGAATCACTTATAGAGACACCTAGGCTTCACTGCATGCAAAGGGCTGGAACCCTCGGCAACAAACAATTGTGCTGTCCAATCCCTATCTGACTCAGGACACGAACAGTATAACCACTGCTAGTACCCTGTGTGATACCTAGGTAAGGCAACTATGGTCACCGTAATATAACCAATGCTCAGGGGGACAGTTTCAGGTGGGATCCGTCGTATGGGTAGGGTAGCTGAGCCCAAAACTCAATGAGGGTCAAATCCCCCAAGAGTCCCCAGATACGAACAAATCCTAGAAATATCTCCCATGTTCAGTCAGTATTAGAGGGATATCCCTTCAACCAACCTCCCATGACCTCGTTCTTAAGTCTGGCTTGAGTAGAGCTTCCTGAGAACATCGATCTATACCATGGATTCCTCCAATCCCTGGTCAGACACCTAATGTTTCGTCTAGTAGTCTTGGATTGTTAACTCACAATGATCTATTCCAAGACTCTAAACCTATGCTAGTTGATGTACCCTATAAAGAAAATCGGTCTAATCAATTTTAAGATTAAGCATTAATTTTAATGGCTGTGATTACTCAAGGGATATGATCGTGAAACTAGTGATGTGTAAGACTCAATGGTATGCAAAATCGTCAAATCCTAGACTCATCTATCCAATGGAAACAATGGCTCTAATATGCATAGTCAAACCAACGATTCTGAAATAAATATGCAATCATTTTATATTTCTTTCAATGCACAATCAGAATCTAAATGAAGGCAGAAAGCACTCACTGCAAGATGCAATACATAAAAGCAAAATTGTTTTTGTATTTTCTCTTATAAATGAAAGGAAAATACAAAAAACTATGTGTATTTTTTTTTGTATTTTTCAATATATGGAAATGAAAAATGCAAGCAAAATCCTACTATCTAGTCACTGATATGCCAAGGAGATCACTAAGACAACCAAGCAGATACCAAACAGTAAGACTCAGCCAAAGGAATGAGCTCAAAAGGAAAAAACCAACAAGGCTTAAATCCAAAGGTGGGTAAAAAACCAACAAGGCTCAACCAAGAGAAACGAAGAGTTCTGGTCACAACCAAGTCATGGAATAGTCAAGAAACAGGCCAACAAAGACTCGAGATCAACCAAAACCAAACCAGCAAAAACCAAAGGTCGTAAACCAACAAAAGTCGGAGTTGTACGCTACTGTCGAAGGAATACCTGTGGGTACCCGCGAGCAGTAGAGTAAACAGAGGCAGGTATACATGGGCAGAGCTAAGCTAGCACGTGGGTGAGGAAAGGAAAATTGGAAAATAGAGAATCTAATGGCTCAGAAAAAGAAAGTTTTCTATAGTGTATCTCAACAGCAGATAAGTGACACAGAGCTTTGAAAAACAGCAACTCTAATTATGGACTAATGCTCAAAAAATCCCCAAGATGGATGTTCTCCCCAGTGGAGTCGTCATTTTTGTGTTGGAGAAAACTCACTATGGCTTGGGGTATACCACAACAGACAGATGACTACCAGAAATCAACTCAATTCTTAGAACTATGCTATATAAATGACAATGTTAAGATAATGAAGAAGATAACCAACCTCGATCCAAACGTTTGACGTAGATCCTCATTGGAGCTTTTCCGATCCGTGCACTTGAATCTGCAAATTAGTCTTGACAACCAATATACAACAAGTATATATAATATATAAACGGAATTAACATCATCAATGGAAATGGTTCATGATATAACAAGTAAATGCAACCCAATGTAAGACAAACAACATTTACAACATTAATGGACAAGAATATGAGTATTTCTATTAATAAACAAGAAGAAGTACAAGTGATACGACCTCTTGCCGGCAACCAATCTGAACCAAGATATGAATCAATCCACTTGTGCCTCCACCACTTCAATCCTCCATGAATGGAAAATTCAAACTAGATAGGAGTTTGGAAGGTGAACATAAAGGGTTCACAACTACAAGGATCCATGAGTGTAGACTCAAGATAGGGAAAAAATCCACTAGAGTTCTCTTGCTCTTCTTTCTCCTCCCATCCATAAGCCATATGTGCTCAATATATAGTCCTCTCAAAGGTAAGTGAAAGGACACATCGAGACGTTACTTGGGAAGATGGAGAGCCAAAGGTCACCCAATGACCGCTTTTTGGGACTAAAAAGTAATAAACTAGTGATTTTTACCATTTTACTTAATACCCGCATGCTATAGTGATGTAACTCGCGAGTACGCTTGCTATAATGATGCAACAAGCGGGTCAGAGGAAAAATGAGGAAAAATATGTCTGAAGGATATAAAGTGAATCTGAGTCAGTGAAATGGATCCTACAGGCCAAAGAATGTTGATGCTCACAAGGTGGAAGATTACGTTGTAACACTAAGTAAAGTATATTGAAGCTGTGAAATGTCTAAGAGGAAGCATAGTCCTCAGTTGCGCTATCCTGTTGTTGAGCAGTCTTTCCATGTCGTGTAGTCCTTGGATGCGCGATAGCATAAGCATTAACTGCGAAGTAAGTGAAATTTGTGCTATCCACCATTCTGTTAAAAAGCGCATCACCCAGTTGTGGAAACCTGATTCCACAACACCCCCATAACTTTGCATCGGGTGAGACCTCATTTTGTTCACAGACTGTTGCCGAAAGGGCCGATGAAAAGGGGTTTGTTGGTTCCCTGAACCGCACAAAACCTGGGTCTACCTCTCTGAACTTCAAGAACATATAAAGAGCCAACAAATGGTGTCATTGCTGCGCTTGAACTAGTGATGAGCACCGAAAATTGGAATCCTGAGAAAACAAAATATGGAACTGGGTGGACAAGACAGAAAGAGATTTTTCTAGAAAGGAGAATAGACATCCGCATCTATCTGACGTAGAATGGTTAAACAAATACTTGTGGGTGGATATCCATGAAATTTTCTTTGCAACCTTTGGAAGCAAGTTGCATGAGTGGTTATTAAGACTCACAGAGCGAAAGGACTATTTCCAAGAAGGAGCACCTACTGAGTGGAACCCAAAGCTTATTTAGAGGCTTAAAACAATAGATAGTCCACTCTCATGAGGAGTTGAATTTTGGGTTGACAATATTCTCGAAGGCTTCGTGATAGAGTTTGTTGTGGACACGTTGAAGTCTTACAGTGTAGCAGAAGCATAGTTCTTCAAAGGTTTCAAAGGTAAGTACCTCAACAATCTGAGTTTATATATCAAAATGCTTTTTGTTGAAAAAAGAGTTTTAAGAATGTAGTCAGATTAATAGTTGTTTTGAGTCTGTAATGGTCGATAATACTTACAGTGATATAGAAGAAGAAATTCATATCTTAAGAAGTGGTAAAATATATAATGTCAATACAGAAAAGAACCTTAAAGAACATGAACTCCGTGTAGAAACTGAGCTCCAAGTTGAGACTAATAGCCAGGAAACACCTCCCTCAGATACCTATCATCCCATTACACCTTAGAACCCTCCAGTTGTCAATACTATGCCTCCTATTCCACAGAATCCGTCAGGTCAGAATCCTTCAGTTTTTAATATTCCCAATCCTTAGAGTGTCAGTACTAGTAACACCGCAGGAGTGAGTACTCAAAACATTCCGCGTAGTAACATCCCTAACACCACTCGGAACACTGCACCAAACACTGTACCACCTAGAAGGAGAATGACTGACGACATTAAGCTGTCGATATTTAAAGGAATGGGTCTAGAAGACCCTGAGCAACATTGGTTTCTATGTGAAGCCGTGTGGAGCATTAAGCAAGTCCATGATGATGTTGTTAAGCATGCACAGCTCATCACTACATTTAGGGACAGAGCATTAACTTGGTTCATGAAATATTATGTCAGACAGAATAGAACCCTACCGGATATAAAGGGTGCCCTCTTAAGAGAGTTCAAAAAAGCAAAGTCTGAATCACAATGTATAACAGAGCTAAAAGAGATTAAACAGAAAACAATTGAGTTAGTATGGGAATTTGACCAGAAGTTTAAAGCATTATTAGACCAAGTAAGTTTTGACATTGCACCGCAACAACACCAAGAGTGGTTCATAGCTGCGTTGTTGCCACATATCAGATTGCCGCTATGAATCAAAAGGTTGCGTCACAGACAGAAGCATTAGAGATCACGATGAAGCTAGAAGCTTCACCAATAGGAGAAACAAGTCAAGGAATGATCCAGATCCAAAACCAGTTAGCAACCTTAACGTTACAACTCCAGGACATTAAGAAAGGAAAGGAAGTTAGAGAAGAGATCTGGTGTACCAAATGTAGAGCAAAGGGACACTCGAAGGAACACTGTCCAGTTTTCAAAGAATATATTGATAGTGGAGCACCAAATCCATTGAATCGGCAACAAGGACCATGGTGTGAAATCCGTCGATTTAGAGGACATCGACTAGAGGATTTCTATTTGATCCAGAAATATGTGAGAACACCTAAGAATTTGTACTGCAGTTTCTGTAAGTCAGTTGGGCATGATGATTCCAACTGCAGAGCATACGACCTGATGATAGAAAGAAAACATGATTTATATAGAGTTCAAGAAGAAACACTGCAACACCATGATAATGCATAGTATGATCAAGGCACATAAAGAGGTCGTTGTGGATTTCGCGAAAGAGGAAGAAACACCGCACAAGGACAAGGAAGAGGAAGAGGTCAGATGCTTTGTTATAACTGCACTCAGCTTGGCCATGTTTCTAGAGACTGTACAAATGCTACTACTACATGTAGATATTGTAAATCTTTTGACCATGTTATCGAAGCATGCCCAGTGCTACAAGGAAAAATGAAAGAAAGAAGACAAGAACCACAGAACCAAAACATTCAACAGAGAAAAGAGATCCAAATGTCAATGCTATGACGCGAAGTGGTATAGCGACAGGAAGGGATAAAGAACTGGAAGCTTTGACTTCTAGAGAGCACAATACTAACAAGATACCTACTGAAGGGGTCTGGATAAGAAAAGCTACTGGGAAAGCACCTGCTTTCAATCTATAAAGAAACAAGGAAGTCTTCACAGAAGCAAGGGAAACATTCAAAGAACCAGCACTTGTGACACCAAGAATCCCATTGCAAAGTGAAACAATGCATATGAAAGATATGCCAACAACGTATGATCAAATGAGTACCATAGCAGAAACAGGGAATTCTGTTACGCAGTTCCTACGGAGCTGTGTGAAGCTGCTAAAGAGAAAAGATGCTTTGGTGGAAATACAAAATTTGTTGAACCACTATGAATAGCAAAATTGCATGAATCCTGTCTAGAGCGCAGTTCACCACATCAAAAGCCATAAGAGAACGGGTTAAGAAATGAGGCTTAGTGCACAAATTGGAGATTATGATATGGATGAAATCATCCTTGATCTAGGATCTGAAGTAAATGTATTGACTAAGTAGACATGGATACATATGGAGAAACCAAAGTTGTCATGGTCACCCATACAGTTGAGACTAGCAAATCATCAGAATATTATACCCTTTGGAAGGCTAACGAATGTTCTTATGGATATCAATGGAGTAAGCACTTCAATAGACTTTGAGGTTATTGAGATCATAGATGATAGTTGTTTGCTTGGTTTTGCAACCAAGCTTTGTGCAATGGGCACCTATCAACAAGTGATAGCAGTTTCAAATATTGAAAGCAAAAACAATTATAAATATGAATCTAAAACTAAACTAGCATGTGTATCTAACAATAAACTTTGAAAAGATTGAAGAACAAGAACAAGAAATAAAATGAAAAATAACTTTTATATTATGATACCTCAAATGTGTTGAGATATTGTAACTTCAAAGAATATTATAATTGTACTTTATTATTCCGGAGATGTTTTATTCCTCCGTAAAGATCTTATTGTATATCCGGAGATGTTTATTCCTACGTTGGAATGTGGTAACTCGGGTTATTAGACTTCCCTAGTGGAGGTCGGCCCTGTATGTGTTATGTGGGTCAAAGGGTTATTAGACCACCCTAGAGGGGTCGGCCCAGTCAGTAGTAGTGGGGTATTTAACCCATTTGTTAAATACGAGCCTACATGTACTTGTGTAAAATATATGTCAGAGTAGTGTATAAATAGAGGAGGTGTATTCCTCACTTGACACACTCACTCACTTGAGGATAGCGCACTTGTGGAGGAGAGGTCTACTATTGTGGAGGAGGAGATCATGTCTTAGGGTTCCATCTTTGTATATTGCTGGTCATCTATATTGAGGAAGCTTTGCTGGGTTTTCTACCCCATGAGGGTTTCCCAGGATAAATCTCTGTCTCTTGTGTTTATGCTGTGCTTGTTGTTTCTTCAGTGATCCTGTATATGATATTATTGTGAAATGGAATGTAATGCTGCTATTTTCTGTCTTAGCATATTAAATCTTAACATGGTATCAGAGCTAACTTGAAGGAAGGCAATGTATGGCACTTACGACACTTGCTTTACTTACGACATTTTGAATGTTAGGGTTTTACATAGCAAAACCCAATCATCGTGGAACTTTCACTATAAATCCATTTTTGCGAAGGGTCAGGGTCTGAAAAGTTTATAGGTCGAATATAACATCCCCAGGTACCTTGTGTCCAAAGGGAACCCTCATATTCGTTGTACTTTATGAGTTATGATCAGTACAAGTTAGGGTTTCTCCCTCTTCCAGATCTCAGTCAAAATCAGGTGACCTTGGAAAAAAGGTCATAACTTGGGCTAGGAAGCTCCAAATGAAATTTCGTAAAAAGTGACAGGTAGTACACAGACAATACTATCTCACGAAACTTTTTTGAGAGGCCGAAGGTAAACCAGTGACACGTGGAACGTAGTACAAGTTAGCTCTCCTGTTTTATCCCATAAACAGGTCACGTTGTGACACTTGGCATAACTCTCTCTCAGAGAGTCCAATTGAGGTCAGACCTGTCAGGATGGAAAGATAACAGGGCGAGATATCTCAAGAAACGTTTTCAGAGTCTGAAGTTCAAACAATGACACGTGGCATGCCGTACAAGTTCTCTCTCCTGTTTTATCCCATAAACAGGTCACGTTGCGAGACTTGGCATAACTCTCTCTCAGAGAGTCCAATTGAGGTCAGACCTGTCAGGATGGAAAGATAATAGGGAGAGCTATCTCAGGAAAATTTTTCAGAGGCCGAAGTTCAAACAATGACACGTGGCACGCCATACAAGTTCGCTCTCCTGTTTTAACCCATAAACAGGTCACGTTGCGACACTTGGCATAACTCTCTCTCAGAAAATCCAATTGAGGTCAGACCTGTCAGGATGGAAAGATGACAGGTCAGGCTACTGCAAAAAAAAATTTCAGACCCTGTGGAGCAAAATTTTTTGATTTATAGTAGAAACAATCATGTACATATTTCTGTCAAAACAGAATTATTTTTGGAGCACCTTTATTCATGGCTTCCGGAATTTAGGGTTTCAGAGAAAGTTAGAATTTTTGGAATCGGAATCCATGGATGAATGCTACTCAGGAAAATTGAAATTTAGAGACCAAGATTGAATTTTTTTTGTTGGGTAGAAGACTGGGCTTGATCAAACCCTAGCTCGGGATTTTGATCGGAAAGATGGAAAATTAGGGCTTCAGCAAAAGTTGGAATTTTTGAAGTCTGTAACCACGGCTGGAAGCTCCTCAGAAAAATAAGAGTTTAGAGCCTTGGATCGAACCTTTTGATTGGACAGAAGGGTGGGATTCATCAAAACCTAGTTCGGGTTCCTGTCCAGAAGATCCAGAAGTTTCGGAGGCAATTTTGAGGGGTAAAATTTTGGAGATTTCAAAATTGAAGAATGCTAGGTTGATCAGCTCAGCAAGACACATTCTTCCATCCATTCAGAAGTGTGGAAGTCAAAGATTCAATTTTTAGGGTTTCTCTAGCAAACCCTAATCGAGCTCTAGATCAAGTTTTAGGGGGAGTTGAGGCTAAGGCCTTACATAAGAAGACTACAAGAAGTCTCGACATGTATGACTCAAGGAGGTTCAGGTATGTCTTGAAATCTGATTCTTGATTAAGTTCATAATGTGTTTGTCTTCATGTTATTTATTAGTACAATCTTGATTAATGTTAGAATTGTCTTATCACCCTAGTAACAGTATGAATGCATGTGAATGATCGAAGACATTAATTGATTAGGGCTATATGATTGTACTAATGCATTATGGTGTTGTGTGAGGTTGATGTTGTCTGCTAACAAGATACAGTTACATTACAAAAGACAAATCAAGTTCCATGACTATGACATCATGAAGACAAAGACTCATCCATATTCTTTGTTCTACTTACGAGGTATGTATGACTTTGTTATATTATGCTTAACCTATGAGACATGCAGGTTCTAGCTCAGGATCTCTAAATCATTGAAGAGATTGTTTAGGTATGTTGTACATAACTAAGCAGGTATACTAATCCAGGTATGTTTTCCTATGTCATGTTAGAATCTTACCTTGTATTAGGATCCCTTATATAAGTATACTTGGCATGATTAGATATGCTTATTCATAAAGTTAGTAATCAAGGGATTATGCATATTATGTCTTTTATCTTGATTGATGATACGCATGAGTAAAAGAAGTCTTCCCTGAAATCTTGAATACTAATGTTTATTATCTATGATCGTGACTATACATATTCAAGACTATTCAAGATGTTTTGATAATGTTTATAATATACTAATGAATGTATGTTTGTGTATGAGATCATGAGGATGACACTAGTGCACACTTGAGCATGCACAGTGGTACATAATGAATAGAAGTTCAGAAGACATACAGAAGATCAAGCGGGAGGCAACCACACAAACATAAAAGATAAGTATTTGAGTTGTTATTAGAAATAGTAAATGATATTGTTTGTATGCATATTTGTATTCCTAGAATATATCATGCTGAGTGTAAGCATTCATAAAGCATTGAACAGTGTACTACTAATATGCATATGATTGGTAAGTTGGACAAACATTCCATTGTTGCTTGTCTAGAATGAAACCTCTTTGCTGACATGCTGAGAGCTGTGCACACTCTCGATAGTATGTTCTGGTAGAGATGGAAGGCATCTAGATAGACACTGTATGCATACAGGATATGGGAAAGTGTTGTGCCAAAGCATTGGTCAAAATAGTTGCATAACTATGTAAATGATATCTGTATGCATAATAGGTTATCATGTCAATATGATTTGATGATTATGAAGTATTACTAATCATGTACTTAATTTTGATTTGTAGGAAATATTATGATGAATGATGAACACTGAATAAGTGATGGATGTTCAACAAAAGGATTTACAAATCAAACACACTATAGAAGACTTGTGGCTAGAATATTCTCTTAGAAAGAGGAAGAGAATCGTGATAAGATGTTTGCTCCAAGTGGCTAGATAAGACCATTCTCTTAATGGTGTAATTAAAGAAGAAGTGTGAATCAGGTTTTGTATGGATTCCCAGGATCGATAATCAATTGATGAGCTTAATGATCACCATGGGTGATGTGGATCTCAACCTTTGCTACAAGGTTGAATATGGCTTCTATACACATATGACATGGATGCAAGAAGGAACTCACCACAGAGTTGGAATGATGTTGAGGCTCATATCAGTAGACCCATCTAATGAGAGATGGCACAGATAGATGGCTACAGAAATGAAAATGAAAGATCTCAGATTGATGCATTACTTTCTAGGTCTAGAAGTATGGAAAGGCTCAGAAGGAATCTTTCTCAACCAGGGAAAGTATGCTGAGAAATCTTGAGAAGACTTGATGTGTTGGTATGGCCACTCTTGAAGTTGTTAGCAGATGAATCATCAGAGTTAGTGTATATAACTCTGTACAGACAAATTATTGGGTCATTGATGTATCCAACGAATAATAGGTTAGATATATGCTTTGCTGTGTACACCTTGAGTCAGTATCTAGTGGAAACTAGATGTGTTCACCTGATAAGTTGCAAATCATGTGATGCGGTACCTAAAGGATACACCAGACTTTGATCTATGTTATCTTGGAGATCATGAATTCAGATGGCTACACAGATGTTGATTGGGCAGGAAGTGTATTAGACAGGAAGAGCACATCGAGAGGATGTCATTATGGGATCAGCCATGATCTCGTGGATTAGCAGGAAACAATCTAATGTGGCTCTTAGCAAAAGCAGAATATATGGCTGCTTGCTCTACTAATTGTGAAGCGGTATGGCTTCAGAATTGAATTAGAGATGGACCCAACTATGACCCTATGTGACAAACAGAGTTGTACCAAAATGGCAGAGAATCCAGTGTTCCATGATAAGTCAAAGCACATAGAGATCTGACATTTCTATATACAAGATATGGTGCAGAAAAGAATTAAAGTTCGAATTTGTAACAAGTTGACAATACACTAACCAAACCTCTACCGATCCAATGTATTAACCAAACCTCTACCTCAAGTAAAGTTTTTTGAGACAAACTTAAAATAGTTCAGAAGAACCCTCCTCGAAAGGGGGAGCAATGTGATCACTTATGATAAGATTTCCTGCATCGACAGTGAGGTCGATGATATGGATACCTATATTGGTGATGCCGACAGAGAGGTTGGTGGGCATGATAGGATTGCATCATCCTCAAGAGAGCCGTAGACGTATGTCTTCGAGAATGAAGTCCTTGGTGGAAATGATAGGATTGCATCATCCTCAAGAGAGCCGTAGACGTATGTCTTCGAGAATGAAGTCCCTGGTGGACATGATAGGATTGCATCATCCTCAAGAGAGCCGTAGACGTATGTCTTCGAGAATGAAGTCCTTGGTGGACATGATAGGATTGCATCATCCTCAAGAGAGCCGTAGACGTATGTCTTCGAGAATGAAGTCCTTGGTGGACATGATAGGATTGCATCATCCTCAAGAGAGCCGTAGACGTATGTCTTCGAGAATGAAGTCCCTGGTGGACATGATAGGATTGCATCATCCTCAAGAGAGCCGTAGACGTATGTCTTCGAGAATGAAGTCCTTGGTGGACATGATAGGATTGCATCATCCTCAAGAGAGTCGTAGACGTATGTCTTCGAGAATGAAGTCCTTGGTGGACATAATAGGATTGCGTCATCCTCAAGAGAGCCGTAGACAGATGTCTCCGAGAAAGAAGAGGGATTGTATCATCCTTGAACACATGTTCTAAAAGAGAGCCGTAGACATGATGTCTCCGAAAATGAAGTCCTAAATGAACAGGTAGGGGATTGTATCTTCCCCGGAATTAGGTCCCAAAATTGATCGGTAGACTGAGGTCTCCGAGAATTGAAGATAGGACTGCATCGTCCCTGGACCTCGGTTAAAAATGTACGTGATGGGATTGCATCGTCCCTAGACATGAGATTTGTCTTAAATGGATAAGGACTGATCATCCTGGAACTGGATCGGGATTGCATCGTCCCTAGACATGAGATTTGTCTTAAATGGATAAGGACTGATCATCCTGGAACTGGATCGGGATTGCATCATCCCTAGACATGATATTTGTCTTAAATGGATAAGGACTGATCATCCTGGAACTGGATCGGGATTGCATCGTCCCTAGACATGAGATTTTTCTTAAATGGATAAGGACTGATCATCCTGGAACTGGATCGGGATTGCATCGTCCCTAGACATGATATTTGTCTTAAATGGATAAGGACTGATCATCCTGGAACTGGATCGGGATTGCATCGTCCCTAGACATGAGATTTGTCTTAAATGGATAAGGACTGATCATCCTGGAACTGGATCGGGATTGCATCGTCCCTAGACATGAGATTTTTCTTAAATGGATAAGGATTGATCATCCTGGAACTGGATCGGGATTGCATCGTCCCTAGACATGAGATTTGTCTTAAATGGACAAGGACTGATCATCCTGGAACTGGATCGGGATTGCATCGTCCCTAGACATGAGATTTGTCTTAAATTGATACGGACTGATCATCTTGGAACTGGATCGGGATTGCATTGTCCCTAGACATGAGACTTGTCTTAAAGTGATAAGGATTGATCATCCTGGAACTTGATCTGGATTGTATCATCCATGGACCTATGTCCTAAAGAGAGCGGGATTGATCATCCTGTAATATGATCGTGTGTGTTGCAGGATATGCTGCTATGTATTAGTGAGAATACATGCTTTTGATGATAGATGTATTAGTGAGAATACATGCTTTTGATGATGGATGTATTAGTGAGAATACATGCCTTTGATGATAGATGTATTAGTGAGAATACATTCCTTTGATGATAGATGTATTAGTGAGAATACATGCTTTTGATGATATATGTATTAGTAAGAATACATGTTTTGATGATAGATGTATTGGTGTGGATACTAATACAGACGATCCAGATGCTGTAGATCGTGATGATCTGAATGCTGTAGATCGAGATGATCGAGATGTTGTAGATCATGATGATCCTGATGCTGTAGATCGACATGATCCAGATGCTGTAGATCAAGATGATCCACATGCTGTAGATCGTGATGATCAAGATGCTGTAGATCGTGATGAACCAGATGCTGTAGATCGAGATGATGTGACGATGCTGATCGTGTTGATCTAGATGACGATGTTGATCATGTGATGACGATGCTGATGATCGTGTGATGATGATGCCAACGATCGTGAGGATTCAGATATTGATGTTGATGTAGCTGTTTGAGTGCTGCAGAAGATAAAGACTCAGTACTGAAGATGTTGATGTTCCAGTATTGAAGATGCTCCAGTAACTGGTTGAGTTACTGATGATGTTGAGAAAGCTTCCAATGATTTATAGATGTATCATGTATGATGTTGATGACTCCTTGCTCGTGCAGATGTTGTTATAATATCCTTCTCGTTAAGGGGGAGTGTTGAGATATTGTAACTTCAAAGAATATTATAATTGTACTTTATTATTTTGGAGATGTTTTATTCCTCCGTAAAGATCTTATTGTATATCCGGAGATGTTTATTCCTTCGTTGGAATGTGATAACTCGGGTTATTAGACTTCCCTAGTGGAGGTTGGCCCTGTATGTGTTATGTGGGTCAAAGGGTTATTAGACCACCCTAGAGGGGTTGGCCCAGTAAGTAGTAGTGGGGTATTTAACCCATTGGTTAAATACGAGCCTACATGTACTTGTGTAAAATATATGTCAGAGTAGTGTATAAATAGAGGAGGTGTATTCCTCATTTGACACACTCACTCACTTGAGGATAGCGCACTTGTGGAGGAGAGGTCTGCTATTGTGGAGGAGGAGATCATGTCTCAGGGTTTCATCTTTGTATATTGCTGGTCATCTATATTGAGGAAGCTTTGCTGGGTTTTCTACCCCATGAGGGTTTCCCAGGATAAATCTTTGTCTCTTGTGTTTATGCTGTGCTTGTTGTTTCTTCAGTGATCCTGTATATGCTATTATTGTGAAATGGAATGTAATGCTGCTATTTTCTGTCTTAGCATATTAAATCTTAACAAAATGGTGAGGATGTTGTGGTGTTGAGCAGCTCCAAGCTCCAATGGTCTCTTCTCCAAGATTGCTACAATGGTCAAGAACTCATGAGAGATTTTGACAGCATGAGGATAGGATGATGGATGGATCGAAAGTGAGGAGCCCCTACCACCTTTTAATAGTTTTTGGTGGTGGGGAATACCATTATGGTTTTGAGGAAACCAATGGTATTGACCAACATGGTTTAGGTAACTTTTCCCTCCTTTTTCCTTTTTTAAATATTTTAAATATTTTTATTCCCTTTTTAATATTTTTGGGAATTTTGGACCCTTTTTGAGGGTTTTTCATGCTTTTTGAGGAAAAATATTCATTTTGAGGGGAAAAAGGGGTGTATTATGGTATTTTGGTGACCTTTTGGTGGCTTTAGAGGATCAAATGGTGGGAAAGTGGACAAATGGGTCATGTGAATAAGGAAATGAGCTAGTGAGAACTTTTTGGGTGTTAACAGATTGCCCCCTGATGTGTGAGGGCAGGAGCTCATCGTATGGCCGATAGACATCATAGTTCTTTTGTCTTTTTTTGGGGGTTTGGGGAAGAGAAGAGACCGGTTGGAGACAGGATCAACGACCCTTGGAAGCTGCAAAAAAAAAAATATTACATGGCCTCGATATGAATGAGGAATAATCTCTGATAATGGACGAGGTGGGCATACCCATGCTCGTGTCAAGACATATACATAACAATTAGTCCCAAGAAGGGGGATCTAAATAAGACATAAAAATATGCTGGGACATCATAATGGTCCAAAGGGGACACTATTTTGGGGTGTACTCATGATCATAACATGACTGATCTCAATAACTGATACACTGGAACAAAGCGACAACCGTTCTGAATAAGGTCTCAGAAGAGTTGATGAACTGCCGAAACTGAAGGTGTCCAAAATCTGTAGGGACTCAACGACTGTGAGTCATCTCTGACAAGTACATGTAACTGTATACTCGAGGGAGTATAAAACTAGGGTACATCGGAATACTGTCGCCATGCGCAACCCAGATATCTATAGAAAAATGTAACTGGTTGTTTCCATAGGTAGACTCTCAAATGTGGAAGAGTCACATGGTATCCGGGGTCTTGAACAAATAACTGAATGGACCAATACCCTGTGCGAGTCTCAACGATGTGATCAAGGTGTTGAAGTCGAGCATGTGAGAAACAACCATTTGGAGAGGCATTGAGGACTCTTCTCGAAATGATTCGTAGGCACTCATCATAAATGGTGATTAGTCCAAGACACAGGGACCTCTAGGTCTATCCTCTGGAATACATTTGGTTGTCGTCGATAGAGGGAGACCAGCAACTAACAAGGCAATGATGTTTCCTTGATAGGAGCACGAGGTGTAGAACTAAAGTGTAGTAGTACTGATGGTAGGACTGACATACTTGTGGGGATGGGAAGTAACTAGGGTCATAGAGTGGGTAGACTCAAACTTCCTTTGTTCAGAGCATGATGACATGGTTGACCTGGTAGCGTAGGGAACTGACTTGTAGGTGTGGGGATCATAGCTTTTAAGGACTGAAGGGTATGTATTAACTCTGGGGGGGGTCAAGCTGATGGGTGCTGTCGAGGGATTCTCAGGGTGACATACTGTAGAATACTCTGAACAAAGGCAACCAAAATGGGGAAGCTACCATATGAGTAGACGTGATCTGTTGTGGTGCTGAGAAGCACCATTGGGTCCTTCTTCGTAGTTTTAATGAGCTTCAAGAAGGGATAAAAGTGTTCTCTGAAAATGGTATTGTCCTGTGGATTTTGTGAGCCCAGGACTGTTCGTGCTCATGAGTGCTTTCATTTTTAAGGAGTCTGAAAACGATAAGAAGACTCTACAGTGGTTGTGAGTACCGTCCTGTGGGATTTTATGAGCCCGGGATGGTGATTGCTCGTGGTCTCTTTCATGTTTAGAGAGTCTGAAAGTGGTAAGTGGACTCCATTGGTGTTCTTTTTCATGAGTTAGTCTCCAAGGCCCAAAAAAGCATAAAATGATGCAAATGGAGAACTCTTTTAGCCGATGTGACTAGAGTATTCCTTTTTCGTAATTAGTCTACAAGGTCCGAAAAAGGGGTAAACTTATACCAGGTAGACGCCCTTTCAGATACGTTTAGCGAGCATGAAAGGAATCAAGGTTTCTCGGCGATCTTTTCATTGTTTTAGGAGTCGGAAAAGATCTTAACAGAAACTCCCTAAGTGCCTTTTTCATAAAAGGGATTGCTCGGCCCGAAAAAGGAGTAAAATTATACCGAACAAAAAGGGATTGATGAGAGCGAGAAAAGGTCTCAAGCATCATCATGAGTGTGGAATACTGGATCCGGTGACATAAAGATTGTCAAAAAGGGACAATGGCCAATGTGGCACACAAACCGAGGTGATGAGTGCCATTTTGAAAAAATGCCCAAAAATTAGGGGGTGAGAGCGATAAATGATCTCAAGCATCATCACGAGTGCGAAAAACTGAATCCGACGATATCAAACTTGTAAAAAATGGACGACGATCGATGTGGCACGCAAATCGAGGTGACGAGCGGGCATGGTAAAAATGCCCATGAAATATGGAGGTGAGAGTGAGAAATGATCTCAAGCATCATCACGAACACGAAAAACTGAATCTGGCGATATAAGGCTTGTTAAAAATGAAGAACGACTAATGTGGCACACAAACTGAGGCGATGAGGGGGCATGGGAAAAATACTTGAAACATCTGGGTGTGAGAGCGAAAAATGATCTCAAGCATCATCACGAGCATGAAAAACTGAATCCGGCGATATAAGACTTGTTAAAAATGGAGAACGGTCGATGTGGCACGCAAATCGAGGCGATGAGGGGGCATAGGAAAAAATGCCTGAAGGTTATGGGTGTGAGAGCAAGAAATGCTCTCAAGCATCATCACAAGCATGAAAATATGAATCCTACGGTGCAAATGGTGCGAAAAACGGAGGTCATAAGGACTCCGGAATGGTTAAAGGAAATAACTAGGTTAAAAAATGGCTACAAATGAAGGTGACCCCACCAAGCCAAGGATGTAGTGATGGGGAGAAATGATGACCCGCAGGGGAGAAATACTATGTGTATCAAATCAACTCAAATATACAAGTGACACGTGACCTCAAAAATTGTTGAGATCACAAATGTGAAAAAGTGAGCAGGGTTAATGACCTGCCCCCATATGATGTGCATGGGGTTTGCGATTGTGGATCACATATGTGTTGGTTTGAACGATGGGCTCATTGAGGTGTTTAGATAGAGGTGATTGGGTAGGGTCAAAATGATTGATCATGCCCCCTATCCCAGGTTCGAGGTAATCTATTATGTCCCCGAACTCAGAGGTGTCAATGCGGTACAAATGCTGTCTTAAAGAGGGATCAAGAGGGCATTGACCAACTACTGGAGGGGGGGTGTACCATGAGGCTGTGGGCCGTGGTGGCATACTAAAGTGATGATATGATGATGGGGGATTCCCCTTGTGGGGTGGATGCCCCTAGTATCTCCAACAAGAATCACGATGATGATGAGTAGGCAAGGTTTTGGGCCTACCCCCATGTTGTGGACATGTGGTTTCCTCGTTGATTTGAAAGGGTTGAACATGTGTGTAAAAGGGATCAATGGAAGGGGACGACCAGACAGAGGGGTATCCAGTGGAAATCGTGTAAATGGTGCTAATTTCTTCCGAGGAGGAAGATGGTGGGGGATGAATTTCCTCAATGAGAAGAGGGGATATCTCTAGGTCGACCTTATTCAACTCGTATAGTGTTGCTCTGTGATCTGGGAGATTGGGGCAGTGATGTGAATAATGGCCGTAGATTCCGCATATTGCACAAGGATGGTTTGTGCGCAATGATTTATCACAAGGTTGAGGGGGGAGTTCTAGTTTGACTACTGGAACGTTGGTGTCGTCATCCAACATATTCTTGTGTTCTTGAAGTGCTGGTAACTATGGACATTGATGGGTGGCATGGCCTATGTTGTCGCACAAAGAGCACTTGGGGGGTATGCGGTTTGTTGGGGGATTCTTCGCCAACTTGGGGGTCGCTGGGGGGGTGCGAGTTGTGGGTCCAGTGGTGTAGGTTTGTGGACCTCTGCCCCCTGTGTTTCGAAGTGGTGCGGGAGTATAATTGGATGTTGATGCGGTGGCCGCTGTTGGAGGTGGTCGATTCTGGATGTTTGCTACACCAGGGGGTGGATGGTTAGAAGTATTGATGGGTTGCACCAGTTGTAAAATGACATTCGGTGTCGGAGGAGAGGTTGCTGCAGGTAGGTACCACACAGGTAGTCCTAATGTTAATCCTGGGAGATTAAGTGTAGCCATGACTGGTGTATTGATGGCGCCTAAAGGGGGAAATAAGAATGGGATAGTATGAATTGGTGTGGCTCCTACATGAGTTGGCACTGAGGGTGGTTGCGGGAGTAAAGGGGGTTGTTGGTTTGGTACCTGTGTGTTCTGCAAGAGGGTGCACAAATCAAATATCTTGGTTATATTCAAAGGGGGTGGGATGGATTGGAATGTGGAAGTCATAGGTGATTCCGAGTATAATCCGGGTCTAACTGTGGAGACGAACGATGTAGGTGCATTATGAACTGGTTGTTCAATCATAGGGAGAATATTTTTAGGTGCAGTGGGGGCGTATTGGTTTCGACGCATTTGGAGATTCATGTTGGACGATGACATCATAAGGAGATGATGACTACATGAATCCATCAGTTGGTTTGTGTGTGCAGCATATGTGATTTGCTGTTGTAGTGCTGTGGTTCCTTGAGGAGGATCCAATGGACGAGTGTTCGCCACTCCTTGTGTGGGAAAAGGATTCTGCAGCACCATGGGTTGTGGTTGAGGAGGTGGCACTGGTTGTGTCGTGTGCCCTTGGCATTGGGCGTCATCAGACCACGGTTGGCGTGCTCGCCCCAAATGGGGGCAAGTGTGTGTATAATGGCCGTATACCTCGCATATGGAACATGGGTGGTTTGTTCGTAAATTGGGGTTCTTACTCTGTTTCGGTGGTTGATCAGGGTTTTGGTTGGCGGGGGTAGCGTTGTTGTTGTTTGGAGGATAAGTCTGAGCGATAGGAGATTGTGGTGCAGCAAGGACTACCTGTGGTGGGAAATAATCCGTTGGGGCTTGTGAGTGAATAGGAGCATGTGTGGCCTGCTGATGGTAATATGTAGGGGGTGCAACCAGAGGTGGATAGGCTGAAGGTGCATGACCATAACACTGTGGTGGACATGGGGGTCCATGAGTGTGGTGGGGGTGGGCCATGGGAGTATATGAAGTTGTAGCTCCGGAGTGAGATGTGGCCCGTGAAAGATCGGGGCCGTTATTATTGCGTATAATGGAAAATGGTTGGTTGTGGCACGCAACTTGTCCAATGATGCCGTCAGCGGCATGGGATGCCCCTGGTGCATCAGTCTGGGATGAATCGTCGTGGGGAGCGTTAGGTAAAATGGTATACAGGTAGCCACACTGGGCATAGATCAGATCAAACTGCTGGGATTTTAGAATGGCTTCTTCTTCCGACTGGGGTCGTTCAGAAGCTACATCCTTGTCTATGAGGGGTAGGAGTGGTTTGAGAAACCAATCCAAAAATATACGGTCGTCCAGTTTTATCTTACAGAGGCTACGGCGCTTGCGCCACTCATGGATATGGTCGGTGATGTGGGTAGCTGTGTTTTGTCTACAAGACAACAATATTTCAACTCCTGCATCATAGTGTATAGGTAGCTGAAAAAACTGAAGGAAAGTGGAGGCAAGGGACGTAAATGTATGGTGGGTCCCATGTGGTTGTTCAATGTACCACTTGGCTGCAGAGCCAATGAATGTTCGTTGCAACAGTCTTAGTCTAATGGAGTCATCCACTATGGAGTTAGATGAACACCATAGGTGAAATGACATTATGTGGTTTTGGGGATCTTCCCCAGGTTTTCCTTCAAACTTCGGGATGCCCAAGGGAAGCTTTGTGGGCATGCGGGGCCAAGTGGGGTCATGTTTAATAGGATTATTAGTTAGTCTTTCCAAGTCTGGAAAATTCAAAGTTGCCAGAAATGGTAGACTGGCCGAGGGGTGTGATGTAGTGGCTGGGGCATAACTGTTAATGGTAGCATTATGTAGTGGTCCAGTGGCCCCTAAGGGTATTCTAGGTATGGAAGGTATGTGTGCTCCAACCGATGTGGTGTGGGAAAGGCCAGTGCTCCCAAGTGCAACATGGGTTGCAGAGGGGTTAGGAATAGTGCCAGGAATTCCTGGGATCTGGGTTGTGGTAATGAGAGGGGGTGTGACCCCTATGTTGGGCATACCCATAACAGGTGGTGGCCCTGTGTTGGGCATACCTAAAGGGGGAATGGCCCCTATATTAGGCATGCCTAATGGGGTTGTTGTTACCATGGGTGGCACAGTAGTAGTAGGGTTTGTCGATGTATATCCAATAGTATTGGTGAAAAGGGGATCATATGGTGATATTTCAATAGGGTTTTCAGATTCAGCCTCAGAATCAGATGTGAAGTGAGGCATGTCAGAATCAGATGATTATGTGTTTGGCTGATGACGTGTCGAGTCAAGGGATAAGGCTCTACGTTTATGACATGTAGAGCCAAGTGTACCGAACTGAGGGGGTTGATCCTGAAGACGACGAGATCATCTTAAATTCTCAATGGTGAGAAATATTTAAAAATTTCAGTGTAAGGTGGTGATGTAAAAAATTCGAAACCCTAATGCAAAAATGAGTGCAAGAGGGGAGTGAAAAAATAAAGTCTCTCAAGCCAACAACCAACCTCAAAAAGCACTTATTATAGCAGCTGTGCTATAATAAGTGGAGGGATGCAACACAATTGGCCAGAATACCAAAAGTCAAACAGTTCCTAGAACAAAGGTGGGTAATGTATCATGCAAACACCTAACTAGAAGTATTGTGAGTCAACAAATGATATCCTCTGCAAGGTGATGAAATCCAAGTCAGACAATATAGAGTGTTGAATCAATGGCTAGACATCCCCCTACCGGGAGGGATACTGGGTAGACAATACTGGGAGGGATACTGGGTAGACAATCCTAAAGAGTGGCAACTAGGATACCCCGTTCATGACACACTCAGTTGGGTGAATCTGCAGTTTAATTCTATCGCCGTTGTACACCCTCTTGGGTGTACACCGAGAACTTCGAAAGGTATCCTTCGATTACTGAATGGATTGCGGTATTCCACTTAGACTTCCAGAACCAGTCTGGCTACTTCAACCCTCCTAAGGGAGAGGCCTTCCCGATAAATTGGTTGACAACTGTGTCAAAATTATAAGGGATTTTGGTACCATAGAGGACAACCACTATGTCTCAAATGTAATAATTGAGGGGTGTTATTGGAACACCTATCCCCTCAATTCTACCTAACTACAAAATTCTTTTAAGTGCTCCCCAAGTGGGGTTAAAAGTTTGTTGAGTTTAAGGTAAATTTTAAGGCTCAGTTTAAATTATGTGGCAGAGTGGGTGCAAATGTGGTATTTAAACTGAAATTGATTTGCCTCGCTTGGGCGATTGATTACAAATGAAAGAAAAGACGCTTCCAGTTTTGCAAAAAATAAAGGCATTTTTTAAATGTAAATGCTTGAAAAAACTATTCAAAAATAATGGATCTTTGAAATAATTTAAAGGGAAGCAAATAACATAAATATTTCAAGAAATAAATGGATCTCTTAAAAGTTGCTTGGGCAAAGTACTGAGCAAATAAACAGTAAAACCTTGATCTAAATAAAATGTAGAAAAATCTCTCTTTCGATTACTGAAATTTTTTTAAAAAAGACTTTTAATGGAGCATTCTAAATAGTAAAAGGTTTAATGTGGCTATAAAAATGCAGAAAAATTAATGTTGTAAAATATGCTAAATGGGCAAAAAATACAGCAAAAAATAATTTTCAAAAAATTGGCCGAATTAAAAAAAATTGCATCGCGGGTTTCAGGAAAACAACCACGATGGACAGCGCGGGTTTCGGCTGCGAAGCCGCGATGTGTAGCGCGGGTTTCGGTCACACAGTCGCGATGTGCAGTGCGGGTTTCGGCCGTGAAGCCGCGATGTGTAGCGCGGGTTTCGGTCACACAGTCGCGATGTGCAGTGCGGCAAATGGCTGCGAAGCCACGATGTGCAGTGTGTAAAATGGCCGCGAAGCCGTGGCGCACCGTGTGGAAAAAAGCCACGAGGTCGCGATGAGCCGCGCGATTGTTGGGCAAAAAACCGCGAGGCGAAAGCCGAAAAACGAACCCGAAAATCGAAATTTTAGGCTGTTAATGGCAATAGAAAGGGCCAAGATCTAGAATAGCAATGGATCTGCTATCTAGGATGGCAGATCTATGAATTAAAATGATTAAAACTAACAAAAACTAAGATTTAAAGCAAAAAACTAAGATCTAAGAATTCGAATCTAGCAGAGTCGCCAAAAACTGTTTGCTTGGTTTTGCAACCAAGCTTTGTGCAATGGGCACCTATCAACAAGTGATAGTAGTTTCAAATATTGAAAGCAAAAACAATTATACATCTGAATCTAAAACTAAAATAGCATGTGTATCTAACAATAAACTTTGAAAGGATTGAAGAACAAGAACAAGAAATAAAATGAAAAATAACTTTTGTATTATGATACCTCAAATGGTGAGGATGTTGTGGTGTTGAGCAGCTCCAAGGTGAGTAGCTCCAAGCTCCAATGGTCTCTTCTCCAAGATTGCTACAATGGTCAAGAAATCATGAGATATTTTGACAGCATGAGGATAGGATGATGGATGGATCGAAAGTGAGGAGCCCCTACCACCTTTTTATAGTTTTTGGTGGTGGGGAATACCATTATGGTTTTGAGGAAACCAATGGTATTGACCAACATGGTTTAGGTACCTTTTCCCTCCTTTTTTCTTTTTAAAATATTTTTAATATTTTTATTCCCTTTTTAATATTTTTGGGAATTCTGGACCCTTTTTTAGGGTTTTTTATGCTTTTTGAGGAAAAATATTCATTTTGAGGGGAAAAAGGGGTGTATAATGGTCTTTTGGTGGCTTTAGAGGCTCAAATGGTGGGAAAGTGGACAAATGGGTCATGTGAATAAGGAAATGAGCTAGTGAGCACTTTTTGGGTGTTAACAATAGTAACCCATATCCGACATTATTGGGGATAGACTAGGCGATAGATAACCTCACAATCATTGACTTGAAGAAAAAATAGATGATATTTGAAGGGGTGATATCAGGGTCATCGCGCCCTTGGACCCTTTACAAGGACCGAGATAGATTGAGCCAATCAGAGAAGAATGTAGAGCTTATGACCTAGATTGCATCTATAAGATAACAACAAACCACACCGACTACATCAATCCTACAGCTGATGGAACACTTAGTTGGCGCTGTGATAGCTCTTGAGTATCAAACTCCGATGCAGGACTGGAGAATTGGCAAGGCTGACTGCATGAAGTATCTGCAAGAAGATGTGCGTAGATCATAAGATCACCATGCTAGATTGGAACAAAGGTAAGTCCAATCCCCACTTATGATGGTTCAACTAACGTCTATACATTTTTTCAAGATTATATTGTATCAATTTCAGCTGAGCATCGCATACCAACATTGGATATAGCACTGAGCGCTACACCTGCCAGATGGCGGGCCACGCATAAGCAGACTTTGACCACATGGGATCAGTGCAAACATATGATGCAAATCAGATTCGTAGAGAAAGATGCACTGACCATTGTAAAGTATAATGGAAAAAAAGATCCGAGTGATCACATAGATACTTGTTCACAAGCATGGATACGCAGACCACAGACAGATGGGTTGATCTGTTTGTGCACACACTAGATCAAATTCCAAAGAATTGGTACATAGATGCCAAACTTTGTAGAGGAACAACAAATTGGTCTATGTTGATTGTGAATTTCCAGAGAACCTTCAGTTTATAAGATGACTGTATAAGTATAAATGAGGCTCTGCAGGTTATCAAAGAAAGGATATTTAGAGAAGAATTCCCAAGTACAAATGAGGCATTAGAGGCCATCAAAGACAAGATAATTGAAGATGTAAAAGTACCTGTGAACCTAGAAGCAGAATGGGCAAGAAAGACAGAACATGCCCTTGAATGTTATAACCTCACTGAAGATGAAGAAGATCCAGAGGAAAGTGATGGGGAGGATCCGCACAATGTCAATATACCTGAATCAGAAGGAGCGCGTGATGTAGAGGGACCTGCATTAGAAATTCCAGACATGAGCAGCCCTATAAAAAAAAGAAAGGTTAATATTGGCACAAGTGAAGAGCTAAAGTTTGCATCCATTAGAGACTACTAGGATGATGAAACGGTCGCATAGATCGCAGACCTTCTGCATGAATATCAAGATTTATTTCCAACGAAGGTCACTGAAATGAAAGGCATTTTGGGTGACTTGGGAGTGATGAAGATACCTCTCAAGCCAGGCGCAAATCCCATCAGACAGAGGCCTTATAGAATGAATCCTAGATTCAAAGAACGAGTCAAGGAAGAACTTGACAAGATGTTTAATGCAGGGATCATTGAGCCAGTGGAAGAATCAGAGTGGATAATTCCTATGGTTATCCAGGACAAGAAGAAAAAAGGAGAAATAAAAATCTACGTAGATCTGAGGAAGCTGAATGATGCTTCGCTACACGATCCATTTCCTACTCCATTTGCAGATGAAGTACTAGACAATGTGGGAGGAAATGAGGCCTACTCATATACTGATGGATTCTCTGGTTACCATCAGATTAGAATTGACTTAGTAGATAGGCATAAGACCACATTTGCTATTGAATGGGGCTCATATCAGTATATAGTTATGCCATTTGGATTGAAGAATGCACCTGCCATATTTTCCAGAGTAGTTGTTGCAGCATTCAAAGACTTTAGTCACAAATTTTTAGAAGTCTATTTTGATGATTGGACTGTCTTTGGTTTACTGAAGAACCATTACAAGAACCTAAGAATGATGCTAGCTAAATGTAGGAAACATCAAATCTCCTTGAATTTAAAGAAATGTATTTTCTGTGTACCCTATGGTATACTACTGGGACACATTGTCTGCAAACAAGGCATGATGGTTGATCCTGCAAAGATCGCAGTGATTGTGAATTTACCTGCACTAAACTCAGTTAAGCAACTATGCACAACTTTGGGATATACTGGATATTACAGAAAATTCATCAAGGGTTATGCGCAGATAACCATGCCAATGGAGAAACTTCTTAAGAAAGAAGCGCATTTCATCTGGAATGCAAACTGCGAGAAGGGATTAGATAAACTAAAAGAGAAAATGGTAACTGCGTCGATCCTTGTTTTTCTAGATCGGAATAAACCATTCCACGTACATGTTGGTGCTTCATCTATAGTGTTGGGCATTGTGCTCGCTCAACCAAGTGAAGGGGGCATTGATCACCCCATTGCATTTTCAAGCCCAAAGTTATCTTCAACTGAAAATTACTACACGACCACAAAAAGAGAGGGTCTAGCTATGGTTTATGCACTCCAAAAATTTAGGCACTATTTTCCGGGTGCGCACTTCTCCATGTACACTGACCATTCAACTTTAAAGTACTTGGTCAAGCCAGTGTTATGGGGAGTAATATGTAGATGGTTGTTACTTTTTGTTGACGCAGCGTCTATCGACAGGGGTTCACTTCGCACTGTCGCCAACAAACTACCAACCCAAACTCCCTTAGACACCGGCCTGAAAAGGTATAACCCTCTCCAGCAACACTTACGGAGCAAGTGCAGTCTCCCCCGAGATGGATAAGGGGGATGCAGGAACCAAGTTTCCACAATGGAGTTGAGGATATGCTTCCAACACACATTGCCCTTGTAGAAACCAGAGATTATAACTTCTGCAACATATTATCAATTAACCATTCAGACATTAAGTCATTTGCAGATTTCAACAAATAACAAATATTCAAACAACATATTCAATCTACTTATTCGCATCAAGACTAATTCTTAACCCATAGCATATTTGCATCAAAGATATTCTACAACATACTAAACTTGTAGCAAACATTCACATTCATCATTGCATAAAGATAGAGATAGAGATTACACCATAATCGAACATCTTCATGCATTCATTAAACCCTACAAAATGAACCTCGCAGAAATGGTCAATACACCATGTTGCAGATACAAAACAAATCAAAAGATGGAATCAACTCTCCAAACCTGGATGCCCTTAGGCTTATAATCCTACTTTATTTATATGATTCTATTTGGTTACAAAATGGTCCACATGACCAATTTAACTAATTTAACAATTCTTGCACTTCCGTGAATGGTCCTTCTTCCGCGGATTGACCCTTTCACACCTGTCGGCTTCCACACTTTCTACAAAATTCTCCCATGCCAATAGGCCCCCAACAAAAACTTGTGGCTCATCCCGAGCCACCTCAGCTGGACACTGCCAGTTTGTTGAACTGCTGTTGGAAGTCATCATAGGTGGTTTGGATCTGTTCGATTACCTCTCTTATTGATGCTCGGAGCTGTGCACTCTCTGCCACTTGCTACTCCGTTGGGTGGTCGCATACTTTCTGTTGTACTTCCTCCAATTTCTCCTATACCTGTTTCATCACTGGTACTACTCGTGATATGATGGATTCAACCTTTGTTTGAAGCTCATCCAAATGTGTGGATCGTTGTTGCTTTCTTTCGTGGGCCTTTATAACCCGCTGCTTCATACTTTGCAGTTTTGCTTCCTTTATGATTCACATCATTATGGGCATCGTTTTGAGAGATCCCTTAAAGGTTTCGAACTACTCTTTTGCTTCGTGGAGCTTTCCCTTCAGCATGGCTAGCTGGTCATCCTCGACTAACCCATCCCAAAACTCTATGATGCTTAGCGCAACTTGCTGTGCTTCCTTTTCCATTTCCTGGATCTCTGCCACTGCTTCCTCTATCGCCGTCTTCCGACTTTGAATTTGTGCTAGCGGTGTGCTGGGTGTCACTCGAGTATGGAGATCTGCATTTTCCTTTCTAAGCTCGGTGATGGCTACTCGTAACATAACAGCTTGTGCCTTTGGGGTGACATCCATATCTAGTTCCGTCATTTTGCATGCCTTCGCAAGTGATTTTTCTAATTTATTCCATTCCTCTATAGCCCTCTCCTTCGCACTCAGTGCTGTAGTCTACTCCTCTATGACCTTTTCTTTCACGGTCAGTGCTGTAGTCTTCTCCTCTATGACCTTCTCTTTCATGGCTAGTGCTTTTTACAATTGATTCCTTTCCTCTATAGCTTGTACCTTCGCTTCCAGTGTCACAGCTTGTTCATCTAGAAGGTGTTGTGCTTCTATCTCGCTAGTTTGTAGTTGCTTCTTGTATTCAACTATTTTATTGTGCATCGCAACCTCACGGTTGTGGATTTCTACGCTTGCTGTGGCTTGGAATCTATGTAGTGTTAACATTGGAAGGAAATTGAAATATACCATCACCTGGTCTCCCTTCTAACCCTCAAGGTCTAAGGTCTTATCCCCTATCAAAATGGCATGGGATTCGAGTTGGACTATTCGTTGTTGGGTTCCGACTTCTACGTCAACTCTGGGAGTTGACAAATGTTGCTTGATGTCCCCATGTGGTACTCTTATGTTAATTATCATACCTTCCATTATGTTTAGCAGCTCCATTATGTACTGGAATTATTTAGCTGAATTCTGTATGACCTTTTTGCGGTTCCTTTCCTTTATTTTTGTAATGTTGTCCAAGAATCTGCCAGCCTGCTGCGCACTGAGCCCTTCTCATTTGCTATTGTCGGCATGGTCCATCCTTTTCTTTGTCCTCTACTCTTCCTATTGGATCTCCAATTCTGAGTCCGTCGGGGTGTTGGCTGTGGAATCCCCATCGTGGTCAGATTCCGCCATCTGGTCTTTCGCATCCTCCTCCTGTTCTACACTCTCCTTTTAGCTGGATGAAGCTATGTCCTCCCTGGCCTAGTTTTTTCGACCGGTGTCTTTCCCATTTTCCATGTCCTTTGGATCAGTGGGGACCTTCCATTTCTCTGACCAGTTGTTGATGATTCCGTCGAGCTCAGCGTGAGTGAGCTTGTACTGTGTCCATAACCATTGCTTCGCCGGATCTTCCCCGGCCTAGAGGTAAATCGTGTGTGCTTCGATGTATTTCTTTGTGATGGAGTGATACTGTGTTGCAGCTTGTGTTGATATTCATGGTATCATCTGTATATCAATCCACATCCTTTCCATCCATATATAAAGTTGTATGGTGTTTTCTTTCTATCGTTCCTTATCGGTGGTCGCCCATAGATTCTGATACCATGCACCTTCGCATACTCGTGGTCACGTGGGATCCACCCCCTGAAAATCATCTGGTTCCCTCCATCCTTTTAAGGAAATCAATAGGAGTAGCCATGAATATGTAAATGGATGCTCGTACTCCTGGTAATCGTACACATCCTCAATCAATTTGTGTAGCAGGAACTAGGACCAGTTCATCTGCTCTCCTGCGATGCACCTTTCCGCAGCAACAATGACACCTGAATTACATTGCAGGGGTCGGTTCTTCCATGTTACTTTGACTGCTAATATATTTGCCCCTACTATGACTGCCTAGTTGTTGATTGTGTCGATTAGGTACCCTCTGGAATCTTTCTGCACTTCATACTTTGTCATTAACTGTTCCGCTAGTTTCTTGTCATTGTCCTTCCCCTGGAAAAACTATGAAGGGTCAGCTCCCTCTTGAGGCAATCTAGTGATTCTTGTGATTAGGTCAATGGTGTTTGGAATATTCTCATGTAGCCAGAGAAATCCATCATGAAAACATGTGATAAGTTGCTTGACGCATGCGTTGACCTATGCCAATTTCCCAAAGTGTGGCAAGAGGGTGATACCTAATAGCCCTGAGCATTCCAATCCCAATGCCCACTTCTTGGGTTCCTTCGTAGTTGGGCCTCCTGCATGAGGGACATCATCATAAGCCTCTGCATATTATTTTAATTTCGCTAGGTTGTGGTCGGTATATTACAGCCTCTGCAACCTGGCTGTAATATCCCCAACTTGAGTAACCCCTAGTGGTACCGGCGCTACTTCAATGGGGTATTTTTCATTCTTGTTGATCCACGGTGTGGGTGCCCCGACCCGACGTGGTAGAACATACGGTGCCAGCATTGGAACATCGTGTGTAGCTTCAGTTGTTGAGAGGCCTGCAACATAGCTCGTAAATCTTATTGATTCCCAGGTGCCCTTCTTTTTCTCCCAACCAGTTTCTGGGGGTCGAGTTGCGCTCCTTTTCTTCTTATGTGGAATCATAGACATAACTTCCAGCTGCTTTTGCACGAATGGTGTGGGATACAATCTTTTAGTGCTGGTGCTGGAAACATACACCTCCATATGGCTCCGAATTAGGTAATGTGTTTCATCCTCCCCTCCTCCTATATTTATAGTGCTAGCCGGTAACATCCAATAGATCGTGGGCCATAATTACCAAATCTAGCTGGGATTTTCCAAATCTACCGCATGCATTGAGTATTAACTGGCATTGTTCTCATTTTTGTTGTTGTCCAGTGCAATAGAACTGTTGCATTAATTTCCAAATTGGACTTCTATGCCTTGTGGCAGCTTCTGACTTCCTTTTCTTTTCTTTTTTTCTTTTTTTTACTGCAAATGCCCGACTACCCGATCGACACAGGGAGTTCCGTGGTGTCGATACTTTGCTGTATCATAGGTTTCTCTGTCGTTGCTTATTTCTTCTGATTCCTCTGGATCGATGTTGTGTACTTCTCAACCTCATCTGTCAGTGCTTCTGCATTAGTTGCCCTTGAAATCACAGCTCGCGTTGGTTGCTGGTATCTTAGATTTAGTTGATGCAGCCGCTGCCTGACTCGCTTCGGATTGGGTTTCAGGGGGATCTTAATTTCTCTTTGAAACTCTTGCAACAAGTCAATCATATTCGCAATGGTCGACTCGTCCCAGTAGTCACCAATGATTGCAAACTTTGGGTTCTCCTTCGATCCAATGTTCACCTTCGTGATCTTCAATGGTTGCTAAAATTTGTCCAATGGTATTTCTGGTGCCTCAACACTGCGACTACCCTCTGATTCTGGAATGTATACAGCCCTGGGATCATACTCATCGTCAGGTTCTCTGGTGATGTTATAACACCATCAACATTTATGGTATTACAGTCCATTGAAGTGCCATTAGTTGTCCTGTCGGTACTGCCTCAAATATCTTTTCACGAATCGTTAGTAGCGCGGTGTGGATGAAGGGATTTTCGTCTGAGAATGAAAACGATTGGTTGAAGCCAATGGTAGGCTGTTCCCAAGAAGTATTCCCGTGTCACAGTTCTGCTGTGACATACCAGCTCCACGGTACTTCATCCAACGTGTGTACCAATTCATGTCCCACTCCTGCTTTGCTCTCGATCCCCATTGGTGTTGATAAGCATTCAGATGCTCCTTCGGGTCGCCTCGTCCATCATACTTCATTTGGTCATACCCCATAGCTTCACCGAACTGAATCTCCATGAGGCGTCAACATAGTGGCCAAGTTGATGTGAAGAACTTGCAACAATTGATTAATGAAAACACACGAGATAACAGAAATAATAGAACTCATAATCACTTTTATTGATCGCAAGCCACTTCGAGGGGGAAACCTCCTTTGAGCAAGCTCAATACAAATAAATTCACAGTACCTTCATTGGTATCAAAACAAACTTATATACTATGTCTAGGCGCCAATACCATGGATCAATACCATGTGTCAATACAAACCATGGGCCAATACAAACTATGGATCAACAATTACTATGGGATGACTTACAAAGCATATGCGTCCAACAACAATAAGACAAACTATGGATCAACAAATACTACAGGATGACTTACAAAGCATATGCGTCCAACAAAAATATACTAACAAAGTAAATAGAAGGGTTGACATGGGTTCCTAATATCCCCTCAACCTTAGAAAAAGATTTGTCCTCAAAGCTTTAGATGTGGAAATTGATGTAGAATCTGAAGGAGTGGTTCCCCTGTAGCATCCCCGGGTTGCATTCCGGGTCACTGACACCTTTTGATTTTCATGGAGGGTTGCTTGGAATGATATAGATGAAGAAGAACCATATCAGCTATGTGAAAAGTGTGCTTAGAATGGTGCTGATCGGCTTGTTGTTTCAGTCAAATTCTTTCCATGTGAAGATTGTCCTGCAAAATGAGAAGAATCTGATCGCGGTTTCGAAGAACCGAGTCAATTGCCTAAAGTGGGGAGCTACTGAGGGTGTATGGAAGATGAACTAGCGGTGCCTATCCATAGAGTGCTTCATATGGTGTCCTTTTAGATGTGGTATTGTACCACTGGGGCGCTTCTAGGAAATCCATAGAAATAGTTGTCCAAATCTATGCATGGATGGGCAAGGGTTTGAGCAATCCTGAAAGGAGTGTCGTTTCATCCTTGTTGACTTGGCAAGTATCACAGTCAGCCACCATCTGTTGAATTGTCATTTCAGTCCCTGCCAAAAGAAGTTACATTGTTCCTGGTCGTACATTTTGAGGAACCCAGAGTGCCCTGCTGATGAAGAAGCATGGAGTTCATAAAGGAGATGGCCCTGTTGACCAGATTGCAACCAATTTGGAACAAGTAGAGAAAACGATGTAAGAGAAAATGGGTCATCAAATGTGCGAGAAGGAGCATCTGCCACCATATTGTCCTTACCCTTCTTGTAAGTGATCGCATAGGCATAACCCATGAGTTGGATAACCCATTTCAGGTGTGTTGGGGAGGAGACCCATTGTTCAAAGAAATTTTCCAGACTCTGGAGATCAGGCTTGATGCATAAATAATTCCCTAATAGGTATGGCTACCACTTCTGTACTGCATGCAAAATAGCCATCATTTCCTGCTGAGATGTAGATGTGGCTAAATTCTTACCCGAAAGGTCTCTTGAAGGCGACAAGCCCACTGGTTCAGCAAGGACACCTGCATATCTATCCAAGGAAGTAGGGGAGACCATTGATGGGTGCATCTGAATGGAATGGAGTTGAGCGATGACACCATGTGAATTCTTCTTAAGGATCTTTTCTAGGCGATGTGAAATGATGATGTGGAGAGACCCTTGCTGTAAGCCCTTAAATTTGTGTTGTTTTCCATTGACTGAAAACTGCATCCAAAGTTCATCAAAATCCCATAAGATGGGGCCAAGTGTGTGTAACCATTGAACACCAAAACCGCATCACATCCGCCTAGGGACAAGGCAAACATGTCATATCATAGGTTATAATATTCCAGAGCGATATGCACATTGTGACACTTCCCCTTGCAAGGTAAGGTGCCCCCATTGGCAACCATGAATTCAAATTTGGAGCAAGGATGGACAAAACAATTATCATGTTTGGCGATCCAAGGGTCAATGAAGTTATGAGTGATACCAGAATCAATGAGTATTGTAAGAGGAAGCTTCTTGAAGTAACCCCTGACCCACATTGTTTTGGGGGTGGTGATGCCGAATAAAGCATGGATAGATATCTCTGGTTGTTCATCCTGAGATGGGGGGTCAATAGGTGGCTCCTGAATGTCGACCTGATCATCCATTGTATCTGGAGCTTCTTCACCAATTTTAGAGGCAGGAGGAGAATCCATATCCAAGAGATAGAGATTTTGTTGAACACATCTATGTCCCCGAGTGAATTTCTCATCACAATTATAACAAAGCCCTTTTTCTCTGTGTACCTGCATCTTTTTTTAAGACAAATGCTTGATAGGAGTTGGTCGAGGAGCTGGCGGGATGGGAGGTTGTTGAGAACCCATATTTCGGAAGGGAACAAAAGTGGGTTTGGAGCGCTGTTGGGCTACAATCTTGTCTTCTGCCAACTTAGCCAACCCTAGTACTTCCATCATTGTGTTTGGACATAACATTTTAACCTATAACCGGATTTCATGCTTAAGACCACTGATAAAACAACTCCTGTAGAATTCATCAGACAGTCCTTCTGTGTGATTGGCTAGTTTCTCAAATTCTGTCTGATACTCTCTCACAGTGCCACTTTGACGAAGTTTACTGAGTGCTCCGGTGAAGTCATCAAAAGCACTAGGACCAAATCGTTGCAAAAGGAGTTGGCAAAAATCTGTCCATTTTGGCTCGTCATGAGCCTTGATGTACCAACAGTACCATTGAAGGGCTTCCTGTTCCAAATGAAAGGATGCAAGTGGAACTTTTTGGACATCATAAGTATTATGCAGACTGAAATACTTTTCTGCACGATAGATCCATCCAGTCGGATCAGTACCATTGAAGCAAGGAAATTTAAGCTTTGGACCATGAAAATTGCTGGAAGAAGAGAACCCATTAGCTACAGAAGATTATTTCTATCGGTTATTGTTCATGGCTGAATGTTGAAGATGGAGGCTAAGAAATTTTCATCCAAATCTTGAAGTTTGGTTTGGATGGCTACAAGTGCTTCCTCCATGGATTTTGCTCCTGCATGGGTGACAACCATAACCAGGAGTTTTTTTTAAGGGAATGGATAGAAAAACACAAACAAAAGCTTATTTAGTGAAGGGAAATTTGGATTTGGGAAAAACTCGGATGGGTAATTGGGGTTTGTCTAGGTTTTGGACACTTTTTGATGGACATAAAAGCAAAAAATGGGGATTTCAGAAGCGGGGTGAAAGAATGAGAAAATTTGTCAAAGAGGGACAAAGAAGCAGAAATAGGTAATGAACACGGCGGCAAAATTTGGAGGCGAGTGGGTGAAATTTGAAGAAGTTATGGCAAACCCTAAAAATAGACAAATGTGAGATTTCTAGCTTTGGGAAGTAGAATTTCTGATAGGGTCCTCAGGAATGAAATATGCAGAAAGGGATTGCAGGGGTGTCCAGGAAGTTTCAAGGGAAACGGAGTTAAAACAAAGGAGATATGGAGAAAAAATGGAATTTTCAGAAATGGATCTACAACGGCGTGGAAGGGATCAAAACAATTGGATCTTAAACAACGTGGAAGGGATCGACAACAGATGGATTTGAAATGGCGCTGAATGGATCTGAACGGATTTCAGAATAGATCTGAAATGATTGGATCTGGAATGAAGTGGAATGGATCTGAAACGACGCGGAAGTGATCGGCAACAGTTCAACTGAATATAGATATGGACCCTAGGTATGTACGGCTTCCTAACAATTCAGGGATTTCCCTCGGCCACCAATGCTGTCTGACGGCTTTCGTATTGGGGAAGTACTCCTCACTCCACGGCTCAGGTAAAACTGATAACCGCTTTGCCACAAATGACAGCTCTTGGCTTACCTCACAGGTGGAAACTAGTCAATCAGAAAGGGGTCGTTTCCCTTTTCGCTGGCAGGTCCTCTCAATGGGACAGCTACTTTGGGGTTCTTGTGGTACTCCTCACAATGAGTTTTAGGGCTTATGCCCAAGTACTTCCCATAGTTAAGTGGATAGGGATTATTCCCAGATCTGAACTTGCAATAGGTGTGAAAAAAAAAATTGGTAGAAATTCCACCCAACGAGCCCAAGAAAGTGCTCTGATACCAGATGTGAAGAACCTGCAACAATTAATTAATGAAAACACACGAGATAGCAAAAACAATAGAACTCATAATCACATTTATTGATCACAGGCCACTTCTATGGGGCAACCTCCTTTGAGCAAGCTCAATACAAATAAATTCATGATACCTTCATTGGTCTCAACACAAACTTATATACTAAGTCTAGGCGCAAATACCATGGGTCAATACCATGTGTCAATACAAACCATGGGCCAATACAAACTATGGATCAACAATAACTATGGGATGAATTACAAAGCATATGCGTCCAACAACAATAAGATAAAATATGGATCAACAAATACTACGGGATGACTTACAAAGCATATGCGTCCAACAACAATATACTAACAAAGTAAATAGAAGGGATGACATGGGTTCCTAACAATGAAGGGATTTTTGTCTAAGAATGAAAATGATTGTTTGAAGCCAATGGTAAGCTATTCCCAAGAAGTCGTCCTACATCGCAGTTCTGCTGTGACATACCAGCTCCATGGTACTTCATCCAACATGTGTACGAATGCATGTAGCCAATACAGATTTGCTCTCGATCCCCATTGGTGTTGAAAAGCATTCAGATGCTCCTTCAGGTTGCCTCATCCGTTGTACTTCATTTGGTCATGCCCTGCAGCTTCACCGAACTGAACCTCCATGAGGTGTCAACATAGTGGCCAATTTGTGATTTTAGATTTGTGCGCCGTAGACCATTGCGCAGGAGTAGCCTTCAAGGCTTCCTCTCGGGCCAGTAGACATTGCGGTTCTTCCAATTTTTCCTCAAAATCCATGAGAAACTTACTCAAGTTGGAAAATCCCTCATATGTAGGTAACACGTATTCCTCCGTGGCTACCCTTCGCAGTGATTGCGTTACCTGTGCACATCTTCTAAAGGATACTTCATGTAACCGGTTCTATCAATTTTCGAGGGCCTCATCTAAATTTGATGATGCCAAGCTGGCACTGCACCATCGTAATTCTCCATCCACAGTGGGATTAACATAATTCTCGGATATGTTATACAAGCTGTCCCACCCTTCCGCAAACCCGTCTCTGGCTGGTTCCATATAGTGTAGCCCTTCCGCAGGATCCAGTGGTGTGATGAATCTCATCTCAAGATTCTCAAATGACATTATCCTTTTCTTAAAACTGATAATCACTTGGTTTTCCATGTCTTAGTCTATCCCAGTAGTACCAGATAGGGACTGGTGTTATCCACGATTTCAATGATGTCGAAATTAGAATACATCCTGAGCCCCTCAATTTCGAGTGGGAGTTGACATACCCAACCAAGCGGAGCGACCTTAATCTGATTTGCCAATCTTAGTTATACTGGTGACCAGGTCATCTGCGGCTTCCCCGTTGTCTCCCATGTCTGTTTGGTCAGGAGATTCACATCCGAACCCAAATCCAAAATGATGAATTCGACATCAAATGCTCCAATTTGTGCCGACATCCACATCTCCCTTCCTATCTTCTTCTTATGTATGCGATTAACCCTCTGTTCCTGATATGCACCTTCTCATCGATGCAGTAAACCAGCTATTTCTTCCAATGCGTCTAGGTCCTTTGCCAATTCCAGGAAACTCTCCAAGAAGGATTTTAGAGCGTTTTCCTTCATCTGCGACTTCGTCAAGTCGAATGTCGGTGGCATGTTGTAGATTTCTTCCTGAAGAGGTAGCTACCTCCTATTCCTCATTGCCTCCTATGCCTTTAGGAAGACATCCCTTTCGGCTTCCACGTCAAAAGTGACCTGCTTCCGCTGTGTTTGTGTTGGTCGAACATTTGTGTGTGACCTATCACCTGCTGTCACCGCTCCTCCTTGTGTCACTATTCCAACCATCGCATGGTTACTTCTAGCCTCCGTCGATATCATCTGCATGACCGATGGTGTGTTCTGATTATTTTGGTTCCGGGTTTGGGGTGGGTTCTTAGTCTTCCATTTCGTAATGAGCTGAGGGAAGTCCTCTATGTTGTGATCTACAGCACTGCAATAACTACACTGTGGTGCTAGGTTTGGACAATCCCTCTGGTAGTGCCCCTGTTGTCCACAATTGTAACAGATGATTGGCCCTCTTCCCTATCCAGCAGCTCCTCCACGTACCATACAGGTGCCTCAGCCTCCATGGAATCCTCCCCTGAAACCTCCACATGGTGGCCCATATGGTTGATACTACGGTTGTCCGTACTACGGTTGCTGATATTGTTTCTTCCCATACTGGGGTTGGCCATACACCGGTGGTGGATACTGCAGGTGCTCGTACTATGGCTACCCATATTTCCCCTGGTTGTATTGATGTGGTTGGTTAAATTGTGGCTGTGGCTAGCTATACTACAGTTGTTGCTGAACCCCCAGTTTCTCTTCTCCCTTCATAAAATATGTGTCAGTTGTCCGATCTTGCAGTAGGTCATAGGCCCTGCAGTCCTTCTCATCATTGCCAACCAATCGACATAATTTGCAGTATAAGTTTATTGGCTTCGACACCATCTTTTGCAGATATACACATTCCTCTCGTCGATGCCCTCTAGTATGACAGATAGGACACCATGGCATGCCTCCCTGATGAAGGGGGTTTGGTGCCCTCGACTGCAAATAATCATGGAATTCTGGGCAATTGTCCTTATAGTGTCCCTTATCTCTGCACCATTTGCACCATATGTATCCAGGGGTTTCCTTTCCCTTCTTGATATCCTCCAGTTGAAGTGTTAAATTGTCCAATTGTGCCTAGACTCTATCCATTCCTATCCCTGCTTCGTCGATTGGTGAAACCTATAGCTTCATCACAATCTCTAATGCTTCCACCTGTGTTGTTACTCTTTGCTGCATTAGTGGTCCACGGATATGCGGTACCAATCCTGCGATGAACCATTCTTTGTGTTGCATCTCATTTATCGGAAAGCTCACTTTTTCTATCAAAGTCTTGTACCACTGATCGAATTCCCACATCGGCTCATTCGGGAATTGCTTAATCTCCTTGAGCTCAGTAACATACTACGACTCTAATTTTGGCTTTTTACATTCATCAATAATCATTGTTCGGACCTACGCCAATGTCCTGGCTGGTGTTCCAGTCGGAACCCTTGTGAACTTCATGAACTAGTCTACCGCCTGGCCCCTAAGGGTCATCGTTATCTGTACCATCTTTATGGATTTGTCTTGGACCTGCTTGTTGAGATATTGTAACTTCAAAGAATATTATAATTGTACTTTATTATTCCGGAGATGTTTCATTCCTCCGTAAAGATCTTATTGTATATCCGGAGATGTTTATTCCTCCGTCGGAATGTGGTAACTTGGGTTATTAGACTTCCCTAGTGGAGGTCGGCCCTGTATTTGTTATGTGGGTCAAAGGGTTATTAGACCACCCTAGAGGGGTCGGCCCAGTCAGTTGTAGTGGGGTATTTAACCCATTGGTTAAATACAAGCCTACATGTACTTGTGTAAAAGATATGTCAGAGTAGTGTATAAATAGAGGAGGTGTATTCCTCATTTGATACACTCACACACTTGAGAGAGGCGCACTTGTGGAGGAGAGGTCTGCTATGGTGGAGGAGGAGATCATGTATTTGGTTTGCATCTTTGTATATTGCTGGTCGTCTATATTGAGGAAGCTTTACTGGGTTTTCTACCCCATGAGGGTTTCCCAAGATAAATCTGTGTCTCTTGTGTTTATGCTATGCTTGTTGTTTCTTCAGTGATCCTGTATATGCTATTATTGTGAAATGGAATGTAATGCTGCTATTTTCTGTCTTAGCATATTAAATTTTAACACTGCTTCACAGTCTAGATTGCTTCACATATGAACCAATATTGTTCGGGATCCTCTGTCCTTCTCCCCTGAAAGGTAGGCATCATCACCTCGTCTGCCATCCTAACGTTACTACTACTATTGTTTACTGAAGTGCTTCTCTTACTAATGCACGTGGGGTAATTCTGCGAGTTGTTTGGATTTATTCCTATAAAATTTGTAGTGCACAGGGTTAAAGGTATGTTGTAACTTACGATCTGTCCTTCTTTTGCTTCTGGGGTAACCTAATCAACATCTCCCTCGCAATAAGGTCGCTTTCTCCCTTGTGGTCCTATTTTGCAGTTCTCCATTCCGGTCCTCTCAGGAGACTCTCTCTCAGTCCTCCTCTTCTTCTCAGGATGCTGGAACATCACTCCACTCCTCAAGGTACCACACTCTTCGTCAGCTTCCCTTAGAAACTCGTCGTCGCTGAGGTCCATCTAGCCCACATCTTTCAGTCAGATCTGCATTCACGCGATACCCTCAACCTCCGCACACTGATTTTTCTACTTGTCAGCAGACATCCACAAGATTCCCTTTTCGCAAAAAATCATTTTAATCCACAATTTTAACAATGACAAGAACCTTCCTCTCGGTGTCACTATATGACTTGATAGTGTCTGCTATGAACTCATTCATGTATCCCTTGAGGATACTGTCCACCCAAAAATCAACAGCTCGTGACACCTTGTTATCAACTTGCTTCAGTTGTTGGATCAACGCTGGGGTCCAACACTTAGGTTCAGTCTTCTGGCAGTGATTCTTTCGGAACATCAATTGCGCTAGCCACTTGTGTAGAAACACTAGGAATTCACAGAAGAATATTTCATGGATATCTGAATAAATATATTTCTGTAGCCAACTGATTGCTGTCTGTTTAGGGTCTCGCTTCTCGCTTCCTGCAAATTCCTCCTCCTTCTTATCAAACCACTCCTGGATCTCTATTTTCGTTGGATGCCATAACATATCCCCTTCTTTCCTTCCTCAGGGTCCCGGAAACAGAACCATTTGTTGACGCAATGTCTATCGACAGGGGTTCACTTCGCACTGTCGCCAACAAACTACCAACCCAAACTCCCTTACACACCGACAAGGAAAGGTATAACCCTCTCTAGCAACACTTGCAGAGCAAGTGCAGTCTCACTCAAGATGGATAAGGGGGATGCAAGAACCAAGTTTCCGCAGTGTAGTTGAGGATATGCTTCCAACACACATTACCCTTGTAGAAACCAAAGATTATAACTTCCGCAGCATATTATCAATTTAGCATTCGCACATTAAGTCATTCACAGATTTTAACAGATAACAAATATTCAATCTACTTATTCGCATCAAGAGTAATTCTTAACCCATAGCATATTCGCATCAAAGATATTCTACAACATACTAAAATTGTAGCAAACATTCACATTCATCATCACACAAAGATAGAGACAGATATTACACCATAATCGAACATCTTCATGCATTCATTAAACCTTGTGGAATGAACCTCACAGAAACAATCAATACACCATGTCACAGATACAAAACAAATCAAAAGATGGAATCAACTCTCCAAAACCGGATTCCCTTAGGCTTACACTCCTACTTTATTTATATGCTTCTATTTGGTTACAAAATGGTCCACATGACCAATTTAACTAATTTAACAATTATTGTGCTTCCGCAAACTCCGCAAATGGTCCTTCTTCCGCGGATTGACCCTTTCGCACCTGTCGGCTTCTGCACTTTCTGCAGACTTATCCTGTGCCAACACTTTTCCAGGAATACAACTTTGAGATTATTATTAAGCCAGGTAGACTAAACCTAGGCCCTGACCATCTCTCAAGGATTGAGTCAAGCGAAGAACCCACCAATCTTGAAGACAATCTACCTGACACACAGTTATTTTCCATACAGATAACAAATGATTATTACAAGGATATTGTAGACTTCTTGACTACAGGATTGGCACGCACAGAGTTTACTATGCAGCAGAAGAAACAACTGATAGTTAAAGCCGTAGACTTCACTATCATAGCAGGCCAGCTATACAAGTTGGGACCAGATGAAGTGCTGCGCAGATGCATGTTAGAGCATGAGAAGCCGTTTATTTTGGCTGAGGCACACTGAGGTGTCTCTGGAGGTCACTATGCAGGAAGAGATACTACACATAAGATATTTAGGGTAGGGATATGGTGTCCTACACTACACAAAGATTCAAAGGAACATTTCCAGAGTTACGATGTGTGCCAAAGGACAGGAAAGCCATCACGAAGAGACGAAATGCCACTAAGACCACAATTGACTTTACAGACATTTGAAAAATGGGCTATTGATTTCGTGGGACCTATTAACCCACCGGGAAAGAGAACTGGTGTGAGATACATTATCACCGTGATAGATTATCTCACCAGATGGGAAGAAGCTAAACCAATGAAGGACTGTAGCGCAACTACTACCGCGTAGTTCATCTTAGAGAATATCCTTAATAGATTTGGATGCCCAAAAATTCTAATGAGTGATCAAGGAACTCACTTTTTGAATAAGACAATTGCAGCCCTGACTGAAGAGTTTCAGATATATCATTAGAGGAGCACACCATACCATCCACAAGCAAATGGAATTGTTGAGGCTTTCAACAAGGTTTGGAGAATGCGCTGACAAAAGTATGTAATACAAACAAGGGTGATTGGGATCTGCGCATTCCAGTTGTTCTATGGGCATACATAACAACTTGTAAGAAAATGACAGGCCATACACCCTTCGGATTGGTCTATGGACAGGAAGCTGTGATGCCTATGGAGTACATTGTCCCAAGCTTAAGAATTGTTGCATTCACATACATGGTCGATGGAGACACACTACAAGAAAGGATTCTACTCTTAATTGGATTGGACGAGGATTGCTTCATTGCAGGCTTTCACCAGCAAGTGTAGAAGGACAGAGAAAAAGCATGGCATGATCGCCATATCAACCACAAAATATTTCAGGTAGGAGACTTTGTCCTCCTGTATGATAGCAAGTTCATGGAATTTCTTGGCAAATTTAAAATGCATTGGCTTGGCCCATATACTATTATGCATGTTACTAACTGTGGCGCAGCTTAGTTAGCTACGTTAGCTGGAAATAACTTACCAGGTCTAGTGAATGGAAGTAGACTAAAACCCTACAGGGATAGTCCTACTTCGCAGAACCCTCAGTGATCAGAAGTGCAGAAGATTCTAAGTGTCAAGTACAGTTGAAGTTGGGAACTAGAAATTAAGCAAAGTTTGTACACAGTTTTGGTCCGATACATGAAGATCGATGAAAAGGATGCATTAATCGTGCAGCACTAGTAGAGAAGTGAAGCTGCGCAGGAAAAAAAAAAGAGAGAAAAGAGAAAAGAAAATAGAAGTAGAAATGCGCAGTTGCAAAGTTCAAAAGGCAGCCACGTAGATCAAAAGAAACAAAAGGAACACAAAGACTAGTATGAATAAAAGTAGCACTGCGCAGTTCACCGCACGGCAAGTGGCAGCATCAGACTGCGCAGTTCGACGCAACACCTCAAAATAGCCATTACAGCTGAAAACAAGCCATTATACAGTGACTTTGCTGACGTCGCTTGAGCATTTAATGAAAAATTAGCCGTTCTGAAGCAGTTAATGAGGGAAAGGACCGAAATCCTCAGCATATTTGGCCAACGGGCATAACAAATAATGTTTATCTAGTTGTTTATGGGCAAGGCTAAGCCTAACTGTGCAGTGAACGTATCCATTCACTAAGTCAATAGTCGAATCCGACTCTCATATTGAATAATAAGTAAAAATAATATATTAGATGATAGGATAAAAGATGATATGTTACAATGATGGCCCTGCCTTAAATATGGCTTGGGAATTTGATGTTGAGGAGATGCCTCATTTCATAACCTAACTTTAGTTAACCTAATTATTAATTATTTAATTATTATCTTATTTTATGTTCATAGCATTGCCACTCTCTTAGAAAGGCTTTGTCCTCAAAGCCTTATAATGTTTCTGCATCATTTTATGTGGTGTCGTAGATGACAAAACATGTCGATACAAATTGCTAAGAGTCGAACATAACTTCTGATATGTCGACGGATCGATCCATCCCAAATTGATTTGTTGTGGACTGATGGGATTCCCTACTGATGTGTCGTCAGGAGATTTGATCACATTAGTACCATTATCTTTTGACATTTCCCACTTTTTCAAATATCGGTTTTTATGGTTGGGGTGTCGATAGGGAACTTTCACGATGTCATTTTCGTTTATGAATGTCGCCTTTAGAGCATTGATCTGAGTTGGAAGTTGTATTTTCGTCTCTTGAGGATTTAAGTTTTTGTTTTGTATCTTTTCCAACTTGTTTTCTAACTGCTTGTTATCATTTTGAAACTTCTTAATCAATTCGACTTGTGATTTTCTGTCATCTTCAGATGTCTTAATTTGTTCCTTAAGATATTCATTATGACTTCTGATACAACTATTTTCTTTCTACTTGTCTAGAAGTTTCCCTTCAATGTCGTCCATAGATTGTTCTATCTTCCAACTATTTTTCAACTTCTTAATTTTTGTGACTAGTATCTTGTTATGACTTCTTAGTCTAAAAATTTCTTTAGCATTGTTGGATATTGCTTTATTACTGTTCGCGATCTCTGACTTATGTGTCTTTTTAGAGTCATCATTTTGTTGTTGAAGAACTTTTATTTGTTGTCGACACTAGCTGACCTCTGATTCTTGAATTTCTAATTTATGTCGTAACTGCATTAGTTCTTCATCTTTGTCGCTAACGATTTTGTTCAAAAGTATTATTTCTGCTTCGTAATTATTTATTTCCTTCTTTATATCTTGATTTCCTAACCTCTGATTGAATATATTTTCGGCTTTTAATTCATCAATTTGTGCATACAATTTTTCTATACGCCTTTCCTGGTCAGAGATTTTTATTTCATTGTACCTTTCTTGTAATTCAATTCTTATTTCTCAACTGTTATTTATGTCGCGCAATTCTTCATTGTCTTTTCGATAATGTTTTAACGTGGCTTCTAATTTTTCTCGCAAATCGGCTTCCATGGTTTCTGTCTTCTTCGACGGTGGAATGATCTTCTTTGATTTCTTTGATGAGTCTTTCTTAAACTTGGTCGTCTTTCTTTGACTTGACTTATCCAATGATGGATAGTCTTTGCTAGATCTTCACTCATCTTTTTCTTCGATTTGTCTTCTTTGTCTTTTTCTCGATTTTGTCTTCTTCAATACTTCTTATCTCTTTCTTTTTTTTAAAGTAATTATTATTTTAATAAAATAATAATATTATTTCTCTCTCTCTTTTTTTATTACTATCTCTTTCTTTTTTTTTCTTTGTATTATGTTAAATAACTTTTTTTTTCAAAAAAAAAATTATTATTTCAAAATAATAATATTTTTTTTATATAATAATAATTATTAATTAATTAATTAATTAATAATATTATTAATATTAATGGTCTTATAAACTATATATATATAGTTTAATATATAATTTTTTTAAAAATCAAAATATCTAAACAAATACAATATTATTATTATATTGTTTATTATTTAATTTAATTTTTTTTTAGGGTTTCGATGGAAGGCGGGAGCGATTGAGCGGGGAGGATTGCAGGAGAGGAGAATAGAGGTAGGTGCAGTGGCTGGTAGGGATGGCGTGGGGAAAGTGTAGCAAAGGTGAGAGCGTTGTGCAGTATGGTGGCATGGGTTGAAGAGGGCGGAATGGTAATGGGGAGAGGTAGGGTGCACGTGGAGGGGGAAGGGCACAAGAGATGCACGAAGGAGGAGGGCGCGGTAGAGGCTGAGGCTAAAGGAAGGATCCATGAGGGAGCCGACGGATGGGGAGCTATAGGTGGGAGGAAGAAGGTGCAGAGAGGGGGGGGGGCTGCGTGTGGAGTAGCATGGGGCAGTGGAGTGGTGGTGGTGTATGGCGATTGAGGGAGTGCATAAGACGAGCACGTGGGGGCTGTGACAGAGGTATGTGTATGGGGATGTGGAATGCTCAGCAAGGAGATGAGTTTGCAGGAGAAGAGGAGTGAGGAGTGTGAAGAGGATTGGAGTGTGAGCGAATGAGAGATGGATGGAGTGGAAGCAAGCGAGCACAGATGGAGAGTGTGCAAGGGAAAAGCGTGAGCCTAGCGGAGAGTGGCAGGTCGTGTGGAGTGAAGGAGAGAGGAGAGCGGGAGCGTGTAGCAGACGGGAGGATGTGGAAAGTCGATGGCAGGCAGGAAGATGGATAGTGAGAATGAGGATAGGTGAGCCGAAACCGAGCTCAATAGTAAGAGGAGTTGAATCCGAGCTCAGATGGAGGAACGTTCTGCTCTGATACCAAATGCAGTGAACGTATCCGTTCACTGAGTCAATAGTCGAATCCGACTCTCATATTGAATAATAATTAAGAATAATATATTAGATGATAGGATAAAAGATGATTGTTACAATGATGGCCCTGCCTTAAATATGGCTCGGGCATTTGATGTTGAGGAGAGGCCTCATTTCATAACCTAACTTTAGTTAACCTAATTATTAATTATTTAATTATAGAATTATTTTATGTTCTTAGCAAACTGCACCTATAAATACCGTCAACATTGGACTCACGGGCGTTAACAAAACCTTCAAATTTTTTAGCACGCCATAGTCTCAATCTATTTACAGTGAGTGTTAAGTAATTTTGTTAGTCTATAGAGAAAGTTCCAGTGAATGTCTGACGATTCCACAATTGAGCAAGAGTCCACATTCGAGTAGGCTGTGAGGGATTCTACACAAACCGGGATTGAAGGGTTAATGAGAACCATTGCCAAGAAAGTCGTTATGGAAAAAGGCCAGGGTTCATGCCAATCACCACGACACTCAGTACCAATGCAAAGCAAGGGTAATGAACCCGTAGCCTTGAAAATAAAGGTGAAGGTAATGGGATCCAAGATACCTGAAGTTCCACTAGAGGACAAAGGGCTCCCATTACCTTTAACTCCCGACTATATTTCTCCATGTGCACCAGATGCACCGACCGTAAAGCTTGCCAAAAATGCCAAGTATGAGATACCAATTCTGCCCATGTCCAAACATGTAAAACCAAAAGTAAATATGTTGGGTAACCTTGCAGACTGTAATTTCAAAGACTACTACGTACTTCAAATGCATAAGGATCCGGATGAGACGAAGTACCCGCAGTTTCAACCCGACAGATATATGTGCAGGAAGATGGATGTGAAGAAAAACCCGTTGCTGGTAGCGCAGAGCTGGCTATCTGAAGTTGTGGAATCAAGGCTTCTAAACCTGTTGAGTCTTCCATACTTCGACCGAAGTCCGGAACTAAATGCGGTGGTGCGCACACTGATATCATGTACACACCAAGGTTACTTTTGGTTGGATAGAAATGTCGACCTCAACATAGACCTGATCCATAGTATCACAGGGTTAAGCAAGCGAGGCGAAGACCCTAAAAAGTTCTTTACCGACAAAACCAGAGACAACGAGATCGCCGCGCAGATGAAGGAGGAATATCAAATTCCCAAAGGGAAAAGAGGGTTTGTCATAGATGACTTAAAATATGATGCTACAATATTTGCAGTACAATTGCTCGCAGTAAATATCTTGCGGAAGGCATGACCGAAAGAAGTACCAGTAGGAGCAATTCACCTCGGTGCGAAGGCACCGCAGGGATGTAGATTCAACTGGTGTCAATATTTACTGAATGAGTTTCTAGATGATGTTCACAAAACTCAGGTCAATGGCGTTGCTTTCCATTATAGTTGGTTAATGGTTTTGATTTCCTTTGTGGGTTGGAAGGAGCCAAGGCATTATGTTGGTCTCACGTCTAACATCAATGATTGCCGAGGACCCAGATATGCAAATCTATGGGAAAATCTGCTAGCAAACTGACATCGTGATTCAAATGAAGTATTCCTCACATACTATGAGCAGCTGTGCAATGTCATTGTTCATACACCATGCATCTCCAAAGAGGTAACATCCAAGTATATCCGCACTTTAAATTTTCAAGCTGACATGCATTCCATTTATATTTAAGCAAAGGAACAGAAAAAGAACCCAAAATGGTTCCAAGGGAACTATCACATGGACGAAGCGGATATCAATCTCATCATGAAGGAATGGATAGATGAATGGAAGGTCGAAGGACCAATGGTCATCGACAGTGATTCAGAATAAAGTAATCCAATACCGACAACGATTGTTGAAGAGTCACCAATAGGAAAAAGAAAGGAGCCTAGAAGCTATGTGTAGGACAAAGGAACAAAGGAGCCATCAAAGGTGAAGCTCCACGATGATGATTATGACCTCATCGTGATTAGAATCATCCAACATCTGGATAAAGTGCTTGCTCTCAAAGACAGCAAAAATGAGAGGATCCAAGCGATTCTAGTAGAAAACCTCACAACTTTGCAAAGCATAATGACAAAGATGGAACAAGTCCAAAAAGACTTGGTTCGTGATTCTGACTCAGAAGGAAGATTCGGTGCTACACTGCAGCAGAAGACAAAGCCCTTGGCTTTAACCATGGCACCAAGATCACGCATTGTCCGCATTGACCCACTGAGTGTAATTTTACCACGTGATGAAATAGCTGCGAGTGCCTAGAGAATAAAGCACGTGGATATTTATATCGCGATGCTACCCCTCGAGGGCCTACATAATCTACACCTGCAGGTTGTGGAGGAAATACATGATAGAGATATGGTAATTCTGAACCAACACCAAAACTTACAAGCAAATTATAGATAGTTTCAGGAAGCAAGTGCAAAGAAGGATAAGGCACTTGAAAGTGAACAAGAGCAACAAAGAAGAATAGAGCAGACTGTCGCCTCAGTTTGCACAGAGATACCAGAGTGCGACAAGTAGCTAGAGCTCACAGACACTATCCTTAAGTTTGGATCGGTAGTCATCGGTATTAAGGATGAAATGAAGGACACCGAGATAGACTATAAGGAGAAGCTTGCCACTTTGGAAGCACAGAATGTCCCGAAGACCCCACCAAATCAGATCGAACTTAGAGCAGCAGAAATGAAAGCTGTTGCAAAAAACATATCCGGTGAAATAGCTAAGTGTCAAAGCTTGCTAGATGAAGCGACTAGAGTCTGGACTACACTGCAAGAGGACCCTTAGCTACTACATGTCCAAACCATCTTACAAGAAAAACAAGCAGTGGTAGATGCTCTGAACGCGGAGATGAAGAATTTGTAGCCAAGAGAGAGACTCCGCCGATTTGCATAAGTCAAAGATCTAAAGAGGGAACTTCAAGTTTTAAGATAAATGGAGGTAGAAACCGGGGAAAAGTCATAGCCCCTGCAGGAAGAAGCTCATGCTATCTCGCAAGAGATTGAGGAGAAACTGATAGAACTCCAAGAGTTAGAGAAAACACTACAAGAGAAAAATCAGGAAGATTTAACACCAGGTGTGTTGGATATGGTTAAGGAAGTTGAACAAGATGTTAAAGAAACAGTTGTGAAGCTAGTCGCAACTTATCAAGAATTTGTTGCGAAGATAGATCAACTAGGAGAAGCGCAACGTAGCGGGCCTATGGCGAGTGGCTTAGGGACGAGCCACATGTAAGTGTTAGGGTCCTGTTGGGCCTAGCCCAAGTAAGCCAATTTTGGATGAGATAGTTTTGGGAGCTACGAGGAGACAACACAACACAGCGTCGACAAGGTAGGAGACTCAGTGCTGCGAAGTTACAATGCTACAAAATACCAGCGTTGCAGAGATATAGCGCCCCGAAGATACAGTTCTGTGAAGTGATAGCTCCGAGAAGTTGCAGCATGGCAGAAGTTTTGGACGAAAAACAGTATAAATTTTGGTGAGACTGATCGGCGGTCTATTTTGGTTAAGATACTCCATGATTCCTAGTAGGAAGGTAAGGAGTGGCGAAGAGGGGAAGCGATTGGTCACATGAGAAAAGGAAGCACTACGTGAACCAGCCGCCTGAAGCCGTTAAAGAAGGAATGATGGGGTGGAAGCGACCCATTGGCATGCACTCGACATGGGGGATGAAAGCGACATGACCACGTGCATAAGGATAGCCATGATGACGAGTCACTATCAGAGACTAACAATCTTGGTTAGCGGGGTAACGACACCAGTTTTGGGGAACATTAGGGTTTTGAGCCCATCATGAATGTAAAGATGTGACCTAAGGGTACGATCTATATAAGGGCATATTTTGTAAGGGAAAGGGTTAATCTCTAATATTCTTTTGGTTAATGTTGAATGTTGATCTCTGTTGAGAGAGACACTCATTATAAAGAGGCTCTGCAGCTGTGCGCATAGAGACCTATTGAAGTGAGAAGAGAGTCTGCAGCTGAGTGCGTAGTCCATAATTGTTGAACCCTTCCCATTGATAATATAATCAACAATTCCTATGGACGTAGCTCCCATCCTAGGGGTGAACCATGTTAAATCATTGTGTTATGCGATTGATTATGTGTTTGCATCTATATATTTGCTTTGATGAATGATTAAATTCATGTTTATGAGTAAATGTATCTTTGCATTCATATCTACGAGTGAATGATAGGAATAAATTTTCTAGGTGTCGAATGCATATGAATGAATGTCGTATGCAAGTATTTCTAAGTAAGATGAATGCATGAGTATTGGGTAAACACTTAAGCCAACGAAGTTTGTATAGTGTGATTCCTTGCGCTTCGTTGCAGTTCATCGTATTGTATAAGTTGCAAGGCTTATAGTTTAGATGCTTGTGAATGTATAAGTTTACACTAATTAAAGTATATTGAAGATGTGAACCGTCGAAGAGGAAGCGCAGTCCTCAGTTGCGTTGTCCTATTATTAAGCAGTCTTTCCGTGTTGCGTAGTCGTTGGATGCGCGATAGCGTAAGCATTAAACGCAAAGTAAGTGAACTTCACGATGTTCACCATTCTGTTAAAATGTGCATCACCTAGTTTTGGAAACTTGATTCCGCAACCCCCACATAACTTCACCTTGGGTGAGACCTCAGTCTGTTCGTAGACTGTTTTCGAACGGGCCGGTGAAAATGGGTTTTGTTGGTTCCCTAAACCGTGCAGAACCTGGGTCTACCTCTTTGAACTTAAAGAACATATAAAGAGCCAACATATATATAAATGTTGTATATATAAAAACCAAACATAGAGCAACAAATCTTTGTTGCAATTTGATCTTAGTTTTCTATATTAAAAAGGAAAAAAAAAATACTTTCAAATGATAAAATGCTTACAATTAGTTCCACTTTGGACCACACTACAAAAAATTATACATTTCAAACTTATTTATATTTCTAAGATGGTCTTAGCTATTGTATCAAGGTAAGATGATGCTAACTAGCTAAATGTAGAATCCTTCTTGATTGATATGAATTCTAATATTTAATCTACATGGTTGTACATCCAATAAATTAAGGTTTTAGGAGTTTAAATATACTCATTAAACTTAACAAACTTGGAAGTTATTGATGATAGAAATCAAATATATGTAAAGATAGTTATTATATTAAAAATGTCTAAAATTGGTATCATTGCAATCTTCTTCATGTTAGTCAAATCACTTTTGTAATTGGGATCTTGGAGGTTGGACATATATATTGCTCCACTTCTTGTCTCCATCTAATGTGAACTATGCTTCATTGGAGAAGTTGAAAAGAATATTTTGAGTACACAAATTGTTTCAGAAGGCTTATATGTAGTTCCTTTGTTAGATGGTACTTTGTGAAACATAAAGGTGGCCTAGGTATTATGGATATCCTAGTTTAAGGAAAAGTGCTTCAACTTAGAAAGTTAGAATGCATTGTTATATACAAGGTAGAAGATGAAATTCATGGGAAAGGAATCAAGGGACTCTTAAATCTACATGATATTGCCACTTATTTGAGAGATTTTGGTAGAGGGAGATCCTATGCTAAAGATAATCTAGAAAGGTTCACAAGAGGCTTCTTTAAATTTGGAAAGAGATCTACTAGGGGTATTTTCATTAGTAATGAAAAAATTGGGTTCTTTGCAATTAGCATATACTCATAGGGTATGTTGGATAAGTATGGGGGAGTGACTTAATAGTAATGGGATTAACAAATAAAAGGACCTTTGGGAACCCCACAAATTAGATTGGTTTGAGTACAAAATATATAGTTAGGAACAAAGTGCTACTCGGGGGACAAAATCTCTTTTCTAAATATTTGAAAAGCCTTTTCTTGAAAAAGAGAAGACTAAGATTCACTTCGTTGGCTCTCTCTTAAAATTTTAGGGATTGGAGATAGTGTTATGGGCACTTTTTTCAGATGGAGCATAAATTAGGATTATGTTTCAATCGCTTTCTCTCTTTTATCCATAATAAGGAAAGAAGGTTTCTCTCTCAAAATAAAAAAAGGAGGGAGAGGGCTCACTCAATTAAGGTGCTTACCAAAATAGAGTTTCACAAGGATAAGACTAGATCTTACCCATAGTTGTTCCAAGATCAATATCTCTCACTTAGGTTAGCGTTCAAAGGTCTTAACTTGCATCCTCGGTCAAACGTAATAAAATTGTGTAATGATTAAGCCTTTGGATCCATAGTGTATATCTAATGGTGTGAGTATTTGATCTAGAGCAAGATCTAGGAGCCTTATAGAACCTCAAAAAATCGAATTACATGCAAAAACCAGCAAAAAGCTTGAAATAAGACAAATTTACACACACAATGTGAACTGAAACTTGGTATTATCAGACTGTCTAACATGCAAATATGTATAGAACAGGTTTATATTACATTTGGAGAAATTCGTGAGGCTTAGGAAGCCCAAAATGAGTGTACATTGCCAATTGGCCAAATTGGCCTTAATCCCCCCTAGATGGGTCCAACTCAATCCAACTTAGCCCAAATGGCCACGAATTTTGGTGTGAACATGGCTGAGGCATGCTGGATCATTAATGAGTCATAGGCATGCATGGGTGAGCAAACTAAGGTGTGTGGGAGGTCCAAGGAGGCATTAAATGCTCCAAATCATGCCAAAAATGGGCCAAATCCACCCAAGCTCTCCAAGTCAACAGCCATTCCCCATTTCAAGGAAGGAGAGCGCTCCAACATTTAATGAAGGTGCACTTGTGGAAAAATGTGGAGTTTGAATTAGCTGGGTTGCTCAAAATAGGTGTGAACACTCCTCATAAGTGGTTATTTTCCCAATTAAAGCTACCTAAGTCCAAACCATAGTGTAATAGGGTGAAAACATGAAGTTGGGAAACAATTTCGGCTTGTTTTTTACAAACAAAACTGCTAAAGTTTATGTTTTTCAACTTCAACCTCTTCAAACCCATATCTCCCTTATGAATTTCAACTTGAAGTAAACACAAAGGTTTTAGAGAATTGAATTAGCTTTCTACTTGTATTTTTTTTAAATTTGTTTATGGACATATTGTGGGACAAATTTGTTGTCAACATATGGCATATACTTGAAAATTTTAGGTATGGATAATGAGTGACCTGTGTTGACGACGGTTTTTTGATAGATGGTTATTCATTTTAGGGAAAAAAATTGTAGGCTCATAATCTACACACACTACATTGGATCCTGGACTATATTTTGAGTTTTTTAAGACTTGGAAACTATTTTTTATTATTTATTGAAACAACGTATGTTCAGAAAATGGTTCATTATCGAAACATGTTTTTGTCTTCACATTTTCTTTCAAATGTGACTCTTATTGGAAAAACTAAAAGTACCCTTTTGAAGAGGACGAGCTAATTATGATCTCTGTGAAATTTCAAATTTTTTGGTGTTGTCTTTGTTATGATATTGAATTTTCATTTCGGGTGATTTTTAGAGTAATAAAATTATTAAGGGATAAGGTTTAGAAAGAAATTATTAATAAATAGTAATTCAAATCGAAATGAAACCAGTATTATATCATTAGAAACTAGATTCAAAGATGAATCTATTGCTACCAAGTCCGACAAATAATACTTAAAATTTGCAGGGGTTCGGGCTTGCTGAAGTTGCAGGTTCCAGAAAGATGCCTGATATTTTCACAGGTTTTGTTGACCATAAACTCTCGGTCAAAAAAATATCTTCGAAACTCTCAACCAAGAGTTTAGTTCAAACTCTCATCCAAGAGTTTTTTTAAAAATACAGTGCAGCGATTGGTTCAAACTTTTGGCCTAGAGTTTTTTTAAACTCTCAGGTGAGAGTTTGAAATCTCAAAACTCTCGGCCTAGAGTTTGAGGTTGCGTTATTTTCGCGTGATCATCTGCCCGTGCTCTGTTTTTTTCACTCTGTTTGTCACAAAAGTGTTTCCCAAGTTCACGATTTCACCCAATAATGCATATAAGGAAATAAAATTGACTAAGGCTATGAACCAAGGTACTAAGTGTTGGATTATTGTTCTAACATCCCCCCTTAACCAAAACTTAGTACATCTCATGAAATTAAAGTGGGAGGCCTTGGAAACAAAGGCTCAAGTCACCTCATTACAAAACATAAATTTTATTTGTCCATGTAAATTGAGGACAAGAAGGAAAACCTCATGGGATAAAACCTTCCCTCTAAAATGGACATGGAGTTGAACCTGCAATACAATTGCAGCAATCACCATCCATCACTCACTCCAAGCAAATCTCTCAAGTGAGTGAAGGTCTTCTTAGTAAAACACTTGGTGAAAATATCAGTAGTTTGCTCGGTGGATGGGAAATACTGCAAGGAAATCACTCTGTCATGCACTAAGCCCCGGATATAGTGCATATGGATTTCAATATGCTTTGTTCTCTGCCTCTAAACTGGTTCAATAGATATCTTGATGGCACTTTTATTATCCACCCAAATGTTGGTTGGAGAATCAATAGTAACACCAAATTCCCGAAGAATTCCTTGCAACCAAACACACTGCGTAGCTGCATTCACTGCTGCCCTGTACTCGGCCTCTGCTGATGAAAGTGAAATAGTATGTTGTTTCTTACTTGAACAACAAATGGAAACTTAAGCAAACATGAAAAAAAAACCTGAAGTGGAATTTCTATCAATGGGATCTCCAACCCAATCCGAATAAGAAAATCCAACTAGTTGTAATGAAGAACTAGTTGCATAGTGTACCTCAAAATTCTTTGTTCCTTGGACATACTGGAGGATCTTTTTGGCTACCTTCCAATGGATCTCATGTGGCTGCTGCATATATCTTGATACATCACTTACAACATAAGATAAATCAGTTCTTGTATGTGTAAGGTATAACAAACTACCAACTAGCTGCCTGTAGAGTGTGCAATCCACCAATGGAGAGTCACCAAATTCACCTAGTTTTGGGCCTGAAAGGAATGGGCACTTGGCTGCCTGACATTCAGCCATTTTAAAATTAAATAACAGGTCTGAAGCATATTTTGGTTGACTCAACATGATGCCTCTTTCATATTGTTCAATTTCCAAACCCAAAAATTGCCTTAGCAATCCTAGGTCGCTCATGGCAAATTCACTATGTAGAGATGCCTTAATTGAACCAATTTGTTTGTTACAGCTCCCTGTAATTAAAATATCATCAACATACAGTACAATGACCTGCAAAATATCATCACATTTCTGCAAATACACATTTGGATCAGACTTGCATCGAATGAAACCAATTGAGAGCAAAAAAGCATCCATTTTAGCATACCAAGCCCTGGGGGCTTGCTTGAGTCCATAGAGTGATTTCTTCAACCTGCAAACAAGTGAAGGATCCTCTTGGAAACATTTAGGTTGCTTCATGTTGATCTCTTCCTATATCTCACCATGTAAGAATGCACTTTTAACATCCATATCGTGCACTTGCCAACCCTTACTAGCTGCCATGGCTAGATCTAGTCTAATTGAGTCCATCTTTGCAACTGGTGCAAAGGTCTCGGTATAATCCACACATTGGATTTGTGAGTAGACCTTAGCAACTAACCTAGACTTAAACTTCAGATCAGAACCATTAGCAGCAAGTTTGGTTCAAAAAATCCACTTAGATTGCACATGATTCCTCTTGGGAGGAAGGGGGACCAAATCCCATGTTTCATTCTCTTGAAGAGAATTGAATTCTTCTTCCATTTCTGATCTCCACCTTGGATCATGATAAGCCTCCTAATATGATTTTGGATCATATCCAATCATCATGTAACAGTGATCAGCAAGGGAACTTTCATTTGCAAAGGAAGCATTGTTTGTTTGAGATCTAGTCTTCCTAGGCTCTTGGGGATTTCCTACCAATTCACCTGCAACTTGTATGATTTTTTCAGCTCACTTGGGCCTTGATGGTGACTCATCTACATAAATGTCATCTTCAGCCATGTCATTATCAGAATGATCAGAAAATATAGAGATTGAATCATTACTTACTTCATCAAGGTGTGGAGGAGAAGAGTATTCCCCCGATGCAAGCTCAAAATCTTGTATTGGTTCCTCTTCGAATTGCACACTTCTCTCAATGAAATTTTTGAGTGTGGATGTGCCAAAGAGATTGTAACCCTTTGTGTCTTCACCATAACCAACCATGATACATTCCCTTCTCTGTGGCTGCAAATCCTTCCTCTTTTCTGATGGAATTCGAGCCCATGCTCTAGATCCAAAAATCCTGAACTTTGAGACATTTGGTTTTTTGGCCAAACCATGCCTCGTATGGGATTTTACCTTTGAATGATTTGTGGAATGCCCTGTTCTAAATATGTGAAACACAATTGATGGCTTCATCCCATAGCTTAGGGCTTAGATCCCTTTCTTTAATCATGCATGTTGCCATCTCTTTGAGAGATCTATTTTCCTCTATGCCACTCCATTTTGTTGTGGTGTGTAGGGGATTGAATGTTGCATTTGAATGCCACATTCCTCACAAAGATGCTACATATTTTTGTTCCCAAACTACTTCCCATTATCAGTCCTAAGGATTTTTATCTTATGCCCACTATTATTCTCCACTAAGGCCTTCCAAATCTCCAATTGCTCAAACACTTCAGATTTTAACTTTAGGAAGTAAACCCAATAGAATTGAGAGTAGTCATCAATGATTGTAAGTACATACCTTGATCCACCATATGATGGAGTGGGTAGAGGACCAATGAGATATGAATGTACCAATCCAAGTGGTTGAGTGGCTCTCCTTGTGTTAACACCCAAAAAGTCCACTTTACATTTTTTATTTATGTCTCATGCAATGTTTAGAGTAGTTTGTTAATTGTTGTTTTAGCTTAATCATTTAATCATTACTGAACTGCTACTAAGGAGTCCATTCTCCTTAGTAGGTGCTCATTGGCACAAGCTAGGGGTAAAACCCTAGCTACAGTTTTTGGCGACTCCACTGGTTTTCGAATTTCTGGTTTCCGTTTTTTAAATTTTTTCTTTTCGGCTGTCCCTTTCGGCCGCCGCATACCGCGTTTTTTTTTTTCCCTCTGCAGTCGCGTCCCGACCGCGCCTTTCAGGCCTTTACCCGCGATCCGACCGTGGCTCTCAGACTGCTTCCGACGCTCCGCCGGCGGATTCAAGTCTGTTACCGGCGATCCGACCGTGGCTAATCAGCCTGTTTGCCGCGATCTGACTGCGCCTGTCGGCCTTTTTCACGCGTCCCGACTGCGGCTTTCTGCCTCTTTCGGGCGTTTCGACTGCGCCTGTTATCCTTTCTGCCGCGACCCGAATGTGTCTTTTCCCCTATTTCCTGCGTCCCGACTGCCAATGTTGGCCCGATAGCCGCGACCCGACTGTGTCTTTTCCCCTGTTTCATGCGTCCCGACTGCCTCTGTTGGCTCGATAGCCGCAACCTGACCGCCGCTGTTTCCCTCAAACCCGCGGTCGGCCTGTTCTGATCCGCCACAGACCCGCGGTCTGATTTCTGCTCTTTTCCTGTTTTGAGCCCAGCCCCTCTTGCTGCAATATTTTCTGCATTTGAACAGCCCTCTGTCCCACCTGCAGCCCACTTCCTTACAGCCTTTCTGCAACATAATTTCTGTTCCTTTTACAGAATCTTTTTAAAATTTCAGTATTTTTATTTCAGAAAATTTTGCAAGTTAAAAGAATCAATTTCAGCATTATTGATAGATTGGAAGTTGCCCTCCCTTGTGGCACTTCTATTTTTGGGATCATTACCTCACGAGCACACACTCTGTCACATAAAATCAAGTGAGCCTTAAAAAGTACCTAACTAAACCAACATTCTAACCCCACTTGGGGAACACAAAAGAATCATTGTAGTTAGGTAGGATCAGGGGGATAGGCTTCCAATAACACCCCTTGGTTATTTCACTTGAGACATAGTTGTTGTCCAACTAGGGAACCAAAATCCCCTAGTACTTTTTGGCACGGTCACGACCAGTTTATCAGAGGGCCTCTCCCTTAGGAGGGTTGAAGTCGGGAGACTGGTTCCGGAGGCCTGAGTGGAATACCGCACTCCATTCAGTAACCGAAGGGCTACCTTTCGCGGTTCGCGGGATATCCCTGTATAGGGGTATTGCGGTCAACGAACTAAACGGAAGATTCACCTTTCTGGACGTGTCATGAACGGGGTATCTTAGTTGCCATTCTTCTAGGATTGACTACTCGGTATCCCTCCCGGTAGGGGGATATCATAGCCACTTGGCTTTCCTACTCATATTGTCTGACTTGGATTTCATCACCTTGCAGAGGATATGTTTAGTTAAGTCAGAATACTTTTAGTTAGGTGTTTGCATGCTCCTTTACCTCCCTTTGGTCTAGTGAGTCCACCATTTTTCTTTTTTAGGAAACCTGCTGCTTGTTGGTATTCTGACCATCTTTGTTGTTACTCCACCCATTGTAGCACAGCTGTTGCAGTGGGTGTTTTGAGTTGGTTGTTGGCCTGAGCGCCTTGCTTTTTCGCTCTCCTTCTGCACACTCGGTTGCATTAGGATTTTTGAGCTGTTTTTATACTCACCTCAACCCACAGAGATTTAGACACCATCTGTCACCATTGAGTCCCCGAGACATTCTCGGCGCCTCAGGGGCGAGCCCCCACAGCACGGTTCTCTTGACACCACTCGTCATAGATTCCGATCATTGTTCGTTGATACCACTCATCACAGATCTAGAGCCTTGTCACTTGACTCCACTCGTCAGCGACGTAGGTCTCCGTCACCAGATAGTGACGCACCTTACTTTACCTCTGATTCTGACGAAGAGTCTGAGAACCCTATTTATACTGCCCCTACTAGCCCCATGGCTGGCACGACTTCCACTCCATTTGTCATAGGGACCATTGGTGGCACATCCACCACTACACCAGTTACTACACCTGTTTTTGGTATGCCCTCCATGGGGCAACCATCTACCGTTCCCCTCACGGTACCTATTCCCACAGCGGGAATACCTATCCCCACTACATCAGTGGCTCACACTACCCATGGTGGTGCTGGACCATCCTCCACTACCTCAGTTCCCCCACTTGGGGGCACCACCCTAAATCTTGTCCCTCCACTTGGGGGCACTGGCCCCAACTTGGTCCATAGCACTACTGTGTCGCAGCCTTCTTCCAGTTTGCCATTCATGGCTAGCCTCAACCTACCTGACCTGGCCAGATTGACCAACGATCCTATTCGACACGACCCCACGTGGCCTCATATGCCTACCAAACTACCCTCTGACATCCCTAAATTCGAGGGTAAGGCCGGTGAGGACCCACAAAACCATATCATGTCTTTCCACCTATGGTGTTCCTCTAACTCCATCGTGGATGACTCTGTTCACCTCCGTCTCTTACAGCGCACCTTCACTGGCTCTGCAGCCAAGTGGTATATTGAGCAGCCTCATGGGACCCACGCCACCTTTTCTTCCCTGGCCTCGACCTTCCTGCAGTTCTTCCAGTTGCCAGTCCGCTATGACGCGGGCGTTGAGATCCTTCTATCTTGTAGACAAAACACGGCTACCCATATCACGGACCACATCCATGAGTGGCGTCGACGCCGTAGCTTATGCAAGATCAAACTTGACGACCGTATCTTCCTAGATTGGTTCCTCAAATCCCTTCTCCCTGTTATCGCTAAGGATGTAGCTTCAGAAAGACCCCAGTCTGAAGAAGAGGCCATCCTTAAGGCACAACAGTTCGACCTCATTTACGCCCAATCGGGTTACCTTTATACCATTATACCTGACGCCCCTCGCGGCGAGTCCTCCCAGCATGATGCGCCGGGGGCATCCCACGCTGCAGATGGTATCATTGGCCGTGTTTCTTCGCATCCCCAACCATTTTCTATAGCACGTCCTACCCCTGGCCCCGACCCGTCGCGGGCTACCTCCCAGTCTGGAGCAACCAACTCATATGCTCCCATGACACATCACCATTCCCATGGACCCTCATGTCCACCTCAGTGCTTCGGGTATGCGACTCCTGCTTATGCTCCTCCAGTCACCCCTCAGCCTTACTACCATCAGCAGGCTGCCTCAGCTCCTGCGCCTTCACCAACCCCACCAGCATATTATCCGCCACAGGCAGCCCCTGCGGCACACCCACAACCTGCTCCGCAGACCTATCAGCAACCCCCTCAAGTTGCTGCACCTGCTCAGCCTCAACCTACATATCATCCTCCGCAGCCTGCTCCAGCACCTGCGCAATCTCAGAATCCACCTCCTGCCCAAGGGCAAGTTTACGCCCAACAGAACCCGCAGCAAAACCAGAACAACCAACGTAACCAGGGCCAACAGAACCGCGGCAAGGGCCGTAATCGGGGGAACAACCAACCTACAGACCAAGCTGGTCAACCGGCTAATCCCCCTGACAACAACAATGCGGCTCCCGCTAATCAAAACCCTGATCGCCCGCCCAAGCAGGCCAAAAACCCCAATTTGCGAACGAACCACCCTTGTTCTATTTGTGGAGTCTATGGACATTACACCCACGCTTTCCCACATTTAGAGCGAGCTCGGCAGCTTTGGGTTGACGAGGCCCATCGCCAAGGGCATGCGGCTCCCCAAGCACCGCCCAACCCCCCCAAACCTCAGCAACCCCCTTTAGTGCTGCAAAACCCATTACCGACCCAAGGCGTAGTGAACACTCAGCCGTTGGCTCCCCATCAAGCCAATGCGGCCCAACAACAACAGATCACCTACGCTGCTCCTGATCAACCCGTGTTCGACTCAGGTACCCACCACTTACTGATGATGTCATCTGCTGACGTCAACCTCCAGACCCGTCGGAACCAATATGGCTCCACCTCTGAAGCCCCTCCCACGGATAAACCTACTAACGCCCACCCCACCGATCAGGCGTTACGTATACCTCCGCCTCCCACAGACGGCGCTGCGAAAGCACCTCGTTTCCCACTGCGCCGAATCAACAATAACCCTAATGCGCATGCTGCGTCAAACTACAACATTGTAGACGACCTAGCCCAATCTCCCGCAGCCATTTCTGCGTTAGAAGTCTTGAAGAACTGCCCTTCCCAGCGCAAGACTTTACTTTCCGCCATTGGGGGGATTGACCCAACTGATTCGCATTTGATGGCGTTTGATTTAGACCAGTCTGAACCACGCCTACCTTCCAGCTTAGCCTTCCAAGTTACTGTCTCCGTTAGGAACCTTGTTATCCATCGGTGCATCATCGATGAGGGTGCCTCCACATGCGTTATGTCTACCTTTGTATGGCAGAAGCTAGGATCCCCTCCTCTCCAGCAGTCCACTACTGCGTTACGTGCCTACGACGGTCGTTCGGCCCCAGCCCCAAGGCCTCCTGCCCAACGTTCCTGTCCAGTTAGGTGGTAAAACAGTCCTTATTGACATAGAGGTAATCAATGCCCAATTGGATTACAACCTTCTACTTGGCCGCAGCTACATGTATGCCATGCGGGCGGTTGCCTCTTCTGTCTTTCGCACCATGATGTTCCCCCATGAAGGACGCGTGGTTAAGATTGACCAGCTCACCTACTATGATCCCAGTGCTCCGGCGGCACCGGAAAATGTTCTCCCCATGGTCGAACAACCTGTTTCTCCTGCCACCACCTCGTTTGTTTCCTCTACGGGGCCTGGAGTCTACTCAGACGCGCCGATGACTTCCACCTTTCAATCCATTCCTCCGCCGTCATCTACGCCCGAAATGTCTGACTTATGTACCTTGTCCCATGACATCCTACCACCTAACAATCAACCATCCTTGTTGCCTAAACCACCATTGGTACCTAGTCACATTGGTGTTACACCGATCCATACGATCCCCTTCCTAGTTCCTCCCGCCGGAGTAGTAAGCGCCCCGGTCATGGCTACCCTTAGCCTCCCTGGGTTAACCTTGGGATTACCTGTATGGTATCTTTCGCCTCCCGTTCGCCCGCCGACACCAGATGTCGTCCTCCAGCCGGTGCAACCCATGGCTACTACCACTCAGCCACCTCCCGGTGTCTCTACCCCTTCGTCCTCCACGACACCTCCTCCTACTCCCAAACCCACTGGGGGCAGAGGTCCTCAACCTTACACTGCTGTACCACCTCCAAAGACAGTCAAGAACCCTCCAGTGTTTCGTGCTCCTCCCAAATGCTCGCTGTGTGACGAGTTGGGCCATGCGACCCACCAATGCCCACAGTTACCCGCATTGCAGAAGCACATGCAAATGCTCGATGACGATCCTAACATCCCAACTGTCGAACTCAACCCTACTCCTAAGCCTAAAGATAAGTCCCTACGTACCAACCACTCCTGCGCCATCTGCGGTATTTACGGGCACTATTCACATCATTGTCCCGATCTCCCAGATTACAGAGCGGCTCTCTATGAGATGAACAATCTGGATCTTGAGACGGCACCACCTACCATTGAGGAGATCTACCCCCCAGACTCTTCACCTTCCGGAGAGGTTAATACCATCTATATGATCTCTTCCACCACTTCCCCCTCGTCAACTGATTTGACGACGCAAACGTTCCGTACTGATGAGGAGATTCTTGAGGCCCTTACTGCCCCGGATTATCCTTGGGATGATATGCACCACCGTTCCTATTTCATCCCAGAAGCGTCTTCCTCTAGCACCGCTACCCAATACGCGGTCGAATCCAAAGACTTCCTCCCCACCAAGGTCGACTGGTTCAAGGACCCTATTCCTGCTCCTGATGCCTTCGAGGAGGGAAACATGGCCAACATCTCACCTGTCATCCAAGTCGATATTGCTGCCCCAGGTCGTGCCCCTGAACTCATTACTTTAGGAGCATTCTGCAGTAAACAAGAGATTGAGGACTACACACACCTTTTCAAAGAATTCCGTGATGTCTTTGCCTGGTCTTATACCGAAATGCCTGGTCTTGACCCCGCAATTATAGAGCACCACATTGACACATGGCCCGATGTAACCCCTGTTCGTCAGAAACAGCGCCCCATTCATCCCTCAAAGCTCCCAGCTGTCAAAGCCGAGATTGAGAAGCTGCGCAAGGCAGGGTTCATTTATCCTATTGCCTATACCACATGGGTTTCAAACCCTGTTCCAGTTAACAAAAAGCAAGGCACCATCCGCGTATGCACTGACTTCCGTGACTTAAACCATGCTTGTCCCAAGGACAACTTCCCCACGCCATTCATCGATCAACTCATAGATGCATGTGCGGGGCATGAGGTCCTCTCCTTCATGGACGGTTTTTCCGGATATAATCAGATTCAGATCCGTAAGGAAGACCAGTACAAAACTGCCTTTACTACCCCATGGGGCACCTTTGCCTATCGTGTCATGCCTTTCGGCCTCAAAAATGCTGGTGCCTCCAAAAGGCCTAAAATGCCTCCAAAAGGCCACAAATATATTGTTGTCGCTGTTGATTACTTTACCAAATGGGCGGAAGCCATGCCTACCTTCAATTGTACCGCTGACACTGCTGCCCGCTTCTTTTTTAACCATGTCATCGCTCGATTCGGGGTTCCTAAGCAGTTAGTCTCTGACCATGGTTCACACTTCGAAGATGCCGTCTGGCGTGAGTTATCCACCCTCCTTAAATATGAGCACCAATTTTCCTCTGCTTATTACCCCCAAGGGAACGGCCAAGTAGAGGCCATCAACAAAATCCTTAAAACCATCCTCCAACGAACAGTTGACAAGCATAAGTCCAATTGGCACCACATGTTGTTCCCTGCTTTGTGGGCTTATCACACCTCCACTAAGACCGCCACTGGTTTTACACCATTTCATTTAGTTCACGGTATAGAGTCTGTTCTCCCCATCGAGTGTCAGATCCCTGCCTTACAGATCGCCGTTGAGCTTCTCCCTGACACCACCCCCCTCGAGCAGCGTCTGCTGCACCTCGAACAAGCCGATGAAGACCGTCGGGCCACTCTCCAGAACATCGAAGCTGCCAAAAACCGCTCCAAAGCCGACTATGATAAACATGTTCACCCTCGAACTTTCCGCGAAGGGGACCTAGTCCTCGCCTACGACCAAGCCCATGACAAAACCGGTAAAGGGAAGTTCGAATCCATGTGGCAAGGCCCTTACGTCGTGCAGACCTGCCTCGGCAAGGGGGCATACATCTTAGCTGACTCTGAAGGCCGTCCTTTGCGCAACCCTCGTAATGGGTTGTATCTTAAGCGTTTTTACCCATAAAAAGAAACCCGCGACCTCATTGGTCTGCGTTGTACAGTACTTTCTTTTTTGTTTTGTTTTTGTTTTTCCAAACCGTTTCCACCATTGGAATCAGCGCGACGTGACCGTCATTACGGTCACCTCGTTGCATTATTTTTACCCTGTCATTTTTTACCCATTTTTCAGACGCCACTAGTCGCCTCGGTTTGCGTGCCACATCGGCCGTTCTCCGTTTTTCACATGTTTTATATCATCGGATTCAGTTTTCCGAGCTGGTGATGATGCTTGAGATCATTTCTCGCTCTCACCTCCAGATTTTTTGGGCATTGTCAAAAATGCCCCCGTCACCTCGGTTTGCGTGCCACATCGGTCGTTACCCTTTTTTGACATCCTTTATATCGCCGGATTCATTTTTCCGAGCTCGTGATGATGCTTGAGATCATTTCTCGCTCTCACTTGGTACAATCTCAACATTGTGTCCCAACACCTTGCTGCCTCGGTTTGCGTGCCACATCGGCCGCCATCGGATTGTTCCACATTTTTACATGAGCCATTCACTCCTGTCATACTGCAAATGTTTCGTTATTTTGCCACCATTTCCTCTACCCCGCAAGGAGGTCCATCAGTGTTCCCACCTACTCTCGTTCTTGGTCATCATTACTCAACCTTGATTGAACACTTCCTCCTTGCCTGGCCATTCCTTTTGTTCGGTATAATTTTATCCCTTTTTTGGGCCGGACAACTCCTTTACGAAAAAGGCACTTAGGGAGTTTCCGTTAAGCTCTTTTCTGACTCCTAAAAGAATGAAAAGATCGCCGAGCAATCTTGCTTCCTTTCATGCTCGTTAAAGTACCTGAAAGGGCGTCTATCTGGTATAAGTTTAACCCTTTTCCGGACCTGGTAGACTAATTACGAAAAAGGAATACTCTAGTCACACCAGCTAGAAGAGTTCTTCATTGCATCCTTTTATGCTTCTTTGGGCCTTGGAGACTAAATCTACGAAAAAGCAACCCCCTGGAGTCTTCTTACTTGCTTTCAGACTCTCTAAAATTGAAAGCACCACGAGCATGCGCTGTCCTGGGCTCGTTAAATCCACACGATAGTACCATTCCTTCACTTCAGAGTCTTCTTATCGCTTTCAGACTCCTTAAAATTGAAAGCAACCACGAGCATGAACTGTCCTGGGCTCGTAAAATCCACACGACAGTACCATTTTACACACACTTCTTCTAGTTCATTAACCCATGAAGAAGTCTCCTCCCGTGCCTCCTGGCACTATGATCGATCATCTCGGCAGCACCCCCAATCAGGTCGCCTTTGTTCAGAGCATTCTGCAGTCTCCTGCCATTGTCTACCAGCTTGAGTCTCCCTCAGCCAGTTATCCTCCCAGATCCATTACAGCTATGATCCCTTTTCCCTCAGTCAGTTTCATATGCTGCCAGATCATTCCCATTATCCTACTCTGAACAAAGGAAGTTTGAGTCCACCCGCTCTACTTGCCCAGTTGTCCCCCCACAGTTTGATCAGTCCTGCCATCAGTACTATCACATTTCGGTCTTCTACCTCGCGCTCCTGTCAAGGAAACATCATTGCCTTGCTAGGGGCAGGTCTCCCTCTGTCGACGACAGCTCCTCTATTCCAGAGGATAGGCCCAGAGGTCCCTACGCCTTGGACTTATCACCATCTGTGGTAAGTGCCTACGGATCATTCTGAGAGGAGACATCATTGCCTCTCCGAGTGGTTGTTCCTCACATGCTCGACTTCAGCACCTTGATCGCATCGTTGAGGATCGCGTAGGATTATATTCCATCAGTTTTTTGTCGAAGACCCCGGATTTCCCCCGACTCTAGCACATTGGTGAGTCACTTCGGAACGCCCAGTTGTATGTTCCCGTGGATGTCCGGGCTGCGTTGGCGTTTGTATTCGGAAGCCATCCAGTTTCATGCTTCCTTGAGTACCCAGTTTCAGTTCCAGATCAGTTCCAGTTCAGTGTACCATGGAGAGTATGACCCCAGTCACTATGATCCAGCAGCTCATCAGTTCCTTTGGTACCACACTCAGTAGCACTGTTGATGGTTCCGGTGCACCAGTTCTGCAGTTCACACATGATCCGCTCAGCAGTATGTCCCAGATTTGTGTCCCCTCTGGACTCTTATGATGTACACAGTGGTCATGTATCTTACAGGTCCCCCTTTTTCGGGCCTTACAGTTATATTTATGTATCTTGATACGAGCATGGGTATGCCCGCCTCGTCCATATATTGAGATTATTCCTCAGTCAGTATTTGAGGTCATGTATATTTCAGGTCCCCATTTTTGGACCCCATTGTTGTTATTATGTTATATCCTGATACGAGCATGGGAATGCCCGCCTCGTCCATATGATCAGATGATTCCTCATCCATTATTGAGGTTATGTACTTTTAGCTCTTGCAGTTGTTCGGGATCGTTGTTCCGGGCTTCAGTTTGTTTCTTCTCTCCTCTCCACATCCCAGGAAAACCATTCATGACTTATGATGTCCATCGGCCATACGATTAGCTCCTGACCTCGCACATCAGGGGGCAATCTGTTAACACCCAAAAAGTGTTCACTACCTCATTACCACATTATATGGCTCATTTGTCCATTTTCCTACCATTTTTCCCTTAAAAATCCCAAAAAATCCCATTAAAAAGCCTCCAAAAGGCCACAAAACCATCAAAATAGCCTAAAATAGGCTAAAAAACCCCCTTTTCCTCCAAAAATAGCAAAAATCCCCTAAAAAGGGAATAAAAAATATAAAATAATGAGGAAAAGGAGAAAAAAACCCTATACAGCTGCCTAAAACCATGTGTTTCCCAAAACCATGGGTCAGCACTCCACCACCAAAAAACTATAAATAGGTGATGGAGATCCCTTATTCCATATCCACAATCACAAGCACCCTTACTCTGCCAAAATCTCTCTCGAAACCCTAGTTCATCATTTGAACTATTTTCACCTTGAGAGCCACTTTGGCCCATCCCCACCACTGGAGAAGGAGAAGGAGCATTCAGAAGCTTGGAGCATCCTCTTGGACACTGCAAAGGGCTTCACCAACCTTGACACTCAAGGTAACATTAATATAAAACCATTTTTTACATCTTTTATTTATGTCTCATGCAATGTTTAGAGTAGTTTGTTAATTGTTGTTTTAGCTTAATCATTTAATCATTATTGAACTGCTACTAAGGAGTCCATTCTCCTTAGTAGGTGCTCATTGGCACAAGCTAGGGGTAAAACCCTAGCTACACCTTGCCATTCCCTTCTCATAGTTGCGCTCAGGATGTTTCCCAATCACACAACCAATGCAAGCTCCATTTGAAGATTTGATTTCAGGAAGCCCTTCCACCATCTCATCTTTATGCAATGCTTGGAGATACTTGTAGTTCATGTGGCCAAATATTTCATGCCATAGCTTGGAGGTCTCATTGGAATGAGAGTGGAGTGCTTGGTCACTAGAACCAGGGAGGAAATTCGAGAACTTGTACATCCTCTCTTGATGGTCCGCATACCCAACTACAATAACTTGGTTTAAAGAAATTTTTGAAATCTCTACCAATTCAGGAGTAAATGTTACTCTCTTGGCTTCTCCTGTATGGGTCATTTGACATACTGATAACAAATTTGCAGCCAACAAAGGTACATAGATCACATCATTGAAATAACCATGCTCCAAATTGATCCTACCAATCCCTTTGGTCTAGATTTCAGAGTCATCTCCCATTCGAACTGTTGGGCCACTATTCGAATGCATAGAGGAGAAGAGATCTCTAGATGAAAACATGTTCCTGGAAGCCCCTGAATCAATAATGAAGGATGAGGAATTAGAAGTACCTACTACCAAAGCATGACATTTCTCCTTGTTGTCAGGATTGGAGGTGCCATCTTTCTTCTTTGCACCATCAGGGACAAGGATGTTGTTTTTCTCCAGTAGCTGCGCCATAGTGTCAATGGTTTTCTTCATGCAGGAGCTCTCTGGATTCCATCCCTTGTGGAAATAGGTGCATTTGGTATTCTCTTTTCCCTTCTTGTCCTTCTCATTGGAAGGATTCAAACCCCCATCAGTAGATTTATTTTTATCAAACTTCCTCTTCTTTGGCTGCTTCGAATTCTTTGCCTTCTGCTTTCCCTTGGAGGAATTCAAAACACCCATGGCCAAGGCTTGATCTTTCAATTTGATGGTGCCCATTTGAACTAGCTTGTCTTGCTCCTGATTAAGACACTCCATGAAGGTTGCTAGTGATGGCATTTGCCAATTTTGAAGGGTCATTTTGGCAAAATGGAATGTGCTTACAAACACTGAAAATTCTGGCCCTAGCTTTGAAAGGATGGATAGTATCAATTGTTCTTCTTTCTTAACAATTCCACATCGCTGCAGCTGAAGAACTAGAGACTTGAACTTAGTGAAGAACTCCTGGATCGTTTCAAAATGCACTGGGCTCAAGCTGATGAGCTCGTTTTCGAGCTGATGGCCTCTCAGTTCATCAGGTTTCCCATAGAGTGCTTCTAGCTTAACCCAGACTTCATTTTGGGTTGTCAAACTGTTTGTATGAAACAAGAGTTCCCTCGAAATGCTCAGGCATAACAATCCATATGCTTCATCAAGTCGATTGTAGTACTTTGCTTTCTCCACAGCCGAGTTTGGCTCCACTTCTGTGCCCATGGTTACTCTATAGAGACCCTTAGATCTCAGTTTGATGACCATTTCAGCATTGCAATCGAAGAAATTGAAGGGAGTGAGAAAAATTGGTTTGCTTCCATTTCTTCTTACATTGATGGTGAGAAAACTGCTGAAAGTCCTGCAAAAAACACTCAATTTTTATTTGGAAATTCTCTCAAGAATGCAGATCAAACGCTCAAGATTGATCTGCAACTCACTAAACTCCACAAGGATCTGATACCATGTGAGTATTTTGAACTACAACAAGATATAGGAGCCTTAAAGAACCTCACAAAATCGAATTACATGCAAAAACCAGCAAAAAAGATTGAAAGAAGACATATTTACACACACAATGTGAACTGAAACTTGGTATTATTAGACTGTCTAACATGTAAATATGTTTGAAACAAGTTTATATTACATTTGGAGAAATTCGTGAGGCTTAGGAAGCCCAAAATGAGTGTACATTGCTAATTGCCCAAATTGGCCTCAATCCCCCCTAGGTGGGTCCAACTCAATCCAAATCAGCCCAAATGGTCACGAATTTTGGTGTGAACATGGATGAGGCATGCTGGATCATTAATGAGTCATAGGCATGCGTGGGTGAGAAAAATAAGGTTTGTGGGAGATCCAAGGAGGCATTAAATGCTCCAAATCATGCCAAAAATGGGCCAAATCCACCCAAGCGCTCCAAGTCAATAGCCATTCCCCATTTCAAGGAAGGAGAGCACTCCAGCATTTAATGAGGGCGCACTTGTGGACAAATGTGGAGTTTGACTTAGCTGGGTTGCTCAAAATAGGTGTGAACACTCCTCATAAGTGGTTATTTGCCCAATTAAAGCTACCTAAGTCCAAACCATAGTGTAATAATGCATACAAGGAAATAAAATTGACTAAGGCTATGAACCAAGGTACTAAGTGTTGGATTACTGTTCTAACAAATGACTTATTTTGGTCTTGAACTTTGTATTAATGATCAAATTTCTATGTCCTTAATAAAATATATTACACAATAATTGTGTCAGAAGATGATCCCAAAACATTCTATTGAAGCTAAACCTACTATGTAGAATCTCAATGACAAGGATCCTAAATGACAAGTCAAGTTATTTGGGATGCAAGGCTTTCTATTAAATGGAGGATTATTTTCTAGTTGATTTTATGCCTGGTGCATCGAACCAAAGGAAATTTAAATAAAACAAGATTAAAATATGAAAAAAAAACAGTAATCATGGGATTGTGAATCTAAGAGATGTTGGCCACATTTTTTGGAAGTGAGCATTTGCTAAGAAGTTTTACTTGTATACAAGACATTTTTACAAGTATGTTTGTGCCACAACTCTACAACCAAGTTTCCATTCTTGGGGTTCTTTATTGCTATCAAAAATATATTTGGATTATATAATAGATGATTAGGATGGTCACACTCCACTTTTTGTGGCTAAAGATATGTGCTAGAATGTTTGGTTTTTTCTTAAAAACTGATAACTAAAATTGACATTTTTTTCATTTTGAAAGCAACAATTAATCATTGTTTAGAAAGAGTGGTTGCCATGACAAAAGATTATTAGAAATATAGACATAAGAGTGAGATTGCATGCACTTGCATTAGTATGAATAGATCATGGGAAGTATCTTTGGATATAACAATGCATTACATGTACTCTTTAAGGGGATGTCAAACACATACCTTTAATAATTAATAAAGTATTAGGTTTTTTCAAAAAGATTTTTATTTTTATTTTTATGAATCATTTAGTGAAGGTGTGATTAGTAGGGATTTTTCAAATTTAAATACATTAATTAACATAGTTCTAGAGATAATTTTTCATTGAAAATAAACTATATACATGAAGAAGAAGCAATCTTTGGTTAGTAAGAGATAATTAAAATATTAGTGAGAAGTTGACATCTTGTTGAGATCTAAGTTTCATATAACATATAGTTTAACAATATCTTATGAAATCCTTTTTCATTAAAGTTCATATGCGAAAAACAACACGATACACAAATAGGTCAAATTGATCATTTAAAGCTATTATTGGTTGTAAAATGGAGCATTTTGCCCCTCTTCTATTAATATTCATTAGAATAGTCACAACCTTACTCTAAATATGTTTTTGTAACTTGTGCGTTATACAAGCTTACTAATTAATTGTTGAGATTTAGTATTGCTCCATGGGTCCAATATTTTGCAAAGAAATATGGGTTTCATTTCTTTTTTATTCTCACGTGCATAAGATGAGTTCAAATGGATGATATTGTCATTGAATTTGCATGAGTTCGAATGGGTAATATTGTTATTGAATTTGCATGACTAATCATGAGTAGGACATCCAACACTACAAGTAGCTAGTGTTGATTCGAATAATCCCAATACTTAGAAATTTTAAATTTCTTTTTTCACGTGTACAAATAAACAACCATTCTTTGTCATTTTTTCCAACTAATATATTTCATCTTTTTATTGTAATTCCTCCAATTCGATCGAACCATGTAATTATCAATCTTTGCTTGAGTACATCCATTTTGTTCATTAGGATATTTTTTTTAATGCATGTAACTATTTGTCCTAGGATGTAGGTGAGAATGACATTGTTGGTATTTTACAAGATCCAATCAATAATCAGTTTATGAAGACTAAACATGTTACAGGTGGGATTTGAACCTGGGTAGAGAGAATACATCTTATCATCTCAACCATTAAAGCTACACCCAATTGAATATTAAGAGATTTACTTTACCAAGTTAATGAACGGATTTCAATGTTCCAAGTAAAAAGCTACTCTATAATATTAGGTTATGAATTGTAGAAGTTGCAGGTGCATTAAGACAAGTTTTTTGTGGAAGTCACCAGGGAAGATTCTTGTTTCAAACATGTATGCAATATTAGCTTGTGATTCCAAGGCATTGTCAAGGTTGAGTATCATAAGGATAAAGTGTGAAACCTAAGTATTGTGTTTTATAGTTACATTTAATAGAAAGAGTTTATTTGCACTCTAATGATGGTGGTTGAATGTATTAACTTGTTGGATCATTGTTTCTTTGTGTGTTTAATTTTATGTTTGTGATTAAATATACCATATTAAACTAAGTTTAGGTTTGTTCTTGAAGGTTAATATTTTGGTTTCATTTCCAAAAGTCATAGAACACATGTCAATTTGGATGCTAATTAAAGTTTTTTTTTTTGTAATTCATGAACATAAGGTTAGACTTGTTAATTAATAAAATATAACAACCAGATTCATAGTTAAATTTAGATTCATTCAACAAAATTGTTGCACAGCTTGTAACATACCTTACAATATTCATAAAATGTGATATGATGAACATTCATTATAAAAAAAACCACTTGAGAATTTATATAATAAATATTAAGATATGAAAGTTGTTATAGAAAAAAGATAGATTGTCATATTTACCTATACTAATGGACCCAATTCTACATAATAATCAACAACAATTTAAGCACATTACATACCTTCTCATTTAGGAGACGAGACTTTGATACCATTTGTATTACATGCCGTCCTCATAAGGGACATTTATACCATTTGCTTTGAGCGTGTGTTTTAATAGTTCACTTGATTGTAAATAGTGGCTATTTTCATTTTGGATTCACAAGCATCACATTACGATATATTTGTTTCCATTGTGGTTATTGCAAATAAAACAATAGCTTTTAAAATATGTTATTACATAAACTCTATTTATATATACTTTGCTAATTATGGTGTATTTATCATTTATTATTATTATTGCCAAAAGTAGATAATATAGCAATTATTGGTTAGTATTTAGTATTATTACTTTTGTTTTGATAATTTTAAAAACTATTATGTTTTTAAATGTCTTTTAATAATTGTATATTAAATTTAATATTTTGAAAATGAAAATTATTCTATTAAATATTTTAAAATTAAATTTCTTGTTTTATGATTGGCTAAAACCATGTTTTGACAATGAATTGACTAATTATCTTTGCCTGGGATGTGAAATTTTGAAAAATAAAAAACAATTTCAAATTACAAAATTCAAAAAAAACATTTGCTTGCCATTTGGCCCACTTCATCATTAATGGAATCCATTGTACGTATTACGTGGCAGATAGCAGAACAGTTGGATGTCATTGATAGCCGGTTTCCAGAAGCATGTTAAGATACACGGAACGAGAAACTTAATCAATATTTACTGCGGGCCGAGGTAGTAAGGTCAGAGAATAAAGTATTTATATATTGAAATTACTCCAATTGGGACAACCTATCACGTACCCCATTTTGACCCTTGTAATTTTAGGTTGTAATGTAAATATTGTATGCATATTATGTATGATTCCTAACATGGAGCTCAAGGCCAAGGCCCCGCTAGTGAATGCTCGATCTTGAAGAGGAAGGTATTTGAAATTATGCTACCCATGTGCTAGAGAACTATGGGAATTGTAAATATGCATTTTAATATAAATGCCCACAACTAGCTATGCAATGCAATAAGAGATGAGGGCATGATATTTACAAGGAACTAGGAGGGAAAACATTCAAACCCTTGGAGCCAATCAAGCCAAGCCAAGTGTCAATGAGAGAACCAATCAAACACTCAACTACCCATGTTGACTTTTGTACCCAATCATTGATTTCTCCCAAGAGTTGGTTGAGGTAGTTAATGCCTTGGGGACTGGGAGGTGTGGCTGTCCAAATTCGGGTATGGGCAAGCCACCCTGCATGGAAATTCATGTTTGGCTTCTTGGGAAAGAAAAGAGCCATGAATTGCTCCCCAAGCCATTACCCATCAACCCACTTTTCCCTCTCACGAGTTGGGAGCTACCTCGGCGTTTTCCTCACTCCTTTTACTGTGTTTACCTTCATTTTTCCTAAATGGGAAGGGCGTTTTTGTGTGTCTAATAGTGGAGAAAAGAGTAAAACGATTTTGGGGTTTTTAGACGTCGTTTTGGCCCACTATATGCTCATACATCTGTGGGGGAAATCGGTTTTCTTCCATGGGGTTGGATTCCTCTTCCCACAATCCATTTTTGGTGTGCCTACGTTTTGGGAAATCCCCTGTCCATCTAGTTCCTATGTCCCACTACTGAAAGTGTGTTCCAGAGCCCATATCTGAGTTTGGTGTGCAAGAGAATGCTGGGGTTGAGTTGGTTGTCCATTGCTTTGGGCTGAGCTAAGCTTGAGAGACCCAATTTCCTTGTAGATATCATGCCCAGCTCGGGGGTGGTCTTTGAGTGCTGAAATAATATAGGCTGGGCAGAGACCTACGGTTGGGAGGAACGTTGCAGCGACATAGATAGTTGTTGGGACAACATTACATCAAGATGAGTATTTTCTTATGTAATTACTTCTGCAAATGTATTAATTGTTGGCTGTGTTAAATTGAATGGCATCATGTAATGTGTGTGGATGAGGTGTGCATTCTGCTGTGCATGTTTGATTGATTTACATCTGCACACATGTATTTCTTGGCTTTAAAATCTAATGTGTGGACTGAGTTTATGTAAAAGCCCCAGGATTTGCCATCATGTTCCCTCCCATGAATTGGATAGATAGGTGGGTACGTGACACAACCCAGCAATGGTTGTAAATTTATCTCATTTATCTATATGATATATATATATATATATATATATATATATATATATATATATGAGATGAATGTTATTTTCAGCATTTTCATTTAATATAAAAGCCTTCATTATACATCTGTAATTTTTCAGCCCCAGTGCCTTGTGAGGTGGAACATATAGAAGTGGAATCATCAGTTTTGGCATATTCGTTGGAATATTAAAAAATATTTTTGGCATTTCTCCCATGGCTAGTTTTGAATGATAAATTATAAACGTTCACTCTTACATTATTCTTACTGCCGAAGAAGGTAGATAATATACTTCATGTTTTATTTAACTATGTATTGGTTTAATTTACCACCTAATAATAACTTGTTGTATAAATGATGCCAGTTATAACTCCATTGCTTACACTATTCACATAATAGAAGTAACCAGCTTAGCTTACTCTTGTTTCCATTGTTATAGTAGACTCAACATAAGTCGAATCGTAATCAAACTAGAGTTAAGCTGTTATGAATACTAATGGTAACCATGCTCAAACAAATTTACTTTTATTACATAGATCGAAGAGCTTGATCAATACTACTACTGGATTTATGTACTATTCGCAATGAATAAATTGGATTTTTTTTGGATTCAGAGCTACACTTGGATAGGATCAAATTGACCATACAGAGCCTCCATAAGATTTTCTCTCTTATTTTTTTGGGTTTATTGTCTAATTTACAAAAATAATTAAGAATATTAAATGTTTTTTAAAATAGTATTAAATGTTTAATATAATTAATACTTAAAATTTTAAAAATAATAGTAATAATAATATTATTTTTTATTATTACTGTAAGAAAATATTATTTATTTGTAGATTAGTTTTATTACTATTTTTTCTTATTTTTAAGAGTCAGTAATAAGCAGCTTTGCTGCTAATTTCACTTGTTAATAATAATCATTGACTTCACTCGTGATTTGTTGGCCTTGATAGCCAATATTTTTGTCTTAGTGTTTGATTTATGTACATTTTTATTTATTTATTTATTTATTTATTTGTTGCTCTTTGAAAATCTATTATGCTTTATAGCTTTGGGCTAAAACTACCAGCTTCCTTAGTTTGTGAAAATACTTGTCTCTCTCATTTTTTTATTTCTTGTGCTTAATTATACATATGATCCTTCTATGGGAAATATTTTTTTTTCTTTGTTGTGCTAGCACCAATCACTTTTGTGCATTTCCAACAATAACGCAAATCTATATTTTCAGCTACTTCATTGTTTATGTTTGTTTAATTTTTAGTCTTGTTTGGATACCAACTACCACACCATAGGATTGGGACAATTTTTATAGAAAAGTATTACTTGCCTTGGGATTAGGCTTATTCACCCTACATCATCTAGTCCTTTGTGGATCCAAGAGGCCATGAGTTCAAGAACAAAGCAAGTTGAGTCGAATATAAATTTACTGCAGCATGGAGGTTTCTTGGTCTGGGAGAAGGGCATGATCTTACTAATGAACCCACCACTTCATGATTCCCAGTTCACTTCTTTGTTATCCCCACATAGGTCTAAAAACATAGTCACAACCCCCTATGGTGTGAATTAGGTGAATAATGGACTTCACACAAGAGAATATACCAATTTAGTGAACCCTTGGGGACACACACACTAACACACACACACACAAACCCTATGGATTAGCTAACCCGATTGTCACCAATTTTGTTGGGAGTTTGGATAGTTACATTCTAGGTTCAAATACCCTAGGTGATGTGAACTGCTTTGGTCCAATTGGTTTACTATGGATTCCATTTATGGATGTGGGGGAAGCATCCCTTGTATTTTCCCATGAGGTTTTCCTTGGCAAGAAAAAAGGATACACACACAATACCGTATATTCATCTTAACTCATGGGGTTGTATATGTCCTAGTGCTTAATAGATCTAGAGTTAAGAGGAATATATGTTGATATAAATCCATTCATTTTAACCAACCAAGAATAATGAAAAGAATCTCCTCCATGTACTATGTCACATACCCAATGACCCCACAGTGCCTTTCAGGCCAAGGGATACTCAAACTATCACCTTGCATTCCATCTGATACTTAATTTTTTTTTCTATTGGTTTAATTAGAATTTACAATGGAATTATATTTGTAAATGAACAACCATAATTAATATAAACACATACATGAATGTTACAGGAATTTTCTACATCAACGCATTCACTCAATGCCAATAATTTTGTGCATTCAAATCATAATATAAGAATGATTAAATAAAAGACATAATAGAGTTGAATACCAATCATTTTATACACAAATGGAGACTTAGCTGAAAATAAAACCCAACTCATTGCGGATCAAGAATTTTCTTCCCAGTCATAGGCACTTAGTTATACTGTCTCTCTCTAACACAGAGGCCACCCCCGAGATGGGACTATTAATCCACAAGAAGGTAGCGATTTTCCTTGCTACTATTATCCTAATCCACTAGAACGCCTCCCCCCATCATCATGCACAACCTAACGAATGGAGATCCCTTCTCTAAGTTAAGAATGCCTCGAGTTCCTTCTCTTAGTTAATAGTCCCTCAAGCATTTTACCCAATTCCGTTCCGGAGATCCAACACAGGTCGACCAGGGACTCTGTTCCCTGTGAATTCAGGGAACTCAAATATACTTAGGTATCCCTCTAGACTCTAGCATGGTTGATGGATCTAGGCCATCATATAGGTAGTGGTATCTCCAAGTTGATAGGCGATGATAGATGGATGATGGAAAAATATAATGAATGGTATAATGAACTAGTTCTCAATCAATTTTATATGCATGTTGAGAACTAGACAACTAGCTTGCAAGGCTAAGGAGAATCGAAAAATTGGTGCTCATGGGAGTTTTCCTTCCCCCCCACTAATCACAATATTTAGGAACTACTACATTTGGATGTGAATTCCGACATTTTTCTTGACAATGATGGCTAGAATCGCACATGTTGTCAAAAATTCTTTTTAGGTTTTCAATTTATCCCTAACATATGTCTACAGATGAAGATCCATGTCTTGAGTATGATCTTTCATCTCTATGCGAAGTTAAAGAATCAGGAGTTGTATATCTTGTTGGTCATGGAGATGTCAATGCTAGAAATGATTTATGGTTTCTCAAGAAACTGGTGATAAACTACGTCTATGCTTTCATGAGGGAAAATTGCAGGGAAGGCCCTGCAAACCTCAGTGTGCCTCACAAAATTCTATTTCTGATTAGCATGAATTATATGGTCTGAATTGAAGGCTACTTGTACGGTCTTCCTTGCAGTTTTCCAAGAATCAAACATACTGAGTTTCTTTCAAAGGACCAAGTCACAACATTGATATTGTGAAGGATAAGAATAATTTTCTTGAAGATAGTGGAGATGAAGTAAGTTACAACATAAAGTTAATAATTATATGAGTTCCTTAGTCTACCAATATCTTCCTACAATTTTTGTTTGATAGAGAACAATAGCAATTCCTATGGTGAATTTATAATATTCATAAAAATAGGCACCAGTTTTTCCAATGAATTTGGTATTTCATATGCCTAGTTAAGTCTAAGTTAAGGCATGTTTTACACTCATGGAAGATATATTATTCTATATCCTTGATGAGAGGAGGATGACTTTGTATGTACATATTCCCATTAGCTAAATTGCAATGAACAATTATAACCTTAGTGCACAATGACAGCCTTATTATGATCCCTTGAATAATGATTCTAACCTCTTAGGATTCTTCAAAATTTATTTCCTTCATGAAAGACCTGTTGTAAGAGACAAATGTTATTTTGATGATGAATTGCAAGATTCAAAAGTAAAACTAGAACATGGCTTTTAATGGGATTGGGATATACATAAATATTTATCTATTGCAATGTCATTTGGTTTCTACCTGAAATTATGTCTTTAATGATTATCATTTGAATATTTATATTAACTCCTTTCCTTTTTGTGTATGTATAAACGATGTGTATATATAAACCAAATAAGAGTAACAAATCTTTTTGTTGAAAATTAATTTTAGTTTTATAGAGAACAATATCTTCCTACAATTTTTGTTTGATAGAGAACAATAGCAATTCCTATGGTGAATTTATAATATTCATAAAAATAGGCACCAATTTTTCCAATAAATTCAGTATTTCATATGCCTAGTTAAGTCTAAGTTAAAACATGTTTTGCACTCATGGAAGATATATTATTCTATATCCTTGATGAGAGGAGGATGACTTTGTATGTACATATTCCCATTAGCTCAATTGCAATGAACAAGTATAACCTTAGTGCACAATGATAGCCTTATTATGATCCCTTGAATAAGGATTATAACCTCTAAGGATTCTTCAAAATTTATTTCCTTCATGAAAGGCCCGTTGTAAGAGACAAATGTTATTTTGATGATGAATTGCAAGATTCAAAAGTAAAACTAGAACATGGCTTTTAATGAGATTGGGATATACATAAATATTTATCTATTGCAATGTCATTTAATTTCTACCTTGAAATTATGTCTTTAATGATTATCATTTGAATATTTATATTAACTCCTTTCCTTTTTGTATATGTATAAACGATGTGTATATATAAACCAAATAAGAGTAACGAATCTTTTTGTTGAAAATTAATTTTAGTTTTATATGTTAAAAAGACAAAAACAAATAATTCTCTCAATATGATAAAATGCTTACAATTAGTTCCACTTTGGACCTCACTATAAAAAGTTTACATTTCAAATTTATTTTTATTTCTGAGATGGTCTTAGCTATTGCATCAAGGTACGATTCTGCTAAACATTTCAACGTAGAATCCTTCTTGATTGATACGAATTTTGCACCTAATCTACATGGTTGTACATGGAATAAATTAAGGTTTGAGGAGTTCAATATACGTGTGAAACTTAAATAAAATTGGAAGTTATTGATGATAGAAAGAAATAAATGTAAAGATAGTTTTTAAATAAAAAATGTCTAAAATTCATATAATTGCAATCTTTTTCATGTAGATCAAATCACTTTGGTAATTGCGATTTGGGAGGTTGGACATATATATTTCTCCACTTTTTGTTTCTATTTAATGTGAACTATGCTTCATTTGGAGAAGATGCAAATAAGATTTTGAGTATGCATATTGATTCTGAAGGCTTAGATGTAGATGGTACTTTGTGAAACATAAAGGTGGCTTAGGTATTATGGAAATCCGATTTTAAGGTAAAGTACTTCAACTTAAAAATTTATAATGCATTGTTATATACAAGGTAGAAGATGAAAGTCATGGGAAATGTATCAAGGGATTCTTAAATCTACATGATATTGCCGCTTATTTGAGAGATTTTGGTAGAGGGAAATCCCATACTAAAGATAATCTAGAAAGGTTCACAAGATGTTTCTTTGAATTTGGAAAGAGAGTCTACTATAGGGATTTCCATTAGTAATGAAAAAATTGGCTTCTTTGCAATTAGCGTAGGCTCATAGGGTATGTTGGACAAGTATGGGGGAGAAACTTAATAGTATCGGGATTAACAAATAAAAGGACCTTTGGGAACCCCAAAAATTAGATTGGTTTTGCATCCAAAAAAATAGTTAAAAACAAAGCTCTACTAGGGTGACAAGCTCTCTTTTCTAAATATTTGCAAAGATTTTTTTATTTTATTTTTTGAAAAAAGAGAAGACTAAGATTCACTTTGTTGGCTCTCTCTTAGAATTGGAGGGATTGAAGATAATGTTATGGATACTTTGTTCAAATGGAGAATAAATTAGGATTATGTTTCTCTCCCTTTATCTCTTTTATCCATAACAAGGAAAGAAGGTTTCTCTCTCAAAATAACAAAAGTGTGGAGAAGGCTCACTCAAGTAAGGTGCTTACCAAAATAGAGGTTCACAAGGCTAAGACTAGACCTTAACTTTAGTTGTTCCAAGATCGATATCTCTCACTTAGATTACGGTTGAAAGGTCTTAACTTACCTCCTTAGTCAAACATAATAAAATCAAGTAATAATTAAGCCTGTGGATCTATAATGTATCTTTAATGACTTATTTCAGTCTTGAATATTGTTTCAACTAACAATTTTCATGTCCTTAAATCAATATATTAAACCATAATTGTATGAGAAGATGATCCCTAAACCTTCTATTGAAGCTAAACCTAATAGGTAGAATCTCGATGACGAGGAGCCTAAATGACACAAAGGAGTCAAGTTATTTGGGATGTAAGGATTTCTATTAAATTGGGGGTTATTTTCTAGTTGACTTTATGCATGGTGCACCCAACCAAAGGAAAGTTAAATAAAACAAGATTAACATATGGAAAAATACAATAATTGTGGGATTGCGAATCTAAAAGATGTTGGCCACATTTTTTGGAAGTGACAATTTGATAAATTTTTTGACATGTATACAAGGCCTTTTTACAAGTATGTTTATGCCACAACTCTACTACCAAGTTGCCATTCTTCGGGTTATTTATTGCTGTCACAAATATATTTGGATTGTGTAATAGATGATTAGGATGGTCACATTCCACTTTTTGTGGTTAAAGGTATGTGATAGAATGTTCGGATATTTTCTAAAAAAAATTATAACTAGAATTGACAATTTTTTTTTAAATTTTGAACGCAAAAATTAATCATTGTTTAGCAAGGCTAGTTTTCGTGACAAAAGATTATTAAAAATATAAACTTAGGAGAGAGATTGCATGCAATTTCACTAGTATGAATAGATCATGGGAAGTTTCTTTGGATATAACAATGTATTACATCTACTCTTTAAAGGGAGGTCAACCACATTCCTTTAATAATTAAAAAACTATTAAGTTATTTCAAAACGAAAGAGTTCTTATGAATCATTTAGTCAAAGTGTGAAGGATTATTAGGTATTTTCCAAATATAAATACATTAAATCTAACATAGCTTTAGAGATACATTTTCATTGAAAATAAACTATATACATGAAGAAGAATCAACATTTGGTTGGTAATTGAGAATTCAAATATTAGTGAGAAGTTGATATCTTGTTGAGCTCTATGTTTGCATATAACATGTAGCTTAAAAATATCTTAGACAATCCTTTTTCATTAAAGTTGATATGGGAAAAACAACATGAGACATAAATAGCTCAACTTCATCATTTAAAGCTATTCGTGGTTGCAAAATGGCGATTTTTTCCCTCTTATATTAACCTTCATTAGAATAGTCACAACCTTAAATTAAATATGCTTTTGTACCTTGTGCATTAGGACAAAAATCACAAGCTTGCTGATTAAATGTTGATATTTATTATTGCTCCATGGGTCCAATCTTTTGTAGATAAATATGGGTTTCAATTCCTTTTTATTATTGGGTGCATAATATGAGTTCAAATGGTTCATATTCATGAGATTTATTATTGCTCCATCACTATTTTGCAGAGAAATATGGGTTTCAATTCTTTTTTATTCTCTAGTGCATAAGATGAGTTCAAATGGGTAATATTGGCATTGAATTTGCATGAGTTCGAATGGGTAATAATTTGCATGACTAATCATGAGTAGGACATCCAACACTACAAGTAACTAGTGTTGAGTCAAAGCATCATAATCCTAAACAATTTTGAATTTCTTTTTTCACTTTCACAAATAAACAATCATCCTTTACCACTTCGTCTAACTAATATATTTCATCTTTTTATTGTAATTCCTTCAATTGGATGGATAACCATAACATTTAATAATCCATCATTCCTTGATTGCATCCATTTTTTTTTTTTATTATGGGATTTTTTTAATAGATGTAACTATTTATCCCACCTTCTAGCATGTAGGTGATAATGAGGTTGTTGTTGCCTTACTAGCCCCAATCAACAATCACTTCATGAAGACCAAACATGTCACACGTGGGATTTGAACCTCGGCAGTGGGTAGGGTGGGTACCATATTCTCCTCTCAACCATTCAAGCTACACCCAATTGAATATTAAGGAATTTAATTTACCTATTAAATGAATGAATTTCAATGTTGTAAGTAAAAAGGTACTCTACAATATTAGCTTATGAATTGTAGAAGTTGCAGGTGCAATAACACAAGTTTTTTGTGGAAGTCGCAAGGAAAGCTTCGTGTTTCAAATATGTATGTAATATTAGTTTGTGATTCCAAGGAAGTGTCAAGGTTGAGTAATAGAAGGATAAAGTGTGAAAGCTAAGTATTGTGTTTTATACTTGCATTTAATAGAACGAGTTTATTTGTACTCTAATGTTCGTACGTCCTTCTCATTACATGCCTTCTCATTTAGGAGACTTTGATACCATTGGCGACTCCGCTAGCTACAGATTGGAGACTCCACTGGGGACAAATCTTTCTAGACTGCAATGGGGGAGACTCAAGGACGAACTGATGGGAGATATTAGGAGACTTTGAGGGTAACACATTGCAGAGTATTCTGAACAAAGGCGACCATACTTGGGTTAGTGTCATAATGGTGGGACTAGATATGATCTATCATGGCATCGATAAGCATCGGTGGGTGCTTATTCATGGTGTTTAAGGAACTCGAGGAAGGAGTAGAACTGTGCTCCAAAATGGTATTGTCGTGTGGATTATATGAGCCCAAGACAGTGCATGCTCATGGGTGATTTCACTTTTAAGGAGTCTGAAAGCGATAAGAAGACTCTGAGATGTCTGAATGGTACAATCATGTGGATTTATACGAGCCTAGGATGGGGAGTGCTCATGGGTGCTTTCAATTTTAGAGAGTCTGAAAGCAAATAAGAAGACTCCAAGAGATTCTTTTTCGTATGTTAGTCTCCAAGGCCCGAAAAAGCACAAAAGTATGCAATGAAGAAATATTCTAGCCGATGTGACTAGAGTATTCCTTTTTCGTAATTAGTCTACCAGGTCCGGAAAAGGGTTAAACTTATACCAGGTAGATGCCCTTTCAGATACTTGCAGTGAGCATGAAAGGAAGCAAGATTGCTCGGCGATCTTTTGATTCTTTTAGGAGTCAGAAAAGAGCTTAATAGAAACTCCCTAAGTGCCTTTTTCGTAAAGGAATTGCTTGGCTCGAAAAAGAGATAAAATTTTACCAAACAAGATGATGCCCATGCTGCGGCCAGAATGGCACACAAATCGAGGCAACGAGGGGCACACAAATCGAGGCAGTGAGGGGCCTGAAAAAAAATCCCAACAAAGGTTTTCGTGAGAGAGATAAATGATTTCAAGCATCATCACAAGCGCGGAGATATGAATCCGACAGTGCGAACGATACGAAAAATAGAGGTTGGCATGCAAATCGAGGCAGCAGGGGGCTTGGAAAAAGTGCCTGAAAATTTTTCGGTGAGAATGAGAAAAGGTCAAAAACATCCTCAAGGTCTTGGTGAACTGAATCCGACGGTGTCAACGGTTCGAAAAACACACATCGGATGATCCCAGAATGGCCAAAACAAGAATTGGTCAAATGTCTATAAATAGTAAATCGACCCATGTGACATGTGTCATTGTTATAGTTGAGTTTGACAGGAGATTGGAGGAATCTATAGGTGAAAATTCATATTTTTCACAATCTGACAAGTGGAATCATGTTCTGGGAGTTGCAAGAAATTTTTTGGGTTGTTTCGCCAACAGATTTCAAGCCCATGGTTTTGGGTATCTCGTGGTATTTTCCCATTGTATTTCCCCTATAAAAGAAATACATTGTAATACGGCTAGGGAAAGAAATGTATTATGTATTATGCATTGTAAATATCTCCGAGATTGAAAGAGAGACTGTGAGAGAGTGTGAAGAGGAAGTGCAGTGGTTGTGTTGCAGGTTGTATCCCTTCACTTTGATGGATGGTATAATAATAAGGACTGGCAATTTCAGTGTGGACGTAGCCCATCTTGGGTGAACCACGATATATTGGTGTCTCTCTTGTAATGTGTTTGTGTGATTATATTTGCATTTATGTTTATTGTTATTTCTCTGCGATCCTATTTTTCTAACAATTGGTATCAGAGCCAAAGGTCTATTTAGCAGATAAACTCGCAGGAATCTAGGGTTTCTGGTTTGAGTGGGAGTAATGGTGGAAGAAGGAAAGTTTAAGGTCGAGAAATTTAATGACCAAAGCTACCAGTTATGGAAGATGCAAATGGAGGACTATCTGTACCAGAAGGATCTATTCCTACCGTTGGGAGGAATAGCAAACCAGTCGGTGACTATGAAGGATGAAGAATGGGAGGTTCTTGACAGAAAGGCACTGGGAACAATACGACTCTCCCCAGCTTCGTCAGTGGCTTTCAATATCCAAAAGAAAATAAAATAGAGGGTTTGATGAGCACATTGGGTAAGATGTATGAAAAACCCTCGGCCTCAAACAAGGTATCTTTGATGAAGCATTTATTTAATATGAAGATGTTTGAAGGTGGATCTGTTACTGATCATTTAAATGAATTTAATACGGTTACAAATCAACTAAGTTCTGTAAGTGTGAACTTCGATGACGAGGTTAGGGCTCTACTAATCTTGTGTTCATTGCTAGAAAGCTGGAATAGCTTGGTCATAGCTGTAAGTAACTCCGTCTCTTGTTCAAACACTTTGAAATTGATGATGTTATTATTGTTATTCTTAGCTAGGAAATGCGAAGAAAAAGCATAGGTGAGACATCAGGGAATGCGTTGACCATGGAGAGCAGGGGAAGACAAAAGGAGAGAGGAAAGAGCCAAGGTAATCGTGGCAAGTCTAAAATGGGAAGATCCAAGTCCAGAATCGGAAAGATAGAGTGTTGTAACTATGGAAAGAAAGGACATTTGAAGAAAGACTGCAAATCTCTAAAGAAGAAAGGAGATGGACAGCAGGAAACTACCCATGAAGCAAATGTAGCAGGTGATGTGTTACAAGATGCTTTGATTCTTGCATTAGATAATACTAGTGATTATTGGGTAGTAGATTTAGGGGCTTCATGTCATGCTACACTCCATAGGAAATATTTTCATGATTATGTTCCAGGCGATTTTGGACATGTTTTATTGGGTGATGATGAGCCATGTAAAATTGTTGGAATGGGTAAGGTATGGATAAAATTTAAGAATGGAACTGAATGGATGCTGAAAGATGTTAGGAATATTCCTGCTATGAAAATAAATCTGATCTCAACAGGGAAGTTAGGAGATGGCGGTTGTCTATCTACATTTGGAGAAATGTGGTGGAAGATCACTAAAGGATCAATGGTGATAGAAAAAGGAGATAGGGTAGGTACGTTGTATTTATGTGCTCATAATAATGACCATTCTATCTCTTTAGCTTCCATAAAAGCAGATACAACATTGTGGCATCATAGGCTTGGCCACATGAGTGAGAAGGGGATGCAGATTCTCCACTCAAGGAAGTTGCTGCCAGATTTGAAGCAGGTAAGTTTGGAATTCTGTGAGAACTGTGTTTATGAAAAATAGAAGAGAGTCATATTTCTTAGGGTTGGGAAACAAAAGAAGAATGAAAAATTAGAGCTTGTGCATACAGATGTATGGGGACCGACTCAGGTACAATCTCTTGGTGGCTCTCATTATTATGTTACATTTATTGATGATGCAACTAGAAAAACTTGGGTTTATTGCATTAGACATAAATCTGATGTGTTTGCTACTTTTAAGAAGTGGAAAGCTTTGGTTGAGAATGAGACAGGAAAAAGGTTGAAGTGTCTCAGATCTAATAATGCAGGTGAGTACTGCGGCAAAGAATTTGATAGATACTGTTCATACCATAGGATTCGTAGAGAGAAGATAGTCCCAGGAACACCACAAGAAAATGGTGTGTATGAAAGGATGAACAGAACGATCATGGAGCATGCAAGGTGTATGGGATTGCATGCAGGGTTTCTCTTACAGTTTTGGGCAGATGCTGTAAATACTGTTGTTTATTTAATAAACAGAGGGCCTTCAAGTGCTTTGGATGGTGGTATTCCAGAGGAGGCATGGACGGGTAAAAAGGTAAACTACTAATTTCTGAGAATGTTTGGTTGTGAAGCATTTGTCCATATTGATAAAGAAAATAGAACAAAGCTTGAAGCTAAATCCAAGAAATGTACCTTTATTGTATATGGGGTTGATGATTTTGGTTATCGTTTATGGGATTATGAAAATAAAAAAATCATTAGGAGTAGAGATGTGATATTCAATGAAAAGGTCATGTATAAAGATCAGTTGCAGGGAAAAAAATAGGAAAAGGAAAACACAGAGTACACAGTACTTGATGAAATTGAAGAAAATGAATTTCCAAAGGTGCTAGAAAATCAAGAACAGTAGCAAGTACCTGAAACTCCTGCAAGTGTAAGAAGATCTACCAGGTTAAGTCGACTCCCTGAACGATACTCTCCTTCAATGTATTATTTATTGATGACTGATGCCGGTGAACCAGAATGTTATGAAGAAGCAATGCAGGTGGAAACTAGAAAGAAGTGGGAGAAAGGCATGAATGAGGAGATGGACTCATTGGTAGGAAACTAGACTTGGGATTTGGTTCAGTTGCCTACTGGTAAAAGAGAAATGCAGAACAAATGGATTTACAGGTTGAAGGAAGAAGAAGGAGGTAAGAAGCAGTACAAGGCTAGACTTATTGTAAAGGGGTTTGCACAGAAGAAAGGTATAGATTTTGATGAAATATTTTCTCATGTTGTTAAGATGACTTCAATTAGGACTATCTTAAGTCTAGTGGCGGTAGAAGATTTGCATCTTGAACAGTTAGATGTAAAAACATCCTTTCTCCATGGGGATTTGGAGGAAGATATATATATGCAGCAGCCACAAGGGTATGAGGTCAAAGGGAAGGAGAATTTGGTGTGCAGGTTGAAAAAGAGCTTCTATGGCTTGAAGCAAGCTCCAAGGCAATGGTATTTAAAATTTGACAGGTTTATGACAGAACAAGGTTATAGTAGATGTCATTCTGACCACTGTGTTTATTTCCAAAGGCTAGATAATGGAAGTTATATTATCTTGTTATTGTATGTGGATGACATGCTTGTTGCAGGGTCTAACATGTAGGATATAAATGTGCTGAAAAGGAAGTTAGCTAATTCATTTGCGATGAATGATTTGGGTGCTGCAAAGCAAATCCTTGGTATGAAAATAACACGAGACAGGAGAAATCGCAAATTGACATTGTCTCAGGGTGACTACATACAAAAGGTGTTGGAGAGGTTCAGAATGCAGAATGCAAAACCAGTTAGTACACCTTTGACAAGCCATTTCAAACTAAGTAAGGAAATGTGTCCCAAGACACAGGAAGAGATAGATTACATGTCCAAGATTTCCTATCAATCAATAGTTGGCAGCTTGATGTATGCCATGGTGTGCATAAGACCAAATATTGCACAAGCAGCGGGAGTTGTGAGTAGATATATGAACAATCCATGTAAAGAACATTGGAAGGAAGTACAGTGGATTCTTAGGTATATGAGAGGTACTACCACTCATGCATTACGTTTTGGAAGTTTAGACACTGTTCTACAGGAATATGTTGATGCAGATATGGAAGGTGATAAGGATAGCAGGAGGAGAACCATAGGGTATGTGTTTACTGTAGGTGGAACAACAGTAAGTTGGATTTCAAGACTGCAAAAGGTTGTTTCACTTTCAACAATGGAAGCAGAGTATGTTGCTATTACAGAGGCTAGTAAAGAGATGATTTGGCTGCAGAGGTTTATGGAGGAATTGGGTAAGAAGCAGAAGGATAGCAGGTTGTATAGTGACAACCGGAGTTCCATTCATCTTGCAAAGAACTCAACATTCCATTTGAGGACTAAACATATACAGCTCAAGTACCATTTCATACGCTCTGTTATGGAAGATGAACTGTTGAAGTTGGAAAAGATACATACTAGCCAGAATCTTGCAGACATGTTCACAAAGCTTGTGACCAGAGAGAAACTGAGTTCTTCCTCGGTTTTAGTTGGCCTTCTAGCATGAAGGTGAAGATGAGAAATTTGCCAAGTTCAAGGTCTAGCAAGTGCAGCAGTGGTGGAGTTGTTGTGATTAGTCTCCAAGTGGGAGATTGTTGGTTGTGGAGCCAGATATTCCAGTCTCATAGATGATATTGTCTCAGTCGTGCACCCTAGAGGACTATACACTCGTTACCCAACCTTGGTGCGGGGGCAGCGCCCTCGAGAAATTTTTTTTGGGTTGTTTCGCCAACAGATTTCGGGCCCATGGTTTTAGGTATCCCATGGTATTTTCCCATTGTATTTCCACTATAAAAGAAAGACATTGTAATACGGCTATGGCATGAAATGTATTAGATATTATGCATTGTAAATATATCTGAGATCGGAAGAGAGACTGTCAGAGAGTGTGAAGAGGAAGTGCAGCGGCTGTGCTGCAGGTTATATCCCTTCACTTTGTCGGACGATATAATAATAAGGACTGGCAATTTTAGTGTGGCTGTAGCCCATCTTGGGTGAACCACGATATATTGGTGTCTCTCTTGTAATGTGTTTGTGTGATTATATTTGCATTTCTGTTTATTGTTATTGCTCTGCGATCCTATTTTTCTAACACAAAGCAGCGAAGATAGTTGGCTCTCCCCTGCAAGCTCTGTAATTTCCATATTGTACGGGGGGATGGGAGGTCCAGGATGGCTTGAACATTTAAGGGGTCGATGGTTATCCCTTTTTGGGAAATGATGAAACCCAACAACCAGCCCGCAGGAATGCAAAAGACACACTTGAGTGGGTTCAAGCAGATCCTATACTTGCGACAATGTAAAAAGACTTGACGGAAGTTGTTTAGGTGGTCAGACCATTTCTTTAATCTAGCCGTGAGGTCATCAAGGTAAACCAGGATGATATGGGCCAAGTTGTGGAAACAATATGCCATGGGCCGCTGGAAGGTGGCACCAGCGTTTTTAAGGCCGAATGGCATGACCTGATAAGCAAAAGTGCCCCATGGGGTAGTGAACGTGGTTTTGTATTGGTCTTCCTTCTAGATGTGGATTTGATTGTATCCGGAGAAGCCATCCATGAAGGAGAGAACCTCATGTCCTACACAAGCACTAATGAGTTGGTCGATGGAGGGTGTTACAACATAATTTTCCACCTTGTGAGCATCAACACTCTTTGTCCTGCAGGATCTATTTTACTGACTCAAATCCACTTTATATCCTTCAGAAACACTATTTCCCTATTTTTTCCCCTATTCGCTAGCTGTATCACTTCAGTGGGCGTACTCACGAGCTGCATCACTACAGCCCGCGGGTAGCATGTAAAATGGTAAAAATCACTAGTTATTACTTTTTACTCCCAAAAAGCGATCTTTGGGTGACCTTTGGCCCTCCATTTTCTCTGAAATGCCTCGATGTGTCCTTTCACTTACCTTTGGGAGGACTATATATTGAGCGCATATGGCATATGGACGGAAGGAGAAAGAGAGAGCAAGAGAACTCTAGTGGATTTTTTCCCTATCTTGAGTCTACACTCATTGATCCTTGTTGTTGTGAACCCTTTATGTTCACCTTCCAAAATCCCATCATAGTTTGATTTTTCCATTCCATGGAGGATTGAAGTGGTGGAGGCACAAGTGGAGAGACCCAGATCTTGGTTCAAATTGGTTGCCGACAAGAGGTCATATCACATTGTACGTCTTGTTATTTATTAATAGAAATACTCATATTCTCGTCCATTAATGTTGTGAATGTTGTTTATATTACATTGGGTTGCATTTACTTATAATATCATGGACCATTGCTATTGATGATGTTAATGATTTTCATATATTATATGCGCTTGTTGTATATTGGCTGTCAAGACTAATTTGCAGGTTCAAGTGCACAGATTGAAAGCTTCAACGGGGATCTACACCGAATGTCCAGATCGAGGTTGGTTATATTCTCCATTTTCTTAGCATTGTCATTTATATAGCATAGCATTGAGAATTGAGTTAATTTCTGGTAGTCAGCTGTCTATTGTGGTCCACCCCAAGCCATAGGAAGTTTTCTCCAATATAGAAATGGCGACTCCACTGGGGATTACATCCATTTTTTTGGATTTTAAGGCATTAGTCCTTATTTAGAGTTGTTGTGTGTCGAGTCTCTGTGTCATTGATTGGCCGTTAGGATACACTATAGAAAACAACCTTTCTCTGAGCCATTGGAATCATTTTCTACTCATTTGCTTTTCCCTGTATGCGGGTGAGCCTAGTTCTGCCCGCGTCTACCTGCTTATGTCTGTACTATAGCCCGTGGGTACCCGCAGGTATTCCTTCGACAGTAGCATACAACTCTGGGGGTGATTGGTTTATGGCCCTTGGTTGTTATTGGGTTGGTTCTGAGTGTTCCTGAGTCTTCTTTGGACTTGTTCCTGACTGTTCCAAGCCTTGTTCGTGACTAGAACTCCTCTTTTCTCTTGGTTTTGAGACTCATTGGTTTTTACCCATTTTTAATTGTTTAGCTCATTCCATTGGCTGAGTCTTACTATTTGGGATCTGCTAGGTTGTTTGAGTGATCTCCTTTGCATTCCTGTAACTGAATAGTGGGATTTTGCTTGCATTTTTCATTTCATTATATTGAAAAATACAAAAAATAATTTTGCATTTTCCTTTTGCTTATAAGTGAAAATACAAAAAAAAATTACTTTTATGTACTGCATTTTGCATTGAGTGCTTGTTGCTTTCATTTAGGTTCTGCTTGTGCATTGAAAATATAAAAGAGTTGCATTTTTATTTCGAAATCATTGGATTGATTTTCATTCTAGTGGCATTGTTTTTATTGGGTAGATGAGTTTAGAGTTTGACTATTTTGCATACTATTGGGTCATATACATCACTAGTTTCACGACCATATCTTTTGAGTAACCATAGCCATTAAAATTAACGCTTAATCTAAAATTGATTAGAACGATTTTATTCATAGGGTACACCAACTAGCATAGGTTTAGAGTTTTGGAATAGATCATTGTGAGTAAACGATCCAAGATTACTAGACAAAACATTATGTGTATGACCAGGGAGTGGTGAAATCCATGGTATACATCGGTGTTATCAGGAAGCTTTACTCAAATTAGAGTTAAGCACGAGGTCACGGGAGGTTGGTTATGGAGATAGCCCTCCAATACCGGCCAAATGTGGTAGATATTTCCAGGATTTGTTCGTATATGGGGACTCTTGGGGGATTTGACCCTCTTGAGTTTCAGACTTAGCTACCCTGCCCATACGATGGATCTCACCTGTGACTGTCCCCCTAAGCATTGGTTATACTACAATGACCATAGTTGCCTTACCTAGGTATCGCACAGGGTGCTTGCAGTGGTTATACTGTTTGTGTCTTGGGTCAGATAGGGTTTGGACAACACAGTTGTTTGTTGCCGAGGGTTACAGCTCTTTGCACACAATGAAGCCTGGGAACCTCTATAACTGATTCTGTTACCTCCGGCTATAGTTTGGGAGTCTCAAGCCTCTCCCAGGTGAGACATACCAGCTCGAGTGTTGGGAGCTCATTTAGCCACTCTGTTTTTTTTCTCTTGGCTATAGTTTATACAGGTGTGTGCTCTTGATTTACTATTTTTGATCGATAGTTTGACCGTTAGAGGACACTGTGATTTTATAGTCTCTCCGGAGATATCGTGGCACGGAGTCCTGCTCTCCGTTGATCTCGTCGGTTGGCTGGTTTACCGCCTTCCAAGATTTCACGTTGTGTTGCTAGGTAGGGGACGTCGGCGGAATCCCTCCGACTCTTCGGATTCTTACAAAACATATGTCCTCGACGTCATGACTACACACTCTGACACGGTAGAAATCCCTATGAATCCATCGGGTAGAGTCAAGCACACTTCAGACACCCCTACTCCTCGTGAGGCGTGGGGGGGTGATCCACCTAAGACCCAACCTAGTTTGTTTGGTCCAGATCCACCCGAGACCCAACCTAGTTTGTTCGGTCCAGATCCACCTGAGGACGACCCGCTCGATATTTTGTTTCCACATAATTATTTATATGGGATGCCAGAGTTACATGATGAAACAGGTCCTACGATCAACCCTACCACGTTCTCTTTTGGTATTCTTGATTACAACACAGTTGATCCTTCCAATGCTTTTGGTAGTCATGCTGGCATTAGTCATGGTGTTAGCAACACTGCACCCACTGGGGGAAATACCCTCACGGGGGCACCACGTTTTCCACTCACACACATAGTATGGGGACCAGTCACATTCCTCCTAATAATGCTAATGTTGGAAGAAGGCCGCCCCCTAGGACTACCCATCCTAATAGGAACACTGTTCGCAATGCGACTCGCCATCCACAACATACTACACGTGCCACTACCTGTCAACCTAGGACCACTTTTGCGAATGTTAATATTCCTCACAATCATAGGGGTGGACATATATCGTGTACTTTCACGTCCACTTCCGCTACTAGTAATGCTAATGTAGGAGGTGGGAATATACCTTATCCTCATGGTCAGAATGCCACCATTCCTGCTACTAGTAACACCAATGTTGGGGTTGGGAATCCATCTCATACTTATGGTCACCACACGACTGCTCATGCTACTCATAACGCTTACGTTGGGGGTGGAAACATACCTTACAATCATGGTCATTACAACATGGTTCCCGCTACAAATAGTATGTATATGCCCCATAATTATGGCGGCAACCCTTACTACAATACAGTCGGTGTTGGCCAACAGTACAACCCACCTCAATATGGTGCTCAAAACACATATATACCTTCTTACTCTCACATGGGTCAGGTCGGAGGAGGTTATCAACCTTATGGCCATGGTCAAGATTATGGTTAGTCAGGTCCGTACAATCAGTAGTTTAATGCTCATGGTCAAGCATATGGTCCTTCTTATCCTTCAGGTTCTTACAATCAACCTTTTATGGAAGCTTATAATCAAGCTTTCCAGCCACAGCTCCCGTTCCTTGCATGTTTGAATCTTCTAGATATTTTGAAGCTCACGAATGATCCAGTGTGTCATGATCCTAATTGGCCTCCAGTCCCTACCAAGCTCCCTTCGGACATTCCTAAGTTTGAGGGGAAAGGTGGTGAGGATCCGAGTGATCATGTCACAACGTTTCACCTTTGGTGCTCCTCCAACTCATTGAATCACAATTCCATTTGATTACAACTATTTCAATGCACCCTCACGAGGGAAGCCGCGAAGTGGTATGTTGAGTTTCCTGGTGGCACTTATAGGGGTTTCAATGAGATTGCTTTGGTTTTCTTGGACCATTTCTAGTTGCCGATCTGTTATGACACTGGTACTAAAATTTTGTCTACCTTCTGTCAGAATAAGGCCACACATATTTATGACCACGTTCAAGAGTGGTGTCGACGGAAGAGGTTAGTTAAAGCCAACATTCCTCCATAGTTTCTGTTGGAATGGTTTCTCAAGTCTCTACTTCCATATATTGCTAGGTATCTTTTGATGTTCAGTATTATAACTGAGTAACAAGCCATATTAAAAGTCTAGGAGTTAGATTTACTATACTCTCAGTCTAGCATTTTATATGACATTATTCCTGACACACTGCGGATACGACATGATCCCAAGACAATTCCTGGACCGCATGCCGATGGCATTGTGGGATCAGCAAGTACTCGCCCTGTAGATTTGGTGGCTAATCAAATGCAAAATTTGTCGCTTAACCAGTCTAAAGCCGGATAGGTTCACACCTTGTCCACTTCCACCCCATCGTCCGATGTACACACTGTGCAAACGACAAACCCATTGGGTAACCAGCAGCCTGGTGGTAAGAAGAAGGGGAGAAACAACCATAAGGGTGGAAACAATGGGAACAATAATAGTAATTGCAATACCCCTCGTAAGGAGAATGCCAACCCTCCTCGGGAAGGCGAAAATGCTGGTGAGGACCGTAAACCTAGGTGTAAGGTGAAATTTCCTTGTAAGCTTTGTGGGGAAGATCATCTTACTCACTTGTGTCCTTGAATCGAAGAAGCATCGAAGCATCTTGCACAGAGCACCGCTGTGTTGAAGGATCCCATTCCTCATCATCAAAACATGGATTTGCATGCTTCCACCATTGGTTATGGACCTAATGAGACTACAACATCTTCTTCCAATACTAGTTGTTATGGATGCATGAATATGGTCCAATCGGAGGTTAGTGTTGCTATTGGTCAACGCGATTATGGTGCACCACAACCTAATATGGGGAGTGAGCCTCCCCCTCCTCCTAATAATTCATTGCACATCGAGAGGCCCTCTATTATGTCATGGATACCGAAAGGTGTTCTTAAGTGCTCTATGCATAATCCCAATGCTCGAGCCACCCAGAACTACTCCATTGTAGAATATTTGGGCCAAAATCCGTGTGCCATGTCGGCTCTTGAAGTTTTACAGGTGTGTCCTTCTCAAAGGTATGCCCTTTTGTGTGCGTTAGGAGTTCAGGATGGGGGGGGTCCCAACAGTATCAAGTTTGACACTACTGATGTTCAACCTCGTTTACCTTACCACGTGGATTTTCAAATCCATGTGGAGTGCCTTCAAAATTTTGTCAAGAGAACGGTGGTTGACGAAGGTGCTTCCGTCTTAGTGATGTCTTTAGCTTGTTGGAAATCTCTTGGCTCTCCTCCTCTACTCATGTCTAGGACCATGCTCACTGCATTTGACGGTCAGTCATTTAAGCCCCATGGGATTATCTCTTCCCTTGTTGTCCACTTGGGGGGTAAACCTATGCCTATTGAAGTCGAGGTGGTCGATGCGCCCATCGATTACAACCTTTTACTGCGTCAGAATTGGATGTACGTTATGAAAGCCATCGCACCTACTGTATTCATAATTATTTGCTTTATGCACAAAGGCAAGATTGTGAGAATCGATCAGTTGGATTTCATTAATCCTTCTCCCATAGCATTCACGGGATCAATAGTCTCGCAGGTTACAGATTCTCAGCTGGCAACTGGGAACATGGGTGTTGGAATGTACCTTTCATTAATGGGATCTTATGATTTCCCTTCACCCATTAATTTTATTAGAACCATTTTCGACAATGCGTCTCCTCCATTGCATAATGTACCGTTTCGAACTTCATATTTTGATGATCCATGGACTTTACCATCCACACGTTCTACGTCTGGAGACATTGCATAGGTCAGGATGTCTATGCCACTGTCTACTGTTGAGCTTGCTTATCAGGATATTCAACAAGCCATTGCAGAGCCGGATCTCCCCTCTTCTCGGACAGATGAGGAAGATCCAGTTACACTGCCAGTTTGGGCAGTCGACTCATCTTGTTCGAACGATTCCCTTGATCGTACTTTGTGAAAATCCTCACAGTAGATCTAAGAGATGATGTATACCTCACAAGAGTAATTATGATTAAGCAGGAAAATAGAAGAAGAGTGAACAATATAGTATAATGAGCAACAGAATAATATGGTACAGTAGAACTCAGATAGAAGCAATAATACTTCACACACACTAATTAATTAATCACAGTATGGACAAATAAATAGTACAATGGTAGAGAGGACTCGAATGCCTAAGGTGGAAATTCGAATTATCCTCTCAGAGTGATCATAAGATCAATAGAGTGTCATCGGAGCACAACTAGGTGTCCTCATGATCATTAGAGCACAACTGGAAGTCTTCATCATCATCAGTGGAGTCATCAATGCTCAAGTAACTATCAACCATCAGTCAAACTAACTCTGGTAGGTGTAACTGAGTGTAACTCAATGTAACTAAGTGTAACTTAGTGACAATTGGACTTGTAGGTGAAGAAGGGTGAGTTGCTCCCTAAAATCAAGGAAGAAGGGCACATTAAGCAACTGGAGGGCTAAAACTGAATAGTGAGAAGCTCCTAGGGACTGGCTAGCTGAGGGCTAGGTGCTGGACTGATGACTGGGATGCATGCAAACCCTATAATGCATGTAAACCCTAAAGGTGCATGAATGACTGAAAATGTAAATGATAAAAATACTGGTGGGACTAGGATGGAGTGTAGGAATATCCTAACACCCCCCCCTTAATCCATCTTGGGCCCTGGTAACTAAGACCAAAGGTCACCCAATACAATGAATAATAACAATCAATAAACCAAGGAAGTGGGAAAATTTCATGGGAAACATACCCCCTCCTCAAAAAAATAGACTGTAAAGCACACATAAAAATAAATACTCCAAACTCAAGCATGTGTGATGCTTGGTCATATGTCTGGAGGTATCTTCTTCTTGGGAAGAATTGGATCATGCTCAAAAAGCATGTGCTTGTACTTGCTATTCAGATCGAATGTGATGAGAACAAATCCAACAGTATGAGAACGATCCTTGAACCTGTGATTCGAATCAACTGAGGTAGGATCAAATCTGTGAAAGTGCATATAGTCTTTTGTCTTCTCCTCGAACCACCATGGGTGAGATTATGCCAAAAATAACTATTACATGTTTGCTTGAAATCAAAATCAGATTCAAGACTTAAAAAATAGTTTCTTGAGATCTCCTTTGAACCAGCAGGGGTGAGATCAGAACTACCATATGCACGAGAAATTATCCCAAGCAGTAATTGCTTAGAATCCAAATTAGATCCAAGACTTGAATCATGGTTTCTTGAGATCTCCTTTGAACCATGAGAGGTGAGATCAAAACCAGTAGATGCATGAGAAATTATCCCAAGCGAATGGCAATGGCCATATTCTTCAATGACCTTTTGAAAGCATGGAATTATGATCATATAGTAGTATAGAAGAGGAGTTAGCTGGAGAGGAGCGAATGCATTACCTTCAAAAGCTGTTTTGACCTCCGAAATAATCATGTGATCATGATGCAAACCAACAGACTCTGGTGCAAGAGAGGATTTAGGACCTTCTGCAAGATCTAGAGTGTGAGCTGGAACAGAAAGAGAAGAAATTTTGAGCATGAGTGTAGAATCTGCAAGTTCTTTGTCAACAACTTCAATATGAGATGATACTGGTGCATGATCTGAGATACCATCAAGAGGAGCGAATGCATCACTTTGTTTTCTTTCAAATGGGTTGGGACCAAGTCCTTCATTCTCTCGGCCAAATTTTCCATCCAGGTGAGCCCATATCTCTTTTGGAGTCCATAACTCCTTTGGAGTCTCAACACCATTACGATATTTGAATTGGAATCTCTGGCATGCAAACAAGGAAAACATTATTGCTTGAAGGTGCATGTCACTTTTATTTAACGAGTCAATCTTCTCTTCAGGGGATTCGAACTCTCTTTCAAAATAACAATAAAAAATATCATGGATCTTCAAGTTTGCTATCATTCTTGGTTTCCATTCATCATAGTTGAGTGGATCAAGAGGAGTAATTCCTGATGAATACATAGAAGCTGTAGAGGACCTACAAAAACAATATAGAATAACTGCAACTACTACTGCTGCAAAAATGCAGAAACTGCTGCACTCGAAATCTTGGTAATAACCTGCAAAAAACTCTCAAGAATGGAGATAAACAATACTCTCAACATGCTCTGATACCATGTGAAAATCCTCACAGTAGATCTAAGAGATGATGTATACCTCACAAGAGTAATTATGATTAAGCAGGAAAATAGAAGAAGAGTGAACAATACAGTATAATGAGCAACAAAATAATATGGTACAGTAGAAATCAGATAGAAGCAATAATACTTCACACACACTAATTAATTAATCACAGTATGGACAAATAAATAGTACAATGGTAGAGAGGATTCGAATGCCTACGGTGGCAATTCGAATTAGCCTCTCAGAGTGATCATAAGATCAATAGAGTGTCATCGGAGCACAACTAGGTGTCCTCATGATCATTGGAGCACAACTGGAAGTCATCATCATCATCAGTGGAGTCATCAATGCTCAAGTAACTGTCAACCATCAGTCAAACTAACTCTGGTAGGTGTAACTGAGTGTAACTCAATATAACTGAGTGTAACTGACTGTAACTGATTGTAACTTAGTGACAACTGGACTGGTAGGTGAAGAAGGGCGAGTTGCTCCCTAAAATCAAGGAAGAAGGGCACATTAAGCAACTAGAGGGCTAAAACTGAATAGTGAGAAGCTCCTGGGGGCTGGCTAAATGAGGGATAGGTGCTGGACTGATGACTAGGATGCATGCAAACCCTAATGGTGCATGCATGACTGAAAATGTAAATGATCAAAATATTGGTGGGACTAGGATGGAGTATAGGAATATCCTAACATGCTTTACCTTCGAATGAAGCTATTATCGAGGCCATGTGTGGTGGTGAGAGACCTTGGGAGGATATGCATCATTGCTCTTATTTTCTTCCCAACCCCAATCTCACTGAGCAATAAGAGCTTAGGATGACTCTTGCTGAGATGGTTTGTCACCCTGTGCCTCTTTTGGGCTCACATGGCTAATATTTCCCTGACTAAACCGATCAACATCTCTCGCACTCCCGGAAAGATTAAGAACGTTTACATCAATGACGATTGCTCTTTTGAGGAGGTTTCCATTTACACCAAATTGTTTATTGAACTTCGGGAAGCTTTCGCCTGGTCATATGAGGAGATGCCAGTAATAGAACCCAGTTCTGTCCAACACGAGATTAGAACGTATCCTCATGCTAAACCGGTTCAACAACGTCTTTGTGTTGTTAACCCTAGGAAGGTAGCAACTATCAAGGCAGAGGTGGAGAAACTGCTCAAAGCTGGTTTTATCTACCCCGTTCCCCTTACCGAATGGGTGTCAAACCCCGTTCTTATGGATAAGAACCAGGGAACGATCCACGTATGCATTGATTTTAGAGACCTGAATCGTGCTTGTCCGAAAAACAATTTCCCCACTCCATTCATTGATCAAATATTGGATGCTTGTGCGGGAAGTGAGATTTTTTCGTTCATGGACGGCTTTTCAGGATATAACCATATTCAAATCAAACCCGAGGACCAAAATAAGACTACTTTCATTTGTCCTTGGGGTATGTTTGCATATCGAAAAATGCTCTTCGGCCTTAAAAACGCCGGAGCTACGTTTCAACGTGCCATGACCTATGCCTTTCACGACCTTAAAAGTATAATGGAGGTTTTCTTGGATGATCTTGCCGGCCATTCTCGCAAGAGAGTGGACCAACCCAAGCAACTCCGTTGGATTCTTGAACGATGTATACGACACAAAATTCGGTTGAATCCCAATAAATACATCTTTGTGGTGAGGTTTGGTCGCCTTCTAGGATTTATAGTTTCGAAAGAGGGTATTAGAGTCGATCCTCTTAAAGTTGAGGCAATACTTTGGTTGCCTCCTCGCAACTTGTTTCAACTTTAGAGCCTCCAATGGAGAGCTAATTTTCTACATCGCTTTGTAGTCAATTGTGCTAATCTTAGCAAAGGGTTCGTGCGCTTATTGAAGAAAGACTGTTCGGGTACACAGGGTACTACCAAAGGATCGAACACCAAGAGCAACCACTTCACACAAACATAACACAGATCAACACACCGATGTTTTGACGTGGTTTAAACCCTCTTGAGGGAAACACTCCACGGCCTTGACCAAATAGCTTCTACGGGACAATTTATTATGCAAAGAAAGAAAGTTACAAATGAGCTTCTCATAATCGATCAACTAAACAATGACTCTCCATGCTCTTTAAATAGAGATCATGGACCAATCGGGTGTTAAGCCACGGATCAAGGTTAGGTTTGATCTAAGAGAAGTTGAGCCGTCAGATCACTCTATGTCGGAAACATATTGTGACCATCGAATTAAGTATTTACAAATGCATACTAATGCATACTAAAGAAACACACTATCCCTAACGGATATATTACACAAGTTGATCTTAACTAACTCCTAAGTGTCTAAATATCCTAACATCTCCCCTTAAGAACAACTTGGGATAGGATTGAAGGATTTACAAAAGTGACACTATGAGGAGAAGGAATGAGGCATTAGAGCCTATCCCCCCTTAATGACAAGTTCCTGAACTCCTAACATAGATCGAAGTTTAGAAAACTTTGCTTCTGTAAGAGACTTGGTGAAGATGTTTGCAACTTGATCATCTGTAGGGCAAAAGAGCACTTCAAGAACACGATCATGAACAAGATTTCTGATGAAGTGCATATGTAGCTCAATGTGTTTGCTGCATTGATGTAGAACTGGATCTTTGGCAAGCTTGATGGCACTTTGATTGTCGCACCAAAGTGGAGTAGGCTGCTGCTGCTCGAATCCAAACTCTGAAAGGATCTGTCGAAGCCATAAAGCTTCCTGACTGGAATTAACTGCTGCTCGATATTCTGCCTCTGCTGAAGAAAGAGAAAGAGCTTGTTGTTTCTTACAAGCCCAAGTAATAGGTCCAGATCCCAGATTGAAAACATAACCTGCAGTAGACTTTCGATCATCAGGATCGCCGACCCAATCTGAATCAGTGAAACCAACCAACAAAGGTTTCCCCCCTGTACTATAATGAATCCCAAACTAAACTGTACCTCGAATATATCGAAGTATTCTTTTAACTGCTTTCCAGTGACTTTCATGAGGTGTCTGCATATAACGGGCAACACGACCAATGGCAAAGGAAAGGTCAAGACAGGAATGAGTCAAGTATAAGAGACTACCAACAAGCTGACGATACAGGGTGGCATCGACTTCAGGTGAAGTACAAGTGGCAGAAAGTTTGGCTCCAGATTGGAAGGGAGAAGGGGCTGGTGTACAATATTCCATGTGAAAGCGACGAAGAAGGTCACAAGCATACTTAGACTGAGAAAGAAAGATTCCTTCTTTGGTTTGTAGGACTTGGAGACCAAGAAAATAATGCAAATGTCCTAATTTTGACATTTCAAAATTTTGTTTAAGACTGGATTTCACATGGGTTATAAGCTTAGGGTCACTACCAGTAACAATAAGGTCATCAACATATAGAACAAGTATGATGAGATGGTTTCCTACTTTCTTGGTATAGACGTTGGGGTCAGAATGTCATCTAGAAAAACCAGTGTCAAGGAGAAAGTTATCCATTTTGGCATACCAAGCTCTAGGAGCTTGCTTAAGGCCATATAAGGATTTTTTAAGGCGGCATACAAGGCTAGAGTTATTTTGAACATAGCCAGGAGGTTGTTCCATGTAAATTTCCTCCTGTAAATCACCATGTAAGAAGGCAGACTTGACATCCATTTGATGGACTTCCCAGTTGTGTAAGGCTGCAAGGGAAAGAACAAGGCGGATGGAGTTCATTTTTGCAACGGGAGCAAAGGTTTCATTGTAGTCAATCCCTTCAACTTGGGAAAAACCTTTGGAAACTAACTTTGCCTTAAGTCTTTCAACACTTCCATCTGATGCATACTTAGTTCTGTAGACCCATTTACATCTGACATGTTTTCTTCCTTTTGGAAGAGGTACAAGATCCCAAGTATCGTTCGCCATTAAGGAACGATATTCTTCATCCATGGATGCATCCCAATCTGGATTCCCTGAAGCTTCTGCAAAAGTTTATGGATCATGATTCTCGGAAACTTGAGCCAAAAGAGAAGAGGCTCGCTGAAACTGAGAACATGTTTGACGTTGATCTCTAGGATCACCGGCAAGATCACCAGCTGCTTCACATGTTGAACGGACCCATCGAGGAAGCACTTGTGCTGGTGCAACTGGAGGAACATGAGCAGGCGGAGGTGGATTTTCATCCTCACTGTCATCATCAGAAACTGGAGTTGGAAACCTGTCAAGGAAGTTGGAAGAAGAAGAAGAAGGCACAAACACCGAATCAGGCTCGCAGGCCAAAGATGGCACAATCGTCAAGTTAGGCTTGCAGGCCAAGATATTTTCATCAAATTTAACATCTCTTCTAATGATTATATGAATAGAATGTGGTTGAAGAAGTCTATAACCTTTTACATCTTCAGAATATCCAAGAAATATGCACTTTTCACTTTTAGGCTGCAATGCTTTCCGTTTTTCATCCGGAATGTGAGCCCATGCTTCACTACCAAACACACAGAAGTGACTTACATCAGGTTTAGTGTTACTCCATGCTTCTTCCGGTGTTATACCTTGTAATTCTTTAGTGGGGGTGCGATTAACTATGTAATTTGCACAATTAATGGCTTCAGCCCAAAATTGAATACTTAGTCCCTTAGATTGGATCATACAATTAGCCATTTCTTTTAAAGTGCGGTTCTTCCGCTCAGCTACACCATTTTGTTGTGGTGTATATGGAACAGTGTGCTGTTGTTGGATGCCTTGTTCAGTGCAGAAAGTAGTGAACTGTTTGTTAACATATTCTCCTCCATTGTCAGATCTTAACTTAATAATTTGATGACCAGATTGTTTTTCAACAAGGGCCTTGTAGACCAAGAACATGTTAAATACTTTGCTCTTAAGTTTTAGGAAATAAACCCAAGTGTGTCTGGTGTAATCATCAATGAAAGTTAAGAAATATTTGAAACCAGAAAAGGAAGCAGATGGAAGAGGACCACACAAGTCACTATGCACAAGCTCCAAGGGAACCGAGGCGTGCCAAGAGGCACGTTTGTCAAAACTGTCCCGATGATGTTTTTCGAGTACACAACTGGAGCAAACACCATCTCTGCAAGATACCATTGGAAGACCTGTGACCATATTTTCTTTACATAGTTGTTGCAATGAGCGATAATTTAAGTGACCAAATCGCTCATGCCAAAGTTTGCTCAAGGTATCACTATGAGCAACAAAAACTGAAGGGAAAGGTGATGACCCAAAGTTGTTAAACTTGTACAACCTGGTAATATCATCAACAATTCCGATAGCTAGGACCTGTTGAGGATCTTTAAAATCCTTGATTACAACTTGGTGAGGTGTAAAGGTCACAATTTTACCTTCACTAGAATGAGTGATCTGATAGACTGATAACAAATTGCAGGAAATTCTTGGAACACATAGTACATCACTAAAATGACCATTATCTACTGGAACTGTTCCAGCTCCTATAACACTTAGAGATCTATCATCACCAACAATATTTGTTTGGTGTTACATTCATGCATAGTAGAAAAGATGGCTTGATCCTTAGCCATATGATAAGATGCTCCAGAATCAATGAGCCATTCATTTGAAGTAGAAGAAGAAGATGCATTATAAGAATAACCAGAAGCACAAAGTGCATGTCCATGAGAGGCAGATTCTGAAGGCGAATCTAGGCTGATGTGGTGCTTTTTCATTGCTACTTCCAAGGCTGCCATCTTCTTGAAACACTTAGATTCATCATGATTATCTTTCCCGCAATAGTTGCAATGACGCTCAGTCTTCTTGCCTTTTGGCTTAGATCTTTTGTCATTTTTTAAAGAAGGAGTTGACTGAGAGGGTTTTGGACCCTTGTTTGACTTATTATTGCGAAAATTTTGTTTCTTGGGAGGCTTGGACTTTTCTTTCTGTTGGGACAATAAGGTTTTCCCAGATGTATCTGCATTGTTGATTATTCCAAGATGAATGAGTTTATCTTGTTCCCTAATCAAGGAATCACAAAAGGATTCAAGACTAGGCTCTTGATAGCTAGCTGCATTCAAGGATGCTTTCATGAAGTAAAATGTAGATACAAAAACAGAATATGCAGGTCCAAGTTTGGAAAGAATATGATAAATGCATTGTTTGTCTTTCCTCTCAATCTTACATTCTGCACATAAGAGCTTAAGAGTTTTGTACTTAGATAAATAATCTTGAATGCATGAAAATTCACTTGGATTTAAAGAAATCAACTCATTTTCGAGTTGGTGACCTCGAATTTCATTGTTTTTACCAAAAACAGATTCCAACTTGTCCCAAGCAGCATTAGGTTCATCAATTCCAGATATGTGGAATCGCAAATCAGTAGAGATTGACATCCCAATCAATCCACGAGCTTCATCACATCTATTTGCCCATTTTATTTTCTTATAATCATCAGTGGGTTCTTTTTCTTTCCCTGTGGTAATTCTGAAAAGTCCCCTACTTCGTAGAACATCCTCCATACGAGATTTCCATGAGAAATAGTTGGAACTGTTAAGTAGAATATCACAATGGGCGGCCATATTTGTAAATTAATGGCTATAAAAGTAGAAACCAATAGTCTGGATGTGAAGAGCTCGAAAAAATAGGCGGTTTCGAAAAAAACGGCACTGAAAACTGACTCTGTATGATGGAGTTATGCTTGATCAAAGAAACTATTGAAGATGTCCCCAATAGTGACGTAGCAGCTAGAGAATGTCCACGAAAAAAAAGAACCCCCCTCTTCCCAAGTAAAATAAGTGATTTCATTTTTACAATGATATTACTTTTAAATAGTGCAACAATAAAAAAACTTAAGTGACTCACTTGTATTTTTATTTTTTATTATTTAAGTGAGATGCACTTTTACAATAAAGTAACTTGAAATTAGAAATTGCATACACCTTTTCTTTTAAAAGTAACTTCCTAAGACTTGAACTCAAGACTTATTAAGGAATAAAACAACTTTGAACCAAGTGAGCTAGATTAAAAAGTATGTAAAATATGGGAATGAGGAAGGGGGCTTTTTTTTTTTTTTACTCTTCTTGCTCGGTTTGCGTGCTTGCCCTTTTTCCTGCAAAACAAACCACAAATCGAAACAAAAAAAAAAATTTCCACACTTGTGGACTTAGATCTTGTTAGCTTGCCCGGAAAGTCTATGTTTTCTCTCTGTTTCTAATTTGCCGAGATCACGCAAGGTGCACGGCAAAGAGCATACGTAGCCGAGAAAAACCCTTTCCCTTTCTGTTTCTGATTTGCCGAGATCGCTCAAGGTGCATGCCAAACAGCATACGCAGACGAGAAAGCAACAATCCGAACCCAAAAAAAAATATAACCGTAAAAAAAATATGAAATATGAGATTTTTTTCTTTTTAAAAAATGAAATAAAAAAAATGCGCCATTGTAACATTATACCTTTAGATCTGATGAAATACGCGTTTTTGGAGCAACCGGGAACCATTTTCGATCAAATGAAAACTATTTCCCAATGGAAACGACGCTCTGGACGCAACGGAACACCTCCCACAACCCAAAAATGCACAGAAATACCAAAACTAGAAACCCTTTCGAGTTTCGGCAACAGCAGTTCAAGATCTAGATCATAACCGGAAGCGACACTTCATAAAAGCTCTGATACCATGTTCGGGTACACAGGGTACTACCAAAGGACTAAACACCAAGAGTAACCACTTCACACAAACAAATCACAGATCAACACACGAGGGAAACACTCCACGACCCCAGCCAAATAGCTTCTACGGGACAATTTATTATGCAAAGAAAGAAAGTTACAAATGAGTTTCTCATAATCGATCAACTAAACAATGACCCTCCATGCTCTTTAAATAGAGATCATGGACCAATCGGGTGTTAAGCCACGGATCAAGGTTAGGTTTGATCTAAGAGAAGTTGAGCCGTCGGATCACTCTATGTCGGAAACATATCGTGACCGTCGGATTAAGTATTTACAAATGCATACTAATGCATACTAAAGAAACACACTATCCATAATGGATATATTACACAATTTGATCTTAACTAACTCCTAAGTGTCTAAATATCCTAACAAAGACACACCGTTTATCTGGGATGAGCAAGCCCAACAGTATTTTGATTCCCTTAAGAAAGCTTTGGTATCAGCCCTTGTGCTTAGTCCAGCCGACTTCGCACAATATTTTATACTTTACGTGGCTGCGTCTCAAGACATGATTGGCATGGTCTTAGTTCAGGTTGATGATGTGCTCGCCGAGCAGGTGATCTATTACCTTAGTCGAAATCTAGTAGACACTGAACAAAGATATACTCACATGGCAAAGTTGGTGCTTGTGAGTGTTCATGCAGTCCAACGGTTACGACACAATATTTTGATTAGAACAACCACAGTTGTAGCGCATATCAATCCATTTCAGTTGGTGCTATCATGACGCCTTATAGGGGGGAGTACAATAAATGGATTGTGATCCTTCAAGAGTTCGATATCGAGTTTGCTTCAACGAAGTCGGTAAAATCGTTGGTATTTGCTGAGCTTATGTCAGACCTTCCAAGACTTGATGAGGATGTCATCCATGGAGATTCCTTTGTGGATGAACACTTGTTTCTTAGCTCTACCGCAGCACCCACTACCTTGTCACCCCTGCCTCGTCGACAATGTCTCGGGAAGCCCTTGGGTCTCACTGGGCCCTTATCTACGAGCAAACAGTGAAATATTAATATATGATACTATCCCCAAAAAGATTTTTGCATTTACATCTATAATAAAAAATCCCTAAAAATTTAATAAACATAAAAAACATAAAAATAGTAACTCACCGATGTCTCCAAACGCTGCTCATGGTGGAAGCGACATGTCATGATCCTGGCGGAAGTCTATCCTTGCATAGGGGTAGTCATCTATAGCTATGACCTGTTCGTCCCACCAGTGAAAGAACTCCTCCGTGTATGGTGATGCCTGATGGCTACCGCCCTGTCGCGTCAAGACCTCTACCCACAGGGTCAGGGCTGGGTCGTGGAGACTATGAGGAGGGACTTCAACCCTCGGACTAAGCCCCGGAATTCGCTCAAACAATAAACTGCATAAGATACTGTCGTATCCAAATTTTTTTGCCTCCCCTTGCTTGCACTCCATGAACTAGGTCTTCATGGACCCCAGTAGCATTGTGCACTAGTCAAATATCATGGGCTGCATACACTATGATGCATAAAACATCACCGACTTGGACGCCTGGTGAAGGGATTTTGAACCAGTAATCCACACTAAGGTAGCCACTATAACCTTCATGCTTAGATCGACTATGGCGCTGATGGGCACCTGACTTCCCACTTCCCGAGTATTTGGAACACAATAGCGCTCTATAAGTTGGGAATAGTGATCCCACCACCAACAGAATGAGATCACAGTCTTGCCACTTCACCTCAGCGAGACAAACTAGTAATGAAGTAGATATCATCCACTTCCAAAGAGAGTACTTGCCCATCCAAGTTGAAGTTTTGTGCATCTATGTCGCAGTAATCTATGAAACGGCGGAGCAATAGGTTTTGGGCCCTCAAAACCCCTATGTTCCAAACTTTGTAGAGCCCACATGCTTGTAGTGCTCGTTGTGCTGGAAAATCATTGCGGATGACCTCATCCATAAGGTCATGTTCCCTCTCTCTCCACTCTAGAACCATCCTGGAGGAAGAGAAAGCAAAAAGTTTAGTCATTTGCATTTAAAAAACCAACTCCACAGCCATACCCGCGATCTAATTTTCTCACAAAGGCAGGTACCCGCAGTCAACGCATGCGTTGACTGCGAGTACCTTGCCATACCCACGACCTACATAATAGTAGCCCGTGGGTATCGCCATGACCATTTAGGGCTTAGCCATTTAAAAATTTTAACCAATGAAAATTGAAATAAAAACATTCAAATGAAAGCTATGGATGAGACAACCAACCTGCTCTTGATGGTTCGATGAATGGACGCCCGTAGCTCCCAGAATCAGCAGTTGAACTTCGAGGTGAAAACTAACTACAAAACTCCAAATTGGGTGAATAGTAAAATGAATTGTAAATTGTATTTTTTTGTTACTATTTATAATTTTCAAAACCCACTTGTCTATAGTTTCCACCATTTTAAGTTGTTTTGGACTAATATAATGTCTTGGAGTAGCATTTTTTGACCAGATTTCTTCGGCGAGAATTTTTTTGGATTGTTTCACACCCACGACAGGTATATTTCCCACCTGGCATATAGGTTAGATGTCATTTTCACATGCATTATGCATTTGACCTTTTGACCATGTTCATAAACTCTAGGTGCGACCCGCTTCTTAACCGATATGGAGCCTTCACATTGTTATCGAAGTGTCGTTATGTGGCGGTATGGGCCTTTCCGAACATGGGTGCCCTACATAGAACCCTCTTTTGCATTATGGTGCCCATGCCATTGTTTTTCCTTAGGATCGGGATTCCTTTGTAGTTATTCCATGACTTTGCGATAAAGACTCATACTCTACTTTGTCTTATGCTGGCCATCTCCCATAAGGACTCCCCCATTTATATCAAGTTGTGATTGCATTGCATCATCTTGCTTGCCTCTTGAGCCTTGTGTCGGCTCCCGCTTACTCAGTTGTTAGCCTGGTGCCTGAGCACTTTTCCTGTCGAGCCCTGCAGAGCTTACATTTCCCTTCACAATTTGATGACCTTTTGACCTTGAGGGAACACCCTGCCCCCCCCCAAGTGTCGACATCCCACACACGCTTCCTTGCATTGATCATAGGTATGTTCCACTATTTGGGACTAGTATGCTCACTATTTGACACTCGTTCCCTCACTTGTTCTACTATAAGCAATTTTATTCTTTTTCAAGCTTTTTCAAATATGAAAAAGACCAAAAAATTAAATATTCCAAAAAGCTGGACGGGATTATGGTTACTACTTCTAGTTGGTAGCTGTTGTGTCACCTTTGAACAAAGCATTCATTCCACTCCATACATTATGAGTCGGGACTATAGTTGGACCTTAGGAGCTGTACTTGTTTCTTAGTTTACTCCACCAATTGGTTAAGCTTCAAGTCATTATGGAGCCCTTTGTGATGCCTCCTGCATCGTAGTCTATATTGAGTCTATGCTACCTGAGTCTATCCATCTGCTCATGATATTGTTCAAAGGAAGTCCTGAAACCAGAGTCGGCCACTCCTCAGATTTCTTGACTATTGCATGGCGACCACCCTTATTGAGTCTGTCCGTTTCACCTGAGTTCTTCCAAATCTTTCAGTGTAGCTGGTACCTTGTGCTGGTTGATGGGGGATGCCTTAATGCCCTCCTTCCAGCAAGTTTTATTCTGTCGACTTCAACCCATTTATTCCGAAACTTGAGACTTAGAGTTCAGTTGAGTACCTTGAGGCTTGCAGTCATTAGAGGCAGGTTCTCTCACCATCGACAGTTTTGGGAATACATCAATGTTCCTTGATCGATGGATTCATCTTAGTGTTCGAATTCAACACATCTATTCGCACTTTGATGACTGTACTCTATGCCTTGATTCCCATTTTCATTATTGATGGGTTATCTTGCATTTGTTAACGGTATACATCATTGACCAGTAATCAGACGATGTCACATCAGGTTCGACTTCAACTCCTTTATTCACTTGATCAGACTTGCACCATCGAAGACTTGTGTAGAAGACCCCAGGCGATAGTGGCATTCAGTATGATACTTATGATCGTGACTTTACATCTGAGATATCATCTCTCAGATATCAGCAGTTTGTACCTCAAGTTCGCACTAGTTGTTTCCTTTTCAGTAGGAGACCATATCTTACTGTAGAGGGTTCATGGCTATGATCACTTATGATATGTATTCACTATGTATTGCCTATTCATGGCCATTGTATCGGATTGTTGTACTACCGATATGTACTCAGGGATACTATTGAATTATGACGAGTGAGCTCCTCCTTCCACTTGTGTCTCCATCACTCCACTTCTGAGATTTATAATGTATTTCAGCCATCGTAGCATTAGTCTCTGACCTCACACATTAGGGGGCATATGTTACAACGTAATTTTCCACCTTGTGAGCATCAGCACTCTTTGGCCTGCAGGATCCATTTTACTGACTCAGATCCACTTTATATCCTTCAGACACACTATTTCCCTATTTTTTCCCCTGTATGCTAGCTGTATCACTTCAGTGGGTGTACCCGCGAGCTGCATCACTAGAGCCTGTGGGGAGCATGTAAAATGGTAAAAATAACTAGTTAATTACTTTTTACTCCCAAAAATCGGTCTTAGGGTGACCTTTGGCCCTCCATTTTCCCCGAAATGCCTCAATGTGTCCTTTCACTTACCTTTGGGAGGACTATATATTGAGCACATATGGCATATGGACGAGAGGAGAAAGAGAGAGCAAGAGAACTCTAGTGGATTTTTTCCCTATCTTGAGTCTACACTCATTGATCCTTGTTGTTGTGAACCCTTTATGTTCACCTTCCAAACTCCTATCATAGTTTGAGTTTGCCATTCCATGGAGGATTTAAGTGGTGGAGGCACAAGTGGAGAGACCCAGATCTTGGTTCAGATTGGTTGCCAACAAGAGGTTGTATCACATTGTACTTCTTGTTATTTATTAATAGAAATACTCATATTCTTGTCCATTAATGTTGTGAATGTTGTTTATATTAGATTGGGTTGCATTTACTTATAATATCATGGACCATTGCTATTGATGATATTAATGCCTTTCATATATTATATGCTCTTGTTGTATATTGGTTGTCAAGACTAATTTGCAGGTTCAAGTGCATGGATTGAAAGCTTCAACAAGGATCTACACCGAACGTCCAGATCAAGGTTGGTTATATTCTCCATTGTCTTAGCATTGTCATTTATATAGCATAGCATTGAGAATTGAGTTAATTTCTGGTAGTCAGCTGTTTGTTGTGGTCCACCCCAAGCCATAGGAATTTTTCTCCAATACAGAGGGTTTGGGAAAATTATCTTTGGTACAAGCGTGATTGCAAAATCCATACAGACACGAAGAGTGACCTATTTTTTGTTGACAGGTATAGAGTTGGAAACCCAGGTGGTGTAAGAGATGGGGTAGATGAATTCAGCTTTCCACAATTTCTCAATTTTGATTTTGACCACGGGGAGCTTAGACAGGTGAATGGGTCTTTGCTTTTGGCGGACAAGTGGGACCTCCGGCCACATATCAATGTGGTGTTCAACTATGGCGGGGTCTAAGCTAGGCATCTCAGTATAGGACCAAGCAAACATATCGCGAAACTCCTGGAAGAGTTTCTTGTACTCCCCGATTTCATATTCCATATAGGAAGCACCTAATGTGATAAGTTCGAGGGTACCGGGTGTGGTGGTGATATGAACCTGTATGGTAGGTGATATGTTGGCCATGTTACCTTCCTCGAAGGCATCAAGGGCTGGAATGGGGTTCTTGAACCAGTATACCTTCTTTGGGAGGAAATCCTTTGTCTTAATTGAGAATTGGGTGGCCGTAGTAGTTGTGGCTTCCTCAGGAATGAAGTAGGATCTATGATGCATGTCATCCCAAGGATAGTCTAGTGCAATGAGTTCCTCGAGTATCTCCTCGTTGCTCTGAAAGTATTGTGTGAACAAATTGGTTGAGGAGGGGGTACTCGATGTCAGGGGTACCATGTGTTCACCTGCCGTGGAAATCATGTAAATGGTGTTGATCTCTTTCGAGGAGGAGGATGTTGGAGGATGAATCTCCTCAATGGTGGTGATGGATGACTCTAGAGAGGACTGAGTTAACTCATGTAGAACAAATCTTTACTCGGGGATATATGGGAAATGGTGTGAGTAATGACCATATATTCCACATATGGCACAAGCATGGTTGGTGTGCAGTGCCTTGCTGCGCCGGTGGGGTGGGGGATTTAGCTCGACTACCAGAATGTTGGGGTCGTCATCCAAAGTCTTCATGTGCTGTTGGAGATTGGATAGTTGTGGGAAGTTGTGGGTAGTGTGGCCCAAATCATCACATAGGGAGCACTTAGGGGATGCGTGGAGTGGTGGTTGAGGTACCACGGGTTTCTTTGCTGGTGGGGCTATGTAGGTTTGTGGGCCTCTGTCCCCAGTGTTTTTGTGTGGTGGAGGGGCAGGGTTTGTTGTAGATGTGGACGCCACACCGAGGGGTGGGTAGTTAGGGGTGGTTTCCACACCTGAAGGTGGGTGGTTGGAGGTGTTGATTGGTTGTGCTAGTTGTAGAACAACCTTTGTTTTCGGGGGGGGGGGGGAGTGGGAGTAATTAGATACCACACAGGTAGTTGTAGAGTTAATCTGGGGAGATTCAACGTAGCCATAACTGGGGTGCTTATTACTCCTGAAGATGGGAATAAGAACGAGATCGTATAGATAGGTGTTTCTCCAACATAAATAGGTACAGTTGGAGGTTGTGGCAGCAAGGGTGGCTGTGGGTTGGCACTGTTTGGTTAGATGAAATTGTGCACAAATTAGATACCTCTATTGTCGGCGGGGTTGAGGGGGGGGTGGAATGGACCTAAAGGTGGATGTCATGGGAGTTTCAGAGTACATTCCAGGTCCAAGCAAAGATACTAATGAAGTGGGTGCACTCAAAATAAGTTGTTCAACCATGGGGAGAACATTTTCTAGTGCGGCGGGGGCATTTGGGTCATAGTACATGAGTTGGTGAACCTTGACAATCCGTCCCTCATGGGGGAACATCATAGTACAGAAAACTGACGAAGCAACAACTTTCATGGTGTACATATAACTACGTCTGAGCAAGAGGTTGTAATCAAGTTGGAAATTGATGACGTCAAGGTCTATGAGGATGGTTTTCCCAGCTAACTGGACTGGAACGTTGGCCAAGAGGCCCTAAGGTTGAGCAGAGCGGTCGTCGTAAGCTTGTAGGGAAGTTGTGGATGGCTGTAATGTAGGCGATCTGAGATTTTCCCACATGAATGTAGACATGATGCAGGTAGAGGCACCTTCGTCGATGATGCATCGATGGATGTTGGCTTAAACTGACCCAGAGGTTTCCAATTAGACGCAGGTTCTTTGTGGTTCTTCCTTTTACCAACAAAACCACTTTGCACCAGCCCTTTCGGCAACAACCTACGATCAGGTTGAGGTCTCACCCGAGGTGTATCTTTATGGGGTACTGCGGAATCAGGTTTCCACAGTAAATGATGAGTTGTTTGGCTTAACATGCTGCGCAGTGTAGGACAGAAGGACGGTGCTGCGGGCAGAGTGATGCGGTACGTAGCAAGATCTATGCTGCAAACAGTACCGCGCGGTGCAGGAAACACTGCGGGCCACACCAAGGGTTTTTTACTGCTGCGAATCTTCTATTGGGGCTGCGAATCACCCACAATTATCCTCTACTTGGAAAATCTTGAAAACGTTAAGGCAATGAAATGAATATCACTCATCCATTCATTCAGGCACTTACGGGCTATCTTTCTAGCATTCATCAAGCACTTGGATTATTACAACATGAACTGAAATAATAAACATGACTAACTTTGTTGCGTTCCTTCACTGTGTTTAAGAAAGTAATTATACTGAAATGACTGATTCACGCCCTTAACATAGAATTCAAGTGTTCACCATTCATCTGCTTCTGCGGAACCTAGCATATCATTCCCAAACTTCTCCTATTGGTAAATGCATATCAAAGTCTCATATTACAGCATGCAAGGAAACATTCAAGCATTCATTCTACAGAAAATACAGACAGTCATTCATTCATAAACATTATCACATAACACAGGATTTAACGTGGTTCTCTTCCCCGGATGGAAAGCTACGTCCACAAGAACGGTTGGTAATATATTTCTTTCAAAAAGGATGGGGCAACCGTTCTTATTCTACGCACTCAGCTGTAGAATCTTCCTTCTCTCGGCTAGGTCTCTGTGCACACAGTTGCAGAGCCTTTACAATATTCTCAGCTCGAAGAGATTTTACAATATATCTCGGTTATCTCCTTAAGTTCGTAACAACAAAAAAATAACAATAACACAGAAGGAGAACAACCCAAAGAGCTAGAACCTAACACACCGACCCCCCATCCCATACAAAATGTCTTCTTAAATAGATCATGCCCGAAGGTCATGTCTGTACAATGCTGAAGACCTAAAAACCCAAAACCCTAAGGGTTTCCAAAACTGCGTTGATTTTCCAAACCAGCTTGCTGGCTCCTGGTAGAGTCTGTTTGATCATGGCAGATCTCCACGTACTCATTCTGTCGCTATCGGCCTTCCTATCGGACACATGCCTACAGGCTTCTTCTGCCGAACCGTTTCTCTCTAACGATTTTACCTTCTGTGCGTGCCAAACGTCGCTTTCCTTAACAACCCACGCGTGGCCTCCTTCTTGTTTTTCCTACGTTCGCCGCTCGGTAATCCTGAAGTATCTTTCCAAAAATGGCTGCTACCGATCTAGTTGGTAACTACACTTGATACTTGTCCAGCACACTGCTTTGTTGGCTCCACATGGCCTCCTAACTCCACAGCACTGCTTCTGCGCAGTACTGGCCTTCGCATCATAGCCAAAACTTCGACACTGTGTGCAACTCCGCAGTCTGGTCAAAAGATGGATGCTGTGCGCAACTTCGCAGCATCCTCAATGCTTAGCCAAAATTGTGTTTGTGAGCTGCGCTCAGCTCAGCCTTCCCTGCTTGCCTCAAAATGGTGCTTCCCAAAACTTCATCTCAATCTGGGCCCAACATGCCCCTAACACTTACATGTGGCTCGTCCCCGAGTCACTGATTGTTTCAGCTGTCTCACTCTGCACCGCGACCGATGGGATGAACTTGGCTGCAAACTTATCATATATATAACACAACTGCACCACTGCTTCTCTTGTGTCCTCCTCAACCTGTTTGATTGCCTCAAGCAGTGTTGGAGTTATTTCTTGTCCAATTTGATCTTATACCTGCTCCTAGTTATCGCGCAATTCTAATAACTTATCTTCAATCTGCTGCGATACCTCCATGGCATTCTCCAAGAGCTGCTGCGACATATTATCCATCTCAGTCTCTTTTTGTCATAAATCCTATACTTCTTTATTTAAGCTGTATATCTCCTTATATCTCGGCAGTCTTTCTCTGGGTGGCAAAGCTTTAACATCTGCATTCAACTTGTCCAGCATGGTCTATTTTTCTTGTACCACGGTCTTGACCTGCAGCAACCCTTGATCCTCTTCAACGGTCGCGATTGCCTGTGAAACCTTATCCAGGAGAGATTGGCACTTAGCCATCTCACTTGTGATGCTTTTCGAGGCGGCGCTCATTGCTTGCTCTCTGACCTGCTGTTCGTTTAATGGCACCTGCTTATTCACCTTCTCCTTCAATGTGGCAATGTTGGCCTCATAATAAATTTTTTTGTCCTGCATCTCCGATTGCAAGGATCTCACCTTATCTCCAATCCTCAGAACTGTGTCTGCAGGATCATCCTGGATGTCTATGTCTTTGATATCCTTCGCCACATTGGATATGGTGGTCTCCAAATTTTGTCGGCGGTCCTGTTTGTTGCGTAGCTATATTTCTGCCTTCTGCTGAATTTGTCTGTTTGCTGCGTTGAGTTCTGCCTGTGACTTCATTGCTTCAACCGTCTGTTCATGCATCTCCTCCACGATCTGTGTGTGGATGAAGTGCAATCCTGGTAATGGGATTTTGGCTAAGTCGATCTCTACCCTCTCGACTCCCTTCATGTCCAAGGCCACTTGCTCTGCTATTGGCAACGCAACAGCCAATGGGTCCACATGGACAATCCTAGTCTTCGACGGCAGCGTTATTCCTTGCTGCAAGGTTCCTACCGACCTCCTTTCAGCCCCTGCTTCCTACGGCACAATAAGGCTTTTCTGGACATTTTCCATTTTCTTCATTAGGCCTTGCATTGCAAGCCTCGTCTGGTGCAGGTCATCCTGGATGACCTTGTCCTTCTTTTCTTTGGCCTCCATCATCTCCTTCATCTGCTCTGAGATTGTTTCGGCTATCATCTCATAGTCGTCATCATTGAGGCCCGCCTCTAATTGAATCTTTGTAGCCTTCACCTTTTTCCTTGACTTTGGCTTCTCCGAAGTCTCAGCTTCTTTTCTCTTCCCTGTTTCCTCAATGATTGGGCATGAGAGCGGGATCGGCTCATCTTCTTCTGAATCTGTCTCCACATCCATGACCTCTACGCAGAATTTTGCTAGCCAATCTTTCATGAGGTCCTCAATATACTGCTCGTACATGTTGTACTTTCCTGGGAACCACTCTGGTTTCCTCGTTTGTGCTCTTGGCGATATGAATATACATTTCATATCCGCCTCAAAGTCGATGATGCGGATATACTTCTCCGTGACCTGCTTTGTAATGTGGGGTGTCTTCGTGATTGCGTCGTGCAGCTGCATATAGTACTGGTAAAAGACTTCTGCGGTTGCATGCTGGCGCTCTACATTTGTGTTCACCCAGAGGTTGACGAACTTAAACCCTCTAGGATCCTTGATATCCATAACGATACCCGCATAATCTCGCGGATCCCTCCATCCACACAAAGCAATGAGGACAATGAGCAAGGTGAAATGGAACTGGCCGCCATTCACCTGGGTGTCGTTGAGTTCTTCAAGGAACTCATTTAGCAGAAACTGACACCAATTGAAGTTGTGGCCTTCGACTGCTGCGGCGCCAAGGAGTATTGCGCCTGCAGGAACCTCCAAATGTCTAGTTGTTTTGAGCATCTTGCCTATGAGCAACTGCATTACGAATCTTTTTGCTCGGTCCTTTATGTCTTCTTTCGGGGATCCTCTTTTTCCCTTTACTATGGAGTGGGTCTTCTTCATCTTCTCAACAGCCTCTTTTTCTTTGCTCTTCCCCTGGAAGAAATGCTTCGGATCCTTACTGTGCTTGCTTAGCCCGGTAATACGGTGGATCAAATCAATATTAATATCCACGTTTCTGTCCAGCCATAGATAACCTTGATGGGTTCGCGCCATGAGTGTGCGAACCACGATATTCAGTTCTGGGGAGCGCTCAAAATGTGGTAATCTTAACAAGTTCATTAGCCTTGATTGAAGGACAGGTGCTAACCAGCTGTCAGCTACCAAGTTCAGAGTTCCCTTGGCATCCTTTTTCCAGCACATATACTGGTCTGGTTGAAAATCCAGGTATTTGGGAACATCTGGCTCGTCTTTCTTCATTCCCAAGAGGTCATAATCCTCCCATTTACAATCTACTATCTTTCCCAGCAGATTCTTACCAACATTTACATGCTTTGACATAGGCGATAGCGGGATTTCATATCTCGCATTCTTGAGCAATTTAAACATAGGGGCATTCAGTGCCCGCGGGGAGATATATTCAGGTGTCATCTTCAAAGGTTCTGTCTAAAAGGATGGTGCTTTCTGTGCCAAGGATCCCAATTTTATGATGCTGGATCGAGGTGCAGTTACAACTTTTCCCTTCTCTTTTGGTTTTTCCTACATCGTCGTATTAATTCTTGGTGATCTACGGGATCCTTCTCCTTGTTCTATGTCTACCTTCTTAACTGGGGTTTTCATTCACTGTTGAATTCCTCCTTGCTGAAAGATCCTCAGGGCTTCTTCAAGGGTCAGTTATTCTTCTCTAAAGGAGGGTTCAGACATTCACAAATGAGTTAGTGCCTAAGGTAGATAGACTATAGATGACTACTAGCTCAGAGAGGTTAATCACAAGAAAATTGTCTTTTCTGTCGTCAACGTGCTCAGAACGGCTATCTTTTCTTTAAATGATTAAGCGATTGCTGCAACGGTTATCTAACGGCTATTTTCTGAAAAGCCATGCAATGGCTATTTTCCTCTGAGTGCTGCACCAAACTGCGCAGCAAGCCATCTGCAACCCTGCGCGGCTACTTCGTAGTGCCAAAAATTTCCAACTACGCAGCTACCACTCTTTTTTTTTTTGCGCAACTTCAACAGTGTTGCGCTGTGCATAGATTATTCTTCTTATCATATCTTTTTCCTTTTATCATACATGTACAGACTCATACATGGAGTAGGAAATGGGTTGTGCATGGAAGTATCGTTCAACTTTCTGAGATCCACACAAATCCTGATCTCGCCTTTTGCTTTCTTGTCTTGAACAACCATGGGGCTAATCCATTCGGATTCTTCAACTGGTTCAATGATTCCTGCTTCTAGCATCTTATCTAGCTCTACGTAGACTTTTTCCTTATAGCACGGATTTAATCTGTATGGCCTCTGCTTGATAGGCTTAGCACCTGGTTTTAATGGTATTTTCATGACCCCTAGGTCTCCCAAAATTCCTTTCATCTCTGTAAATTTTGTTGGAAATAATTCTTGATACTCATGTAAGGTTTCTGCGATCTCTGTAATAGTCTGATCGTCCCAATAATCTCCTATTGATGCGAACTTCGGCTCTTTGTCTGTGCCAATGTTCACTTTTTGTGTTTTTATTGGTCCAGTCATATCTGGGATTTCCAACGGAGGTCCTTCTACCTCACGCGCTCCTTCTGACTCTGGTATATCTATGTTGCGTGGGTCATCCTCATCGTCTTCATTTGTATCATTGGTATCTTCAGCTAAGTTGTAACACTCGATCAAGTGCTCTTCATGTTCCTTCCATTATGACTGTAGGTGCGCAGGAATGCACTCTGTCCCAAAAAAATCCTGCAATGTTATGTTTTGATGATGACAGTCGTCCTGGAATATGCACTTCTTGATTAGCTGTAATGCTTCATGGATTAATGGATTCTCGTCTTCAAAACTGAAGTCCTTCCAGAAGTTCGCAGCGAGCAGCTCCCAATCAGTGAGTTCACTGCGCAACTCCAGGTCGAGGTACCATTTCTCTGGGATACCCGCATCCAATGTATGTACAAATAAATGTAACTATTCTATAAGTAGTGTTTTGACCCATGCCTTTGAACAGATTTCAATGTGCTGACTAGGGTCTGTCTATCCATTATATTTTTCAAAGGGTAAAGTAACCTTTTCGGTGAATTGGATCTGTATCTTAGTTCTGCATTGATCCCAAGTGGTCAATGTTTTCTTATGTGCATTCCACCATATGGCAGGTGTATCGTGCAATGCTATATCTAAAGCTGGTATTCTATGCTCATCTGGTATAGCTGCAGTATATTCCCTTATGAAACAATAAACATTAGCAGAACCATCATATGTGGGAATAGGACTCACCTCTTTTCCTATCCAATGCAGTGATTTGGTAACCTGCGCACATCTTCTTGCAGATACTTCATGCATGCGGCTTTGCCAATTCTCCAGTCCTGTATTCAAGTCAAAGATACAAGAAGTGTCACATCGCCAGCTGAGCGTACCATCCGCATTAGGATTAATGTAGTCTTCCTTGTTCGCAGTCAGCTGGTATAGTCGGTCTAAATCTTGTACTTGGGATTCCTACTGAATCGGCTCACTGTATCTATCACCATCTTTAGGATCCAATGGTGTGATGACCCTAATATGATTCCCTTCAAAGATCATCTTCTTTGTCTTCAAGTTTATGATGGCCAAGTTATCCATAGCCTAATCAATTCCCAATATTGCTGGAAAAGGTTGACTATCATCCACAATTTAAATAACCTCAAAGTCTGCATGACTCTGTACTACGTCAATGTCAACTACTACATTATCTAAGAAGCCAAAAGGTATGACCTTCTCCTGGTTAGCCATTCATAATTGGATAGGTGACAAGAGCAACTTTGGTCGACTCATCTGCTGCCATGTCTGCTGAGTCAAGACATTCACTTATGATCCTAGATCAAGGATGACTTCATCCATTTCAAAATCTCCTATTTGTGTAGTAAGCCTCATCTCTCGGCCTGTTCTTTTGTGCTTCCTTATATGATGTACATCACTATTTGGAGTCTCTGTTGCAATTTGAGGTTCATATTGGCTGATAAGATTTTGGAGCTCTACTATGGCTTTTTTGCTTTTTAGTAACTTCATGCAGCTTCACAAGAACTGCGCAACAGAAGTACGGACATCTGTCACAGTACTTGTTTTGTCATACAGAGCTGGCATGTCTTCAACATGCGGTGTTTCACTGCGCAGCGGGATCCTAGATGACTTATCTGCTTGTTCTCTAAAGGTATCCCGTGCGTCAATGAAGACCTCCTTGTTCTTCTGTAGGTTCAGAGGCGGTGCTTTTCTTGGGGATTTCCTTATCCATACTGTTTCAAGGGGATCCTTCTTCGTATGTGCTTCCCCTGATGTTGAAGCTTTTTCTCCTCTGTCGCGGCCTGTCTCAGCGCCACTGCGCTTGACCACATTAATGCTTAGATCCACTGGTCTATTCTCTACTACGATCCATTGGACGCTTGGATTCAGAGTGTCTGTTCGTCTTCTCTTCTGCATTTCCACCTCTAATACTGGGCAATCTTCAATGACATGCTCAAATGATTTACAGTAATTGCACGTAGTGCATGCGTTAACACAATCTCTAGACATGTGCCCGGGTTGGCCACGGCTATAATAAATGACTTGGTCGCGGCCTCTTCCTTGTGCCGGACCAACATTTATTCCTCTACTGCAGTATCCACCACCATGACCTCTGTATCCTCCTTGGTCATATTGTGCATTTTCTTGTTTTGGCTGGGTCTCTTCTTGTACGTGGTACAAGCCAGTGCCTCGCATTGAGTCCATATCCCTTTTTCTTTCATTCATTAATTCATATGCACGACAGTTGGATTCATCATGTCCAACTGATTTACAGAAATTGCAGTATAAATTCTTAGGAGTTTTCACATATTTATGGATTAGGTAACAGTCTTCAGGTCTATGTCCCGTGGTTCTGCAAATTTCACACCATGGGGCCTGATTCTGATTTAATGGGTTAGGCGCACCACTGTTAATATAGTCGTGGAATAGAGGGAAATGCTCGTGGTCATGACCTTCTCCTTTACAACTTGTATGCTAGACCTCCTGTCTAGGTTCATATCTTTGTTCTTTACTATTTTTCATACTTTGCAGTTCAAGTGTCAGGGTGGTCAGTTGGTTCTGGATCTGAGACATCCCAGAACTAGTATCACCAATTGGTGAAGCTTCCAGCTTCATTGCAATTTCCAAGGCCTCTACCTGGGATAGAACCTTCTGCTGCATCAATGGTAATCTGATATGAGGTAACAGCGTAGCAATGAACCATTCTTTATGTTGTTCTAGTGGTATAACAAAACTTACTTGGTCTAGTAAGGTCTTAAATTTCTGATCAAATTCCTAGACCGTTTCAGTTGGTCTCTGCTTTATTTCTTTCAGCTCAGTTATACAATGAGACTTAGACTAGGGTTTCTTGAACTCTGTCACTAGCGCGATTTTAATTTCTGCCAGGGTTCTTGGCTGTGCGGTAGAGTATTTCATAAACCAATGTAGCGCTCTATCCCTGAAAGTGGTGATGAGCTGTGCTTGTTTCACGGCATCGTCCTGGATTTGTCTTACACTCCATATGGCTTCACAAAGGAACATATGCTGATCAGGGTCTTCTAGGCCAGTGCCTCTGAATATTGGCAGTTTCATATCAGTGTTTGCCATTGTGCTACTAGGTGGTGGGCCGCTGGGATTAGTGCGCAGCTGCTGTAAAGGGATCTGCGCAGTAAATACAAATGGGACTATCAGGAGAGATGGACTACGCTGATTCTTCTGCAGGGTGGGCTGCGTAGCGGGTGGGTTCTGCGATAAGTGTGGTGCGGTCTGTGCAGCTGGTGGATTCTCAGGGGTAAATGGTTGTGTAACTTCACTATCAAGATCGCAGGGGATCTCAGTATCTATATGAAGTTTAGGGACTTCCGGATCTTTATTAATTTTATATCTCTTGCCACTTCTAAGAGTATGTGTCTCTTCGTCACAATCAATATATGTATTGTTTATCATGACAAACTTCAAGCATATTACTGCATTCTTAGAACACCTTTCTCATCTAACAGCATCTTAATGTATAGACTGAGGTTGTTTAGAAACTTACCGTGGAATCCTCCGAAAAAATTTGCTTCTGCTTGCCTGTAGGATTTGAGTGTGTCTATAGCAAATTCTGTTACAAAGCCTTCTAGCATATGATCAACCCAATAATCAACTATGCATGACAATGGGTTGTCTAACGCTTTAAGCTGCGCTGTGAGCTCAGGAGTCCACTCCGTAGGAACTCCTCCTTGGAAACAGTTTTTCTTCTCTGCGAGCCGCGAGATCCACGCATGTAGCTCGTTTGGAAATGATGCCCAAAAGATCTCATGAATGTCGTCTAACAGATATCTATCCGACCACTATGTGTCACTTAGACGCGGATGTCTATTTTCTTGTCTGTTAAAGTCGCTTATGGTCTTATCCCACCAAGCTTGGATTTCTGTCTTTTCAGGATGCCAATAGTCAGATTCTTCAGGGAACTGATATTCTTCTTCACAGATCATGATTACAACTTAAGGGAACCATTTCAACTCATCATGGATTCTAGCGCGGCAACAAAACCATTTCAACTCATCATGGATTCTAGCACGACAACGGAACCATTTGTTGGCTTAAACTGACCCAGAGGTTTCCAATTAGACCCAAGATTCTTTGTGGTTCTTCCTTTTACCAACAAAACCCCTTCGCACCGGCCCTTTCGGCAACAACCTGCGAGCAGGTTGAGGTCTCACCTGAGGTGTATCTTTATGGGGTACTATGGAATCAGGTTTCCACAGTAAATGATGAGTTGTTTGGCTGAACAGGCTGTGCAGCGCAGGACAGAAGGATGACGCTGTAGGCAGAGTGATGCAGTACGCAGCAGGATCTATGCCGCGAATAGTACCGTGCGGTGCAGGCAACACTGTGGGCCGCACAAAGGGTTTCTTACTGTTGCGAATCTTCTACTGGGGCTGCGAATCACCTACAATTATCCTCTACTTGGAAAATCTCGAAAACGTTAAGGCACTGAAATGAATATCACTCATCCATTTATTCAGGCACTTACGGGCTATCTTTCTAGCATTCGTCAAGCACTTAGATTATTACAACATGAACTGAAATAATAAACATGACTAACTGTGCTGCGTTCCTTCACAGTGTTTAAGAAAGTAATTATACTGAAATGACTGATTCACGGCCTTAACATAGAATTGAAGTGTTCACCATTCATCTTCTTCTGCGGAACCTAGCATATCATTCCCAAACTTCTCCTATTGGTAAATGCATATCAAAGTCTCATATTACAACATGCAAGGAAACATTCAAGCATTCATTCTATAGAAAATACAGATAGTCATTCATTCATAAACATTATCACATAACACAGGATTTAATGTGGTTCACTTCCCCGGATGGAAAGCTACGTCCACAAGAACGGTTGGTAATATATTTCTTTCAAAAAGGATGGGGCAACCATTCTTAGTCTGTGCACTCAGCTACAGACTCTTCCTTCTCTCGGTTAGGTCTCTGCGCACACAGCTGCAAAGCCTTTACAATATTCTCAGCTCGAAGAGATTTTACAATATATCTTGGTTATCTCCTTAAGTTCGTAAAAGCAAAATAATAACAATAACACAGAAGGAGAACAACCCAAAGAGATAGAACCTAAAACACCCACCCCCCATCCCATACAAAATGTCTTCTTAAATAGATCATGCCCAAAGGTCATGTCTGTACAATGTTGAAGACCTAAAAACCCAAAACCCTAAGGGTTTCCAAAACTGTGCCAGTTTTCCAAACCAGCTTTCTAGCTCCTGGTAGCGTCTGTTTGATCATGGCAGATCTCCACATCCTCATTCTATCGCTATCAGCCTTCCTGTCGCACGTATTCCTACAGGCTGCTTCTGCTGAACCGTTTCTCTCTAATGGTTTTACCTTCCGCACGTGCCAAACGTCGCTTTCCTTAACAACCCACGTGTGGCCGCCTTCCTATTTTGCCTACGTCCGCTGCTCGACAATCTTGAAGTATCTTTCCAAAAATGGCTGCTACCGGTCTAGTCAATAACTACACTTGATACTTGTCCAGCACACTGCTTTGCTAGCTCCACGTGGCCTCCTAACTCCGCAGCACTGCTTCTGCACAGTACTGGTCTTCGCATCACGGCCAAAACTTCGACACTGTGCGCAACTCCGCAGTCTGGTCAAAAGCTGGATGTTGCGCGCAACTTCGCAGCATCCTCAATACTTAGCCAAAATTGTGTTTGTGAGCTGTGCTCAGCTCAGCATTCCCTGCTTGCCTCAAAAAGGTGCTTCCAAAAACTTCATCTCAATCTGGGCCCAACAATGGATAACAAGATTTTGGATTGACACTGAAAATTGAAATGCTAACGTGGAAGGCATGCATGGCTCGGATTGGTCCAAATCAAAAGCCATCATCCCTGAGTCAGAGGGGTATATTGCCCCAATAGCAGATAACAATGTATTGCATTGTGCAGGACAATTTTTTAAGACCTCGAGAGCTGACATAGCAGTAGGTGATTGAGCTAGGTCATCTATGATATTGTAATTGGGAGCGTCACATGCGTTGGGATTGTTGTTGATGCAATGTAGGGGGAAGCGGGGAGCTTTAGGGGGCCATTTCCCAGTGCTGGGTGTATGTGTAACGAATGATCAGTGGGAAAAGCATTAGCATCCTTGTCGGCGGGAATGGTTTCAAAGGTGGAACCATATTGGTTGTGGCGGGTTTAGAGGTGGACGTCAGTTGATGACATCATGAGGAGGTGGTGGGTGCCCGAGTCCATGGGTTGACTAGTTTGTGGAGCGTATGTGATCTGTTGTTGTGGTGCCACAGTTCCTTGGGGGGGAGCCAATGGTTGGGTGTTCACCACCCCTTGTGTGGGAAAGCGATTTTGCAGCACCATGGGAGGTGGCAGAGGGTTGGGTTGTGCGGGTGGAGTAGGTTTCCCTTGGCGTTGGCGTCATCTGTTCAAAGTTGACGAGCGCGATCCAAATGAGGACAAGTGTGCGTATAGTGGCCATAGACCTCGCATATGGAACATGGGTGGTTAGTTCATAATTTGGGGTTCTTCCCCTAACGAGGTGGTTTGTTAGGGTTTTTATTGGCTGGGGCGGCGTTGTTATTATTTGGGGGGTTGGGTTGTTGACTTCCTTGGTCTTGGTGTTGGATGTTTCTACGGTTACGTCCTCTTCCCAGGTTTTGCTGGACTTGTTGGTTTCGTTGAGCAGGCTGATTTTGTTGTCGGTTTTGTTGGGCGTAAACATGCCCTTGGGGGTTTGTAGGATTCTATTGTTGAGCAGGGGCTAGGGCTTCCTGTTGAGGATAGTAGCGAGAGGGGCTTGGGGTTGAGTAAGTGTTGGTGGGGCCTGCAGTGGATGGTAAGCTAGAGGAGCTTGTGGTTGTTTAGGTGGTGTCTGCGGGGGATAATAAGCTAGAGGAGCTTGGGGTTGTGTGTGTGTGGGAGGAACTTGTTGGTGGTAATAAGTGGTAGGTGCTGTAGGAGCGTTGTAAATAGGATGTGAGTGGCCATAACATTGTGGTGGACATGAAATTCCATGGATATGAGGGTGTCGAGTGATGGGGGCATATAATGTTGTTGCTCCTAAGTGGGTCGTGGCACGTGAAAGGTCGGGGCCACTAGTAGTGGGCATAGCCGTGTAAGGTTGACTATGAGACCCCACGTGCCCGATGATTTCGTCGGAAGCATGGGATGCCCCCAGTGCGTTGCTCTGGGAGGAGTCGGCGCAGGGAGCATCGGGTAAAATGGAGTATAAATAGCCAGACTGGGCATAGATAAGATCGAACTGTTGAGATTTAAGGATAGCCTCTTCCTAAAATTGTGGTTGTTTAGATGCCACATCCTTAGCAATGACTGGTATAAGAGATTTCAGGAACCAATCGAAGAAGATGTGGTCGTCCAATTTAAGCTTACACAAACTATGCCGTTTGCACCATTCATGGATATGGTTTGTGATATGGGTGGCCATGTTTTGTCTGCAAGATAGGAGGATCTCAACACCAACATCATAACAAATTGGTAATTAGAAGAACTAAAGGAAAGTGGAGGAGAGGGACGTAAATGTGAAATGGGTCCCATGTGGCTGGTCAATGTACCACTTGGCTGTAGCACCAGTAAAGGTTCGTTGTAATAACCGTAAGCGGATAGAGTCATCCACAATGGAGTTAGAGGAACACCAAAGGTGGAAGGAATTGATGTGGTTTTGGGGGTCCTCCCCTCCCTTCCCCCCGAATTTGGGTATGCCTGATGGGAGTTTGGTGGGCATAGGAGGCCATGTGGGATCATGTTGGATGGGGTCGTTGGTCAATCTGGCCAGATCAAGGGGGTTGAGGCTATCCATGAATGGAAAACTGGCAGAAAGATGTAGCATGGGTGTGTTAGCCGTGGAAGCAATGGTGGGGCCACTGCCCCCAATGTGTGGAGCAATGGTATGAGCCATAATGGGGATCGTGGGAACTCTAGTCATAGGTGGGGGAATCGTGTAGGAAGGGCATGTGCCCCCAAGTGTGCTACTAGTCACTAATGGGACTGTAGTGGTAACCAATCCACTAACCATAGGGATGGATGTAGTGGAAGGAATGCTAGGTGTAGGGCCTATACATGGTATAACGGGGATGGATGTTGACGTGGTAGTTGGGTTAGTGGTGGATCCACCACCAACCACCCCGCCAAAGAAGGGTTTGGACGTCATTCCAGCCATGGGGCTAGACAGAGCGGTCAATATAGGATTCTCTGGTTCAGAATCAGATGTGAAGTAAGGGGCGTCAAGATCTAGTGACAGGGATCTGCACCTATGGCGAGTGGTGTCAAGTAAACCGTGATGCGGGGATTGGCCCTGTAGGCGCCGAGACTGTCTCAAAGACTCAATGGTGATAATGAAAATAAAATGAATGAGTTGTGAAAATTGAAAAGGTCAAAAAATCCTGATGTAGTCGTGTGTGCAAAAGGAGAGACAAGAACAAGCTCAAAACACTTGCTGTAACAGTTGTGCTACAGTAAGCGGAGCGACAAGAAAACTGGTCAGAATACCAATAAGAAAAGGGCTCCTAAAAATGTAAAATGGTATACTCGCTAATCTAGGGGGAGGTAAGGGAGCATGCAAATGCCTAACTAAAAGATCTGGAAGCTCACATAAAATGTATCCTTTGCAGGGTGATGAAATCCGCAGTCAGACGATACGAAATGGAGAACCGAGTAGGTGGGGGATATCCCTCTACTGAGAGGGATCTTGGGTAAAAGAGCCCTAACAAAATGGAAACTAGGCTACCTTGTTGGGCCTGGCCTAAGTAGGGCATTTTGAGCAGGAAGGATTTTGAGAACTGCAGAGCTGAGCGTAGTTAAGTTGGAATAATTTTGGGATAAGTTTTGGTATGCTACGAAATTGCACGCAGCATAGTATCGAAAGAACCGCGAAGACAGTGCTGCGATGTGTTCGTTCAATGGAAGATCCAGCTAAGCAGAGTGTTGGACGGAAGACAGCACATGTTCCGGTTAGGTCATCAAAGATCTATTTTTGGCAAAGATACTCGATAACTACCAAGCGGTGGGTAGGTGCGGATCAGGAGGAAGGTGACTGGCCATACACATAGAGAAACACTACTTGAACCAGTCATCTAAATGTCGTGACAGAAGGAACAACTCGATGAAAGCAACATATTGGCGAGCATGTGACAGTTTTGTAAACCTAAGGGTTTCTACCTTCGAGATGTAAAAGACATGACCTATGGGTCTTGAACTATATATAAGGAAATTTTGTAAGGGAAAGGGTGATTCTTCATTTTTGTTGATCATTATTGAATATTGTTAAAATTCGTAAGCTTGAAGCTATTGTAAAGGCTCTACAACTGAGTGCACAGAGACCTAATTTTGAGAGAGAGAAGAGCGTCTGCAGCTAAGTGCACAGATGAAGAACTGTTGTACCCTTCCCTAAAAGATAAATAAAACAACATTTCTTGTGGACGTAGGCTTCCATCTGGGGGGGTGAACCACGTTAAATACTATGTTATGTGATTGCTTGTGTGTTTTTCCATTGTTCCATTGCTCGATCTGAAGGCTTGATGTTAGAGTTATCTAATATTTGTTGCTTTTATCTGTATTCGCCATGGAAGAGATGGGAATAATATGTTAAGTAGTGCATATATGGATGAATGTTAATGCTCAGCATATATAATCTTTTGAATGTCTAGATCTGCTAAATAATCACAGAGTTAATCGTTAGAAGTTGAAGTTCCGCACCAGGGTGCGCAGCATTCTATAATTCATTCTGTTATGTATGTTTGGAATCGGTCCAAGTGTGGATGAATGATTAATACTGTTAAGTAAGATTGGTTAGTTGATTAAGTCTTGAAGTGAATGCATGGTTTGGTTGATGCACTGATCCTTGATAAGAGCTGCGAGATAAGCTGCTGATAGTTTATCATCATATCACCAAGTCTAAGACTCCATAAAAAGAGATCTGCAGGAAGACTATATCTACCCTTTGCGCTATCTCATCGTGGTATCTTGGAAGTACTTTCAACCCAATTAACACCAAGTATAGGACTTGGCATAGTCCTTTGTCCGCAGCGTGGAGGATCTCTACCGCGCTACGCATCAGTCAGTTAAGCACTTGCATCACCAAGTTGTGGAAACCTTATTCCGCAACCACCCCCACAACTTCGTCTTGGATGAGACCTCAGGCTGCTCACAGCCTGTTACCGAAATGGCCAGTGAATAGGGGTTTTTTTGGTATATTGCACCGCGAAATACCTGGGTCTACAGTGGAAAACCTCTAGATCATATTGGAGACCAACAAATGGTTCTGTTTCCACGCTAAGACTCAGTGATGCGATAGTGTGTTTCAAAAAGTAATGTGCAAACAAGAATATGAGTTTCCGATAGCGTCACACAATTGGCATCCAGAACAAAAAGAGATCTGGGCTTGGTGCAATAAGATCGAAAGAGATTTTGCAAAGAAAGAAAACAAACACCCGCGTCTATCTGACGTAGAGTGGTTGAATAGATACTTGTGGAGGTACATCCACTAGATTTTCTGGGCGTCATTTCCAAACGAGTTGCACGAGTGGATATCACGCCTAGCAGAAAGAAATAATTGTTCTCAAGGAGGAGTACCTACAGAGTGGACTCTAGAGCTTACTTCACAGCTGAAAGGAATAGACAGCCCACTATCGCGAGCAGTTGACTTCTAGGTTGATAGCATACTTGAGGGATTTGTGACCGAGTTTGCTGTAGACACGTTGAAATCCTACAACCAAGCTGAAGCATACTTTTTCGAAGGATTCAAAGGTAAGTTCCTGAAAAATATCAGTCTATACATTAAAATGCTTCTAGCTGAGAAAGGTGTTTTAAGAATGCAGTAATAATTCTAAATCTATCATGGTAGAAAACAAAGACATTGATTCTGATGAAGAAAACCATAGTTTGAGAAGTGGAAAGATATATAAGCTCACTAATGAAAAGAACCCCAAAGGATCTAGAAACCGTATAGATACCGAAATTCCATGTGACCTCAATAATTAGAACACGTAGTTATTAGCCATAATCCAGCATATTACACCTCAGAATCCAGCAATCCAGATCCCACCCATTACGAGCACCTCATAGCCCATCCGACAGATCGTCAATACTAGTAACACCACAGGAACGAGTGCTCAGAGCACTACGAATCAGACCATTCCACAGAATACTATCCCTAGCACGACCCAACAACCTGCATCTACTTTTGTCGTAGGGAACCTATCCCAAAACAATACACAATCTAGAAGGAGGATGACTGATATCGATATAAAGCTATCGATATTCAAAGGAACGAGTCTAGAAGAACCTGATCAACATTGGTTTCTTTGCAAAGCCGTATGGAGTGTAAAGCAAGTTCAGGATGACGCTGTGAAGAGAGCACAGTGCATCACTACTTTTAGAGATAGAGCATTACACTGGTTTATGAAGTATTCTCAAGCACAGCCGAGAACCCTAGAAGATATCAAAGCCGCGATGTTAGCAGAATTCAAGAAGCCGAAATCAAAATCACAATGCATAACAGAGTTGAAAGAAATCAAACAGAAACATAGTGAATCGGTCTGGGAATTTGACCAAAAATTTAAAACATTGTTGGACCAAGTGAGCTTTGTTATAGCTCCACAACAACACCAAGAGTGGTTCATTGCTGCGTTGTTACCCCATATCAGACAACCATTGATGCAACAGAAGGTTGTATCATAAGCTGAGGCCTTGGAGATTGTGATGAAGCTGGAGACTTCACCAATTGGAGAAAGTAGTTCTGGGATGCTACAGATCTAGAACCAGTTGGCTACCTTGACATTAGAATTGCAAGGAATGAAGAATGGAAAAGAACAGAGACATGAACAAAGACATGAAGTTTGGTGCACAGGATGCAAAGGAGAGGGCCACACCAAAGAACATTGATCCTTATTTCAAGATTATCTTAATAGTGGTGCACCAAACCCAATGAATATGAATCAGAACCAGGCACCATGGTGTGAAATATGTAGAACCAGAGGACTGTTATCAGATACATAAATATGTAAAAACACCGAAAAACTTATATTGTAATTTCTGTAAGTCAGTTGGGCATGATGAGTCCAATTGTCGCGCTTATGAGCTGATGAATGAAAGAAAGCAAGACATGGAAGTAATGCAAGGTGTTGGAATTTACCTTGTTCAAGAAGAAAATCAGCCAAAACAGGAGAACACCCAGTATGATTAGGGTGGATATAGATGCCGCAGTGGTGGATACTTTGAGAGAGGAAGAAATGCTGGCCCGACTCAAGGAAGAGGCTGAGGCCAGGTAATCTGTTATAATTGTGGCAAGCCAATTCATGTATCTAGAGAATGCACTAATCCATGCACCACATGCAACTACTGTAAATCATTTGATCATGTGATTTAATATTGCCCCGTGCTTGAGGTAGAAATGTAGAAGTGGAGAAGAACAGAAACACTGAACCCTAACATTCAGTTGATTGTAGCAGAGAATAGACCTACAGATCTGAGTGTAAATGCAGTAACATGAAGTGGTGCTGATACAGGAAGAGACAAAAGCGCAGAAGCCTCCACTTCTGGAACAACTGATGCAAAGAAGACCCCTAGAGAAACAAGACGGATTAGAAAAGCTCCTGGGAAAGCACCTCCCTTGAACTTACAGAAAAATAAAGAAGTATTTGAAGAAGCACGGGACATGTTCAAACAACCACCACCTACTTCACCAAGGATCTTGTTGTGTAGTGAAGTACCGCAAATAGAAGACATGCCACTGGCATATGATCAAACGCGCGTTGCACTAGATACATCCACTTTTGTTGCGCAATTCCTAAGGAGTTGCATAAATTTATTGAAGAAAAAATACACTCTTATGGAATTTGAAAAATTGATAAATCAGTATGAATCACATAGTGAGAGGAGGACTGCCCATGGCGTAGTTCATAACATTAGGAGTCCCAAAAGAACTGGGAGGGAAATGCAATTGACAGCACAAATAGGAGACTACGAGATGGACGAGATCATTCTTGATCTCAGATCTGAAGTAAATGTCTTGACCAAGCAGACATGGCAGGCGATGGGGAAACCAAAGTTATAGTGGTCATCTATACAGTTAAGAAGGGCTAATCAAGGCATAGTTATACCGTTAGGGAGGTTACCCAATACCATTGTCGACATTGACAGAGTGCAAAGTTATGCAGACTTTGAAGTAATTGAAATTGTGGATGATGGAAATCCTTATCCAGCACTGCTGGGTATCGATTGGACAATGACGAACTCCACCATCATAAATTTGAATACAATGAAAATGATATTTGGAGGCAATGACATAAGGGTTGTCACACCATTGGATCCTTTGTAGGGGGAGCGATATGTTGAACCAATTCAAGAAGAGTACAGAGCAAAAGATCTTGACCGTATCTATAAAATGAAAACAAATGCTGCGGATTATAATCATCCTACTGCGGATGGAACACTTAGCTAGTGCTATGAGAGTTCTTGCATCTCAGACTCTGAGGAAGGATTAGAAAACTGGGAACATAGAATGCATGAAGTATCTTACAAGAGATGCGCGACAATTATGAAATCACTCTGCTGGATTGGAAAGAAGGTGAGTCCAATTCCCACTTATGATGGTTCAACTAACGTTTATTCATTTATCAAAGAGTACACTGCAGCAGTTGCAGATGAACACCACATCTTAGCATTAGATATGGTAGTGCGAGAGACACCTGCCAGATGGTGGGCTACACATAAGAGGACACTCACAACTTGGGACCAATGCAGAATAAAAATGAAGATCAGGTTTGCTGATAAGGTTACACTACCTTTTGAGAAATACAATGGCCAGACGGATCTAGGGGATCATATTGCAGCCTGTGTGGAAGCTTGGAAGGAAAGACCACAGACGGAATGGGTACACCTTTTTGTGCATACGCTGGAGGAACCTATTCCAAAGAAATGGTATCTAGAGGAAGAGCTGCGCAAGGGAACTGTAGATTGGTCTGTCCTCACTGCGACCTTTCAAAAGGACTTTAGCTTTGAAGACAACCATCCTACTATCAATGACACGCTGTAGCTCATCAAGAAAAAGATATTTACACCAGATTGCACGCAGGAAGATATAACATTAGAATAATTCTTTGGAACAGATAGCGTACTTGCGAGTCTACAACCAAATTAGAAAGAACAGATAGAGCAGGCCTTGGACTATTACAACTTAGCTGAAACTGTTGGACATAAGGAAGCTAGCGACAAGGAGGACCCGCGCAACATAAAGATCCCTGAATCAGAAGGAATGCGTGAGGTAGAAGGACCTCCAATGGAAATTCCATATATGAGTGGATTGGTTAAAACAAAGAAAGTGAACATTGGCACCAGTGAAGAGCCAAAGTTCGCAGCAATAGGAGACTATTGGGATGACAATACAGTTGCAGAGGTCACAAGTATATTACAGGAATATTAGGAAGTATTCCCGACCAAGTTCACAGAGATGAAAGTCATTCTAGGAGACTTAGGAGTGATGAAAATTCCTCTTAATCCCTGCACTAAACCCGTGAATCAAAGGCCATATAGATTAAATCCGTGCTACAAAGAGAGCATTAAGGCAGAACTCGACAAGATGCTTGATGCATGGATCATTGAGCCAGTTGAAGAATCTGAATGGATAAGCCCAATGGTTGTCCAAGATAAGAAAACAAAGGGCGAGATCAAGATCTTTGTTGATCTCAGGAATCTGAATGATGCTTCAGTTCATGACCCATTTCCTACTGCTTTTACCGACGAAGTACTTGATAATGTTGGAGGGAATGAGGCATACTCTTTTACTGATGGATTTTCTGGATACCATCAGATAAGAATTGATCCGACCGATAGGCACAAGACCACTTTTGCAACAAAATGGGGGTCATTCCAGTATACAGTAATTCCTTTTGGTCTAAAGAACGCACCAGCCATATTTTCTAAAGTGGTGATCGTAGCATTTAAAGAATTCATACATAAGTTTCTAGAGGTTTACTTTGATGATTGGACCATTTTTGGGTTACTGAAGAACCATGTTGCGAACCTCAAGATGATGCTAGAAAAATGCAGACAGCATCAGATTTCTTTGAATTTGAGGAAGTGTATTTTATGTGTTCCTTATGGGATTCTGCTAGGACACATTATGTGTAAGCAGGGATTGATGGTTGACCATGTGAAGATCGCAGTTATTGTAAATTTACCTACACCAAATTTAGTTAAACAATTGCGCACTACGCTAGGCATACCGGTTACTACAGGAAATTCATAAAAGGGTATGCGCAAATAACCGTAGCAATGGAGAAACTTTAAAAAAAAGATGCACCGTTCATTTGGAACGAGGACTGTGAGAAAGGATTCGACACATTAAAAGAGGAGATGGTCACTGCACTGATCCTAGTTTTTCCAGACTGGGAAAATCCATTTCATGTCCATGTTGATGCTTCATGTATAACACTGGGCATTGTTCTTGCGCAACCAGGAGAAGGAGGCATTGATCATCCCATTGCATTTTCGAGTAGAAAGTTGTCATCTGCTGAGAAGAACTATACCACTACTTAAAGGGAAGGAATCACAATGGTATATGCACTACAGAAGTTCAGACACTATTTGCTTGGTGCACACTTCTCTATGTTTACTGACCATTCTGCATTGAAATACCTTTTCAATAAGCCAGTGTTAGGGGGGCGGATATGCAGATGGCTATTACTCTTCCAAGAGTATGATTTTGAAATAGTGGTTAAGCGAGGCATGTTAAACTTAGGATTTGACCTTCTGTCCAGGATTGAATTAGGAGAAGAGCCTATGAATCTTGAAGACAATCTACTTGACGCGTAGTTGTTCGCTATACAGGTCGCTGATGAATATTATCAAGACATTATTGACTTTCTAACTATAGGGTTCACACCTGAACAATTCTCTACGCGGTAGAAGAAGCAGCTGGTAGTGCGAGCCGTAGAATTCGAGCCGCAGACTTCACCATTATTGCAGGGAAGCTATACAAGTTAGGACCTGATGAAATACTGCGAAGGTGCGTATTGGAGCATGAGAAGCCATATATATTGGCCGATGCACATTCGGGAGCAACAGGAGGCCACTATGCAGGAAGGGCTACTGCGCAAAAGATATTGCGCATAGGACGATGGTGGCCAACAATCCATAAAGATGCCAAGGAACATTGCCAGAGCTGCGATGTTTGTTAGAGGACAGGGAAGCCGTCAAGAAGAGATGAAATGCCATTGAATCCTTAGCTGACCTTGCAGGCATTCAAAAAATGGGAAATTGATTTTGTGGGACCTATCAACCCACCGGGGAAAAGAATTGGTGCGAGGGACATTATTACTGCAATTGACTACCTCACCAGATGGGCAGAAGCAGAACCAATAAAAAACTGCACCGCAGCCACAGCTGTTGAGTTTATCTTTGAGAAAATCCTTACACGATTTGGATGCCCAAAAATTTTGATGAGTGATCAAGGCACTCACTTTCTGAACAAAACTATTGAAGCTTTGACTAAGGATTTTTACATACATCATCAGCGCAGTACACCTTATCATCCGCAAGCGAATGGAACTGTTGAAGCGTTCAATAAAGTACTCGAGAATTCACTAACCAAGATATGCAACGTAAACCGCGATGACTGGGACCTATGCATTCCATCTGTATTATGGGCATACAGAACAAGATGCAAGAAATTAACTAGACATACACCTTTCAGATTAGCTTATGGGTAGGAAGCAATAATGCCAATGGAGTATATTATACCCATCTTGAGAATAGTTGCATTTACAGGGATGGGAGATCGCACAGCATTGGAAGAAAGGCTATTACACTTGGTTTGTCTGGAAGAGGATCGCTTCATCGCAGGCTTCCAACAACAAGTATATAAAGAATGTGAAAAGGCATGGCACAATCGCCATATCAAGAGCAAGTCTTTCCAGGTAGGTGATCTAGTCCTCCTGTATGATAGTAATTTCATGAAGTTTCCAGGGAAGTTTAAAATGCACTGGCTTGGGCCATACACTGTTATCCATGTTACTAATGGTGGCGCAGTCCAATTAGCTACTTTAGCCGGTGATACATTACCGAATTTGATAAATGGAAGCAGACTAAAGCTTTACCGCGATAGTCCTACTTCATAGCATCTAGTATGATCAAGAAGGAAGGAAAAGTTTCTAAGTGCCAAGTACAGTTGGAATTGGGAACAAGAAACTACGGAAGAGTCTATACACAAAGTTGTAGAGATAAATCTATGTACCACGCAGCATTGTTGAAGCTGCACGTTCAAAAAGAAAAAATGATAAGAAAGAAAAGAAACAATGCGCTGTTGTGACATTCAAAAGGCAACCCTAAAGAGAAAAGAAATTAGACACCGCGAAGTAATTGTGCAGGACCAAAGATGACCGGCCGCGCAGTTTGACACAAGGCTCCAGAAAATAGCCGTTATAATGTCGGTTGGAAATATAGCCATTATACAGTACTTTCCTACCAACTGCTCGGGCATTTAAAGCACATATAGCCGTTCTAAATGACTTAATGAGGGAATTGACTGAAGCATCTACCGGAATTGGCTAACGGATACTACATTTAATGCTTATATAACCGTTAAGGGGCATGGAGGGGGATCACCAGCGGCTATAAATAATGCAACAGTTAGACTCGTGGGCATTACCAAAGCACGTAGAAATTCTTGCGGACATTATTTTCTGAGTAAGTTCTGCAAGTTATCCACTAGTTTGCTGAGTAGTGTGCAAGTGAATGTCACAGAGGTCCTTTGTTGACAAGGATTTCACGGTCGAAGAGACTGTGAGGTTGTTCCAATACAGAGTGATTGACGGGTTAATGAGAACCCTAAACAAGAAAGTCCTCACTAAACCAGAACAGGGTCCAAGAAGTTCACCGAGACATGGCCCCTCAATGCAAGACAAAGGTAAAAATCTAGTAGCGCCGAGATCAAAATTACCAAAGACAAGTTCGGTGGGGCCAAATAATCCCATTGCTGATAAGGAGATACCTTTAACTATGACCCCAGATTATATCTCACCGCGTGCACTAGATGCACCGGCCATTAAACTACTAAAGAGTCCAAAGTATGAGATACCACTCTCGTCGATATCAAAGCATGTCGAGGTGGACAAAAATCTGTTGGGTAAGATCCCCGAATGTAAATGGGAGGACTATGATCTTGTTGCAATGCAGAAGGAGAAGCCTAGCAAGCCGAGGTTCCAATAGTTCCAACCCGACAAATACATGTGCTGGAAGAAGAATCCAAAGGGCGACCTCACTTTGGTCGCGAAAAGCTGGTTTTCCGGAGTAGCCAAGTTGGGGCTACTTAACCTGCTAAGCTCCCACATTTTGACAGATCACAGGAGCTTCAATGCGGTGGTGCGAAATATGATGGCATGCATCCACCAAGGATATTTATGGCTTGACCAGAATATCGAACTCATGATTGACTTAATCCATCGGATAACTGGGTTGAGCAAAAGGGGAGTAGACGCAATGAAGTTTTTCCAGGGGAAAAGCAAGGATAAAGAGGTAGCCGCGTTGATGAAGAAAACGTAGTTTTTTGTCAAAGGGAAGCGAGGCTTCCAGATGGATGACATAAAGGAGGAAGCAATAAGGTTTGTCACGCAGCTGTTAGTGGGAAAAATTCTCAGAAAGTGCAAACCATTAGAAGTCTCTACAGGCGCAGTACTACTCAACGCCGCAGCCGTCGAGGGAGAAGAATTTAATTGGTGTCAATACCTACTGAATGAGTTCCTAGAGGAACTGAATGATACACAGATCAATGGTGGATACTTCCATTTCACTTGGATAATAGTGTTGATCGCCTTCCTAGGATGGAAGGAGCCGAACCAATACGTTGGAGTGATCACAGACACCTTGGACTGTAGAGGTGCTCGCTATCAAAACCTTTGAGCAAATTTGAATCCCAAAAGACAGCACGAAACAACACTGGTATTTTACACATATTATGACCAGATACATGGGGCCATCATGCTTACCTCGCGAATACCAAAGTAAGTAACAAGCAAATATATCTGCATCGTCAACTTTTATGCTATGATGAAATGCATGTTGATTTCAGCTAAAGCACAGATGAAGAATCCTGACTGGTACCCAGGAAACTACCATATGTACAAGGAAGATATTGAGAATATCATGAAGGAATGGCCAGCTCAATTTCAAGTTGAGATTGTGGACGTCCAAAGTGATTCTAGCGAGGATAACCCTATCCTGTGTCCCATAGTAGAAGACAAAGAGTCAGGGGAAAGGAAGGAAACTAGGAGTCCTTCAGTGCACAAGTAACCAAGGAAGAAACAAAAATCAAGTAAAGACCAATTGGACACAGTGCTTCGCGAGGATGACTACCTAATGATTGCCACAAAGGTCATTGAACAAATGGAGGAGATCTTGACCGACAAAGAGAAGAAGGAAAAGGTGATTCAGGATAGTTTGGACCAGAATCTGACTACACTGCAAGGGATTTCCCAAAAATTTGATGAAGTAAGCAAAAGATTACCCTTGCAACGGGAATCAAAGGCTGAAGGGGAGTCGACAGAGACTTCGCAACAACAAATCACCGTTCCCACGAGGTCCCGTGTTGTCCATCTGTAACCATGATCTATAAGGTTTCCATTACCTGATCAGGTAATGCTAGATACGAAGAATGGAGAGCGTGTGGAGCTTGATCTTGCAAAGATACCATTTCCAGGCCTACATTACTTGCAGATGCAAGTTTGTGAAGAAATGCATGACAGAACCATAGATGCACTGAAAGGACAGGTTGAGCTGCAAGCAACTAACAGGAAGCTAGAGGAAGATAGCTTGCAGAGAACCATGGCATTACAAGGTGAGCAGGATCTTCGGCTGAGATTGGAGTCCACGATCACTACAGTTGCAGATAACATAGATGAATTTGAAGTACAACTAGAACCAGCAGATACTATTGTCAAGATTGGTGATTTGGTCACTAGTCTTAAGAACGAGAGAAGACATGGAGATTCTCCATGAGTCTGAAATTGCTGCCTTGAAGGCACAGATCAATCCACAGACCCCACCAGATGAACAACAATTAAGACAGGGAGCAGTGAAGACCGCAACACAGAATATTGCTGCCGAAGTGGCTAAATGCTAGATTCTATTGGAAGCAGCATCGAAGGCATTTAATGCCCTCGAGGAAGACCAACAGTTGCTGGAGGTAAAGAAGGAAGTGAAAGAAAAGCAAGTAGAACTAGAAAGGTTGGGTGAAGAAGTTAAGGTGCTACCAACAAGAGATAAGCTACTAAAATACAGAGAAATCAACACCCTCAAGAAGGAAGTGCAATCCTTATGAGAGAAAGAGACAGAAATGGGCGATAAGTCACAACCATTATTAGAGCAGGCCGGCACGATGTCGCAAGAGATTGAAGAAAAGTTAAAGGAGATGTATGAGAATCACGAGCAGGTGGAAGGCCAGATCGGCCATGAGATAACATATGAGATCCTGGAAATAGTTGGGAAAATCGAGCAAGATACGAAGACTGCGGTAGAATAGCTGATCGACACATTCAATGAGTTTGCTACAAAGCTCACCTGACAATCAGTAGAACACCTTGAAGAAGCTGCAGGTGGCTTGGGGGCGAGCCACATGTAAGTGTTAGGGGCCTATTGGGCCTAGCCCAAGTGGGGCATTTTGAGCAAGAGGATTTTGAGAACCGTGGATCTAAGCGCAGTTAAGTTGGAAAAATTTTGGTATAAGTTTTGGTATGCGGCGAAGTTGCGCGCAGCACAGTATCGGAAGAACCGCGAAGACAGTGCTATGAGGAGAACAGTGTTGGGATGTGTTCGGTCCACAAAAGATCCAACTAAGCAGAGTGTTGGACGAAAGACAACACATGTTCCGGTTAGGTCATCAAAGATCTATTTTTGGCAAAGATACTCGATAACTACCAAGCAATGGGTAGGTGCATATTAGGAGGAAGGTGACTGGCCGCACACACAGAGAACTACTACTTGAACCAGTTTTCTAAAGGCCATGAAAGAAGGAATAGCGTGATGAGAGCAACATATTGGCACGCATGTGACAGTTTTGTAAACCTAAGGGTTTCTACCTTTGAGATGTAAAAGACATGACCTACGGGTCTTGATCTATATATAAGGAAATTTTGTAAGGGAAAGGGTGATTCTTCATTTTTGTTGATCATTATTGAATATTGTTAAAATATGTAAGCTTGAAGCTATTGTAAAGGCTCTGCAGCTGAGTGCGTAGAGACCTAATTTTGAGGGAGAGAAGAGCGTCTGCAGCTGAGTGTGCAGACGAAGAACTGTTGTACCCTTCCCTAAAAGATAAATAAAACAATAGTTCTTGTGGACGTAACCTTCCACCCGGGGGGGTGAGCCACATTAAATACTATGTTATGTGATTGCTTGTGTGTTTTTCCATTGTTCGATTGCTCGATATGAATGATTGATGTTACAGTTATCTGATATTTGTTGCTTTTATCTATATTCGGCGTGGAAGAGATGGGAATAAGATGTTAAGTAGTGCATATATGGATGAATGTTAATGCTCAGCATCTATAAGCCCTTGAATGTCTAGATCTGCTAAATAATCACAAAGTTAATCGTTAGAAGTTGAAGTGCTGCACCAGGGTGCGCAACATTCTATAATTCATTCCGTTATGTATGTTTGAAATCGGTCCAAGTGTGGATGAATGATTAAGACTGTTAAGTAAGATTGGTTAGTTGATTAAGTTTTGAAGTGAGCGCATGGTTTGGTTGACGCGCTGATCCTTGATAAGAGCTGCGAGATAAGCTGCTGATAGTTTATCATCATATCACCAAGTCTAAGACTCCATAAAGAGATATTTGCAAGAAGCATATATCCACCCTTTGCGTTGTATCATCACGTTATCCTGGAAGTACCGCGCAGCCCAATTAATGCCAAGTATAGGACTTCACATAGTCCTTTGTCTGCAGTGTGGAGGCTCTCTACCATGCTACGCATCAGTCAGTTAAGCACTCACATCACCAAGTTGTGGAAACCTGATTCCGAAACCACCCCCACAACTTCACCTCGGGTGAGACCTCAGGCTGCTCACAGCCTGTTACTGAAAGGGCCGGTGAATAGGGGTTTTGTTGGTATCTTGCATCGCGAAGTACCTGGGTCTACAGTGGAAAACCTCTAGATCATATTGGAGACCAACATACCTTTTTCATGGTACATCCAGAAAAAGCAATCGATGTGTCAGTGCTTTGCTTGCTACACCCCAAAAATGGAAGTGCAGCGAGGACAACAAGTAGGTATCCTTCAAAACTAGGTGGAGAGCGGCATTCCACGTAGTCCTTTGGAACTTGTCTCACAACTTACCATCCTAAGGGAGAGGACTTTTTCGACAAATCAGTGTATAACCGTACTAACAAATAGTAGGGGATTTTGGTACCCTTGACAAGTTGTGCATATGACCCTTTTTGTTCCTTTATTCTACCTTGTCTATGACTCCTTTTTGGCATAATCCTGTATTACCACTAGCTCTCTTGCTTACATCTTGCACATTTTGGTCGTGGTAAGGATTGATCTTGTCCTCCTTGTTATTTTTCAATTGCTTATGATTCGATAGAGTAATGCTACCATTATTGCCTACTAAAGAAGTGGTGTTTCAGGTTTAGTATCAATTTACCTACAGGTTGCAGAAAGGATTATGGAAGCTGGAAGATATGCATTTCAGTCTTGAGCTATTACACTAAGGTATCAAGATTGATGTATTTCTTTACATCATTTGGTTACTTATCCAGCGTTCAGATGATGATGCAGTCGATCCAGAGATTGGATATTTTGTACTTAATTCAGTACCTTGGGTCTATGATGACTCATAAGTTGACTACTCTGATATCTCCGGGATCGTCTCCACTTTCCACAATGCATGCTCCTGAAATATCTCTTTGAAGATATGTATATAGGCCTTAATTGGAAACTTGTTGTAACTATACAATCTCTCATATTTCTCTCATAGGCGTTGATGTATAAAAGACATTGGGACTCTTCAGAAGGGTTAGCCACAATTGCATAAGATCTATTGAACACTGTATCAAGATTTTATATAAAGGATTTCTGGTTTATCTGATTCGAATGTGTTGATCAATTTCGTGTGATTGAGTGGCTGTTCAGCTCCTGTTGCCGGAGGAAGGGCCCCCTTCTGTAACAGGTGCTATTATAAGTAGGATTTCTTTCCTTTATGCATGTGTGTTCAGGTTACTAAATTAATTGTTGACACAGTGTTGATTGGTTTAATTATTTGATATTCAGAATTGGTGTGCTGAAGCGTAGCTGAGTGAAAATCCTCAATGAGTGATACAATTCGATTTCCCAATCATTTCTATTATCATTTACAGAGGAACATATGAATGATGATTGTTGAATGTTGAATTAGAATTATTTATGCAGTGAATGGATGCATTAACTTATTCTTGGAATTCTATTGTTAGTACGTAAGGGTAGAGGCAGATTGTAAGAGTTTAATTAATTTGTTCAATTTCTTCATTTCAGTTGTGGCTTATCGAATTGTCTTTCTTAGGAGTTTCTCAGTTTGTTAAATTGGAAATTAATTTGATTTCTGTAGTTTGACAGGGTGTTGTTGGTGTTGATTACTCTCCGTAGTGTAGTAGAATATCATATCATAGCATAACATTTATTGAAATTAATAGTTAGGTGATTTGATTTTATTGTAATATCCTTTCTGTACTTGGCATATTCATAGGAGTCCATTCACTAAAAGATTGTGTCCTAATTTCAATTCAGTAATTCATTGATCTCTTCTGTGTTAAGATCACCCAAATTGCAGTGTCTAGCATATATTTTGCTTGGTAGCTCATAAGCCTTCGTGTCCCTAGGTTTATAATTTATGAACAACTTTCTAGTTCAATTTAATTAAAACAAGAATTAAAGAGCTTGTCATTTTGGCGCCATTGCCGGGGAGCTGCCAAGGACATTGTAGTTTCGATTGATTATTTTTGGTTCTAGTTGGGATTTCTTTTTTAGGAGTGGATTGTGTGTGACATATACTTCTTTTCTGGAAAATAGTCTGGTGTGATTTCAGAGGAGAGACGAGTAAGATGCATAGACAAATTCATTAGAATATTGCCCGCCACAAGTCCCTATGATCCTGGAACATGCAAAGTATTCATGCGTAGAGTAAGAGATAGTACAGGTAGACTTGTATATGCATATGATACCCCCCCAGGTACTAACCGTGCAGGAAGCGCAATAAGAGGAGGACGTGTTCTAGGTAGGTCATCTTCTCTTGGCAGTTCTAAGAAAGAGACTGAAAGGTTTGATCCTTCTACCACGCACATCGATTGAATGGCCTTACCAATGCATGCTGATGAGAATCTATCAATGACATAATTCGTTCAAGAAAAAGAGTTTGTTCAAAATGAAGGGTTTCCCGAGCAACTTAGTGTTAACAATCAAGGAGGTGAGGAACAATTATTTGGTGAATCTCCATTGTCAGCAGGGTCAACTGCATTTGAAGATTTTATAGTAAATATGGATGGCGACGGAGAACATATTCCCTGTGGGGAGGATACGAACTGAGGAACTACAAATGGAGAATCCGGTACTGGAACGGTCAATTTTGAATTTCCAATCCGAAATCCCGAATATACACTTACAAACCAGATGAAGAATGTTCCACATTCGGCATTGCCCAATTTTCATGGTATGGAAAGTGAAGACCCAGATACGTTCCTATTTGAATTTGATGTCCTCTGCAAGAGCTATGAATACGTTACAGATCACCATAAACTCAAACTTTTCCCAGCCACATTGAAAAGCCAGGCTCTGAGGTGGTTCATGGGGCTAGGAGGGGATAGTATAACGACTTGGGCTCAAATGAAGAAAGTCTTCTTGGATAAATATCAAGAAATTTGCAAGGACAAGGATCAGATGGAATCAATTTTTAAAATGACCCAGTAGGAGGATGAGAACCTAGAAGACTATGTGGAGAGATTCCAATATAATTTGCAAAGATCGAGACAGGATGGGTTAAATGATGATACACTAAAAATTCTGCTCCTACGTGGGATTAGAGATGATTGCATTGATCTGTTGAATTTAATGGGTGTAGGGGATGTATCACTACTAAAATATGTGGAAATATGCGACCTCTACAGAAGGTATTCGAGGAATGCCTCCACATCGGGAAGAGGAATTAGGGACATAGTAAGCAGGACCACTAAGACCTCAAGAGAAGGAGTTTCAAGGGTGGAGATTGGAAACCTCTTGGAGGATTTCAAGACTGACATACTCAGTTCCCTGAGATCGTAGTTAGATGCACTTCAAGCAAAGAAAAGGCAAGAGGAAGAAGATCGAGCTTTAGCTGTCTTTTGTCCTAAATGCAGAAAGAGACACCCTCTCAAAAATTTCCCATTAGACAGAGTGGAAATTTGCCTTTTATGCGATCTGGAGCACCCTACGAAAGAATGCCCTTCGCTACCAGGACTCAAGGCTATATATGAAGAAGCAGGGACGGATGCAGAACTGATTAGTTTTATATCTCAAAAATGTCCATGGCAACCCCGACCTTCAGGCACAGTACTAGATCCCATGCAATCATTAATCCTTATTGGAATAATGCTCAATTACATCGGTCACAAGTTCCATAAGCTCCACAAGTCCAACAAAACTCTCAGCCTTGGTATCCACCTTTGCCTCAACAAACTTGGACACATTCCTATATTATCCCCAAAATAACCCTTGGCAATCAAACTAGAGGAATTCAAATTTCGGGAATCAACAACAATTGCAGCACCTAGCAACTTTAATTACAGAATCCTCAATTCTCGTTTGCACCAGTACAACCATTAATGCAACCTCTTTTACAACCTTAGTTAACCTTGCCGTTGAACAATCCACCTCCAAAACCACTTCTTCCTGCACAACCCGCTCCTAACCTTAATAATAAGGTTGGAAAACCTGTAATGGCTGCTGAAATACCTAATTATCCAGCCTATTCCATCTCTACGGTGGACTGCCATGACATACAATTACGCTCTGGCAAACAAATTAATAAAAATACCTCTCCTGTAATTATAGAGGAGGACGAGGAAGAGACACCAGAAATCTTACCGGTCCAGTCCGAAGAGATACCAGTACGATCAGAAGATAATTTCCCACCCCTCCAACCCAAGAAGCCATCCCAACCAAAGCAAAAGCAACCTCCACCATATCCTTAGCACTTAACCATGGATAAATTTATCCCCTAGTCAGAATTTGATCTCCTTGGAGAACTACAAAATGTCTGCATAAAAATTCCACTCTTCCAAGCTATCAAAGACATCCCATTTACTCCAAAGCTGTCAGAGAGTTATGTTTAAAAAACCAGGTAGAAAGAGGAAAGACCCCCCAACAGTCCATGTGATAGGAGACTTGGCTGAATTGATGATGGGTAACACTCTTACTGCTAAGTACATTGGCCCTGGTAGTCCTGTTGTTAGAGTGCAAATTAATGGAATTTCTCTCTCTAATACACTGATATATCTGGGAGCAGCTATTAATGTCATGACTAAAAGAACAATGGACAGATTGGGCATTACAAAACTCAGGAAAACTTCTACTATTTTACAGTTGGCTGACCAGTCTCTTGTAAAATTAAAAGGCATCATAGAAGATCTGGTTATTTCAGTCGACTCATGGGAGTACCCGGTGGATTTTATGGTTTTACAGACGAAATCAAACTTGGGAGGCTATCCTCTAATTCTAGGGCGACCATGGTTGGCCACAATGGATGCTTATATTGGCTGCCAGTCGGGAAACATGCGCATATCTCATGGTAATGTTGTTAAGGAACTCACTTTGTATCCTCCAGCGAAGCCAATAATACAACCAGAACTCCCTTCGTGGCGAGATGAAGAAGAAACTGAGCAAGCAGATGAAACCCTACAGCTGTACATGATTGAACAATCGCTGGCAGCAAAACAATTAATTGAGGATGATCTGCTCAGTCAATTGATTTCTTCTAGTCCTTCGGGAGATTTCATAGAATTGTTTCGTTTAGTCCACGCTACCCAACAAATTGACAACATTCCAAGTTCATCGACAACATCTAATAGTACCGCTACGCCCACTGGTGAGTCTACAATTACAGAAGTAGAAATTGAATCTGGCAAGCTCCTGAAGATTAGTGCTACATTGTCAAAACAGGAAACAGATTAGCTTACCTAGGTATTAAGGAAACACAAGTCTGCATACCCTTGGGATTATAATGATATGAAAGGTCTGCACCCCGACCCGTGCACACACCATATATATACTAAGGATGATTCCAGACCCATCCGGAAACCCCAATGCAGGATGAATCCGACACTCAGAGAGGTGGTCAAAGAAGAAATTCAGAAGTTGTTGTCAGCAAATTTTATTTATCCCATTTATGATAGCAAGTGGGTGTCTCCACTGGTCATAGTTCCTAAGAAGAATAGGAAGTGGCGTATTTGTGTTTATTACAGGGAATTAAACAAAGCTATGCATAAGGACCATTTTCCATTACCCTTCATCGATCAAGTGTTCGACACACTAGCAGGGAAGAAGTATTTCTCTTTTTTGGATGGCTTCAGTGGGTATAACCAGATCAGGATAGCACTGGAAGATCAAGAGAAAACGACATTCACATGCCCATGGGGTACCTTCGCATACTGCGTGTTACCTTTCGGATTATGCAACGCCCCTGCCACATTTCAGTGGGCAGTTCTCAGTATCTTTTCTGGTCTTGTTCATGACACTATGGAAGTTTTATGGATGATTTTACATCCCATGGTGAAGATTTCGTAGTAGCTTCGAATAATCTGGATAAAGTACTTACTCGATGCAATGAAGTGAACCTCTGTCTCATTAGTGAGAAATGCAGAATGATGCTCACTCAAGGTGTTGTTCTGGGTCATCTCATATCTCCCGCTGGCATAAAAGTAGACCCAGCAAAAATCCAGGTGATCAGTAATTTATCAGTTACATGCACACAAAAAGAGGTATGCAGTTTTATAGGATATGCAGGTTATTATAGAAGATTTGTTCAAATTTTTTCGAAGATTTCTAGTCCCTTATTTCTGCTTATGTCAAAAAATAAATAGTTTGAATGGACGAACGATTGTCAACTAGCCTGGGAAACTTTAAAACAGAAAGTCTCTACAGCACCTATCCTACGTGGACCAAATTGGTCCCTTCCTTTCCAGATTTCTACAGATGCCTCTGATACCACCATAGGAGGATTCCTGGGCCAGCAGGAAGATCATAAACCCTATGCCATATATTTTATTAGTAAAAATATGACTGCTGCCGAACTTAATTATACAGTGACCAAAAAATAATTCCTGGCTGTCATTTATGCCATTAATAAATTCTGCCATTACAGTACAGGATACCAAGTGATTGTCCACACTGACCACTCTGCTATCAAATACCTCATGAATAAACCCATCACAAATGGCAAAGTCACCAGGTGGTTGTTGTTGCTATAGGAATTTGACATTTCAATAATGGATAGGCCTGGTAAAACTAATGTGGTTGTTGTTGCTACAGGAATTTGGCATTTCAATAATGGATAGGCCTGGTAAAACTAATGTGGTTGCTGATTTTCTTTCAAGAATAACTATTGATGAAGAATCTCAACCGGTGGATGATGCTTTCCCAGACAAACATTTGTTTTCTATTTCTACTAACGTTCCTTGGTTTGCAGATGTAGCAAATTATTTGGTTGCAGGAAGACTTCCGGGGCATATGATATGAAAAGAAAAGAAGAGGATTGTGCAGTGTAGCAGCAAATTTTCATGGATTGATGGCTATTTGTTTTATACAAGACCAGACTTGGTGATCTGGCGATGTGTTTGTGAAGATGAAATCTATCTAATTTTGAGAACCTGTCATGATGGTCCATGTGGAGGACACTTTGCCGATAAATAAACAGCCCACAAGATTCTACAATTGGGGTATTATTGGCCCACAATATTTAAAGATGCTCGAGAATATGTCCGAAGTTGTGATAGTTGCCAAAGGATGGGGCAGCCACTACAGTCCGATGAAATGACACTTCAGACTCAGCTCGTGGTGGAACCATTTGAGAAGTGGGCATTAGATTTTGTTGGCCCTATCAAACCTCCATCCAGGAAGAATTCACACATTCTAGTATGCACAGATTATGTAACTAAATGGGTAGAGGCGAAGGCACTTCCAAGGGCAACAAAACAGGCAGTCTCAAACTTTCTATATGCAGAGATGTTTACAAGGTTTGGAGTTCCAAGGGAGATTTTTACTGATGGAGGATCTCAATTCAAATCTAAACTTATCAAAGCTCTCACAACAAAATACCATATCAAGCATAGGGTAACTTCACCATATCACCCTCAGGCCAACAGGCAGGTGGAAGGCACAAACATAATTCTGAAATCGGTGCTGACAAAGACTATTCAACTTCATCAAAGTGACTAGGCTGATAGGCTGCCTGAGGCCTTATGGGCCTACAGAACAACATGGAGAAGCACAACAGGTTTGAGTCCTTATCAATTAGTTTATGGCAAGCAAGTCACCCTGCCAATAGAAGTTGAGATTAAAACATTAAGAACTGCATTTCAATTAGGTATGGATTTATCACAGGCTCAACATACTCGCCTACAACAACTTAATGAGCTTGATGAATTGCGACTAGCTGCCATAGAACGTACAACCATTGTGAAACAACAACGAACCAAGTGGCATGATAAATTCATCAAAACTAAGTATTTTCAAGAGGGTGACTAGGCTCTTCTCTATGACTCCAGATTCAAAAATTTCAAAGGAAAACTTCACACACTTGTTGGCTAGGACCATATGAGATCGAAATAGTTTTTGATAATGGCACAGTACGACTCAGAACCATTGATGGTGAGGGAACTCTTCTTATGGCCAATGGTCACAGACTAAGGACATATAAGAAACCAGTGTCCAAAGAGGCGTTCATCCACAATATTGCTGCCTATTGGTGTACTAATGATTTCCAGATCACTAGCTCAACCTCTGAATAATAAAAAAATAAAATAAAATAAAATAAAGAAAAAAGGAGAAATTGGACTATGAAAATCCTTCTGGGATGCAGCCCTTAAAAAAAAAGAAAAAGAAGAAAAAAAAAAAGAAATGACTATGAAAATCCTACTTGGACGCAGCCTAAAAAAAAAAAGGAAAATAAAATTATTTTGTGATTCTAATAAGCCTATCTATTTATTCGTTGCAGGGACATTCTATCCTAATTCCCCTTCTTTATTCCATCCATCCCATCCTTCCCCTTGATATCACTCACCTATGGATGGCCCTGCTCCCTTGAATAACTACTTTTCAGATGATTTCACACAATTTTTCCACCATGTTCTGCTTTATTAAAGAATTTCTTTCCGTTTCCTCATGGAACATGTTCCATTCCATTACATAACCTTCGTTCCATTTCCTCACGGAACATGTTCCATTCCATTACAGAACCTTCTTTCCGTTTCCTCACAGAACATGTTCCACTCCATTACAGAACCTTATTTTCGTTTCCTCACGGAACATGTTCCACTCCATTACGAAACAGGTTCCGCTCCATTACGGAACAGGTTCTGCTCCACTACTGCAACCTTTTTCGCTCCATTACTGAAATCCCTTTCCGCTTCATTACAGAACCCTCATCCATTTCCCATAACTTTCATCAACACCACAGAATCATTTCACATAAGGTACCGGCTCCTTTTCCGATTTCCCCAACACTTCAACGGTCACATTCTAAGCCACCTTCCACGTCACACCCACATGGCGGCATATCGCTTACCTGTACGGGCCCATCATCATTTGACGTCTCCGACAAATGAAAAAGGATCACTCAGCACTTGATCTACAGCATTACAGATACCTCTCAGCAGCTAACCTGAGTCATATCAAATCCCATTCGACAGGACTCGTTACTAGGAACATCATCGCAGTTCGTCAGCCTCAAAGAAGAATGATCGCAGCTCCTTACAGCCATCAACGCAAGAACTGGAGAACCTTCTACTCTTCTTCTCGCCATCTAACACAATCATCATAACCAACCGGAAAGTGAACTCCACGCATATATTCTCAAGTAAGGCAGGTTTGTAACCATCCTTCATTCACTTTTGATAGGTATAGAAGGACGGATCATGATTTATCATGCTAATTAGTGCCACACGGGGTCGTGTGTCGAGTTAGTTGGGGGGGGGGGGGAATGGGTTGCCTTTAAAATTCTGTCAAACCAACAATTGTTTGATAATCCCACCACCTATGAGCTATCAGCCAAATCAGTATTGATAACCCACCTTCATATAACCCAAGTCCATTTCTCTCCGGAAAACCGATAGGAACTTGAAATACTGTAAGCAGTTGGGGAGAAATAAGGAACGCAACGCAATGAAGGGGGCAATCTGGAGTGAACCTAAAAACACGGAGATGGTCTATGGAAACAAAGAGGTCAAAAAAGTTTTTCAACAGGTAGGATGGCTGGAGTATTTCGAAAAAAAGAAGAAGGGAGATGCTGCGATCGCAATGGAATTTGCGCTCACTTATGACGGGGAAATTGCAGAAGTACGAGGACTGAAAATTCCAAAGGATGAGCTCACAATTGCAACGGTCTCTGGATTACCGTAGATAGGTGAAAAATGGTTTGAAAGACATGTGTCAATAAATCCTCTTATCGATGCATTTTTGGAACCTGGTGAACTGCTGCAAGGAACATAAAAATGGACAAAACGAGCTTCATTACCAGTTCCATGGGATGAGGTGGCACTCTGCGTAATCAAATTCATCACATGTGAAGGTCGTTTCAGTCTGATTTTTGCTTATCATTTTAAAATTTTGAATCATTTAAGGCATAAGAAATACATCAACATGTCGTATTTTCTGTGGAAATCCTTAGAATTAATGAGCAAAATGGTTAAGGGCAGTAATAATCCAGATACAAGTCTGGCATATCATGGGTTGATTAGATTATTGGTGGAGGACGTCCTACAAAAACAGAACCATGTTAGGATATTCCTATACTCCATCCTAGTCCTACTAGCTTTCCAATCATTTTCATTTTTAGTCATGCATGCAAAATTAGGGTTTGCATGCATTCTAGGTCATCAGTCCCAGCACCTAGTCCTCAGCAAACTAGCCCCGGAGCTTCTTTTAGATCATTTCTATACGTCCCAGTGACTAATGCGCCCTCCTTTGCTTCATTGCATGACAAGGGTGCCTTCTTCACCTACCAGTCCAGTTATATTCAGTTATATTGAGTTATCTTCATTTATTCCCTTGATTTAAGGCTTAACTAACTCTTTACTGAGTTTATCACTCCGTTGGACCTCTAGTGAGACTAGATTGACCATTCTGACTCCAGTTAAATCCTATGGCACCCTCCACTGAGCCTCCTTCACTATATTAGTGCTTCCATGTGCCATTTACACCAACCACATTCAGTTAGACTCAATTTGACTCCCGGTTGATCATTACTTGTGCATTGGTGACTTCACTGATGAGAAGGTGGACTCCTAGTTAGGCATTGATGACTCTCCACTAATTATGGATCTGTGCATGAAGGCCAATTCGAATTCCTCCTAGTGAATTCGAATCCTCATACTCAGCATTGTATATTTACCAGTTCATTATTCTGTTAATAGTAACATGTGTAATTATTCTGCCTCAATTAGAGTTTCTTTGGATCTAAGTTCTATTGCTTGTCTCTTCTTCTATTATTCCTAAATTCTTTCATTGTGAGGTTTACATCATCTCTTTGGATCTTATGTGGGAAATTTCACATGGTATGAGAGCTTTGAGAGTATATTTTACCTCCATTCTTGAGAGTTTTTTGCAGGTATTTTGAAGTTCCAGCAGTTGCAGCAGCAGATTCATTAGCTTTCTATTTGCACTTGTTCAAGCAATCGAGATGAGCAATTCGAATGCTCCTTCTTCTACACTTCTCACTCCTTTCAATTATTTCGAATGGAAGAGGAAGATGATAATACTCTTGCAATCAAGAGGGTTTACTAGAATAGTTGAGGAAAAAGATGCCATACCACATCAAGCTGAAAAGAGAGTCAAGCACCTAAACAAAATGGATGAAGCCTTTGGATTCATATGCCTTCATATATCTGATGATCTATTGTTTCATGTTGACGGATTGAAGTCTCCATATGATTTATGGATAAAATTGAGGAGTATTTTTGGCAAACAAGACGAACTGAGAGGCTACATTCTTGAGAATGAATTGGTAGCCCTTCAACCTAGAAATTTCGAGAGCATCCAAGATTTCTTCTCCAAATTTCAGAATTTGGTTTTGCACCGCAAGCAATGTGGCATCACTAAAAGTGATGAGCAATTGATACTCTCTATATTGAGCAAACTTGGATCTCAATTTTCTATCTTTGTATCTACCTTTCATTCTGTTTGAATGTCCATCCCTGGATGGAAGTTTCCCACCTTAAGTGACTTCACTGAAGCTCTCACTCAAGAAGAGAACAAACTGTTTCAAATGGGTGCCATCAAAACCTCCATAGATCTAGCTCTTTTAGTTGGTGAATCAAGTGGAGCGAATGCAAAAGGGGGACAAACGGGCAAAGGAAAGAAACCTTCAAGATCCAAGAATGAAAAACAAAAGAGACCAAATTGTACCTACTGCAAGAGAGGAAACCATCCTGAGCATGCCTACATGCATAAGAAGATTGATCTTCTAACCAAGCTTCTTGAACAAAACCAAATTGTTGTTGCAAAAGAAGCAAAGATGTCTGATTCTGGAAGTGGATTTGATGATTGTGATGCATTGATGGCTAGTTTTTCAAAGACAAAAGCTCTCCTCATAGATTCTGGAGCTTCCAACCACATGATGGCACAAGAAGAATCCTTCTCCTCTTTGGATCTCCAAGATGGGCCTACCATTCACATGGGAGAGAACTCTCATATTTCTGCCAAAGGTTTGGGTACAGTTCATATGGAGCATGGTAAGTTCAAAAATGTCTTATTTGTTCCTTCTCTTATAGCTAATTTGTTGTTAGTATATCAAATGACTCATACAGGATCTCCAAAACAAGTAATTTTTGGTCTAGACACAGTAGAGATTACAGAAATCTCCACTGGAAAGGTTATAGCAAATGGGATTGCTAATCATGCCTCAAAGGCATATGAGTTCTCACACTTCATGCCCTTCTCTCCAACTATTCCTTCAGATTCTGATGAAGATCACAGTGACTTCTCTTCCAGTGACTCCTATTCTAGTGAAGAAGAAGATCAAGATTTTGATGTTGAGATCATGGTTCAAGAAGATTCAGAACCAACACCTATTCTTAGTCCAGATTCAAGAGAAATATGTTCTCACACAGTCCTTGCTACTATTGAGAACACAGTTGATGATTTATTTGCTTACAGAACTACTAGACTTCAGCAACATGCTAACCTTGCATTATGCCATCCATCTCTCCATAAGAGATGCAGCATGATGATGGGGTTCTCTCTTCCATCTTTTGGGAAGACTACTCATGTTCCATTCGCTCCAGATACAGAAAAAGTTCCTGAAACACTTGCTTCATCCTCCACACAGTGGGACACCTCCCTACATGGGATCAGCTTGCCAAGTCTTTTGTAAAAGTTTTCACTGATGAAAGCTTCCTTCTTTTCTGCATGATGGTTCTTTGACTTATTTACTGTTCTTTTGAGGGGGGGTATTTTTCCCATGAGGTTTTCCCCATTTCCTCAGTTTATGGATAGTTATGTATTTTATTATCATTTCATTTATTGTATGGGTGACCTTTGGTCCTAGTTACCAGGGCCCAGGATGGATTAACGGGGGGTGTTAGGATATTCCTATACTCCATCCTAGTCCTACTAGCTTTCCAATCATTTTCATTTTCAGTCATGCATGCAAAATTAGGGTTTGCATGCATTTTGCATTCAATTTAGGTCATCAGTCCTAGCACCTAGTCCTCAGCAAACTAGCCCCCGGAGCTTCATCCAGATCATTTCTAGGCCTCCCAGTGACTAATGCGCCCTCCTTTGCTTCACTACATGACAAGGGCATCTTCTTCACCTACCAGTCCAGTGATATTCAGTTATATTGAGTTATCTTCAGTTATTCCCTTGATTTAAGGTTTAACTAACTCTTTACTGAGTTTATCACTCTATTGGACCTCCAGTGAGACTAGATTGACCATTCTGACTCCAGTTAACTCCTATGGCACCCTCCACTGAGCCTCCTTCACTATATTAGTGCTTCCATGTGCCATTTACACCAACCACATTCAGTTAGACTCAGTTAGACTCCTGGTTGATCATTACTTGTGCATTGATGACTTCACTGATGAGAAGGTGGACTCCTAGTTAGGAATTGATGACTCTCCACTGATTATGGATCTGTGCATGAAGGCCAATTCGAATTCCTCCTAATGAATTCGAATCCTCATACTCAACATTGTATATTTACCAGTTCATTATTCTGTTAATAGTAACATGTGTAATTATTCTGCCTCAATCAGAGTTTCTTTGGATCTAAGTTCTATTGCTTGTCTCTTCTTCTATTATTCCTAAATTCTTTCATTGTGAGGTTTACATCCTCTCTTTGGATCTTATGTGGGAAATTTCACAAACCAAACATGGGAATCATTTATGGGCATACCCTCGAGCACTAGGCAGACAGGGGAGAAGAAGAGGAAAACATTGGAAATTACCCCATAAATTCAACAGGAGAAGCCAGTTCATGCGATTCCAATGAGAAGCCTTCAAGCTAAAACCCCAACTTGTTCGATAGAAGGACCCCATACCCGGACAAGATCAAGGGCTCGAGGGAAGTGACAAGACCAGAAAGAACTACTTGGCCAGAACAAGGAATTAGAGGAAGGACGGTAAGTATTCATTATGACAGAAAGCACTAGTAAAAACTAGGAGAATCAATTTGGATTGCAGGATGTAGAAGAACAACAGAAGAAAAAAAAATGATGGACGGCTTTGTTCAAGGGGATGTGAGGTAGCAGGATAAGGAGATTTCAATATTTCCTGTTATGCAAGTACTGGAGGGCATATGGTAAGTTGAAGAAAGATTACTGGGACTTGAAAACTTCTTATCAGAAGAAAACAAAAGAAGTGGTGGTCCTGCAAGGGAAAATTCGGAGGATGAAGGGATATAAGATGCATACCTTATTGGAGGCCGTAGCATGGGAAGATGAGCAAAAGAAAGACTACAGAGAGACACTCAGCGATGGAGGAACAAAGGATAGCATGCAAGAAAAATGTATGGAACCTAAGGAAGGTTCCATAGCAGAAGGACCAGAGGGTTTTGAAGCAAAAGGACCAGAGGGTCAAGAGTTGCATGAAGAGAACCCTTCTGATGAAGTCCAAATAAAATACATGGAAGAAATAATAGCTCAGCTATAGGCGATAGCGGAAGACCTGGAAGGACAACTAAAATTGGCTAGCAATCAGAGAAAAGGGAAAGAAAAGGAGACAATTACAAAACAGCTGTAGAGACAAGATTATGCCATGGCTATGAGAAGGCTTGGTCAAGAAGTGGAGAAATTGAAATTTGAAAAAGAATATATGAACTACCTGGCTCATTCCATGAGAAATATAAGACCCCCTTCAAATTTGTATTCCATGTTTTTAAAGGAACAACTTATATCTTTCAAACTGTCACTAATAACTATGGGACATAATGATCATATTGAGACAATAGATCAGTTTGTTGCTGCCTTTTCTAGGAGCAATGACGAAGAACAGGATTTTCTGTGTGAATTATACATGCATAACCTAGTCATGACAGATTATGAATATTGGGACCCAAAACCTCATGTAGGAGAAGTACAACTGAGAGCGTTTATGTCCTTTATGAGAAATCATTTGAGATAGAACAATGTTGCCACTGTTGTAGAAAAATTGAATTGGAAGATGCCCTTTGGGTGAGAGGTTCCCCCTAAGTTGAAAATCTATTCATGGCCAGAAACCAGGTTATGCAAGATCAGTCATTTGTTACTCTCCTGGAGACTACTCAATCTAAAGCTGTTCATGAATGTAGGAGTTGGATTCCCTTTCATAGGTTGGAGGTGATGCTCTGTCTACGAAGGAGGGTTAATGCTCTGATCTTGGACTTGAAATGAAAGGACCCCTTCTCTGTTAGGATGTTTGAGCGAGCCCTGGACAGAATACAAGTTTTCTTTTACTTCCTGAGTACACAGAGAGCCAACTAGATTGGACTCCGATTTCACTTCCCTATACTTTGGTGCGCTATGTTGGATGGAGAAGACCGTGAATTTTTCAAGATTGTTGGTGAACAGAAAGGTTTTTACAGTATAACAGAAGGCAGCCACTCTTCCTATAAGTGGAGTGATGAGTGCCTAAACAGCTCTCCAAGCACCCATGTTAGTGGGTCACATTCTTAATTTGCATAGGGACATGCAAACCCTTTGGTTACGGAGAGATGACGAGCTATGCATATGACCCTTTTTGTTCCTTTATTCTACCTTGTCTATGACTCCTTTTTGGCATAATCATGTATTACGACTAGCTCTCTTACTTACATCTTGCACATTATGGCCGTGGTAAGGATTGATCTTGTCCTCCTTGTTATTTGTCAATTGCTTATGATTGGATAGAGTTATGCTACCATTATTTCCTACTAAAGAAGTGGTGTTTCAGGTTCAATATCAGTTTACCTATAGGTTGCAGAAAGGATTATGGAAGCTAGAAGATATGCATTTCAGTCTTGAGCTATTACACTAAGGTATCAAGATTGATGTATTTCTTTACATCATTTGGTTACTTATCCAGCGTTCAGATGATGATGCAATTGATCCAAGGATTGGAGATTTTGTTAAGTGTTGGTTGATTTAGGTAAATTTTAAGTCTCACTTGAGTTAATGTGACTGATTGTGTGCACAGGTGATGTTGGCAACTAATCTGAAAATGTAAATGCTGAATTTCAAATGCAGAAATTTCAATGTTGAAGTTTTAATTTGCCATGTAAGACTTTGTTTAACTTGCTGGAATGTAAAGGTTTAAAATTTTATTTTTTTCAAAACAACAAGCAAATGATAGACAATGACAGCTCAGCAACAAGGGGTGTTGTTGGAAACAGATGGTTCTTTGCAGGTTGCAGGAAAAAATGGTAAAAAATGTTAAAACTGAGCGCAGCGAGGAGTGCGGGTTTTGGGCTGACAAACACGGCCTAGAGCACAACTGTCAGGTTGGACTTCGCGGGTTGGGGCATGGATTTAGGGATGAAAGGCACAACCTGAGGCGTAGTTGTTAGGATGGACTACGTGTCGTGGGCTCGACGGTAGGGCAGGGGACACGGAAGGTGATGGGGATGGTGCAGCAGGGACTGAGATTTGGGAGTAGAGAGTCGTGGCTCAGGCTGTGGGAAGGGAGCTAGGGTTTTCAGCGAGCGGTGCTGGGGGGATGGCTGCAGGGGGCGGCAGGGTTGTATGCTGCAACCGGCGCCACGGAGGAGGTAGGGGAACCTGCGGCCAAGGCCGTGGGTTGCGGGAAGGGATGCTGCAGTTGGGGTCGCTGGGAGGGTCCAGGGGGGTGTGGTTAGGGCCGTGGGTAGGGTGCAGGAGGCTGCGGCCGGGGCTACGGGTAGGGTGCAGTAGGCTGCACCCAGGGCCACATAGATGGGTGGTTATCCTATGGTGGAGGTCACGGGAAAGGGTCTTACAGCAGCGCTTCAGGCCACGGATTTGAGCCAAAAAGTCACGTTGCAGGTCGCGACTATAAATCCAAAACCTGCGCTTTGCGACGCAAAGAAAAGTTGCAAAAAATGGAATTCGACCAGGGAAAAGGGGGTTTCAGGAGGTCACATGTCTGCAACTAAATAAAGACTAAAAAACCAAAGGTTCAACCAGGGGAGTCACCAATCTGTAGCTAGGGTTTTCACCCTAGCTTGTGCGAATGAGCACCTGCTAAGGACTATGGAGTCCTTAGCAGCAGTTCAATAATGGGTAAAAAAAAAGATTTAAAACAAATAAAAACTAAGCTTTCAAACATAACATGCATTTGAAAACAAATCTAAACTACAACAGTAAAAAACTAAATAACAATGACAGACACAGTAAATAAAATTGATATTTTTGTATTAATGGGCAAACTAGGGTTTGCAAAAACTTTACTTCAAATGTTGAGGTTGGTGGAGTTCTTGCAGCCGTACCAGGGAGGTCCTTCAATACTCCAATGTCCTTCTCTTCTCCAAAATGCTCAAAGGTTGGGCTAAAGATTCACTCTAAGTGGAGAACTCAAGCTCAAATGGTTGGGCTAGGGTTTTGGAGTGATTTTGGCAGCATTAGGATAGGATGGATAGTGGATGTCAAATGAGGGGCCTCCATCACCTTCTTATAGATTTTTGGGTGGTGGAGTAAACAACCGTGGTTTTTGGTGAAAAATGGTGTAGGTCAATGGTTTAGGGTTTAGCCCTCTTTTTCCCTCCTTTTTCCTTTTTTTTTAAAATTATTTTGCACTATTTCCCTTCTTATTTTGATTTTTGGGAAATTTAAACCCTTTTGAGGGTTTTTTGATGTTTTTGGAGGAAATGTGTCTTTTTAACCTTTTGGATGACCATTTGAGGGTTTTTTAAAGGTTTTGGAGGCTAGAATGATAGGGGAAATGGTCAACAGGGTTATGTGACTAGGGGGGCGATATAGTGAGTAATGTTTGGGTGTTAATAATTGTCAATAGTGGTTATTTTTATTTTGGATTCACTGTTGGTTGTGGAGATTGATTATCTTCCCGATTCAAAGATCTTGTTGTTCAATCGTGTTTGTACCCCAATTTAATATGTTGTACATGTTAATTGTACACTCATCCCAGTGGGGGGAAGGGGGGAAGGGGGGCTTAGGCCCCCATGAGGGTCTGGGGGGGAGCAGATCCCCGGCATGGGATTGGGAGTGAAGCCCCCAAAAGAAATTTTTTGGGTTCTTTTTTGGCTAATGGTTTATGGGCCCATGGTATTGGGAAACCCATGGTAATCCTTCTTTAAAGGGAAGGAATTGTAATATGGTTGTGTTTTGTATTGTAGTATTGTGAAAAATATCTATCTGATTGTGTGAGAGAGACTGTGAGACAATGAAGAGGAAATTGCAGCGGATGTGTCGCGGATTGTATCCCTTCATTTGTTGGATGGTATAATAAAAGGACTGGCAATTTCTCTGTGGATGTAGCCCATATTTGGTAAACCACGCATATTGGTGTCTCTCTTGTATTTTGTCTATGTGTTTTATTTTTGCATCTTATTTTATGCTATTGTTCTACGATCCCATTTTTCAAACATGCACAAGTATCACATTACCATATATTTGTTTCCATTGTGGTTATTGAAAATACAATAATAGCTTTTAAGATATGTTATTACATCAACTCTATTTTTATATGCTTTGAAAACTATGGTGTATTCATCCTTTATCGTTGATGATCATTGACTGCACTCATGATTTGTTGGCCTTGATAGCCATTATTTTTGTCTCTAGTGTTTGATTTATGTACTTTTATTTCTTATTCTTTTTTATTTTGTTTGCTGCTTTTTTAAAATATATTATGCTTTATAGCTTTTGGCTAAAACTATCAACTTACTTGGTTTTTGAAAATACCTATCTCTCTCTCATTGTTTATTTCTCATGCTTAATTATACATATCATCCTTATGTGGGAAATACTATTTTCTCTTTGTTGTGTTAATGCCAATCACTTGTCTGTATTTCCAACAACAACATGAATCTAGATTGTGGGCTACTTAGTTGTTTACATTTGTTGCATTCTTAGTCTTGTTTGGATACCATCTATAAAACCAGAGGATTGAGACCATTTTTATAGAAAATTATTAGTTTCCTTGGGCTTAAGTTTGTAGGAAATATTTTTCACTCAACGTCATCTACTTCTTTGTGGATTCAAGAGGTCATGAGTTCAAGATCAAAGCATGTTGAGTCGGATATAAATTTCTAGTAGCATGGAGGTTTCTTGTACTTGGAGAAGGGCACAAACTCAGTAGTGAGCCCACCACTTCATGATTTCCATTACACTTCTTTGTTATTCCCACATAGGTATAAAAACTTAGTCACAACCCCCTATGGCTTGAATTAAGTCAATAATGGACTTAGCACAAGAGCATATACCAATTGAGTGAACCCTTGGGGTCTCTCTCCCTCTCTCTCTCTCTCTCTCTCTCTCTCTCTCACACACACACACACACACACACACACAAATCCTAGGGATTATCTCGACTCATTGTCACCAATGTTGTTAGGAATTTGGCTAGTTACAATCTAGGTTCAAATACTATAGGTGATGTGCAACGGTTTGTTCCAACTGGTTTACTATGGATTCCATTTATGAATGTGGGGGAAGCATCCATTGGAATTTCCCATGAGGTTTTCCTTCGCAGAAAAAAGATACACTTATAATACCATATATTCATCTTAACTCATGATCTTTTATATGTCCTAATGCTTAATAGATCTAGGGTTAAGAGGAATTTATATTGATATAGATCCATTTATTTTAACTAACCAAGAAGATTGAAAAGAATCTCCTACATATCCTCTGTCATGTACCTGGTGACCTCATAGTGCCTTTGGGGCCACACGATACTCAAACTATTACTTAAATTCCTTTTGATACTTAATTTTGTTTTTCGATTGGTTTAATTAAAATTTACATTGGAATTATATATGTAAATGAAAACCGAGAATTAATATAAAGACATGTGGGAATGTTATAGACATTTTCTACATCAATGCTTTCACTCAATGCCAATAATTTTGTGCATTTAAACCATAAGATAACAATAATTACATAAAATACATAACAGACTTAAATAGAATCATTTTATACACAAATGGAGACTAATCTAAAAATATAACCTGACTAAATATATATGACGATCATTCTTCCCAGTCATAGGCACTCTGTTATACAATATATCCATATAATAGAGACAACCCCCAAGCTGGGACTATTAATCCACAAGAAGGTATCAAGTTCCCTTTCTACAATTGTCCCAATCTGCTAGCACTCCTCCCCCGTCATCCTACACAACCCAAGGAATGGGGATCCCTTCTTTGAGTTAAAATTCCCTCGGGTTCCCATCTCTTAGTTAAAAATCCCTTAGAATTTTGATCCCAATTCCCTTCCATGGATCCAAAATAGGATGACTATGACTCTGTATTTTGGGACTCCAGGGAACTCAACCATACTAAGGAATCCCTCTAGAGTCTAGCACAGGTGATGGATATATGGTATTGTATGGGTAGTTGTAGCTTGAATATGACATGTAATGATGGATGAATGATGGAAAAACAAAATGAATAGAAGGATGAACTAGTTCTTAATCAATTTTATATGCATGTTGAGAACTAGCCAAGTGGCATGCAAGGCTAAGGAGTGTTGAAAAAGTACCAAGGAAAGTGTTGTTCACTCATGTGCCTAGGGGTGGAAAACATCATTAAGTGAGGCTCCCTAGTACTTTATTAAAGTGAGAATCCCTTTATAATTTTAAAGTCACTTTATAAAGTTTTCTCATGATATAAATTTTTAATTGACTTTATGAGAAATAAAGTGGGTGAGAAATTAACAGGGTCATTAATGTACTTAAGTGAAAAAGTGCATTATTTTTTTTTAATTATTAATGAGCCTTTTATGTGACCCTTAGATCTTATTAAGCCAAGATCTGATCTTTCACCATTAGATCTCAAGTGGAAGTTACCATCAACAAAAATGGGAGAACCTAGGGTCTTAGGCATTCATTGTGATCTAAGATATTTGGAGAGCAATATGAGAAAGGAGAAAAGAGAGAACGTTAGGGCTTGAGGAGAATTCGACCTAGAGAGAAAGAGATAAAATCTTGTACAAATCCCAAGAAGCTTGAGGTGAGCACGATTCCCAAGGAGATGGCACGATTTTCTAGAAAAAGGATAACACAAATATAGATGCATTAACAATAGTCATATTTTGCACATAAATTGAGGTGAGGCCATACTATACTAGGCCATACTACTACACAGAAAATGAGGCAAAAATTTGGCACAGTTTTTGAGGTGAAGAACAACATTTATTACTGTCAGCAGGACCATACATGGCACAAATTTTGAGGTAGAAATAGGTTGTTATAGTGCATAGATTTCGATAAATTACAACGTAAAATTCAACGATGGCCTCACACGTGTGGGCCGTACAACATGAATTTTGAGGTGCAAATTTTCTAGCCAGTTAGCAGGTCATACAACAGTCTGTCAGTGAGATACTGGAACATTTTTTGAAGCAGAAAAAGGGAGACAGGTACTGCTATAAATATTTTTAATTTATCTGAAAGAATAAAATTCTCTCTCCTATTAGATTTTCCCTTCGAGGTTTTTCTGAGCCTATTTGGCTAAAACTTTGGGTTTTGAAATTTTGTGATTTGGCTATCATAAATTTTTTGAGTTTTTTAAAAGTGAAATTATTTCCATGTGTTTCAAGAAAACTAGGGTTTTATGTTATTAATGTGATTTTGCAGTCATGGGGTTTGGGCATTAAATTTCATTAGAAAAACCAAAACTTGAAACCATGTTGGGAATACAATTTTTTCATGGTATCAGAGCAAAATTAAAAGGTAGAAATAAAACCGCAAAGATAAATTTCAAACTTGAAAAGAAGGGAGAATAGTTAAACAATGAAGGAAATAGGTTCTTGGACAATGTAGGGTTATGGCCACCGAAATTAGAATAGAGGATAGGATGGAGGGGGTTGTAAATTTTATCCGATGGAAGGCTAGAATAGTGTTTATACTAGAAGAAAATGAACTATGGGACATAGTGAATAGTACTACAACTAATCCAATCACAGTACCTATCGATGCTACAACTAAGGCTTCTTTTACCAAGAAAGATGTGAAAGCAAGGAGGATCATACTTGATGTTGTGAAGGATCATGTGATCCCTCATATCTCTGTAAAATACCATGATTTTCAGATGTGGACCTCCTTAACTAATATTTACCAAAGTTCGAATGAAAATAGAAAGATGGTATTGAGAAAAAAGTTGAAAGGGATTCACATGAGCAAGGGTGAAAACATGGCTTCCTACCTAAATAGGATCACACAGGAGAGAGATGAACTTGCAGCAGTTGGGTAGGTTTTATAGGTTAGAGATTTGGCATGGAAAGCATTGAATGGCGTGGCAAAGCCATGGATTATATTTGTGGAATCCATAGTTGCTCATGAGTACATGCCATCTTGGGATCATCTCTGGGAGGACTTCATTCAGGAGGAGACTCAAAGAGGATATGTACAGGCTAGTTCATCTTGTGACCTTGGGCGTTGTAAAACTGTGTTTTCCATAACTTCCATAGCACATGTGGCTCCCTTTTCGAGCCGTGATAACCACAATATTTATTGCTTGGAAAATATGTTTCATACTAGCCTCCTGAGTTTACTATTGCATCAACTTCATTATAATGGGTGTGGCTCTATCCACTATATGAGATAGCTTGGTTTTGTTGGCCTACCATACTTAGGAAACTATTCGTGATGGAAAGGATTCCATCTAAAACTTTCATAGTACATCACCAAATCTGTAGCGTGTGGATGTTGTAGAAGTTATGGGAACTTTCGTAGCGCACTTTTTTTTTGGCTCATTGGTGCTACATAAGTTCTGGAAAATGCTATATTTTTTAGGGTTTGATCATCTGTCTTCAAAAATATTCCTTTAGGAACCCTAGGTAGCTAATTTGGATTCTTCTAATATTGATATACTCCCATATACCTTCATGGGAGAATTTTGTCAGTTTTGGACCATCAAAAATGAAACCCTAGGTAGCAACCCTGGTTTTAGGAGTTTTACACAGAGATATGCTTTTTGCTGATTTTAGTTGCATTTCCTGAGTTGGCCAAATTTAACCACATTATTGCTCTGTCTAACTACCTTTAAAATGTATACTGAATTTGATCACTCTCATCTTTCTTTCCTGCCACAAGTAACCTTTCCAAAAAAAGGGGAGGGAGGAACTTTACTTCAAAAACCCGATCACATTATCCACTGAATGTTTGGGGCATGGCTATAAGCCGTGTCCAAAAATTGTTATTGCGATAAGTTTTCAGGCTTCAAATAGAAGAGACCATTATTCCATTCAGGTTGCTACATTAGAGAGGAGCTTCAAATTTCCTCTTGACCCCCTGCTTATGTATCATTGTAGTTCTTCTTGGAGGGTCGTATTATTTGTTTCTAGCAGATGGTTTCTTAGGTAAATATTTTGCACCTGTAGCCTTAGGGGACACCATCTCTTCAATCTTATCTTGTTATCATTTAATCTCTTTTCTATGTGGTATAGTTCTTTTTTCAGCACCCCCCTATGCTTTCTACTTTCCTCTTTGATTTATAGGTTTTCCTCATTGATCTTTAGGTTCTCCTCTTTGACCTTTTGAAGCTCTGATTTTAGTTGGTTAACCTCTGAGGCGGCCTCACTTTGGTATGGAGGAGGCAATTTTTTTGGGCTCTCATAAGCAGGTTGTATGGGAGAAGAGGGGCATCATGAGGCAGTCCCTATTCCTCTATTTGGATGGGTGGTTGAGAGACCTTGGGCGCATCTTTAGATGCGGGATTTTTTACATTTGTGGGAGCCATATCTCTCACAACTAACTTGGTGAGAGGTCTTCTTGGTACTACTATTTTAGTTATGTCTTATGCAACCTCCACCTTTTTACCCTTCAGTTTCTTGTCCTTTCCCTGTTTTTTGTGCTCCTTTGTAGGTTCTACTAGCCTCTTCTTGGCCTTGCCTGGTTTTTTTCTGGGGTTTTTCCATTCTTAACTTCCTCTTAGCTCTCTGAGTGCTTGAGTCTTGGGAAATCTTAGCCATCCACACCTTAATTTTGACTGGTTTCTTGAGTATTGTTAGTTTCATCTTTCCCTTGTCCATGCTGCCAACATGAGATGGGATTCCTCCAGCTTCATCCTTGACCTCTACCTCTTTCTTATTTTCTCTATCAGCGTTTTTCTTCTTCGGTGTAGGGGTCATGGATTCTAGTTCATAGCCTACTAGAAGAAGGTAAGAGATGCACTCTTTGTTTACCTTCTATAATTCTTCCAACACAGGAATCTTAAGACAAAGTGAAATATGTAGTGGTCGATTTTAGCCTTGTTTGACTGTGCTTTATCAATCATCTTCCCTAAAATCCTATAGAGGAAGAAGAGTATGTACATGGGATTTTTCCCTATAAAATGTAACAACATCCTGAAATGATACTAGTAAGTTGTGTCGTACAGGCCTTCACATGTGAATTATTTTTGAATGATCAACAGGAGATCCCCGTATTGCTTGGTCAACCATGCCTTGGGTAGGCCATTGGCGAAGTTATCCCTTTGTGTTCATACTAGAGGAAGTGGTCACATTTAGGAATCTCAAATTTTGTGACTTTGAACCATTCTTCCCTGAGCCTAGGCATATCTGTAGTAGTGGCTATCAAGTTGGTATTCAATTCCATCTCCAGTGGTCCAACTCTGGTTTTCCTCCCATCAAAATTCAGCATGAATTCCTTGGATACCTATTTATGATACCCTTGTATCATTTCACAGAACCTTAGGCAGTTGATATGAATGAAGAAATGGTGCGTTGTGGGGTGAGCATTTAGCATCCCTGTGCCTAGAGGTTAGTAGTGAACTACGGCCCCACTCTTCTTTGTCTTCTTCTTGGTTGTTTTGGGATTCATAACTTTACTCCAGTCTTCGACTTTAGCTTTATTGACACTTACGGGAATTATCGGAGTGGTAGTTCCCCTTAATCGAAAAACTACGTCTTAACACATTTGATAACTGGGAATTATGACTGGAGCTCGAAGGGAAGTGGTTCAAACAATATTTGATAGCTTAGCGTGTAATGATTGGTCAGGAGAATGATAGTCTTGGCAGTGGTAAATTGTTGATCTACAAGTGACCTTATCATAATCCAGTTAAGCATACTGGTTGGGGAGATGCGACGAGAGATCATCATGATTCAACCAATATTTAACAACCCATCATCACCTTTCACGGGTTTTGGTAGAGGTGGTGCTTTTGACTGGTGATTGGATGCTGTGGGAATGATGAAAATTTTTACAGTGCCAACATCTTGTAACGAGGTTTTCGAGCTATGAGATTTTCAGAGACTTCCGTAGTAGATAAATTTTATGGAAGGGAACGGGCACTACGGGATTTTCAAAGACTTTCATAACGGAAATGCATGGTAGCAGGGATTGGGTTCTACAGGATTGTAGGAGAATTTTATAGCAGACGCATTCGGCTATTTTAAAATGGAACTAGAGAAGTTCCATCCCTTTCGTAGTGCTTATGGATTATTTTTGTTTTTTGGTGCTATAGAAATGTATAAATTGGATTGCCACTCGACGAGGATACTAGGTAAAGTGGGGGATGATGAATTTAGACTTAATGATACCCAGAGTAGTCCCCTAAACCCCTTGGAGACTTTGGAGATAGGTGGAAGACAACCTTGAACTAGGTAGATCATCAAGACAATTTAACTAGGGTGTAGGTTCAGGTGATAACACCAAGCACGATGCAATTACATGAAATAGGTGCACCAGTGACACTTTTGATAAACATGTGAAAACATAATTAATGGTGCTCTTGTGTCATGTCAATGCACCAATTGTATTGTGCACAGACTAGGAATAGGTGCACCATTTATATATTTAAAATAATTTATAACTTAAAAATACGGTGCATTTGCATAACAGTGTGTTAATAAGACTTAGGTGCATAGTCAAAGTCAATTTAAAATTTATGATATATAACCCCCTGTGTGGAAAATATATTGTAGCGCACTGCTCGTTAGTGCATCCAGTATATAAGAGAATTGCTTACAAACTCGTGAAAACAAAAATTTCGGTGCTCCTATGTCACGTCAAGTCACTAGTTCACGGTGTACTAATGTGGCATAGGCGCACTGTGAATACTTTTCAATTAATTTATTGTTGTTTAAATTAAGTGTGTTTGGGTAGCGGTGCACTAATAAAATTAAGGTGCACCGTTGAAATCAATTTTAAAATTTTTGATATATAAGCGTTGCATCATAGATATTGTAGTGCATCGCTTCTCAATGCTTCCAATATATAAACGCACCGGTGGCGGTGCGTTTTTAATACTTATGGTGCACCAGTTTTCTTTTTTTGGAAAAAAAAAATTAATATTTGATTTTGGTAGAAATAATATTGTTATAATTCTTTTATATGTATGCTTATGAGATTGATTTATATTATATGTGAAACAAATACGTGATCACCGTGAGGCACAACAACAACATGAGTCAAAGGTTGATCAGTACAACTTCTGCAGAGAGTGGGAGGCTAGGGAGAGGGAGAGATATTTATACCCTCCTCCCATTATTCCTCAAACTAGACAGCTATTGAGAGTTGTCAACCTCCTCAATTTCTATGAGGAGGCGACATCGCTCAAGGGGAAGAGTACGTTGTTGACCCAGTTGATTGCATGTTGGGATCATTTTAGGTAGGCCTTTAGAGTTGGTCCCGATGAGTGGTTCCATCCAACTGAAGTGGAAATTTACTTTATAACCGGGCTCTCTCAGAGAGGAGAGGACCTTCCTTAGTTCCTTGAGGTTCCAACTGGATCTGTAGCAGCGAATCAATTGGTATATGTTCAGAGATATGTTGATGAAAACATCCTTCATCCTTCTCCGTTTTAGGTGCGCACTGGGCACATTTCCATTGCTTCTTTTGGTAGAGAGGATATGAGGTGTCTCTCTTTATTGGTGACGACTATCGCGCATTACACCACGGATGGGAAACACATTATATTCCCTTTATTATATTATGTTTATTCTTTAGTGCAGGAACCTAGATGCATTAGGTGGTCTTCTATTTTTTATGACAGTTTTGTTATGCTCTCAGTTGTTGTCGTGTGTGTATTGGTGGGAGTACGAACTTCCCCTTCGGTTTAGAACTTTTTTTTCTATTTTTTGAGATATTTTCAGCGACTAGGACATATTTTGATTAGCACCCTCCTAAGTTGATAAAATATGTGCATATGTGCAAGTTGGGGAAGATGATTCCCAATAGGGGATAGCTAGAGTTTCTTGCGAGGACCACTGTCGATGTGCTTGACATGCTAGGCGGCGAGGACCAACCTTGATTAGATATGGTTGCATATCCATATGTGGGGTTGGATTGGAGAGGGTGTACCAACATTTTGTTCACCCAGGATGAGCCACTTATACTTATTGCAAATGAAATATGTTTTAAATTGTTATATTAAATTCATGTTTAATGAAATTGTCTATTTATTATTGAGTATTATATATTTTATAGATATTGGCACTTTTGATGGTGACGTGGGGCCTCCTATGCCATAGGCTGACGAGGATGAGGACATAAAGATGTAGGATCAGACAGAGGTACCTCATCTAGCTAGACCTGGACTTTGATAGAGGCTTGACCAAAGGTTCAGAAAGGATATCACAGATAGGCTAGTTATATTATTAGCAGATCGATGGGTTCTGCCTATTCCTGTCAAGGAGATTCAAATGCAGGATTGATACATTGAGCTACAAAGGATGCTTCCTATTGATATGAGGAGCTTGATGCAACGCATTGTTGGTGCTTGCATGCTTTTGGATGTCATCCCTCATGGTAGTTCATCATTTGATGAGGGTGGATATACTCGACCTCCTAGTCCAACTCCTTCTCTATCAACTGCTTCAACTAGTGTGGGAAACTCCACATCGAATGCACCTCCTACTCATCCACCTTCAACATATCATCCACCCCCTCCTCCACCATTTCCTTGACCTACATCACACCCTTCATCATCTCCTCCACCTCCCCCTCCTTCAAATGGTCTAACATATGATATTTTATACCTATCCTACTGACCAGCCTATATTGATCCATCACCTACTCCATCCTTTCCTCCACCTCGCCCTCCTTCACCGGATCCACTAGCCCCCTCAACAATGGAGAGGATGGTCAGATTAAGTGGAATGATCCAGATTCCTAGAGATCATGTCTTTCCTACTAATCTACATGATATATTATTTCCTAGGATAGGTACTGATCATGCCTCTAGGTCTACCACTGGAGGTGTCGATACATCTAGTGGGTCGACAGATAGTGATGATGCTAGGATTCTGGGGGTGGACTAGACGTGTATCTAACATTTATCATCATTTTGATGTTATTGTTTATATATATATATATATATATATATATATATATATATATATATATATATATATATATATATATATATATATATATATATCTACGTCATTTTCCATTTTGAAAATTTTGATGTTGATTTTTATTATATGTTTGTTATCGATCAAAATAACACTTCTCCGTCCGTGACCACATTTCCCTGTAGGTCACACAAAATGAAAATATGGATGGAAGAGCTTGCTTGACCTTAGATGACTTAGAGCTAAGCCTTGCAGTACTTTCCTCAAAACATATTTTTTCTTCCTACTTTAGAGCATAACCGCGACTCTTATGCTTTCCAACACGTGGGTTAGCCATGGGTGTCTATACTAACAACCCGTGGGTATCTTTTGAAAAGATGAACCCTCTAGATGCAAGTTGGGATAGCCGCAAGTCACTAGCCGGTTTCCCTATATCATAATCGTGGGAATCTTAAGAAAACTCGAAAAAATATATAAAAACATTAACTATGGATTAGTTTTGGTAGTTATTCCAACTTCCTCAACTACCTATGCCAACCACCCTTCGAACTTATCCTCCTACTCTTGCCATAAATACAAGAGGAAGGCCTTGGAGAAGGGGAGACTACTTTTGGTAATGTAATGCTGGAGGAATTCTAACTCAAGAGAGAGGAGCAGGAACTCAGGGTGTGGTTACGACAATGCTTATTGCAGTCAAGTATAATTTATGTACTTGTTCTACGCATTAATAAATATCAGATATTCTTTCTTTCCCAATATGATTTGTTCTTATATGTTGCAAATCTGATTACAAGTTGATGTTTCTTGTTATTGAATTTCAATATGTTTATTTGTATTCAAACTGGTTTGAGGAAGGTTTGGGGTTGTTTTGCAGGTTATTGCATTGAAGAGAAAGAAGGAGAAAGGCTTGGATCAACCTTCTGAATAAGGTACACATCCTTCTAACCCTAATCTATTTGCTTAGTAATTGTATATGCAGAACATTGTATGTCTGATTTTTCATATCAGTACGTTGGTAGTCTCTGCCCTGCTGTAGGATACTTTCCCTAACAACAGAACTGGCGACTCTACTAGGGAGCACCTATTTTCTGCTTTGTGGAATGCTTGAGGGTCTTTTCTTTCAGTTTTTATCAAGGTGTTAGGTCTTTGTGAAGTTTCTAGGACATTTTACATCCTGTTTGCTTGACCCTTTATGGTTTGGTCTATAGTCTACTTTCTTTTTTAATTGATTCATAGCATACCTACGAGTTTGTTATACTTGCAGTCGCGGTTATAACCCTGCACCTGCGAGTTTCCCACTATTGTACCCTCAAGTACCCGCATGCTGCTATTGTTACAGTCGCGGTTTTTCCAAGGAAAATTTTGTTTTTTTCTCTAGGGTTTGCTTTTTAGGGTTGTTCTGCATGGATTTGGAGATTGTTTTTGTTGATCTTGTGTTTCTGACTGCTTAAGGTTATTATTTTGAGTCTTGTTTTCCCTTTGCAAGTCCTCTTTTGGTTATTTTTCGCTTGTTGAAGGTTACTTAAGTCTTTCTATCCCATACTGTATTTCGCTTGGCTTTAGTCCTCTATAGTAATTGATACTTGGAGGGAAGTTTGTTATCTGTCTAATTTATTTGCTTTCTGTCTTTTATATCGGGTGATTCTTATAGCATCTTGGTTCAAATTTGTTGTTAGTTCTAGCTTTCGTGAAGCAACTTCTTAGGTTGGTCTTTTTCGGTACTTTGTGTTGGTGAAGTCCTGATTTTTATAGCCTTAAGTCTATTTTCCTTCACTTGCATTATTGATCATTCTTGTTTGTTCATAAGTTATTTCAATTTTCTTTTACTTATAAAGAAAAAAACAAATAAAAAAGAACACTTTTTCTTTATAAAAAGGATTGTCTTTTTCTTTTTCAAATTAGTTATAAGTTGTTTATGCTTTTCATCTTTGAAAAAAAAAAGTATAGTTGGATTTTAGGTTCACTTTGCATTTTATGTTTTGAAAGACAAGCTAGAAAATTGTGAAGTTTTTACGTTTCAATATGTACACTTTATTTTCAGTTGCAACCATCATGCACACAAGAGCACTACCCTTTTGAGTAATACAGCCTTTAAAAGAATTATTAATAAAATTTATTAGTAACTTTTTCTTTTTTAGGTTACACAAAACAAACCAGTACAGGATAGGGTTTTGGAATACATCACTTTAAAATTTCCAAAACTATTCAAACCTCAAAAGCATAGTAAGACTATCATTTAGGTAAATCCCCTTTTGTGGAGGTGTTCCAGGAATCTCTACTCAAACCAGAGTTAAGCACGAGGTCATGTGAGATTGGACTATTGGGGATACCCCCCACTTTTCATTCGAGAATACACCAGATCCAATTCATGTACGGGGATCCATTAGTGCCTTGTGTACTCTTGGATTTCGGTCTTAGTTACCCTGCCCATGCGTCTTGGATGGACCTACGACTGTCCCCCTGGACTCTTTCTGCCATTGTGGTAGCCTTTAATATCTTTTGACCTATAGGGCTCTACACAGGTGACGGTGGAAGGATATTTCAACTGTACCTAGGCTAGATGTGGGAGGAAATCCCTTACAGTTATTTGGGAGGGTGATTGGTGATTCAAACGATTGCACCTAGAGACTTTGTCTTGTGGACCCTAGGTAACTGTTCTTCGCTTCTCTACTGGCTAGTTCCGAGCCCTAATCATCCTAGAATTCCCTTTGAGAGTATCATCTCTGTTTTCCTGGCCCTGACTACTTTAGGAAAATTTATAGTGGTGTGTTGTTTGTTCCCTACTGTTGTAGTGGCCACTAGGTTTAATACTTAGTTTATATTTTTTAAAGTGTGGAGGACTACCCTCTTTGTAGGTCACGAAGGTTGAGAAACCTTCCTCCACTCACATTGGAGCCTCCACACCCACCTCAGCGGTGTCAAACTGACTCACGTGGTTCATTCAAACTCACAGGTACAACTGAACCCCCTAGAGAACCACATCTCATTTCTGAAACTCAACTTGTTTAGGGAAATATTGAGTTTGAAGACTTGAATACCTAAGATTTTGCAACACCCTTCAACCCTCCATTAACTAGACCCAATGACCCTTTACTAGAAATAGTTGTCTCTTTAGGGATACCTAAACTGAGTGTAGACAATTTCACACCTAGTTTTGTTATGGAAAACACAAGGGATGGATCGGGAATGCCTTGTAATCCCACATCAGCTATTATACCAGGAGGTGTAACTCCTCCTTGTGTAAACATGTCTACACCAAGCTCACCGCGGTTCACTTCTGCTCCGAGCACTTCATTCAGTTTCAATGTTGGCCCTTCAGGTTTGTTCAACACTCAAGGTGCGATGACATCTATGCCTTTTGGACCCTCCATTGGCCCATCTAGTATTCCTTTCTCACAGATACCCTTGGTGCCTTTCACATCTTCCCCCTTTGTTCAGTAATTCCAAGTTAACCCTACTTCTGCTCCATTTAATTAAGGATTTCCTTGGTTTGGAGGACACATCCCTCCTTCAGCACCCTTTGTAGGCTCAATGCCTTCTTTTTCTACTACATATATGCTAAGATTTTATAACCACTTCACAGATTTTAATGCACATTTGTCCAATGTACAGACTTCAAATGCACCTGTAGGGAGTACTCCCTTTTCACTGTTTGGTGGAATAGGGAGTAATAATTATACCAACCATCCATTTGGAGGAACTTATACTCAGCCGCAATGGACGACACCACAATGAAGTAATCCATTAGCCTACGGCTGGAGAAACTTTTAGAATGTTTCCTCTTCACAACTGATGGCTGGGGGAAACCCCAACCAACCTTATAGGAGCCAGGTTTTAGGTGGTTCCCCTTACCAAGCTCCTCCACATCATATGCCATCAGTGCAAACTCGCTTGTTGTTTCTGGCAACTTTGAACTTGACATACCTTTTGAAACTCATGAACGATCTGGTGCGTCATAACCCTACTTGGCCTCTGCTCCCAACCAAGCTTCCGTCGGACATTCCAAAGTTCAAAGGTAATACTGGTGAAGACCCTAGAGATCATGTTACAACCTTTCATCTCTAGTGCTCCTCGAATTCGTTAAATGATGACTCAATTCTATTGAGGCTCTTTCAAATAACCTTAATGAGTGTAGTAACTAAATGGTACATCAAATTTCCGGCTGGAGCATACGATAACTTTTGGGATTTAGCGACAGTGTTTTTGAATCACTTCTAGCTTCCCCTTCGATATTATGTTGTCACAAACCTTCTATCTACATTTAGACATAATAAAGCCACTCACCTTTCTGATCACATTCAGGAGTGGCGAAGATGGAAGAGACTCATCAAGTCTAAGATTCACCAGAGTTTCTTTTGGAGTGGTATTTGAAATCACTACTACCTTACGTCTCTAAATATGTTTCGACTTCTGGGGTAACATCTAAAGAGGAAGCAATTGTAAGAACCCAACAGCTCGACCTAGTCTATCCTCAATCTGGGATCCTCTATGAGATCATACCTGACACACCAAGATCTAATATATATCTTCGTAATCCCAAAACCATATCTCATGTCGATGGCATTGTCAGTTCGGCCGACTCATCCACATTGGAGGCCTTAATGAAACAAGTGCATGCACTTTCTATGAAGCAATCAGTAGCAGAAGAAAATACAGTTGCGGCCTCCCCTTCACAATCTGAATCTGTACAAACTATGCAAACAAACCAAAAGGGTACTCGGAAACCCAAGAAGAAGGGTAAGAAAGGGGAGGGAAATCAAAAGCCCAAAAACATGAAAAATGTCGAGGAGGGCAAGAGAGACAAAAAGAAGGTCAAGTTTCCTTGCAAGATTTGTAAGGATGATCACCTTACTCACCAATTCCCTCTTATCGAAGAATCCCATAATATTTTACGTGAAAATAAACTGGTTTCCCTGAAGTATCTGTTTCCCAAAGGACAAGGCCCAGCTTCTAGCAGCTCTAATATTGGGGGCACTCATCGTGCCACATCAGCTGATCAATCATATATAAACATGGTTAACTCACAAACCTTGTTGCAAACGAGAACCGGGAATTATAACCTTGTTCCTAAAACATTTGTTGCTCTCCACATCAAGAGGACAACAGATCCTTTTCTGAAGATACCAAAGGGTGTCTACAAATAGGTTGTGCACAACCCTAATGCTCCCAACTACTCAGTTGTGGAGGACCTAGCCCAAAATCCATGTGATATGTGCGCACTGGAAGTCTTGCAAAGCTTCCCTTCGCAGCAAAATGCACTTCTAGCGACAATAGGTAGTATGGACTAATCAAGTATGCTAGCTAGATTTGATATGTCCAATATCAAACCCTGGTTTCCCTATCACGTTGCCTTCTAGATTGAAGTAGTCCATGGTTTGAAGACTATTGGACAAACGGTCATATATGAAGGCACGTCGATGTGCGTAATGTCTATATCATGTTGGAAAGCCTTGGGTTCTCCTAAGCTATCCCCTTCAATTACACTACTTACTGCATTTGATGGAAAGTCCTGTCGTTCGCATGGAGTCTTACCAGCATTCGAGATTCAAATTGATGGTAAAGTAGTGTCTGTGGAGGTAGAAGTTGTAGATGCTTCTCTCGACTACAATCTGTTGTTAGGAAGAAGTTGGACATATGTGATGCAAGCTATCCCATAGTCCATTTTCTGAGTACTCGTGTTCCCCCACAAAGGTAAGATCATAATAGTTGATCAACTATCCTTCACTCAGAAGAACAACACAACTTCATCAGATTCTAATATCCCTTTGATTGATCAAGCTTGACCGCCCAGTGAGATATTAGGAGTAGGTATGTATTCATCATTGATGGGAACATTTGACCTACCATCTCATGTATATTACATTGGTTCTATGAGTACTAGCGATACATCATCTTGGGAGGTTTTTACAGTTATCCAAATGACTGATCCGTGGATAATTCTAACTCAACAAGAACCAAACATGCCCCTATCCATTACAAAAGTTTCATACCAAGCATCAAAAAATGCTACAATGGATCACATCTTGACTCCAACAGTCTCAACTGAGTCAGATTTTGATTATGCACCTGCATGGTCAGTAGACTCCACCCATTATTTTGACTGCTTGGATATTGTTTTTCCTTCCGACGAGGCTATCCTAGAAGCCATGATGTGTATGGATCATCCTTTGGAACACATGCATCACAGCTCTTACTTTATTCTAGATCTAGACAAGATTGAGAATGGTCACTGGAAATATCAATTTGTCCATCGTTCCTTCTACTAAACAGACGATTTTTGCAGAAGGAAATATGGAAAACATTTCAAAGACTATACCTATTTGTATTTCCACCAAACTGAATGTTGTGGAAAACATCTTTATTGGAGAAAAATATTCTCCATAGGAGATCACTTTGTATACCAATCTATTTAAAGAATTCCACGATGTTTTTTCTTGGTCCTAGGAGGAGATTCCAAGCATCGAACCCACCATTGTGGACCACATTAACATTACTTATCCCAACGTGAAACATGTACAATAGAAACTACATCTATTCAATCCTAGGAAAACTGCGACCATCAAGGCTGAAGTCGAGAAGCTCCTCAAGGCCAGTTTCATCTATCCAATCAACATGACGGAATGGGTTTCCAAACTAGTCCCAGTTGAAAAAAAGAAAGGGACCATACGTGTTTGTATAGAATTCAGGGACCTTAACAAAGCTTGTCCAAAGGATAAATATTCCACACCATTAATTGATCAGATCATTGATGTGTGTGTAGGCCATGAAATCTTCTCTTTCATGGATGGTTTTTCGGGATACAATCAAATAAAAATCAAACCCGAAGGACAACATAAGATAGCTTCCATTTGTCCCTGGGGTACCTTCACTTACCAGAAGATGCCATTCGGATTGAAAAATACTGGAGCTACTTTCCAGTGAGCCATGAACTTCGCTTTGTACGATATCAAGCACATAGTCAAACCTTATCTGGATGATATCCCCATGCGATCTCGGAAGAGATGAGTTCATCCTGATCATTTATGGGTCATATTTGAACGATGCAGATATTACAAGATATGGTTACATCCTAATAAGTGTGTATTTTGCATCAAGTCTAGACGTCTACTAGGTTTCATTGTGTCCAATCGTGGCATTATGATCAACCCATTGAAAGTTGAGGCGATTGTCAAATTTCCTCCTCCCCGTACCGTTAGACAACTTCAAAGCCTACAGGGCATGTCTAACTTTCTACGATAGTTTATCATGAATTATTCCAAGATCACCAGAGGATTCATGCGACTGCTCAAGCAAGACACCCATTTTGTATGGGATGAGGTTGTATAAACCTTGTTTGATGCTTTGAAAAAGGTATTATTATCATCCCCTTTGCTGAGCCCGCCAGATTATACTAAGGACTTCCTTTTATATCTTGTGGCATCGGTTTACACGATTGGTATAGTTGTAGTTCAGGAGGATGATGGGCTCCAAGAGCATGTCATTTATTATCTCTCTCGCGCATTGGTAACTATAGAACTTAAGTATTCTCACGTCGAGAATTTAGCATTAGCTGTCGTCTATGCTGTTCAAAGATTACGCCAATGCATTTTGTTACGAACCACCACAGTCATAGCGGGTGTCAATCCTTTTCAATATGTATTAACCCGATGTATCATCAAAGGGAAGTTTAAAAAGTGGATTGTCATTTTGAAAGAATTTTACCTAACATTTCAATCTGCTAAGTCAAATAAATATTTGGTGTTCGCCAAGCTTATATCAGAGTTCTCTAGTGATGTAATTAGCAATGAGGAAGATCCTTCATTACCTAATGAACACATTTTCCTTATTGCAACCTCTGACCCATGGTATGGATACATTTTAATATATCTCCATACTTTGAAGTGTCCACCCACTTTCTCCAGAGACGAGTGATGAAAGCTTAGATCTCATGCTAAGAACTACCTCATCATTTCTAACATTCTCTATAGATGTGGGGTAGATTCCATATTTCGTCGTTGTTTGAATTTGGAGGAAGCTGAATCAGTATTGAATGATTCCCATAGTGGAGCTTGTGGGGGTCATCTTCTGGGTTGGAAACAACCCAGAAAATATTGTGTGTTGGGTATTTTTGGCCCACCATATTTAAATATTGCATGGAAGTCATGAAACACTGTCATTCATGTCATTTTTTCACCAAGAAAATGCGAGCACACCCAGATCCTATTCACCCTGTGATCACAGTAGTTCCCTTCACCAAGTGGGGGATTGACTTCATGACTTGTAGTCCAGTGTCGACTGGAGGACATCACCACATCATCATTGTTGTCGAATACTTTACGAAGTGGGCCGAGGTAATGCCTACTTTGAAAGAAGATGGAGAAACTGCATCTTACTTCGTGTTCAATCAAATCATCATTAGGTTTGGTATACCTAAGGAGATGTTCACTAACCACGGTAGAAATTTCCAGAAGTACATGATGACTGATTTATACACCATGTTAGGTTTTCGACAAGAACACTCGTCCTCATTCTATCCGTAGGAGAATGGGCAAGTCAAAGCGGTTAACAAGACTTTGAAGACTATTCTTCAATGCATTGTTAATTCCAATAGATCAAACTAGCACATCATGTTGTATATGGCTATTTGGGAATACCGATCCAATGTTAAAAATACTACAGGTTTCTCACCTTTTCAACTCGTTCATGGGTTGGAGGCATTCATACCAGTTGAATGTGAGATTCCATCTCTGAAGTTAGCTATCCAACTAATTCCTAAAACTTCTGCTTTAGAAGAGCATTTGCTTCATTTAGAGCACTTATATGAACAATGCCAAGATGCGCTTACTGCGAATGAATCTCACAAGAGCCGATTCAAGCATCAATACGATAAGTCTGTAAAACCAAGGGTTTTCTCAGAAGGAGACCTTGTTTTGCTCTACGATCAAGACAAGGATCCCTTGGGAGAAGGCAAGTTTAAATCTATGTGGCTCAGACCTTACACTGTTTCTAAAGTATTGAAGAAGGGAGCTTATGAGCTAACAGATTACGATGGTTATAAGTTTCCTGAGCCTATAAATGGGCTCTACCTGAAAACATATTACACTTAGGCATACATGTTTTTTCTTGTACTATAGTTGTACAGTTTTTGTAGATTTATTCGTCTTTTGGATTTATTGCCTTATGTGTATTTTGGGTTGTGCTTTCAAATGACAACCGAGTACTTCATAGGATTCTCCGATAGCGCTAGTCGCCACACTCATCAGTTGGATTTAACATCTTGGGTTATTTACTCATCCTCTGGCCAGCTGGTTTCTTCGGGAGGTGCTTGTTTGGGCCCTACGACAAACAATGTAGATGATTATAATGTGGTTATCGAGTTGCTACGAGATGCTATTCATCATGACATTTCACATTTGGAGGTACGGCTTGATTCACAGTTAGTAGTACTTCAGTTGTCGGTGAGTACATAGTTTGTGATTCTTGTTTGTTACATCATTTTTTGCAAGTCAGGTTTCTTGAAAGACATTTTGATTTCATTACATATCAACATATTTCAAGGAATTTAAATGCATTAGTTGATTCATTTGCAAACTATGTACTTGATTGGCATTTTCATCACACACAATAACATTTAAAACACATACGCACACATGTATATAATCATTGTTGTATATATATATGGTCCAAAAAATACATAAGAGTTTGAGTCATCCACTATCAAAATATACAAAAAGGGCGTAAACAACCTCAAATATAATAATGTGTGTCACACTCCCTATGGAGAGGTAGGAGCCTCAGTTAGCTCTACTACGGCCTCCCTATAACATATGACCAGCCTGGCTACTTTCCTAAGTAACCTAATCCAGGCTGGGGGTACCCCTATGACATGCTCCTGCATCTCAAACGGCATGAAATCTATCCGGTAGGTAGGGATATCATGATTCAACTGACTCATATTTCCCTCAACCATCCTCAGCATGCTGTTCATGCCACCAGGCTCGGTGGTTCGAGCATATGTCCATGGATGTCTTGCAGGTCTCACGGGCCCCACATTTGCATACATTATATTTTGTCAGTCACTCTTACTCATCATAAAAATCATATTTAAAAAAGACATAAAAAGTTTATAATTTTTCAAAAACAAAAACATGTGGTACCTATCTCACCCTAGGATGCCCCTAGAGGAAGCATGAGCTTTGGATCTCCTCGGAAATCCATCCATGCATATGGAAACTTATCGAGCGTTGGTACTTGGTGGCTCCACCACCCTAGATAGTCATCATCGAAGTATGATAAGCTTGTTTCACCTCCACCTTGATGCAAAAATATATCACCCCACCGAGTCATGAGTGGATCATGGTGGTTCAACACTGGTAGATCCATCCCCGGACTCAGAGCGGGGACTTTCTCGAAGAAGAAAGAGCATAAGATACTTCCATATCCGAAGTTCTTCCTTCTTCTTGTCTTGAATTCCGTCAACTGTTGTTTCATGTTGAATAATAGCCCTGAGCACTAGTCAAAGATGACATTCCTTAGGCATTCAACACCTATTTGCATATAGTTCCTCGAGGCCAAGTGTTGAGCTGCACTTCCCCCGATCCTGTTTATGGTACTCAAGATTACCTTTAGTGGGAAGCTAGCTATTTGGCCAATCGGTACTTGGATTCCACTCTTCTTGGTTCCATCCACACAGTATTTGTTGATATAGTCTTGGATATATAGGGAACTGACTCCCCTAAATGTGCCTTTGATATTTTCTACCTCACCCCATCGTGAAAAACCGGTGATAAAGCAGATATCCTCAATGGTTATCTCTAGAATTTCACCTTGGATATTGAACATCCCATGATTGATGTCCCAATAGTTTACAAGCATTTGGAGTAGGTGCGTGTGCGCATGGATATTGGTTGTTCAGAAAAAATTGAGGATCCCACACCATCATAATGCATTCTGTTATCTCTTGATTTGTATTCTAGAGATATTTACTGAAATATTTCCAAACCTTTATGTTCCTCCTACTGGATTTGATTTTCCTATTGCAACTACAGAGTTTGTGATCTAGGATGACCCTATTCTCTATGATTTTAATATTGAGGAAAGGATTGATAGCTTTGTTCACCTTGCTAGTGGACTATGGGTGAAGATTTTGCGTATGAAAATGCAGGGCTTGAGTTTTGGGTTTCTAAGCCACATATTATTTCATGTTCTGCTACCATAGTTCCTATACTAATGAACCTGAACAACTAATACACAAAGCACCAAGCTAACGGGTGCGTTGATTGAAGAGCATGCCACAAAGAGATCAAGTGTTTGATGGACAAGTGCTAACTGATTCAAAAACGCCACCAATTTCTTTCAAACAATGCCGATTGTCAAATGGGAACACACAAGTGTAGAGAGAAAATCCATTATCTCCAGCAGAGGGAACAGGCCCAAGTATCCAACCGCCATCCAATTTCTAGGCATAATATCCAAGTGTTTAAAGCAACATCAGCCACGGGAACATTTGGAGAATACAAAGAACATCATATGCTTTCATTATTCATCTATTGGTTGTACTATTGGCAATATGGTTTGTGTTTTATGAGACTGCTGCTGTTATACATCAGGAAATCTTGTAGACATGAATATTTCTGAACTTATGCGAAGACAAATTGATCATACAATTCTCCAAAAACAAGTATCTCCAGTTCTTGTAGACCTCGTCTAACGGATGCTAGAGATAAGGCCAAGTTATAATTTGGTGTCAAGCTTTTGAACCACTGGAATGTAGAAGGAAGGAGATCGGTAATCAAAGGTTTAGCTTTCATATTGTTTGAGGCACAGTGTATATGGGCAGAGTATTAATGGTCTGCAACTGATTATGGATTTTTATGAATAGTCACATGCATATGTGTTTTCTTTTGATACTCCCTTTAGCACAAGATTTTGTTGGAATTAACAACATTAACCTTCTTTCTACACGTAGACAATTTAATACAAAACCCCAGAGTGATAAAGACCATATTCAAATACAAATGGTTAATAGGTGACAAAGCTAGTGGCAGAGCACCTCATAGCAAAGGGATATAAATCCCACCTAATCTCTCCAAATCATGAACAGGTGGACAGCAATGTTAAACAGAAATATCGAGTCAACAAGTAAAGTTTATATTTACATGTTATTTTGGCGAGCAGATTCAAGAGTCCATCGAGAGGTAGAAGATTAGCATCAAGATCAGTTAGTCTTATCTACATCAATACCAAATTTCTAGTGATTCAATATTCAGGCTTTCGAGGATTGACTTGAGCAGTTCCACATTTCCTATGACAAATCAAAGACTGTTTTAGATTAATAATAGGTTTTGTCTCCTAAAAGCTGGTACGAGATCATATATTGTACATTCTATAAATCTTATCATTCGTAATGTAGAAAAGAGGAAGGAGTTCCAGCCGAGGGCTGAGGCAGGGTTAGAACAGACTGTTACTGTTGGTTGCATGCAGACATGTACACATTTTTCTTTGTGTTAATATTAAGTAGCTACTTTGAAATGATTGTGATGATATGAGCCTGTTTTGCTTTAATAACTGAATTACATATTATCATTATTTTGTCCTGTGTGTGGTCTTATCAATCCATGCCAAGATTCTCTTGATTAATATGCAATTATCTTTAATACTTGATGCAGAACCTGATTCATTTCTTTCATAGAGTTATGCATGTAGCTCTATCTTATTAATATCCATGATAGTGATACATTTCCTGTTGTTCAATATCTTTAAACCTATCCTAATCTATGTCTTGTTTCTACCTTGTTTACAACTATCATTCCTATCCTTTACATACTGTTAAGATTCACTAGCCATGCTGCTTATGCAGTCAAGGTGCATCTTTTAGTGATAACATCTTCTGGCGTCGTTGCCAAGGAATGGGGAAATCAAAGTACATCTTCCCTGGGTATTTCACATATTTACATCTGATTTTGGAGGGTGATAAGATCAGTATAATTTATCTACAGACTACACATTCACCTTGTATTTCAGAAAGTTACAGTGGCTTCAAGACAGATAGGGACTCGAGGAAATCCTTCATCTCCTCTGCACTCATGGGTTTCTAATCCAGAAAGGATTCTAAGAGAAGCTAGAAAAGAGAAAGTTGATTTCCCATCATCCAGTAACCCTCAGTATTCTTCAGCTACAACTGTGCCTTCTGAATTGTTGGATACTCAAGAAGAAAGAAAATTAGGTTTATCTGTGTGCATTCCTGAGATTGAAGACTTTAAACCTACTCAGATTGATGATTTTGAGGTTTATTCAAATCCTCTGACTTCTGAACATAAGCATATACCAGAGGAAACCTTCACTTTAAAGTCTTTGACTGCACCTTATATACCTCTTAGAAGCAGAATTCTTATTGGCCAATTGAAAATTGAAGTGCCATCTCCTCCACATACTTAACCACCATCTCCACAAAATCAACCATCTTCTTCACAGATATCTAATCCACCAAATATGGTTGGTCAGCCTCTAGATAGAATGGCTGCTATGGTGGCAGACAGATATGCCCCTCTAGTATTACCTCAGCCTTTAAACGTTCTCCCAGGTGGAGACTATCAGAACTATCTCCCGAGATTCAATGGCCAGGGAGGTGTTACAGCAGAGGAGCACTGGAACACATACCTTAGCTATGCTGATAATCATAATTTTGAACATCAAGATGTGTGGATGAGGGTTTTTGTTCAAAGTCTAGATGGTGAAGTTCGAAAATGGTTTAGAGAATTGCCACCAAATTCTATAGATGGTATTGATGCTTTAGAAGAAGTGTTCATGAAACAATGGGGAGATACTAAAGATTACCTATATTACATCACATAGTTTGGAGCACTAAAAAGAAAGAAGGATGAGGCCATTGGGGATTTTTCTAAACCTTTCAACAAAATGTATAGTAGGATTCTAGCTGAAATAAAACCTACTGAAACATCAGCAAAGTTAACCTATGCAAATGCTTTTAATTATCAGTTTTCTTTGTGGTTAAGGGAAATAAAATATTTATCTCTATTGTGCAGGAAGCAACCTTAGAAGTTGAATCTAATATACTTGCTTCAAATAAACTCAAGGAAGAAGCAGAGTGTCAAATGTTTGATAGAAAGGGAAAACGAGAAATAATTCCATCTGCTTCTATGGGAAGACCTTCAGACAGTAAGATGGATGAAATGGATAAAATCATAAAAAATCTATCTACAAAGATTGATAAGCTGGAAATAGAAAAAAGAAGTCAAAATAGGCCTGCTCAGGAAAATGATAATAGAAACCCAAATTAGTTTAGACGCTCTTTTCCCCCTAGGTTTATTCCAAGAGAGAGAAGGAATAATGATATTCAAAGGGAGAGAAGAGACAATGAAGAACAAAGGGTACAACCACCTTTTCAAAACAATTTGATAAGGGATGATGAGGCTTATGAAACACCAGTAGAAGAAGTTGAAGATTTAGAACCTGATATGAATCAATTAGATGAGTTTTCTTCTAGTTTTGTAACTAAGGATGATTATCATGATGCAAAGTTGGCAGATTATTATGAGTCAGATTGTTTTGAGCAGGAAACATAAATGTTTCAGGAAGCACAACAGAAGTCATATGGTCTTAGGTCAGGAGTGAAGCAAGCAACAATTAGCAAAAAGAAGGTAAGGACTTTTCCTACTAAAGAACATTTTCCTTTTGAGAAAAAACAAGAGACACAAAAGGATAAGAGTAAAGTCACAGAAACAAAAGAGTTAGGAAAGCTTGTTAATTTTAATTTAGAACATGAAATCAAAAAAATTAAGATTCCTATTCCGCTGAATGAGCTGGTTAGGAACAAATCACATAGAGAGCCTACTCTCAAGATTTTGAATTCTTCAGCTGCTTCCATTCCTTCATATGTGATTAATTTGCAAGAAGAAAATCCAACTATTAGTACTGGTTCAAAAATAGTTGATTAGCCAGATGCTAAATCTGTTTATCCTCCTCCATTTTATATCACACTCACTATTCATGATCAAATGTTACATAACTGTCTTCTAGATTCAGGCGCTTCACATAATCTCATGCCTAAGGCAGTCATGGAAGCTTTAGGGCTTTCTGTTACTAAACCTCATCATGACTTGTATACCTTTGATTCTAGAGCAGTGAAATGTCTAGGGGTCATCAAAGATCTGGTTGTTAGCCTTGCACAATTTCCCATGAAAAGTATAATTATGGATATTGTTGTAGCTGATGTAGCTCCTAGATTTGGTATGTTGTTATCACGGTCATGGGAAAAAAGGGTAGGAGGAACCCTTCAAATGGATTTTTCTTATGCATCAATACCTATATTTGGAGGAGAATATAGAAGGATTTATAGGGAAGTGCAGCTGGCATTCTTGGTAAGTGATGAAAAGAACCCTACAAACCATCCTATTTATTCAGTACATGCAGATATCACTAGTACAAAATGATAAATTAATGACTAAAATTTAACTATAAATGACTATTTTTGAGTCGGTGACTAATAGTATCCGATTTCCACTATCTTATCTCTAGTCGTATTTCACTAGTCATTAATTGGTTGACTTATTAGTCATTGATTTAGTCATTGATAGTCACTGATTAAGTCATTGATACTCATTGATTTAGTCACTGATTTAGTGATTGATTTAGTCATTGATTGTCACAATTAATGACCAAATATACGACTAAATAAACTACTAGATGATAACATATTAATGACTAAGCTAAATACGACTAAACATTAGTCGCGCTATAAGATACTGGAAATTAGCTACTAATAGTCGTATATATGCAAATTTAGTCATTTTCTTAGTCACTAATTTATGATAGGGTACAGAGGAATTGAACCACCAATATCCTGCCTATAATTAGGCAGGTGTTCTACCATTGAGCTAGCACCCTTTAAGAAGTTTTTATTGCTTGACCATGATGATATTCAAACAAATTTTGCATGGGAACAAAATGAATGTCAAACATATTCAAGAATAATGCTTCAAGTACTAAAAGAATTCTAAAATATAGCAGTTCAACTGTGACAATGATGAAAATTCAAAGAAGAATGATCTTACAAATTACGCATGAGTACAATAATCCATGGTTGTACAAATTATCAGGAACAAAAGCAAGTTGTTTCCCTTCATAGACAGAAAAGAATCCAAGATCCAACCTTTTATCAACCAAAGGAACAGTCATGGTTCAGTCTAGCAGACTTAGCAAATGTCACAACCCAGATTAGCAGCATAGAAAAGGCCACAACTTGTCTAAACAGCTCACAGAGGTCACGACTCTATCCAAACAACCCACAAAGGTCATGGTTCTGTCCAAACAACCCACAGAGATTTAAAAGGGAAGACTTCTTAAAGAATGTAGGATTGTCAACAAGAGAGCATCTTACTACTCCAAGAAGGCTGCTAACTATAATTGTCACAGGTCTAAGATTGTCACTGTAATTTTGAGTTATTAAACTCTTTCGGATTGCTATAGCAGTTTCTTAGGAATATCCGTTAATTCTCTATTTGTTGTAAGAAGTTAATGGTGATTAAATGCAATAGTTAGCAAAGTAGTTGGGTCTTTATCAATGTTAAAATTATCAGTATGCCTAAGATCTGAAAATAACTTTCAAAACACCAAATTTGGTGCCACAAATACATTGTGCTAAACAAAATACCGAATTATTTCGTAGATTTAAGTCCTTGGATTCAATTCTATATTGATTTTTTTTTTGGTATCAGATATTAGTGTATTTCATATCTATCTTTTCACCTTGGGGTTTGACCATGCATCAAACCACACAATATTCATACCACTTTGGAAGTCAATTAATCATCATTTTTCCATCCATTCTACCTTTCCATCCATTATGGTCACTAGCAGAGGTCCTATCACCCACACTGCCATAAGGACACAAGTGTATAGACTTCATAAATAACAACACTAATGTACCCAAACAAAAGAAGGCAGGGATAGCTTCCTGCCACAGGGGAACATCACAGGGACATCCCTTTAGCATTCCCTTCTGATCGAGAATGAAAAGGGATGTCCCAAGGAATCCCCTATCCCTGATACATAGGAAACATCCCCATCCCTGGGGAAAATTCTTCTTGCTTCCCTGAAATAACCACCAGGCTAAAAAATTACTGTCAACTAGTGTCCTATACTAGTTAGGATCACAACAAGAAAATATAGATAAAAACTTACCAGTCCAAGATATTTTATGAGTTCCTTACTTAGCATCGACCTGGGACACTTATCTTGAAGGTTTAATTTTTTGCCATCTCTGGTGTCCAACCTGCATTGATATTTTAAATTGACTCAGTCTCATTGTGAAATGACTGAATTGTGTCTAATGTGATGGAGGTCTTATTGTCCTCAAGTCAATTTGTCTAAAACCAACAGGGTAATTATATTTGATAGAATGAGTGAGAAATATTTGTTTCTCAAATGCATTTAACAAACAATGAGATATAAATCTTGGGTAAAACCAACAGGATAGTTAAATCTGATCAAATGCATTTAACAAACAATGAGATATAAAACTTGGGTAAAACCAACAGGATAGTTAAATCTGATCTAATGAGTGAGAAATAAACTTTTCTCAAATGCATTTAACAGACAATGAGATATAAAGCTTGGGTATATGAACTATTGAAAAACAAATAAGCACGTCTTTGTAGGAAGAGAAAAATAGTTTTCCTTCTTCATGACACTACCAAAAATTTAGAAACATTTACAAGACTAGGTAATAGACCCACTAAAGGTAGGGTGGATCAAATATTGAAAAAAAAACTAGCATCTCTTCATATGAAGAGAAAAACGGTTTCCCTGGCTCATGACAGTAAAAGAAATCTCAAAACATTTACAGGATATTAGACCCACTAAGGCAATGTCAAATAGGAAAGTATTTGGCACTGTACACATCATCAGATGTATGATGAAGGCAATGTTAATGCAGAACTAACCATTAGAAAAAAGGTTGAACTGTATCAACTTTAAACCATTCATCATAACACATATGCAGCTTACGCCCATAACGATGTTGCGGGCCGATCTGCATTTATCAAACAACAAATTTATTTCATCTGCAAATTTACATCACGATCAATACTGTTGTATACCTTTTTGCTAGAATCTTTGCTTTATGATAATATTGTGTTCTAGCTTCTGAAACCTTGGTCCCAAGGATGATACAAAAGTATAAAAGAAAACATTTACCCATAGTACAAACTAATTAGTAACTTTTTCCCCTCAGTCCACTTTAGTATAAAATGACACTATGTCTATCATGGGAATGGTTAAACTTGGGTATTGAAAAGGACTTACTGCCTCAAGCCAATGTTGGACAGCCAGTTCACGAGCATTATCATCTTTAGATAACCCCTTTCCAACTTGTAAACCAAAACCTATCAAATTGAAACATATTCTTCTAATATGGACAGAGACAAAGCCTTTTGTGTAATACTTCCACTACACCTACACAAATATATAATAACATGCCAATATTGCATAATAGAAGTTTTTAATGTGTTACAATTATTATAGAACATATGCTGTGGGGAAAGATGTTACTTTTTCGTACTCTTTTATAAAATATGACTTTTGAGTGAAAAATGAACACAGGACAATGTTAGAATATTATAAGTATTTTTTTATGCAAGTAGGTAGTTGAGTGTTAGATATTGAGTTATAGTTTGTATGTAGTTACAACTAATCAGTTAATGGATAAATGATAGTTTGTGCAACTGCATATGAATAACAAGTAATTTGCTCATAACATTTAATTTGTTACTTATCAATATTCATCAACCACAAATTAAAGAACAATACTATCAAAATGATAATAAAAATATCAAAAACTTTAACCATTATAATCACAATGGAAGTTACGTAAAATTCATCACTACAACAATTTTTTAACCAACCAACCTTTGCAGCCCTCAATTTTGCACGTGACCAGCGAGTCATAGCAGTTTCTGGTTTACTTATTTCGTAAAACAAGTTTTTCTCAAGTTGAAGGGAGTCTATTGTGTGCCACCTGTGAGCTCAATAAAAAATTATTCTCACATTAGTTGAAAAACATATTGAATGCAACCATTTGCAATGTCCAAGAAAAATCTAGGTCAACTACTTAAAAGGTCAATTATCCTATAGAAAAATACATCAATGAGAACAAAATCAAACAATACTTGAAACATAAAAGAAATGGTAATAATTATACCAATCCATAAGATCCATGGGCTTAAGGGATTTGGACATGGAAGAAATCAACAAGAGAATATGATAAGATCTTTGTAGTTTTTTTCCATGGTGACTAAACTGTGAAGCTATGCAAGTTCTGAAGTTAGTCATTTTGTATATTTTATGTTCTGGTAATTCAAAAACGCGGACATGAGAAAGTAAATACAGATGAAACAATGAATACTTATTATAAAATTTAACTTGACACCAAACATGAAAGTCATCTCACACTCACCATTTTTTCATTTTTCATTGTGGAAACTGCTATAAGTCTCTATTTCCATGTGCAAGTCAAGTTGAAGCTCAAAACTGGTCATGCTGGACTGATGATGCAGGTTAGACTCTAAAGGAGGTAAAGAAAGGTTTTTTAGAATGAAGAAGAGATTCATAAAGAATGTTTTACATTATGGTAGTTATCAGGATATGTTTTGTTTTTCAGTTGAGGTAACTCAGCGGTATAGAGGAAGAACCTATCAGTAGGTGAATTAGAGTCTAAAAAACATAGCAGATACAATCGATAATCTAAAGATTGTTGCAGTTACTTGGAGCCTCCTAAGAAAGAGCTTCAATAAGAAGAAAGGATTCACAAAGAAAAACTACATGCCCAAGAAGTGGAGGGGGAGGATATTGGGGATTCAAGCACAGAAGACAAGTCTGTGGAAGAGGAAGAAAGGAAGTTAGAGAAGGTAAAATATAGATATTATAATGAGTTTGAAGGAGTCGGTTCACATGAAAAAGCAGATGGGATGACTAAACTAGGCAAGAGATGCACATACAAATGCTAGTAAAGGTTCAGGCTTGTCCAATGTTTTCTTGTCTGCTTTGGAGGAAAGTGGGTGGTGCTATGGATGAAAGTGGGTGGTATTTTCCTCTGTTTGGTGAAGGTATACATGAAGATTGTTCTAGTTAATATCAGTTGTAGATTGCAGTAATGATTAGAAATGACAATGGATTAGATTAAATTTGACAAGTTTGCCTAATATTTACGAGTGCTTTTTGGGTACATTTATTTATTTACAAAGGAATATCATTATTTTCATTAGAGATCACTAGGAAATTTTATTAGTGTTTTTTGAGGAGAAAGTCTTGATAAAATGTGTCAAATATATAAAGTTCATTGAAAACAGGACATCATTTGAAAGGAGTAGTACTTGCAGAATATTTTTTAAAGAGTCGTGAGTTTCATGATCCTCAGTTTCTGTATTTTCCTCAGCGTTTATAAGGAAGGTATATGAACAAAGGAGCTATAATATGAACTTGGGAAGTTTAGGCAGAAGAGTGTAAAGCACATATACAAGGGGAATCAAATTGGCTGATGCAACACCAAGATCCAAAGTACAACTAACATGATCATAGGAAATCAAATAAAACAATTGACATAAGGTGTTGACAGAAAATTTTCTATGCTTCAATAGTCCTAGAACTGGAACATTACCCAAATATGGGCACTGTGATTCCCCACTTCAACCTTGTTGGTGGTAGCCAGTGAAACAAAGGGCTCATATTTAAAGTACTAAATGGTATTTATAACTCCATAGGCAGTAAACAATCTTCCACACTTGTAGATGATGATTTATTTCTTATTGGATTAAATCGCAGTATGACTTTCATTTACCTTGTAGATGATACCAGAGAACTGATTTCCAGCATTACAGTGGTTCTCTTGTTGCCGCTTCTTACCAAGGGCATATAGCTTTTGAAGAGGCATCTCACGAGTTCCAAATGGTTAACTTTTGTTTAATCAACCCTTCTCTACAACTAAAAGACCACTAGCACTAGATCCACCTACAAACATCTCATCTTAGAACACAACAATTTGATAAATTAGACCTTTGGATAAGTTCATTAAGGTAAGAAGACCCTGCATTTTATCTACTTCCATAAATGCTCCTCTTGATATGTTACTTTACACTTGATACTTTCAGGATCCATCATATGCATGGGTTTGATAGTGCTTTTTCTTTCCCAAGGTACACTTCAACAATAAGGGAGATAATCTGGAAACAACTGCACCATTGTGATCACACAATTGAGCAACCCCAAATCTGTATTGTCTTGTGATCTGGCTATTAACACCATAAAAAAAGCTTCAAATGCAAGTCTTTGATAAAGCCATAGCTTCCTTCAGGAGGAAAAGGCTTTGAAGACATAATTTTATTATATAATGTGAATGCTAGTATTGATTTTGAATAGGTTACACTTGGATGGCCAATCGATCCTTCTCCACTGGGCAACGAATCAAATTATTTTATCTTAACTAAGTGTAATTCAAGCGACAATGGGGCCTTGTTTGGTCTGATCCTGCCGCAATTAGATCCACACCATATGGCTGCATCCAAGACCACTATGTGCAGATCTGGGCCTTGTCTACAAGCTAGACCACCAATTGGCCAACGCAAGGGGTGAGTCATACAAGAATTGTATGGATGCATTCGGACCTCATTTGAAGAGATAGCACACACCCAGAAAAATGTGTATGGTCCCCTCACTATCTCCAGAGGGTTTCTAGATGGAAAAATTGATTAAGAGATGTGGGTATGGTGCTTTGGTTTCCCAATGTGCCCAATAGAAACGTAATGCAAAGTCCAAGGGATGAGAATGGAAACTAGCTGAGTTATTGCAATGGTCTTGTCATCCCAACCATTGATTTCTTGTGCACCATCTATGGACGGCCTATATCCTTGGGATGTTGGATTTAACCAGCAATATAACCAAGGCACTAGCTGGATTGGGAGAACCCACCAACTTGCAAACCTAGGTATTTGAAGTGCTGTTACACATGCCAGTGATTTCTTGACTCAAATCAATGTGAAAACAAACTATGGGTACCAGCGTTCAAGCAAATCCAAAATTGATAGAAGGGAGATTTCATTATGGTTATCAATACCCTTTATTGGGGTGCTCCTCCAATTTGAATAATAAAACTAGCCACCCCAGATTCCCGCCAAAAGGAAATTTAACGCAGTGGTGAATTAAAGAGAGCAAGTACATCATTTTTTTACCATCGTATATCATTTGACTTTTCCTTTGGACCATTACAAAGAAGTCTGAAATGCAAAAGGACCCAAAAAACTTGCATCCTGATGTTTACTATCCTTCTATATTTATTGTCCTACATACAATTTCTATACATACAACATGCACAAGTATTGATTCCACCGAAGAAAAAGTTGTTGTCATCAAAACAAACTTTGCTTCTAAGAAAATCACTCAAGGTTTGTGGTCATTTTTTCTGCTCATGGATATTATTTTTCAAACTATTTGTATGGAATTTGGTTTCACTTATTGATTAATCTTCATAGCCTTCATTTGAATTTTCCTTTCTATTGCATACAAGCCTCAAATGCAAAATGAGGCACAAAAACTTGCATCCTAGGATTTACTATCCTTGTAGATTTTCCATCCTACATAGAGCTAAGTATTGCAAGGTACAAAACACATCACTATCCATCAGTCTCATCTACAGCAAATGTCTTCATGGCTGCTTGCATATGATCAAATCTTGTGCTCTTCCAAACAAAGTCCACACTAAAATTATGTAAAACACCAATGGAAACCCACTGTGGACATGAAAAGAAATCATATTGAAAAAAAATCAGTACTATAAATGAGATCACAGATACACTCTCTACATGCCAACTATTACAAGTCACAGAGCTACAAAAATAAATGAATCATGTCACATGACTGGCACACAACTCAAGTGCAACCTCCTCCTGGGCAGTCAGTTTGATCTGAAAAGTATCAAATACAAACAAAGCATTCCAATTTTCATCTTAGTTATCAGAATTATGATATTAGCTTTCATCAATCTCTAATTAGTCAATCTGTCTATTTCTCCTGTTAAAAAGAATTCTTACACCCGTGTCATAGTTTTTAGCCTACCAAACCACAGATGGTTTATTTAAAAAAATGCAAACTAATAAAGAAGATGAGTACAGCATACCACATGTCCAACAGACTGCCAGGCAGGGTGATTGGCATCCCCAAAATAACACAAACGCAGCTCATCACTAGGTACCAAATGTAGTTTATTATCCTCCTAAAAAAAATAGAAAGTTTAAAATATTTGTAGTGTAAAGGCCCCCACCTTTTTAAGCTGTCACAAATCTTGAAAAAGGAAACCCAGACAGCAAGCTGTTTTAACATATTAAGCAAATCCAAGAAAGTATTGTGGTAACATATTTTTGGGGATGAGCACCTTTGGGAAGATGAAGTATGCTATGTGCTTCTTATTGAGACAAATATCCCAATGAAAAAAAATGTTGTCTTTGCTCTGGGACTCTTTCATCATCTGAAAAAAGGACAAAATTATTGAATTTTAGAGACATACATAATATAACAATTGTTACAACCAAAATAAAACATAAAATTTTTAACATTTTTGCCAATTCAACATACAAGCATTATTTTCTCTGGATGGAGTGGTAGGGAGGGAGACATCAGCCTAACCACTGCTGCAGGTAGCAGTGTAAACAGCTTACAGTCCTCCAAACTGAGCACACTTGACATAGTCCTCCATAGTGGGCATGTTCGACATTCATGTAGGGTCACCCCAGTTATAGATGCTTAAGATAAGCAAGCCTTTTGATCCAGTAAGTTGTAGGTATAAAATGTGGTGAATGGTTAATTCCATATATAATGAATGGTGAATGTATGTTGTGTCAAGGGGAAAGAATATTCCTCTGCAGAAGGTGTTAGCATAAACACCCAACAGTCCTCCATATTGACACATTAAACATTCATGTACGGTAAGACAAGAAGAGGAGGATATTAATCCCCACCAATATTGATCTACCTCCAAACAAAATCTCAACAAGGAATGATAAGAAGAATATGGTTCAGGACAGAGCGAGCATTATGTGGGATTATGGATCTCCTAATTGCGCTCAATCTCCACACCATGGACCAAGGAACAACATGAATCTGGTGAGTTCAGTACAAGCCATAGTAGAAGGAGTGGAGGGCTCTAGAGAAAAAATGGATTACAGTTACAGGGTACCTATGCTGTTCTACAAAGCACATAACCTGAAAAGGGAAAGGGAGGAAGTGGTGTAATTAGACCCACACCTAGATAGAGATGCAAGAGGACTCCCAAGGTCCTCCACCTCCCAAACATAGGGCAGGAGATTCATACAGTAAGAGCCAATAAAATACTTAAACATAGATTTTATGGAGTTGTATTTTCTCCTTAGTAAATCCAAAATAAGGCACCTTAGAATGATGTCTTTGTAAGGACCTTGCCTTGCCATGTTAATCCTTTCTGAGTATTTCCCTTTTGTAGGAGACCCTTTGGTACTCCATCTTTGTAACAACATCATTGTACTCAACAGTCCCACTGGCCTACTTTTGTGTTCATTAGCTGGGCATTAATAAAATTATCTTATCTTATCTTATCACACCAATTAACTACATTTACCTTTGATTTTTACAAATCCCACTTATTGGGCTTCATGTTTGGCCTTGACCTATTTTTCTCTTGGGCTCAACTCACTTGTATTTGAGCTCTCCATTAAGAAAACTAGTGGCATATATTCTCACCCTCCCTTGTTAACAAAATGACCAAATGAGGGGACGAAGTTTTAGTGGACGACTGAAAGGGGTGACTCAGTATCTTCCATCACGTCTAGCTAGGGGACTTCTCTACTATGCGTCCCAAGGGTCGGGGACATGTTTCCTACGTCGCGGGGACATGGGGACTTCTGGCAAAATGTTCCCCCCATGCCCCTGAGAATATTTTTTCATGTTTTTCCATTATTTTAACTCTTTACAATCCCTAATTGGTACTACTTAGAAAATAAATCAATATATTTAGTATTTAAAATTAAATTGCACAATCATGAATATTAATTTTGGTATTTGTTTTATTTTTAAAATTTTAGAGACGTCCCTTGTCCCCCCGGAAATTTGGGGGTGATCTCCAAATTTCCTTCAAATTTGGGGGTGGTCTCCATGCATCCTGAATGTGTGTTTCCCTGCTCCCATGTGTGTTTCCCTGCTCCCACGTCTCGGAAACTTAGGGGAACATTGCTATTTGGCTCTAATATCAAGGACTCGAATACATGGCCACAACTCTGAAGCATTTCACATAGCATAACAGTTCACTGGTAGATACAAAACCACCCCAATCTAAAACCTAGAAAAGTTAGAAGAAAAGGTTCAAGCCAAAAGAGCTACAACTCACAGCAAGCAAATTGACATGGAATTGGAATTTGGAACCTCACCCCATACATGGGTTTCTCAAGGAGCATAAATGCCAAATAATCGTTCACTCAACCTCTACTGGCACATAAAGGAATTGATAGCTTGCCATATGGAAAACAACCCTCTCCTAAAAACCATCCAGAGATGAGAGCAAGGGTCAAAGGAATGCAAGGAACAAGGGGACAAAGGGAACACTTAAGAGAGCCAGGTTGTAACCAGTCCTCAACAACCCATTTTCCAAGTAGATGCAAAGATTAGTACAAAATCTCTTTGGTTCACCTCTGTGTCTAAGGTTCTAGCCTATAAGGTTTTTCTTACTGTTTCGATAAGCATATGATATGGTGGCCAGGAGGTAAGTTGTCTCCATCACTGTGACTATTGTTTTTGTGCATAGGAGTAGATACTCTGCCTCTTACCAAAAAAAATATGCAAGCATTCTTGTATCAAAACAAGAACCTAAAGCTTAGTACTAGAGAGAACTAAAAAAATAGGCATGAAACTTAATAAAAAATAGTTCAACTAAGTAATAAAAATACCTCCTAAATATTTGGAAATATGAATATAATTCAAACCTCAACAAAAATAACAAGTACAAACATATTTTCTATTAACAAGCAGACTCTTACACCTGTTAAATAAATTCTAATCCATGATAAAAACCTACATGAAACCATAAATATATCGTTAATCATATAGTTCCAAAACCTGCATAGGAAATAGGGAAACACAGCCCTCACTAAATAAGAGAGACTGAACATTGATATTGTTGAACTGTCAAGCCTACCCATAGAGGAGTTATGAAATAGAACTGTTAGTGGATCTATTACATGCAACAGGCTAGAGAAGTAAGAAAGGCTCTAGAGAAGCTACTTATCGCATACATAAAGGGAAGAGTAGTGAAATAGTCAACATTATTTCATCCAGTAGTTAGTGTTATCATAAAGATAACAGAGTCCATGACCCTACATTATAACCAAGCAATTGTTGACAATAAAGACTAAGCAAAGATTTAAACATGGTTTTCTTGTTTGGATTCCCAAGGTAAAAAATTATTGTCCATTTTGCAATTGATTTTTCAATGGTGGATGATAATTAGTTTTTTGTGAAATGATTACTCTATTTTGTGGATTGTCTTTGTTCACCTAGTTATGTTAATCAATGGTGGAATCATAGTTTGAATGGTTACTGTCGATCCTTCAATATGCAAAATTACTACTAGTTTGTTCCTCTATTAAGAAATGTAGACATCAAAATCTATAGACAAACTATCACCTCTTGTGGGTTTTGATGTACAAGCCACATGCCACATGCTATAATAGCCTTTGTTATGGTTGGGGAAGCAAGTGATTGGTTCGACCAACTACTAATGGCAGGATAAAAATAACCCTGAGCCTCGAGCTGAGTTGAACGTGACGCTTTTCATGTCAGTCATTGTGAAACCTTTAACACATCTAGAGATAATTTAAACCGTTCATGAGCCTGTCCCTTTAGCAAGCAATGCTATTTGGTTAAGTGGGTCCATTGATTAATATAATCGTTCATATCACTTAAATGTGAGATGGATTCCATAAAATCATAGTGTGAAGCATTTGAACAGAACACGGTGAACTCCGGATTACTGTAGACACATTTGTACTGCTTAATCACTACCTTTCACGGCCTCTTCTTCACACAACCAGAAGTCTAGAGGAATAGATTTGACATACTTATACTTCTCGCTAGCTGGTTCATGATTGCATGTCATATGTTCGCTTTTATTCTTCACAGAGCCAGAAGTATAGAGGAATAGATTTGACATACTTATACTTCTCGCTAGCTGGTTCACACTTGCATGCCATATGTTTGTTTTTATTCTTTATCAAGTTTACATTTACAAACTTCTCATTATCTTGGAAGGATTTGGTTTTTATTTGGTGCCCAGATTTAGAGATGAGACTACTTTTTACCACTGTTAGGCATAGGAACAGGCCTGAATTTGAGCTAGCATTCCCAAGGTGAAAGTGATGTGGGTTTATTGCTTCTTTCTCACCCACGGGACTGCCCTTAATTGTCTAATGGGGATATTTACTGTCCAAACTATGCCTGGACTTTCCCAGATATGAGATTCATTGTTGTTGGGAGGCTGAGATATCCCCAAAAATGGACAAATTAAGCCCGGATTGAAGGATTAGGCTATTATAATACCTTAACATGCATAGGATGCCTAGAAATTGTGCCTAGAATTGATCTTTACAGCTGTAAGTGGCCTTTTTGTTAATGTTGTTTGACGTTGAAGACAAACCCAGGGATGTTTTGTGGCTTTAGGAGATTGTAGTATTGTTGCAGAGTGCCTAGACAGGATTAGAAAGGCCTAGAACCTGATGTTGTGTGGCCATGTCTATTTATGATGCTCAGGCTTCTATTTTTAGAGTTAGTTGCGGGATTTATAGAAATTTGTTAGGGTTTTTAAATGAGGGAGCATCAACTTCCTTTTGATATAACTATGAGCCTACGGGCGAGGAAAAGGAGTAGAAGCCAGGGCTCGGTGCGCCCACACATTGTGTATTGGACCATTTATATTTTGAATCTGATTTATAGAAAACAACTTTGTGTGCTTTTGAATATCTCTGTAATTGGTTTCTGTATTGTAATCCATCAATGATTATTACATTAGACAATTAATTGTCTAGGTGTCTCTATTTACTGTATTGCAAAGTTCTGTGTACTCAAAGTTGATTTTATATAACTTGATGAATATAAGGAACAACGTTCTCTGTTTGGGAAATCGCCATTTGGTAGAGAAATCTTCTTTGTACACTGTTAGTTGAAGATTGAAGACCATAGAGATATGGAAAGTCTGTTGCGCAAAGGATTGGAAGAAATTGATTTCTGAAAAGTAAGGGAAATTCAATCCCTCATGAAATCTCCCTTCTGGAACTATTTTGGTGTATGTGAATTTTGGAATTGAAAATGTATTCAAACGAAGGAATCAAATTCGGATTAATAGACGGCCATTCTTCCATGTTTAAGAATTAAATTCATGAGATATTATATGCCTTAAGGTATGCGTCTTACCATGAAATGTATGAGGAGAAACATAAGAGATCAGGATAGATAGTGAGTGCTTCGAAAGAGAATAAGTGCTCAGAAGTTTTATTATATTTATATATATTGGTTGAGTTTTAAGAACAAGTTTGAATGTGGTGAAAGATTCCTTCCAGGGTGATGTTTTATTTATGAAGCTAATGAATAGTTCAATTTTGAATTAGATAAGGAATGTGTCCACCCAATCTTGTACAAATACTCAGGCTTGTGAAACACACAGATCAAAGTAGAAAGATGATGGTTGAAAGGGAATGGGCATTGTTACTACATTGTGGCATAAGGAATTAATTGCAAACTCAGATACAATGATTATCCGTGTGGGTTCCATAGTATTATAGGTCGATTTGAATGATTGATTATTGGAGAGGTGACATCCATAATGCAAAGCCTGTATCGTTATTCTTTTTTAATAAATGGAATTAACCCGATTGAGGGAAGGTGTGTTGAAACACCATTTTGTGGTCATAAGCATCTGGAGGATTGTGTCATCATATGAGTAGAGTGTTATGTCTTGACATTACAGGAACCAGAAGTATGTTGTTTGAATATTGTAGAAGTGGTTTGTAGAAGGAAGAGGATCAGATTTAGAGAGAATTAGAGCAGGTCTATGAATAGGCCTGCATCACTCTTAGTATCCACCCTCACGAGGTGCCCTTTGCTACTGATTTTTGAAGTCCTTGCTTGTCATTTGGATAAATTTGATAGCCCAACATATCGAATATATAATTCTGATTTATTTTAGAAGACATGGACATCTTGTAGGTGTTAGAGACTCCTTTAGAAAGAACTGGAAGAATCATAGAGGAGTGTGTTTAATTTGGAGGCTAATCTTTCAACAGAAAAGCTTGAGAAAGAACTTCTTTTGAAAAAAAATTGAGGAGCTTAATTGCAAATATGAAATCCTGATTGAGCAAGCAACTAAAGATGCATATGATAAAGAAGCATTATCTAAAAACCTTGCTTATTTTGAGGCAAAAGTTCTTGACCTAGAGTCTAACTTGAAAACTATTAACACTGACACAGAAGGTATGATAAGGAGATTGGTTGATATGGTTGGAGAAGTGTTTGACGGTGAAATTCTTATTGAAATCCCTTCTAGTTACACTACTGAACATTTGGAAGAATGTCTTAGGAAGATCATAGATAATTTCAGTGTTCTATCTGAAGAAGTTAGCATGCTTAAAGTAACTAATCAAGAGGAAGTTGTGGGCACTGTTACTCTGTCACATAATGCACAAATGTTGTCAAGACTTCAGGTTGCACTTGATGCAAAGGAGAAAGAATTATTAGAAGTGCATAGGAAGCAAGAAGAAGCCACTGAAACTGTGGCATCACATAAGAATGAGTAAGATAAGCTTATTGACGAATGCATAAAATATTTTGAAGAGATGGAAGCTATGAAAAAAGAAAGAGATGCATTCAAAATACAACTTGAGCAGTTTGAGCAAAAATTATCTGTAACAAGGGAGAAGTTAATCATGGCAGTGAAAAAGGGAAAGGGTGTAGTTCAACAACATGACAGCTTGAAACAACTTGTGGATGAAAAAGCAGCAGAACTTGAACAGCTGAGAATGGAGCTTCAGGTGCATCAATATGCAAGTAATGAATCTGAACAGAAAATTAGAGACCTATCAAGTGCTCTAGACTACTTTAAATTGATAGAATCAGAACTCATCTCTTCAAGAAAGCATGCTACAGAGGTAGAGCAATCGTTGTTTGAGAGCAATGAAATGATGCAAAGAGTGATGACTGCATTAGATGCTATTTGTTCTATTCATCAATTTCAGTTTGGGGATCCTGTGGAGGTGATTGAATGGCTTCGTAAATCATTTAAAAACTTACAAGGTAAAATAGTATCTGCTGAAGAAGATGTTAGGAAATCAAACAGAGTAGCAGAATTACTGGTTGCAAAATTGGATGAGGTCCATGGAAGAATGGACACTCTTGAGGATGATTTAGCAAAGGAAGAAAGTGAAATCATAACTCTTAAGAAAGAAAAGAATGCAGCTGAAGCTACAAAGGAAGATGCCATACTTCGCCTTGAGCATACAGTAGTTGCTCATGTAGAAGAACAAAATCATGCATCAATTCAAAACTTTGGACTTCTAAACTTACGCACAGGTCTCGAGCAGTTGAGGAGAGAACATGCTTGCTTACTTCCTCTATTAGCTAATGATTTTCTCAAGAAGTTGGAGCTTTTGAAAAGTATGGAGCATATTTTGCAAGGAGTCTTGAATCAGCTCGCAAGTTTAAAAGTACCCAAGGCAACTGGTATATTATCAAACTTGTCTAAAGAGGGAAAACATTTGGGGACTGAAGAATGCACAAATAATATTTTTTCAATGTTTTAAACATGTAAACAACAACAACATCAAACAAACACATTGCTACATAAATATGAAAATAAAACTGATATATAATATGCATAAGATGTCAAGTGGTACACCACACATTAAAAATGAAATAAGATATATGTCGTGAGTCATAAGTCCATACAAGATGATACAAAATCACATCAAAACAAAAAATTGTTTGGATGATGGCAATAAAAACAACGGATTTCCCCTTGTTTGATTGATGGAAAATGGTTATAGTATCATCAGAGATCAATCCCCTAACTCACTGTTTCAAAATGAGGGTCAAAAGACCAAGAATCCAGTTATAAGGCGAAGTTGTTGTTGACAGAGCAATAATTTCCATTAACTCGCGATATCTACTGAAATAATTTCTCACAAGGAAAATATCATAATAAATTGTAGCGATAATATCACCGAAGGGTTTAACTCACTATATATTGACTTATCAACAATATATAGCTGAAAAGTGTAACACTAAGAAAGACCACAGTTTTTGGTAGATTGAAGAGGAGGCATAACATAAGAAGCAAAAGAAAAAGAAACTAAAAAGGACTCAAGATGTGTGGCCTCCAAAGGTACTCCAAATTGGGTGCTAGTCTCCATATGGAATCAATGAGAGTGCATGTCATTTGAGTTTCTAATCTTCAAACAACCTTCAAGGCAAGCATTTCCCTTCTGAATGGGCCCAAACTCTATCAAAAACCATAGTAACCCTCAACCATGCACCAAAACTCCTTAGTCCAAGTCTCTACCATTGAAATCTCCTCAAAGCATGTACAAATCAACCCTCATATGTCCAGATGTGTGAGGAAGGAGGAAAATCTCCACACCATATGTCTAGACATGTGCATGTGGGAAAGGAAGAAATATCCACACCATATAAGAGATGCCAAGTGCTAGCCTCCAAGTCAACAAAAAGTGAAGAATCATATGAAGGAAGGCCTGATACAAATTGAATTGTTCATTAAATAATCAACCCAACCCAAAACTCTCCACCAAATGTGTATCAATGTGTCACATCCAAAGTGTGCCCAGATGGTCACACATATGGTCCATGAGCTAAGCAAATGACAAAGTGCATATATGTCATGTCAAAATCCCTTCCAATACTTCTAGGACTTTGCCTCAACCTACTGCTTGGTGATAGGGTTACCTCAGTCTTACTGCAGGCCTAAGGAAAAACCCTAAACCATTATTGCATTTCAGGTATGTTGCATTATTGGCACACTTATGATGTGGGATCATCTTCAAACATTGTTTATACTCTTCTTTAAAGGATGAAATAGGATATACTCCTCTCCAATTATGCTTCATAAGTGCACTAACTTGGGATATTCCTCAGGTGCTTGTTTCACATGCTGCCACATGTTCACTGGTATCATAGTGCTGCAACAGGAACTAGGAAATTCACTCGAGACATTATGTGTCAACTTTAGCATTGTGTAACGTGTTTGCAGGTCTGAGGTTTCTATTACAAGAGATAGGACTACCGCAAGTTAGTGTATGGCTGTCTAGTGAAACCCTTCCCCCAATGCTGATGAAATATGAGAATCTGTGGCATGTTGGTTACCTTTCCAACCAACAAATTTACAAGCTTCCTCACACTGCTCCTAATGAGTACCACAAAGTGGGGCACGAGGATATGTTGTTACATTTTGTTGACAAAATCTAACAATAATACCCCTGTCAAGTGAATTTCATATCTCCCAATTGTGGGTTCAAACTCAGATATGTAATAAATATGGCATTGATTCAGTGCACTAGACTTTAGAACATTCTTCCAATGCAATCACAGTATTCTAGGCGAGTTTCATACTTGTCTATGCTTGATCATAACTAAGAAGGCGCACATGTCCCCCCCTATGCTCATAGGTCGACCCTCATATTTTGTGATTATTCCAGGTCGGCTCCATCCCTTTTTTATGTCACAGATTATCTTACTTGTTGCTGGGAAATTCTTTTGTGATACAAGACTATTGTTAGTTCCCTTTTACTCCCCATCCATTTTTCAGAGAATGATCATTCCTATAAGTATGTATAGAACAATGGATTATGAAAAAGCATCTATGCTCTCATTTGTGTCCACAACATCCATAATGCCTATCTAGCCACCACTATCCCAATAGATTTTGTACATACTATGATCAATTCAGCAATATGTGTTAAATTTTCAGAATTTACTTCAATCGGATCTAGGATCTTAACTGAGAGAACAACATGTACAACATATCTACAGCATATCAATCATGGAGACAATAATGCAAGCACACAAGAGACACAAAGATTTACTTGGGGAAAACCATAAAGGTGAAAAACCCCAATAACTTCCTCAGAGATAGATAGAGCAATGATACAACCAACCAAGATAGATAGCCATAACCTAGCAGCAGATCCTCCTCCTCCATAAGTGCGCTACTCCTCCTTGAGTGCATGTGTGAGAAGTGAGTGAGCAAATAGAGTGCCTCCCGCACTCTATTTATACTTGACTTGACTTGCCTTTTTACCTAACTCATGTAGGCTCGAACTTAACCACATAACATAATGCTGACTGGGCTGACCCCCAATAGGGTGGTCTAATAACCCTTTGACCCACATGGCCGACCCCCAATAGGGTGGTCTAATAACCCTTCGACCCACATGCTTATACAGGGCCGACCCCAACAAGGTGGTCTAATAACCCATCAAGTATAAGTTACAACACTTACAATATAAATGAAGACACTTCCGTATAGAGGAATAACAACATCTCTATAGGAATACAATATACATATATGTGAAATACATTCCGAAGTTACATATACATCAACACTCCCTCTTAACTAGGAAGGTATTTCTCAGCACAGTTCTTCTAGCACAAGTCATCTTCTCTGGATCATCGTCACTGGATAATCGTCATCGAATCATCATCATCGTCAATGCTGCTGCTATCTCAATCAATCTCTGAATCTACTCGTCATAGGAAGTTCTACAGAGCCAGTCCTTTTTCATACTGGATGTAGGCCCACCACCTGCAGGTCTTTGTCATCACTGGCCATACTGTGGAATCCTCAGGACTTATTACGTGCGTCACAAAACCTCGAAAGAGCATCCCAGGATGTTACGGGTACACAAATCCGACCTGTAGGATCTCCCAGGGCGCTATTACATGTGACCCCACCACAAAACCTCGAAAGAGCATCTCATGATGTTACGGGTACACAACTCCGACCTGAAATTTCCCAGGGCACAAATTACATGTGGTCCACCACAAAACCTCACAAGAGCATCTCAGGATGTTACGGGTACACAACTCCGACCTGAAATCTCCCAGGGTGCTATTACATGTGGTCATGGCAAAACCTCGAAAGAGCATCTCAGGATGTTACGGGTACACAACTCCGACCTGAAATCTCCCAGGGCCCAAATTACATGCCATAGGACAAAACCTCGCAAGAGCATCTCAGGATGTTACGGGTACACAACTCCGACCTGAGATCTCCCAGGGCACAAATTACATGTCCTCCCAGAGCAATGTCTCGAAAGAGCATCCCAGGCTGTTACGGGTACACAACTCCGACCTATAGGATCTCCCAGACATGCTCATCTGCACAACCTGATCCACGGCCACAGAGTATCAACCTGATACTCACCATACATCATCCTGATGTACTCATGATCGTCCTGATCATCATCACTGCAACGTCCTGCTGCATGTCATCTGGAGCAACATCCTGAAGCTCACCATCCATGATCATCCTGATCATCAATGCAACATCCTGCTGCATGTCATCTGGAGCAACATCCTGAAGCTCGTCATCTATGATCATCCTGATCATCACTGCAACATCCTGCTGCATGATCCACCTGATCATCAATGCATCTACCTGATGCATACCAAGTATCTACTTGATACATATCATCATACATGATCCTCCTGATCAGCAATGTATCCACCTGATACAAATACATGATACATATCATCATACATGATCCTCCTGATCATCAATGTATCCACCTGATACAAATACATGATACATATCATCATACATGATCCTCCTGATCATTAATGCATCTACCTAATGCATACCAAGTATCTACCTGATACATATCATCATACATGATCCTCCTGATCATCAATGTATCCACCTGATACAAATACAAATACATGATACATATCACCATACATGATCCACCTGATCATACAATGTATCCACCTAATACATATACAGATACATGGTCCAAGCATCCAACATGATGCATACATACATACATAAAATGATCCAACTGATCATATCCAGCATCCACATGATGCATATATAAAATGATCCAACTGATCATATCCAAGCAGAAACCAGAACATCATCCTGATGCTCATCATCCAGCGCTTACATCCACAGCCATGTGAAGGATCCTCCTTCCAACATGCTTGGAATGGCTTCAGCAAATGTGTCCATCACTTCTTCCTCGAAGTGTCCTTGATCTAAAGAACGCCAAGCCTCTCTCTGAAGTACTCGAACTTCACCCTGGCTAGTGGCTTCGTCAGCACATCTGCAATCTGCTCGTCTGTCGCAACATACAGGAGCTTCACAGCTCCTCTCTGCACCATTTCCCTGATATAGTGATATTTGATCTCTATGTGTTTCGACCTGTCATGAAACACTGGGTTCTCGGACAGCTTCACACAACTCTGGTTATCACAGAAGATACCAGTAGCCTCCAATGGGAGATCAAATAACTCAGACAGTAGCTTCCGTAGCCATACTGCCTCACAACTAGTTGAACAGGCTGCAACATACTCTGCCTCAGCTGTACTTAGTGCTACGCAGGACTGCTTCCTGCTAAACCAAGAGATCACACCTGATCCCATACTGAAGCAACACCCAGATGTGCTCTTCCTGTCTGCAGCACTGCCAGCCCAGTCTGAATCAACATAACCCTGCAGGTTAAACTTTTGATTCGCCTCCTACCTGAGCCCATAATCCACTGTACCCTTTAGGTACCTCAGAACATGCTTTACAGCAACCAGGTGAACACTCCTTGGATCTGTCAGGAACTGGCTCAATGTGTTCATAGCAAAGCAAATGTCTGGTCTCGTGTTCGTCAGGTACATCAAGGACCCAATCATCTGATGATACAAAGAGACATCAACCGGCTCAGATGAAGCATCACATAGAAGCTTCAGATTTGATGCCATCGGTGTGGCCATGGCCTTGCAATCCATCATCCCAAATCTCTTCAGGATATCTACTGTGTACTTCCCTTGACCAAGGAAGATCCCACCTGCACTCTGCCACACCTCCATACCTAGGAAATAGTGCATCATTCCCAAATATTTCATCTCGAACTTGGCAGCAAGCTTCTGCTGCGTGTCGGCAATCAATCTATCTTCACCTGTAACAAACAGGTTATCCTCATACAAAAGTAGTATCACTGGATTGCCTTCCTCAACCTTGTAGAAAAGGTTGGAACCCGCTTAACTCTTGGTAAAGACCAAACTGGATAGAAAGTTGTCTATCCTACCATACCAAGTTCTGCATACATATATGACTACACCATGCTGTCTTGAAATCCATCTGGTGTATCTTCTAATTCATCATTTTTATATTTCTCAATGTTGCCATCTGCAACATGCTTGATCTGATAGTTCTATTTGGAAGTCATAACAAACTTCCCTTCACGTCTTGGGACTACATCCCAAAAATCATTCTTCATGATCAACGGATCATGGCATTCCATTTCTTCATCCTAGATCCTGGGAACTTCAATATTTTCAATAAATATCTTTGTTGCTGGAACAAATGTTGTAGTTCTTCTTTTGTAGGAGATGGCATACGATCTTTCCTACACAACAAGTTAAATTGCATGATTAGAAAACATCTCATAGTTTTCAGAACAAATTCTTACACATAAAGAAATATGCCATACAGTCATGCAATTATCTTAGCCAATGCTTCAATACAACATTTATCCATATTCCGTAACTTTCTAGATGCCTTCCAATCTCTACCAGAACATTGTTAAGAGAGTGCACAACTCCCAACATGTCAGCAAAGAGGTTTCATTCTAGATAAGTAGCAATGGAATGTTGTACAGTGCCATAGGCCACTTACCCATTCATATTAGGAGTATACTGTTCATTAATGCAATTATTCTAATATGCATAATACACAACCTAATTCTAGGAACATCAGTATATACATTATTGAACAGTATTATTTAAGAAATGACAATTCAAATACTTATCTTTGTTTGTTCGTTGGGTGGACTCCCTCTGAGTCTTCGCTTCCTTGCAGGAGCTGCTGGAGTCCTAATCTGAAGTAGCTTCTTCTACACCTTTCTGTTGTGGGATGTAGAGAGATGGTCAACTCCCTCTGAATATCTGCATCCTTGCATAAACCACTGGAGTGTACTCCCTCTTGATCTTTGCTTCCTGGATTACCTGTTCTTGAATCTCATATTCATCCTTGGTCCCTATGCATGCTTATTAGTATCATGAATGTGTTATCCTTGTGATCTCATATAAAATCATACATTCATTAGTATACTATTAAAACACAATAATCTCAAGCATGTATAGTCATGATCATTTCAAACAGAAATAATAAGCATTAGCATTCAAGGTTTATGTAGGATTCTTATGGTTAGTCAAATCATAAGAAACATAACATGTCTAAACCTGTAATTACTCAAACCTATACCATCATGATTCTTCTGGTTAGTCATATCATCAATTATGGTAAGAAACATAATATGCATACAATCATGATTATTCAAACCTATGACTTCATGAATAATCATTATCATCAACAGTATAAGATCCTAACACAAGGTAGGATTCTATCTTGATATAGGAAAAACATACCTGAATTAGCATGCTAGCTATTTACGTCTAACATACTCACATGATGTCTTCTTGTTCTTCTTCAATGACTTGTGCTAGTAACCTGTATATCTCATAGGTTAACTATTACAAAACCAAGTTATACATACCTCGTAAATGGATCTTCTATGAGATCCATGACAATGGATGAATCTTTGTCCTCATGTTATCATGATCATTTGTTCTTGGACCAGAACATGATTTGTCTTTCTTGGTGTACCTTTCATGTTAGTAGACAACATAAACCTCATACAACACCATAATGCATTAGTACAATCATAAGTGTCAACACCCTAACTAATGAATATCTTCTATCATGCATTCATAATTTTGTTAAGGTTATACGACAAATCTAAAATCAAAATTGTACTAACCGAAATAACATGAAGACAAACATACCATAAACTTAATCATGGACAAATATCGAAACATACCTCGATGAGTCATACCTGTCGAGATCGCTTGTATTCTTCTTATGTAAGGCCTTATCCTCATCTCCCTCTGAAACACGAACTTCTTCACTTATGCAGGTGACCAATCCATCTTCTTCTAGGATTAACCCAATCCACTTGATTTGCAAGAACTGGACCTGGAGCTGGATATGGGTTTGTCAGAGAAACCCCAAAAATTCAAACTTTGAATTTCAAACTTCCGAAAGGATAGAAATATGCGCCTTGATGAGCTGATCAAACTGGTATATTCAGAATTTGAAAACTGCAAAGTTTTACTCCTCAATTTTTCCTTTGAAACTTTCGGATTCACTGGACGTGACCCTGAACTGGGGTTTGATGAAGCCCACTCTTTTTCCCCATCAAAAGGTTTGATCCAAAGCTCTAAGCTTCTATTTTTCTGAGGAGCTTCCAGCCGTGGTCACAGATTTCAAAAATTCCCATTTTTACAGAAGCCCTAATTTTCCACTTTTCTGATCAAAGTCCCGAACTAGGGTCTAATCAAGCCCGGCCTTCTGCCCAACCAAAAATTCTGATCTTGGTCTCTAAATTTCTATTTTGATGAGTAGCATCCAGCCGTGGTCTCCGATTACAAAAATTCCAACTTTCTCCAAAGCCCTAAATTCCGGAAGCCATGAATGAAGGTACCAAAAAATAATTATGTTTTAACAGAAATATGTACCTGATTGTTTCTGGTGTAACTCTGAAATTTTTGATCCACAATGTCTGAAAAAGTTTCCTGAGATAGCTTGACCTGTTATCTTTCCATCCTGATAGGTCTGACCTCAATTGGATTCTCAGAGAGAGAGTTATGCCAAATGTCGCAACGTGACCTGTTTTGGGATAAAACAGGAGAGCGAACTTGTACAGCGTGCCACGTGTCACTGTTTTAACTTCGGCCTCTGAAAACGTTTGCTGAGATAGCTCGGCCTGTTACCTTTCAATACTGATAGGTCTGACCTCAATTGGACTCTCTGAGAGATAGTTATGCCAAATGTCGCAACGTGACCTGTTTATGGGATAATACAGGAGAGCGAACTTGTACGGCGTGCCACGTGTCACTGGTTCAACTTCGGCCTCTGAAAAAGTTTTATGAGATATTTCAGACTGTGTACTACCTGTAACTTTTTACGAAATTGCATTTGGAGCTTCCTAGCCCAATATATGACCTTTTTCCCAAGGTCACCTGATTTTGACTCAGATATGGAAGAGGCAGAAACCCTATATTGTACAGATCATAAATCACAAAGTACAACGAATTAGAGGTTGTCCTTTGGACACAAGGTACCTGGAGATCTTAGCTTCGGCCTGTAACAATTTCAGATCCGAAAAATTATCCAAAACGGATTTATAGCGAAAGTTCTACGATGACTGGTTTTTGCTATATCAAGCCCTAGCATCGTAAGTGCAACAAGTGTCATACATGCCATATCATGCCTTCTTTCAGGCTAGCTCTGATACCATGTTAAATTTTCAGAATTTAATTCAATCGGATCTAGGATCTTAACTGAGAGAACAGCATGTATAGCATATCTACAGCATATCAATCATGGAGACAATAATGCAAGCACACAAGAGACACAAAGATTTACTTGGGGAAAACCATAAAGGTGAAAAACCCCAATAACTTCCTCAGAGATAGATAGAGCAATGATACAACCAACCAAGAGAGATAGCCATAACCTAGCAGCAGATCCTCCTCCTCCATAAGTGCGCTACTCCTCCTTGAGTGCATGTGTGAGAAGTGAGTGAGCAAATAGAGTGCCTCCCGCACTCTATTTATACTTGACTTGACTTGCCTTTTTACCTAACTCATGTAGGCTCGAACTTAACCACATAACATAATGCTGACTAAGCTGACCCCCAATAGGGTGGTCTAATAACCCTTTGACCCACATGGCCGACCCCCAATAGGGTGGTCTAATAACCCTTCGACCCACATGCTTATACAGGGCCGACCCCAACAAGGTGGTCTAATAACCCATCAAGTATAAGTTACAACACTTACAATATAAATGAAGACACTTCCGTATAGAGGAATAACAACATCTCTATAGGAATACAATATACATATATGTGAAATACATTCCGAAGTTACATATATATCAACAATATGTACAAATTCGATATTCATTGGGAAACCCAAACTTCTATTCCACAGGTTCCCCAATTTAAGTGCTTTGGGATCCCTAATTTCCAACTCATGTCAAAGAATTTATGTCTAGGCATGATTTGACTCTAAACACATAATTCCACAAGGATTTAAGACCTAGGAAGGGCTAATCAGAGACAAGGGATTTTAGGACTCACCTCTTTTCTGATCCAGTGCAGTGATTTTGTAACCTGCACACATCTTCTTGCTGATACTTCATGCATACGGATTTTCCAATTCTCCAGTCCTGTATCCGAGTCAGAGATACAAGAAGTGTCACATCGCCAGCTGAGCGTACCATCCACAGTAGGATTAATGTAGTCTTCCTTGTTCGCAGTCAGCTGGTATAGTCGGTCTAAGTCTTGAGCTTGGGATTCCTCCTGAATCGGCTCACTGTATCTACCACCATCTTTAGGATCCAATGGTGCGATGACCCTAAGATGATTCCCTTCAAAGATCATCTTATTTGTTTTCAAGTTTATGATAGCCAAGTTATCCATAGCCCAATCAATTCCCAATATTGCTGGAAAAGGTTGACTATCATCCACAATTTCAATAACCTCAAAGTCTGCATGACTCTGTACTCCGTCAATGTCAACTACTACATTAGTTAAGCAGCCAAAAGGTATGACCTTCTCCTAGTTAGCCATTCGTAATTGGATAGGTGACCATATTAACTTTGGTCGACCCATCTGCTGCCATGTCTACTTAGTCAATACATTCACTTCTGATCCCAAATCAAGGATGACTTCATCCATTTCAAAATCTCCTATCAGCGCAGTAAGCCTCATCTCTCGGTCTGTTCTTTTGTGCTTCCTTATATGATGTACAGTTCTATCTGGAGTCTCTATGGCAATCTGAGGTTCATACTGGCTGATAAGATTTTAGAGCTCTACAATGGCTTTTTCACTTTTTAGTAACTTCATGCAGCTTTGCAAGAATTGCGCCACAGAAGTACGGACATCTGTCGCAGTACTTGTTTTGTCATACGGAGCCGGCATGTCTTCAACATGCGGTGTTTCACTGCGCAGCGGGATCCTTGATGACTTATCCGCTGGTTCTCTAAAGGTATCCCGTGCGTCAATGAAGATCTCCTTGTTCTTCTGTAGGTTATGAGGTGGTGATTTTTCTGGAGCTTTCCTTATCCATACTATTTCAAGGGGATCCTTCTTCGTATGTGCCTCCCCTGACGTTGAAGCTTCCGCTCCTCTGTCGCGGCCTGTCTCAGCACCACTGCGTGTGACCACGTTGATGCTTGGATCCACAGGTCTATTCTCTACTGCCATCCACTGGACGTTTGGATTCGGAGCCTCTGTTCGTCTTCTCTTCTGCATTTCCACCTCTAAGACTAGGCAATCTTCAATGACATGCTCAAATGATTTACAATAATTGCACGTAGTGCATGGGTTAATGGAATCTCTAGACACGTGCCCGGGTTGGCCACGGTTATAACAAATGACTTGGCCGCGACCTCTTCCTTGTGTCGGACCAGCATTTCTTCCTCTGCTGTGGTATCCACCACCACGACCTCTGTATCCTCCTTGGTCATATTGTGCATTTTCTTTTTTGGCTGTGTATCTTCTTGTACGCGGTACAAGCCAGTGCCTCGCATTGATTCCATATCCCTTTTTCTTCCATTCATTAGTTCATATGCGTGGCAGTCGGATTCATCATGTCCAACTGATTTACAGAAATTGCAGTATAAATTCTTAGGAGTTTTCACATCCCAGAACTAGTATCACCAATCGGCGAAGCTTCCAACTTCATTGCAATTTCCAAGGCCTCTTCCTAGGATAGAACCTTCTGCTGCATCAATGGTAATCTGATATGAGGTAACGGCGCAACAATGAACCATTCTTTATGCTATTCTGGTGGTATAACAAAACTTACTTGGTCTAGTAAGGTCTCTGCTTTATTTCCTTCAGCTCAGTTATACACTGAGACTCAGACTTAGGTTTCTTAAACTCTGCCACCAGTGCGACTTTAATTTCTGCAAGGGTTCTTGGCTGTACGGTAGAGTATTTCATAAACCAATGTAGCGCTATATCCTTGAAAGTGGTGATGAGTTGTGCTTGTTTCACGGCATTGTCCTAGATTTGTCTTACACTCCATATGGCTTCACAAAGGAACCAATTCTGATCAGGGTCTTCTAGGCCAGGTCCTCTGAATATTGGCAGTTTCATATCAGTGTTCTCCATTGTGCTACTAGGTGGTGGGGCGCCGGGATTAGTGTGCGGCTACTGTAAAGGGATCTGCGCAGTAAATACAAATGGGACTATCGGGAGAGATGGACTAGGATGATTCTTCTACGGGGTGGGCTGCGTAGCGGGTGGGTTCTGCGATAAGGGTGGCCCGGTTTGTGCAGCCGACGGATTCTCAGGGGTAAATGGTTGTGCAACTTCACTATCAAGATCGCAGGGGATCTTAGTATCTATATGAAGTTTAGGGCCTTCTGGATTCTTATTAATTTTATATCTCTTACCACTTCTAAGGGTATGTGTCTCTTCATCAGAATCAATATATGTATTGTTTATCATGACAAACTTCAAGCATATTACTGCATTCTTAGAACATCTTTCTTAGCTAACAACATCTTAATGTATAGACTGAGATTGTTTAGAAACTTACCTTGGAATCCTCCGAAAAAATGTGCTTCTGCTTGGCTGTAGGATTTGAGTGTGTCTACAACAAATTCTGTTACAAATCCTTCTAGCATATGATCGACCCAATAATCAACTGCACGTGACAATGGGTTGTCTAATGCTTTAAGCTGCGCTGTGAGCTCGGGAGTCCACTCCGTAGGAACTCCTCCTTGGAAACAGTTTTTCTTCTCTGTGAGCCGCAAGATCCACACATGCATCTCGTTTGGAAACGATGCCCACAAGATATCGTGAATGTCATCCAACAGATATCTGTCCAACCACTGTGTGTCGCTTAGATGCGGATGTCTATTTTCTTGTCTATTAAAATCACTTATGGTCTTATCCCACCAAGCTTGGATTTCTGTCTTTTCAGGATGCTAATAGTTAGATCCTTCGGGAACTAATATTCTTCTTCACACATCGTGATTGCAACTCAATGGAACCATTTCAACTCATCATGGATTCTAGTGTAGCAATGGAACCATTTCAACTCATCATGGATTCTAGCACGGCAACGGAACCATTTCAACTCATCATGGATTCTAGCACGGTAATGAAACCATTTGTTGGCTTAAACTGACCTAAAGGTTTCCAATTAGACCCAGGTTCTTTGCGGTTCTCCCTTTGACCAACAAAACCCCTTCGCACCGGCCATTTCAGAAATAACCTGCGAGTAGGTTGAGGTCTCACCCGAGGTGTATCTTTATGGGGTACTGCGGAATCAGGTTTCCACAGTAAATGATGACTTGCTTATCTGAACAAGCTGTGCAACACAGGACATAAAGATGGCACTGCGGGCAAAGTGATGCGGTGCGCAGCAGGATCTATGCTGCGAGCAGTACTATACGGTGGAGGCAACACTGTGGGCCACACCAAGGGTTTCTTACTGCTACGGATCTTCTATTGGAACTGCGAATCACCCACAATTATCCTTTACTTGAAAAATCTCGGAAACGTTAAGGCACTGAAATGAATATCACTCATCCATTCATTCAGGCACTTGCTGGCTATCTTTCTAGCATTCGTCTAGAACATGGATTATTACAACATGAACTGAAATGATAAACATGATTAACTGTGCTACATTCTTTCACTATGTTTAAGAAAGTAATTATACTTAAATGACTGATTCACGGTCTTAACATAGAATTGAAGTGTTCACCATTCATCTGCTTCCGCGGAACCTAGCATATCATTCCCAAACTTCTCCTATTGGTAAATGCATATCAAAGTTCTCATATTACAGCATCCAAGGAAACATTCAAGCATTCATTCTACAGAAAATATAGACAGTCATTCATTCATAAACATCATCTCATAACACAGGATTTAACATGGTTCACTTCCCTAGATGGAAAGCTACGTCCACAAGAACGGTTGGTAATATATTTCTTTCAAAAGGGATGGGGAAACTGTTCTTAGTCTACGCACTCAGCTGCAGACTCTTCTTTCTCTCGGCTAGGTCTCTGCGCACAGAGCTGTAGAGCCTTTACAATATTCTCAGCTCAGAGAGATTCTACAATACAAAAGGTTATCTCCTTAAGTTCTTAGCAACAAAAAAAGAATAACAATAATACAAAAAGATAACAACCCACACAGAGAGAGAACCCCCATCCCATACAAAATTTCTTCTTAAATAGATCATGCCCAAAGGTCATGTCTGTACAATGTCGAAGACCTAAAACCCCAAAACCCTAAGGGTTTCCAAAACTGCGTTGGTTTTCCAAACCGGCTTGCTAGCTCTTGGTAGCGTCTGCTTGATCATGGCAGATCTCCACATCCTCATTTTGTTGCTATCAGCCTTCCTGTCGCACACGTGCCTACAGGCTTCTTCTGCCGAACCATTTCTCTCTAATGATTTTACCTTCTAAGCGTGCCAAACGTCACTTTCCTTAACAAACCACGCGTGGATGCCTTCCTGTTTTGCCTACATCTGCCACTCAAGAATCCTGAAATATCTTTCGAAAATTGGACGCTACTGGTCGAGCCGGTAGCTACACTTGATACTTGTCTAGCACACTGCTTTGCTGGCTCCGCGTGGCCTCCTAAATCCGTAGCACTGCTTCAACGCAGTACTGGTCTTCACATCACGACCAAAACTTCAACGCTACGTGCAAATCCGTAGTCTTGTCAAAAGTTGGATGTTGTGTGCAACTTCGCAGCATCCTCAATACTTAGCCAAAATTGTGTTTATGAGCTGCTCTCAGCTCGACCTTCCCTGCTTGCCTCAAAAAGGTGCTTCCAAAACTTCATCTCAACCTGGGCCCAACAATGGGTGTCTAGTGGGTACCTATCCAAAGTAATCAACTCCAAGGATTTCATTGGCTAAGCTAAACAAATCAACAGGCTGGGACTCAACCTAAGGGTATGTAACATAAGGATGGAACTAAAGTCCAAACTATCAATCCATTCAAATGCATATAAGTATCACTATAAACTAGAGTAAAAAAACTAAGTACTTGTATGCAATGCATGTTACAGAGAATGATGCAATACATTGTCCCTGCAATACGGGGATCATCTAATTTGTAACCTTAAGAAAAAACTGGAATGTTTGACATACTTCCCATTTGAGTGTAACAATAATGCCTATTGGTCTAATCTAAATCAACAAATATTGGCACCAATGCAAGTGATTCAAAACAACGAAGGAATAAAGACAGCATTGACCAACTCGTTGCAACTACTTTTACAAGTGGTAACTTTAGCATGCTTCAAAATAAAACCTATATCCATTTCAAAAAATAATGACTACATGTTTTGCAATGATAAATCGACTGAGCTATTCAACAATATGATTTTTTTGTTTCAAACTGTAACTAACCACAAAACCAATAGTGCCACTGAAATAAACATGATATTTGTGATTCATCCTGGATCATGAGACATGTACATCTACACAACAAAATGATAATTTCAACAGATGAAAAGTTATACTCTGTCCCAATTGGACACAAGCCAAACTCAAACGAAAGCATAAAAATAAACATGTCACTAGCTCTCAATTATTGTTCTACAAGTCCGAAATATGAATAACATATATTACTCATTTCCGTGCACAATACAATCATGTCCACAAGTTCAAGTAATGGATAGCTTGTAGAGAAGATGTGCACTTACCCTTGCTTCAAATGCTGCATTGCAATCCCACCTAAATTGTCAGCGTAGATGGAAACACGGTGCCATTGGACCATCCTCTGGTTTACATATTCGCTTAGCGATTTGTATTCCAGAGGCCTTATGTTGTTACGCATACCACCTGTTCCCACGGAAAACATGGTGATAACTCTCCCACTTCTCAATCTCTTATGAATTGGTAATTTCCCTACTTCCCCAAGAAATATAGCCTGTATATTTAACAAAACACAACCCTAGTTGTACAAAAGTGTTGAAGATCACATTTCAAAGAAAACAAAATAATCAGGTTAGATTTTAAGAGCAGTGTTCAAAAACAGTAGATGGTAAAAAATAAAATGATGGAAGAAAACCCTATAATAAGAAAACACAAATTTTCTTGAATATTAAATCATGAAGGGCATGGTTCACAAAACAAATATCCAATTTGTGGGTGGGAGGCCCCGTTCTCATGTTCATAACTCTATGAGAATAGAATTAAGAAATTTATGAACACAATAAAAAACCCTTTGGCCCTCCCCCAGATTCTTGTCGTCATCTAAATCATTCATATAACACCAATGGATTTAAAAAACTAGCCATATGGGTATTGGATAGAATACAAAAAATTACTCGAAAAATGCCTGAATCAGAGTTATTCTGAATTTTTGTTTCAGTGAGTTTGGAACCAGTGTTTGTTCCAAACAATGAGTCGGGTTGTTTCTTCTTATACATGTTAACTACAATTAGAATTAGGGTTTAAGATAGACTATTTGGAACACAAAAATGATTCATTTTGCATAGCCATCCATCTCAAATGTAGTAATATAGAAAGGGGGTTTGGTTTACCTCGGTAGGGTGTTGTATTGCCTGCAAAAGAGGACCCAAGGAGGGATCTTCTGCATAAATATTCATATAGCTAACAAATATTTTGATAACGACTACTCCAATATGGTGCCCAAAGAATACTAATGACATGAAATAAAAAATAACATAAATAAAAATGACACAATCGACACAAAACCAGCTAGGAAGAATTGCTAACGTATTTATTGAATAGTTGTGAGTTGCTAGAACCAAGCCCGTACAATCTTGATTCTGCCATCCCTTCGACATGAAATGCCAAATTGCTTATATTATTCCAATCCCATAAAATATTAATTCCTTCATATTGGTTCAATGAGATATATTCCTGTGATCCACAGTCACTTGGATCAATTTACAAGACAAAATGTAGAATTCCTAAAGCACCCAGAGCTAAGGATTTTACATTTTCTTTCAATCTAACATGAAAATATACCCAGCACAATAGTCCAAGTAAAAAAACAATGTGATTCCAAAGAAATACAATGGGATGTGCACCTTGAAAAAGCAAATCATATTCTAGAAGAACTCAACTAGGTATGTGTAAAGCAAGAATGGTGAGCTGGCCTTGTCCTTCCCCTGTGCTTGTTACTGCAAATTTCTTCTACAAGATTCCCTTGGTATATCGTCTCTTTCAGAAATAAAATTATTCCAAAAACATATTTAAACTTTACAATTTCAATAGTCTATGTTGTAATTTTTTGCACTACACAAATTAATTGAAAGAGGTGAAAACAATAATCTCTTCGAGTATGGATTAACAAATAATATAATTTATACTCATATATATATATATTCCAAGCAAGAGCTATGAGGTGGCAATGTCCTTGGCCTTGTCAATAGCTCTTGCTATAAGATGGCAGCTACAGAAGGAGGTGTGATGTTGAAGAAATGCAGCTTGACTTACATGATGTTTGATAGTTCCAAGGTTCTATATCATTGACAAGAACCAAAGCAGGTTTAGTTTTTTCTACTTTCCCTAATATCTCCCACGAAAGCTATAGAAAGAAAACCTAGAAGAAAAGCATCTAATAAAATGTCAACAATGAGAATGCAAATGGTGGGATTCGTCCCAATTCTGATGCAGAACAAGAAACATTCACCTACAAGCATTTCAATCATAGGGTAGGGAAGAGATGGATCCCCCAATCCTAGCGAATACTTTGTGTTTATTTGTAGAAATGGAGAGGTCAATGCAATAATCAAATCATTTTGGACATGAAAAACTATAAATTGAGAAGAGAGGTTCCTCAGAGATTGTTATAAATTAAGAATAAAGATCTCTAGTTATGGTTTGGAGAAAATAAGTTGTGTGCTCAAAATGGAATCTTTGAGATCACAAGTTGGTTTATTTTTCCAAAATTATTTATACACTATTACAGTCAAAGTAATTAATTGGAATTAATTTATGTGCAAATGTCATAAAAATGCCCAGATGTACAGAAAACTTCATACAAAGGCAAGTCAAACATTACCTCAAATGTAAACATTCTGGAATCAAGACCTTGAAGAATGAAATGAATTATATTAATGTTCACAAATGACCAAAATAGGTCAATGGACTAGGAAGAACATTTGAGAACAGTCATAACAAGTTCCTAGAGCATCTCCTAAGAAGTTCTACAATCTGGGGTCAAAGATAAGAAATAAAATTGCCTATCTCACCTTCCACTATCAGGTGAGAGCTTCATGGAGCCTTCTTTCTCCAAACATGGTTTCAGAGTGTATTTTCCTGAAGCCTGGTAATTTGCGATCTAAAGCCAAAAAATTAGTGTCAGAATTGGAACATCATAACTTAATTTATCAATTTTTTGATATAAGCATATGAATTCATTTTTTTTTATGTAGGGTTTTTGTTTACTGGCAGAGTAAATCTCCTCCTTTTCATGATTGTGTCTATGCACAAATTAGTAGGAAAGTTGTGTTATTTTTGTCAATGAATTCATAAATAATGTGTCACTTGTCAACTGGCTATTGAGAAAGCAATTGGCGTCCTTGGAAAAAAGATTGAGCCGATGATTAAGACTGTGAGTACCATCCTGTGTGTTTGGGTGTATTTATTTCTGGATGCAAAAAAGTCATGTGCCAAATTGTGATCGACTAGAAGCCTAGGATCTCTCTTGGACACAGGAATAGTTAGATTTATTACCTTCCATTGTTTGGGCTTGGAATAAATAACTCCATACACCCCAATAAATGACTAATTCACATTAATCGTTGTTAGCTAGTCATATTATACTCCCATGACTAAATTAGTCATTTATGTTAGTCATTTTTATTTTAGTCACTTGTTATCTAGTCATATATTTTATCCCGTGACTAAATTAGTCGTTTATCTTAGTCGTTTTTTGTTGGATTCTTTAAAATTGCTCAAATTTAGTCGTTTATCCCTTGAAAAAACTATGGTGACTAAATTTTTTAGTCGCCTAGTCACTTATCTCTCATTTTGTACCAGTGTATGGGTTCTTGCATGTTACATTTGAATGATGATGTTACATGTGTGTTACAAGTTCAGAATGATGATTCTACAAAGGTTTTGCAAGTGCAGAAAGATAATCTTGTTCAGCAAAAGAAGGAAGAGCGGGAAGGTATATGGAAGATGTATTTTGATGGAGCATCAAGTAAGGAAGGAGCAGGAGCAGGTGTTGTACTCATTTCTGCTGGAGTTGAAATCATGTCTCTCCTGTACAAGCTGGAATTTCAAACAACTAATAATACTCCTAAATATGAGGCATTGGCTCAGGGATTGAGAGCTACAAAAGATTTAAATATTCAAAAGATTGTTGTATTTGGCGACTCCGAATTGATTGTTCAGCAGTTCAAGGATGTTTATCAGGTAAAACAAAAATTGTTGAAAATCTATAGAAATGAAGTTTGGGATTTGATAGATAATTCCTTCTTGGCTTTCAATATAACCTATATCCCAAGAGATTATAATCAAACAGCAGACTCACTAGCTTTGGCAGCAGCTTACTTCAAAGTTGCAAAATTAACACATTTGAAGTATCCCATTGATGTGAGATACAGGCCATGTGTTCCAAATGACATCAAACACTGGAAAGTATTTTAGGATGATCAGGAGATAAATGAGTTTTTAGAATTGACAGAGGAATTTGCTGATGATTTGGTTGATCAAGATGAGGATGTTGATATGGCTGAATTTATTGCTTATACAAAAAATTCAATTGCTGATCAGAAAATTGTTGATTTAAAAAGTAATTTCATTCCTAAGGGACTTGTCCCACTGGAAAGGTTGTTCTCAAAGGATGACACATTGTTGAAACCCAACTTACAAACCACTGAAGAAAATGTTTTAAGTTGTAATATTGGTTCTGAAGCTGAACCTAAAATGATCAGAATATCTAAGACACTCTCAGAAAAGGAAAGGAAAAGATACATCAGTTTACTTAAGGAATTTGTGGACATTTTTGCTTGGTCATATGAGGATCTTAGAACTCATGATACTAACATTATCCAGCATAAGATCCCATTGAAACCAAACACTAAGCCTTTTAAACAGAAACTTCGAAGGCTTAATCCAGCATTACTGCCAGTTATTGAAAAGGAAGTGAAAAAATTGTTGGATGCAAAAATTATTGTGCCTCTCAAGTATTCATCTTGGGTAGTAAATCTTGTGCCAGTATGCAAGAAAAATGGAGAGATAAGGCTCTGCGTAGATTTTCGCAACTTGAATAGATGCTTCCTTAAAGATAATTATTCATTGCCTAAAATTGATCAAATTTTGCAAAGAGTTGTGGGTTCCCACAGGATTTCAATGATTGATGGGTTTTTTGGTTATAATCAGATTGCAGTACAACCAAAAGACAGAGAGAAGACAACATTCACAACGCCTTGGGGTACATTTATGCATGATAAGATGCCTTTTGGGCTCATGAACGCAGGTGCCACATTTCAAAGGGAAATCGACATAGCCTTTGTGGGTGAGAATGAAAAATTTGTTGTCATATACCAGGATGATATCACAGTTTTTTCTAAGTCTGATGATGAGCATTTGAAGCATTTAAAACAAAATTTCATTAAATGCAGAAAATTTGGTTTGTCACTTAACCCAAAAAAGTCTCATTTTGCCATGACAGAGGGAAAACTCTTGGGACATATAGTTTCTGCTGAAGGAATAAAGATAGATCCAGAACAAGTAAAGGCTATCTTGAAAATCACCATCCCTAGAAATAAAAAGGAAATTCAATCTTTTATTGGGAAAATCAATTTCTTAAGATGGTTTATTCCAAACTTTGCAGAGATTATTAAACATATTACTGAGATGCGTAAAAATGATAGGGAGGTTAAGTGGTCAGATCAGGCTAGATAGTCATTTGAAAGGATAAAGCAGGCACTCATAGAAGCACCAGTTTTAACAACTCCTAATTATACCAAAGATTTTGCAATTTTCTCATTTGCATCTAAAGATACCATAGCTGTTGTTTTACTCCAAAAGAATACATATGGCTTGGAACAACCAACATCTTTCTTCAGCAAAACATTAAGAGACTCAGAACTTAAATATAATAAAATGGAAAAGCAAGCATATGCACTGGTGAAAGCTCTTAAGTTTTTCATAATTTATGTTTTGCATTCAAAAATTCTAGCCTATGTTCCAAGTTCAGCAGTTAAAGAAATATTGGTACAGCCTGGCAATGAAGGAAAAAGAGGCAAATGGATAGCCAAAGTTATGGATTATGATATTGATATTAAACCTACCAAATTGGTAAAAGGGAAGGGTTTAGCCAAGATTCTACCAGAATCAAACTATCAAGTATTAGATCTTCATCTCATGGCTAAAAGTTCAGAGCAAGCTGTGTCAGTAGAGCAAAATGAGGAACAAATTTACAGCAGGTATTGTGATTCTTCTTGGTATGAAAAGATTGTATATTTTTTGTTGCATTTACACTGTCCTCCAGATTTAAATAAAAATGAGTGTAGATCTTTAAAACTGAAAGCTCTTAAATATGTTTTAATGGATCAAGTTCTCTACTGGAAAGATCCTAGAGGTATATTGCTGAAATGTTTGGATAAAGCAGAAGCTGATGCTGTCACTGCAGAGTTACATGGTGGTGTTTGTGGGGGACACAAATACTGGAAAGCTATTGCATTCAAAATTTTGAGAGCAGTTTACTATTGGCCTTCCGTTTTTACAGATGTGTATCATCAGGTCAGAGCCTGTATGGAGTGTCAAAAGTTTGCAGGTAAGCATAAATTACAGTCTTTACCCTTAAAACCTATAGCAGTAAATGCTCCATTTCAACAGTGGGGTTTAGACTTTATAGGTGAGATCCATCCTGTGTCTAGTGTCCAACATAAATGGATTTTAACTGCAACAAACTTTTTCACCAAATGGATAGAGGCAATCCCAACAAGGAATGCAATAGTCCAAGTTATCATTAATTTTCTTCAAGACAATATTCTCAGTCGATTTGGATGTCCAAGAAAGTTAATTACTGATAATGCTCCAGCATTTAAATCTAGAAAAATGATGAAATTTTCTGAAGAAAATAATATTAGCTTGAGACAGTATACACCTTATTACCCCCAAGGTAATGGATTAGCAGAATCCAGTAATAAAAGTATTGTGACTAGTATCAAGAAAATTTTATTGGAAAATAAAAGAAATTGGGACACCAAATTGAGATTTGCTCTATGGGCAGACATGGTCACTATTAAAAAATCAATTGGAAATTCCCCTTTTCAGTTGGCAAATGGAGTGGATGCATTATTTCCTATTCAATTTGCTTCTCTAGTAATTAAATTTTTGCAGGAAACTGAGGAAGAACCTGAAGAAAAAAGAAGAAGAATGTTTCAGATCATCCAGTTGCAACAAGAAAGAGAAGCCATTATGGAAAAAGTTGAAGTGCACAGAAAAAAGGTGAAAGAGAGCTTTGATAAGAAGATCAAAACAGATGTTTTCTCAATTGGTGATGCAGTTCTAAGGTGGGATGCTAGAAATGAGGAAAAAGGTAAACATGGGAAGTTTGACAATTTGTGGTTAGGACCATTCATAGTTGTTAAGATTTTGGGGAATAATACTTTTGTTTTACAGACCTTGAGTGGTGATGAACTTCCAAGTCCAGTAAATGGACGATTTCTAAAACTATTTCATACATATTAGGGTGGACAGGTTTATTGTATATATTCATTGTACATATCAATTCAGATTTTGAATAGACTCCAGCCCAATAAGATGGAAATGTGATTCTAGCAGATTTCAAAAGGAACAGGTCAAAGTGTTCTTAAAGTCTCACAAGTAGAACTTTATCCCCAATCGGAGCCAGCTGTTATCTCTAGAGTTGTTTTCTAGATTTACCTTAGAATATCCAACCTTCTATAGCAACTTTTCTTTTTTTCCTTTAAAAATCCTAGTTTGCCTTATTTTGTTTTTACCCTAGTTTGTTTTTTATTTAAATGTTTCACTTATTAAAATAAAAAAAGGCTCATTGTTCATATTCATTTTCAAAAAAGATATTATTTCTAATTAAATGTTGTTTCAAATCATGTTATGATGCTTAGGACATGGGTATTATTCATATGATTGATGAATTGTGGCCTAGAAGCATATATTAAAGTTTTAATGGTAACGCTGCCAGTGATAAAATATCCACATTCATTTATTGATATGGGTGGAAAACCCTTGTACTATGATTTAAATGCACCATACTTATTCATTATGGCATGTATTGTACGTTCATACACTATTGGAATCGTGGCAGTCTCCAAGCATCAAGCGTTCATTCCAAAGTCATATCCATAGGCATCGAAATCATTTTACATGATGGATTTGTTAGTTGTTGATGTAACCCTGTAATGTTTTGTTTGACCCTATTTTAGTTTGCATTCTATGGAGTTTTTAGGGTAAGTATGGATGAAAGTTCACAGAACATGGCGAAGAAGAAGTCTGGAGAGTTAATTTGCAGGATTGAACTGGATAATATACAATGGATCACCCATTTTCCCAAGTCAGCACAGCTAATGAGAGATGTTGGATGGTTTTTGTTTTGTGAGAGGTTGCGGGGTTATAAAATTCAGGTGACCAAAGCTTTTATAAAGAATTACAGATATGGAGTGGTAGATTTTGAAAGCTTAAAGGTCGTGGTTGATGAGGAATCCATTTCAAAAGCCATCATTGTCCCAGCACAGGGAGAAAAATGGTTTAAACAACAATAGTTTGAGGGTGATTATGGTGAGTTTCTGTTACTAGGTTTTGAGAAGTTGAGTTGGAAAAATGGTATACACATAAGCAAGCTAAAACCCAATTGGAAAATCCCATTGGAAATGGTTCAAAATTATATCACCTGTAAAGGGAGATATGACAGGGTTTTAAGGTGCCATCTATGACTGTTAATGCATCTCAGAGGAAGTTTGAAGCTCAATTTACCATATTGTTTGTTAAAAAGTTTGCAAAGAATGATTTCATGGGTCAGACCCATCCTGAACATATGGCCCACTCCATTTTCCATTAGGGTTTGATTAAGCTGCTGGTAATTTCTCATTTGAATAAGAGTGGGCAAGATTGGTACACCTTTCTTCTTGAATCAGTGTTTGAATCTAAAATTAAAAAGCCGGTTAAAGGAAAAGGGAAGAAATTAGATTATTTATGCAAGCAAATGCAAACAAAGGATCCAATGAAACTAGCAGGTGACCAGACTAGGGCCGAGCAGAATAAATAGGTTGTAGACAACGGTAAGAAGCTTGCAGAAAATTTTAATGTTATGGAAGAATCTGACATGCTTAGCATTGTGGTCAAAAATCTAAGTTTTGATGAAGGTAAACAGCTTGAAACCCTAAACATGAAAGACTTGGATTTGAAACCAAGAACTAGGTTAAGAAGCAAGTTAGAAGTAGAGATGAACCTGATACAAAATTGTGTGAAAGGTAGTGAACTTATTGCTATCAACGATTCTAATAGTGAAAAAGACACACAGATAGCTGATGGGCATTTTTTAGAAAATGAAAATTTCATAGATATTCAAGGAACTGTAAGGTATATACCTGAAGTATTTTGCATAAATAAACAAACCTATTCTAAGAATGAGAATGGATCAATTTCCATATCTTTACAAATGGATGAGGTTTCTATGGAGGTAGAAGAGATCGAAATAACTCCAGAGTTAGAACAAGTTAAGCAGTCTTTACAGTCTTACAAGGAGCAAAGCAAATACCTCCAAGACATAAATGAAAACCTGATGTTTGCCAACAAGATACTACGAGAAGATCTAGAAAAGAAAGAGGCTGATTACCAAAAGTTGGTTCTCATATTCAAAGATATATTAAAGAATAAGAGGGCCATTCAGAAGCAGTATGAACAGATGAAGATCCAGATCAAGGAGTTGCAGAGTCGAGAACAAATCCAAGATGCTGAATACATCAGATTGCAAAAGAGGTCCTAGGTTCTTAATGATCTGACTGTCTTGGCAGAATCTTCTAGAAGTCTCTAGTTCATTGATGATCTAAGATAGTCTAGTCATAGAAAACTAGTTTGTTGATGATTCGACAGCTAGCAGCAAATAATGTTGTTTTCATTTTGTTTATACTTGTACTTTGAGAGTTTAGAGTTTGAAAACTTTACTATTTTTGAAAAGGTCGATCCATGAAAATAGGATCTTGAAACAATTTCAAACTTTGAAGAATTTTGTATATATATAAAACAATGATGAAGTAGAAGAGGTTGGAACATATTATGGCAGTCATACTCTAAGCTCAAATTGTAGGCATGTATGTTTTGCTTCATATTAATTGGAAATAACTATTTTGAAATGATTGTGTTCATATGAGCCTACTCTGTTTTAATAATTCTGTTACATATTATCATTGTTATGTCTATGTGTGGTCTTCTCAATCCATGCCATGATTCTCTTGATCAATATGTAATTATCTTTAATGTTTGAATACAGAACCTATTTCATGTATTTCACAAAGTTATGCTCATAGTTGTTTCCTTTTAATATCCATCATACTGATACATTCCCTGCTGTTCAAAAATTCAAGTATGCTTGATTTCTATAATGATTGTTTGCATACCACCAAAACTTCATAGAATTATCTCCTATTTACCTTGTATTTACTCTTAATATTTCTCTAGGCTTGAACCCCAGTAGTCTAGGTTCAACTCTAGTGATAACATATTTTGGCGCTGTTGCTGGGGACAGAGGAATGAAGACATACTTCCCTGGGTTGTACGACAACTAATATATCCAAACTTTGATGGTGAACAAAGGCTGGTGACATAGTGGCTTCTATATTTAACTGGTGAGATCACTTGGTTTCAAAATGGCAGATTCGGTTTCTGATCGAGTTGCTTCATGTACCAAGACAACAGGGTTTAAGGTAGATCCTGCTTTTCTTAAAAATTTAAAAGAATGGATAGCTGATAATGATGAATGGAATGAAGATTTATTTTCCTATTTAGATTCTTAGAATATTTCAAGTGAAGAGGATAAACTTTGTTTTTTGAAGAAGCTTCTGAAAACACTCGAATTGGAGTATGAAATCTTGTTGACTCATAAAAACTCCCAAAATTTTCTGAGATTAACATTTCTAATGGTCAGTATGAATATATGTGTGAGATCTTGAATAAAGAATTAAATCAGCATATCTTAGAAAGTAAAAAGTGGTTTTCAAATGATTGTGAAAAAAATGATTTTATGGAAACAGTGAGGTCAGAGCTTATCCAAAGGTAGCTTACTTATCTTGAACAACAAACAAGGATATCTGATCAAAACATGGTTTTTAATTATTTTTATGATCCAGTAGCTGCTTATCTCGAGGTTTTTATCAACTCCAGCCATTCAGTTTTGTTCAGTTGTGAATATGGGTTTCAGATTCATGATGAATTGCCTATAAGTTCTTCAATCTTTATTTTATAGAAGCATATTCCAAGAGTTCAATTGCTAAGTCAATTTTTAACCTGGTTTCATTGGAAATGGAATTACACATGATCAGCTTGATCTCTGCAAGATTAGAGTAGAAGTGTGGATAAATAAGCTCATCCATGAGCATTTACTTTTTGTAGTTTTCACAATGTGATTATATTTTTAGCAGGTTTATCAATTATTTTGTTTGAATAAGTGGTGGTGGTTTTCAAAAGTTTTCAGAGGCTGATTGAACAATTGACCATATACCCCAATGGATAAGGCATAGATCTGCAAGTTCTTGGTAGCTCGCAGGATCATGCCATCCCTAGACGAGGCCAGATGTTATCTCTTGATTTGTATTCTAGAGATATTTACTAAAATATTTCCAAACCTTTATGTTCCTCCTACTGGCTTTGATTTTGGTATTGCAACTACAAAGTTTGTGATCTAGGATGACCCTCTTCTCTATGATTTTAATATTGAGGAAAGGATTGATAGCTTTGTTCAACTTGCTAGTGGACTATGGGTGAATATTTTGCATATGAAAATGCAGGGCTTGAGTCTTGGGTTTCTAAGACACATATTATTTCATGTTCTGCTACCATAGTTCCCATACTAATGAACCTGAACAACTAATACACAAAGCACCAAGCTAATGGGTACACTGATTGAAGAGCATGCCACAAAGAGCTCGAGTGTTTGATGGACAAGTGCTAATTGCTTCAAAACGCCATCAATTTCTGTCAAACAATGCCGATTGTCAAATGGGAACACACAAGTGTAGAGAGAAAATCCATTATCTCCAGCAGAGGGAAAACACCAAGTATCCAACCGCCATCCAATTTCTAGGCATAATATCTAAGTGTTTAAAGCAACATCAACCATGGGAACATTTGGAGAATACAAAGAACATCATATGCTTTCTTTATTCATCTATTGGTTATACTATTGGCAATATGGTTTGTGTTTTATGAGACTGATGTTGTTATATATCAAGAAATCTTGTAGACATGAATGTTGGCTATAACTGACCCAGAGGTTTTCTATAAGACCCAAGTTATTCGCGGTTTCCCTTTGACCAACAAAACCCCTTCGCACCGTCCCTTTCGGCAACAACCTGCTAGCAGGTTGAGGTCTCAACCGAGGTGTATCTATGGGGTACTGCGGAATCAAGTTTCCTTAGTAAGTGACGAGTTGCTTGGACAGATGTACCGCGCAATGCAACAGGGGGTATGCACTGCAAAGGGGGAACTGCGCATCAATGAACCACTATGTTCTTCTACCGTGAGACTTCTCCTGAAGCTGCGAACAATGCATCTTTACTCTATACTTGGATTATCTTGAAAACACTTAAGGCACTGAAATGAATATCATTCATCCACTCGTTCAGGCACTTACCTGACTATTCTTCTCACATTCATTCGTTAAGTTTGAATGTTGCGATTTGAACATATATGACTATACAATCCAACTGTTATGCATTCTTTCACTGTGTAGAAGAAAGTGTTTAACTAAATGACTGATTCACTGTCTTCAAACACAACACTAAATGTTCATCATTCGTATGTTCATACAGAACTTAACATATCATTTCCATACTTCTTATGAAGGCAAATGCATATCAAAGTTCTCTCATAACAGCATGCAAGGAAACATCTAGACATTCATTTACAGAAAACACAAATAAGCATTCACTCATAAAACACAATCGCACAACGCAATATTTAACGTGGTTCACTCCCCCGGGTGGGAAGCTACGTCCACAAGAACGGTTGGTAATATATATCTTTAAAAAGGGATGGGGACAACCATTCTTAGTCTACGCACTCAGTTGCAGATTCTCCTTCCTCACAAATAGGTCTCTGTGCACATAGCTGCAGAGCCTTTACAATCTTCTTAGTTCAAAAGAGATTTTACACTATAGCATCCAGAACCCAAAATTGTCAGAACCAAAAAGTAACCACACAGTAACCCCATCCCATACAAAATTGTCTTCTTAAATAGACCATGCTCGAAGGTCATGTCTTTACAATGCCGAAGACCTAAACTTGAAAAACCCTTAGGGTTTACAAAGCCATGTCGGTTTCCCTAAACCAGCTTGCTAGCATCTAGTAGCGTCTGCTTCATTGTGTTGGTTCTCCACATCTTCACTCTGTCGCTATTGGCCTTCCTGTCGCATGCGTGCCAACAGGTCTCTTTCACTGAACCATTCATCTCTAATGGTTTCACCCACCAGGCGTGCCAAGTCGTCGCTTTCCTTGAGCTATCCTTCCTTTAACAAACTCATGCATTGGTCGCCTTCTTGATTTTCTCATGCCCGCCGCTCGGCACTCCTAGAGCATCTTTCCAAAATTAGACCACTATTGGTCCATCCGGTACCTGTACCTGATCCTTTTCCAGCACTCCACTTTGCTGGCTCCATGTGGCCTGCCTACTTCACAGCACTGCTTCCTCGCAGCGCTGGTCTTCGTGGTACTTCCAAAATTCAAATGCTGCGCATAACTTCGCAGCATGGTCAAAACTTGGATGCTGTGCGCAACTTCGCAACACCCTCAACACTTAGACAAAATTACTCCTGCTTGTCAAACGTGTTACCAAAAATTTGTCCCAACTTGGGCCCAACATGCCCCTAACACTTACATGTGGCTCGTACCTGACCCACTTGTTGCTTCGGCCGTCTCGCTCTGCTCCACGACTGGCGGAACTAATTTGGCCGCGAACTCATTATAGGTTCCGTACAACTGTTCCACTGCTTCTCTGGTATCTTGTTCAACTTGTTTCACTGTCTCAAGCAGTGCTGGAGTTATCTCTTCTCCAATCTGTCCTTGTACCTGCTCTTGGTTGTCACGCAGTTCCTTCAGCTTGTCTTCTATCTGCTGCGACATCGCTGTGACATCCTCCAAGAGTTGTTGCGACTAATTATCCATCTCAGTCTCTTTTTCTCTTAATGCCTCGACTTCCTTTTTCAAGCCTGATATTTCCTTATACCTGGACAACCTCTCCCTGGGTGGCAGAGCCTTGAGCTCTACATCCAACTTCTCTAGAATGGTCTGCTTTTCTTTTACCGCGGTCTTTACCTACAGTAGCCCTTGATCCTCTACAAGGGCAGTGAATTCCTTTGAAACGTTTTCCAAGAGATCTTGGCACTTAGCCATCTCACTCGTTATGCTCTGCGCGGAAACACTCACTGCTTGCTCTCTTAACTACTGCTCAGTTAATGGCGTATGCTTATTCAGTTTTTTCTTCAAGGCTTCAAGCTCAACCTCATAGAGAATTTCCTTATCCTACATCTCCATCTTCAAAGATCTCACTTTGTCTCCGATCCTCAGAACTGTGTCTGCAGGATTATCCTAGAGTTCTAGACCTTCAATATCTTGTGCAACAGTAGATATGATAGTTTCCAATTGTTTACGGTGGTCCTGTTCATCATGTAGCTGCATTTCTATGCACAACTCGAGCTACCTATTTGCTGTGTTCAGCTCCACTTGTGACTTCATCAAATCTACTATTCATTCATGCATCTCCTCTACTATCTGCGTGTGCAAAAATGTAATCCTAGCAAAGGGATTTTGGCCAAGTCAAGCTCTACCCGCTCGACACCCTTTGTGTCCAGGATGATCTATTCTGGCATTGGCAATGCTATGGTCAATGGGTCCAAATGGACAACCCTGGTATTAGACGGCAGCGTGATGGCATTTGCTGTGAGGTTTCTATCGACCTCCCTTCAGCTGCTATGTCACACAGAAAGGTTATGCTCTTCTGGACATCATCCATTTTCTTCATGAGACCTTGTAGTGCGAGCCTAGTCTTTTGCAGGTCATCCTGGATGACCTTGTGCTTTTTGTCTTTGTCATCCATGAGCTCCTGCATCTGTTCTGAGACCCTTTCTACTATCATATCAAAGTCATCTTCCTTCAGCACTGTCTCAGCTTGAGTCTTTGTGGCCTTCATCTTCTTCCACGCCTTCGGCTTCTGCGAGGTCTCAGGCTCTTTCCGCTTTCCTGTTTCTTCAACAATTGGGCATGACAACGGGATTGTCTTGTCTTCATCAGAGTCTGTCTCAACATCCATGACTTCAACATGGAAGTCGGTGGGCCAGTCCTTCATGAGGATTTCAATGTCATCCTCGTACATATGGTAGTTACCCCTGTACCATTCTGGCTTGTTCATCTTTGCCTTGGGTGAAATAAAAATACATCGCATGTCAGCATGAAAATCAAGAATGTGAATGTATTTCAACATTACCTGCTTTGTGATCCAAGCTACATGGGTGATCACATCACGCAGCTGAGTGCAATATTGATAGAAAACTTCAGCTGTCGCGTGCTGTCTCTCTGCGTTGATGTTTTCCCAAAGGTTGGCATAACGGAACCCTCTAGGATCGTTGGTTTTTGTAATGACACCCATGTAGTCCTTTGGCTCCTTCCATTTGGAAAAGGAAATGAGGATGATCAACCATGTAAAGTGGAACTGTCCGCCATTCTCCTAGGTATCATTGAGCTCATTCAGGAACTCATTAAGAGGATACTGACACCAATTGAATTTGGTGCCTTCAGCCGCTGCGGCACCAAGTAGTACTACGCCCGCAGGCACCTCCAGAGGCCTAGCTGTTCTGAGGATTTTCCCCGCGAGCAACTGGGTGAAAAATCTTGTCGTTCTGTCTTCAATTTCTTCCGTGGGAAAACCTCTTTTCCCTTTTACCAATGCATGGCTTTTCTTCATCTTCTCAACAACTTCTTTTTCCTCACTCTTCCCTTGGAAGAACTGCTTGGGATCCTTACCGCGCATTCTCAACCCTGTGATGCGGTGGATTAAATCAATGTTGACATCGATATTTATGTCAAGCCACAGATATCCCTGGTGGATTCGCCCCATCAGCGTGCAAACCACTACATTAAGTTCTGATGAACGATCAAAATGAGGTAGTCGGAGCAGGATCAGCAATCCGAACTCCACTACCCGTGTCAGCCAGCTTTCGGAAACCAAGTTAAAATTTCCCTTAGCATCCTTCTTCCAACACATGTACTGGTCAGGCTAGAACTGTGGGTACTTAGGCACGTGGGGCTCTTCCTTTTGCATGCCTAGGAGGTCAAAATCTTCCCACTTACAGTCTGCAATATTTCTGAGTAGGTTCTTGTCAACTTCTACATGTTTTGAAATTGGCGACAATGGGATTTCATATCTAGCATTCTTGGTCAATTTAAATACTGGGGCATCCAACGCCCGTGGTGATATATACTCTGGTGTCAACTTCAAGGGTTCCTTCTGAAAGACCGACGATCTTTGCGCCGTCTGGCCCGTCTTTTGAATCTTGCTTCATGGTGTTGTTACGTCTTTCCCTTTTTCCTGCATGATTGGAGTATGGCGAGGTGATCTTCTGGATGCTTGACTGGGTTCGAGTTCAGTCTTCTTGGAAGGGGTTTTCATTAACTCTGCAATTCCCCCATGCTGAAAGATTCGGATTTCTTCTTGAAGTGTAAGCTCTTGTTCTCTATCTGGTGATTTGGACATTCACTAGTGAGAGTACGTAACTGTTTCTGAGATATGACTAAGGATTTCTAACACAGGAATGTGTTGGTTGTGGAGCCAGATCTTCTAGTATCATAGATGATATTGTATCAGCCGTGTTTGTACCCCATTTTTATATGATATGTAGGTAGACTGTATAGTCACCCTAGCGGGGGGGTGTGGGGGGGCATCGCCCCCCCACGGGGGATCATCCCCTCTGGCTGGGGGGTCCAGGGGCCAGTGGTCCCCCAGCGGGGGTTCAGGGGTAGCGCCCCAGAGAAATGGGGGTTCAGGGGCAGTGCCCCCAAAGAAACTTTTTGGGGCTATTTTTGCCAGCTGTTTTGCGGGCCCATGGTTTTGGGTATCCCGTGGTATTTTCCCATTGTATTTCCCTTTTAAAATAAAGACATTGGAATACGGCTAGGTATGATGATGTATTAGGTTTTATGCATTGTAAAGATCTCTGAGATCAGGAGAGAGACTGTGAAACAGAGAAGAGGAAGTGCAGGGGTTGTGCTATAGGTTGTATCCCTTCACCTTGCTGGACAGTAATAATAATAAGGACTGGCAAATTCAGTGTGGACGTAGCCCAAGTTGGGTGAACCACGATATATCTATGTCTCTCTTGTAATGTGTATGTGTGATTATATTTTCATTTATGTTTATTGTTATTGCTCTACGATCCTGTTTTCTAACAATTGGTATTAGAGCCAAAGGTCTATTTGGCAGTTAAACCCGCAGGAAGCTAGGGTTTCTGGTTCGAGTGGGAGCAATGGCAGAAGAAGGAAAGTTTAAGGTCGAGAAGTTTAACGGCCAAAACTTCGGGTTATGGAAGATGCAAATGGAGGACTATCTGTACCAGAAGGATCTATTCCTACCATTGGGAGGAAAAGCAAAGCAGCCAACGGCTATGAAGGATGAAGAATGGGAGGTTCTTGACAAAAAGGCTCTGGGAACAATACGGTTGAGCCTAGCTTCGTCGGTGGCTTTCAATATATCAAAAGAAACGACAACAGAGGGTTTGATGAGCACATTGGGTAAGCTGTATGAAAAACCCTCGACCTCCAACAAGGTATTTCTAATGAAGCATTTATTTAATATGAAGATGTCTGAAGATGGATCTGTTACTGATCATTTAAATGAGTTTAATACGGCTACAAATCAGCTAAGTTCTGTAAGTGTGAACTTTGATGATGAGGTTAGGGCTCTTCTAATCTTGTGTTCATTGCCAGAAAGCTGGAATAGCTTGGTCATGGCTATAAGTAACTTTGTCTCTGGTTCAAACACCTTGAAATTTGATGATGTTATTGGTGTTATTCTTAGCGAGGAAATGCGAAGAAAAAGCACAGGTGAGACATCAGGTAATGTGTTGACCATGGAGAGTAGGGGAAGACAAAAGGAGAGAGGAAAGAGCCAAGGTAATCGTGGAAAGTCTAAAACGGGTAGATCCAAGTCCAGACTGGGAAAGATAGAGTGCTGGAACTGTGGAAAGAAAGGACATCTGAAGAAAGACTGCAAATCTCTAAAGAAGAAAGGAGATGCACAGAAGGAAACTACCCAGGAAGCAAATGTAGCAGGTGATGTGTTACAAGATGCTTTGATTCTTGCATTATATAATACTAGTGATTATTGGGTAGTAGATTCAGGAGCTTCATGTCATGCTACACCCCATAGGAAATACTTTCATGAGTATGTTCCTGGCGAATTTGGACATGTTTTATTGGGTGATGATGAGCCATGTAAAATTGTTGGAATGGGTAAGATATGGATAAAAGTTAAGAATGGAACTGATTGGATGTTGAAAGAAGTTAGGCATATTCCTTCTATGAAAAGAAATCTGATCTCAACAGGGCAGTTGGGAGATGGCGGCTGTCTATCTACATTTGGAAAAAAGTGGTGGAAGATCACTAAAGGATCAATGGTGATAGCAAAAGGAGACAGAGTAGGTACGTTGTATTTATGTCCTCATAATACTGACCATTCTATCTCTTTAGCTTCCACAGGAACAGATACAGCATTGTGTCATCATAAGCTTGGCCACATGAGTGAGAAGGGGATGCAGATTCTCCACTCAAGGAAGTTGCTGCCGGATTTGAAGTAGGTAAGTTTGGAATTCTGTGAAAACTGTGTTTATGGAAAACAGAAGAGAGTCGGATTTCTCAAGGTTGGGAAACAAAAGAAGAATGAAAAATTAGAGCTTGTGCATACAGATGTATGGGGATCGGCTCGGGTACAATCTCTTGGTGGCTCTCATTATTATGTTACATTTATTGATGATGCAACTAGAAAAACTTGGGTTTATTGCATTAGACAGAAATCTGATGTGTCTGCTACTTTTAAGAAGTGGAAAGCTTTGGTTGAGAATGAGACAAGAAAAAGATTGAAGTGTCTCAGATATGATAATGGAGGTGAGTACTACGGCAAGGAGTTTGATAGTTACTGTTCATACCATGAGATTCGTAGAGAGAAGACATTCCCAGGAACACCACAAGAAAATGGTGTGTCAGAAAGGATGAACAGAACGATCATGGAGCGTGCAAGGTGTATGAGACTGCATGCAGGGTTGCCCTTACAGTTTTGGGCGGATGCTGTAAATACTGTTGTTTATTTAATAAACAGAGGACCTTCAAGTGCTTTGGATGGTGGTATTCCAGAGGAAGCATGGACAGATAAAAAGGTAAACTACTCATTTATGAGAACGTTTGGTTGTGAAGCATTTTTCCATATAGATAAAGAAAATAGAACAAAGCTTGAAGCTAAATCCAAGAAATGTACCTTTATTGGATATGGGGTTGATGAATTTGGTTATCGTTTATGGGATTATGAAAATAACAAAATCATCAGAAGTAGAGATGTGATATTCAATGAAAAGGTCATGTATAAAGATCAGTTGCAGGGAAAGAAACAGGAAAAGGAAAACACAGAGTACATAGTGCTTGATGAAATTAAAGAAAATGAAGTTCCGAAGGTGCCAGAAAATCAAGAGTAGCAGCAAGTACCTGAAACTCCTGCAACTGTAAGAAGATCTACTGAGTTAAGTAGACTCCCTGAACGATACTCTCCTTCAATGTATCATTTATTGATGATTGATTCTGGTGAACCAGAATGTTATGAAGAAGCAATGCAGGTGGAAACTAGAAAGAAGTGGGAGCAAGGCATAAATGAGGAGATGGACTTATTGGTAGGAAACCAGACTTGGGATTTGGTTCAGTTGCCTGCTGGTAAAAGAGCATTGCAAAACAAATGGATTTACAGGTTGAAGGAAGAAGAAGCAGGAAAGAAGCAGTACAAGGCCAGACTTGTTGTAAAGGGGTTTGCACAAAAGAAAGGTATATATTTTGATGAAATATTTTCTCCTGTTGTTAAGATGACTTCAATTAGGACTATCTTAAGTCTACTGGAGGTAGAATATTTGCATCTTGAACAATTAGATGTAAAAATAGCCTTCCTCCATGGGGACTTGGAGGAAGAAATAGATATGCAGCAGCCACAAGTGTATGAGGTCAAAGGTAAGGAGGATCTGGTATGCAGGTTGAAAAAGAGCTTGTATGGCTTGAAGCAAGCTCCAAGGCAGTGGTATCTAAAGTTTGACAGGTTTATGACAGAACAAGGTTATAGTAGATGTCATTCTGACCACTGTGTTGATTTCAAGAAGCTAGACAATGGAAGATATATTATCTTGTTATTGTATGTGGATGACATGCTTGTTGGAGGGTATGACATGCAGGATATAAATGTACTCAAAAGGAAGCTAGCTAATTCATTTGCGATGAAGGATTTGGGTGCTGCAAAGCAAATCCTTGGTATGAGAATAACAAGAAACAGGAAAAATTGCAAATTGACATTGTCTCAAAGTGAGTACATACAAAAGGTGTTGGAGAGGTTCAGAATGCAGAATGCAAAACTTGTAAGTACACCTTTGGCTAGCCATTTCAGTCTGAGTAAGGAAATGTGTCCCAAGACACAAGAAGAGATAGATTACATGTCCAAGATTTCCTATCAATTAGCATTTGGCAGCTTGATGTATGCCATGGTGTGCACAAGACCAGATATTGCACATGCAGTGGGAGTTGTGAGCAGATATATGAACAATCTAGGTAAAGAACATTGGAAGGCAATACAGTGGATTCTTAGGTATTTGAGAGGTACTACCACTGAGGCATTATGTTTTGGAGATTCAGACACTGTTCTACAGGGATATGTTGATGCAGATATGGCAGGTGACAAGGATAGCAGGAGGAGCACCACAGGGTATGTGTTTACTGTAGGTGGAACAACAGTAAGCTGGATTTCAAAACTACAGAAGGTTGTTGCACTTTCAACAACAGAAGCAGAGTATGTTGCCATTACAGAGGCTAGTAAAGAGATGATTTGGCTGCAGAGGTTTATGGAGGAAGTGGGTAAGAAGTAGAAGGATAACAGATTGTATAGTGACAGCTAGAGTGCCATTCACCTTGCAAAGAACTCAACATTCCATTCCAGGACTAAACATATACAGCTCAAGTACCATTTCATATGCTCTGTTCTGGAAGATGAACTGTTGAAGCTGGAAAAGATACATACTAGCCAGAATCTTGCAGACATGTTCACAAAGGTAGTGACCAGAGAGAAACTAAGTTCGTGCTCGGTTTCAGTTGGCCTTCTAGCATGAAGGTGAAGAGGAGAAATTTTCCAAGTCCAAGTCCAATAAGTGTAGCATCGGTGGAGTTGTTGTGATCAGTCTCCAAGTGGGAGATTGTTGGTTGTGGAGCCAGATCTTCTAGTCTCATAGATTATATTGTATCAGCTGTGTTTGTACCCCAGTTTTATATGATATGTAGGTAGACTGTACAGTCACCCCAGTGGGGGGGTCTGGGGGTAGCGCCCTTGAGAAATGGGGGTTCGGGGGCAACGCCCCCGAAGAAAATTTTTTGGGGCTGTTTTCGCCAGCTGTTTTGCGGGCCCATGGTTTTGGGTATCCCGTGGTATTTTCCCATTGTATTTCCCTGATAAAATAAATACATTGTAATACAGCTAGGTATGATGATGTATTAGGTTTTATGCATTGTAAAGATCTCTGAGATCAGGAGAGAGACTGTGAAACAGAGAAGAGGAAGTGCAGCGGTTGTGCTGCAGGTTGTATCCCTTCACCTTGCTGGACAATAATAATAATAAGGACTGGCAAATTCAGTGTGGACGTAGCCCAAGTTGGGTGAACCACGATATATCTGTGTCTCTCTTGTAATGTGTATGTGTGATTATATTTGTATTTCTGTTTATTGTTATTGCTCTGCGATCCTGTTTTCTAACAGAATGAAGGCCTAAACAAATTCTAGGTTTCCGGTAACGCCCACGAGTCCTTATGCGGCGTTATTTATAGGCGCAGCTGAGTCCCCCCCCACCTTCCAATGGCTAGATGAGCATTAAATGTGGTGTCTGTTGGCCAATTTGAACAAATCCTTCGGTCCCTTCCATCGTCAGTGTGTCCAGAATGACTATCTTTTCGTTAAATGCTGAAGCGATTGCTTGTAACGGTCACCTAATGGCTATTTTTTTCAAAGGTAGTGCAACGACTATTTTTCTGAGTGCTGCGCCGAGCTATGTGGCAAGCCATATGCAATCCTGCGCAGTTACTTCGCAATGCTACTATTTTTCAACTGCACGGTTTCCTTTTTCTTTTCTTACTTCTTCTCTTTTTTCTTTTTTTTTCTCGCGCAGCTTCAGCAGTGCTGCATGGTACACACATTGTTCTACTTATCATACATGTACAGACTCCTTTACATTTCCAGTGTCCAATTTCAACTATACCTGACACTTGGAAATCTCTTCTTCTGCTTGTTATTCAAGATTCTGCGAAGCACGACTGTCATGATACAACTTTAAACTACTTCCATTTATCAAATTTGGTATAGTATCACCAGCTAAATTGGCTAACTGGACTACACCAGTGTTAGTAACATGTATCACAGTATATGGACCAAGCCAATGCATCTTAAATTTACTAGGAAACTTCATGAATTTTCTATCATACAGGAGGACTAGGTCACCTACATGGAAGCACTTGTTCTTTATATGGTGATCATGCCAAGCTTTCTCGCGGTCCTTCTGAGCTTGGTGGTGGAAGCCGACAATGAAGCGATCTTCCTCCAACCCAAAGAGGTGTAGAAACCTTTCTTCTAGTGCTGTGCAGTCTGCCATCCCTGTGAATGCAGCGATCCTTAAACTAGGGACAATATATTCCATTAGCATTATAGCTTCCTTCCCATAAGCCAACTGAAAAGGTGTATGTCCTGTCAATTTCTTGCATGTAGTCCTGTATGCCCATAACACAGAGGAGACGCGCAGGTCCCAATCATCTCTATTTACATTGCAAAACTTAGTCAGTGCGTTCTCCAGTATCTTATTGAAAGCCTCAACAGTGACATTCTCTTGTGGATGATATGGAGTACTGCACTAATGACGAATGTGGAATTCCTCTGTAAGTGCCTCAATGGTCTTGTTCAAAAAGTGAGTACCTTGGTCACTCATCAAAATCTTCGGACAGCCAAATCTTGACAATATGTCTTCAAAAATAAACTATGCAGCAATACTGGCGCTGTAGTCCTTTACTGGCTTTGCTTCTGCCCATCTGGTGAGGTAATCAGTCGCAGTAATAATATACCTCTCCCCAGTTCTTTTCCCTAGTGGGTTTATAGGACCTACAAAATCAATGGCCCATTTTTCAAATGCCTGCAAGGTCAACTGCGAATTTAATGGCATCTCATCCCTTCGCGAGGGTTTCCCTGTCCTCTGATAGACATCACAGTTCTTGCAGTGTTCTTTGGAATCTTTGTGAATCGTGGGCCACCATAGCCCTACGCGCAATATCTTCTGCGTAGTAGCCCTTCCTGCATAGTGACCTCTCGTGATCCCTGAATGCGCGTCTACTAGAATAAATGGTTTCTCATGATCTAGTACGCATCTACACAGGACTTCATCTGGTCTGAGTTTGTATAATTGACCTACAATTATAGTGAAGTCTGCGGTGTGCACCACTAGCTACTTCTTCTGCTGGACAGATAATTCCTGCGGTGCCAGCCTTGTTGTCAAAAAATTAATGATATCCCTATAATAATCATCGGAAACCTATATAGCGAATAGATGTGCATCAGGAAAACTGTCTTCAATGTTCGTCGGTTCTTCTCCTGACTCAATCCTTGACAGATGATCAGGTCCCAAGTTCAGTCTACCTGGCATAACAATAATCTCAAAATCATACTCCTGTAATAGCAATGCTCATCTGCACATGCGCCCCCCTAACACTAGCTTATTGACCAAGTATTTCAATGCAGAATGGTCAGTGAACATAAGGAAGTGCGCACCAAGCAAGTAATGCCTGAATTTCTGTAGGGAATATACCATCACAAGGCCTTCCCTCTCGGTAGTAGTATAGTTCTTTTCTGTCGTCGAGAGTTTTCTTCTTGAAAATGCAATAGGGTGGTCAATACCTCCTTCTCCTGACTGAGCTTATATGATTCCCAAAGCAATGCATGATGCATCAACATGGACGTGAAATGGCTTCATCCAATCTGGAAAGACTAGAATTGGTGTAGTCACCATCTTTTCTTTTAGTGTATCAAAACCCTGTTCGCATTCCGCGTTCCAAATGAATGGTGCGTCTTTCTTGGGCAGCTTTTCCATTGTTGCGGTTATCTGCGCATAACCCTTGATAAATTTCCTGTAGTATCCAGTATGGCCTAAGGTAGAGCACAACATCTTGACTGAATTTGGTGTTGGCAAGTTCACAATAATGGCAATCTTCGCAGGGTCCATCATCAGTCCTTACTTACAAACAATGTGCCCAAGTAGAATTCCATAAGGAACACAAAAAATACACTTCTTTAGATTTAAAGAGATCTGATGTTGTCAACACCTCTCAAGCATCATTCCGAGGTTCGCACAATGGTTTTTCAATAGACCAAACATAGTCCAATCATCAAAATAGGCTTCGAGAAACTTATGCATAAACTCTTTGAATGTTGCAACGACCACTCTAGAAAATATGGCAGGTGCATTCTTCAGGACAAAAGGAATTACTGTGTACTAGAACGACCCCCATTCTATAGAAAAAGTCGTCTTATGCTTGTCTACAGGATCAATCCTTATCTGGTGATATCACAAAAAACCATCAGTAAAAGAATAAGCCTCATTCCCTCCAACATTATCAAGCACTTTGTTCGTGAAAGGAGTAGGGAATGGGTCGTGCATGGAAGCATCATTCAGTTTTTTGAGATCAACACAAATCTTGATCTCACCCTTCACTTTCTTGTCTTGAATGACCATGGGACTAATCCATTCTGATTCCTTGACAAGTTCAATGATTCCTGCTTCGAGCATCTTATCCAGCTCTGCGCGTACTCTTTCTTTGTAGTGTGGGTTTAGTCTGTACAGTCTCTACTTTATAGGCTTTGCGCTTGGCTTCAAAGGTATTTTCATGACCCCTAGGTCTCCCAGAATTCCTTTCATTTCTGTAAATTTAGTTGGAAACAGCTCCTGATACTCATGTAGAGTGTCTGTGATCTCTACAACAGTCTGATCATCCCAATAGTCTCCTATTGCTGCAAACTTCAGTTCTTCGCTTGTGCCAATATTCACCTTCTATGTTTTTACTGGTCCGCTCATATCTGGGATTTCTAATGGAGGTCCTTCTACATCGTGTGCACCCTCCGATTCTGGTATGTTTATGTTGCATGGATCATCGTCATCGTCTTCATTTCTATCATCGATGTCTTCAGATAGGTTGTAACACTCGATAAGGTGTTCTTCATGTTCCTTCCATTCCGACTATAGGTTCGCAGGAACGTGATCTGCCCCAAAAAATTCCTCCAATGTCATATTTCTGTGAGGACAGTCTTCCCTGAATATGCTTTCCTTAATTATTTGCAATGCATCATGGATCAGTGGTTTCTCGTCCTCAAAGCTGAAGTCCCTCTAGAAGTTCACAGTCAACATTTCCCAATCAGTGGTTTCCCTGCGCAACTCTAGGTCTAGGTACCATTTCTTTGGAATGTCATCATCCAGTGTGTGTACAAATAGATGCACCCATTCTCCATGTGGCCTTTCCAGCCATGCCTGCAAACAGACTTCAATATGTTAACTAGGATCTGTTTGTCCATTAAACTTTTCAAAAGGTAAGGTAACCCTTCCAGTGAATCGGATCTGCATCTTAATTCTGCATTGATCCCAAGTGGTCAATGTCTGCTTGTGTGCATTCCACCATCTGGCGGGTGTGTCATGCAATGCCATATCCAATGTTGGTAATCTGTGCTCATCTGCAATAGCTGCAATATATTCCTGGATGAAATTGTAAACATTAGCAGAACCATCATATGTGGTAATAGGACTTACCTCCTTCCTGATCCATCGCAATGATTTCGTAACCTACGCGCACCTTCTTACTGATACTTCATGCATCCAGCTTTGCCAGTTTTCCAGTATTGCCTTCGAATTAGAGATGCAGGAGCTGTCACATCTCCACCTGAGTGTACCATCTATAGTAGGATTAATGTAATCTTCCTGGTTTGCTATGAGATGGTATAGTCTATCCAAGTCTTGAGCCTTGGATTCCTCCTGAATCAACTTGTTGTATCTGTCACCATCTGCAGGATCCAACGGTGAGATGACCCTAAGATGCTTTCCTTCAAATATCATCTTCTTTGTTTTTAAGTTGATGATAGCCAAGTTATCAATAGCCCATAAATCCCTAACAATGCAGGAAAAGGCTGACTATCATCTACAATCTCGATAAATTCAAAGTCTGCATGACTTTGGACTCCATCGATGTCAACTATCACATCAGCTAACTAGCCAAAAGGTATGACTTTCTCTTGGTTATCCATTCTCAACTGGATAGGTGACCATGACAACTTTGGTTGACCCATCTGCTGCCATGTCTACTTAGTTAAGACATTTACCTCAGATCCCAGATCAAAGATGACTTCATCCATTTCAAAATCTTCAATCTGCGCGGTAAGTCTCATTTCTCGGCATGTTATTTTATGCTTCCTTATGTGATGTACTACGCTATCAGAAGTCTCTATTCCGGTCTGTGGTTCATATTAGTTTATGAGTTTCTGCAGCTTTGCTATGGCATTTTCACTTTTGAGTAGCTTCATGCAGCTTCGCAGGAACTGCTCAATGGAAGTGCTGACATCTGTCATAGTGCTTGTTTTGTCATAGGCCGCTGGCATGTCTTCAACGTGCGGCCCTTCACTGCACAACGGAATCCTCTGTGATTTTGTTGCTGGCTCTCTGAAGGTATCCCGTGCGTCGATAAAGACTTCCTTGTTTTTTCATAGGTCGAGAGCAGGTATTTTTCCTAGAGCTTTCCTTATCCATACTGTCTCAAGAGGGGTCTGTTTTGTGTGAGCCTACCCTAATGTAGAAGCTTTTGGTCCCCTATTGTGGCCTGTCTAAGTGCCACTGCACGTGACCACATTGATGCTCGGGTCTACTGGTCTGTTCTCTATTGCAATCCACTGGACGTTCGTGTTTGGTGCGTCCATCCGTCTTCTTTTCTACATTTCCACCTCTAGCACTGGGCAATCTTCAATAACATGCTCAAATGATTTACAATAATTGCATGTAGTGCATGGGTTAACACAATCTCTAGATACGTGACCTGGTTGGCCACAATTATAACAAATGACCTAGCCGCGACCTCTTCCCTACGCTGGGCTAGCATTTCTTCCTCTGTCGTGGTATCCAACACCACGACCTTTGTATCCTCCTTGGTCATATTGTGCATTCCCTTGTTTCAGCTGGTTATCTTCTTGTATACGGTACAAGCCAGCGCCTCTCATTGATTCCATATCTCGTTTTCTTTCATTCATTAGTTCATATGTGCGGCAGTTGGATTCATCATGTCCAAATGATTTACAGAAATTGCAGTATAAATTTTTAGGTGTTTTCACATATTTCTGTATAAGATAGCAGTCTTCAGGTCTGTGTCCTGTGGTTCTACAAATTTCACACCATGGGGCCTGATTCTAATTTATTGGGTTGGGTGCACCACTATTAAGATAGTCGCAGAATAATGGGCAATGCTCCCAATCATGGCCTTCTCCTTTACAACTTGTACACCAGACCTCATGTCTAGGTTCATACCTTTGTTCTTTGCCATTCTTCATGCTTTGCAGCTCTAGTGTCAGGGTGGTCAGTTAGTTCTAGATCTGAGACATCACAGAACTAGTCTCACCAATCAGTGAAGTTTCTAGCTTCATTGCGATCTCCAAGGCCTATGCCTGCAATGTAACCTTCTGCTACATAAATGGTAATCGAATATGGGGCAACAACACAACAATGAACCATTCCTTGTGTTGTTCCGGGGATATAACAAAGCTTACTTGGTCCAATAGGGTCTTGAATTTCTGATCAAACTCCCTGTTAAAATTTTAGAATTTACTTCAATCCGATCTAGGATCTTAACTGAGAGAACAACATGTACAAAAAATCTACAGCATATCATTCATGGACACAATAATGCAAGCACATAAGAGACACCGAGTTTACTTGGGGAAAACCATAAAGGTGAAAAACCCCAATAACTTCCTTAGAGATATATAGAGCAATGATACAACCAGAATACAAGAGATAGTCTTCTCCTAGTAGCAGAGCCTCCTCCTCCACAAGTGCGCCACTCTCCACAGTGTGAGTGAGAGAATAGAATGTATAAAATGAGACAGACACACTCTCTATTTATACACTAACTTGACTTACCTTTACTCAACTAGGTCGGCCTCAACTTAACCACTTAACATAATGCTGACTGGGCCGACCCCCACTAGGGTGGTCTAATAACCCTTTGACCCACATGGCCAACCCCCAATAGGGTTGTCTAATAACCCTTTGACCCACATGACTTATACAGGGCCAACCCCAACAAGGTGGTCTAATAACCCATCAAGTATAAGTTACGACACTTACAATATAAATGACGACACTTCCGTATAGAGGAATAATAACATCTCTATAGGAATACAACCACTTCCGTATAGAGGAATAATAACATCTCTATAGGAATACAATATACTTATATGTGAAATACATTCCGAAGTTACATATACATCAACACTCCCTCTTAACTAGGAAGGTATAATTTCTTGACACAGGTCTTCTAGCACAAGTCATCTTCTCTGGATCATCGTCACTGGATAATCATCATCGTCACTACTGCTGCTATCTCAATCAATCTCTGAATCTACTCGTCATAGAAAGTTCTACAGAGCCAGTCCTTTTTCATATTGGATGTATGCCCACCACCTGCAGGTCTTCGTCATCACTGGCCATACTGTGGAATTCTCAGGACTTATTACTTGCGTCACAAAACCTGGCTACAGCATCCAAGGCTATTACGAGAACACAGCTCTACCTGTAGGATCTCCCAGGAACACATTACATGTGACCCATCACAAAACCTGGCTGAAGCATCCCAGGCTGTTACGAGCACACGGCTCTACCTGTCGGATCTCCCAGGAGCACATTACATGTGATCTCACCACAAAACCTGGATGAAGCATCCCAGGCTATTACGAGCACATAGCTCTACCTGTCGGATCTCCCAGGAGCACATTACATGTGGTCCACCACAAAACCTGGCTGAAGCATCTGAGGCCTTTTTCATACTATCCAGATCTCCCAGGAGCAAATTACATGTGGTCATGGAAAAACCTGGCTGAAGCATCTGAGGACTTTTTCATCCTGTCCAGATCTCCCAGGAGCAAATTACATGCCATAGGACAAAACCTTGAAAGAGCATTTGCCAGATATCCCAGGGCACAAATTACATGCCATAGGCAAAACCTCGAAAGACTATCTGCAGATCTCCCAGGGCACAAATTATATGTCCTCCCAAGCAAAACCTCGAAAGAGCATTTGCCAGATGTCCCAGGGTATGAATTACATGCCATAGGAAAAACCTCGAAAGACCATCTGCAAATCTCCCAGGGCACAAATTACATGCTTATCTGCACAACCTGATCCACGGCCACAAAGTATCATCTGATACTCATCATACATCATCCTGATGTACACAGATCATCCTGATCATCATCACTACAACATCCTACTGCATGTCATCTAGAGAAACATCCTGAAGCTCGTCTTCCATGATCATCCTGATCATACAATGCATCTACCTGATGCATACCAAGTATCTACCTGATATATATCATCATACATGATCCACCTGATCATACAGTGTATCCACCTGATACAAATACAAATACATGATACATATCACCATACATGATCCACCTGATACATATACAGATACATGATACATATCACCATACATGATCCACCTGATCATACAATGTATCCACCTGATACATATACAAATACATGGTCCAAGCATCCAACATGATGCATATACACAATACATACAAATGATCCAACCGATCATATCCAGCATCCAACATGATGCGTACATACATATAAATGATCCAACTGATCATATCCAGCTTCCAACATGATGCACACATACATATACATATAAATGATCCAACTGATCATATTCAGCATCCAACATGATGCAATCATACATATAAATGATCCAACTGATCATACAAAGCAGAAACTAGAACATCATCCTCATGCTCATCATCCAGCGCTTACATCCACATCCATGTGAAGAATTCTCCTTCCAACATGCTTGGAATGGATTCATCAAATGTGTCCATCACTTCTTCCTTGAAGTGTCATCAATTTGAAGAACACCAATCCTCTCCCTGAAGTACTCGAACTTCACCCTGGCTAGTGGCTTCGTCAGCACATCTACAATCTGCTCGTCCTTCGCAATGTACAGAAGTTTCACAGCTCCTCTCTGCACCATATCCCTGATATAGTGATATTTGATCTCTATGTGTTTCGACCTGTCATGAAACACTGGGTTCTCGGATAGCTTCACACAACTCTGGTTATCACAGAAGATACCAGTATCATCCAACGGGAGATCAAATAACTCAGACAGTAGCTTCTGTAGCCATACTACCTCACAACTAGCTGAATAGGCTGCAACATACTCTGCCTCAGCTGTACTCAGTGCTACACAGGACTGCTTCCTGCTGAACCAAGAGATCACACCTGATCCCATACTGAAGCAGCACCCATATGTGCTCTTCCTATCTGCAGCACTGCCTACCCAATCTGAATCAACATAACCCTGCAGGTTAAACTTTTGATTCGCTTCATACTTGAGCCCATAATCCACTGTACCTTTCAGGTACCTCAAAATATGCTTTACAACAACCAGGTGAACACTCCTCAGATCTGTCAGGAACTGGCTCAATGTGTTCATCGCAAAGCAAATATCTGGTCTCATGTTCGTCAGGTACATCAAGGACCCAATCATCTGACGATACATAGTGACATCAACTGGATCAGATGAAGCATCACACAGAAGCTTCAGGTTTGATGCCATAGCCTCGCATTCCATCATCCAGAACCTTTTCAGGATTTCTACTGCATACTTCCCTTGTCCAAGGAAGATTCCATCTGCACTCTGCCACACCTCCATACCACGAAAGTAGTGCATCATACCCAAGTTCTTCGGTAGCAAGCTTCCGCTGCGTGTTGGAAATCAATCTATCCTCACCAATTTCTGCACATATATGACTCCCTGTCATGTGTCTCTAAACCAAGTGGCTGCTCCACATACATTTCTTCTTCAACTACACCATTCAAGAAAGTTGTCTTGAAATCCATTTGGTGTATCTTCTATTTCATCACTTTTATATTTCTCTATGCTGCCATCTGCAGCATGCTTGATCTGATAGTTCCATTTGGAAGTCACAACAGACTTCCTTTCAGCTCTTGGGACCGCATCCCAAACATCATTCTTCATGATCGGCGGATCATGGCATTCTTCCCGTATCCTAGGAACTTCAATATCTTCAATAGATAATTTTGTTGCTGAACAAATGTTGTAGTTCTTCTTTTGTAGGTGATGGCATACGATCTTTCCTACACAACAAGTTAGATTGCATGATTAGAAAAAATCTCATAGTTTTTAGAACAAATTCTTACACATAAAGAAATATTTCATACAGTCATGCAATTATCTTAGCCAATGCTTCAATACAACATTTATCCATATTCCATAACTTTCTAGATGCCTTCCAATCTCTACCAGAACATTGTTAAGAGTGTGCACAACTCCCAACATGTCAGCAAAGAGGTTTCATTCTAGATAAGTAGCAATGGAATGGTGTACAGTGCCATAGGCCACTTACCCATGCATATTAGTAGTATACTGTTCATCAATGCAACTATTCTAATATGCATAATACACAACCTAATTCTAGGAACATCATTATATACATTATTGAACAGTATTATTTAAACAATAAAATATGCAAGTAATGACAATTCAAATACTTATCTTTGTGTGTTTGTTGGGTTGACTCCCTCTCAGTCTTTGCTTCTTTTCTGCAACTCCATTCTTATGTGGATTGTGAGAAGTGGTCCACTCCCTCTGAATATCTGCATCCTTGTAGAAACTAGTGAAGTGTGCTCCTTTTCTTTCTTGCAGGAACAACTAGAGTGTGCTCCCTCTTGATCTTTGCTTCTTGGATTACCTATCCTTGAACTTACATCCATTTTTAATCACTATGCATGCTTATTAGTATCATCATTGTGTTATCCTTGAGGTCTCATACATAATCACACATTTATTAGTATAATATTAATACTATCAAAACACAATAATCTTAAACATGTATATTCATGATCATTCACAGATAATAAACATTAGTATTCAAGGTTTCAGGGAAGTCTTCTTTTACTCATACATTTTCTTATTTGATCATAGGACTCTTTTGGTTAGTTGAATCATCAATCAAGATAAGAGATATAATATGCATAAAACCTGTGATTATTCAAACCTATACCTTCATGATTCTTCTGGTTAGTCATATCATCAATTATGGTAAGAAACATAATATGCATACAACCATGATTATTCAAACCTATGACTTCATGAATAATCATTATCAACAACACAACAGTATAAGATCCTAACACAAGGTAGGATTCTAGCTTGATATAGGAAAAACATACCTGGATTAGCATGCTAGCTAGTTATGTCTAACATACCCGCATAATGTCTTCTGGTTCTCTTCAGTGACTTGTGCTAGTAACCTGCATGTCTCATAAGTTAACCATTGTAGAAACAAGTTATACATACCTCAAAAGTAGATCTTCTATGTGATCCATGACAATGGATGAATCCTTGTCTTCATGTCACCATGATCATACGTTCTTGAAGTAGAACATGATTTGTCTTTCTTGCTGTACCTTTTATGTTAGCAGACAACATAAACCTCATAGAACACCATAATGCATTAGTACAATCATAAGTGTCAACACCCTAACCAATGAATATCTTCTATCATGCATTCATAATTTTGTTAAGATGATACGACAAATATAAAATCAAGATTGTACTAACCGTAATAACATGAAGACAAACATACCATAAACTTAATCATGAAAAAATATCGAAACATACCTCGATGAGTCATACCTGTCGAGATCGCTTGTAATATTCTTATGTAAGGCCTTAGCCTCATCTCCCTCTGAAACAGGAACTTCTTCACTTATGAAGGTGACCAATCCATCTTCTTCTAGGATTAACCCAATCCACTTGATTTGCAAGAACTGGACCTGAAGCTGGATATGGGTTTGTCAGAGAAACCCCAAAATTTCAAAATTTGAATTTCAAACTTCTGAAAGGATAGAAATATGCGTCTTGATGAGCTGATCAAGCTGGTATATTCAGAATTTGAAAACTGCAAAGTTTCACTCCTCAATTTTGCCTTTGAAACTTCTAGATTCACTGGACGTGACCCTGAACTGGGGTTTGATGAAGCCCACTCTTCTACCCAATCAAAAGGTTTGATCCAAATCTCTAAGCTTCTATTCTTTTGAGGAGCTTCCATCCATGGTCACAGATTTCAAAAATTCCCATTTTTACAGAAGCCCTAATTTTCCACTTTTCTGATCAAAGTCCCGAACTAGGGTCTGATCAAGCCTGGCCTTCTTCCCAACCAAAAATTCTGATCTTGGTCTCTAAATTTCAATTTTGATGATTAGAATCTAGATGTGGTCTCCGATTACAAAAATTCCAACTTTCTCCGAAGCCCTAAATTCCGGAAGCCATGAATGAAGGTGCTCAAAAATAATTCTGTTTTGACAGAAATATGTACCTGATTGTTTCTGGTGTAACTTTGAACTTTTCGACCCATAGGGTCTGAAAAAGCTTCCTAAGATAGCCCGACCTGTTATCTTTCCATCCCAATAGGTCTTACCTCAATTGGATTCTCTGAGAGAGAGTTATGCCAAGTGTCGCAACATGACCTGTTTATTGGATAATACAGGAGAGTGAACTTGTACGTCGTGCCATGTGTCAATGTTTCAACTTCGGCCTCTGTACAATTTTTCTGAGCTAGCCCGACCTGTTATATTTCCATCCTGACATTTTTGACCTCAATTGGATTCTCTGAGAGAGATTTATTCCAAGTGTCATAACGTGACCTGTTGATGAGATAATACAGGAGAGCGAACTTGTACGACGTTCCACGTGTCTCTGGTTCATCTTCGGCCTCTGAAAATTTTTCCTGAGATAGTACAGTCTGTTTACTACCTGTCACTTTTTACGAAATTTCATTTGGAGCTTCCTATCCCAAGTTATGACCTTTTTCCCAAGGTCACTTGATTTTGACTCAGATTTGGAAGAGGCAGAAACCCTATATTGTACAGATCATAAATCACAAAGTACAACGAATTAGAGGTTTTCCTTTGGATACAAGGTACAAGGGGATTTATTATTAGAACTGTAAACGTTTCAGATCCAAACAATTCTCCAAAAAATATTTATAGAGAAAGTGCTACGATGACTGGTTTTTGCTATATCAAGCCCTAGCATCGTAAGTGCAACAAGTGTCATACATGCCATATCATGCCTTCTTTCAGGCTAGCTCTGATACCATGTTAAATTTTTAGAATTTACTTCAATATGATCTAGGATCTTAACTGAGAGAACAACATCTACAACAAATCTACAACATATCATTCATGGACACAATAATGCAAGCACAGAAGAGACACCGAGTTTACTTGGGGAAAACCATAAAGGTGAAAAACCCCAATAACTTCCTCAGAGATAGATAGAGCAATGATACAACCAAAATACAAGAGATAGTCTTCTCCTAGCAGCAGAGCCTCCTCCTCCACAAGTGCGCCACTCTCCATAGTGTGAGTGAGAGAATAGAATGTATAAAATGAGAGAGACACACTCTTTATTTATACACTAACTTGACTTGACCTTTACTCAACTAGGTTGGCCTCAACTTAACCACTTAACATAATGCTAATTGGGCCGACCCCCACTAGGGTGGTCTAATAACCCTTTGACCCACATGACTTATACAGGGCTGACCCCAACAAGTTGGTTTAATAACCCATCAAGTATAAGTTACGACACTTACAATATAAATGACGACACTTCCGTATAGAGGAATAATAACATCTCTATAGGAATACAACCACTTCCGTATAGAGGAATAATAACATCTTTATAGGAATACAATATACATATATGTGAAATACATTCCGAAGTTACATATACATCAACACTCCCAAACCGTTTCAGTCAATTTCTGTTTTATTTCTTTCAACTCGGTTATACACTGAGATTCAAATTTGGGTTTCTTAAACTCTGCCACAAGCACAGCTTTAATTTCTGTGAGGGTTCTCGGCTTTGTGTTAGAGTACTTCATGAACCAATGTAAGGCTCTATCCCTGAAAGTGGTGATGAGTTGTGCTCTCTTCACTGCATCATCCTAGATTTGTCTTACACTCCATACGGCTTCAAAAAGAAACCAATGCTGATCAGGGTCTTCTAGGCCAGTTCCTTTGAATATTGGGAGCTTGATATCAGTGTTTTCCATTGTTATATTAGGTGGTGGAGCACCTGAATTAGTGCGCGGCTGCTGTGAAGGGCTCTGCGCAGTGAAAACAAATTGGCTTATCGGGATGGATGTACTGGGCTGAGTATTCTGCGTAGCGCGTAGCAGGTGGGTTTTGAGATAATGGTGGTGCGGTCTCTGCAGCCGATGGGTTCTCAGGGGTAAATGGTGGTGCGGCTTTGTTGTCAATGTTACACAGAATCTCAGTATCAATATGGAGTCTAGGGCCTCCAAGATTCTTATTAAATTTATATCTCTTACCACTTCTAAGATTATGGGCATCTTTGTCAGAATCACTATATATACTGTTTACCATGACAAACTTAAGAATATTACTGCATTCTTAAAACACCTTTCTCATATAATAGCATCTTAATGTATAGACTGAGATTGTTCAGCAACTTACCTTGGAATCCTCCGAAAAAGTATGCTTCTGCTTGGCTGTAGGATTTGAGTGTGTCTATAGCAAATTCTGTTAAGAAGCCTTCTAGCATATGATTGACCCAAAAATCAACTGCGTGTGTCAACGGGTTGTCTATTGCTTTGAGCTGCACTATGAGCTCAGGAGTCCACTCTGTAGGAACTCCTCCTTGAAAACAGGTTTTCTTTTCTGCGAGCCGCGAGATCCACGCATGTAGCTCGTTTGGAAATGATGCCCAGAAAATCTCATGAATATCTTCCCACAGTTATCTATCTGACCACTATGTGTCAGATAGACGCGAATGTCTATTCCCTTGCCTTGCAAAGTCTCTTCTGGTCTTGTCCCACCAAGCTTGGATTTCTGTCTTTTTAGGATGCTAGTTGTCAGAGCCTTCCAGGAACTGGTATTCTTCGTCACACATCACGATTCCAACTCATCATGGATTCTAGCACGGAAATGGAACTATTTGTTGGCTATAACTGACCCATAGGTTTTCTATAAGACCCAGGTTCTTCACGGTTTCCCTTTGACCAACAAAACCCCTTCGCACCAGCCCTTTCGGAAACAACCTGCGAGTAGGTTGAGGTCTCACCCGAGGTGTATCTATGGGGTACTGCGGAATCAGGTTTCCACAGTAAGTGACGAGTTGCTTGGACAGATGTACCTCGCAGTGCAAGAGGGGGAATGCACTGCAAAGGGGGAACTGCACAACGATGGACAACGCCGTGGTCCGCACCACTATGTTCTTCTACCACGGGACTTCTCCTGAAGCTGCGAACAATGCAGCTTTACTCTATAGTTGGATTATCTTGAAAACACTTAAGGCACTGAAATGAATATCATTCATCCACTCGTTCAGGCACTTAACTGACTATTCTTCTAACATTCATTCGTTAAGTTGGAATGTTGCGATTTGAACATATATGACTATACAATCCAACTGTTATGCATTCTTTTACTACGTAGAAGAAAGTGTTTAACTAAATGACTGATTCACTGTCTTCAAACACAACACTAAATGTTCATCATTCATCTGTTCATACAGAACTTAACATATCATTTCCATACTTCTTCTGAAGGCAAATGCATATCAAAGTTATCTCATAACAACATGCAAGGAAACATCTAGACATTCATTTACAGAAAACACAAATAATCATTCACTCATAAAACACAATTGCACAATGCAATATTTAACGTGGTTCACTCCTCCGGGTGGGAAGCTACGTCCACAAGAACGGTTGGTAATATATATCTTTAAAAAGGGATGGGGACAACCATTCTTAGTCTATGCACTCAGCTGCAGATTCTCCTTCCTCTTAGATAGGTCTCTGCGCACACAGTTGTAGATCCTTTACAATCTTCTTAGTTCAAAAGAGATTTTACACTATAACATCCAGAACCCAAAATTGTCACAACCAAAAAGTAACCACACAGTAACCCCATCCCATACAAAATTGTCTTCTTAAATAGACCATGCCCGAAGGTCATGTCTTACAATGCCGAATACCTAAACCCGAAAAAACCCTTAGGGTTTACAAAGATGTGCCGGTTTCCCTAAACTGGATTGCTAGCATCTGGTAGCGTCTGCTTCATCGTGGTGGTTCTCCACGTCTTCACTCTGTCGCTATTGGCCTTCCTGTCGCACGCATGCCAACATGTCTCTTTCACTGAACCGTTCATCTCTAAGGGTTTCACCCACCAAGCGTGCCAAGCTGTCGCTTTCCTTGAGTTGTCCTTCCCTTAACAAACTCATGCATTGGCCACCTTCCTGATTTTGCTCACGCCTGTCGCTCAACACTCCTGAAGCATATTTCCAAAATTAGACCACTACTGGTCTATCCAGTACCTGTACCTGATCCTTGTCCAGCACTCAGCTTTGCTGGCTCCACGTGGCCTGCCTGCTTCGCAGCACTAGTCTTCACGGTACTTCCAAAATTTGGATGCTGCGCATAACTTTGCAGCATGGTCCAAAACTTGGATGTTGCACACAACTTCGCAACGCCCTCAACACTTAGACAAAATTACTCCTCCTTATCAAAAGTGTTACCAAAAATTTGTCCCAACTTGGGCCCAACAATGAATATTTCTGAACTTATGCGAAGACAAATTGGTCATACAATTCTCCAAAAACAAGGATGTCCAGTTCTTGTAGATCTCATCTAACGGATGCTGGAGATAAGGCCAAGTTATAATTTGGTGTCAAACTTTTGAACAACTGGAATGTAGAAGGAAGGAGATCGGTAATCAAAGGTTTAGCTTTCATATTGTTTGAGGCGCGGTGTATATGGGAAGAGTATTAATGGTCCGAAACTGATTATGGATTTTATGAGTAGTCACATGCATATGTGTCTTCTTTTGATACTCCCTTTAGCACAAGATTTTGTTGGAATTAACAACATTAACCTTCTTGCTACACAGAAAATTTAATACAAAATCCCAGAGTGATAAAGATCATATTCAAATACAAATGGTTAATAGGTGACAAAGCTGGTGGCAGAGCACCTAACAGCAAAGGGATATAAATCTCACTTAATCTCTCCAAATCATGAACAGGTGGACAACAATGTTAAATAGAAATATCGAGTCAACAACTAAAGTTTATCTTTACATGTTATTTTGGAGAGCAAATTCAAGACTCCATCGAGAGGTAGAGGATTAGCATCAAGATCAGTTAGTCTTATCTACATCAATCCGAGATTTCCAGTGATTCAATATTTGGGCTTTCGAGGATTGACTTGAGAAGTTCCACATTTCCTATGACAAATTAGAAAATGTTTTAGGTTAATAATAGGTTTTGTCTCCTAAAAGTTGGTAAGGGCTCATATATTGTACATTCTATAAATCTTATCATTCGTAATGTAAAAAAGAGGAAGGAGTTCCAGCCGAGGGCTGAGGCGAGGTTAGAACAGACTGTTACTTTTGGTTTCATGCAGACATGTACACATTTTTCTTTGTGTTAATATGAAGTAGCTACTTTGAAATGATTGTCATCATATGAGCTTGTTTTGCTTTAATAAATGAATTACACATTATCATTATTTTGTCCCGTGTGTGGTCTTATCAATCCATGCCAAGATTCTCTTGATTAATATGCAATTATCTTTAATACTTGATGCAGAACCGGATTCATTTCTTTCATAAAGTTATGCTCGTAGCTCTATCTTATTAATATCCATGATAGTGATACATTTCTCGTTGTTCAATATCTTTAAACCTATCCTGATCTCTGTCCTGTTTATACCTTGTTTACAACTATCATTCCTATCCTTTACATACTGTTAAGATTCACTAGCCATGTCCTTATGTAGTCAATGTGCATCTTTTAGTGATAACACATTCAATGTGAGCGGATCTCCCATGGCCAACCTGTCCATGGCCTCATACTCCCTTTCCCTCCAGTTCAAAACCATCATGCATCAAGTTTTTCATTCATTTTCATTAGTTTGAAGCATTTTACTTTTAAATGGTGCCACCCATGGGTTCTCCTCTTACACAGAGGCGAGTACCCACGACCCCACCTGAAGTGAACCCCCGCACATTTCTCATGCCCACGGGTTTCACTCAAGCAGACCCGTGAGTGCGAGGCCCTAAATTTTAAACTCATTAAAGAACTTCAAAAAATCATTAAAAATTTAAAATAATGGATTAAAATGCTTAAGAGAGTTGAGATTGTCTACCTACAAGTGACGACGTTCGGATTCATTCCCTAGATTGCTCGGAATCAATGTTTGAAGTGAGAGGTCTTTTTCACCTTTTTCTCCAATGGTAAAATGTTTTGGTGAATTATGTTTTTATTTGACTCTATATATACAATCTCTTGTTAATATTTACCTACTTTATAAAGTTTCAATTTCCTTTTTAACTTTAATTAATTACAAATGACCCTTTTTTGAGTTAATTTGATTAGGTCAAGCTTGAAAAGGCGTTCTTTCACTATCAGTCGCAAAAGGTAGTTATAGAGAGGTTTGTTTTCCTTTTGATATGCCAGTTTAGCTTAACACTTTAATCTTTTATGTCACTTTATGTAATTTTGAAACTCCTTAATGCACCTTGAACTGACATTTTATGCTATCCATTGACGTTGTTTCTAGCTACAGTCCTTCTGTCATCTAACAGATCAAGAAACTTATATCTTGTACATTATTTTTATCTAATATTAAGTTCCCATGGTCTGATAGAGTTCTTTCATGCTCTTGTTGGACTCTTTAAATATAACAAGATTTCCGAGTACACTTGTCTTGTTTAGACTCGTTACAAGACTTGAACTGTCATCCACTTTGATATAAGTTTACCCCTTTTCCAGATCATTGTGGATTAGTTATGAAAAAGGTATACTCTAGTCATACTTGGCTAGAAGAGTTCTCTCTCACATTAGTTACCTTTTTTTTGGGTGAGGAGACTAACTTTACGAAAAAGGACCCCCTTGGAGTCTTCTTTAGGATTTTCAGACTCTCGAAATATGAAAACAATAGCGAGCATTCACCAACTCAGGCTTGATGTGAAATCCACGAGAGGGTATATAAAGTTTTTGTTTAAGTTTTTTAGACTCTTTAAATATGAAAACATTGGCAAGCATATACCAACTCGGATCGATATTAAAATCCACGAGTAGGTGTATGGAGTTCTTTTTTAAGTTTTTCAGACTCAAATATGAAAACATTGGCGAGCACAAACAGATCTGAGCTCGATACTAAATTCCATGGATCCGTAAAAATATCAAGTATTAGTCTATCTTTTCGTCAAACTCATTAAAACGTGAATAAAGTCTTGATTTTCCCTACCATAGACTCGTTGAACTACACATGGTTGGACTTATACCAAGCATTTTTCTATCCCCTCTTCGAGCTTGTTTTCAAAAATGAAGAAGGACTATTGATTTTTCTTTCTTGGACTCATTAAAACTAAGAAGAAGGATATTATTGAGCTTTATTTTCCACATTTTCATGCTCGTTAAAATCAAGAAAAGACATTCTTTAAAAAAGAGAAAAGGGAATGGAAGAACATCAATTATATTTCAATGTAATGGCACAAGTCACTTATGTCCTTGAACAAAGCACCTTTTTGAGTCTATCAAACAAGTTGGGTTCTAGTTTTGGCCTTGGGATAAAACCTGATCTAAGATTTTTTACTCCTCCGATTGGTTACTCTTCCAATCATATGGAGAATCTGTTAATGTTTCCTACATTGTAGATTTATATCATGGTCCCTTTGTCTTCAAAGCTGCCTAAGTCACTCTTGTGTCGTGCTCACTGTTCAAGGATACAACCTATGTCAGCCAATCTGGAGTTGCCTTGACCTCTTGTGTCGACCATTCCTTGGTGTCAGTATGTTTTATCATGTACTTAGTCCTACTCCAGATCAGATCAACCTGTTGATTGTATCTCATGTTGGATGATGGAGGATGCCTCAAATCCTCCCTTCCAATGGCTTTCTTCCCATTGACTTCAACACATCTTGATCTAGGAATGAATTTTAGAGTTTTTGGTAGTACCTTGGGGATTGCAGTCACTAGTGGAAATTTCCCTCATTATTAAGTAGCGATAATACATTAATGTCTCCTACTCGGTGGATTCTTCAAGTGTTCAACTTCAAGAACCTTATTCACACTTGTTAGAATGTACTAGGTACCTTGGGCCCCATTTTCATTATTGGTGGGTGACCCTCATGTTTGTTAACGGTCCACATCAATGGTCGGTAATCAAACAATGTCCTCCATGTTCGACCTCAACTCATTTATTCGCATGGTTAGGACTCGTACCTTGAGACGGTTTGGATGAAGACCTTGGGCCTATAATAGCATCATCATATTTTTTTATTTCCCAAGCTACGCAAGATTGAGACACACCCATTTTTGGCTCTGGATGAGACATAGCTCCAATTTGTTGTTATGGCTATGATCTCCTGTTTTGGCATGGATCCACGCTTGTATTTAAGTGGCCATGCTATATACATCTCTTTGTTATGTATTGGAGACCATGTTATACCATTCTAAACATATCATGATATCAAGATTGTAATCAGTGGTTGACCTTGTTTTTGTTTCAGGTACCGTTTGTGATCTCATCTTATGGTTTCCTTGCTCCTCCTCTTCAGTGGATTGTAATGTATTCTGGCCATCGCTTCCCTCTGAGATCATACATTAGGGGGCATCTATTATCGATCAAAATATCACTTCTCCGTCCATGACCACATTGCCCTATAGGTCACACAAAAGGACACTGTGGATGGAAGAGCTTGCTTGACCTTAGATGAATTAGAGCTGATCCTTGCAGTCCTTTCCTTAAAACATATTTTTTCTTCCTACTTTAGAGCATAACCATGACTCTTATACTTGCCAACACGCGGGTTAGCCACAGGTGTCTATACTGACAACCCACAGGTATCTTTTGAAAATTTACACCTGCTAGATGCAATTTTGGATAGCCGCGAGTCACTTGCTGATTTCCCTATATCATAGTCGCAGTTATCTTAAGAAAACTTGAAAAATATATATAAAAACACTAACTATGGATTAGTTTTGGGAGATATTACAACTTCCTCAACTACTTATGCCAACCACCCTTCAAACATATCCTCCTACTCTTGCCATAGATACAAGAGGAAGTCCTTGGATAAGGGGAGCCTAATTTTGTTATGGTTACAATGGTGCCCTGGAGGAATTCTAACTCAAGAGAGAGGAGAAGGAACTTAGGGTCTGGTTACGACAGTGCTTGTTGCAGTCAGGTATAATTTATGTACTTGTTCTATGCATTAATAAAGATCAAATATTCTTCCTTTCCCAATATGATTTGTTCTTATATGTTGAAAATATGATTACAAGTTGATGTTTCATGTTATTGTAAATGTCAATCCGTTTATTTGTAGTCAAACTGGTTTGAGGAAGGTTTGGGGCTGTTTTGCCGGTTGTTGCATTGAAGAGAAAGAAGGAGAAAGGATTGGATCAACCTTATGAATAAGGTACACATCCTTATAACCCTAATATCTTTGCTTAGTAATTGTATATGCAGAACATTGTATGTCTGATATTTCATATCAGCACGTTGGTAGTCTCTCCCTTGCTATAGTATAATTTCCCTAACCACAATGTTTATGGTCATGATGTTATGTTAGGTCAGGTTCGATGATGTTAAATTGATGTTTTTGTTTTCCATTTTACATACGTTGATGTTGGTGATTAGTTTGATGCTTATTTATATGTTGATGGTAATGTACTTTTGTACGTTAGGTTAGATTCGATTATGTTAGAAATTGGAAATTAGCTGAGTTGTTTCAACATTACTGTAATCATAATGCATATACAAGAGGATATTGTCTTTCCATAGGGTATTTAAATGGATCTTAGGTAGATAGGATACAAGTTTATTAGAAACAACAATCATAGAAAGGTATATATTCCTTCCTTTGTATAAGACTACATGTTGCTCATAATATAAGTAATTTCCATTTGCTAATTAATAAACATGGATAAGGATGGGCCCTTTCTCCACCAACATATACATAATATATGCATTTATTTCAAATACCAAAATAATTGCAAATACCAATCAAACCAATACATAGAATATATGTATGCAACTACCAATCAATCTAACACACGGAATGTAAATGCAAATACAAACCAATTCCATCACATGGTATTTAAATGAAAACCAATCAATTAAATGTCGTAGAATGTAAATGCAAATACCACTCAATTCCATCCCATGATATTTGTATGCAAATACCAATCAATGTCATGCATAGTAAATATGCCATTGATAGTGCATAGCATATATTTACAATTACCAACCTTTAGAGGATGGATATGCAATTGACTATGCATCTAATGCACAGAGTAAATATATGCAGTTTCCAATCAATTCCAATGCATACAATATATATGCAAATACCACTCAATTTCATCCCATGGTATTTCTATACATTTACCTATTCAATTCACCGCATGGAAAATATATGCAATTACCAATCAAGCAAGATAGGGTTGTGCCCTTATTCTAATATTGCACATAAACAATATATTATAAACTCAATTAAGAAACATTAATCACAATGTGCGGGATAGTCTACGCCCCTTTACAAGCCCATGCAATATATCTATTGAATGAATACCTTCAATGCCTATCAAGGTGTGGAGTAGGGTTGTGCCCTCTCTCTAACACACTTACCCATATATATATATATATAGATAGATAGATAGATAGATAATATCATTACAAGCAATACCAACAAGCCCATAGTAGGGTTGCACCCTCTTTCCAACAAGTTTACCCATATATAGCATATATATTGTAATATCCACTTAACACCAACAATGGAGTGGTTGCACTCTCCTTCCTTCATGGATCAAAACCAATCGATTGAAAGAAATACAAATGAATTACAAAGAATGTTTTCATAGAATGTGTCACCATCTCAAGAATTCCCTTAAAGAATTCATTTATAGCAATAGGGCATAATTAATTATAACTATTTTCATTCAGTAATTAACAATGGAATTTAACTGCATACATTCGTAATATAACTTGGCTAAGAATGATGGCTACAGGAAAATATTGGTTTGGAATTCAACTCCATATCCGTGTGATGTGCAAAATTAAAAAATCATGCCCTTATCCTTAATTATTAATTAAACAATGTTTTATCAAACATAACACATGCAAAGTGTTTAAGTTCCTTTGGGAAATTTTAACCACCACTTTGTGTGCAAATTCTGGAAATACATTTCTAGCTACATACAATTTCTACAAACAAGTTCATAACAAGAATTCTCATTCTTGCAATACTTTCAATTCCACATTTGACATTCACATTTCAAAATCATAACTTTTACAAACAATATTATGCAGCTACGAGAAATTTACAGTTTACATTCAACTTGGGAGAATTCTACTACAAGAATGTTCTAATTCTGATTCTAAATCTGCAAAATTGAAAGAAAACAATGACATGCTACATCCATTAACCCCATACATAACAAAACAATTATTTATCAACTTAATTCTAAACTGCAAAAATGTAATTCTCAGCCATTTTATTTTAGCAACTATAGAAATTCACATACAAACAATTTATAGAACATAAGAACATCAAACTACATAATTTTAATTCCATCTTAATGAGCTCATCTCTGCAATTAATTAATTTAAACAAACACCTTGCAAAATTATTCAAGCAAATTCCAACTCCATAATTAAACAATTTTCCTTTGATACATTCTATAAAACACTTAGCATGTGAACTCAAAGATATATATCAATCATGATTTAGCTCACAAAACCAATAAAATACGAAAATAAAATTTATAGCAAGTGTACACTTATCTAGAATGGTTGATGAACAACTAACTGTGTGAGGAACATACCCAGCCTTAGGAAAATGTGTTGTTTATCCTCTCAACATAGCTGCCACCCCTGAGCCAGGACCATGAACCCACAAAGAGAATAGCATTCCACTTTGAGAGAAAACCTATAGGTATGGTGATATCAGAGGTTTCAATGCCTTCATCTCTGACCATACTTAGCTCAGCATTCCCTCTCACACCCTTTCCTTCAGATAGATTCCAAATGATAGGCTCACTTTGAAAAAGGTATGGCAAAATTCAGTTATTGAAATAGATTTGGGTTGACAAGCCCTCCTTTGTTCCTTCCTCAGGATGGTTGTCCCCTCCATTAAGCAAGAAACCTAAGTGAAAACTGATTCCCCTTAGGAAGATTGAATCACATGCTACTTTCATTGCATCGAAATTTCAAGCCACATGGTCTCCAATAAAGACCCACGTTCCTCTTCACCCTTTAATGACCACTTAAACCTCCAATTGAGACATAATCAAATATTACATTTAATTAAGGGTGATTTAAGGTTTAATTAGGAAAAAATGTATTTTTTGGCATTTAAAGCAAGATTAGGTTCATCTCATAAACCCCTTAGGACCTCCACATCCCCATTCCATTCACTTAATTACATTTCTCTCTCATGGATTCATGGTCCCCCATTCTCTTCTATGTTCACCCTAGCCAAAGTCAGTTGTATTTATTTATTAATATCATAGCATCCGTACATTTTACATTACAATTTTTCTTCTAACCAATTTAACTATAACCAAGACAATGGAAACTCTAGCAATGTTACACTGTGCATGCTCTTACCATGTTGTTGACAACAAAAAATAGTTTAGGCCAGTAGTATCCTACTCTTAGTATCTTGTAGGATGTTTCCCTCCATGCATGATGGCCTCCACAAATTCCCTTATGGAATTCTATTACTATTCATTTAGTTTCTTCCTCAACTACATAGTTTAAAAATATACTCAAGGGGTATTTCCAATATAATTACTCATCAAGGATGCAGTATGTGATGGATTGAAGTTTCAAACACCTAGCTTGGGATTTTTTGAAATCATTTGTACACTATAAATGCAACAAATAGAAAACTATATCCTTGTACCATACAAATTCAACAAATTTGGGATTTACTTTTAAAGATTACTTATGTCTAATACTCATTCTTCTTCATTCATCTTAGTTATAGAATTTATATCTAGTGCTTTGTAGTTTAACTTTTCCAACACCTTTTCTAGTCCTTGGCCTTTAACTAATTTAGTGGGCTTGATATATAGGTTATATCCATTTCTGTCTTCTACCTCCACTATTTGTTTGACTGATAATCTCATTTATTGTATTGTTAGGTACATAAGCAATTATCTAAGAGTGCAAAATATAGCATCTGAAATATTTTATTTCTTTGATAATGGAATAAACCTACTTTTCCACGAGGCTGTATTTTAATTAAACATCTCTCAATGCTTTGTTGAAAAAGGCTATGAGATACTATTGTCCTTCTTTATTTTTTTGTAAAAGTACAACTGCAATAGTACATGCTGAAGCAAATGAAAATATAAAAAAAGTTTTAGAATAGTTAGGGATGATTAAGATAGGGGATTCTCCTAGATATTTCTAGAGGTACTGACAATATTATCTTGATTCATTGGTCCATCTAACATCATGACATTTTTTAAGCCTATTGGTGATGCTTTTATCATATCTACTAGATTTGGAATAAATCTTCTTAGAAAATTAATCTTACCTATGACGGACTCAATTTCCTTTTTATTTTTGGGGATTTCTATCAATTGTATGGAAGCTACCCTGTATGGATCAATCTTGAGCCCATCTTTGGATATAATGTTCCCCAACAATTTTCCTTCGTCTAGAGCAACATGTGATTTTTTTGGATTCAAAGACACCTTGTATTTCCTGCATTTGTTGAAGGTCTATCTTAGGCAGGTTAAATTTTAATCATTAGTTTTTGAGAAAACTATCATGTCATATAAGTATATGACAATGAACCTTTATCTCTCCCTTATGAAGGATATATCCATGTCCCTTTGAAAGGTTTCACCTGCATTCATCAAACCAAATGACATCTGGTCATACATAAAAGTATCCCAAGGGTTGTAAATGAAGTCTTCTCTCTGTCATATTTATGCATAGACACCTGATTGTAACCTTAAAATTCATCCATCATAGATATCCTACTAGATGCTACCACTTTTTGTAGAATATGTTCCATTTTGGTAAGGGGTTAGTTATCCTTTAAAGAGTACTTGTTGATATTTTTGAATTCAACACACAATCTAATTTCACCATTCTTTTTTCAGACAGGTACTATGTTGGACACCCATTTTGAGAATCTCAAACGGATTATGATTTAGCATCTAGCATCTTTCTTACCTCCTTCTGAACAATGGGAAGTAAAATGGGTTTATCTTGCCCCAATTTCTATTTGAAAGGATTCACTAATGGATTTAGAGGTATCTTGTGTTGTATAATAGACGTATCATAGGTCTTGAGATATTCATATCTCCAGGAAAAAACATCCTTGTAATATTTGAAGAGCTTTAGGTACCTTTTTTTAACTTCTACAAGAAGCAGTTTGGATAGCTTGATATATTTGGGATCTTGTGGTGTTCCTATGTTGAAATATTCAACATCTTCTTCTTTTAGCTACACAGTTGATTTGAGAAGAATGTCATTTTTGTCAAACAACCTCTCTAATGGAATTATGACTTTAGGGATGATTTTTTTTAACTGGAGGATTTTGTGATTTGCAATCTAATTGATAAAATATGAACATGATTTGTCATCTTATTGGCACATATTTTCTTCATTTTCACCTTCTTCTTAATCTATCCTGGAGTTTGAGAACTCAACTACCATTTCCGTGAATCTCTACATCTATTGATCATCTTCAAACACTTGTTAATATTTCTTATTATCATGGATGGAAGGTATGTATATCATTACCACTTCATGAGTAAGTCTAGGCCCTATTAGAGGTTTGAAGGTGCTAGCTACTATAGACAATGAGTCTACATGTTGATTCATCTCCCTTGGGAAAACAATGATGTTAAATGCTTGGAAGAAGTGTGCACTAAATCCCAAACTTGATTCCTATACAATCCCATTTTAGGATTTTTAGTTTGATAGAAATTTTTATTTTGTTGCACAACTACCTCAAAATATCCAAAAACAGTGAATTGAGTAGTCCCCATTTTTTTTGGAAACTTATAACCCTCGTACTAAATATTCATACTTAGAGACATTATTTGTAGTTTCAAACTTTAGCTTGAATGATAGGTTAATCTCTTCATTACTTGGGGATATCAAAATAACCCTAGGTCTAGTTTCTTCTTTAAAAGATGAGCCATCAAAATACATTTTCCAAAATTGACTTGGGCATGATGAAAAATCTTAAGCATGGAATTATGTAGGTAAAGTTTCCTCAAACTCATCATTCATGGCGAGAATACAACATCTCATGTCTTCTTCTATTGCATATAGGGGATAATTTTTAGGGATATTCTGATCACCGATTATATCTGTAAACTTAGCCTCTATGTACACCCTCCTTCGCCTCACCTGCGAATACTGGGACAGTTGCATACTTCATGTCCATATGTATAGTGCCTCCCATCTTGTCATCCCATGTTCTAGACAACAACATTCCATATTTAGCAGGAACATCTTCTACTGCTATATCCATCGTGATACTTCTTGTAGGTAGATGAGCTAGAGTGACTACCAAATACTTTATCATACCCGAGCATTTCACTTTTCTAGAGTCAAAACTATAAAGATCATGGAATGACTTGGTAATCTCTAATTCCAATTGCTCTCAGATATAACCTTTGTCATTAGGTTGTGGGAATCTCCTGAGTCTAACATGCAATTATGAAGTATTTTTTTCCATGCACACTGAGATAGTACATAGAATGGGGTTGTATTTTCATTTTTTTCTTGTACTTGTGGGACCAATATGACATTGGGGTTGTCATATGAGATATGAAGAGTGTCAAGATGTATGATTTATACTATTCCATTTAGCATTTTCTCAATTCGCTTCTGATATGTAGGATTTTTTGCTAATTCAGATAGAGGTATTGGTATTTTGATTTTTTCTAGCTCATGCTCAATATTAAAAGGGATGGTAGATCTATCAAGTTCCTTCTTTTCAGGTTTAGCTCTTTTAGGATAGGGATATTCATCTATTTTTGGTGTAACTGGGGAGACATACTTACAGACTATGTCCTTAGGTGCAACATGTTTCTTAATAGAGGATGGGTGGTCAAGGGATTTATCATTTGTATGATTTGTAGAGGAAATTTTAGGAGGATTTTTCTTCCGATTTGTTGAAGGATTTCTAGGTCTGAGGTCATATTTTCTTTTTAATTATGCATGCACATTATTAATGAACAATCTCTACTAAATTGATGACATTTCATATTGTCCCTTTCTTGGTTCTTGTTCATATGTTTTCTTTTGCAAATAATTTTCATAATCCTCTTGGGTTAAATGGATCATGTTATCCTTATTTTGCATCCATAACATCTCATCTAGTGGTTCAATGTATTCTTCATCTTGTGGGAGATCAACAAAATTATTGATATTATTTTCTCTCATAGGGGACTGTATAGGATGATCTTCATTTCTCCTCTCTTTGTTCATAATTTGAGGGTTAAAAGGTGTTCTATATTGATTTGAATTTATTTGTCCTCCACCCTTAAGATTTTGGTTGGAATTGTTCCCTTCCACTCTAAGTCTTGTCAGTTTATTTGATAAACCTTTAATTAATCTAGACATCTTCTCCATCTTTGCATCTTGTGTATCCTTATTTTTCCCAAAGGTGTCAGTCACCTCTTTTGAATTTTTCTTATTTGAATCTTGTTTGTATTTCAACTTTCCTAACATTGTCATGTTTCCTTCAACATTTGCTGCATCATCTGGCATGTTAAATAAGATCACTAACGTTCTTTATTTGAGTATCATTGTGGATTCAGCATCAAGATATTTTGTATAAGTGACTTTTGCAGCTTCTTGTGAAGGTTTTGATGTCTTGAGGAATTTTGTTGTATATTTTATTAAATATTTTATTGAACTCTCCTACTATTTCTCCATTTTTATTTTTTAGTGTACAAACTCAGTCAAATAGTAGATATGGTCCCTTTTTTCACCTCATTTCCTCATAAATGTGGTCTCAAAGACAGGCTAGGGGTTTATGGAGGTTGTGGGGAGGGCTCTAAACCATTTTTTGACTTCTCCCTCTAAAGTTTGGACAAAGTGTCTCATAAAGATGTCGTCATGTTGAATATAAATATTTTCATGAAGTATTGAAAATTGGCCATATGTTCTTCAACTATTGCACTCTTTCTCTTGTTAAATTTTCAGAATTTACTTCAATCTGATCTAGGATCTTAACTGAGAGAACAACATGTACAGCAAATCTACAGCATATCAATCATGGACACAATAATGCAAGCACACAAGAGACATAGAGTGTACTTGGGGAAAACCATAAAGGTGAAAAACCCCAATAACTTCCTCAGAGATAGATAGAGCAATGATACAACCAGAATACAAGAGATAGTCTTCTCCTAGCAGTAGAGCCTCCTCCTCCACAAGTGCGCCACTCTCCCAAGTGTGATTGAGAGAATAGAATGTGTAAAATGAGAGAGACACACTCTCTATTTATACACTAACTTGACTTTACCTTTACTCAACTAGGTCGGCCTCAACTTAACCACTTAACATAATGCTGACTGGGCCAACCCCCACTAGGGTAGTCTAATAACCCTTTGATACACATGGCTGACCCTCAATAGGGTTGTCTAATAACCCTTTGACCCACATGACTTATACAGGGCCGACCCCAACAAGGTGGTCTAATAACCCATCAAGTATAAGTTACGACACTTACAATATAAATGACGACACTTCCGTATAGAGGAATAATAACATCTCTATAGGAATACAATATACATATATGTGAAATACATTCCGAAATTACATATACATCAACACTCCCTCTTAACTAGGAAGGTATTTCTCGACACAGGTCTTCTAGCACAAGTCTTATTCTCTGGATCATCGTCACTGTATAATCGTCATCGAGTCATCATCATCATCATTGCTGCTGCTATCTCAATCAATCTCTGAATCTACTCGTCATAGGAAGTTCTACAGAGCCAGTCCTTTTTCATACTGGATGTAGGCCCACCACTTGCAAGTCTTCGTCATCACTGGCCATACTGTGGAATCCTCAGGACTTATTACATGCATCACAAAACCTCGAAAGAGCATCCTAGGATGTTATGAGCACACAGCTCTACCTATAGGATCTCCCAGGGCCATATTATATGTGACCTCACCATAAAACCTCGCAAGAGCATCCCAGGATGTTACGAGCACACAGCTCTACCTATAGGATCTCCCAGGGACAGACTATATGTGGTCATGGACAAACCTCGTAAGAGCATCCCAGGACTTATTACGGGCACACAACCCAACCTATCAGATCTCCCAGGGACATATTATATGCCATAGGACAAAACCTCGAAAGAGCATTTGCCAAATATCCCAGGGCCAGATTATATGCCATAGGCGAAACCTTGAAAGACTATCTGCAGATCTCCCAGGGCCAAATTATATGTCCTCTCAGAGCAAAACCTCGAAAGAGCATTTGCCAGATATCCTAGGGCCAAATTATATGCCATAGGAAAAACCTCGAAAGACTATCTCCAAATCTCCTAGGGCCAAATTATATGCTCATCTGCACAACCTGATCCACGGCCATAGAGTATCAACTTGATACTCACCATACATCATCATGATGTATACATGATCATCCTAATCATCATCACTGCAACATCCTGCTACAAGTCATCTGGAGCAACATCCTGAAGCTCATCATCCACGATCATCCTGATCATATCATGCATCTACCTGATGCATACCAAGTATCTACCTAATACATATCAAATACATGATCCACCTGATCATACATGATACATATAAACATACATGATCTACCTGATCATACAATGTATCCACCTGATACATATACAGATACATGATCCACCTGATCATACATGATACATATCAACATTCATGATCTACCTGATCATACAATGTATCCACCTGATACATATACATGGTCCAAGCATCCAACATGATGCATATACAAAATACATACAAATGATCAAACCGATCATATCCAGCATCCAACATGATGCGTACATACATAAATGATCCAACTGATCATATCCAGCATCATCCTGATGCATATACAGAGCAGTAACTGGAGCATCGTCCTGATGCTCATTATCCAACGCTTACATCCACAGCCATGTGAAGGATCCTCCTTCCAACATGCTTGGAATGGCTTTTGCAAATGTGTCCATCACTTCTTCCTTGAAGTGTCATCAATCCGAAGAACACCAAGCCTCTCTCTAGACTACTCGAACTTCACTCTGGCTAGTGGTTTTGTCAACACATCTGTAATCTGCTCGTCCATCGCAATGTACAAGAGCTTCACAACTCCTCTCTGCACCATATCCTTGATATAGTGATATTTGATCTCTATGTGTTTCGACCTGTCATGAAACACTGGGTTCTCAGACAGCTTCACACAACTCTGGTTATCTGCAGCATTGCCAGCCCAATATGAATCAACATAACCCTGTAGGTTAAACTTTTGATTCACGTCATACTTGAGCCTATAATCCATTGTACCCTTCAGGTACCTCAGAACATGCTTTACAGCAACCAGGTGAACACTCCTCGGATCTGTCAGGAACTGGCTCAATGTGTTCACCGCAAAGCAAATATTTGGTCTCGTGTTCGTCAGGTACATCAAGGACCCAATCATCCGACGATACATAGAGACATCAACCAGCTCAGATGAAGCATCACAAAGAAGCTTCATATTCGATGCCATAGGTGTGGCCATGGCCTTGCAATCCATCATCCCGAACCTCTTCAAGATCTCTACTGCATACTTCCCTTGTCCAAGGAAGATTCCATCTGCACTCTGCCACACCTCCATGCCAAAAACAAATAGTGCATCATCCCCAAGTTCTTCATCTCGAACTCAGCAGCAAGCTTCCGCTGCGTGTCGGCAATCAATCTATCTTCACCTATAACAAACAGGTTATCCGCATACAAAAGTAGTATCACTGGATTACCTTCCTCAACCTTGTAGTAAAGGTTAGAATCCGCTTTACTCTTGGTAAAGCCCAAATTGGATAGAAAGCTGTCTATCCTACCAAGTTCTGCACACATATATGACTACACCATTCAAGAAGGTTGTCTTGAAATCCACCTAGTGTATCTTCTATTTCGTCACTTTTATATTTCTCTATGCTGCCATCTGTAGCATGCTTGATCTGATAGTTCCATTTGGAAGTCACAACAGACTTCCCTTCAGCTATTGGGACTACATCCCAAACATCGTTCTTCATGATCGACGGATCATGGCATTCTTCCCGTATCCTGGGAACTTCAATATCTTCAATAGATAATTTTGTTGCTTGAACAAATGTTGTAGTCTTTCTTTTGTAGGTGAAGGTATACGGTCTTTTCTACAAAACAAGTTAAATTGCATGATTAGAAACATCTCATAATTTTCAGACAAATTCTTACACATAAAGAAATATGTCATACAATCATGCAACTATCTTAGCCAATGCTTCAATACAACATTTATCCATGTTCCACAACTTTCTAGATGCCTTCCAGTCTCTACCAGAACATTGTTAAGAGTTTGCACTACTCCCAACATGTCAGCAAAGAGGTTTCATTCTAGATAAGTAGCACTGGAATGTTGTACAGTGCCATAGGCCACTTACCCATCACATGCATATTAGTAGTATATTGTTCATTAATGCAATCATTCTAATATGCACAATACATATCCTAAGTCTAGGAACATGAGCATATACATCATTGAACAATTTTATTTAAACAAACAAATATGCAAGAAATGATAATTAAAAATACTTATCTTTGTTTGGTTGTTGGGTGGAGTCCCTCTGAGTCTTTGCTTCCTTGCAGGAGCTGCTGAAGTAGCTTCTTCTACACCTTTCTGTTGTGAAATGTAGAAAGATGGTCAACTCCCTCTGAATATCTGCATCCTTGCAGAAACTACTGAAGTGTGCTCCTTTGCTTTCTTGCAGGAACAACTGGAGTGTGCTCCCTCTTGATCTTTGCTTCCTGGATTACCTGTCCTTGAACTTACATCCATCCTTAATCACTATGCATTCTTATTAGTATCATCATTGTGTTATCCTTGAGGTCTCATACATAATCACACATTTATTAGTATAATATTAATACTATCAAAACACAATAATCTTAAACATGTATAGTCATGATCATTCACAGATAATAAACATTAGTATTCAAGGTTTCAGGGAAGTCTTCTTTTACTCATGCATATTCTTATTTGATCATAGGACTCTTCTAATTAGTTAAATCATCAATGCATAAACCCGTGATTACTCAAACCTATACCTTAATGATTCTTCTGGTTAGTCATATCATCAATTATGGTAAGAAACATAATATGCATACAGCCATGACTATTCAAACCTATGACTTCATGAATAATCATTATCAACAACACAACATTATAAGATCCTAACACAAGGTAGGATTCTAGCTTGATATAGGAAAAACATACCTGGATTAGCATGCTAGCTAGTTATGTATAACATACCCGCATAATGTCTTATAGTTCTCTTCAGTGACTTGTGCTAGTAACCTACATGTCTCATAGGTTAACCATTGTAGGACCAAGTTATACATACCTCGAAAGAAGATCTTCTATGTGATCCATGACAATGGATGAATCTTTGTCTTCATGTCACCATGATCATATGTTCTTGAAGTAGAACATGATTTGTCTTTCTTGGTGTACCTTTTATGTTAGCGAACAACATAAGCCTCATACAACATCACAATGCATTAGTACATTCATAAGTGTCAAAACCTTAATCAATGAATATCTTCTATTAAGGTGATACAACAAGTCTAGTAATTAATCAAGATTGTACTGTAATGATATGAAGACAAACATATGATAAAATTAACCATGAAACATACATGTAAGCCATACCTGTCAAGATTGCTTGTAATCTTCTTATGGAAGGCCTTAGACTCATCTCCCTCTGAGACAGGAACTTCTTCACTTATGCAGGTGACCAATCCATCTTCTTCTAGGATTAACCCAATCCACTTGATTTGCAAGAACTGGACTTGGTCCTGGATTAGGGTTTGTTAAGGAAACCCCAAAAATTCAAACTTTCGAAAGGATAGAAATATGTGCCTTGATGAGCTGATCAAGTTGGTATATTCAAAATTTGAAAACTGCAAAGTTTCACCCCTCGAAATTGCCTTTTAGATTTATGGATTCACTGGGGAGGACCCTGAATTAGGGTTTGAGTTTCCCGGAGCTTCACCCAACCAAAATATTTCATTCAAAGCTCTAAGCTTCGATTTTTCTGAGCAGCTTCTAGCCATGGTCACAGATTTCCAAAATTCCAAGTTTTTGCAGAAGCCCTAATTTTCCATCTTTCCGATCAAAGTCCCGAACCGGGGTTTGATCAAGCCCGGCCTTCTGCCCAACCAAAAAATATGATCTTGGTCTCTAAATTTCGATTTTTATGATTAGCATCCATCCGTGGTCTCCAATTAGAGAAATCCAACTTTCTGCAAAGCCCTAAATTTCGAAAGCCATGAATGAAGGTGCTAAAAAATAATTTTGTTTTGACAGAAATATGTACCTGATTGTTTCTGGTCTAACTCCAAACTTTTCGATCCACAGGGTCTAAAACATTTTCTTGGGATATCATGACCTGTTATCTTTCCATACCGATAAGTATGACCTCAATTGGATTCTCTGAGAGAGAGTTATTCCAAGTGTTGCAACGTGACCTGTTTATGGGATAATAGAGGAGAGCGATCTTGTACGGTGTGCCACGTGTCACTGGTTCAACTTCTGCCTATGAAAAACTTTTTTAGGATATCCCTACCTATTGTCTTTCCATCCCAATAGGTCTGAACTCAATTGGATTGTCTGAGAGAGAGTTATTCCAAGTGTCGTAACGTGACCTATTTATGGGATAATACTGGAGAGTGAACTTGTACAGAGTGCCACGTGTCACTGGTTTACCTTCGGCCTCTAACCACTTTTCCTGAGATATTAAAGTCTGTGTACTACCTGTCACTTTTTACGAAATTTCATTTGGAGCTTCCTAGCCCAAGTTATGACCTTTTTCCCAAATTCACCTGATTTTGACTCAGATCTGGAAGAGGCAGAAACCCTATATTGTACAGATCATAAATCACAAAGTACAACACATTAGAGGTTGTCCTTTGGACACAAGGTACATGGGGATCTTTTATTCGACCTGTAAAAGTTTTCGATCTGAAAAATTCGCCAAAATGAATTTATAGCGAAAGTGCTACGATGACTTGTTTTTTCTATATCAAACCCTAGCATCGTAAGTGCAACAAGTGCCATACATGCCATATCATGCCTTCTTTCAGGCTAGCTCTTATACCATGTTAAATTTTCAAAATTTACTTCAATATGATCTAGGATCTTAACTAAGACAACAACATGTATAGCAAATCTACAGCATATCAATCATGGACACAATAATGCAAGCACACAAGAGACACAGAGTTTACTTGGGGAAAACCATAAAGGTGAAAAACCCCAATAACTTCCTCAGAGATAGATAGAGCAATGATACAACCAGAATACAAGAGATAGTCTTCTCCTAGCAGCAGAGCATCCTCCTCCACAAGTGCACCACTCTCCCAAGTGTGAGTGAGAGAATAGAATGTGTAAAATGAGAGAGACACACTCTCTATTTATACACTAACTTGACTTGACCTTTACTCAACTAGGTCGGCCTCAACTTAACCATTTAACATAATGCTGACTAGGACGACCCCCAATAGGGTGGTCTAATAACCCTTTGACCCACATGACTTATATAGGGCCGACCCCAACAAGGTGGTCTAATAACCCATCAAGTATAAGTTACGACACTTACAATATAAATGATGACACTTCCGTATAGAGGAATAATAACATCTCTATAGGAATACAATATATATATATGTGAAATACATTCCGAAGTTACATATACATCAACATCTCCATCAAACTTAGCGTGTATTTTCATATAACTATTAGGTAAATCATGGATATTATTTGGAATATTAAGTGGGCCATATCTAATGACTACCCAAGGGTTAACTATAGGCGGTGGCGGTGGCCCACCTCTACCTCCTGCATTGGCCTTTAAATGTTCAAGATAGTATTCTTAAATTTCAAGGTTATCGGAGTTCTTTGAGTCCAGGATTCAGGTTGTAAGAGATGAGAAGTACTTGTAAAGGTATATCAAGGAGAATTATGGGGACCTATTATAGGAGCAATAGGATAAATGGTGGTAGAATGTGAACCTACCTAAATATTTAAATCTTCAGACATTTCTTGATTTTTAAATTGAAAATGAGAGGTTACAAGATCTCTCTTAGGAATACCTTTTACTTGAGAGTATTTATTTTCATGAAAAAATTTCTAGGTGCCATACCTCCTTGGATCTTGCAAGATCTGGAAATCACTTGATGTGGTATTTCTCTGGTATGTCACTTTTTAGATTCCAACTTCATAGCAATGGAGTTTCTAGGTGAACTTTCATCCTAATGTATGATTCTCATTCACCAAATGTGAATCAAATCTTAATCATTGTCATGCCTAGGGAAAATTAAATTCAAATTGTCTACTCCCCACCAATGGCACCATTTTTCATGTTATTCCATGAGATGTTCTAAGGCTGAATTTAGACTATGCTAGGGCACAATGAGGCTCAATTGTTTGATATTTAGAGTTTAATATTTTACAGTGTGATATCTGTGGTTTTATATATGAAATATTTGTAGGTGTGAAGGTGATGGAAAAAATTTAATATGAGGACTTCATTCCAAAGTAATTTCGAACTGCATATTCAACATTAGATATAGATGGAGGAAAATTTAGTAGGTGGAACACAAAATAAGTGTGCAAGGTGACATTGAGACAAATCTTACACATTTAGGATGGAGAAAAATACTAAGCAATGACAAATTCAATATACACAAAATGTAACAAATACTTGAAAAATGTTCTACAATGGAAATCAATATTTCCGTAAACCTAGATAGCCACAAATAACATCAAATTACTATTTCATCCATGAAAATAGATGAAGGAAAAAATTTCATAACATGAAATATTTATTTCAATCATAGTACTAAGCAATGCATTCATATTAGTGCTATGAATTTGGTGCAAAGCTTGTTTCTCAAAGCTTCCATTATATCAAGAAAATATACATAGACATAGAACATATTTGGAAATGAACATAGTGAGGGCACATTTACAAAGAGGAATATAGTATTGGTATTACAACAAGATCTTAATCTCTACAACTCATTTCCTGTATATAAAGTCAAATCCAAAATTTAACTCAACAGATATCTAAGAGCCGCTCTCAAAAATATGAAACCCCTTTTCTCTTATTCTAAATGCCTTTATATAGGAGAAAATTATTATTAAAAACTTTATATTCACTCTAACTACTTTCTATCTATATTCCTTTTTGTTCATTTTTGTCTCCTTCATTTTGTTTAGGCCTTTGTTACAACTGCATGACTGCATTATTTATTTCATTTTTTATTAGTTGAGCCTATTTTTTGTAATTTTATTTTGAGGTGGGTGCCTAAGTGATTAACCCCTATCTGCACAAGTGTCTTCCCTGATGGTTGTCCAATTGCTTTCACAATTCGCTTCCTAGATAGCGGTATAGCTGGTTGTCCTGCTGGAGTATGATGACTATCTCATGGTAGATAAATCTTATGATATTTAGCAATCTAGTGCCATTCATTTCCCATAGTATATTTGTGGATCCTCATCGATTCTAAATCTAACTCCGCATTGGTAATATTTTCTTATGATATGGGTTGCAAACTCCTTAAAATATTTCTTAGGTTGACCCATAGTTCGATTTATCAACTCAAATAATCAACCACGTCCTCCCCTGTTAGAGGACCTTTCATATCATCAAACTTTATCTCTTCATTTTTATTTTTATTGAGGAACTTCAAGTACTCTTCTTTTATATATATATCTCCACTGCCATCCCATAGGTGCAGAAATCCTTTTGCAATAGCATCTTTGAATAATATTTTAAAGAATGCCATTTCTGATGCCAAAGCCTTTACTCTAGTTTGGGAAATTAATTCCAAAGAAGATGGGAGGGGTTCTTCACATTGTTAGTTCTTTATGAAAATAATAATAATGAGCTTTTTCTATATCCTACATGGTGATTGTTCATATTTAAAAAAGTGGGACATGCTTAGCAATTGTTCATCTTGAATTCTTTTTCCAACATAAAAATAGTCATATCTAAAAATATTGATATCCCACATGTGTTAAGAGGATTGGTTTATGGTAACATATAAGCGCCGATATACCAATACAACATAATGGTTCGATGGTTGAAGGTGAGTATGCTTGCTTGAGTGACCTTGCCCTCTTCCCTTTTGTATGGAAAAAAAATTAAAATGTAATCCTTAAATGTAAGTACTTCATAGTACCCCCTTCTTGTTATTTCCAACATACCCATTAAAAAAATTGAATACACCTAATAACTATGTGATTTGGAATTGTTTCTACTAAAATGTCGTTATTATATATTGGTTAAGAGATCGGTCTTTGGTAATACATAAGATCCAATATACCATGAACTTTATGCCAATGAGGTAGTGAAAGGTAGTGGTGTCTCCTACAAACATAATGGTTAATTTATTGTGGGCTGAGTATACATTTTTCTTCAACCTTCTCCTCTCCTCCTTTGTGCATAAAACATTAAAAAAAAATGTTTACTAAGAATACTCCATAGTGCCCTTTTGAGATATTATTCTTTGGTAGTACTCAATATACCATGATCTTCATGTTGATGGGGTAGTGAAAGTGAGTGGTTTCTCATATAAACATAATGATTAATTGGATGTGGGATGAGTATGCATTATTTTTTTAATTTCTCCTATCGCTCTTTGTGTGTAAAACAATAAAAACAACATTAACTAAAAAGTACTCCATGGTTCCCTTTCACATTATTTCTTACATGCCCATTAAAAACTCTCTAATACACTTAACAATTGTCCATCTTGGAATTGATTTTACAACATAAAAGGCTATCTAAAAACTTAATCCTTAACTAGAAGTACTCTATAGTATCCATTTCACATGCCTTCCTACATTCCATTTAAAGTAAGTTAGATAAATCAAACACTTTTGCATCATTGGATTATTTCTATGACATAAAAATACCTTCTATCTAAAAAATCTACTAGGCATTAGTTGAGGAGATTAGTTTGTGGTAACATATAATTATCAATATACCCTGATCCTTATGCCAAATATGGACAACCACAATTAAGTAGTTCCATTTAATGACATAATGGATGATTGGTTGTGGAGTGAGTATTATTTATTGTTTGACCTTCTCCTTTCCCTTAACTAATGGAATTCCATTAGCACCAATTTCACATGCTTTTATACATTCCCATAAGAAAAGGATATGACCAATAACTATGCATCTTGGAATTGTTTCTATGACATAAAAACCCTCATATATGAAAAATTCAATATCCCATGGTGCTTGAGAGAAATAGTACATGGTAATATATAAGCCCCAATCTATGATTATCCTTGTGTTAATGAGGGGAATCACAAGGGAGTGATGCCTTCTACTAACTTAATGTTTACTTGATTGTGGGATGAGTATGCATTCTTTATAGTACCTCTTTCACAAGTTTTCCTACATGTCAATTAAAAAATGTAAGATACACTTAACAATTGTGCATGTTGAAATTGTTTCTATGACATAAAAACCTTCTTATCTAAAAATTTATTATCCCACTTTGGTTAATAGAAGTGTTCCATGGTAACATGGAAACATATATATACCATGATCCTTATGGCTATGAGGAAAACCACAATAGATTGCTTCCTCTTGGAAAAATAATGGCTATAGGGTTGTAGGGTAAGTATGTTTTCTTCCTCAACCTTGCGATATCATCTTTTTGCATAAAAATAACATAATTATTCACTACTAATACTCCATAAAACCCCTTTCACATGATTTTTATGCCTATTAAAAAAATTTAGATACACCTAATATGTATGTGTCTTGGATTTATTTATACAACATAACTACTCTCCTATCTAAAAAACACTATTATCCACATTGGTTGAAAGTATCAATATGTCATAAGATGTAAGCGCTCGTATACTGCAATCCTTATGCCAATGTGGTTCCTCTCCCTTACTTTATGCAACAAAAATAAAAATAAAATAAACATCTTAATGTGTAGTTGTCTACAACATCCCTTTCACATGATTTCCTACATGCCTATTAAACAATTAAAATACACCTCATAACTATATGTATTGGAATTATTTCTAGGACACAAAATCATCTAATCTAAAAAAATTACTATCTACATTAGTTGAGAGGATTAGTTTATGGTAACATATAAGTTCCAATGCACCATGATCCATATGTCCATGGGGGAGTTACAGAGGATTGTTGCTTCCTAATAGCATACTAGTTTATTAATTTTGGGGTGAATATATTTTCTTTCTTAACATTATCCTGTCCCCCTTTGTGCAAAAAAAAACTTAAAAATCCTTAAATGGAATTACCCCGTGCTTTACTACATGCCTACTAAAAAATTTAAATACACCAAAAAACTATAATCCTTGAAATTGTTGTACACCATAAACTCCTCATGTCTAAAATTATTTTTAGTTCACATTGGTTGGGTTCATGGTAACATTTAAGCCGCAATATACCATGACCCATATGTTGATGGGGGAAACCACAAAGGTGATAATAGATTTTAAGGTAGTGTTAGATCTACTTTAAAACATCTATATTACTATGAAGTAGGTGAATCTTCAATGTCAGAAATCCACAATCATTTATCAACCCCTAACATATTTAAAATCATGAATTAAAAGAGAATTGGATTGTTTCATATTATGCTAAAGAAGAAGATACATACTTGCAATCTAGCTTGATGTGCATAATTTCTCCGTTTCCATGAGCTATCCTTTCTCCACCCTTGACTTTGATGAAGATGCAAAGCTTTTCAATCCTCCAAATCTCTCTAGCATGCCTTTTATCTTCCTTTTTCTTCCCTCTACCATGCCCCAAATGCCTTTGCTTTATAGCATTCAGAAATGGGCTCTCAAGTTTCTATTTTCAATGTGGGATTATCCCTTCTCTTGTTTTTTGATTATTTTTTCTAAAAAACCCACTTTACATAGTCTTTTAGAATTTTGTCACAACTTTAGCATATTTAAGTATGATTAATGTACTTTTGTGCATTATTCTCACTATTTGGATGGGGGATCTTAGATTTGAGCCTTTATTGAGTAGTTCAATCACTAAAATTTGTCTCCTTAGGATACCTCTTTCTTCACTCAATCTTTCTGATTGTGGATGTAGTCATTAGATAAGAGAGGACTTGTTCTCTTGTGTACTTGTCTTCTATCTTCATGTTGTGGGTTCATAGTAGAATATGCTTCTTCCCCTCACTTTGTTAAGGGTGTTAATTTGATTGTTAACAGATGCCCCCTAATGTGTGAGCTCCGGAGTAGAGCTAATGGCCGAAATACATTATTTTTATACTGATACTCTTTATTGATCAAAGCAAGGATGATGAAAGGATAATCTCACAGGTGCGAGATTTGGAATAACATCCGCAAGTCAAATATAGCAATTTCGCAAATATAATATCTTTCTGAGGCGGGCATACCCATGATCAGTAGTAAAAAAGCATGGTCACGGACAATACACAGTGGATCCATGTCAAAAGTAAAATTTTCATAAGTTTAAACATGCACTTTGATGAGTGCGATAACAATGTCTTCATTCAACTTTTGACATGGTAGTCTAACCTTGTGCAGCTCGGGTAGTGCATCGATGAGTGATACAACTGTTTTTTCCAAGGTCTTCAATACAAAATGACAATAGTAATAGTTTATATCATGTGAATAAATGAACTGATTTCAATCATAATAAAACACCATCTCATTACCGGTCATTGATGTATATTGTTAACAAATGCAGAGAGACCCACCGATAATGATGATGGACTCTAAGGTACTGAATACAAACTAGCAGGTGTGAATAGATTTTCTGAAGTCGGACACTTGTAGAATCAAATAATCAGGGGTCATTGATGTATACCCACTGTCATTTATGAGGAAACCTGCCACTAATGATTGCAAGATCCAAGGTACTCCTGGGCTTCTAAATCCATTTCCTAGATGATGATTTGGTGTCGATATGAATAGATCCATTGGAAGGAGGGAATTAATGCATCCCAAATCAACTGATACAAAAAAAAGATCAATAGTCTGATATAATTTGGTATAATTGTGTAGTGTCCATTTTTAATAAATTTGGAAAAATTGAAAAAATTGCAATATTTGGCCAATTCATCCCTTAGACTAGTTATGATTCCAACGCTTCCAAATGGATCCAAATGATTCAAAATTGGGTCTGAAGGTATTTGAAAGGTATTAATACATAAAAATGAGTTTTATATATGTTTGGACACTCTCAAAATACTTCGGAAACATTCATTTAACTTCAGGAGAAATTGGGGAATTTTACAAGCAATTTCGAGATTCAAACCCCCAAGGGTAGAGGTCACTAATGGCTTCCCAAATGCAGTACTACCCTCCCAAATTTCAGAATAGATACATGGTTTAGTTAAATTAATTCAATGGAAACCCAAATGCATCATTAATAAGTTTCTAAAGGCTGCTTCAACTCCCATAAATCAGAGGTTTGTGGACATGTCTTCACATAGGGGGAAATGATAGGAAACTTCACCACTTTCTATGAAATTCGATATTTATGTTCCAAAGGCTTATGTAATGTATATTAAACTTCTTCAGGACATTAATGACTCTCCATACATCATAAAAATCACAGATATTAACTGATACAAATCGAAATAAAGCAATTTCAAGCTCTCACAACAAGATATCGGGGAAATGGCACCATTTATGAATTGTTTGGTATTTTTACATAGTTTCACTTGGTATTTAGACCTGAGAGTATTCTAAGAATAAAATACTAATTATATATATCATATTACAAATAAATTTTGTATCTTGGACTCTCACAAAGAGATCATCATCTGACCAAGTTCGCCCTTCCTCCAAGAGACAAAATATGCAAAGAAATGTGAGATAGCGATGGGAACAAGTTGAAGAAGAAAGAATGATGATATTCCCTGTAGCTTAAACTTGAAAAAAATAACTCCATTGTAGCTCCAAATTAAATTTCTAAATGGCCTTTCCAATTTCCAATTAGGATGGGAATCTTTCACCCTCGAAATTGGTACTAAGGAAAGTAGAATAGCACTCTACTAGCTTGGACAAGCTATGCTCTCCAATTGGAAAAATGAGAAATGATCAAAAATCCACTCTCCTTCTTGTTTATTTTCTTTTATTACCTTCCAAAGCCTTCTGGTGAGCTCCTAATATGGATTCTTAATGAGGGAAGCTATACCAAGAGCCTACTTTAAATGTCAACCCAGGGAACGTACAAACTTGAGAGATGCATGCACTATCTGTGCTCTTTATAGGATAATAGCTTGTCACAATTAAAGGGCAGTATCAATGTTCTAAAGATTGTCTACTTAATGTGAAGATTGGCTACTTAATGTGAAGATTGGCTACTTAATGTGAAAACTGATTATGCTATGAAATTGAATACTGGAAAGCAATGAATCTGATTAAAAGAATTAAAGTGCTGGAAGCAGTAAATATGGTATGAGAAATAAAGCAGCGAATCTATTCTAAGTATTTAAAATGCTGAAGTAATTAGATGTTGATCTGTTCTAAGAAGTGAAGATATAAAGAAGACAGTAAATCTATTTGAAATAATTAAATTGCTGAAATAGCTAAATGCTGAGAATGAAGATACCCAAATAGAGCTATTCTACTATTGGGGAAATGAAATCTGTAACTACTATCTGCACACGAAATTGGAGTCTTGATCTAACTTATAAACCTAGAATTGAAATACGATCATTCTATGCTTACCCATCTATTACTAAGAAGTTTAAAAGAAACTAATCACGATGAGAAACTGCAGTGAACTCTAGATCTAAACCATGACATCAAAAGCAAAGCTATTACACATGAAATCGTTGATAAAAAATGCGTTGCAAGAAAGGAACTATAGGACTACTGAAATCATTTTACTGTACTACAGAACGCATTCTAAACTACTACAGAAATAATGAATCAATCAACCATATATCATAGAACTGTTCATCAATGTAAAACACATACTTGGAAAAATACCTACAAATAGGAATATCCTGACCTACGTGTTCGAGGGGCCCTCCCCAACCCGTACTCAGGAGAGAATAAAAAATCAGAAACGCTTGTTGGAATTAATCATCAATCTTTCATTAATATGTAAAATCCATGTCAAAATAGAAGTCTATACTTCAGTATCTCAATAGTGCAGAAAACGTTAAGAAATAATGTATTTCTAAAAAATAACAGCACGGGCCTCTCGCTACCCGAGAGGTCCATATTTATACGATTTAACTCTAATCCTAACTGATTGTCAAAGTGTCGATTCATCTTGAAAGTGGGAGTGTGTCCCCTATAAATCGGGAAACAAGGTGCCGAGCTTGGTGATCCTTTGGTCTTCTACACGTCCTTCCTTTAATAAACCTGAACCTGCTCAATCACGCTTGGTTTCCATATAATCAGTTTAATTGATACACATTCAACATACAAGATTAATCATAAAAACAATTTCATTAAATCATTACAGTAAAACACTTTTCCCACAATTGAGTGTGTTTTGTTACCATTGCTTGAGCTGGACCGTGGAAAAAGGGTTATCAAAATACCTGAAAAATGGACCCATCATTCTCTCCCCTACTTGAAGGATTCACCCATCCTTGGGTGACATATTCCTTTCGTCGATGACCTCCCTGATATCCCATGCTGCCACCTTAGGTGCCCCTTCCTGTCCGATATACCCAAAATTCTGATCCTCCCTAGCCCATGCCTTCCTCTCCTCTTCTTCATTAATCTGTTCTTTGATGACTGGGGAAAGAAAGAATGGAGGATTCAATATCATCCCAATCCACCTTAGTTGGTTTCTTGCCAGGGACTCTTTATAGAGTATGGTTTTGAAGAGAGCATCCTGAAGCCTGAGGGGTGTTAAATTTTTAGAATTTACTTCAATCTGATCTAGGATCTTAACTGAGAGAACAACATGTACAGCAAAACTACAGCATATCAATCATGGACACAATAATGCAAGCACACAAGAGACACAGAGTTTGCTTGGGGAAAACCATAAAGGTGAAAAACCCCAATAACTTCCTCAGAGATAGATAGAGCAATGATGCAACCAGAATACAAGAGATAGTCTTCTCCTAGTAGCAGAGCCTCCTCCTCCAGAAGTGTGCCACTCTCCAAAGTGTGAGTGAGAGAATAGAATGTATAAAATGAGAGAGACAAACTCTCTATTTATACACTAACTTGACTTGACCTTTACTCAACTAAGTCAGCCTCAACTTAACCACTTAACATAATGCTAACTGGGCTAACCCCCACTAGAGTGGTCTAATAACCCTTTGACCCACATGGCCGACCCCCAATAGGGTGGTCTAATAACCCTTTGACCCACATGACTTATACAGGGCCGACCCCAACAAAGGTGGTCTAATAACCCATCAAGTATAAGTTAAGACACTTACAATATAAATGACGACACTTCTGTATAGAGGAATAATAACATCTCTATAGGAATACAATATACATATATGTGAAATACATTCTGAAGTTACATATACATCAACACTCCCTCTTAACTACGAAGGTATTTCTCGACATAGGTCTTCTAGCACAAGTCATCTTCTCTGTATCATCGTCACTAGATAATCGTCATCGAGTCATCATCATCGTCACAACTGCTGCTATCTCAATCATTCTCTGAATCTACTCTTCATAGGAAGTTCTACAGAGCCAGTCCTTTTTCATACTGGATGTAGGCCCACCACTTGCTGGTCTTTGTCATCACTGGCCATACTGTGGAAATCTCAGGACTTATTACGTGCGTCACAAAACCTTAAAAGAGTCTCTTGACTAACAAGAACCCTAAAGAGCATCTGAGGCCTTTTTCATCCTGTCCAGATATCCAGGACTTATTACATGTGACCCCACCACAAAACCTCGAAAGAGAATCCCAAGACTGATTACGAGCACAAGGCTTAACCTATCGGATCTGTAATGTCCCCAGTTTGGCCCCATGGCATTTACATTATAAATAATGTAATATTTGTTATGAAATCATGGTGAGGAGCTCAAGGCCAAGGCCCCGCCATCGATTTATTGATGCATATGCTTTGCGTGCTAGCCAGGCACATTGGAATTTCAACATCATGTAATATGCATTTTTAATAAAAATACCCACAACTAGCTATGCAATGCAACAAAGAGATGGGGGCATGATTTCACAAGGAATTGGGAGGGAAAACATTCAAACCCTTGAGCTAATAGAGTCAAGCCAAGTGTCAATGAGGGAACCCATCAAACCCTCAACTACCCATGTTGACTTTTGTACCCAACCATTGATTTCTCCCAAGAGTTGGTTGGGGGAGTTATTGCCTTGGGAATGGGGAGGTATGGCTGTCCAAAATCGGGTATGGGCAAGCCACCCTTGATGGGAAAACGTGTTGGTCTTTTTGGGCAAGAATAGAGCCACGAAATGGCTGCCTAAGCCATTATTCACCATGGCCCTGCTCTCTCACGCAGCTCAAGCTGCCTGGGCGTTTTCCTCCCTCGTTTTTCTGTGTCTCCCTCCATCTTTTAGCTGGGAAGGGGCGTTTTTGTGTTGGTTACTCATGGGGAAAGAGAGCAGAACGTTTTGGGTCTTCCTGGGGGTCGTTTAGGCCATTGGAAGGGATCCTAACCAGTGGAGAGAAATCGGTTTTGCTCCCTGGGGTTGAAATCGAAATTCCACAATTCGTTTGGGTGAACCACGAGTTGGGAGAACCAATGTGGACCCCGTTTTGTGAACACCTCTGTTGTAAATGTGTAACCCTGTCAATAATCGTTTTTGCTGTGAGAAAGAAGAGTATGATGGGTAATCCCTGGTTCTGGCTTGGGATTGGGAATGAGCATCCCTTGTGCAAGTGCATCCTGATAAACCCAGTTAGACTGGCTTGGCTAGAATAAGAATGGTTAATAGACTGTGTGTGAGCGTGAATGTCCCCTTTGTCCTTGTGAAAATCATGCCCAGCTCGGGGGTGGCCTTCGGACGGACTCAGTATAAGCTGTCGAAGAGCCTACGGTTGGGTGGAACGTTGCAGCGACATAGCTAGTTGCTTGGGACAATTGAAATGAAGATAAGTGTTTCTGTCTATGTATTTATTTCTGAAATGTTTTCTATTAATGACTGAAATTGACATGTCGAATTTATATGAAGAATGTGTGGATGTTGTTTCCGCTGTGCATAATTGATTGTTTACATCTGCACACCCATTTATTATTTTACATGATTCTAGTATTGGGCTGAGATCATAGTAAAATCCCTGAGTTTAGCATCATGTTTCCCGCCTTGCATTGGGTTAGCAGGTGGGTACATTACAGGATCTCCCAGGGCACAAATTACATGTGGTCACCACAAAACCTCGAAAGAGCATCCCAGGACTGATTACGAGCACAAGGCTCAATCTATCGGATCTCCCACGGCACAAATTACATTTGGTCATGGAAAAACCTCGAAAGAGCATCCCAGGACTAATTACGAGCACACGGCTCAACCTATCGGATCTCCTAGGGCACAAATTACATGCCATAGGACAAAACCTTGAAATAGCATCTGCTAGATATCCCAGGGAACAAATTACATGCCATTGGAAAAACCTCGAAAGACTATCTGCAGATCTCCCAGGGCACAAATTATATGTCCTCCCAAGAAAAACCTTGAAAGAGCATTTTCCAGATATCCCAGGGTACAAATTACGTGCAATAGGAAAAATATTGAAAGACTATCTACAAATATCCCAGGGCACAAATTACATGCTTATCTGCATAACCTGTTCCATGGCCACAGAGTATCAACCTGATACTCACCATACATCATCCTGATGTACACATGATCATCCTGATCATCATCACTGCAACATCCTGTTGCATGTCATCTGAAGCAACATCCCGAAGCTCGTCATCCATGATCATACAATGCATCCACCTGATGCATACCAAGTATCTACCTGATACATATCATCATACATGACCTACCTGATCATACAATGTATCCACCTGATACAAATACAAATACATGATCCACCTAATCATACAGTGTATCCACCTGATACAAATACAAATAAATGATCCACCTGATCATACCTGATACATATCAACATACATGATCTACCTGATCATACAATGTATCCACCTGATACATATACAGATACATGGTCCAAGCATCCAACATGATGCATATACAAAATACATACAAATGATCCAACTGATCATATCCAACATCAAACATGATGTGTACATGTACATATACATATAAATGATCCAACTGATCATATCCAGCATCCAACACGATGCGTACATATACATATAGAGTAGTAAATAGAGCATCATCCTAATGCTCATCATCCAGCACTTACATCCACATCCATGTGAAGGATCCTCCTTCCAACATGCTTGGAATGGCTTCTGCAAATGTGTCCATCACATCTTCCTCGAAGTGTCATCATTCTGAAGAGCACCAAGCCTCTCCCTGAAGTACTCGAACTTCACCCTGGCTAGTGGCTTCATCAGCGCATCTGCAATTTGCTCGTCCGTCGCTATACAGGAGCTTCGGTTGTACTCAGTGCTACGTAGGACTGCTTCCTGCTAAACCAAAAGATCACACCTGATCCCATACTGAAGCAGCACCCAGAAGTGCTCTTCCTATCTGTAGCACTGCATGACCAATCTGAATCAACATAACCCTGCTGGTTAAACTTTTGATTCACATCATACTTGAGCCCATAATCAACCAGATCAGATGGAGCATCACACAGAAGCTTCAGGTTCGATTCCGGTGTCTCCATAGCCTTGCAGTCCATCATCCTGAACCTCTTCAGGATCTCTACTGCATACTTCCCTTGTCCAAGGAAGATTCCATCTGCACTCTGCCACACCTCCATACCTAGAAAGTGGTGCATCATACCCAAGTTCTGCACATATATGACTCCCTGTCATGTGTCTCAGAAACAAGTGGCTGCTCCACATACACTTCTTCTTCAACTACACCATTCAAGAAAGTTGTCTTGAAATCCATCTAATGTATCTTCTATTTCATCACTTTTATATTTCTCTATGCTGCCATCTGCATCATGCTTGATCTTGATAGATCCATATGGAAGTCATAACAAACTTCCCTTCAGGTCTTGGGACTACATCCCAAACATCATTCTTCATGATTGACGGATCATGGCATTCTTTCCATATCCTGGGAACTTCAATATCTTCAATAGATAATTTTGTTGCTGAACAAATGTTGTAGTTCTTCTTTTGTAGGTGATGGCATATGATCTTTCTTACACAACAAGTTAAATTACATGATTAGAAATCATCTCATATTTTTCAGAACAAATTCTTACACATAAAGAAATATGCCATACAGTCATGCAATTATCTTAGACAATGCTTCAATACAACATTTATCCATATCCCGTAACTTTCTAGATGCCTTCTAATCTCTACCAGAACATTGTTAAGAGTGTGCACAACTCCCAACATGTCAGCAAAGAGGTTTCATTCTAGATAAGTAGCAATGGAATGTTGTATAGTGCCATAGGCCACTTACCCATGCATATTAGTAGTATACTGTTCATCAATGCAACTATTCTAATATGCATAATACACAACCTAATTCTAGGAACATCAGTATATACATTATTGAATAGTATTATTTAAACAATAAAATATGCAAGTAATGACAATTCAAATACTTATCTTTGTTTGTTTGTTGGGTTGACTCCCTCTCAGTCTTTGCTTCTTTTCTGCAACTCCATTCTTATGTGGAATGTGAGAAGTGGTCAACTCCCTCTGAATATCTGCATCTTTGCAGAAACTACTGAAGTGTGCTCCTTTGCTTTCTTGCAGGAACAACTGGAGTGTGCTCCCTCTTGATCTTTGCTTCTTGGATTACCTATCCTTGAACTTACATCCATCCTTAATCACTATGCATGCTTATTAGTATCATCATTGTGTTATCCTTGAGGTCTCATACATAATCACACATTTATTAGTATAATCTTAATACTATCAAAACACAATAATCTTAAACATGTATATTCATGATCATTCACAGATAATAAACATTAGTATTCAAGGTTTCAGGGAAGTCTTCTTTTACTCATACACATTATTATTTGATCATAGGACTCTTCTGGTTAGTTGAATCATCAATCAAGATAAGAGATATAATATGCATAAAACCTGTGATTATTCAAACCTATACCTTCATGATTCTTCTAGTTAGTCATATCATCAATTATGGTAAGAAACATAATATGCATGCAACCATGATTATTCAAACCTATGACTTCATGAATAATCATTATCAACAACACAACAGTATAAGATCCTAACACAAGGTAGGATTCTAGCTTGATATAGGAAAAACATACATGGATTATCATGCTAGATAGTTATGTCTAACATACCCGCATAATGTCTTCTGGTTCTCTTCAGTGACTTGTGCTAGTACATGTCTCGTAAGTTAACCATTGTAGAACCAAGTTATACATACTTCAAAACTAGATCTTCTATGTGATCCATGACAATGGATGAATCTTTGTCTTCATGTCACCATGAGCATATGTTCTTGAAGTAGAACATGATTTGACTTTCTTGGTTTACCCTTTGTGTTAGCAAACAACATAAACCTCATACAACATCACAATGCATTAGTACAATCATAAGTGTCAAAACCTTAATCAATGAATATATTCTATTAAGGTGATACGACAAGTCCAGTAATTAATCAAGATTGTACTGTAATGATATGAAGAGAAACATATGATAAAATTAACCATGAAACATACATGTAAGCCATACCTGTCAAGATTGCTTGTAATCTTCTTATGGAAGGCCTTAGCCTCATCTCCCTCTGAGACAGGAACTTCTTCACTTATGCAGGTGACCAATCCATCTTCTTCTAGGATTAACCCAATCCACTTGATTTGCAAGAACTGGACCTGGAGCAGGATTAGGGTTTGTCAAAGAAACCCCAAAAATTCAAACTTTGAATTTCAAACTTCCGAAAGGATAGAAATATGCGCCTTGATGAGCTGATCAAGTTGGTATATTCAGAATTTGAAAACTGCAAAGTTTCACCCCTCAAAATTGCCTTTTAGATTTCCGGATTCACTGGGGAGGACCCTGAATTAGGGTTTGAGTTTCCCGGAGCTTCACCCAACCAAAATATTGATTAAAAACTCTAAGCTTTGATTTTTCTGAGGAGCTTCCAGCTGTGGTCACAGATTTCCAAAATTCCAATTTTTGCAGAAGCCCTAATTTTCCATCTTTCCAATCAAAGTCCCAAACTGGGGTTTGATCAAGCCGGGCCTTCTTCCCAACCAAAAAATATGATCTTGGTCTCTAAATTTCTATTTTGATGAGTAGCATCCAGCCGTGGTATCCGATTACAAAAATTCCAACTTTCTCTGAAGCCCTAAATTCCGGAAGCCATGAATGAAAATACTCGAAAATAATTATGTTTTGACATAAATATGTACCTCAATCGGATTCTCTTAGAGAGAGCTATGCCAAGTGTCGCAACGTGACCTATTTATGGGATATTACAGGAGAGAGAACTTGTATGGCATGCCACGTGTCATTGGTTCAACTTCGGCCTCTGAAACGTTTTCCTTAGATATCTCGACCTGTTATCTTTCCATCCTGACAGGTCTGACCTCAATTGGATTCTCTGAGAGAACGTTATGCGAAGTGTCACAACGTGACCTGTTTATGGGATAATACAGGAGAACGAACTTGTACGGCGTGCCGCGTGTCACTGGTTCACCTTCGGCCTCTGAAAAATTTTCCAAAGATATTACATTCTGTTTACTACCTGTCACTTTTTATGAAATTTCATTTGGAGCTTCCTAGCCCAAGTTATGACCTTTTTCCCAAGGTCACCTGATTTTAACTCAGATCTGGAAGAGGCAGAAACCCTATATTGTATAGATCATAAATCACAAAGTACAACTAATTAGAGGTTTTCCTTTGGACACAAGATACATGGGGATCTGATATTCGAACTATAAAAGTTTCAGATCCGAAAACTTCACCAAAACAGATTTATAGTGAAAGTGCTACGATGACTGGGTTTTTCTATATCAAGCCCTAGCATCGTAAGTGCAACAAGTGTCATACATGCCATATCATGCCTTCTTTCAGGCTAGCTCTGATACCATGTTAAATTTTTAGAATTTACTTCAATATGATCCAGGATATTAACTGAGAGAACAACATGTACAACAAATCTACAGCATATCAATCATGGACACAATAATGCAAGCACACAAGAGACACAGAGTTTACTTGGGGAAAACCATAAAGGTGAAAAACCCCAATAACTTCCTCAGAGATAGATAGAGAAATGATACAACCAGAATACAAGAGATGGTCTTCTCCTAGCAGCAGATCCTCCTCCTCCACAAGTGCGCCACTCTCCAAAGTGTGAGTGAGAGAATAGAATGTATAAAATGAGAGAGACACACTCTCTATTTATACACTAACTTGACTTGACCTTTACTCAACTAGGTCGACCTCAACTTAACCACTTAACATAATGCTGACTGGGATAACCCCCACTAGAGTGGTCTAATAACCCTTTGACCCACATGGCCGACCCCCAATAGGGTGGTCTAATAACCCTTTGACCCACATGACTTATACAGGGCTGACCCCAACAAGGTGGTCTAATAACCCATCAAGTATAAGTTACGACACTTACAATATAAATGACGACACCTTTGTATAGAGGAATAATAACATCTCTATAGGAATACAATATACATATATGTGAAATACATTCCGAAGTTACATATACATCAACAAGGGGAGAGTGGAGTTCTCTTCGTTTTAGATCATTTTCCACCCTGCTCCACCTTTCCCTTATGGACTCATCAACTTCCTTTTGCGTGCTGCGGAGTGTAATGTCGAAGTGACTCACCACCTCCTGTTGTTTTGTGAGGAGAATGGGTATCAGCTCCTCGTCCTGAGTGAGGATCCTGTGGTTATAAATTATTCCCTTAGGGTGAGTTGGCTCAGGTATGATCATTAATGGAGTTTTCCATTTGTATGCCACATAGAGATGATAGTCCTGGGCTCGCTCAATTTCGTGGTTCATCCACGAACACAATGCCCTTAACTGGAAATCACCCACATATGGGTTTGGCGACCAGTTGGGCGAGCTAGAAACTATGAAATTGTGCAAGAAGAACTCACTCAATCGGTCTTTCTCCAGCTCTGTGGAGTTCAATGATGCATCAATAAATTCCTTAGGAGTGCTTACCTCTATAGGGAGATCTTTCTTCAATCTCTGAAGCTAGAATTTGCCCCATTTCTCTTGTAAATAAACTGCATAGACCGCCGATGGTGGTCTGAGGTCATGCATTCTCTCATATATGCTGATGGTAGTGGCAAGAACATCCTTAATTTTGATAATTTCCTTGTCCTTCCTTGCCAATTTGCTCTGTGCTTCAGCCAAATTTTCTTGCAGCTCTAAATTCTTCTATTCGACCAGCCGGAGCTCTTCTGCATGGTGCATATTTAGGATTTGTGTCTTCTCGGCTGAGATTGGGGGAGGTGTGGCCTGGCTTCCTGGCCGAATTCTTAATGTTGCCAACTCATTTCTGAGCCTTGCCAATTCTGCTCGTGCTTCGGCGAGCTAGGAAACGACCTTGGGGTCCTCATTACGTTCTGGAGGGTTTTCCTGAAAGTTACCTTGCTCCTATAAGCTCTGCCCTTCTCCTTTATCCATCTCTTCTTTTGTATCCTATTTTTCCTCTTGATTCCCTTTCTCTTCTTCATCCTCTTCTTCTTTTTCTTCTTCGTCCTCTTCTTCATCCATAGTGGGATCCTTTTGATCTATAAAAGGATCAATGTCATCATCAGACACATTGGTAATCAGGGGGTTGGGTTCCCTTTCTTTCTCCTTGGAGACTCAGATTTTAGATACCTGTGTGAATCTCTTGCTAAACCTATTCGACCCCTGACTACTAGTAGGAATATCTGGGTCTGATTTGGGGGAGTCCTCTTTGGAGTGTTTTATTTTTACCAAGTTGTCGGCCACACTGTCCAAGTCGATTTTTCTTTTTTCCCCTGATACAGAGGTGGTCTTACTTTTTGATTCAGGTGGCAAGGGCGTAGTCCTCATTCTCTGAACTTCCTCAATAGATACCACAATGAACTCCTCCCAAGAGAGTTCTAGAATCTGAGCTTTTAGCTCCTCACCAACTATTAGTTTGATCAACCCATGATGGGCCAAAGCATTGTCTTTTCCATTAGCCACCTTCCTGCTCATCTCTGCTAGGGATTGGAGCAGGAAAAATGGAATGCTAATATTGTTGTTTGATGAAATATGACTTCTGTGCCTGAGAAGCTCTAAAATACGAAAATGGAAAATGGGAACATAGCTTAATCTTTCAGTGCATGTAATATACCTTAAGACAACTGCAGCCATTTCATCCCATGGTGCTAGCATGGAGGGTCTCTTGACTCCATTTTTGTCCTCATCATAAACTTCCCCACGATCAAAGAATGCTGCTTTCGCTACGTGGTTTGCCTCCTGGTCATTGCTGCTCCAATGCAAGCCCATTGGAAGACTAGTGTGTTTGGCTATCATGTCCTCATCCACTTTTATGCGTAACCCCTTCACCCGGGTGACATACTGTTCATATTTTATATGCTTGAAGTTTCTTGCGAACTCCTGGGCTACCCTTGTATGGTATCCTCTCAGTCCAAGGATAAATGGCATCCAGCCTGAGTTGCGAATGATTTGCAGGACTCTCGGGCTTTGATAAATGGCACTGTGATCTTCCGGTTCACTCTTTTTAAAACCCTTAGTCATTTTTTGAATCTTCTCTATAACCAGACAAACCAGGGCTTTGGGATGCAGTTTTATAATTTTAACTTGGTCGGGCTCTACCTACGGGCTCAAGGAATGCAATGGTGGCTGCTTCTCGGGAATTATGGGTGGTTACTTATATGCAAAATCGTGGAATATGCTGCACCTGAGTTCACTGCCTTTCTGCACCTATTCTTTTCATCATACTTGTACTTGCCACTTCTAATCCCCTATCTTTCATGATTGATCTCTGCCTTCTTATGATCAACCTTTGTACTTCATGTGGTGAAGGTTGCGATCATGATTTGTTGAGGGTGACGGGACTTTGGTAGCAATCATGAGTTATGAAGGTCATTCCACCGTGCCGCTGATTTGAAATTGAAGCTGTCCTCAGTTGACTAGAAACGACTCTATTGTGGGAAAATGTTTTACCGTAAAAATCAAATAAAATCGTTTAGAGATTACCTTGGTATGTATGCGTACCTGCATTGATGAGCTGGTCCGTTTTTCATGCGCGGTGGATTCTGTAGTAATCTTGGCGGTGTCAATAGTTGATTTTTACATGTCAGTAGTTACGTGTGTAGGGTGCTTTTTCCGTTTTGCGCGTTTTGAATTTGCTGAGTATGTGCTTTTGAAAATTGTGCCAGTTGTTCATACGACTCAGGCAATTGTGCTTTTTATTTGGATGATTGCATGGTTGGATCTGATTGGCTCCCTTGAATAACTTTGCAAGCTCTGTTGAATATGTTTGAAAAAGGTTGGCGGGGTGTCTCTTTGATGAATTCCGTAGTAGATGAAGACTTATTTTGCATGTAGATGTGGCTGGCTCGCGTGAATTGATTTCAGCCTCACTTGAATATATGGCAGCCTCGTTTGATTTATTTTTTAGGCTCGCTTGAATTGATGGAAACCTCGCTTGATATAAATTGTTTCTTGGATGAATTGATGGCAGCCTCGCTTGAATTATTGGCATCGTCGCATGATATCTTTTGCAAGCTCTAATAAATTGATGGCAGCCTCACTTGAATTATTGTGCAAGCTCACTTGAATAGGTTGATGCCCTGTACTTTCTGTTATCCCTTTGTTCTCTTTTTTTTTATTTGTTTTTCTTTTTTCTCTTTTTTTTGTGTTTTTTTTCATGAAATGTGCTGAAGCTTACTGTTTTGGAGCATGCTCTATCAGCATCAATTGTTGCTAGTAGAGTACTTGCGTAAATTCTTCTTTGGACTTTGGTTGTTTGTAGAGTTTTAGGTGATGCCCATTCACGATCATGGGGAACTCATCATCATCAATTGTAATAATTCTCACATCCCCATTGTCATAAATTTTCTGTATACTGTAAGGTCCAAGCCATCTAGTGGTTAGCTTTCCTTTGAATGTGTGAAATCTAGAGTCGTAGAGTAATGCCCAATCACCCTCTTTGAATTTCTTATCCTTCAAATGTTGGTCATGCCATTTCTTTCTTTGCTGTTGGATGATTTCAGTATGTGTAAGTGCTTTTTGGCTGTGTTCATCCAGTTGATTTAGCTGTAGCATGTGTTCTTTTTGAATGTCTGATAGGTTCATATTTAGATCGGCTGCAATTCTTAATGTTTTTACTTCAAATTCAATTGGTAGCATGACCTTTTTCCCATAGACCAGTTCATAAGGTGTGAATCCTGTTGTTGTTTTCCATGTAGTATTGTAAGCCCAGACTACTTCACTAATTCTGTCAACCCAATCTCTTTTGTGAAGTTGGACAGCTTTTGTCAAGATTCTCTCCAATTCCCTGTTGGTTACCTCAGCTTGACCATTTCCTTGAGGGTGGTAGGAAGATGACTGTCTGTGCTTTACATTGTTTTTTTTCATCAAGTCTTCAATTAAATTTGATGTGAATTGTGGTCCTTGATCCAAAACTACTTCTCTTGGCACCCCAAATCTGTGAAAGATCTTCCCAGTAAAGAATTTGGCCACACTGGTTTCATTTGCAGTAGCTAGTGCTTCTACCTCTATCCATTTTGTAAGGTAATCAGTGCATACAAGGATGTAGCTCTTCTGATTGGACTGTGGGTTGAATGGGCCAATAAAATCGAATCCCCACTTATCGAATGCCTCTAAAGAGATTTGTGGATGAAGTGACATTTCTTGTTTTTGTGTTGGCTTTCCCATTCTCTGGCAATCGTCACAATGGGACACATACTCATAAGCATCTCCGTGGAGTGTTGGCCAATAATACCCTATTTGCAAGATCTTGTAGGCTTTCCTTTTTGCAGCGTAGTGTCCTCCACAGGGTTCATTGTGGGTGGTATGAATTATGTCATGTACCTCATCTTCCCTAATGCACCTTCTAAGTACTTGATCTGGTCCTTTTTTAAAGAGCATGCCCTCTATCCATGTTTATGTTGCACTTTGTCTTATTAGTTTTGTCCTTTCTTTATAACTGTAATGTTCTGGAAACTTCCTGGATACGAAATAGTTTGCTATGTCATCAAACCATGGACTTTTTATTGATATGGCAAAAAGGTGTTCATCAGGGAAGTTATCTTGGACCAATTCATTATCTGTCCCATGTGTTACTCTTGACAAAAAGTCTGCTACAACATTATGCTTGCCTGGTTTATCTATTATAGTGATGTCGAATTCCTGTAGAAGTAGCATCCATCGAATAATTTTTGCACTAGTATTAGGCTTGTTCATAAGATATCTGATCGTTGAGCGATCAGTATAGATAAAACTTTGGTATCCTGTAATCTAATGCCTGAATTTATTGATTGCATGTATGACTGCCAGAAATTCCTTCTATGTGACTGTGTAGTTGAGTTCTGCCCCAGCCAAATGTTTTCTTATATAGTATATGGCATAGGGTTTCTTGTCTTGTTCTTGCCCAAGCACAGATCCGATTGCTTTATATGACGCATCGGTGTGAATGTGAAATGGAATTTCCCAGTTTGGTCCTTGAAGTATTGGTGCTGTGATGGTTTTCTGCTAAAGACTTTCAAAGGCTAACATGCAGTTGCTTGTCCATATCAACTCATTGTCTTTTGTGAGAAGTGCAAACATGGGGGTAGCAATTCTACTATAATTCTCAATAAACCTCCTATAGTACCCTGTCTGTCCAAGGAAGCTTCTCACATCTCTTTGCTTGACAGGTGGGGGCAGTGTCTTGATTACTGATACTTTGGCTTGATACACCTCTATACCTCTTTGTGATATATGATGTCCTAGAACAATTCCTTCTTCCATTAACATCCTGCATTTGTCATTGCTTAGGCACAAGCTCATCTCAATACATTTTTTTAATATTAATTCAAGATTTTCCAATGCCTGCTCAAAGCTCTGTCCATAAGGTGTGAAATCATCCATGAATACTTCCATTTTGTTATTCAGAAAATCGGAGAAAATACTCAGTATGGCTCTTTGAAATGTTGCTGGGGCGTTACATAGACCAAAGGGTAGGACCCTATAGATGTAAGTTCCCCATGGGCATGTGAAGGTCATCTTATCTTGATCAGCAGGGTGTATAAAAATTTGGTTGTAACCACTGAAACCGTCTAGGAATGAAAAGTGCTTGTTTCCAGATAATGTATCCAGCACATGGTCTATAAATGGAAGTGGAAAATGATCCTTTTTTGTTGCTTTATTCAGCTCCCTGTAGTCCACACAAATTCTCCATTTGCCTCCTTTTTTGGGCACTATGACTAGTGGTGAGACCCACTCACTATCAGATATTGGATAGATGAACCCTGCGTCTAATAACTTTTGTAATTTCACTTTGACTATGTCTTTTAGTGCAGGGTTCAACCTTCTTTGTGGTTGTTTGATGGGAGTAGAACCTTCTTTGATGTAAATGTAGTGTTTGCAGATATCAGGATGTATTCCTTTCATATCTGTATATGTCCAGGCAAATGCTTTACTTTGTTGTGTTAGTATCTTCATCAATTTCTCTTCTTGCTTTGGTTTTAAATTGGAATTTATGTTGACTGTCTTGCCAGGGTTAATTTCCATGGCCTTTACTTTCTCAATCTGTTCTGGCAGCACTTTTGTCCATAATTCATCCATGTTCTATTTTGAACTTTCACCTGTTTCTGTAGAAAAAAAATTCTTGAATAACATGATTGTTAGGAGATTTATTTTGTATAAATCTATCTATATGGCCATATTCATTTATTTCCTTTAAAGATATTGCAGCATCAATCGCTAGGATAGGTCGGAGGTTTTGATTTGGTGTGTTATGGTAATCATCAGTCCAATTTTGATACTCTAACTCTGAGGATTTCATTGCTGGTGGGTATATTGTTATCTTCTTCCTGGTATGTCCACTGGTGATTGTCATATTTCCTGATCAACAACCTATGTAAGCGTCCGCAGATGCTAACCAAGGTCTACCCAGGATAATTGGATAGCCACTAAGTTTGCTTTTGATTTCGATTATTATAAAATCAACAAGGTATTCCCAGGACTTGATATTGATCGTAATGTCTTCTAGCATTCCTTCAGGCTTCACAGTGGATATGTCTGCTAGTTGGAATACTGTTGTAGTTGGTCTTACCATTGATTGGAGTCCTAGGTATAACATGGTTTCTTTAGTCATGACATTGATCACATCTCCTAGATCGATTAAGCTTTTATTTATTTGCTTGTTATTTATGGTGACGCTTACTACAGGACTACGAGGATCAAGATATTTAGGATTTATTATGACACCTAGCATCAAATCGGCCAATTGTCCCACTACATTAATAGTTGGTGGGTCACGCTTCCTCCTTCCTGGCTTCTTTAGGAAATTCTCTCTAATGAATTTGTTGCAGATGGGAACATCCGTTGTGGCTTGTAAGATTGGAATTTGGATGTTTAAGTGTTTGAATTTGTTTAAGATTATATTCCCTTCCTCTTCTTTTGCATTTCGGACAAGTTTTTCTGGAAATGGAGGGTTTCTAGTTCGTGTGAGTGGTATAATTTATTCCTCAGGAGGTTCTGGTTCATCAGGATGCTGAACATAGGGTTCTGATGTGTGGTCCTGAGCTTCAGGTACAGGTTGTTGGATGTTGTGTGGGGGTGTATTCTGCAACGTTTTTCCAGATCATAGGTTTATTTCATTTATTTCTATAGTGTCTACAACATAAGTTGGGAATTGTGTGATATCAGTGTTATAAGCCTGCTGTTGTTGTGGGGGTCTGTTATTATTTGGATTTGGAATTGGTTGGGTTGGAATAGGTGGAGGTTTGGGAGGTGGTTTAGGTTGTGGAGGTGGCATAATGAGTGGCTGTTGTAATGGCGCCCTCCAATTTGATGGATGTGGGTACTGGTTTGCATAGTTTGTGGTGGATGGAAACGGTGGGGGGTATTGAGGATAAGACGAAGGATAATATGGTTGTTGATAGGATGGTTGATATGCTTACTGGTTTTGTTTCCATTGGTTTTGATTTGGCTGTGCTTGCCATGGAGTCGTTGCAGAGTTCCAATTTGGATGTCCTTGATTATAGTAATTTTGATTGCTCTGCTGATATGGCCTAACAAAATTATTCCTCCTCTGATTTATAAAACAGAGTTGTTCTACAGTTCCTTCAGTTGTTGGGTCTTGAATGGCTTCCTTACATGAGGGTAAGAGGGGATATTTATCAGTGGAATGGTCATCGGTGCAGAGGCCACATACTTCTATTGTGTTCAAGGTGCATTGCCCCTTCTCATGCTTCTTCCTACAACGAGGACAAAATACTTCAAAGGCTTGGTTAATTTCATCCTGTTTCTTTTTTATTTGAAGAGCATCAAGTTGCATGGCTAGGGATTACAGTATGTCAGTTTTCATGTCATCCAGCAGGTTTCCTAAATCAGATTTTGTAAGTGTTGGTGTTGAGGATGATGATCCACTGGTGTTTGTATGTGTATCCCTCGTCCCATTCTTATTTTTCCTAGATCTTGAGTAATTTTGAAGATTTGCAAGATCTGGTCAAAAGATTTTTGGAATATGTCTCCATCCCCAAGGAGGTTTAAGACTTCAAAATTCTCCTCTTTTACACTTCTGAGAAGGACAAGCTTTAGTGATTCAGGATCCAATGTGCAATGGCTGGCTCATTTGTAGCTGAGTTGAAATCTTTGGGCATAATCTTCTAATGACTCTCTATCCCCTTGTTGCATCCTAAAGACTTCATCCCTAGTGTCCTTGGCCTTGCAGTAGTCCCTATATTTTTCTAAGAATGATTGTTTCATTTGATCCCAACTAAAGATACTATTTCCTTCAAGGCTCATGAACCATCTAAGTGATAGGTCTTTCAGTGTGGAAGGAAAAATCCTAAGCTTTTGTGCATCAGTAGTGTAATCAAATGATCTACAAACTACCTCAAATTCAAACAGGAATGTGTCAGGATCTTCTGAAGTCAACCCATTAAAGTTTGGCATATTATTAGGATTGATGTTCTTCATTCTAGCATCTCCGAGGGGTATGATCATGGGAAAAGTGAAAAGCTCCCTAGGTTCTTCCTCTTCATTTTCCATTGAGGTGTTTGAGCTAGAACTCGTTGTGAAGTTGCTTCTGTTTGGATCGTATGTGGAGTCAGTCTCGTTTTCAGAGTGTAGAAATTCAAACTGAGAATGGTTAGAACTGTTATTACCATTGTTGCTCATGGAATGCTTGGGTAGAAAGGAGCCAAACCTATCCCTTTGCCGACGAGGCATTCATTGGTAGAAGATATTTATGTTTTTGTTTTATGTAATTTGTGTTTTATTTTTGTGGTTTGTAGGTGATGTCTCCTAAAAGATTTAGCACCTCCCCGACAATGGCGCCAAAAAGTGGTGAGCTCCTAATATGGATTCCTAATGAGGGCAGCTATACCAAGAGCCTAATTTAAATGTCAACCCGGGGAACGTACAAACTTGAGAGATGCATGCACTATCTGTGCTCTTTATAGGATAATCTCTTGTCACAATTAAAGGACAGTATCGATGTTCTAAAGATTGTCTACTTAATGTGAAAACTGATTATGCTATGAAATTGAATACTGGAAAGCAATGAATCTGATTAAACGAATTAAAATGTTGGAAGCAGTAAATATGTTCTGAGAAATAAAGCAGGGAATCTATTCTAAGTATTTAAAATGTTGAAGTAATTAGATGTTGATGTGTTCTAAGAAGTGAAGATACAAAGAAGACAGTAAATCTATTTGAAATAATTAAATTGCTGAAATAACTAAATGCTGAGAATGAAGATACCAGATCTGAGCTATTCTACTATTGGGGAAACGAAATCTGTAACTACTATCTATGCACAAAATTGGAGTCTTGATCTAACTTATCAACCTAGAATTGAAATACAATCATTCTATGCTTACCCATATATTACTAAGAAGTTTAAAAGAAACTAATCACGACAAGAAACTGCAGTGAACTCCAAATCTAAACCATGACATCGAAAGCAAAGTTATTACACATGAAATCGTTGATAAAAATATGCATTGCAAGAAAGGACCTACAGGACTACTGAAATCGTTTTACTGTACTATGGAATGCATTCTAAACTACTACAGAAATAATGAATCAATCAACTCTACCATATATCATTGAACTATTCATCAATGTAAAATGCATACTTGGAAAAATACCTGCAAATAGGAATCTCCTGACCTATGTGTTGGAGGGGCCCTCCCCAACCCGTACTTAGGAGAGAATAAAAAATCAGAAACGCTTGCTGGAATTAATCATCAATCTTTCATTAATATGTAAAATCCATGTCAAAATAGAAGTCTGTACTTCAGTATCTCAATAGTGCAGAAAACGTTAAGAAATAATGTCTTTCTCAAAAATAACAGTAGGGGCCTCTCGCTACCCGAGAGGTCCATATTTATACGATTTGACTATAATCCTAACTGATTTTCAAAGTGTCGATTCATCTTGAAAGTGGGAGTGTGTCCCCTATAAATCAGGAAACAGGGCGCTGATCTTGGTGATCCTTTAGTCTTCTACACGTCCTTCCTTTAATAAACCTGAACCTGCTCAATCACGCTTGGTTTCCATATAATCATTTTAATTGATACGCATTCTAACATACAAGATTAATCATAAAAACAATTTCATTAAATCATTAAAGTAAAACACTTTTCCCACAATTGAGTGCGTTTCGTTACCATTGCTTGAGCTAGACTGTGGAAAAAGGGTTATCAAAATACCTGAAAAAATGGACCCATCACCTTCCATGGTTCAAATTCCCTCCATGAGCTTCATGCCAAATTGAATTGGAAAGAGATCACTTGTCCATCAAATCCTAGCCTCCTCCTTCACTCAATTCGAATGGATGACTCTTTCATTTCCATAAATCCCTTGTGCACCCTCTTGGAGTCTATTTTTATCCTTGGCGTGTCATATATGTCATATGTCAGAATTCGGGTTTGATTTGTGTCATAAGTGTCATAGCATCTTCATCATTGTTGTCATAGAAGATAGGGAATCTATCCCATGTGTCCCAATAACTGCAAGATGCCTCTTCCTCTTCCATGGGAGTTACTCTTCCTCTCAAGTTAGACCCTCATTGATTCATTCCAAATATTATTCCCTTCCAACTCCACCAAGAATGTTGGAATCCACCTAGGATTCGAATGGGTGAGAGTGGAATGCCATGTGGTTTGGGGAATCTTGCTTAAGTGGCCCCCACACCTCCAATGTTCCCTCATGACCAAGTGCCACCTTATTTTCATATATTAATTATTTATTTATTCCCCATTTAATATATGTTTTCAAGCTAATGTCCATTTGGGGGTTTTATAGTTCCCTTATTCCAAATCTAATGTTTCCACCCCAACCTAGGAAACTAGTAGATTGGTGGAATTTTCTCTTTTTGAGATTTATTTGAATGGGAAAATTACAGTCCTCCCCACCCAAGATTTCTTTCCCTCAATAAATTTCAAATTAGTATGCTGCAAAAAAAATTCCTCCTCCCATGTGGCATCCTCACTTGTCAAATCTTTCCATTGTACCAAATACTCCCTTATGGTTCTGCTCCTCAATTTCCTCTCTCTTGCCTTCAAATTTTTTTATGGAATAAGTATGAGTTGTCCTTCATCATATAATGGAGGGAGGGTTTCTGAAATATATATTTTCTTACCAATAGCCTTCTTAAGGCATGAAACATTAAATACATTGTGGATTTTTCTTCCTTCTGGAAGTTCCAACTCATAAGCCACCTCCCCAACTTTTTGAACTACCTTATATGGACCATAATATCTTGGTTTGATCTCTTTTTATCCTTTTACTTTCAAGGATGTTTGTTTATATGCCTATAGCCTCAAATAGACCAAACCATTTACTTGAAAATTTATTTCCTCCCTATGTTGATCCACATACTGTTTTTGTTCGTTTTGGGCAACCTGTGAATTGTCTTTTAGAAGCTTCAAAATCTCTTAACTTTCCTCAATCCAATCCTTAGCTTTTGGAGCTCTACTATCACCAAAAATGTGCTCAACAAATGTGAGTGCTTCATAAACATAAATTTCTTTGAAATGAGACATGCCAATGGACATATTAAAGGTAGTGTTGTACCAAAACTCGCCCAAATGTAGCCATTTTACCCATGCTTTCTGCTGCTCAGCAACATAGTTCCTCAAGTACCCCTCCAACCATTGGTTCACTCTTTTTGTTTGGCCATTAGTTTGAGGATGATATCTTTTGCTTGGAGTCAATTTATTGCCCACCATATTGAATATTTATTTCCAAAAAGCACTCATAAATTTGCTATCCTTGTCACTCACAATGTTCTTGGGAAGTCCATGCAATCTGAAAATTTCTCTAAAGAATAGATCAGCCACTTATGCAGCAGTATAAGATGATGTAATAGCAAATAAATGAGCAAATTTGGTGATTCTATCCACCAAAACATAAATAAAATCCTTACCCAAATACTTGGGAAAACCTGTGATAAAATCCATTGAGATGATTTCCCATTTTTGTTCTGGAATGGGAAATGGTTGTAATAGACTAGAAGGATGTGTATGTTCAGATTTTTTTTGTTGACATAACTTGCATTCATTCACATATTTTAGAACATATTCTTTCATCCCTTTCCAAAAGAACCTTTCCCTTAATTTCCTATATGTTTTGAAAAAACTAGGATGGCCTACTAAAGGAGAATCATGAGCTTCCTTCAAAATCTTGTGCTTGAGATTTGAACCATGAACCAAGTATATGATTTCCTTATAGTATATTATACCATTTAAAATATTGTACCTATCATCACCTTTGACCCCATATAACACATCACAAGCAAAACTATCTTTGGCATATTCAACTATTAGTATTTTTCCAATCTTTCGAAATGTCCATAAGGGAAAATGATGGTCTACTAGATAATGCATTTGCTACAATATTATTCTTCCCCTTTATATATTCAATGTCAAAATAAAAAGATTGGAATTTGCTTACCCACTTTTGTTGCCTTTCATTGAGGTCCTTTTGTGTGAGAAAATGCTTCAAATAGTTATGATCAGTTTTGACCACAAACTTGTTTCCCACCAAGTATTGTCTAAACTTGGACAAGGCATGCATGATGGCTAACATTTATTTGTCATAAATGGAGTAGATCTTCTCATGTGGCTGCAAATTTATACTCTCAAAATCTATGGGGTGTTGATTTTGCTTTAGGACCACTCCTATTCCTTCTTGGAGCTACTTGCAAAATATTTGGTTCATGCATGATTGAAATGTGGTTGGAGCATTGGTCAAACCAAAAGGAATGACAAGAAACTCGAAATGGCCATAGTGACATCTCAAAGTTGTTTTCTGCACATCCTCCTCCTTCATTCGAATTTGATGGTAACTAGATCTATGATCAATTTTGGAGAATAATTTTAATCCATGTATCTCATCCATGAGCTCATCTATTCTAGGGATGGGATATCTATTCTTAATTGTCTTCTTGTTTAGATCTCTAAAATCAATGCACATTCTCAAGGTGCCATCTTTTTTCTTCACCAAAACAATTGAAGAAGCATAGGGACTAAAGCTTGGTCTAATGAGTCCCAATTCCAAGAGATCTTGAACAACCTTCTCAATCTCATCTCTGAACTTTTTGGGATGTCTATATGGTGGTATATGTATAGGTGAAGTTCCCACCTCCAAAACAATGTTGTGCTCAACTTCTCTATCAGGTGGACTTCAAGGAGGAAGGTCTCCAAAAAACTTTTCATATTTGTGTAGTAGATGCCTTATCTCCCTTGGATTTTCTACAATATTTATTTTTGTCTTGGGGGAAGTGATGCAAAATTCAATATCCCCATTCCTCAATATGGACCTCATACTGTGGGAGGACACTACTTGATTCGGATAGGTATGCATTCCTCTCACTACCCTTTGTTTTCTTTCCGAATATTTGAATCTCATTTTAGGGATTTGATATTTCACTATATTTTCCCCTTTAGAGTACAACCATTGCACTCCCAATACCACATTAGTATCAGCAACACCAACCACATAAAAGCTATCAAAAAATGTATAATTACCTATGGTGAGTTGTAGCTTTGGAATCCATGTTTTGCAGTCCCTAGTATTGTGACCTGGAATGATGGTTGTGAAGCCATAGAATGGTTCAGTAGGTATCTTTATCCTCTCCACCATGGCTGCATCAATTATTTTATGTGTGGCTCCTCCATCTACCAATACCGAAACCCTTTTTCCTTGTACCACTCCCTTGCATCGAATGGTGTGAAAACGAGGCACTCCTGAAAGCACTTCCATTCTTCCTTTGTCAGGTAAGGGAGGATATTCTTCTGTTGTGTGATATCCCTCTTCTTGGTATGAAATATGTTCTTCCTCCTCCATGTCCTCTTCACCTTCATCTTCATCAGAAAATAATGCAATGCATTGTGCTTTCCCCTTAGCACATTTATACCTTGGTACCCATGGTAGGAATCATGTGTAACATAGTATCTTTATTCTAAGTTCTTATTTGCTTGGTCCCTCTTTCTTGTCCTTTCCAAATGCATCTTTTTTCCATGGCTTCTTATCAAATCTGAACTTGGAAGGAAATTTTGGCTTGGGGGTAAACCTTGTCTTTGGTAACACATTCTGCATATCTCTTGTCAAGTTCATGGCATCTTTCAATGAAGTAGGTTTGTGGGATTTAACTAAACCCTTCAAAGGTTCAGCCAAACCTTCAATAAATAGAAATATTAATCTGACCATATATATATCAGCCACCTTAACTGATCATTTTTTAAATTCTAACATGTACTCATCCGGTGTTCCACTTTGTTTCAACTGTGCTAGTTCTTTGAAAGGCATTTCAGGGTCTTTTGGCTCAAATATTTCCAATACCCTGTTAAAAAATTCTTCATATGTTGTAACCTGATAATGTCCCAAGGTTTTAATCCCATGGAACCAACAATCATTGGCTTCTCCTTCAAGATGCAAAATAGCCATTTTTAGAGCATCCTCTTCCACCATTGGATTCAGCTGAAAATATACATCTAACTTTTGTATCCAAGTATTTGTAGAACTTTAAGGTGAGCCATCAAAGGTAGGAAGGGACATTTTACCTATGGAATAATTCAATTCTTTATTTTGAAAGGGATTCCTATTACATCCTCTCATTTTGAGCTTGTTTGAGATAGTAAAGAATTGATCAGATGGCAATGTCCTTCTACAATCTTCACTCAACTCTTGCCATTCTGCTAGAACATCCTTCATGCCAAATTGGGTGTTAGGTTCTTCTTTGTGCTCAAGAAACCTAAGTGTGGTAGCTCTTATTGAGCTCTGAAATTCATGAGGTCATGTATGATGTCCTGTCTTTGAGAAAATACTTTCACCCATTGCCTTCTTTTCCTCGAAAGGAGAACTACTGTTGCCTCCTACTGCCACTTTGCTTCCAATTTGACTAGCCAACAATTCGAACCCTTTCATGATATGCTTTTTCATGTATTCAAATAATGGTTTCATGAATTTCCTAAAATCCTCATTCTCCTATGTTTCTTAGGTTCCTTTCTCATCCTTAGTCATGGTTACAAAAGAATGCACTTCTTCTCCTTCTTCTTCTCTTTCACCAAAAATACTTTCAGTTTCAGTTTCTAAGGGTGGGGGATTAATTTTATGAATTCTTGTCCTCATGAATTTTCATCCACATTAGGTGCAAGTGCCATTCTCTAATACCACTTGTAGTGTCCCGTTTTAATAAATTTGGAAAAATTGGAAAAATTGCAATTTTTGGCCAATTCGACCCTTAAACTAGTTATGACTCCAACACTTCCAAATGGATCCAAATGCTTCCAAATTGGGTCTGAAGGTATTTGAAATGTATTAATACATAAAAATCAGGATTATATATTTCTGGACACTCTCAAAATAATTCTGCAACATTCATTTAACTTCGGGATAAATTTGGGAATTTTACTATAAATTTTGAGGTTCAAACCCCCAAGGGTAGAGGTCACTAATGGCTTCCCAAATGCAATAAGACCCTCCAAAATTTCATAAAATAGACATGGATTAGTTAAAGGAATTAAATGGGCACCAAAATTCATCATTAATAAGTTTCTAAATGCTATTACAACTCCCATAAATCAGAGGTTTGTGGACATGTCTTCACATAGGGGCAAATGATAGGAAACTTCACCACTTGCTATGAAATTCAATATTTATGTTCCAAAGGATTATGTAATGTATATGAAACTTATTCAGGACCTTAATGAATCTCCATAAATCATAAAAATCATACATATTAACTGATACAAATCAAAATAAAGCAACTTCAATCTCTCACAACAAGATATAGGGAAAATGGCACCATTTATGCATTGTTTGGTAATTTTATATAGATTCACTTGGTATTTAGACCTGAGTATTATGAGCATCAAATACAAATTATATATATCAGATTAAAAATAAATGGTGTATCTTGGACTCTCACAAATATATCAGCATCTCACCAAGTGCGCCCTTCCTCCAAGAACCAAAATATGCAGAGAAATGTGAGATAGAGATGGGAACAAGTTGAAGAAGAAAGAATCATGAACTTCCCTATAGCTTCAACCTGAAAAAATTAAATCCATTGTAGCTCCAAATGAAATGTATGAATGGCCTCTCCAATTTCCAATTAGGATGGGCATCTTTCACCTTCAAAATTGGTACTAAGGCAAGTAGAATAGCACTCTACTAGCTTGGACAAGCTATGCTCTCCAATTTGCAAAATGAGAAATGATCAAAAATACACTCTCATTCTTTGTTCTTGTATTTTATTACCTTCCCAATCCTTCCATGGTTCGAATTCCCTCCATTATCTTCATGCCAACTCGAATTGGAAAGAGATTCCAATGTGTGCCACTTGTCCATCAATTCCTAGCCTCATCCTTCACTAAATTCGAATGGATGACTCTTTGGATACCCTAACTCCCTTGTGTGCCCTCTTGGAGGCTATTTTTATCCCTGACATGTCATATATTTTATATTTCAGCATTCGGGTCTGATTTGTGTCATAAGTGTCATAGCATCTTCATCATTTTTGTCATAGAAGCTAGGGAATCTATCCCAAGCGTCCCAATAACTCCAAGATGCATCTTCCTCTTCCATGGGAGTTACTCTTCCTCTCAAATTCGACCCTCATTGGGTCATGCCAAGTATTATGCCCTTCCAAATCCCCCAAGAATGTTGGACTCCACCTAGGATTCGAATGGGTGAGAGTGGAATGCCATGTGGCATGGGGAATCTTGCTTAATTGGGCCCAACACCTTCAATGTGCCCTCATAACCAAGTGCCACCTTATTTTCCTATCTTAATTATTTATTTATTCCCCATTTAATATATTTTTTCAATATAATGTCCATTTGGGGGTTTTATATTTCCCTTAATCCAAATCTAATGTTTCCCCCCCAACCTAGGAAACTAGTAGATTGGTGGAATTTTCTCTTTTTGAGATTTATTTGAATGGGGACATTACAAACTACAAGATCCAACACTGTATACTGCCACAAGGAAGGCCAAAATGATTGGTCGGGAATATTTGAGTAATGGCCGACATTGTTTGAACTTCCCTTGAACACATAACACGATGCAGAATGGAAACTTGGAAACATAGGACTTTGAGGAACCAACCTTAATGAAATCCGCCAATTCCAGATGCATTAATGAAAGTTCCATAATTGATGGGAAGGATAACCCATCGGTGGAGATCTGTTAAAAAATACTGGTATAGTTTCTTAAGGAAAACGTGGATGGTGTACTGAAAGCGGATACCAAATTATGTGACGTGTTCAAGGGAGACAAGGACCCACTGTTGCCATTTTCTTCAATAATATAATATGAAATGATTGAATTCTCTCCCTTTTTGGATTTTTGTGTTTTTTAATTTTTATTCCTTTTTCATTTTATCAGCTTGAAAAAGAATAAATAATTCTATAGTACATGGGAGGGAACGAGTATTGCATGGGCGTATGCCTATTTTTCAAGGGCACGAGTCAGGCCAAGGAAAAGATCCATATTGCAAACAAGGGCTAAGCTAGTTGTGCACACTCTTACAGATGTTCCCTCCATGGGCAGGCTATCTAAAGCAGGATTATCTGTCTACGAATGGTGAAATAATACCATGTAACTGAGGTTTAGCCAATTTGGTATAATGTCCAAGTAGGAATGGGTCAATGAGGTTTAATTCATGTTGAGTCTTGTGAAAAATGCCAAAATCATAAATCATCATGAATCATGGTCTATATTCAACTACTTGAATCAAATAGTTCGAACTATCAGAGTCTCCAAGTCTTGTAATCAAAACCATTTCAATACCCAACTGTTTAGTCAGAAACCAGTTCAAATGTGCAAATAAAAAGATAGCCAAAATTGAGGAATGATGCATCTTTCTATAATTCAAAAGGGTACGGTTATACATGTATGAATAAAAGATAATTAAAAATACTCATTATTTACCATATTCGTTGTAGGTGCAGCCGATGGATGAGAGGAAGCATCTCCTTTCAGCATGAATTTCTAGAAGTTGTGAACCTGTATTCAGTGATATGTCAGTTGTGGGTGAGTTTTGATGCCAGACTAGGAAATTTTGAATGGTTTCACATGTTTTGGGAGTTTCCAAATATCTCCATTGTTATTATGAATTATTTTGGGGTTTTATCTTGAAGAAAAAGAAAGAGAAAGAGAAAAGTATTTACACTATCCTTTTTGGGTGTGTGCAAAGTTACACACTTTTTGGTTTATGATGTAATCTAGTTTATTTCGGTTTTTACTTATGTCCTTAAATGATATGTTCAATTAAATTGCCATGAATAATGTACATGATTTTTTTTTCGGTATAATGTTGATGACTTAGATTCCAATTAAGTACATGGTTGACTAAGGAATCATACAAACTATTTAGACTTCTAGGAACGTGAATATATTCAATGAACTCCAATTGACGTTCTAAAAGACATACTTGTAGAAAATTTCTAAACAGTGTAGGATTTCAAACCTGATACTGACGATTTAAGTGAGATACAACTAATTCTTAGTCCAATTTGACTATTATATGTCGGATTCCAAGGGTGATAGCCTCGACAAGAAGCTCAATGACTATGCTATATTATGCAACATTGTTGGTTGCAGATCCGATAAAAATGCCTCCTGAACTAAAAAAATCATCATTATGTGTGAAAATCACCCATGCGGCAAAAGCAATGTTCTGAGAACTACGACTCGCAACATCCGCATATCCCAAATATGTGAAGGTTTATTATGCCATCTGCCAAAGTGACAATGCCAAGCAACATAAGTGTGTGCCCGAAATAACTAATGTACAAAATTATATACAAAGAATACAACATAATACAACAAGTGTTGCGAGACAATGCCTACGCAAAGTATTTCTTCAGATAGAGACCGTTTCCGATCTCCGACATAGGTTCTCCATCATAATTGATCAATTCATAAGATCCTATCTTTAACACAGTTTTGACTACAAGTGGGCCAAACCATTTTGGTACAAATTTCCCTTCTCCTATTTTGTCTCGGTTTTGGTCATAAACTAGAACCAGATCGCCTTCAGAAAATACACGGGGAAGGGTAGACTTGTCATATTTCATTTTAAACCTTTTCCTATGTGCTTCCACATTTAGAGAATCTTCCCTTATACTTTCATCAAGAGAATGGAGATGGACAAGCCTTTCTTCTTCTGCAGAAGTTTTAGGTAGTAGTCCGACTTCTATTTTTAATGATGGGATTCTGCATTCAATCAGAAACACGGCTTCCTCTCCATAAACCAATTGGAAAGGAGTGAATCCGGTTGTGGTTTTAGCAGTGGTACAATAATCCCAAAGAGAGGTAAACAACATTAAGTGCCCGTTATTTTTTTCTTATCAATTGTCCTCTGCAACATAGTTTTCAAAACCTTGTTGATGGCTTCGACTTGTCCGTTAGCTTGAGGGTAATATGGAGAGGAAAATTCATGCAGTAATCCTAGCCTGTTGGTAAGTTCATCCATAAAGGAATTCCTAAAATGACTTCCGTTATAAGTAGTGATCTCTTTGGGTACACCAAACCTTGTTATCACATGATTGAATAGGAAATATGCTGCATTTTTACCCATGCAGTTTAATGTAGGCATCTCCTCAGCCTATTTGGTTAAGTAGTACACTGCTACAATGATGTAGTGGTGGCCATCAACTGAAGGCGGGTTGATTGTCATAAAATCAATGGCCCATTTTGAAAATGGACCCATGGTTACTACAGGGTGTAGTGGAGAAGGATGTGTGCGCATTTTTCTTGTGTAGATTTGGAAAGGGTGACACTTTGTAACTGCATCAATGCAATCTTTGAATATTGTAGGCCAAAAGTATCATGCGCGCAAGATTTTCTAGGTAATTTCCAACCCAAAAAGATGACCACCAAATTTGCCAGCATGGCAATCATTCAGAACTTGTTCAACTTCCTCGTGTACTAAACAATGTCTTAAGATCATGTATACTCATCGACAGTACAAAGTATCCCCTATGATGAGGTATCTCTATGCTTGGTGTCGAATGCGACGTTGTTCAATGCTAGAAAACTCAGGATCAATCCTTTGGGTTTGGAGATATGTGATAAATGTTCCATACCAAGGAATACATGATGTTCATTTGCCCAAGATTCAATAGATACAATATCCTCTTTCTCATAGGGTAACTCAGACATTTGTTCAGCAAATGCCAACGTTTTTTGGCTTTAGCATTTTTGAACTCAAGATCGAATTCTTGCAAAATTACTATCCATTTTGAAGATTTGCCACCAATGATATGGAAGGACATAATGTGTTTTATGGGGTTCATTTTATCCACTATGGTCATTTTTATTAGAAGTATATAATGTCTAAGTCTTTGGACAACATGAACTGTTTCCAAGGCCAGCTTCTCAAACTGGGAATATCTCAATTCGGGACCTGCAAGGCCCTTACTAAGATAGTAAATAATATGAACTTGTGATGATTCATCTTCTTGTGCTAATACCATTCCTATGGTGGAACTAGATGCTTCCAAATATAGCAAAAAGTCTCTATTATAGTTCGGTGGACTAAGTACCAAGGCAAAGACCAAAGATTTCTTTATTGCGTCAAATGAGCATTGAGCTTGGTCATCCCATATGAATAGTGCATCTTTTTTTAGGAGACGCATGAAACCTTTAGCTCTCTCAACAAATTCCTCGACAAATATTCTCAAGTAATTAGCCTTGCCTTGAAGACCTTGAAGTTGTTTTATTGTTTTTGGAAAAGGAAACTCAAGTATTGCCTCAACCTTTATAGGATCCACCATAATCCCTTTTTTTGAAACTATGAACCCAAGTAATCTCCTAGAGTCCACACAAAACATGCATTTGTGTGGGTTCAACCTAATGTTGTATTTTCGACATCGTTCAAAGACAACTCGTAAATGAGCGTTATGTTCATCTCTCCTTTCATATTTGGATTTCATGTCATTGAGATAAACCTCAACGATTTTATTAATGTCATGAAATGCATATGACATGGCTCTTTGAAAATTATCCCTGACGTTTTTAAGGCCGAATGTCATTATTTTATATGAAAAAGTCCCCCAAGGGCATATGAAAGTTGTTTTATGTTGGTCCTCCTCTTTTATCTAGATTTGGTTGTAACTAGAGCATTCGTCCATAAATGAAAAGATTTCATTCACGGCGCATTCGTCTATAATCTAATCAATGATGGGTGTGGGATAGTTGTCTTTGGGATAAGACAAATTTAGATCCCTAAAGTAAGTATAGACCCGGAGAGTTCCTTTTTTTTATTAACCAAAATAGGGTTGGATACCCATTCAATTAAAGGAACAGGATAGATGAATCCAACTTTCAATAGTTTTTCGACCTCTACTTTGATGGCAGCTGATTTCTTAGGGTTAACTGGACATGGATTCCGCCACACTGGTTTGACATTGTTATAGGTTTTTATCTCATTGTTATCGGTCAAATTACCACTTCTCCGTCTGTGACCACATTTCCCTGTCGGTCACACAAAAGGACAGTATGGATGGAAGAGCTTACTTGGCCTTAGATGACTTAGGAGTTGAACCCTACTTTCTTCAACTCGAAAATATATATATATATATATATATATATATATATATATATATATATATATATATATTTGACAATTTCAATATAAAACCGCAACCCATATACTTGACATATCGCGGGTCACCCGTGGGTCTCTATATTGACAACCCCTTGGTATCTTCTAAAAGCTATAACCACTAGCTGCTAAGCTAGCATGTCACGAGTCACTCATGAGTTTCTAGATGTCATAGTCACGGGTATCCTAAGAAAAGTTGGAAAAATATATTAAGAATACAAATTGGGATTAGTTGAGTCAGGTATTCAAACTTCCCCAACTTCCCAATTCAACTACCTTTCGAACCAATCCTCCTTGCCTTGCCATAAATACAAGGGGAGGGCATGAGAAAGGGGAGATCAATTGGAGAGCTATTTTTATGCTGAATAAATTCCAAGTTAAGAGAGAGGAGCAGGAACCTAGGGTCTGGTTGTGAAGGTGCTTGATGCAGAGTCAGGTATAACATTTGTACTTGTTGCATTCTTTGACAATAAAAGATTGAGACACTCTTCCTTTCCCAATAAAAGTGTTAATGTTTATTGTGTTTTGATTATAATTTAATGTTATGTCATTCATTAATATCAATATTTATTTATATTCAAACTAGTTTGAGGAAGGTCTGTGTGTGTTTTGCAGGTTTGTTGCAGTAGAGATCGTGGGAGAAAAGCTTGGACCGGCCGTCATAAACAAGATACGTTTTCTCTAAACTTTGATCATATTTATTTGTAGCAATGTATGCAAAGCCCTATGTGTCTATCTGTCAAACCCTAGTGTGTTGGTAATCTTCCCCTACTATAAGGACTTTTCCCTAACAACAGAACTGGCGACTCCGCTAGGGAGTACCTTTTTTTTTCAGCTTTGGGGATCTTTGTTAGATTTTCTTCAGTTTCATAACTTTTTCAATCTCTTTTGAGTTTCTTAGGGTTTCTTTTAGACCCTTTGTGTTTGACTCAACCTTGTTTGATCTACAAATGTTTTATTTTTCCTTTCTGTCAGGACCGACCCGTGTGTTTCTTGTAGCTACAGGCACGTACTTTCTGTTGTATTCGCGAACTGCATAGAGTGATGCCCGCGTGTTTTCATTTGCACCCACAAGCTGTCAGTATATACAGTCATTAGTATCTTGAAAGATCTGAACTCTGTTTTAGGGTTTGATCTAGGGGTCTTTGTTCTGATTTTTGGGTTTGCTTTGTTCTTCTGACATGTACTAAGCATTCATGTGTTTCCTTTGAGTTCATTTCACAAACTTTTTTGGAGACATTTTGTTGTTTTAGTTTTGATTCAGTGGCTTTTGGTTTTCATCTCTTCTTTTCAAGTTTTTTGAGGCCCACCCATGACCTGTTATTACACATAGTCGCAAAATTTCTTCCCTAGCCGCGAGTTGTTAATATATATACCCGTGGGTCCACCGTGAGTTGTCTCATATCACAGTCGCGAGTTTTTCTTGAGTTTTCTCTTTTTTCATTTAGGGTTGTATATTAGGGGGTGTTTGTGGCTTTGGAAGCCCTTATCTTATTTGATACCTTTTTAGACTTGGTTCCAGGTGCTTTGAATCTGTTTTGACCCTTTTGAAGAGTTTTCTCTTTGAGTTGTTGCGTTCGTAAAGTTTCCCTAGCTTGCTAGCTCATTTTTATTTGGCAAGTGCTTCTTCCTTTTTTTTATGATGTTCAGGAACAGTTTGATCTCTGCATAGAGGTCCTTTTTTTTTCTATCTCACACGTCATTTTTATTTTGGCACTTTGTTTCAAAGGTCTAGTTACTTCTTAGAAGCAACCAGTTGGGTTAGTCTTCATTGATCTTGTTGTAGGTATGTTTGATTTGAGTCTTGGGTCATTTTTCTTTATTCCCGTAGCTTGATAAGTCTTGTTAGTTCATTATTTTCATTTGCATTTCTTTGATAGCTAGAGAAAAGATCAAATTTGAAAAACAAAAGAACCTTATTTATTGCAAGATTTGTCATTTAGTTTTCAAAGTAGTGGTAGTTGTTAGTTCTATTATCTTTGAAAATAATTAAAAAATCAACTTTTGCTTAGGCGTACTTCGATTTTCAGTTTTGAAAGAGAAACAGAAAGCACAATTGTAAAGTTTTTTCATTTTATATGCACTTTATTTCCAGTTGCAACCATGCCACACACTACACTATCCCTTGAGTAAACAATAGCCTTTAAAAAGAACTTAATTTAAAATTTATTAGTAACATTTCTTTTTTAGGGTTACACAACATCAACTAGCTTAGGCTAGGATTTCGGAATAGATCACATTTAACTTTCTGAAATCGTTTAAATTATCAAATCATAGTGTAGACTATATTCTAGTAAATCCATTCTTATAGAACCATTATGGGAAGCTCCACTCAAATCGGAGTTAAGAACAAGATCGTGTGAGGGTGAAATTGTTGGGGATACCCCCCCACTTTTCATTCAAGCATACACCAGGGTTGATTCGTGTACGGGGGTCCATTAGTGCCTTGAGTACTTTTGGATTTCGGGCTTTGCTACCGTACCCATGCATTTTGGATGGACTGACGACTGTCCCCTCAAGATCTTTATGTATTTGTGGTAGCCTATAGTATCTTGAATTTAGGGCTCTACATAGTATAGTGGAAGGATATTTCCATTGCACCTAGGATAGAAATGGGAGGTAACCCTTTACAACAATTCAGGGAGGGTGGTTTGGTGATTCAAATGCTTGCACCCATAGAATTTTTATGTGGACACCATGTAACTGACCTCCGACATTCTACTAGTTTGTTCTGGGCCCTCATCATCTCAAACTTACTTTTGAGAGTATTATCATTGTGTGCCTAGTCTGGATTACTTTAGGACATTTTTTATTGGTGTGCTCTTTGTGCCGCTTGTTCTTACTTGGCCTTAACTATTTCTGGCTCATTGAGTTGGAAACTATGGACAGCCTTCCGGTGAGCACTAATCAAGGGACCCCTGTTCAAGTGTCTCCTTGTGATTTTCCATTCATTGGGAACGTTGGTACTCCTTTAATTGCTACTTTGAATCTTTTAGAATTCACTATACGGCTGTGGGTTTGGTTTTTTTCCAATCTAAACGCCTTGCATGCTCCTGATGCTTCCCAGGTAAGCACTTCACATCACGAGAATTAGAACCCTATGCCTTCTTCGCTAGTAACATCTTCTCCTCCTATGTCTACCTCATGTGGTGAAATTAGTAATAATAGTAATCAACAGTATAAAATAAATAGACGGAGGAAGAATATGAATAAGATTCCAAATAAAGGGGGTACCCACCCGACCTCTGGACGTCATCTTGATAGCACCCACCCAGCCTCTAGAAGTTATGCTGGGGGCACTTACCCAACCTTTGGTGGTCATGATGGGAGAACTCATTCAGTCACTGTAAATCATACTGAACCTATGCAACCAACCACTGCAAGTCATGTTGGGGGCACCCACCCAACCTCTGGAGGTCATGCTGGGAGAAAAATTTCAGTCACTGCAAATCATACTGCAAGTATGTCTTCAACCACTATTTCTCACATTGTAGACACGTCATTGATCACTGGTGGTAATATTAATGACATGTCACTAGTTACTGTGAGTCATACTGGAGACACTAAGTCAATCACTGCAAGTCATGTTAAGAATGTTGACATTGTCGACAAACCTAATAAACAAAAGCTTAAGTTCCCTTGTAATTTTTTCGAGGGAGACCACCTGACCTATTTGTGCCATGTACTTCCAGAAGTGCAAAAAGTGTGGTCCATAGTTCAAAAGTATTATGCTTCTGAGCAACCATCCACTGCAAGTCATGCTGGGGGCAAGCTGTCAGCCAATGATATTCATGCTGAGAGTACTGATTTTTTAAAGGAGTCTAAGCTTAAAGGACGTAAGCCAAAGTTCCCTTGTAAACTTTGTAAGGGATATCACTTTTCTCACCTATGCCTTGTTATTCAAGAGGTACGAAGAGTGTGGTCCATGTTGTTAAAATAATGTAACTGTGGAAGGTATTCTATTTATATTATTGTATTCCACCTCCGGGATATGATGGTCATGTAATTAATAATGTAAAGGTCATTGAAAGAATCAATGTAAACCCTAGGACATGTCTCAGCTTAGAAAAGCCCCTAAAAGATTATTATATTATGTAATTGACTAGTCAAGTAGACAAGTCTTCCCTATTGGGGAAATTCTCACCCCAATGGAAAAATATAAATAGAAGTGCTCTCTCTCACTTGTTAGTTTTTTTAGAATTTACTTCAATCTAAACTAGGATCTTAACTGAGAGAACAACATGTGCAGCAAATCTACAGCATATCAATCATGGACACAATAATGCAAGCACACAAGAGACACAAAGTTTACTTGGGGAAAACCATAAAGGTGAAAAAACCCAATAACTTCCTCATAGATAGATAGAGCAATGATACAACCAGAATACAAGAGATAGTCTTCTCCTAGCAGCAGAGCCTCCTCCTCATAAGTGTGCCACTTTCCGAATGAGAGAAGTGTGTGAATGAGTGACCAAATAGAGATCTCCCGATCTCTATTTATACTTGTTCTGTCCTGCCCAATAACCTAATGGGGCCTACATGTCTAGCTTAACCCATGGTTAACTTAATCTGGGCCGACCCCACACTTGGTGGTCTAATAAACCATCAAGTATAAGTTACGAGACTTACAATATAAATGATGACACTTCCGTATAGAGGAATAATAGCATCTCTATAGGAATACAAACACTTTCGTATAGAGGAATAATACCATCTCTATAGGAGTACAATATACATATATGAAATACATTCTGAAGTTACATATACATCAACACTCTCTCTTAACTAGGAAGGTATTTCTCGACACAGGTCTTCTAGCACAAGTCTTCTTCTTTGGATCATCGTCACTAGATAATCGTCATCGAGTCATCGTCATCATCACTAGTGCTGCTATTTCAATCAATCTCTGAATCTACTCGTCATAGGAAGTTCTACAGAGCCAGTCCTTTTCATACTGGATGTAGGCCCACCACCTGTAGGTCTTCATCATCTGTGCGAACGGTCTGATAGAGGTGGTCTTTCAGGACTAATTTTATGTGCGGATGCAATACTGGAAAGAGCATCCTAGGAACATTTATGTGCCTAAGCATGATCGATAAGATCTCCCAAGACTGATTACATGCATCTCCTCCACAATACCTTTAAAGAGAATCCCAGGAACATTTATGTGCCTCAGCACAACCGGCAAGATCTCTAAAGAGCATCCCAGGACTTATTACGAGCACACATCTCAACCTCTCGGATCTCCAAGACTGATTACATGTGGATAGACAAAACCTTTAAAGAGCATCCTAGGAACATTTATGTGCCGCAGCACAATCGGCAAGATCTCTAAAGAGAATCCCAGGACTTATTACGAGCACACAGCTCAACCTCTCAAATCTCCAGGACTGATTACATGTCTCCATAGTAATACCTCATCCCAGGACTGATTACGAGCACACATCTCAACCTATCGGATATCTGAGGACTGATTACATGCTACATAGAAATACCTCATCCCAGGACTTATTACGAGCACACAGCTCAACCTATCAGATATCTGAGGATTGATTACATGCTACTTGCACAACCTGATACTCATGATCCAATGGAGCATCATCGCACGAAGCATCATCCTGATGCTCATGATCATACTGATCATCATCACTGTACCATCCTGGTACATATCATTTGGAGCAACATCCTGAAGCTCGTCATCATGATCATCCTGATCATACAATGCATCCACCTGATGCATACCAAGTATCTACCTGATACATATCATCATACATGATCCACCTGATCATACAATGTATCCACCTGATACATACATAGTATCTACCAGATACATATCATCATACATGATCCACCTGATCATACAATGTATCCACCTGATACATATACAGATACATGGTCCAAGCATCCAACATGATGCATATACAAAATACATACAAATGATCCAAACGATCATATCCAACATCTAACATGATGCGTACATACATATACATATAAATGATCCAACTAATCATATCCAACATCATCCTGATGCATATACTGAGCAGTAACTGAAACATCGTCCTGATGCTCATCATCCAACGCTTACATCCACAGCCATGTGAAGGATCCTCCTTCCAACATGCTTGGAATGGCTTCAGCGAATGTGTCCATCACTTCTTCCTCGAAGTTTCGTCGATCTAAAGAACACCAAGTCTCTCCCTGAAGTACTGGAACTTCACCCTGGCTAGTGGCTTCATCAGTACATCTGCAATCTGCTCATCCGTCGCAACATACAGAAGCTTCACTGCTCCTCTCTGCACCATATCCTTGATATAGTGATATTTGATCTCTATGTGTTTCGACCTGTCGTGAAACACTAGGTTCTCAAACATCTTCACACAACTCTGGTTATCACAGAAGATACCAGTAGCATCCAATGGGAGATCAAATAAATCAGACAGTATCTTCCGAAGCCATACTGCCTCAAAACTAGCTGAACAAGCTGCAACATACTCTACCTTAGTTGTGCTCAGTGCTACGCAGGACTACTTCCTGCTAAACCAAGAGGTCACACCTGATCCCATACTGAAGAAGAACCCATATGTGCTTTTCCTATCTGCATCACTGCCTGCCCAATCTGAATCAACATAACCTTGCAGGTCAAACTTTTGATTCGCTTCATACTTGATCCCATAATCAACTGTACCCTTCAGGTACCTCAGAATATGCTTTACAGCAACTAGGTGAACACTCCTCGGATCCGTCAGGAACTGGCTCAATGCGTTCACTGCAAAGCAAATATCTGGTCTCGTCTTCGTCAGGTACATAGAGGACCCAATCATCTGACGATACATCGTGACATCAACCGGATCAGATGAAGCATCACACAGAAGCTTCAGGTTCGATGCCATAGATGTGGCCATAACCTTGCAGTCCATCATCCCGAACCTCTTCAGGATCTCTACTGCATACTTCCCTTGTCCAAGGAAGATTTCATCTGCCATCTGCCACACCTCCATGCCAAAAACAAATAGTGCATCATCCCCAAGTTCTTCATCTCTAACTTGGAAGCAAGCTTCCATTGCATGTTGGTAATCAATCTATCTTCACCTGTAATAAACAGGTCATCCATATACAAAAGTTAGTATCACTGGATTGCCTTCCTCAACCTTGTAGTAAAGGTTGGAATCCGCTTTACTCTTGGTAAAGCCCAAACTGGATAGAAAGTTGTCTATCCTACCATACCAAGTTTTGCACATATATGACTCCCTATCATGTGTCTTAGAACCAAGTGGCTGCTCCATATACACTTCTTCTTCAACTACACCATTCAAGAAAGCTATCTTGAAATCCATCTGGTGTATCTTCCACCTCGTTACTGCAGCCAGAGCAAGTACTGATCTAATGGAAGTGTATCTGGCTATAGGAGCAAAAGTCTCTATGCTACCACCTGCATCATACTTGATCTTGTATATCCTCTTGGAAGTCACTATAGACTCCCCTTCAAGTCTTGGGACTGCATTCCAAACATATTCATGATCGACTAGTACTCCTCGATCATGGCATTCTTCCCAGATCCTGGGAACTTCAATATCTTCAATATTTTCAATAGATAACTTTGTTGTTGAACAAATGGTGTAGCCCTTCTTTTGTAGGTGATGGTATATGATCTTTCCTACACAACAAGTTAAATTGCATGATTAGAAAACATCTTATAGTTTTCAGAACAAATTCTTACACATAAAGAAATATGCCATACAGTCATGCAATTATTTTAGCCAATGCTTCAATACAACATTCATTCATATCCTATAATTTCTAGATGCCTTCCAATCTCTACCAGAACATTGTTAAGAGTGTGCACAACTCCTAACATGTCAGCAAAGAGGTTTCATTCTAGATAAGTAGCAATGGAATGTTGTACAGTGCCATAGGCCACTTACCCATGTATATTAGTAGTATACTGTTCATCAATGCAACTATTCTAACATGCATAATACACAACCTAATTCTAGGAACATAAGCATATACATCATTGAATAACATTATGTAAGAAATGACAATTCAAATACTTATCTTTGTTTGGTTGCTGGGTGGACTCCCTCTGAATCTTTGCAACTCCATTCTGATGTGGATTGTGAGAAGTGGTCAACTCCCTCTGAATATCTACATCCTTGCAGAAACTACTGAAGTGTGCTCCTTTGCTTTCTTGCAGGAACAACTTAGTGTGCTCCCTCTTGATCTTTGCTTCCTGGATTACCTGTCCTTAAACTTATATCCATCCTTAATCACTATGCATGCTTATTAGTATCATCATTGTGTCATCCTTGAGGTCTCATACATAATCACACATTTATTAGTATAATCTTAATACTATCAAAACACAATAATCTTAAACATGTATAATCATGATGATTCACAGATAATAAACATTAGTATTCAAGGTTTCAGGGAAGTCTTCTTTTACTCATGCATATACTTATTTGATCATAGGATTCTTCTTATTAGTTAAATCATCAATGCATAAACCTGTGATTACCTATACCTTCATGATTCTTCTGGTTAGTCATATCATCAATTATGGTAAGAAACATAATATGCATACAACCATGACTATTCAAACCTATGAATTCATGAATAATCATTATCAACAACACAACAGTATAAGATCCTAACACAGGGTAGGATTCTAGCTTGATATAGGAAAAACATACCTGGATTAGCATGCTAGCTAGTTATGTCTAACATACCCGGATAATGTCTTCTAGTTCTCTTCAGTGACTTGTGCTAGTAACCTGCATGTCTCATAAGTTAGCCATTGTAAAACCAAGTTATACATACCTCGTAAGTAGATATTCTATGTGACCCATGACAATGGATGAATCTTTGTCTTCATGTCACCATATGTTCTTGAAGTAGAACATGATTTGTCTTTCTTGGTGTACCTTTTATGTTAGCGAACAACATAAACCTCATACAACATCACAATGCATTATTACAATCATAAGTGTCGAAACCTTAATATCTTCTATTAAGGTGATACGACAAGTCTAGTAATCAATCAAGATTGTACTATAATGATATGAAGACAAACATATCATAAACTTAACCATGAACAGAATTCGAAACATACCTGTAAGCCATACCTGCCAAGATTGCTTGTAATATTCTTATGGAAGGCCTTCGCCTCATCTCCCTCTCAGATAGGAACTTCTTCACTTATGCAGGTGACCAATCCATCTTCTTCTAGGATTAACCCAATCCACTTGATTTGCAAGAACTAGACCTAGAGCTGGATTAGGGTTTGTCAGAGAAACCCCAAAAATTCAAACTTTGAATTTCAAACTTCCAAAAGGATAGAAATATGCGCCTTGATGAGTTGATCAAGCTGGTATATTCAGAATTTGAAAACTGCAAAGTTTCACTCCTCAATTTTGCCTTTGAAACTTCTGGATTCATTGGACGTGACCCCGAACTAGGGTTTGATGAAGCCCACTCTTATGTCCAATCAAAAGGTTTGATCCAAATCTCTAAGCTTCTATTTTTCTGAGGAGCTTCCAGCCGTGGTCACAGATTTAAAAAATTCCCATTTTTGCAGAAGCCCTAATTTTCCTCCTTTCCAATCAAAGTCTCGAACTAGGGTCTGATCAAGCCCGGTCTTCTACCCAACCAAAAATTCTGATATTGGTCTTTAAATTTCTCTTTTGATGAGTAGCATTCATCCGTAGTCTTCGATTACAAAAATTACAAATTTCTCCGAAACCCTAAATTCCGGAAGCCATGAATGAAGGTGCTCAAAACTAATTCTATTTTGACAAAAATATGTACCTTATTGTTTCTAGTGTAACTCTGCACTTTTTGATCCAAAAGGTCTGAAACCTTTTTCTAAGATATCTCGACCTGTCATCTTTCCATCTCGATAGGTCTGACCTCAATTGGATTCTATGAGAGAGAGTTATACCAAGTGTCGCAACGTGACCTATTTATGGGATAAAACAGGAGAGCAAACTTGTACGGAGTTCCACGTGTCACTAGTTCAACTTAAGCATCTAAAAAACTTTTCTAAGATAGTACAGTCTGTGTACTACCTATAACATTTTACGAAATTTCATTTGGAGCTTCCTAGCCCAAGTTATGACCTTTTTTCCAAGGTCACCTATTTTTGACTCAGATTTGGAAGAGGTAGAAACCCTATATTGTATAGATCATAAATCACCAAGTACAACGAATTAGAGGTTTTCCTTTGGACACAAGGTACATGGGGATCTTATATTCTACCTATAAACGTTTCAGATCCGAAAACTTCTCCAAAATGGATTTATAGCGAAATTTCTACGATGACTATTTTTTTCTATATCAAGCCCTAGCATCGTAAGTGCAACAAGTGTCATACATGCCATATAATGCCTTCTTTCAGGCTAGCTCTAATACCATGTTAAATTTTTTCAGAATTTACTTCAATCTGAACTAGGATCTTAACTGAGAGAAAAACATGTACAGCAAATCTACAGCATATCAATCATGGACACAATAATGCAAGCACACAAGAGACACAGAGTTTACTTGGGGAAAACCATAAAGGTGAAAAACCCCAATAACTTCCTCAGAGATAGATAGATCAATGATACAACCAGAATACAAGAGATAGTCTTCTCCTAGTAGCAGATCCTCCTCCTCATAAGTGTGCCACTTTCCGAATGAGAGAAGTGTGTGAATGAGTGACCAAATAGAGATCTTCCGATCTCTATTTATACTTGTTATGTCCTTCCCAATAACCTAATGGGGCCTACATGTCTAGCTTAACCCATGGTTAACTTAATCCGGGCCAACCCCACACTTGGTGGTCTAATAACCCTTTGACCCACATGGCTGACCCCAATAGGGTGGTCTAATAACCCTTCGACCCACATGACTTATACAGGGCCGACCCCAACAAGGTGGTCTAATAACCTATCAAGTATAAGTTACGACACTTACAATATAAATGACAACACTTCCGTATAGAGGAATAATAACATCTCTATAGGAATACAAACACTTTCGTATAGAGGAATAATACCATCTCTATAGGAGTACAATATACATGTATGAAATACATTCCGAAGTTACATATACATCAATATCACTTCTATTCATTCATTCACTCAAGTAAGTTTGCATTAATGAAGAAGAAAGGTGCGCACAAGTGGAGGAGCAACTTATTTGTCTTGGAGATATTTTGTACTTTGTGATTTCTATATTGAGGAAAGCTTTGCTAGGTTTTCTACCCCAAGAGGGTTTCCCAGGATAAATTGTGTCTCTTGTCTTTTATGTTGTGCTTGTTTATCTTTCAGTAATTGTTTATATGCTATATGTTGTTCAAGTAAAAACTAACATGGTATCAAAGCTGGCCTGAAAGATTACATTGTGTAGCCCCCGTAACTGCAAAAGCTAGGGTTTCTTATTATGGGAGCTACCTCCAAATTTTGGTCGGAAAAGAGGGTGGATCTACCTCACCTCCCTAGGGCGCATTTTTTTGTTGAAACAGAATTTCATTCTGAGCATTTTTATTTTTGGGTCCACCACTACAGCCCGGGAGAACTAGGGCATTAAGTTTTTGGATCATCTTCTCACTGTTTTTGGAAAAGGAGCACTTTTCTCACCTCACCTTGAGGAGGCGAATTTTCTCATCCAATTAGTTTTTCAGAATCCCGAAGTCAGAAAATTATGGTTTCTCTAACAAACCCTAAGTCAGGGAGGAGCAGATCTCAGAAGGAAAATTTTTTGGTAAGTCTCAAATCTATTTCTATTTCCATTTGAAGTACTCATTATAACAAGATGACAAGCAATACCAAGCTTGATGAGAAGCTTGAAGGAGCTGAGAACTTCATATCCTGGAAATATAGAGTCATGCTCATCCTTGAGGAGCATGAGCTAGAAGATTATGTGAAGAAAGGACTTATAGTACCAGAGGGAGATGAAGAGAAGGCAAGGCATAAGAAGAATCTTATCAAAGCAAAGAGGATCATTGTTGATTCCATCAAGGATCACTTGATCCCCCCATGTGTCTTCCAAGAAGACACCAAAAGAAATGTTTGATGCCTTGACCATCCTGTTTTAAGGAAAGAACATCAACAGAAAGATGACCTTGAGAAATCAACTCAAGGGTGTGAAGAGTATGAATTCTGAGTCCATGCACTCATACTTCTCCAGGGTATCCCAGATCAAAGAAGAACTAGAAGACATTGGGGATATGATAGAGGATGCAGAAGTTGTGATGACTACTCTGAATGGTCTCCCCCGAGATTGGGAACCACTTGTTCGTGGCATTTGTGCCAGGAAGAAACTAATCAAGTTTAGAAACCTATGGGAAGAATGTGTCCAAGAAGAAGAAAGAATAGTAGTAAGAGAGGAGAAGCTAAATGACGATGAAGATCAAGCTTTAGCTACTCATTCTAAAGTTGGAAGGAAGAGGAAGGACAACCCTCGTCCTAGAGAGGACTCTCCAAGAAGACCCCAGAAGAAGAGAAGGACCAGAAAATATTTCTCTTCAATTGAATGTTATTCATGCCACAAGACTGGACACATTGCAAGGAATTGTCCAAACAAACATGGACAACACAAGAAGCAGAAGAAGAGGTTTCATGCTCATGTAGTAGAAGATAGTGATGATGATGACAAGATCAAGAATAATGAATACTCCAATGAAGAATATGTTCTTATCTCAGCACTCATTGGTTCAGTATCTCATGGAAGTGATACTTGGCTAGTTTATAGTGGAGCTTCAAAGCACATGACATGATACAAAGAATCCTTGTCTCATCTTAACCAGAAGGAATCTCCACACAAAGGAAAACTCGGAGATGCCTATCAATATCCCATCAAAGGTATGGGAGAAGCCTCTTACAAGTTGGACTATGGGAAGTCCATGAACATGAAAGATGTACTTTATGTACCTAGGTTAAAGAAGAACCTTCTATCTATTTCAACATTAGATAAGAAAGTTCTTTGAGTTGCATTTGTAGATGGTGAAGTTCTCATGTGGCCTAAAGGGAAGACTATTGATGATGCAGTAGTGATTAGAGTAGAAGAAGGAGGACTTTACAAAGGGTTATGCAGATGCAACAATGATGTCTAGTACCATGAACCCCTGTGAGCTATGGCATAGGAGACTAGCTCATGTAGACTGTAAGGCCTTACCAATTGTAAGTAAGGTGGTGACTGGATTACCAGAGATCCAGGTGGATCATGAAGGAGTATGCAAAGGGTGTACTCAAGGGAAGAGTACTAAGAACCCATTTCCAAGTAGCGATAGAAAGGTGAAAGGTATTTTGGATATCATTCATTCAAATATTTGTGGACCAATGTCCACCACCTCTCTAAGTGGGTATGAATATTATGCTTCCTTTATTGATGATTATTATCGCAAAACCTGGATTTACTTTATGAACAATAAGAATGAAGTCTTTGAAAATTTTAAAGAGTTCAAGGCGCTCGTAGAGAATCTCTCTGAAAAGAAGATTAATATCCTTAGGTCAGATAATGGAGGGGAATATACCTCAGGGGATTTCAAATATTTTTGTAAGCAAGCAGGGATTAAGAGGGAGCTCACTGTCCCTTACAATCCACAAAAGAATGGTGTAGCCGAAAGGAAGAATAGAACGATCATAGAATCATTAAAGTCTATGATCCATGACCAAGACTTATGATCCACGACCAAGACTTACCCATGCATCTATGGGAAAAAGTTGCCAAAATCGTAGTCTATGTACAGAGCAGAATCTCCCATAGTGCTCTTGGCAACAAGACCCCTGAAGAGATGTTCAATGGGAAGAATCCTGAAGTTAGTCATCTTAAGATATTTGGATGTCTAGTGTTCATCCACATTCCAAAGGAGAAAAGATCAAAACTAGAGCCTTCAGGGAAGAAGGGAATATTTGTGGGTTATAGTGAGCAATCTAAGGCTTACCGCATATACATCCCAGGATTCTGTCAGATCGAGATTAGTCGGGAGGTCACATTTGATGAAGATTCAACTTTCACCAAGTCTAAGAAGACTCATGAGGATGAAGAGGAGCGGGAGGCTCCCAGAGTTGCAAAATCATCCAAAGAACCAATTCCAAATGTTGAAGGTGATCCTACCCCAGAGGATCATGACATGGAAGAACCTCAGATACCTGAGGAGATACCTCATGTGGATATCTCTCGAAAGAGAAGACTAGCTTGGGCATGTGAATTAATCCAAGATGCAGCAAAGTATGGTGCTCCAGAAGGTTCCAGTAGAGAGATCAAGAGACCAAGGCCATACTCCAGCTATGTAGCCTTGATGTGCAATCTTGTTGAAGAAGAATGTAACATCCCAAATTTTCATAAAAAATTAAAATTTTTTATAACAGCATTAATTATGATAATTATAATTGTGGAAATAATAATTGTTGATTACGACAGCATTAATTGAAAAGTTGTTAGTACTAAACCTACTTTAATTTATGTTTAGCAGCAATATGACAGTGACAAATTTAACACAATAATTAGTAAACATGATTATGATGACAAATGAGCTAACAGATCGGAAATATGATGCGACACTTTTCTTTTGCAATGATACTGATGTTTGACTTTTGATGCATAAGGGTGTCCTACGAGGTACCCTATAGTTTACTTAGTTGCAACACTAACGCACTTGAATATTCTATGTACATATGATAGGTAAAAGGTTCAATAACTATGTAGTTAAAAGTACATGTGTAATTCAATTCAACTTCAAAATAGAAATATTATGAATTCTTTTATGAAAACAAGCATCTACAAGTATGATGGTTTAATGCTAGTTCCCAGTTTCTCAACACTGTCTTATTTGTTTATAATGTTAAAAATAATGACATCAAGAAGGTATACATGCTATATACATTTGTTGTTGTAATCCAAAGATGTAATTCTAGCTTGGCTGCGGTCGTCGTTTCAAGATAACTATTACTTTGTAAAGTATTAATGTCGTGATTGTATTGCTAATCGTCAAAAGCATTGTAATAAGAGTTAGGGTATAGAGTTTATGATCATAGCATGGTTTTATGCTATTTATGAATCACTTGATGAAAATTCAAGAATGTAGACTCCTACATTAATATAATTTTATAAGTGGAGAAAAATAGAAACTATGGTTAATATATTAACCAAGTCAAACTTATAGTTTTCTATCGTATATAATTGTAAACTATTACAATATATATATGAGTTTACAACATTGAAATGATATGAAATTTGATCTTATTACTTGGATAAACTTAATCCTTAATACTCTAATAGTGATCATAAAGTTAGAGTTTAAACTATTAACAATATATACAAATGTTCACAATATTTAAACTCACATAAAAATGGAGCTTTAATATATAACTATATAAAGTATTTATATCCAAATAATATCTCGATTGTCAATCATAACTTAGAACTAATATCTACTATGCAAACATAACGATAATGTTAATAAATTTATGGATATAAATTGAAACTATATCGTTGGATTTTATGCACTGACATGAATTTATTGTCGATAGGGTGGCGAGTTGATGGTTCATTAAGTGGCATAAGCCTCGAGCTATCGTGGAGATCGAGTCTCGATCCTGCATTAAAACCTCAGCTCTTAACCTCAGCTGACAAGGATTTGTTACAACTCCACGTAGTATGAACTCGATGTAATATCAACCGCATCAAACACAGTGTAATGGTTCTATGGTGAGCTCTTCCAAGCTGGCTGTTGATCAATCCTCCGTGTGCCAAAGTGGCATTGCCATGCTTGTACTGAAGAATGGGGCATTGATTGCTGGTGTTGTTAGTCCCAATGTTATCTCACTAGCACTATTATCATCTTTGATAGTGATGAGTTTGGACCGTTAGATTGCAACCCTAACTTCTGTCGTCGTTTTGGTTAATGAGATTGGAAAGTCGTTCATTGTTCTATTATTTCGGTTTGTGTGGCCGACAGGCTGCCGAATTCTAGGGTTAGAAAATTTGTATGAGGTTTTGACCTCGAGACCTGTAGATGAGGGTCGAAGTTGCAAGTTTTCTTCCACTGTAATGGCGTTGCAATGAAAGATTTGGTCTCTGGTTTGAGTTGTTATCGAGTTAATAGTTTATAGCTTTTCTTTTAGAGATTGAGTGGAACACTCAATGCTGCAAAATGATAGATGGTATCTTGGTCTCGTTTATAGCACAGAACTCGTATATTTACTGGAGAATGTAAGAGCTAGATTGCTTGTTGAGAAGTTAAATACGTTCGAACATCTTAGTGTTATATTTTGATGAACTTTGATTTAAGATTCAACATAAATCAGTTATTTAACTCTCGCTATTGTTGTGTCAGTTGCAGGTTGTGAAGAACGAATTTGAACAAGGGTTTGGAAAAAGGGCGTGCTTCCATTCCTGGTAAGCTCCGGATCTAAAACCCTCATAGGTGCCTTTCGACTGGTTGATGTGGTTTCAAAGGATGAGTAATAGGGTTTTTCACCATGCCTCGTCATTGTCTGTCAGTTGCAAAACTTCGAAGAGCCTTTTGTTATTCCATTGATGTTTGTACAGAGATGAGACTTTCATTTGTTTGCATGATATTCGATCTTAGTTTTTGATACCTATCTCGTCAAACTGGGAGTTATAAACTCGTCAATGCAGAGGGTTTATGTACTCTTTTTCAAATGTTGAACTTTGGATTAAATCCTGTGTGATTTTGTTGGAAAACTATAATGTAATCGTTTTGTTTCTGAGAACATCGTTTATCCTTCTTGAAGTTGGAACTTGTATTGGTGTAAACATTTAAGCACAACCTGTTTGTTTAAGTTATGAAAAGATAAGTGGAGCCGAGGCTCGTTTTCAATGGATACAAATCTTTTCTCCTCGATAATGAAAATTATGCTATAACTTTCTATGCTATTCGTCTGTACTATGTGTTTGAGTGTTGTAGGTAGATAATGTAGTTTTTAAGCTATGCCAGGGTTTAAGAACTTCGTCGTAGATTGTAACTCTATAAAGTGTAAATTCAAAGTGGTTTTTCCTTTCATTTGTAATGGTAACGAACAGGGCCATACCCTAGTTCGAGTCTTGTCTTTGAATAAAATTTAATGTTTAAGAAAGGAAAAGAATAGGGTCATGCCCAGATTCTAGTTTTGTCTTCAAAACATAAAGATATATGTAACTTCAGTATAGCTCTTAAATGTAGCTAGGGTTTGTACTGTAATTTAAATGTGGATGTGAAAATCGTGTTCATGTTACTGTTGATAATGATAATGGAAATCGAATGTCTAACTAGGGTTTGATACGAAACTCATATTTGAAATCAACACTTACAGTTTAAAATATATATATATATATAGTTTATAATATATGCAAAAATGATGAAGGATAACAAAACAAGGTTTATCATGTTTTTATTATTTGATAGGATAATAATCAATGCAATACAATAGGGAAATGAAAACAATGTGTATATAAAATGTTAAGGTGTGAAGACTATGTAAAAAGACTCATATTTGCAGCTTGATATAATGAACACATTTAGTTATTTGCAGCTATCTTATTTATGTTGCAGACATAATATGATGTATAGAAATATGAATTCTATCTATTTCCTACGTACATAGTATTGATAAGAAAAAGGCAATGTAACTATACAGGAATTAAACAGAGTTGTTTTTCATGAAACAAAAGAACATTCTGCAATATATTAGATATTATACAGTAATTATTACTCTATAGGTTAGAAAATGAAAACATAACTCAAATACTATATTTAACTATCGAATCAATGGCAATTTCCTATCTTTTCATCTATACTTAATTTGTGTATCGACACTAGAGGACGATGCACAAAACAGCATGTGGAAAAATGTAGATATCGGTTTATCAATTCCAAATCATCATCAAAACTCTAACATTCAAACTTTAAACAAATTTAGAAATAGATTCTTCTTCCAAACAGAAAACAGAAATTACTAACTTTATTGAACATAACTATTAGCTGAGAGAAAATAGAAAATTTGTGAAACCTGGATCAATCTGTAGGGCAACAAATAGCGCAAGAAGACTGTTCCACCCAACCAATTCTTGAAGACAGTCAAGTACTTGTCTTAGGACCCCCGAGCCTGTTCACTGAACCACCAGGAGGAAGAAACTTAGGAATATAGGATCTCTTCTTGCAGTAGCAAATAAATTCTGAATCTTCAATAGCTAGCAGTCCAAAGGACCTACTCCAGCACCTCTGGTTCTTCTTAGAAAAATATAGACTTATGATTGCACTCACAGGTAGCCTCCCTATTTGAATCTCTCAGTGATCACCTAATGCACATGAGGAAATATTCTGCAGAAATATTGTGTAAGAGATGCCTGCTCAATTTGAATTTGCATTATGCAGGCTTCCTAAGCCTTTTCAGTTGTTACTGGGTCATTAAATGAGTTGCCTACTCACTCCCTCCACCTAGGGGATAATGCCACATTTTTAGGGGTATTTGTCCCATAACCAACAGCTAGTGGTGTGATGCAATTGCTGCCATCTGTCCCATACCTTCCAATAGCTTCCATTCCTTCTAGTAGGTTAGTGAACACTCATTTAACAGTCCCCTTGGGTGTTTGTCTCCTAATTAATTTATTTAAATAATATTAATCAGTAATTACATTCATCCTTGATCAAAACTGATCATAATTACAAAACTTTGTAATTAATTTAACATAAAGTATTTTGCAAATAAAATAATAATTTCTGAAATTTGGGTAGGTGACAAAGAACCAACTTGTTTTGAAGAAGTAGTAAAGAAGAAGGAATGGTTGGATGCCATGAATGAAGAATATGACTCCATCATCAAGAATGATGTTTGGGATGTGGTACCAAGACCGAAGGACAAATCAGTTGTTTCATCAAAATGGATCTTCAAAACAAAACATTCAGCAGATGGAAGCATTGAAAAGTACAAGGCAAGATTTGTAGCCCGGGGATTCTCACAAAAGGAAGGAATTGACTATGAGGAGACTTTTGCCCCGGTATCCAAATATACTTCGATTAGAACCATTATTGCCTTGGCAGCCAAGATGAAATGGAAGCTACATCAGATGGATGTGAAGACTGCTTTCCTGAATGGAAACATAGAAGAGGAAGTATATATCGAGCAACCAAAAGAATTTGAAGTAGAAGATAATAAGTCACATGTATGCAGGTTGAAGAAAGCATTGTATGGGTTGAAGCAAGCTCCCTGAGCATGGTATGGAAGAATTGATAGCTTCCTGATGAGCTTGGGCTTTACCAAGGGTAAAGCGGATTCTAATCTTTACTACAAGATTATGAACGATGAGCCCATGATACTATTATTGTATGTGGATGACTTATTTCTGACAGGAGAAGACAAGCCTATTGTTGAATGTAAGAAGAGGCTTGCAGCAGAATTCAAGATGAAAGACCTTGGCAAGATGCACTATTTTCTAGGTCTTGAGGTATGGCAGTTTCCAGACTAGATTTTCCCGAGTCAAGGAAAATACATAGTAGAGATCCTAAAGAGATTTGGGATGCTGGATTGTAAGGCCATGACCACTCCGATGGTGAGAAATTTGAAGCTTCTGAGTGATTCTTCTTCAGAGAGAGTGGATGTCACCGTGTATAGATAGATTATTGGGTCATTGATGTATTTGACCAATACTCATCTAGATATATGTTTTGCAGTAAGCACTTTGAGTCAGTATATGGTGGAACCCAGGAATGTTCACCTGATTGCAGCAAAACACGTGATGAGATATCTGAAGGTTACATTGGATTAAGGACTCAAATATGCCTTAGATAGTGAGTTCAGACTGTATGGGTACACAGACTCAGATTGGGATGGAAGTGCTGAAGACAGAAAGAGAACTTCAGGTTGTTGCTTTAGTTTGGGATCAGGTGTGATCTCATGGCTCAGTATAAAGCAACCCTGTGTTGCACTTAGTACAACGGAAGCTGAATATGTTGCAGCTTATTCAGCTTGTGGTGAAGCAGTGTGGCTTCACAAGATGTTGAAAATATTGTTTGATGCAAAGATTGATTCTACGGAGATACTTTGTGATAATCAGAGTTGCATCAAGTTGACAGAAAATCCTGTGTTTCATGATAAATCGAAGCACATCGAGATTAAGTTCCACTATATCCAGTATATGGTGCAGAGGGGAGCTGTGAAGCTCGAGTATGTTCCTACAGAGGAACAAGTTGTTGATGTGCTGACTAAGCCTCTGGCTCGTGTGAAGTTTGAGTACTTTCGAGACAAGCTTGGTATGGTCCAGAGGGACCTATCTAGGAAGAGAGATTGATGATGCCTATCTGAAAGGATAGATGCTTGTCCAGGAGGGACCCAAGATCAGTACTTGATGACTGATAGAGTTCCTATCCGAAAGGATAGATGCCTGTCTATAGGGATGGATGCCTCTCCAAGGGTGAGGGAAGATCAGCACTTGCTGACTGATAGAGTTCCTATCCGAAAGGATAGATGCCTATTCGTAGGGATGGATGCCTCTCCAAGGGTGAGGGAAGATCAGTACTTGCTGACTGATAGAGTTCCTATCCGAAAGGATAGATGCATGTCCATAGGGATGGATGCCTCTCCAAGGGTGAGGGAGATCACTACTTGTTGACTGATAGTTCCAGCTCTCATGAGCTGATGCTTGTCCGAAGGGATGGATGCCTCTCCAAGGGTGATGGAATATCAGTATTGGCTGACTAATGGTTCTAGCTCTCACGAGCTGATGCCTCTCCAAGGGTGAGGGAAGATCAGTACTGGCTGATTGATGGTTCCAGCTCTCACGAGCTGATGCCTCTCCAAGGGTGAGGGAAGATCAGTACTGGCTGACTGATAGTATTAGTAGTTAGTTATTGATTGTTGTTGCAGGTGTTCCAGCTGATGGTGTTGCTGATGAGGATGCTCCAGCAGATGGTGTTCCAACTGACAATGATGTTGTTCCAGTTGATGGTGCTGCTGATGAGGATGTTCCAGCAAATGGTGTTCCAACTGACGATGATGTTGTTCCAACTGATGGTGTTGCTGATGAGGATGTTCTAGAAGATGGTGTTCCAGTTGACGAGGTTGCTGACAGTAGAGGATGTTCCAACTGATGATGTTGCTGATGAGGATGTTCCAGCAGAAGAAGTTCTAGTTGGCGAAGATGTTGTTCCAACAGATGATGTTCCAGCAAGAGGATGATTGATGATGATGATGTTCATATTCCAGCAAATGATGATGTGGATACTCCGCAGATGATGCCCCAGACAAATGATGATCCAAAGCCTTCCTACGACATATAGAAGTTCACAAGTCAGTTGTCCAGATGTTGTTACCCGTAGAATACCTTCCTAGTTAAGAGGGAGTGTTAAAAAAATGTAACTACGGAAGATATTCTATTTATATTATTGTATTCCTCCTCCGGGAGATGATGGTCATGTAATTAATAATGTAAAGGTCATTGAAAGAATCAATGTAAACCCTAGGACATGTGTCGGCTTAGAAAATCCCATAAAAGATTATTATATTATGTAATAGACCAGTCAAGTAGACAAGTCTGCCCTGCTGGGGAAATTGTCACCCCAACGGAAGAATATAAATAGAAGTGCTCTCTCTCACTTCTATTCATTCATTCACTCAAGCAAGTTCGCATTAGTGAAGAAGAAAGGTGCGCACAAGTGGAGGAGCAACTGATTTGTCTTGGGGATCTTTTGTACTTTGTGATTTCTATATTGAGGAACGCTTTGTTGGGTTTTCTACCCCAAGAGGGTTTCCCAGGATAAATTGTGTCTCTTGTGTTTTATGTTGTGCTTGTTTATCTTTCAATAATTGTTTATATGCTATATGTTGTTCAAGTAAAAACTAACACATGTATGAAGGATCCTCTGCTCCTGAATTTTCTATAGATTCCCAATAGCCTATTCAAACTTTGGTTGATAAAGTTGTTGAACCAAAATATTCTTTGGTCAACCACACTCTTCCTTTGAAGAGTGAAGCGATCGAACCGATGCAATCTTTGATCGATCCCATCAGTCCTACGGATACTGGTGTACCTATCCCTGAAGTCTTTTTCATTACCAGTTTGGATGTTTCTAAAAATGGGGGCACTTCATATGTGCTAAGTGAACCCCTACCAAGCTCTGGGATTATTTCCTTTGATTGGAATAATCTAAATGGGACTTGCCTCCCTTCTTATACACCTTTCCAGATAAAGGTTGATAATGGAAACCATGCAGTTCATTAATGTATTGTATATGAAGGAGCTTCTGTTAGTATCTTATCCCCTTATGCTTTGAGATATTTAGGTTTTCCTAACCTTGTTCCATCTGTTAATTGGCCATTGACTTTCGATAGAATACCTAGTGAATTGTTGGGATTCCTCCCTCGGGTACTTGTTACTTTGGGTGGAAAAATAGTCTTAGTTGATTTTATGGTTTTAAAGGACCCTATGGATTTTGATATGATCCTTGAGCATGATTACGTATATGCTATGAAGGTTGTGGTGTCTATGCTCTTTCATGTGATGCATTTTCCTCACAATGAAAGCACTATCACTATCGATCAGCTTGAATTTGTTGATCCCTCTTATTACCCAACTATAGACCAAGTATGTCCCCCATCAGTAGGCACTACCATGTCACAATCAAATTATGTGGCATATTGTTCCTTGAGTCCAATTTCTACTGAGAAGAAGCCTTTGAATTCATGCTTACCTTATCGGGACTGGATCCCGGAAGTTGACCATGTGATGACTCCATCTGAATGTTTAGATATGGGTTCTATCTAGGATGATATACTTCCTTCTGATGAAGTTTTCCTAGAGTCTATAATGCAATCTTCCATTCATTTGGACATTCACCCACTTACGAGCATTCTTCCACCTTTTCTTTGAGCTTGTTAAAAACAGTAAGGAGGCTACGAGCATTCTTTTTTTTCTCCTTTGAGCTCATTAAAAAAAGTAAGGATATCTCGAGTTTACTTTTTCGGGCTCGTTAAACCTTTACGAAAAATATTTTTATAGATTTTTTTCATGCTCTTGTTAGAATCTTTAAATATAACAAGATTTTCGAGTATGCTTGTTTTGTTCAAACTCGTTAAAGGAAGTGAACAGACATCCACTTAGGTATAAGTTTACCCCTTTTCCAGACCTTCGTGGATTAGTTACAAAAAAGGTATACTCTAGTCATACGTGGCTAGAAGATTTCTTCTCTCATTGTTTTACACTTTTTTGGGTAAGGAGACTAACTTTGCTAAAAAATACTTTTAGGAGTCTTCTTTGGGGTTTTCAGACTCTCGAAATATGAAAACACCAATGAGAATTCACCAACTCGGGCTCGATGTGAAATCCACGAGAGGGTATATAGAGTTCTTGTTTAATTTTTTCATACTCTTTAAATATGAAAACACCGAAGATCACATACCACCTTGGGCTCGATATTAAAATCCACGAGTAGGTGTATGGAGTTATTGTTTAGGTTTTTCAAACTCCTTTAAAAAGAAAACACCGGCAAGCATGAACAGATCCAAGCTCGATATTAAAATCCATGGATCAGTGTTTTTGAGTATTAGTCTATCTCTTCTTCAAACTCGATAAAAAATAAAGAAGGTCTTGAGTTTCCCTCCCATGGACTTGTTAAACTTACACATGGTTGGACTTTTATCCAACAGTCTTCTCCCTATTTCTTTGAGCTTGCTTTAAAAATGAAGAAGGACTATTGAGTTCACTTTCTTGGACTCATTAAAACCAACAAGAAGGATATTCTTTAATAAAAAGAGAAAAAGGGAAGGGAAGTATGTCAAACATCTTTTTCAGTTTCAAGGCAACAAGTCAGTCATATCCTTGAACAAAGCACCTTTTGAGTCTATCAAATAGTCGGGTTTAGTTTTTGACCTTACGATAAAACCTGATCTCAGAGTTTTTACTCCTCTTGTTGGTTACTCTTCCAATCATATGGAGAATATGTTAATGTATCCTACATTACAGATTTATATCATGGTCCCTCTGTGTTTTCAAAAGCTTCCTAAGTCACTTTGGTGTTGTGCTCACTGTTCAAGGATACAACCTGTGTCGACCATCCTACAGTTACCTTGACCTGATGTGTTGGCCATCCCTTGGTGTCAGTTTGTTTCATCATGTACTCAGTCCTATTTCAGATCGAATCAACCTTTGGTTAGTCCTCATGTTTGATGATGGGGGATACCTTAAGGCCTCCCTTCCGATGGACTTCTTCCCATCGACTTCAACTCATCTAGCTTTGGGAAAGAATTTTAGAGTTATCGGTAGTACCTTGGGGGTTGCAGTCATCAGTGGAAATTTCCCTTGTTTTTGAGTAGTGGTAATACATCAATGTCTCCTACTCAATGGATTCTTCAAGTGTTCGACCTCAGAACCCCTTATTCACACTTGTTAGAATGTACCACGGGGGCTTCACTCAATAAACCGCTATCATATCACCTTCATTCGTGGCATATAAAAAAATACCCCTAATTTCACTAAATATTGGAAAATACTTTCCAAAATTGTTTTTTCTAACCCCCTCCCAATATGCCTTCCCAATTAAAAAACCCCCTATTTTCACTAGATATTGTATGTATCAATTTTTTCATTGACATTTTTTATACCCCTTTATATTTCTACCTAGTATATTGATATGATACCCCTCTTATGACCCCACATGCATTCTACAATGTACCTTGCTTCTTTTGATGTATATTGTGGATGCACATTACTTCACCCACAATGTAATTACTCAACCACATATCATTATGATTTGCAGCATCTAATGGTCTAATGAAGAGATAGGAGACCACTTCTTGTATGTCACTAGAGACAATGCACATAGTACAACATTTAGATTGCATGTTGCAGTTCCCTAATCGCTGACTAAGCTTGTTGTAGGGTAGGTATCCAAGCCCCTAGGGCATGTAACAAGATCTAGGAGGATGTCTAAACCTCCCAAGGCCTGTAATAGGCATGAGTGGTTGGGTATTCAAGCCCCCAACACTTATCGAGGGCCTATAACATGCCCTGGAGTCTTAGAGCCTCCCAAGGCTATTGGTACAATTGGCTGAGTGCTATTGGTAACAATTGGCTGTCAATGACCACTGTCTCTCGACTATGATCGACTAGAAACCCACTTCACCATGAAACCTCTGGCCTCAAGCATGCCTCAAGATGCGATTTCCTGCGTACTAGTAAGCATGAGCCTTGCCTCAACCCGATTTCTCATCCGGCCATGATCCCACCATCTCCATTTGGAGGATATTTGTCATCCAACCCATATAAAAAATACCCCGGAGTATTTGTGTATTGTTACATTAAATAAAAAAACCCTTTTCCCCTTAATATATAAGCAATATAATTTTTAGGTTTTCATGAATATTTAATACTGCAATATGAATGAACGTGATATTATATTGCCTTCTGGTGAAGCCCCCGTGGAATGTACCAGGTACCTTGGGCCCCATTTTAATTATCGGTGGGTGCCCTCACATTTGTTAACGGTATACATTAATGACCAATAATCAAATGGTATTCGCCCATGTTCGAATCCAACTCATTTATTTGCATGGTCTGGATTCGTACCTTTAGATGGTTTGGATGAAGACCTCGGGCCTATGATAGCATCATCTCAGTTTTTTATTGCCCAATTTGTGCAAGGCTAAGCCACAATCATATTTGTCTCTTGATGAGACATAGATTCAGCTTGTTGTTATGGCTATGATCTCCTGTTTAACATGGATCCATGCTTGTATTTCAGTAGCCATGCTATATAAATCTGTCAGTTATGTATTGGAGATTATGTTCTATCATTCTGAACATCTCCTGATGTCAAGATTGTAATTGTCCACTGACCTGGTTTTTGTTTTAGGTACTTTTGTGACTTCGTCTTGTGGTTTCCTCGCTTCTCCTTTGACTTGGATTATAATGTATTTTTGCCATCGTTTTCCTCTAACCTCACACATTAGGGGGCATCTGTTATCGGTCAAATTAGCACTTCTCCGTCCGTGACCACATTGCCTTGTCAGTCACACAAAAGGACACTATGGATGGAAGAGCTTACTTGGCCTTAGATGACATAGGAGATGAACCCTTTCTTCAGCTCAAAAAATTATTTTTTCTGACAGTTTCAGTATAAAACCGCGACCCATATACTTGACATATTGCAGGTCACCCATGGGTCTCTATATTGACAACCCGCGGGTATATTCTAAAAGTTGTAACCGCGAGCTGCTAATATAGCATGTAGCGAGTCACTCGTGAGTTTCTAGATGTCATATTCACGGGTATCCTAAGAAAAGTTGAAAAAATATATTAAGAATACGAATTGGGATTAGTTGAGTCAGGTAATCAAACTTCCCCAACTTCCCAATTCAACTACCTTTCGAACCAATCCTCCTTGCCTTGTCATAAATACAAGGGAAGGGCATGAGAAAGGGGAGATCAATTAGAGAGCTATCATTATGTTGAATAAATTCCAATTTAAGAGAGAGGAGCGGGAACCTAAGGTCTGGTTGCGAAGGTGCTTGATGCAGAGTCAGGTATAACATTTGTACTTGTTGCATTCTTTGACAATAAAAGATTGAGACACTCTTCCTTTCCCAATAAAAAGTGTTAATGTTTATTGTGTTTTGATTATAATTTGATGTTATGTCATTCATTAATATCAATATTTATTTATAGTCAAACTGGTTTGAGGAAGGTCTGTGTGTGTTTTGCAGGTTTGTTGCAATAACGATCATGGGAGAAAATCTTGGACCGACCGTCATAAACAAGGTACGTTTTCTCTTAACTTTGATCATATTTGTTTGTAGCAATGTATGCAAAGCCCTATGTGTCTATCTTTCGACCCCTAGTACGTTGGTAGTCTTCCCTACTATAAGGACTTTTCCCTAACAATAGAACCGATTACTTCGCTGGGGAGTACCTTTTTGTTTTTCTGCTTTGGGGATCTTTGTTATATTTTCTTCCGTTTCATAACTTTTTCAATCTCTTTTGAGGTTTTTAGGGTTTCTTTTAGAAACATTTGAGTGGAGATCGATAACACTCATGTTCGACAATGTTGGGATCGATGCCTGACATTTCTTCATAAGGCCATGCGAACACATTGCAAAACTCCTTGAATAGAGCAGTATAATCTGTGATTTATTCTGGAGAGAAATATGCACCTATATTAATGTTTTCGACGATGCCAGGCTTAATGGATATATCGATTGGGATGTTTTTCAAGATGTTTGCCAAATTTCCTTCCGAACTCACATTGTGTGTTTGGATGGGGCATTGGTATTTTTCCATGTCATCATCGAAGCAAACATTTTCGGTTTTGACTTATAATGAATCGATCTTTGGAAGAAATGAGGATATGTGATGCATATCCTCCCAGGGTCATTCGGAGATATTCATGACTTCAAGGATGGCTTGATCTGAAGAAAAATTTTGATCCAAGATGTCATGAGTACTATGATAGTTCATGGTCCATATAGGTGCAGTATAAGGATCATATTCCTCCATCTTGGGAAGATTTTGATCCGATTCTACCAAATCCATTTGAATAGCTTGATGAGAAATTTCTATAGTAGATAGGGGAACACTACTCTCTGTTTCATTATGTCGCATAGAAGTTGGTATATTTCCATCGCTCTTTTCAACTAAGATGTCCTTTTGGGAGGATCCCTCCGATGAGGTGAAGCCAACTTCTGGTATGGACATAGAAAAAAAATTAATAGAAAGTGTACTTATGATGTAATAGTGAAAATGGTAGTAGTGCTAGGGGTCAATACCAGTGGTGGAATTGCGAAAGTTCCCATGAGGGATGAATCTTTGAACATTCCTACCCCAATATCTTGAATCACCGTTTTCGAATCCCCTACAAAAGGTACATTCGAGTGCATACCAGTTTTGGGTGTGCAGTAATATAGTTGATTGATTGTGATAATCTTCCCTTGGTGGGGGAAACAAATAACTTAGAATAATTAATACACTACAGCTATCATCTTATGTATCCAACTACGTCCCAATAGAAAATTGTAATCTATGGGTGCATCCACTACCTCAAAATCTACTTGAACTATATTACCTCCTAGTTCAACTGGGAAAGCCATGATAAGTCCATGAGGTGGGAATGAATGAACATCAAATGCTTTGAGTATCGTATGGGATGGTACCAGGGTAGGTGATCCCAAATCTTTCCAACATGCTAGTGACATGACACAAGTTGAGGCTCCTTCATCCACAATGGTTCGAAAAATTTTCTTACCATGTGAAGTCACTTTGATCTGAAACACAATTTGTGATGGAAGCCTACATGTGGACTGTTCTAAGTCAAAAGTTATCAAATTGTTGTCAGATGGATCAATAGCACCAATAGAAGACAATAGTTCCTTTTTTTGAGTAGGACAACTTTGCAATACTTCCAAGGTGTACATTGCACAAGGAGCTTGAGCTAAGTCTTCAACCACATTTTAGTTTTGAGCAACTCAGGCGTTAGGATTGTGGGTTGTTCTACGGAAAACCCCTTTTGGAGGTCGAGGTACTATATCTATGGTTGGTTTCTCAATGGTTAGAGAAACACTAGGATGAGATCCAATTGTTTCTGCATCTTTTGAAGGTATGTCATAAGAACGAGCCCTTGTTTGAATGTTTATTTCATGTTCACCAATTGTGAAGATATTAGCATTGGGTGGATTTCCCCCTTGTTGACACAATTATGTCGACATGGGTTCACTTCACACTGCTGTCAACAAACACCAACCAAACACCCCTAAACACCGGCCCAGAAAGGTTTTACCCTTTCCAGCAACACTTGCGGAGTGAGTGACGTCTCACCTGATATGATTAAGGGGGCTACAGGAACCAGGTTTCCGCAGTGGGGGAAGGACATGCATTAATTCTCACTCAATCGCTACAGAAACCAGAGATTGTATCTTCGCATCATTCTTAACAGTTCATACATTCATTCATCATTTGCATACTCAAAGTGTAATCAACATTCGCACTAACATAGTAAAACTAACAGTCGCATAATTAGAACTTATTAAACCACAGAACTTTAAAAATAATCACATTCATCATTCAACATGAACATAAACATAAGAGAGAAACGTAGCCGAACATCTTCATGCATTAACTCATCAAAAACCTGTGGTACAACCTTCGCAGGGACAGTTCCAAACTACTTATCGTGGATCCATACAAAACTTGTCAAAAGTAGAGAAAAACATTACACAAATCATCCCTTTGTCTTCTGATTCTAAGATAAGATGCCCATAGCCTTACAATCATATTCCTATTTATAACCAACTAAGGCGGTTACAAAATTGTCCAAATGACCCATTCTAACTAACTAAACTAATGTTGCGCTTTAGTCAGCTCCTTGTTCTCTGCGAATGGTCCTTCCTTCCGTGGATGGTCCTTCTCATCGCTGTTGGATTTCATACTTCATGTGGTATAACCATATGCCAACAAGCCCCCAACACAAACTTGTGGCTCGCCCTCGAGCCACCTAAGCTGGACACCTCTGGTACTACTCTGGTTCATTGTTGTGTACTTCTCGAACTCATCCTCCAGTCTCTTGAAACCTTCTTCATCTATCCTTTCTGCGCCTGCTATTTCACTTCGTGCTTGTTTCTGTATGGAGAAAATTTCATCGACGTCACCAAAGTGTGAAACAGGACAACCAATCTAGAACATCTATTTCACACATTTGACCGTTCTTTGTTGGAGCCGACATGCCTTCTCCCTTGGTGTTCTTGTGATCGCAGGGACCACAGTTCTGCTAACTACTACAAATTGCTTAGATATCTCAGGTGAGACTTCATCTCTGGTCTTCCCAGTTGTCTGTGCAACTTCCTCTGTTGGTTGTTCGTGAACACTCGTCGTCCTTTCCCTTAGCGCACCTTGAGTGATTCCACTCGAAGTGAAATGCACCATCACAACCTCACTTCATTACTCTGCAACTGCCTTGCCCTCCTATCCTCATTGCTTGACTCTACAACATTGCTAGAGTTCGCACATCTAGCTCAAAACTCTTTGTTATGCTATCTTTCCATATGCTTGGATATTTATAACCTAACCCGTTTGATCATGGCATCTTTGAGGAATAATTACCAAGTCATTTTTTAAATCTTTTCTAGATTTGCCACATTCTTCCATTAAGTGTGTCATCATCCTCCTCTGTCGATGCTTACATATTATCATTATGGTTTGATTTGACTGCCACGTGCTAACCATCTTCAAATCCTATCACTTATTGCTCACTTCTTCTTGTCACCATATTTTTTTTTTCACAACCTGTGTTTCACTCGCCATGCGCCTGGTTATGGCAATAGGGTTTGAGTCAATTCCCATTTACTAGATTTATCAACAACATCCCATCTAGCCTTTGTAATTGCACCATACCTCCGTCAGTGACAAAATCTATTATGTAGGGACCCAACCAATGCATCTGCAGCTTACCTGGATGCTTTGAAAAATTACTATCATATAATAGGACCATATCTCCTCACTGAAAGTACTTTGGTTTGATGTGGCGATCATGCCAAGCCTTCTGTCGATCCTTTTCTACCTTCTTATGGAATCCTGCGATGAACTGATCCTCATCAAGCTGTACTAGCTATGCCAACCATTTTTCAAGTGCTCCATCATCGCTCATTCCTGTGGCTCCTGCGATGCGCAAAATTGGGACGATATACTCCGTTGGAATTACCGCTTCCTGTTCGTAAACTAGCTTGAATGGGGTCTGTCCTGTCAATCGTTTGCAAGTTGTTCTATATGCCCAGAGTATCACTGGAATATTCAAATCCCAATCGTCACGGTTTTTGTTGCACACCTTTTTGAGTGCATGCTCCAATATTTTGTTGAATGCCTCAACTATCCTGTTGGCCTGAGGATGATATGGGGTACTCTTCCAATGTTGAATTTGAAACTCCTCCGTCATTGCTGTGATTGTTTAATTGACAAAATGACGACCCTAGTCGCTCATTAGTATCTTTGGGAACCCAAACCTAGTGACCATGTTATTGAAGACAAACCTTGTTGTAGTCGCAGCTATGCAGTCCTTCACTGGTTCAGCTTCCTAGAGGGTTGATAGGTCCCACAAAGTCGACTGCCTTCTTGTCGAAATCCTGCAGTGTCAATTGAGGTACTAATGGCATTTCATCCTTTCGTGATGGTTTCCCTATTCTTTGACATACATCGCATCTTTTGGCGTAGTCAGAAGCATCTCCATGCATCGTCGGCCACCATAGTCCAGCTTGAAGTATCTTTCTAGCAATGGCACATCCTCCATAGTGTCCTCCTGCAATCCCATCATGAGATTTTGCTAAAATCCTTTCCTGTTAATGCGGAAGGACATATCATCGAAGTATCTCGTCTGGTCCCATCTTATATAGTTTCCCGAAAATTAGTTGGAAATCTGTAGCTCTGACAACTAACCGTTTCTTTTGTTTGGTAGTAAATTCCTCCGATGCCTTCCCTGTTGCCAAAAATTGAATGATTTTCTCGTAATGATCATCAACCATTCCGACCCTGAATAATTGAGTATCGGGAAGTCCTTCATCGATATTCCTTGGTTCTTCTCCTGATTCTATCCGCGACAGATGGTCTGGTCCTTCATTCAGTCACCCCGGCTTTACAGTTATATCGAAGTCAAATTCTTGTAAAATTAATATCCATAGACATATTCCCCCCCCCAACATAGGCTTGTTCACTAGGTACTTGAGTGTTGAATGGTCAGTGAACATTTTAAAATGGCCTCCTAGTAGTTAATGTCAAAACTTGTAGGGCGTAGACCATCGCCAAACCTTCTCTTTCCATTATCGTATAGTTCTTCCCCACAATAGATATCTTCCTACTTGTGAATGCGATCGGGTGGTCAATCGCACCTTCTCCTGGCTGGGATAATATAAGTCCTAGTGCGACTGATGATGCATCAACATGAACGTGGAATTCCTTCACCCAATCCAGAACACTAGTATGGGTGTTGCAACCATCTTTGTTTTCAATACTTCAAGGCTCTCTTGGCATTCTTCATTCCATTTGAACTTGGCATCCTTCTTCAAAAAAATTTCCATCGGTGTCATGATCGATGCATAACCTCTGATAAAAATTTTGTAGTAGCCTGTGCGTCCCAGTGTTGCTCTTAATTGATTTACTGTTGTTGGTGGTGGTAGGTCGACAATAATCGCAATCTTCGTAGGGTCAACCAACATTCCTTCCATGCATACAATGTGTCCCAGCAAAATCCCAACCAGAGCGTAGAAAATGCACTTCTTCAGGTTTAGAAAAATCTAGTGTTGTCGACATCTTTCAAGCATCAACCTCAAATTCACGACGTGATCCTTGACCAACCCATACACTGTCCAATAATCCATGTATACTGCAAGAAATTTATGGATGTAATCCTTGAATGCAACAACCGCCAGTCTTGATAAGATTGCAAGTGCATTCTTCAAGCTAAATTGCATCACCGTATACTGAAAACATCCCCATTCTGTCACAAACATTGTTTTGTGTCGATCCTCCTTCGCAATTTTTATCTAGTGGTAGCCTGAAAATCCATCTGTGAAGGCATATATTTCCTGACCTCCCACACCTTGTAACACCTCATCTATGAATGGTGTAGGTGTTGATGTATATGTAACTTCGGAATGTATTTCACCCATGTATATTGTACTCCTATAGAGATGTTATTATTCCTCTATATGGAAGTGTTTGTATTCCTATAAAGATGTTATTATTCCTCTATACGGAGGTGTCGTCATTTATATTGTAAGTGTCGTAACCTATACTTGATGGGTTATTAGACCACCTTGATGGGGTCGGCCCTGTATGAGTCATGTGGGTAAAAGGGTTATTAGACCACCAAGTGTGGGGTTGGCCCTGATTAAGTTAACCATGGGTTATTAGACTGAGTTAGACAAGTCGACCCAGTTAGTTTATTGGGCAGGACAGGACAAGTATAAATAGAGATTGGGAGATCTCTATTTGATCATTCACTCATTACTCACTTCTATCTCTCTCAGAAAGTGGCGCACTTGTGAGGAGGAGGTTCGGCTGCTAGGAGAAGACTATCTCTTGTACTTTGGTTGTACTTTGGTTGTATCATTGCTCTATCTATCTCTGAGGAAGTTGCGGGGTTTTTCACCTTCTTGGTTTTCCCCGGTGAAACTTTGTGTCTCTTGTGTGCTTGCATTATTGTGTCCGTGATTGATATGCTGTACATGTTATTCTCTTAGTTAAGATCCTAGATCAGATTGAAATTTCTGAAAAACTAACATGGTATCAGAGCTAGCCTGAAAGAAGGCATGATATGGCATGTATGACACTTGTTGCACTTGCGATGCTAGGGATTGATATAGCAAAAACCAGTCATCGTAGAACTTTCGCTGTAAATCCATTTTGGCAAATTTTTCGGATCTGAAACATTCACAAGTTGAAGCTCAGATCCCCATGTACCTTGTGTCCAAAGGAAAACTTCTAATTCGTTCTACTTTGTGTTTTATGATTTGTACAATCTAGGGTTTATGTCTCTTCCAGATCTAAGTCATAAACAGATGACCTAGGAAAAAAGGTCATAAATTGGGCTAGGAAGCTCCAAATGAAATTTCGTAAAAAGTGACAGATAGGAAACAGACTGTACCTTCATAGGCCAAAGGTTTAGAGGCCGACAGTGAACAAGTTCGCTCTCCTGTTTTATCCCATAAACAGGTCACGTTGCGACACTTGGCAGAGCTCTCTCTCAGAGAATCCAATTGAGGTCAGACCTGTGGGGTTGGAAAGATGACAGGTCGGGATACCACAGGTAGAAGTTTTAGACCCTATGGATTCGTAATTTCGGAGTTACACCATAAACAATCAGGTGCATATTTCTGTCAAAACAAAATTGGATTTTGAGCACCTTCATGCATGGCTCCGGGAATTAGGGTTTCGGAGAAAGTTAGTCTTTTTGTAATCGAAGACCACGGCTGAATGCTACTCATCAAAATCGAAATTTAGAGACCAAGATCAAATTTTTTGGTTGGGTAGAAGGTCGGGCTTGATCAAACCCTACTTCAGGAATTTGATCGGAAAAGTGGAAAATTAGGGCTTCTACAAAAGTTGGAATATTTTAAGTCTGTGACCACGGCTGGAAGCTCCTCAGAAAAATCGAAGTTTAGAGATTTGGATCAAACCTTTTGGTTGGGCAGAAGGGTGGGATTTATCAAACCCTAGTTTGGGATCCTGTCCAGAAGATCCGGAAGTTTCAAAGGCAATTTTGAGGGGTGAAACTTTGCAGTTTTCAAATTCTGAGTATACTAGGTTGACCAGCTCATCAAGGCACATCTTTCTGTCCTTTCAGAAGTTTGAAATTCAAAGTTTAAATTTTTAGGGTTTCCCTGACAAACCCCAATCTAGCTCCAGATCCAGTTTCTGCAAATCAAGTGGATCGGGTTAATCCTAGAAGAAAATGGATTGGTCACCTGCATAAGTGAAGAAGTTCCAGTTTCAGAGGGAGATGAGGTTGAGGCCTTACATAAGAAGATTACAAGCAATCTCGATAGGTATGACTCATACAGGTATGTTTCGAATTCTGTTCATAATTAAGTTTATGATATTTTTGTCTTCATATTATTACGGTTAGTACAATCTTGGTTAATTTTAGACTTGTCATATCACCTTAGTAAAATTATGAATGCATGATAGAAGATATTCATTGATTAGGGTTTTTGACACTTATGATTGTACTAATGCATTGTGATGTTGTATGAGGTTGATGTTGTCCGCTAACATGAAAGGTACATCAAGAAAGACAAATCATGTTCTAGTTCAAGAACATATGACCATGGTGACATGAAGACAGAGATTCATCCATTGTCATGGATCACATAGAAGATCTATTTACGAGGTATGTATAACTTGGTTCGATAATGGTTAACCTATGAGATATGCAGGTTACTAGCACAAGTCATTGAAGAGAATAAGAAGACATTATGCGGGTATATTAGACATAACTAGCTAGCATGCTAATCCAAGTATGTTTTTCCTATATCAAGTTAGAATCCTACCTTGTGTTAGGATCTCTTATATAAGTATACATGGCATGATTGATAATGATTATTTATGAAGTTAGAAATTTAAGTAATCTAGGGTTTATGCATATTATATCTCTTACCTTGATTGATGATATGACTAACCAGAAGAGTTCTATGGTGAAATATGAATATGCATGAGTAAGAGAAGTCTGCCCTAAAACCTTGAATGATAATTCTTATTATCTGTGTTTGAAATGATCATGACTATACATGTTTAAGATTATTTTGTTTTGATAGTATACTAATGAATGTATGATTATGTATGAGATCTCGAGGATAACACAATGATGATACTAGTAACTATGCATAATGATCGAGGATGGATATAAGTTCAAAGAAAGGTAATCTAGGAAACAAAGATCGAGAGGGAGCACACTCCAGTAGTTCCTGCAAGGAAGCAAATATTGAGAGGGAGTCCACCGTACAACCAAACAAAGATAAGTATTTGAATTGACATTTTTGCATACTTGTTTGCTTAAATAATATTTCTCAATGATGTATATGCTTATGTTCCTAGACTTAGGGTGTGTATTATGCATATTAGAATAACTGCATTAATGAACAGTATACTACTAATATGCATGTGATGGGTAAGTGGCGGCCTATGGAATTGTACAAAATTCCATTGCTACTTATCTAGAATGAAACCTCTTTGGTGACATGTTGGGAGTTTTGCACACTCTTAGCAATGTTCTAGTAGAGATTGGAAGGCATCTAGAAGGTTACGGGATATGGATAAATGTTGTAGTGAAGCATTGGCTAAAATAATTGCATGACTGTATGAAATATTTCTTTATGTGTAAGAATTTGTTCTGGAAACTATGAGAAGTTTCTAATAATGCAATTTAACTTGTTTTTATAGGAAAGATCGTATATGAGCACCTACAAAAGAAGGACTACATCATTTGTTTCAGCAACAAAGTTATCTATTGAAGATATTGAATATATTGAAGTTCCCAGGATTCGGGAAGAATGCCATGATCGAGGAGTACTAGTCAATCATAAAGAATGATGTTTGGAATGCAGTCCCAAGATCTGAAGGGAAATCTATTGTGACTTCCAAATGGATCTATAAGATCAAGCATGCTGCAGGTGGCAGCATAGAGACTTTTTCTCCTGTAGCCAGATCCACTTCCATCAGATCAATACTTGCTTTAGCTCCAATGATGAAATGGAAGATACACCAAATGGATGTCAAGACAGCTTTCTTGAATGGTGTAGTCGAAGAGGAAGTGTATGTGGAGCAGCCACTCAGGTTTGAGACACATGACCGAGAGTCACATGTGTGCAAACTGAAGAAATCCCTGTATGGTTTGAAACAGGCAGCCAGGACCTGGTATGGCAGGATAGATGGCTTTCTATCCAGTTTGGGCTTTACCAAGAGTAAAGCATATTCCAACCTTTACTACAAGGTTGAGGAAGGCAATCCAGTAATACTACTTTTGTATGTGGATGACCTGTTTATTACAGGTGAAGATAGATTGATTGCTGACACGCAGTGGAAGATTGCTTCCGAGTTCGAGATGAAGGACTTGGGGATGATGCACTACTTTCTAGGCATAGAGGTGTGGCAAAGTGCAGATGGAATCTTTCTTGGACAAGTGAAGTATGCAGTAGAGATCCTGAAGAGGTTCGGGATGATGGACTGCAAGGCCATGGCCACACCTATGGCATCAAACCTAAAGCTTCTGTGTGATGCTTCATCTAATCCAGTTGATGTCACTATGTATCGTCAGATGATTGGGTCCTTGATGTACCTGACGAACATGAGACCAGATATTTTCTTTGCAATGAACACATTGAGCCAGTTCCTGATAGATCCGAGGAGTGTTCATCTAGTTGTTGTAAAGCATATTCTGAGGTACCTGAAGGGCACGGTTGATTATGGGCTCAATTATGATGCGAATCAAAAGTTTAACCTGCAGGGTTATGTTGAATCAGATTGGGCAGGAAGTGCTACAGATAGGAATAACACTTCTAGGTGCTGCTTCAGTATGGGATCAAGTGTGATCTCTTGGTTCAGCAGGAAGTAGTCCTACGTAGCACTGGGTATAGCCGAAGTAGAGTATGTTGCATCTTGTTTGGCTAGTTATGAGGCAGTATGGCTTCGGAAGCTACTGTCTAAGCTATTTGATCTCTCGTTGGAGGCTACTGGTATCTTTTGTGACAACCAGAGTTGTGTGAAGCTGTCTGAGAACCCGGTGTTCCACGACAGGTCGAAGCACATCGAGATAAAATATCACTATATCAGGGATATGATGCAGAGAGGAGTAGTGAAGCTCCTGTATGTTGCAATAGATGAGCAGGTTGCAGATATATTGATGAAGCCACTAGCCAGAGTGAAGTTCGGGTACTTAAGAGAGAGGCTTGGTGTTCTTCAGATTGATGACACTTCGAGGAAGAAATGATGGACACATTTGCTGAAGCCATTCCAAGCATGGTGAGAGGAGGATCCTTCACATGGATATGGATGTAAGCGTTGGATGATGAGCATCAGGATGATGCTCTAGTTACTGCTCTGTATGTGTATATATGCATCATGTTGGATGTTGGATATGATCAGTTGGATCATTTATATGTATATGTATGTACGCATCATGTTAGATGTTGGATATGATCAGTTGGATCATTTATATGTATATGTATGTACACATCATGTTGGATGTTGGATATGATCAATTGTATCATTTATATGTATGGATGCATCATGTTCGATGTTGGATATGATCAGTTGGATCATGTGTATGTATCTGTAGATGTATCAGGTGGATACATTGTATGATCAGGTAGATCATGTATGTTGATATGTATAAGGTATGATCAGGTGGATCATGTATTTGTATATGTATCAAGTGGATACATTGTATGATTAGGTAGATCATGTATGATGATATGTATCAGGCAGATACTGTGTATGCATCAGGTGGGTGCATTGTATGATCAGGATGATCATGGATGATGAGCTTCAGGATGTTGCTCTAGATGACATGCATCAAGATGATGCAGTGATTGTAGATAGGGTTTTCACCCTAGCTTGTGCAAATGAGCACCTACTAAGGAAAATGGACTCCTTAGTAGCAGTTCAATAAACAGTAAATTAAAATGCTAAAACAATATAAATTCTAAACTAGCATGAGCATTAAGAAGCATAACAAAACATGGAATATAAATGGTTTTCTTTTGTATTAAAATTTTACCTCAAGTGTAGAGGTTTGTGAAGTTCTTGCAATGATCCAAGAGGGTTGCTCCAAACTCCAACTTTGCTCCTTCTCTTTCTCCAATGGTGGAAATGGGCCAAAATGGGCACTCAATGGTGAAAGTAGCTCAAGGGTGAGCTAGGGTTTCAAGAGTGATTTTGGCAGAGTAAGGGTGTATTTTTATTGTGGATATGAAATGAGGGATCTCCAGCACCTATTTATAGGTTTTTGGTGGTGGAGTGTTGGCCCATGGTTTTGGGAACCATATGGTTTAGGTCAACTGTATAGGGTTTTTTCCTCCTTATTCCTCTTTTTCCTCCTTTTCTTTTATATTTTTTATTCCCTTTTTAAAGGGTTTTTTCTATTTTGGAGGAATTTTGGATAATTTTGGGGGGAAAAGGAGTTTTTTAGCCTTTTTAAGGCTTTTTTGATGGTTTTGTGGCCTTTTGGAGGCTTTTTAGGCCTTTTGGGGGCTTTTTTAATGGGATTTTAGGGTTCTGAAGGTAAATATGGTAGGAAATATGGACAAATGAGTCATGTAATGGGTAGATGAGGTAGTGAGCACTTTTTGGGTGTTAACAGATTGCCCCCTGATGTGTGAGGGCAGGAGCTCATCGTATGGCCGATAGACATCATAAGTATTGTATGGTTTTCCTCGGGTGTGGAGAAGAGAAGAAACAAACTGGAGCCCGGAACAACGGTCCCGAACAAACTGCAAAAACTAAAAGTACATAACCTCAATAATGGATGAGGAATAATCTGATCATATGGACAAGGCAGGCATTCCCATGCTCGTATCAAGATGTAGAACAATAATATCAATGGGGTCCAAAATATGGGGACCTGACATACACGTGACCTCAAATAATGAATGAAGAAGAATCTCAATATATGGACGAGGCGGGCATACCCATGCTCGTATCAAGATACATAAAACATAACTGTGAGGCCCGAAAAAAGGGGGAACCTGTAGGATACATAGAAAACCACTGTGTACATCATAAGGGTCCAGAGGGGACACAAATCTGGGACATACTGCTGGGCTGACCATGTCTGAGCTAAAGAATGGATACACTGGAATGACAACAGTGCTACTGAGTGTGGTACCAGAGGAACTAATGAGTTGCTGGATCATAGTGACAAGGGGTCATGCTCTCAATGGTACACTAAACTGGAACTGAACTAGGTACTCAAGGAAGCATACAACTGGATGGCTTCCGAATACAATCGCCAATGCAACCCGGACATCCACGGGAACATATAACTGGGCGTTACGAAGTGACTCACCAATGTGCTAGAGTTGGGGGAAATCCGGGGTCTTTGACCAATAACTGAAGGGATATACACCCTGCGTGATTCTCAACGATGTGATCAAGGTGCTGAAGTCGAGCATGTGAGAAACAACCACTCAGAGAGGAAATGATGAATCCTCTCAAAATGGTCCGTAGGCACCCACCACAGATGGTGATGGGTCCAAGGCGCAGGGACCTCTGGGTCTATCCTCTGGAATAGAGGGGCTGTCGTCGACAGAGGGAGACCTGCAACTAGCAAGGCAATGATGTGTCCTTGATAGGAGCACAAGCTGGAGAACCGAAGTGTGAGAGTACTGATGGTAGGACTGACATACTGTGGGGGATAACTGGGCAAGCAAAGGGGGTGGACTCAAACTTCCTTTGTTCAGAGTATGATGGTGGGGGATGATCGGGAAGCATATGAAACTGACTAGTGGGAAAGGGATCAAGGATAGTGACTGGGATGAGTGAGACTCAAGCTGGTGGAAAACGGCAAGAGACGAGAGAATACTCTGAACAAAGGCGACCTGATTGGGGGTGCTGCCGAGATGATCGATAATAGTGCCAGGAGGCACGGGGGGACTTCTTCATGGGTTAAGGAACTAGAAGAAGTGTGTGTAAAATGGTATTGTCCTGTGGATTTATACGAGCCCAAGACAGTTCATGCTCGTGATGGATTTCAATTTTAAGGAGTCTGAAAGCGATAAGAAGACTCTGAAATAATGGAATGGTACTGTCGTGTGGATTTGTACGAGCCCAGGATAGTTCATGCTCGTGGTTGCTTTCAAGTTTAGAGAGTCTGAAAGCGATAAGAAGACTCCAGGGGGTTGCTTTTTCGTGTGTTAGTCTCCAAGGCCCAAAGAAGCATAAAAGGATGCAATGAAGAACTCTTCTAGCCGGTGTGACTAGAGTATTCCTTTTTCGTAATTAGTCTACTAGGTCCAGAAAAGGGGTAAACTTATACCAGATAGACACCCTTTCAGGTACTTTAACGAGCATGAAAGGAAGCAAGATTGCTCAACGATATTTTCATTATTTTAGGAGTCAGAAAAGAGCTTAACAGAAACTCCCTAAGTGCCTTTTTCGTAAAGGACTTGTCCGGCCCGAAAAAGGGATAAAATTATACCGAACAAAAGGAATGGTCAGGCAAGGAGGAAGTGCTCAATCAAGGAACATTGATGATGACCAAGAACGAGGGTAGGGGGGGGAACACTAGTGGGCCTCCTTGCAGGATAATGAATGGTGACAAAATAACGGAATAATTGCAGTATGACAGGAGTGAATGGCTCATGTAAAAATGTGGAACAATCCGATGGCAGTCGATGTGGTGCGCAAATCGAGGCAACAAGGTGTCGGGACACAATGTTGAAACTGTACCAAGTGAGAGCGAGAAATGATCTCAAGCATCATCACGAGCTCAAAAAAATGAATCTGGCGATATATAACAAGTGTCAAAAATGGATAACGACCGATGTGGCATGCAAACCGAGGCGATTGGGGGTGGTTTGGAAAAAATATGGGGGTGAGAGCGAGAAATGATCTCAAGCATCATCACCGGCTCGGAAAAATGAATCCGATGATATAAAGTATATCAAAAATGGGCTACGAATGATGTGGCACACAAACTGGGGCGACTGGGGTGTCAAGACACAATGTTGATATTGGTCCTGGTGAGAGCGAGAAATGATCTCAAGCATCATCACGAGCACGAAAAAAATGAATCCGGTAGTGCAAATGGTGCGAAAAATGGAGGTCATAAGGACTCCGGAATGGTCAAAGAAAATAACTAGGTGTATTAAATCAAATCAAATCTACGAGTGACATGTGACCTCAAAAATGGTTGATATCACGCATGTGAAAAAGTGAGCAGGGTTAATGACCTGCCCCCATGCTATGCGCATGGGGTTTGTGATTGTGGATCACATATGTGTTGGTTTGGACAATGGGTTCATTGACATGCTGAGATAGATGTGATGGGAAAGGTTCAAAATGGTTGATCATTCCCCCTATCCCAGGGTCGAGGTAATCTATTATGCCCCCTAACTTAGAGTTGTTACTGTGGTGCTCTATGATAGCGGGGTCAAGACCATACATTTCGGTATAGGACCAGGCAAAGACATCACGGAATTCTTGGAACAAATTTTTGTATTCTCCAACCTCATGCTCACTACAGGAGGCTCCTAAGGTAATAATTTCAAGAGAACTTGGTGGGTCAGAGATATCGATGTGGATGACGGGTGAGATATTGGCCATGTTACCTTCCTCAAAGGCTTCAGGAGCAGGAATAGGATCCTTAAACCAATCGACTTTAGTAGGACGAAAATCTTTGGACTCAACCGCGAATTGGTTAGCGGTGGCAGAGGAGTATTCGTCTGGGAGGAAATAGGAACGATGGTGCATGTCGTCCCAAGGATAATCCGGGGCAATGAGAACCTCGAGAATCTCCTCATCATTGTGGAAATTCTGAGTTGTCAAATCGGGTGACAAGGGAGTGGGAGTTGAAGAGATCATATAAATGGTATTAATCTCTCCGGATGGATATGATACTGGGGGGTGGATCTCCTCAATAGTGGGGGGTTCCGTCTCAAGGTCCAAATTGTTCATCTAGTAGAGAGATGCTCTGTAATCTGGGAGATCAGGACAATGATGTGAGTAGTGGCCGTAAATACTGCATATGGCACAAGGGTGGTTAGTACACAGTGATTTATCACGAGGCTTAGGGGTTGGGTCGAGTTCGACAACCGGGATGTTGGGGTCATCATCAAGCATTTGCATGTGTTCTTGTAATGCAGGTAACTGTGGACATTGATGAGTCGGATGGCCTAACTCATCACACAATGAGCATTTGGGGGGAGCACGAAACACTGGAGGGGGTTTAACTGCCTTGGGAGGGGGTATAGCAGTGTATTGTTGTGGGCCTCTGCCCCCAGTGGGCTGGATAAGAGGAGGGGGATTTGTAGATGTCGAAGGGGTAGCGACACCGGGAGGTGGTTGACTAGTAGTGACAATGGGTTGCACCGGTTGGAGGACGACGTTTGGGGTCGGCGGGGGAACGGGAGGCGAAAGATACCACACGGGTAATCCTAAGGTTAACCCAGGGAGGCTAAGGGTAGCCATAACCGGGGCGCTTACTACTCCTGATGGAGGGATTAGGAAGGGGATTCTGTGGATGGGTGTAACACCAATGTGACTAGGTACTAATGGTGGTTTAGGTAATAAGGGCAGTTGATTGTTGGGTGTTTGGGTATTGTGGGAAAGAGTACAAAGGTCAGATAATTCGGTCGCGGGTGACGGGGGAGGAATGGATTGGAATGTGGATGTCATCGACGGATCTGAGTAAACTCCAGGTCCCACGGAGGAAACAAACGAGGTAGCGGCACCACTAACTGGTTGTTCAACCATGGGGAGAACATTTTCGGGTGCAACGGGGGCATTTCGATCATAGTAGGTGAGTTGGTCGACCTTGACCATGTGTCCGTCATGGGGAAACATCATGGTACGAAAAACGGATGAGGCAACCGCCCGCATGGCATACATGTAGCTGCGGCCAAGTAAGAGGTTATAATCAAGTTGGGCATTGATGACCTCTATGTCAATGAGAACGGTTTTACCAGCTAGCTGGACGGGGATGTTAGCTAATAGGCCTTGGGGTTGAGCCGAACGGCCGTTGTAAGCTTGCAACGCAGTGGTCGACTGCTGGAGAGTAGGGGATCCCAACTTCTGCCAAACGAATGTGGACATAACGCATGTAGAGGCACCTTCATCGATAATGCACTGATGAATGACAAGATTCTGAATGGAAACAGAAACTTGGAATTCTAAAGTGGAAGGCAGGCGTGGTTCGGATTGGTCCAAATCGAATGCCATCAGTTGTGAATCATTGGGATCAATAGCGCCAATGGCAGAGAGCAAAGTCTTTCACTATGAAGGACAATTTTTTAAGACTTCTAATGCAGACATGGCTACAGGAGATTGGGCTAAGTCATCTACAATGTTGTAATTTGACACAGCGCGAGCATTTGTTGATATGACGAAGTGGGAAACGAGGTGCTTTAGCGGCGCCATCCAGTGGAGCCGGAGGGATACGTAACGTTTGATCGGTGGGATGAGCGTTAGTGTTTTTGTCGGTGGGAGGGGCTTCAGAGGTGGAGCCATATTGGTTCCGACGGGTTTGTAGGTTGACATCAGCAAACGACATCATCAACAAGTGGTGAGTACCTGAATCGAACATGGGTTGATTAGGAGTAGCATAAGTGACCTATTGTTGTAGTGGCACGTTGCCTAAGGAGGAGCCAACGGCTGAGTGTTCACTATGCCTTGAGTTGGTAAGGGGTTTTGCAGTACCAAAGGTGGCTGCTGAGGGGGTGGGGGGTTGGGCGATGCTTGAGGAGCTACATGCCCTTGGTGATGGGCATCATCAGCCCAGAGTTGTCGAGCTCGCTCCAAATGTGGGAAAGCATGTGTGTAGTGGCCATAGACCCTGCAAATAGAACAAGGATGGTTTGTGCGCAAATTGGGATTTTTATCTTGTTTGGGTGGCCGATCAGGGTTTTGGTTGGCAGGTGCCGCATTATTGTTGTCTGGGGGATTAGGAGGTTGACCACCTTGGTCTGGAGGAGGGTTGTTTCCACACTTACGACCTTTGCCACAGTTTTGTTGGCCCTGTTGGCGCTGGTTCTTTTGGTTCTGCTGCGGATTCTGTTGGGCGTAAACTTGCCCTTGGGTAGCAGGTGGGTTTTGGGGTTGTGCAGGTGCGGAATCAGGCTGCGGTGGATAATAAGTAGGTGGAGGCTGCGCAGGTGTTGAACCTTGTGGGGGTTGCTGATACATCTGTGGAGCGGGTTGTGGGGTTGCCGCAGGGGCTGCCTGTGGCGGCTAATAAGCAGGTTGGGCTTGAGAGGTCACAGGAGCTGGGGCAGCCGGTGGATGGTAATATTGCTGAGGTGCGACTGGGGGAGCATAAGTGGGGGACGCATGTCCAAAGCACTGAGGTGGACATGAGGGTCCGTGAGAATGGTGGAGATGTGTCACAGGAGCATACGAATTGGTTGCTCCGGATTGAGATGTAGCCCGTGAAAGGTCGGGGCCAGGGCTAGGACGTGCTATGGAAAAGGGTTGGGGATGCGAGGTAACACGGCCAATGATGCCGTCGACAGCATGGGATGCCCCCAGTGCATCGTGTTGGGAGGAATCACCGCGAGGGGCGTCAGGTATGATGGTATAGAGATAACCCGACTGGGCGTATATGAGGTCAAATTGCTGGGCTTTGAGGATGGCCTCTTCTTCAGACTGGGGTCGTTCGGATGCCACATCCTTGGAAATGACAGGAAGGAGGGATTTTAGGAACCAATCTAAGAAGATACGGTCATCTAACTTGATTTTGCAGAGGCTACGGCGTCGACGCCACTCATGAATGTGGTCAGTGATGTGGGTAGCCGTGTTCTGTCTGTAAGACAGTAGGATTTCAACTCCCGCGTCATAGCAAACAGGTAACTGAAAGAACTGCAGGCAGGTCAAGGCAAGGGAGGTAAAGGTGGCGTGGGTCCCATGGGGCTGCTCGATATACCACTTAGCTGCAGAGCTAGTGAAGGTGCGTTGTAACAGACGGAGGCGGACAGAGTCATCCACTATGGAGTTGGAGGAACACCATAGATGGAAGGACATAATATGGTTCTGGGGGTCCTCACCTGCCTTGCCCTCAAACTTAGGGATGTCAGAGGGGAGCTTGGTGGGCATGTGAGGCCACACGGGGTCGTGTCTGATAGGATCGTTAGTTAGTCTAGCTAGGTCAGGAAGGTTGAGGCTAGCCATGAATGGCAAACTAGTAGAAGGATGTGACATACTAGTGGGTTGGACCATATTGGGGCCAATGCCCCCAAGTGTAGGGGCAGGGTTTGGGAGGTTGCCCCCAAGTGTAGGGACGAATGTGGTATGGGACAGTCCTGCACCGCCAAGAGTAGTGTGAGTCACTGATGGAGTGGGAATAGGTATTCCAGCTACTGAAATGGGTGTAGTGATCAGAGTGGTAGAGGTGGGCCCCATCGAGGGCATACCCAAAGCAAGTGTGGTCACTGGTGTGGTGGTGGATGCTCCACCAATGGTCCCTACAAAGAAAGGGGTGGAAGTCACGCCAGCCATGGGGCTGGTTGGTGCAGTGTAAATGGGGTTCTCAGACTCTGCCTCAGAATCAGAGGTAAAATAGGGGGCGTCTAGCTCGGGCAACGGAGATCTATGCCGTTGACGAGTGGATTCAAGTGACAAAGCTCAAGATCTATGATGAGTGGGATCAAGTGATGAAGATCTATGTCTATGACGGGTGGTTTCAAGTGAACTGTGCTGTGAGGGCTCACCCTAGAGGCACCGAGAATGTCTTGGGGACTCAATGGTGACAAACGGTGTCAAATATCTGGGGGTTGTGTTGAGTGAAAAACAGCTCAAAAAGCCCTAATGCAACCAAGTGTGCAGAAGGAGAGCTCAAAAAATATGGCACTCAGGCCAACAACCAACTCAAAACACTTACTGCAACAGCTATGCTACAATAAGTGGAGTATCAATAGAAATGGTCAGAATACCAACAAGCAGTAGGTTTCCTAAAAAATGAAAATAGTGGACTCACTAGACCAAAAGGAGGTAAGGGAGCATGCAAACACCTACCTAAATAGTATTCTGACTCAACTAGACATATCCTCTGCAAGGTGATGAAATCCAAGTCAGACAATATGGATAGGAGAGCCAAGTGGCTAAATATATCCCCCTACCGGGAGGGACACCAAGTAGTCAATCCTATAAGAAAGGCAACTAAGATACCCCGTTCATGACATGTCCAGAAAAGGTGAATCTGCCGTTTGGTCCTTTTACCGCAGTATCCCCATACAGGGATACCCCAAGAACTATGAAAGGTAGCCTTTGGTTACTGAATGGATTGCGGTATTCCACTCAGGCCTCCGGAACCAGTCTGGCGACTTCAACCCTCCTAGGGGAGAGGCCCTCTGATAAACTGGTTGTGACCGTGCCAAAAAATACTAGGGGATTTTGGTTCCCTAATAGACAACAGCTATGTCTCAAGTGTAAGCAACTGAGGGGTGTTATTTGGATGCCTATCCCCCCGATCCTACCTAACTACAAAAATTCTTATGTGTTCCCCAAGTGGGGTTAGAATGTTGGTTGTGTTAAGTAGTTTTTTAAGGCTCACTTGAATTAGGTGACAGAGTGTGTGCATGTGAGGTGATGAACCCAAATAAAAGTGCCACAAGGGGGGCAACTTTCTAACTAATAACAACACAACAGAATGTAAACTTTGACATGCAAACTTTTCTCTTTTTTCAAATGTTTAAAAAATGATTATGTAAATGGGATAGAAATAAAACTGCAGAAAAGGCTGTAGGGAAGTATGGCTGCAGGTGGGACAGATGGCTGTGCAGGTGCAGAAAATAGTGCAGCAAAGTGCTGGGTTCAAAACAGGGGAAAAAATGCAGAAAGCAAACCGTGGGTCTGTGGCAAATACCAACGGTCAGACCGCGGGAAACAGAGAAACAGTCACGGACGGGTTGTGGGTTTTTGGCCGAAAGATGCAGTCAAACCGTAGGAAATAGGTAAAAATCCGCAGGCGGGTTGCAGGAAAATGGCTGAAAGCCACAGGCGGGACGCAGAAAAAAGGCCGACAGATGCAGTCGGGTTGCAGCAAAAGGGCTGAAAGCCGTAGTCGAGACGCGGGAAAAGGGCCGACAGACGCAAGTGGGTTGCAGAAAATTGGCTGAAAGCCACAGGCGGGACGCCAGAAAATTTGTAACAGCCGCAGTCGGATCGCAACAAACAAGCTAATTAGCCGCGGTCGGATTGCAGGTAATAGACTTGAATCTACCGACAGGTCACCGGAAACAGTCTAAGAGTCACGGTCGGGTCGCAGGTAAATGCCTGAAAGATGCGGTCGGAACGCAACTGCGGGGGTAAAAGACGTGATTTACGGCAACCGAAAGGGACAGCCGAAAGGAAAAGACAGGAAAATATTTAAAAACTATAACCAGAAATTCAAACCAAGGGGAGTCACCAAAACTGTAGCTAGGGTTTTCACCCTAGCTTGTGCAAATGAGCACCTACTAAGGAGAATGGACTCCTTAGTAGCAGTTCAATAAACAGTAAATTAAAATGCTAAAACAATATAAATTCTAAACTAGCATGAGCATTAAGAAGCATAACAAAACATGGAATATAAATGGTTTTCTTTTGTATTAAAATTTTACCTCAAGTGTAGAGGTTTGTGAAGTTCTTGCAATGATCCAAGAGGGTTGCTCCAAACTCCAACTTTGCTCCTTCTCTTTCTCCAATGGTGGAAATGGGCCAAAAGGGGCACTCAATGGTGAAAGTAGCTCAAGGGTGAGCTAGGGTTTCAAGAGTGATTTTGGCAGAGTAAGGGTGTATTTTTATTGTGGATATGAAATGAGGGATCTCCATCACCTATTTATAGGTTTTTGGTGGTGGAGTGCTGGCCCATGGTTTTGAGAACCATATGGTTTAGGTCAGCTGTATAGGGTTTTTTCCTCCTGTTGTTTTATATTTTTATTCCCTTTTTAAAGGGTTTTTGCTATTTTGGAGGAATTTTGGATAATTTTTGGGGGGAAAGGGGTTTTTTAGCCTTTTTGAGGCTTTTTTGATGGTTTTGTGGCCTTTTGGAGGCTTTTTAGGCCTTTTGGGGGCTTTTTTAATGGGATTTTAGGGTTCTGAAGGTAAATATGGTAGGAAATATGGACAAATGGGTCATGTAATGGGTAGATGAGGTAGTGAGCACTTTTTGGGTGTTAACAGTGATGAGGATCAGGATGATCATGTGTACATCAGGATGATGTATGGTGAGTATCAGGATGATACTCTATGATCGTGGACAGGTTGTGCAATGGAAATCCTAGATTTGTTCTAGGTCACATCTATTATGAAAAAGGACTGGCACTGTGGATCACATGTAAGACCAAGGAGATCCGATAGGTTGGGCTGTGTGCCCGTAATAAGTCCTGGGATGCCCTTTCGATGGTTTTTGATGGTTAATCACATGTAAGACCTGGGAGATCCGATAGGTTGGGCTGTGTTCCCGTAATAAGTCCTGGGATGCTCTTTTGAGGGTTTGTGATGGTTGGCCAAATGTAAGACCTGGGAGATCCGATAGGTTGGGCTGTGTGCCCGTAATAAGTCCTCGGATGCTCTTTCGAGGGTTTGTGATGGGATACATGTAAGACCTAGGAGATCCGATAGGTTGGGCTGTGTGCCTATAATAAGTCCTGGGATGCTCTTTCGAGGGTTTGTAGTAGAGGTCACATGTAAGACCTGGGAGATCTGATAGGTTGGGCTGTGTGCCCGTAATAAGTCCTGGGATGCTCTTTTGAGGGTTTGTGGTGGGCTACATGTAAGACTTGGGAGATCTGATAGGTTGGGCTTTGTGCCCGTAATAAGTCCTGGGATGCTCTTTCGAGGGTTTGTAGTAGAGTTCACATGTAAGACCTGGGAGATCCAATAGGTTGGGTTATGTCCCCGTAATAAGTCCTGGGATGCTCTTACGAGGGTTTGTGATGCATGTAATAAGTCCTGATTATTCCATAGTATGTCCAGTGATGATGAAGACCTACAGATGATGGGCCTACATCCAGTATGAAAAAGGACTGGCTCTGTAGAACTTCCTATGGTGAGTAGATCGGAGATTGATTGAGATAGCAGCAGCAGTGATGATGTTGATGATTCGATGACGATGATCCAATGATGATGATCCAGAGAAGAAGACTTGTGCTAGCAAATCTGTGTCGAGAAATACCTTCCTAGTTAAGAGGGAGTGTTGATGTATATGTAACTTTGGAATGTATTTCACCCATGTATATTGTACTCCTATAGAGATGTTATTATTCCTCTATATGGAAGTGTTTGTATTCCTATAGAAATGTTATTGTTCCTCTATACAGAAGTTTCATTATTTATATTGTAAGTGTCGTAACTTATACTTGATGGGTTATTAGACCACCTTGATGGGGTCGGCCCTGTATGAGTCATGTGGGTAAAAGGTTTATTTGACCACCAAGTGTGAGGTCGGCCCTGATTAAGTTAACCATGGGTTATTAGACTGAGTTAGACAAGTTGGCCCAGTTAGTTTATTGGGAAGGACAGGACAAGTATAAATAGAGATCGGGAGATCTCTATTTGATCATTCACTCATTACTCACTTCTATCTCTCTCAGAAAGTGGCGCAGTTGTGAGGAGGAGGTTCGGCTGCTAGGAGAAGACTATCTCTTGTACTTTGGTTGTATCATTGCTCTATCTATCTCTGAGGAAGTTGTGGGGTTTTTCACCTTCTTGGTTTTCTCCAGTGAAACTCTGTGTCTCTTGTGTGCTTGCATTATTGTGTCCATGATTGATATGCTGTAAATGTTATTCTCTCAATTAAGATCCTAGATCAGATTGAAATTTCTGAAAAACTAACAGTAGGGAACGGATCGTGTAAGCATGCGTCTTTCAACTTTCTTAAATCGATACAGATTCATACTTCGCCAATTTTCTTATCTTGGATCACCATCGAGATGATCCACTCTGATTCCCCCACTGGTTCTATAATTCCTGTGTCCAACATTCTCTCGAGTTCATATTGCACCTGCTCCTTATACCTCGAATTCAACCTGTAAGTTCGTTGCTTTACTGGTTTCGCATCGGGTTTCAGTGGGATTTTCATCTCGCCTAAGTCCCTAGAAATCCCTTTCATCTCCAAGAATTTCATTGGGAACAAGTCTTGAAACTCATGCAATAGGTCAGTCATCTTGGAAATGGTCGAGTCATCCCAATAATCTCCAATTCTCACAAACTTGGGATTTTCCTCTGACCCAATGTTCACTTTCTTGATTCGCAATGGATGCTGAGACTTGTCGGAAGGAATATCTGGTGCCACAACACTGCGACTTCCTTCTGACTCTAGTATATATGTAGCTCTTGGGTCATCCTCATCATCTGGTTCTCTTGTTATATTGTAGCATTCCATTAGCATTCGCGGTGTCGCATTCCACCGAAGTCCCATAGGTTTCTCTGTCGAAACTACGTTGAGTACTTTCTCCCGAATCTCCTGTAATGCATTGTGGATGAATGGGTTTTCGTCGGAGAAACTAAACGATTGGATAAATCCAATAGTTAGTTGTTCCAATGAGTTTTTTCTGTGTTGCAGCTCTGCTGCGATATACCAACTTCACAGTAATTCATCCAGTGTGTGAATGAATGAGTGGACCCATTCCTATTTTGCTCGTGATCCCCATTTTCTTTGGCATTCATTCAAATGCTCCTTTGGATCTCCTATGTCGTCGTACTTCCTTCTGCAGCATCTTGCAGTGTTTCCAAACCTAACCTCCATTAGGTGTCGATATAATGGCCATTTTGTTATAGTTTACTTGTGCGCCACCCACTATCGTGCTGGTGTATCCTTCAAGGATTCCTCCAAGGCCAGTAGTTGTTGTGGTTCTGCCACATTTTCTTCAAAATCGGTGATAAATGTATTCAAGTTGGGAAACCCCTCATATGTTGGTAGTGCGCACTCTTCTATAGCTACCCATCGCAGCGACTGGGTGATCCATGCACACCTCCTAAATAATACTTCATGTAGCTGATTCTGCCAGTTTTCAAGTGCTTCATTTGAATATGACGACGCCGAACTAACGCTGCGCCATCCTAACTCTCCATCTGCAGTAGGATTGATGTAGTCTTCTGATATTTTGTAGAGACTATCCCATCCCTTAGTGAATTCATCCCTTTTCGGCTCAACATATCTTTTCCCTTCTACAATATCAAGAGGTGCAACTACCCTCATCTCGCAGTTTTCGAACAACATGGTTCATTTCTGAAATTTATGATGGCCTGATTCTCCATCGCCCAGTCTATCCCTAGCAGCACTGAATAAGGGCTTGTGTTGTCGACAATATCTATCGTGTCGAAATATGCGTATGTTTTGAGTCCTTCTATCTCAACTGGGACCTGGCATAATCGACCAATCGGAGTGACCTTACTTTGATTCGCTAGTCACAGTTGTACTGGGGACCATGCCAACTAGGGTTTCCCCATTATTTTCTAGATCTTCTTTGTCAGGATGTTTACGTCTGAACCCAGGTCTAGGATGATGGAGCCAACATCAAATGCTTTGATTTGCACACATATCCTCATTTCTCTTCCTGTCTTCCTCTTATGTATTCGATTGACTATACACTCATGTCATGCACCCTCCTTTTGATACAATAAGCTAGATATTTCCGCCAATGCGTACTGATCCTTTTCCAACTCCAGGTAGATTTCCAAGAAGGATCTTAAGGTGTTAGCCTTTTTTCTGCGAATTCGTCATTTCGAATGTCGGTGACATGTCATAAGTAACTTATTTCTAGTGAAGGGGTGGCTTCCTCATTTGTTTAATTGCCCTCTGTGCTTTCAAGAAAATATACCTTTCTGCTTCCATGTCGAATGTGACTTGTTTTCTTGTTGTCATTCGGACGCTAACCTATGACCTATCAGCTCCTGTCACAGCTCCTCCTCGGGTCACTAATCCAATAGTCCCAGTTTGAATTTTGACCTCTACTGAATATTTTGTACCACTGGTGGTGGATTCTAGTTCTGATTCTGATTTGGTGGAGGCGGGGGTAGGTTCTTAGTTTTCCACTTCACGATGAGCTGAGGACAGTCTTCAACACCATGGTCCATAGCACTGCAGTAAGCGCACTATGGTGTTGGATTCAGGAAATCCCTCTGGTAATGCCCCTGCTGACCACAATTGTAACATATGATTGGTCCTCGACCTCATCCAGCAGCTCCTCCTCGGTCGACACCAGTACCTTGGCCTCCGTGGAACCCCCCTTTGAAACCTCCTCACAGTGGACCGTATGGCGGGTATTGCGGTTGACCATACTGTGGTTGTTGATATTGCGGTTGACCATACTACGGTGGTTGATATTGTGGTTGTGGATATTGCGATTGACCATAATGTGATTAATCATACTACGGTTGTGGGTTATAGTGAGGCCGGTATTGGTTGTACTGTGGTTGCTTCTGTACCAACGGTTTCTCTTCTCCCTTCATGAAAAATGTATCCACAGTTCATTCTTGGAGTAGGTCGTAAGCCCTGTAATCATTTTCATCATGACCAATCAATCGACAGAATTTGCAATACAAATTCACTGGCTTTGACACCATCTTCTGCAGGTACACTCATTCTTTTGGTCGATGTCCTCTCATCTGACAGACACGACACCAAGGCATCCCTCCCTGACTGAGGGGATTCAGTGCATTTGACTGTAAATACTCTCAAAATTCTAGGCACTAATCCTTATGCTGTCCTTTTGTTTTGCATCAACTAAACCATATCTCTTCGCGGACTTCTTTTCCCTTCTTCATGTCTTGTAAATGGAGCATAAAATTTTCCAATTGTGCTTGTATCCGATCCATGCCTATGCCTATTTCGTTGATTGGTGAAGCCTCCAGCTTCATCGCAATTTCCAACACTTATGCTTGAGTCGCTACCTTCTGTTGCATCAGCGACCCACAAATGTGTGGCACCAACCCTGCGATAAACCATTCTTTATGTTGCATGTCACTCATCCTAAAAATCACCTTCCCCATTAACGTTTTATACCATTGGTCGAATTCCCACACTGGTTCGTTTGGAAATTTCTTGATTTCCTTGAGCTCTGTGATGTACTATGACTCCGATTTCGATTTTCTAAATTCATCAATCATTCCCGCTTTGATCTGTGGCAATGTTTTGTCTAGAGTTCATGTCGGTATCTTAGTAAATTTCATAAACCAGTATATCGCACAGCCCCTGAGGGTCGTCGCTAGCTATCCCTTGTTTATATTTTCATCTTGGACCTACTTCATAGTCCATACCGCTTCACACAAGAACCAGTACTATTCGGCATCCTCGGTCTCGCTACCCTGAAAAGTTAGCATTTTTGCATTGTCACCTTTCATTCTTACGCTCCTACTATTATTATTTACTGATGCACTACTCTTACCATTGTTCTGGGACATAGGAAATCTCTACGAATAACGTGTATTTATTCCTACAAATTTTTAAATTATTACGCGGAGTTTAAGGTACGTTGTAGCTTAGGGTCTGTCCCTCTTTGGCTTATGGGGTAGCCTATTCACCTTCTTCTTCATCGTAACAAGGTTGCTTCGTCCCGTGTGGTCCTATTTCACAGTATGTCATTTCGGTCCCCTCAGGAGACTCTCTGTCAGTCCTCCTCTTCTTCTCTGGTCGTCAGAATATCGCCCCACTTCTTAAGGTACCACAATCTTCCTCGGCCTCCCTTAAAAATTCATCGTTGCTCATGTCCATCTACCCCGCATCTTTCTATTGGACCCGCATTCACGCGGTACCCACAACCTATGTACACTGATATTCTACTCGTCGGAATTCATCCTCAGTATACCTTTTTCCCAAGAGAGCATCTTAATCCACAATTTCAACGATAGTAGGAATCTCCCTCTAGGTCCTTTCAAAAATTTCCTTTCTGCGTCGTTGTATGATTCGATTTTATCAATGAAAAACTCAGTGATGTATCCCTCTAGGATACTGTCTACCCAGAATTCGAAAGCCCTTGATACCCTATTGTCGACCCATTTCAACTGTTGGATCAGTTCTAGAGTCCAGTGGTCAACTTCACTTCCCTGGAAATTGTTCTTCTGAAATGTCAGCTACGCCAACCACTTGTGCAACAATACCGGGAATTTGCAGAAAGACACCTGGTGGATATCATAATAGATATGCTTTTCAAACTAACTGCTTGTCATCTACCCAGGGTTCTGATTTTCTCCTTCCGCGAATTATTTTGTCTTCTTGTCAAACCAATCCTAAATCTCCGATTTCGTCGGGTGCCACAGCATGTCCTCTTCTTTCTTCTTCAAGGTCCCAGCAACGGAACCATTTGTTGACATAGTTCTGTCGACAAGGGTTCACTTCGCACTGCTATCAACAAACACCAAACAAACACCCTTAAACACTGGCCCAGAAAGGTTTTACCCTTTCCAACAACACTCGCGGAGCGAGTGAGGTCTCTCCCGAGATTATTAAGGGGGCTGCAAGAACCAGGTTTCTGCAGTGGAGGGAGGACATGCATTAATTCTCACTTTATCGCTACATAAAACAGAGATTGTATCTTCGCATCATGCTTAACATTTCATATATTCATTCATCATTTTCATACTCAAAGTGTAATCAAAATTCGCACTAACATAGTAAAACTAACAGTCCCATTAGCAGAACTTATTAAACCACGGAACTTTAAACATAATTGCATTCATCATTCAACATGAACAGAAACATAAGAGAGAAACATAGCCGAACATCTTCATGCATTAACTCGTCAAAAACCTATGGTACAACCTTCACAGGGACAGTTCCAAACCATTTATCGTGGATCCATACAAAACTTGCCGAAAGCAGAGAAAAACATTACACAAATCATCCCTTTGTCTTTTGATTCTAAGATAAGATTCCCTTAGGCTTACAATCATAGTCCTATTTATAACCAACTAAGGAGGTTACAAAATGGTCCAAATGACCCATTCTAACTAACTAAACTAATCTTGAGCTTTCGTCGGCTCCTTGTTCTCCGCGAATGGTCATTCCTTCCACGGATGATCCTTCTCGTCGCTGTCGGATTCCGTACTTCATGCTGTCTAACCCTATGCCAACACCCCTTGTAGGGGGTTTTCCCAGTTTCCTCCTGGTGGAGGTATTGGCACCGTAGCAACCATTTGTTTTCACTGGGGGAAAAGTTTATTTAGGATGGCAGGTGGTTTTTTCCCTCCTCGTTGTGCCAAAATTCAATGAATATAATCCATATGAGGACAAAGGTGAGTGGGATGATCCCCTTGGCAAATTTTGCAAGGGTATTTGTTTTTCTAGTTTTCATGATTGCCTCTAGTAGGATTATTCACCTTAGGTGCATATCCTATCCTAGAATTAGAATTGGGATTCTTCTTTTGTTTCTTCTTTTTCCCCTTTGGGTCTGCAGTTTGAACCGTAAGTACTTCAGAAGTTTGAGTGGGAGTTGCGGATTGCTGTGTTTCTTGGCCAGCTCTGGGTTGCGAATTTTGAACCGAAATTTGTCCCAATTGTTGGGTAATCTGTTCAAGTTGCTTGAAGGATCCAAACACACCATTGGTATGAGGTCCTTTTGGTGGCCTAGTTGGATCAGACACAGGTCTTACGGCATGAGGTATTAAATCATAAGGTGTTCCTGATTGGGAATATATCAAATCCATCTGTTGAGCGCTCTGAATGAATTGTTCTTCGGTCATGGCTTCTGACATGGCTACATATTTGGAAAGAGTAGGTAATAGTGATTTTATGAACCAATATGCTAAGAATTGATCATGGATTTTGGATTTTATAATCCTTTGGCACCTCCTCCACTCGTGGATATGATCCGATATGTGAGTAGCGGTGTACTGCCTAAGTGAAGTTAAAAGTTCTATTCATGTCTCATAGTGGATAGGTAATTGAAAAAATTTCAGAAATACTATAGCTAAAGATGAAAATTTCATGAAAGTATTGTGTGGCAATTCAATGTACCATTTCAGAGCAGTTCCCATAAGGGTCCGCTGAAACAACCTTAACCGAACACTATCAGCAACTAGGGAATTGGATGAACACCACAAATGGAATGTCATCACATGATTTGATGGATCTTCCCCTGGTTTTTTGTCAAACTTGGGTATGTATGAGGGTAGTTTAGTTGGTATGGTTTTCCATCCATTCAAATGTAGAACATGATCATTAGTCAGTTGGGATAAATCTAGTAGATTCAATGTGGCTAGAAATGGTGATTTCATTGGTGCCGTAGCAAATGTTTGATATGAGGGTTAAGCTTGATGGCTCCATTGTTGTTGTCCTTTGGCTTGAAAATCATTCCAAGAAGGATTATCTCCTTGTGGAGATTGCATCAAAAAAGATGGGTTACTTCCTGAATGTTGTCCATTCCATTGTGGAATAGGATGCATGTATGGATTGCCCCCTTGCGGAGGTATGTGCCAATAAGATTGGTTACTTAGTGGAACATTACCATTCCATTGCAAGATAGGATTAATGGGTGTATTTCCCCCTTATGGAGGTGGGCCCCAATAATATTGGTTAATTATTGGAATCTGGCCACTCCATTGATTGTTTCATTGGTTTTGATAAGCATTCCAAGGTTGATTTCCCCCTTGCGGGGGTGGTTCCCAAGAAGATTGGTTACTTCCTTGAACTTGCCCACTCCATGATGGAATGGGTTTAATAGGTGGATTGCCTCCTAGTGTGCTACCTATAGGGGGTATGGGATTGCCCCCAAGATTTACACTAGGAAAAGTTGGATGATGACCTCCCGAGGAATTTCCACTCACATGTGGAGCATAACCCCAATTGGCATTATTGTTCCATGTTCCATTGGTTCCGCTAGGAATATTGACATTCCATGGTAAAGGGTTTCCCCCAGAAGTAGAACTTGGAAAAATGTTAGGTATACCAAGAGGATTTTGGTTTACCCTTTGATTGTTTTAACCTTGAGTAGCCAAACCATATGGAAAACCAAAATTTGGTAAGACACACCCCCCAGTAGGGATTCCTGTAGACGAAGTGGATGTACTTCAAGGATTGGAACCCGAAACTATACCAACTGAAACTGAAGTGTTGTTTGAGCTTGTGCTAATGGCAGGAATTCTAATTGTTGGGATTGATGTAGAGGCCAAATTGGAAGTATTGCTACCTCCAGCAATTGTTTGAGGTTGTGATGATGTAGTCCCTTGTGCTCCTGATGATGGAATAGGATCAATGGTAGGATTTTGCATATTAGTTCAATATCCAAAAAGAGGATTGATGTAATCAAGTGGCTCACTGATGTGAAGTACCACTAGGTCTGAAAGGTTTGTCAAAGGTGGGTTTACATGAGCAGCTGTGTTGTTATCTAGTGTTTCAATTTCAAATGGAGAAATATTATCAACAATATTTGTGTTTTCCTTGGTAGGTGATGTTTCAGTATTTGTTTGATGTTATTATTCTCTATTGTTGTTAATTGAATCTAGAAGTTATTCAGTTTCCAAGTCACAAGGTTGGGTGTTTTGTATCATTCTCTGCGATGTAGCGAGACCTTTAGTTTCTAGTGACTCACCTCATTACCACCGTGATTGGCGGGAGAGTAGCCACTTTGAAGAACTTGATAAAAGGATGTGTTTAAAATGATTTTGATCAAAAAAAAGAATCAAACAATCCTAAGGCTATCTAGACTCAACAAAATAAAAAGTGTCCACATAGTAAAAGTTCCTATAGATCCAAGCAAGCACACTTACTTTTCCAAAGAACCGAATATTAGTGAAAATTTAGATTAGGGGGCCTTCCGAAACTAGTAGCTGTTGAGGGACATCAAGCCTCGAACAATTTCTAGCAGCGAAGGTGTGAGAAATAGTTAGAATAAACTTTAATCGCCAGGGGTGCAAGTGTTGGTTCTTGACCAATCACCCTCCCAAGGAGTAAAAGATTCAAAGTCTGTCTCAGTTATTGCAAGAGTTCCCCACTTATAATATCCTATGTAATATCCTTGGAAGAGCAACTAAAGATACCAATTCACAATCAACGGTCGAGTGTAATAGTTGTAAGTCGAGGACAACTCTCATAACCAGGTACTGTAGAAAAGTGATGTCACCCTGAGGACTTGTCACTTTACATAGAATTATGTGATGAGCTCATGTCCCACTAAACAAGCAAGAGGGGGGAACCACCCTTACTTATCCAGATTGACCTCGTGCTTAACGCATGTGTTAGATGCGCTTTCCCGACAAGGGTTTTTTGCTACTAATGGATTTAAACTCTCAGTTATCAATGCTAGTTTCAAATTTTTTGCAACCCCTGAGTGTTAACTCTCCAAACCTAATCCAAGTCACTAACCTATTCATGTTGGTGATATGAAAATCAAAAGTTGGTCAATTTTAAATTAAGTGCCAATTTTTAATGGTAGTTTGCTTAGTTTCAGGAGTGGAAGTGAAACTGGTGGTGTGGTTGACTTGAAAAGTATGAACCAAACAATGCAATATGATCACTATGATACCTTTCAATTTGATGAATGTTCTAAACTAATGAAAGGTTAGAGGTTCATGTGTGTCTTTCAAACATGGAAAATGTGTTGGTATATTTTTTTTTATGAACAATTCTACTGAAATATGGATAATAACTCATTTGAAAATCAATGTAAACCAAACAGATATCTCATTGAAAATGAATCTAATTCTATTACACGGTGGATCTATGTTTCTCATTTTGCAGGGCCACCCGAAAGTGCAAGCAAAGAGGATACGCAGATCCCTTTCAATTTTTTATGAATTAAATTATTTACACTTGAGATCTACTTTCTCGTTTGCACGGCCACCCGAACGTGCAAGCAAAGAGGATATGGTAGCTTGAGAACTTTGTGAGAAAATTGAAATCTACTCTATTACACTTGAGAGCCACTTTCTCATTCATAAGATCACCCAAAGGCCCAAGTGAAGAGGATACAGTGGCTCGAAAGAACAATGCTTGAAAAATCAAATCCTATACTATTACACTTGAGATCCACTTTCTCATTTGCAGGGCCACCCGAAAGTGAAAGCAAAGAGGATATGGTGGCTCAGACACAACTTATCACAATAAAATTGAGATATGACACTACAATATTCTCTAATTGTGCATAAACATAATGAAAATACTGTAGATCCAAAACAAAATTGAACTAATTAAAGTTTGTATTCGGTTTTGGAGGGAAATTGTTTTCAAAATGTCTCAAAGTGTAATGTTGAATTCTTTGTTTTTCAATGCAAATATATTTCATAAATGTGTTTAAATTATATTTTCAAATTTTATGACTGATATTTTTTGTGATGTTTCAAATAAGCAAGTGCATGAGATTCAACAATTAAAGGGTCTTAAGGTTCTTTGAACAAATCTTTGTGTTTTCTCAATTTTTGTGATTTGCAAAATCTTAAATGAATGAAAATTATTTAGATATCATTCCTAATCCTATCCAATCAGGGATCCAACAACAAAATATAACTTGAAGCAAATGAATCTACCACAAATTTAAGAAAATTTTGAAATAAATGTCAATTTGGGCCATTTTTGGAGGTTTTTGGTAAGAAATGCCAAATCTAAGGAGCTCAAACCCTCCCAAATTTTCCTTAAATAGTGGTAAACTTATCCTAAGAAGTTTTAAAATCTTTTTGAATGTCTTCAAGTACAAAAATAAATCCTCAAATCTTCCCTAAAACAGTGAAAATTCAAAACTAGGTGTCTTTTCAAGTTTCTTCTTCATGTTTTTTTCAATTTTTGTTATTTGCAAATTATGAAAAGATTCAAAATTATTTCAAATATCAGTCCTAATCCTATCCAATCAAGGACCTAACAGAAAAATATGGATTTAATTAAGTGGATCTAACACCAATTTAAAGAAAATTTGGAAAGAAATGACAATTTGGGCTATTTTAATGGTTTTGGGAGGGAAATTGCCAATCTAAAGATCTTAACCCAAACTCTTCCAAACTTTTCAAAAAATTTCAAAGTTAGTGATAAAAATTTTGGGTGTTAACAATAAGGTCTGCAAATGAAAAAATATAGGCACCAAACAGCCCCAAAACAAAGAGATCTCAAAACTAGTTCATAATTCATGCAAATCTGAAACAAGGAGGCTTTGAAGCATACAAAAGTTTGATAATATACCAAATATTTGGCTAAGGAGGATCAAAATTAGGTATGCACTCTGATATTATGGATTACCAAGCCCATCGAAGAAGAAAATATCAACAAAACAGAGGAAAGAGGGAAGAATTGGTCACAAATCTCAAGAAAAACCTTCAACACACTCTCTAGCAAAGGAGGGCGAGGTCTAGCTTCATCTTTGAAGTTTTTGAGAGTGAAGAAGTGGATATAGGCCAATTTTGAGCCTATAAACCTGTGGCATAGGTTCTTGAAGGGATATTAAGGAATTCTTACAGTAGATCTGAAAGGTTAGAACACCAAAAATGAAGAAATTTTCAAGAAAAACCCTTCAATGCACTCTCTATCAAAGGAAGCTGAAATCTAGCTTCATCTTTGTATTTTTTGGGAGTGTAGGAGTGGATCTAAGCCGTTTTTTAGCCTCTAAACTTGAAACATATGTTCTTGAAGGGATATTAAGGAAAGTATGGAGCAGATCTGAAAGGTTAGAAGCCCAAAAATAAAGAAATTTGCAAGAAAAAATAGAAATTTTCAAGAAAAATCAACCAGTAAGGTCACCAATATGATAATATATTTTAAGGTACTGTTAGATATACTTTAAAACATCTATATTACTATGAAGTATGTGAATCTTCAATGTCAGAAATCCAAAATCGTTTATCAGCCCCTAACATATTTAAAATCATGAATTAGAAGAGAATTGAATTGTTTCATATTATGCTAAAGAAGAAGATCCATACTTTCAATCTGTCTTTATGTGCATTCATTCTCCTTTTCCATGAGCTATCATTTCTCCACCATTTCCTTTGATGAAGATGCCAAGCTTTCCAATCCTCCAAATCTCTCCAGCATGCCTTTGCTCTTCCTTTTTCCTCCCTCTACAATGCCCCAAATGCCTTTGTTTTATAGCATTGGCAAATGGGCTCTCAAGTTTCTATTTTCAATGTGGGATTATCCCTTCTCTTGTTTTTTGATTATTTTTGCTCAAAAACCCACTTTCCATAGTCGTTTAGGCTTTTGTCACAACTTTAGCATATTTAAGTATAATTAATGCACTTTTGTGCATTTATTCTCACTATTTGACTGGTGGAGCTTAGATTTGAGCCTTTAATGAGTAGTTCAATCACTGAACTTTGTCTCCTTAGGATACCTCTTTCTTCACTCAATATTTCTGATTGTGGATGTAGTGATTAGATAAGAGAGGACTTGTTCTCTTGTGTACTTGTCTTATGTCTTCATGTTGCAGGTGCATAGTAGAATATACTTCTTCCCCTCACTTTGTTAATGGTGTTAATTTGATTGTTAACAGAAGGTGTGGTGTCTCCTACTGACATATAGGGAAAACTTTATGTGCTGAATTTATCCCATGGGCTAAGTTTTGATGTTTTTTTCCAAAGAAATATTCACAAAAATTCCATAGAATACATTTTTTAACTCCAGAAACTATATAAAACCCTTAGAAATTTGAACAATTTTACAAAATATCACCAAACATTTTATGGTTGGAAATTTAAACATTAGTAAGATTCGTCAAGGTTTTTACACTTTAAGAAAATTATGGATCCTTAAAATTTTCCTTAGTAACATATGTTGGAGTGGTTGTGACGTGAGTATGTTTTCTTTCTCAAGATTCTCATATCTCATGTCTTTGTGACAAAAATCTAAAAAAAATTAACTAGAAGTAGTCCATCGTGCCCACTTCACATGCATTCTTGAATGTCCATTAAAATAATCACATGAAACTAAAAACTATGCATCTTGGAATTTTTTAACAATATCAAAAACCTCCTATCTTAAAAAATAACGTCCCACATTGGTTTAAATTATTGGTATGTGGTAACATATAAAGCCTAATATACCATGACCCTTATGTCATTGGAAGTAGTAACAAGGAATGATTCCTCTTATTAACATAATGTTAATTAGTTGTGAGGTGATTGTGTTTTCTTGCTCGGTATTTCCTTCTCTCTCTTTGGAAAAAAAAATACTCACTGATAATATTCTCAAGACTTTTTCTATGAGATAAATACCCTCTTATATAAAATATGACATGCTTTTGGAAGTATATTTATAAAATCAAAGACATTTATCTTCTAATTTTCTTTTATATAAAAACTCTCATTTCATGTAAAGTAATAATGATTCAATCATTTGTTTATTTTTTGAGTTCTATTGTTTATGGAATCAAGGATATTCATGCCACTCTTTCAACATAACTACATTCACTCATAATATTCCCAAGACTTTTTCTATGAGATAAATACCCTCTTATATAAAATATGACATGCTTTTGGAAGTATATATTTATAAAATCAAAGACATGTATCTTCTAATTTTCTTTTATATAAAAACTCTCATTTCATGTAAAGTAATAATGATTCAATCATTTGTTTATGTTTTGAGTTATATTGTTTATGGAATCAAGGATATTCATGCCACTCTTTCAACATAACTACATTTAAGGGCTTCTTTGAAATTGTCGTTGTTGTCGCAGATGTGCCCAAGGAATCTCTACGGGTTTCCACGCAAGGGCTCCGCCACCATACCATAGGGAAGCACCGAAAAATTAGATCACACAAAATTCCTAATCCAATGGCCGCTCAAAGGTGAAGGGGTAGCTAGGGGAGGAACCTAGGCGTCTGGTTCAACAAAAAACGACTCCCAAACCCTAACCCTGAAAAGTTGCAAACAAAGTTCAAATGGCAGTCTTACATTTCATTGATTAGGAATTGTGTATTTTGAAATTATTTATATAATATAAAACATTTTTTTATGTAGAATAACTTATAGAATCAAGAACATGTATCTTCAAATTTTTTTAATGATATAAAAACCCTCATTTTATGTAAAGTAATAATGGTTCAACGGTTTGATTATTTTTTGAAGTACATTGTTTATATAATAAGAACATTCATGTCATTCTTTTAATCTAATATATTTGAGATATTTTATTTTATTGACTAAGAATTATAACTTAAAACTAGGATTGAGATTTGATCTCCTACTTTGTATGTCAATTTTTTTTTATAGTTTTAATTTTAATATTGTTTTTCATTTGATATTTAAATTTTAATTTTATCCATTATAATAATAGTTAATTTTGTTTAAATAACATTTATAATAATTATATAAAACATTGAATTATCATATCTTGTGTCGTATAATACAAAAATAGTTTGTTTTACAAAAATATAATAAACAAAACAAATATAATGATTAAAGCAGGCACACACATAATGAAAAAGAAGGTTTATCCTCAAAACATTTAAATAGGCTTCTTCACAAGCACTACAATGGGCCATTACCATAGGCCCAAAAAAAAGGTTTACCTAAAAGGGGAGAAAACCAACTACACCATGACAAAATCAAAATTTCCATATTAAAAATAGAAATATAAGGAAAATATATATATATATATATATGCTTGGGATATACCACGTGTAAAAATAAAAATGCACTTCAAAAGTGGTAGTATGACATGTAAAATGACAAATAATAGCTATTTACCATCAAATTTCAGCAATGCTTAAAACTCTCTTTTCACCTAAAATAAAAATGATTTAATATGATTAGTTGTATGTTTGGAAGTATATCATTTATTAAGTCAAAGACCTATCACTCTCTTAACATATTCCATTTTATTATTTTTATATTATTAATAAAGAAGACAATATCCCACTCCTTTAATATATTCCATTTTATTATTTTTATTTTATTAATAAAGAAAACAAAATCCCACACCCGATTTAAAATTAGAGTTATAAAAGTTATGGCAATAATTTTTTTTAATAAAATATTGATATGATAGCATCTTTTTCCAAAATAGAATTGATAATTATAAACCTTCTTTAAGTTGTGATATTTAGTTATATGATATTTATAATAATTAGTATTATTTTAATAGGATATTAATTTGACTTGAAATGGTGTTCCATATTTATACTATTTTGGTATAACAATATGATTTGACATCATAACCAACAAGTAAAGCATGCCTTCTCCTTATAATGCATTAAATCATAGAAAACAATGAAAAGTTAACGTGCACGCATTTTGTTTTGATGTAAACCATTTTTTTGTAAGTTTAACAAAATGTTTATTTTCTTTTGAAAAAAAATTAAAAAAATAAAAATAAAACATGATTAGGATTCTGATTATATAACAAGTAACTTTTGGAAATGAAATATTGCATGGATGTCCTCAATTTGATGACAAAAGGTGTGGTCTCCTTGACTTTGTAGCCAACTAATAATGTTGAATGATATAAATTATTGCAACTTTATAAGATAATATATAACAATTGAGAAGGGACTCGTGCCAAATTTAGATCATATTTGAGTCTATTTGTTTTTATTTTTAATGATATTTTTTTAAAGTATAAAAGTGTTGTTTTTTTTTAATATAAAATTATTGGGAAGAGATTAATATAGTTAAGATAAAAATAAATTTTCACAAGTTTTATAGTGAAACAAGATGCTGGACAATGAGATTATGAGTGTTGAGGATGATAGTCACTTCTTCTTAGAATGCCTTGTGTACACCCACATTAGATTGCAGTTTCGAAATATTTGTTACAGTACAAACCTTCCTAACCTTTTAACTTGTCAAAACTATGGCGACCTAAGAATGCTTCTTTCTAAGCTTTTTGACCATCAAATAAAATTTTAAAGCAAACCAAGTAATCTTCTTAAGGTCCGATAGACCATATGTTGTCATTGTTGTCACCATCATCGTCATCGTTGTCGTCGGTGTCGTCACCATCATCATCGTTGTTATCGCCTCTATCGCTATCACCGCCACCACCACCATTTCTGTCGTCATCATCGTCACCACCACCACCACCACCACCACCACCACCACCACCATCATCATCATCATCATCATCAAAATCAAAGTTTGATAAAACAAGGTTGGTCTTAGTAAACATTAACTACTACCATCACCATCACCATCACCATCATTGTCGTCATCATCGTCGTTTGATAAAACAAAATTAGTCTTAGTAAACATTAACCACCACCACCATCATCATCATTGAACAACCACTTTATTATAAAAATATATAATTATGATCTTATATTATTATAAAAATAATTATATATCTTATATTACCAAACAATATAAATATATATCTTTATTCTTAAAAATATATCATAATGAAGTTGAAGATGACGAAAATCTAAAAATAAATCTCATTTAAAAATATTATTATAATTAAAAATACACAACTTTGAAAAAAATATATTGATCAAATTGTATGTAATTTTATTTTACATCGTTAATTAATTTATCAAATGATATTAAGATCATAAGCTCCATGTAACAAGAATACTAACATATTGAAAAATCAAATGATATTAAGATCATAAGCTCCATGTAACAAGATTACTAACATATTGAAAAAATTGTGGAATTACAAAATTCAAAGTACCAATATAATCATAAATTGAATGTTAAAATAAAAAAACTGAATTAGGATTAAGGAAATACCCCTTCACATTATAATTGGACATCTCACTCATAATATATTGTAGGGGATGTCCATTGGATGTAGCTTGAGTGGTTGGGATGAATGGTTGTTACTCTCCCCACCTAAATTCAATTCTTGTAAGTGACATGATGCTCTAGTTGAGCCCTATGTATTCACTATGTAATTCTGGTCATACCTTGATTCTTCGGAATAGCAAGTGTTAACATTTCTCCACTTGAAAAAAAAATACATTGTAGGGAATATTAGAATTTCAATTGAGTTTGATTTCCTTGAGATAAACACTCAAAGTGCTTAGAATTAAAGTATCATCCACTTTCCTTTGGATGACATCTTAAAAAGAAGAGAAATACTTAAAAGTTTATAGAAAATTATATTTTAAAGAAAAATAAAGGTTGAAACATGAAATTAATTAAAAATCATGTATGTGAGAAAGAGAATAATAAATTGTAATTTCATCAATCCAAAATTGAAATTTTATCAAAGGTTGCCTAAAACACACAAAATCAATATTAATAAATTCTCTAATAATTTTTTAAAAAGATTAATTTATTTGTTTAAATAACTAAAAATGGTTTAACAATAAAAGAATTAACAACAAATCAATATTACATTATTAATTATTTATAAAGAAAATTTACCAATGTATTTTAATAGTTAAACTGAATTTTAAAATGGTGTTTTATAAGTGAACAAATGCATTTTTTAAGAAGTAAGAACAAGTCTACATTTGCTAGCTTAGTCTTTATTGATACAATCTCGAGATCCAGACATGCAAAAGCATTACTTTGTGTAAACGAAATTTGGTCACTTCAAACAACTCATCAGTGGTCCATAAGGGGGCAAACTTTCATTATTGCCATATGTCTCTAGGTCTTTGGTCGTTAACCTATTTCTTTACATTTAAGGAAAATGAGCTCTTAACTAATCAAAAATAGTTTAAGGTCATACTCTAAAACCAAAAGACAATTTCAACCTAAATATTATTCACAAGGATGTCAATTTCTCATATCATCGTCAATAAAGTTACACCAATAAAATTAAGTGTTTTTTTCAAATATCATATAATATAACATTATTGTATCATTAACATAGTACATGACTACAATTATATTTGATTACAATTTAAGATCTTACTTAAAAACACAAAACTTTACACCCTCTCTCTATAAATAATTTTAAATCAATTAAACTTATAATCCTATTTATGTAAAATAGGATATATTTATAAATTGTATTTAAATTTTAAAATTTAACTTTTTTTGTAACATGTAAAGGAAATTTTAGCCTTCAAACCCATTCAAACAAAGGGATATTTGGTCCTTATACCAGTGTAGATCCAAATCCTAGGCTCTATCAAGCGCCGAGAGGGATCAAATCTCCTGAGGTACAAACCTCGGCTAGGTATATCATTTTTACTTCTTATGTTTCTAGTTTTTATGTCGGCTATATTTTTTTTTACCTCTTTATTTTATGTCGAGAATAATATTATGTTTCTACTTTTCTTATTCACTATAATATTTTTTTAACTTCTTTATTTTATGTTGGCTATAATTTTACTTTTACTATCGGCTATAGCCGACAATAATATTTTTTAAACTTCTTATCCACTATAATATTTTTTTAACTTATGTTTTTACATTAATGGCCAACATAATATTTATTACTTTTTACTTTGTAATATCCAGTATAATATTTGTTTAACTTCTTATGTTTCTACATTAATGGCTGACATAATATTTATTATTTTTTACTTTGTATTATTCTTTTTTGTTTATGGCTGATAATATGGACAAACATGGACAAACGTTACAAGATCTCCCTCATACTGGGTTGTAGAGCACCTCTCGACACAATAAGGTTTGGATCCCTTTTATTGTTAGCCTTAACGAAAGTGGTTTAAAACGTAAATATAGTTTATATAGTTTTAAACCATAAGTACATCTTTAATAATGATGGTGGTGAGGTTAGGTTCCTCTAGAGAGTGTTGTTCCACTTTGAACTCGAGGATTTCAAAAGCTTTTTTAATAAAAAAATTTATAAATATACTCTATATATATTAAAATATAATTTCCTATTTCCAAAGTTTATTGGAAACTTTAATTTAGAATGGCTTGGGAGGTCTACATTAGATGGAAATGGAAATGCTTTTTTAATGAGGAATAAACTCAATGCCAACTTTTCATTAATTAACCAATGAGCGAATTCACTAATTAATCAATGAGTTATAAATTAAGAAATATTTTATTAATTTAATATTAATTAGTTAAGTTGAATAATTAGAATGTATAGTCTGCAGGGGTGTAGTTCAATTAGTAATTCGCTTGATATGAAGGATATGTTGTAAATGGAGGTCATGAGTTCAAATCACCCCGACTTACCCACACCCCATGCTTGCGGGTTATGTAGGTGCACCTAGGAGTGTAGTGGTAGCGGGATTGAATCCCTGAACCCCATATCACACGAATACCAGCCCAGTCCCCCATTATTAATTCCCCTATTAAAATAAAATAAAATATTTTTTTCTTATTTAAAATAATGTCACAACTAACGAAACTTTATGTCATGATTTTTAAAATGGAGGTCAATCCAAGATTAAAATTAAATATAAATTTAATTGATTTACATAAAAATGTATTGGTGAAATTAACACAAGCATAATAATTTTTGTGACAACTTCAAAACTATATAATCAATAATTTCTAACACAAAAAATAACATTTAACTTATTTTAACTTAGCATCGTTATTGATGTTCTTATGTGTATAATAATGTGTTCAATTAACCATTCACATTAAGACCTATGTAATGAAGGTATACATAGTAACAAATATAGAGTCAAGTTTTCGATACTCTAATTCATTTTGCCACATATTATATAGGTTATAAGTGGGAATTGACCTTGGTCCACCTAAGCCAGATTCAATAGGTTCAATTGACAACATTATTTTATATTATATTTATGTCATTTAAATATTGATTTATCATAATTTTATGTAGTTATGTGTTATTTTGTATGGTTAACTAGCTAAACATGTTATTTTAGGAGCCATGTAACTGTTAAAAAATATTTGTGTAGTTTTCAAAATCCAACAATATAAAATGTCAAAATTCATATCGATTCATAACTCTAATTGAATTTGAAATGATCTAAGTCAAATGATTCAAGTCAATTCATAATTGAAAAAAAAAATCCTAATGGTATTGTTCCATGTGGATGAATCTTAGATCATAATAGAACTTTGCTTATATGGAATTTCTATTCAACTTTATTATATTTGTAAAAAAAAATAAGAAATATAAGGTGTAAATGCCTAGGTGGCTACTATATGTGGTGGAGTTTATTGCAGAAGAGAAAATGATTTGACAATGTGCTTCTAGTTTATGTTCCAACAATGTCTCAGGTCCATACCTATGGAAATGCATGGAAAACATTCCCAAGAGATGGCATTAATTTCTTAACAAATATAAATCGATGTCAAACATATGCATAGAGCTATCTTTAAGCGTTTCTTATTTTTTCAAAAGATTAAGTGCAAGGGATTCTTTATGGCACTAGTATCAGATACATAATACATGTTGTAATATATATTTCTTGTGAGAACAGTTTATGAGAAACAATTTTTTTTCACTTTCATGGGCAACTTGATTGAAACCACTTGTTAGAGTTAAACAATAAGGCATAAAAATTATACTATAACAGTATCATGCATATGTACTTTTAGGGAGACACTTGCTAAAATTATCCACTTTATTAAGTAGTCATGGATATCCATTTTTCCACCATATCCATTTTTCCACCATTCCATAGAGCAAAAGCAAAATGGATTTGAAAAAGTAATAACCAATTTAATTTATAAATGCATAATATTTCCCATTGAGATCACTTGTTTCAATTTTTAAAATAAGTTCCAATAACACAATCCCCAATGTAAAATGAACTTGAAAGAAATCATAGAGGGGCAAAGAATAAGAATTTAAACCACATTAACATAGAAAGAAAATTTGCTAAAATAAAAAATAAAAATCTATTTAAATATTTATGAAAAAACAATATTAACATAGAATGTATGTTTGCCCACACAGGTGTGGCTCATTGGCGGTTCACTTGATATGAAGTCACATGTTGTAAATTGGAGGTCACGAGTTCAAATCACACTCGGCTTTAACTTTGTCCCATGGTATGTGGGGAACCTAGGGGTATAGTGGTAGTGAGATTGGATACCTGGACCCCATATCACATAAGTACAAGCCTACTCTCCAATTGTCGATTCCTCTAGCACAAAGAAAAAAACATAGAATGTATGTTTGTTAAATATAAAAATAAAAAACTATATATATATATATATATTCCTGAGAAGATAGAAAATATATTATTATTAATCCAGATAAACCTCCTCATACAACTACAAGTTTCCAACTCTCAACAAAGAATGCCCTATTACATAAAAATAAAATAAAAGTTCAACAATTTCATAGAGCTAGAGGAAAATGGGTTTGAAAAAATAGTAATCAATGCAATGTATAAATGCATAATATTTTGTATTTTTTTGCACACATTGGCATCATTGTCAATGCAGATTTTTTTATTCAAATCACTTGTTTAATTTTTTAACATAAATTCCAACAACATAAGTCCTCAATGTAAAATGAACTTGGAACAAATTATAGAGGGGCAAAGAAGAAGCATTTTTGGATATATACTTGGAAAATATGTATGTGCATGTGTGTGCACGCACGCGAGGGGGTCTAATAAACATGTAATTTTTTTAAATGTGTATCATGTAAAAAGCATACTTTAGTTCATTACACACTCCGAGATTAGTAGCAACACGGATAATAGAAAAGGTATTAAACTTTCCTTAGTTGATCAAAGAAGTTGTAACTACGTTCTTATAAATATAAGATGTATTCAAAAAATGGTAAACTTTGAAATCAAGAAGTGATCATTGAAACCCTCAGAGAGCCATGTATGAAAAGTCAATAAAATAAGGGCTGAAAACTGAGTTGCAACATAAAGAATAGTAAAAAAGATTTATGGGTTGGAAAGCTAATAAAGGCAGTAAAATTTATCATTACCAGGAACAAACTATTGTGCATATAGCCATAAGAGCACAAAAGTTGCAAGTTGCTATTGATAAATTGAGGCTACAATTTGACTAGTTGGAAGCCAATCCCTATTAGACTTAGAGATAATACAAGCACAATAGAGAACTAATGAAGCTAATAGGGGATCAATACCATGAATTCTTTTTTGTTGCAACAAAATATATTAAAAATAGTTGGAATCTAATTTTTGGTGTTAGGAAAATCATTTTATTATTTATTTCCCATTCACATGAGAATAAGACTAAGAGTCACATTGAATGGGAGGAATCTTGAAGGAGTCCAAAAAACCACTTGGAAGTTGAAATCAAGGGTCATTTCTCATTGTATTTATATGCACATTAGTTAATGAAAAAAAATTTGCGTTCATGTCAATCATCTCTATCCTTGTGGTCCATCTTGTTTGTATTTGGTTGTGTGTTGATCCAATTTGCTATTTTCCCTAGTGGGAAACCTAACAATGGTATCAAAGCATGCCTTGTTCTTAGGCATGTGAGAAATCCATCTGCATGATAACGGAGAGAAGGAAGTTGTGCACGATATTTTTGTAGGAGCTATAGTATTTATGTATGAGCTTATCATTTTTGTATTGAGTTTGTTATTTATGTTATTTATGCACCTCATTTTATACCAGCTTGTTATTTCTACACTTGGTGACCTCTTTATATCTGAGCAAGACTCAAAGTCTGCACATGAGCACTCTCACAATTTGTGTGAGCATCCTCCCGTATCCATATGTCATTCGCGTCTCCACCAATCCCTCACGGCCTATGACCTGTATTTTAAGGAGATGGAGACTAGAGTCATCACTGGAGTTGGTATAGCTACGTGGAACATGCGTTGAATCTCCTCCCCCAGGCTATGCGACTGTTGGAGTATTCTTGTGTTTGATGTGAATCGTTAGCTTAGTGGAGTTCACTGCATGAGACTCCATGAACAATTGACTGTTGGAGCTACGTTGTTGACCATGTAGTGGAGATGATTTCATCGTTGAAGACCTGAAGCATGGAGTTGGAGATATCATTGAAGGATGTTATTGCTACTAGAGAAATTGAGTATTATTTCATTTGGAGTGACCTGGCGTAGATTTGCGAATTTTACCAGAGAAAAGACATTATGCACGTTGTTGGGAGTCGACCATGGGGCCAAGGGATTGATATCGAGTGCTATAACCTAAAGGCTTGTTAGGCTTGTGAAGAAATCAGGTGCAATTTCAATGAAGTTATTGTTGTTAAGTTAAGTGTACTATAACTTGGGCATCCCAACAAGAATTCCAACAATCCACTTGATACAAAACTATTGGTGTCTACGTGACTTTGTATAAAAGTATTGACCACGATTTCATTCTTGGATGTTAAATTTGTAATAAAACAGAAAAGGATGGAACACAAGTAGGAAGATTGTTTGCCTTCTCATTATTAAGCTTAAGTATATATAGGATTACATCACACCAAAACCAATGGGACAATAACATGGAACAAAAAATACTACGAGACATGAAAGTGTCCTACCAACTACACAACTACTCAACTAATTAATGCACTAATGAGCGGTAGTGGATCAGTGAGATTACAATTCTTAACACACCCCCTTTATCTCAACTGGGACAATATTCTCAACATTACGAATGCCTAAGTTTTGTATTTGAAACTCAAATGCAAGTGTTCCCAATGGTTTGGTAAACATGTCATCCAATTGCTTGTTAGAGCCACAAAACAGTAAAGTGATCTCTCCATTATTGCCTAACTCGCGAAAGAAATGATAGCGAGTGTCAATATGTTATTTGAAAGACATTATGCTTGGACAATGTTATTGCAGAACTATTGTCACAAAAAATAGGAGTTGGTTCTTTTTCTAGGTGTCCCATATCCTTTAAAAGTATTCTCAACCAAACTGCATGGCATGTTGTTGTAGTTGTTGCTACATATTTTGCTTCTGTAGAAGACATGCTGACAATGGGTTGTTTCTCAGAGACCCATGATATCAGATTGGTACCCAAATGGAAAGCATAACTAGATTTGTTTTTCCTATCATCAGTATTGCCTGCAAAATCACTGTCAGTGTACCCTCTAAGAGTATTGTTTGCTGAGTGAGACTACCAAATTCCATATCCAATTGTACCTACAACATGTCTCAGAATTCTTTTACCAACTTTCCAGTGAGAGTCTTTGGGAGACTCCATAAACCTAGATATCAAGCTAACAGCATACATCAAATCAGGTCTATTTGTAGTCAAATACATTAAACTGCCTACCATTCTTTTATAAATTATAGAGTTCACTGCTGGTCCATTATCATTCTTACTTAACTTGGTGCCTGTAGCAATGGGGGTTTCTACTGGTTTTCTTTTATCCATTCTGAATCTCTACAAAATGTATATAGCATACTTATGCTGACAAATGAAGATGTCATGTTCACTTTGATTAACTTCCAAACCAAGGAAGTACTTCATAAGGCCTAGATCAATAATTTCAAACTCATTTTTCATGAATGTATTAAACTATTCTAACTTCAAATTTCCAGTATAAATCATATCATCAACATAAAGACATACAATCAGAATGTTACCTTGCTAATCTGTTTTGACATACAAAGTGGGCTCATTACTGCTCCTATTGAACCCAATGTTTATGAGGTAGGAATCAATCCTACTGTACCAAGCCCTAGGAGCTTGTTTTAGACCATACAAGTCCTTTTCATCTTGCACACTTTGTGTTCTTGACCCTTGATTGCATATCTAGGTGGCTAGTCTACATAGACTTCTTCTTCAAGTATGCCATTGAGAAAGGAAGATTTCATGTCCATTTGATAAACATGCCACTGATTCTAAGCTACTATTGCAAGTACAGATCTAATGGTGTCCAGCAAAGGTTTCATCATAATCCACACCATATTGTTGAGCAAATCCTTTGGAAACCAACCTGGATTTGTGCTTCTCTATCTCTTCTGTTTCATTGAGTTTGGTCTTATAGACCCATTTGAATCCAATGTTGCTATTGTCTGGTGGAATATCAACAATATGCCAAGTCTAATTTCTTTCTATAACATCAATCTCTTCATTCATTGGTTGTACCCACTGTGCATCCTGTATTGCTTCATCAAAATATGTTGGCTGACATGAAAATAGATCATATTGTAGTTGTTCATCAATAATAGGATTCTGCTCATATTGTTAGAAAAACAAGATTGCAGAGCAATATCAATAAACAAGATGCAAATACAAATTACACAAACACATTACAAGAGAGCCACCAATATATCGTGGTTCACCCAAGATGGGCTACATCCACACTGAAATTGCTAGTCAATATTATTATACCATCCAGCAAATGAAGGGATACAACCTGCAGCATATCCATTGCACTTCCTCTTCATTGTCTCAGAGTCTCTCTACCACGATCTCAGAGATCTTTACAATGCACAATACCTAATACATCAACCCTAGCCGTATTACAATGCCTTTCTTATAAAGGGGAAATACAATGGGAAAATACCACGGCTTACCCAAAACCATGATCCCATAATCTGTTGGCGAAAAACCAATCCATAACAAAAATTTATTTTAGGGGCGTTGCCCCCGAACCCCCGTGCCCCCCAGCCAATGGAGTGCACCACTCCCTCGGACACCTTGTTGCATGTGTCGGGATCATAACCAAACCTGGGGAGAAAACACAGTTGAATCATCATCTATGAGACTGGAAGATCAGGCTCCACAACCAACACATATATATCCCTCAAACTTTTGGTCTTCTGGTTCTGTGATGGACTATCTGCTGGTGTTTCTTCTTGCTATTGTACCTCCAATCTTGGCAATCTTAATGGCAAATCTGGCAGGTCTGAACTTTCCTTCTACTAAATATCTGTTGAAGCATTTTGAGGGTCAATCAAGAATTTTTCTTCAAGGAACTTAGACGTCTCTGCTCACCACAACCTTTTTGGTGATAGGGTTATACAACTTGTAAGCCTTGTGATGTTCACTGTAACTAGTGAAGATGCATTTCTCACTCCTTTTGTTTAACTTTTTTCTCAATTCTTCAGGTACATGTGCAAATGCTACACTTCCAAAAAAAATTGAGATGTGAGACACTAATCTTAGTGCCACTCCAAGCTTCTTCAAGAATTTTTTCTTTAACACTCACAGTAGGATATATGTTTAGTAAGTAAACTGAACATGCAACAACTTCATCCCAATAGTCATCTAACAGCTTCTTGTATGACAACATGCTTCAGGCCATGCTCATTATGGTTTGGTTCTTCCATTTAGCAACTCCATTCTTCTGTGGAGTGTATCTGGTAGTGTACTAGTGCTAGATGCCATGATGTTTGCAGAACTCTGCAAATTCATGTGAATCATATTCACCTCCGCCATTTTTCCTAAGCACTTTGATGGATTTACCAGACTTATTTTCAGTCAATGCCTTGAATTCTTTGATCTTGGAGAAGGTATCTGATTTGTGCCTGAGAAAGTAAACCCAGACTTTCTCGCTATAGTCATCAATAAAAGTTAGAAAATAAATTCTACCTCCTATGGATTGAGTTTGCATAGGTCCACATAGATATGTGTGAACTAACTCAAGGTGTTCTTTGGATTGAGATGTGGAAGTGGAGAATTTTTCCCTTTGATGTTTCCCTAAGATACAATCTTCGCAAGAACTGGATTTTTTATTCATGACTGGTAACCCCTTGACCATGGACTGTTTTTGCAAAAGAATGAGACTCTAAAGGGGTATATGACCAAACCTATAGTTCCACAACCGAGTTTCATCTAGACTAGAAACAGTATGTGCATATGACTGTGATAGAATATCACTTCTGAGACTAAGAGGTAATATTATATTCTTGGTCATTTCTACTTTGGCTAAGAGTCTTCTACTCAGGGGTTTAATATAGACAGCACAATAAGTATTAATAGAATTAAAATCATACTTGTTTTGAATCAGTTGAACCACACTGATCAGATTGACTTTCACATTAGGAAGATAGAATACATCATGTATAAACTTCTTCTCATTCTTCTTAGTAAGAACAGGAACAATGCTTTTTCCTTTATCAAGAACAAGATAATGATCACCTATATTGATTTTTGTATTTATAGAGGAATCTAAGCTAGAAAATAGCAATTTGTTACCTTTCATATGATTGCCACAACCATTATCCAGCAACCATACATCGGAGTGATACTCTTCTTAGGTTAGCATGATAGGAACATGACTTCTCATGAGCCTTCTTCAACATTGGATACATGGGCTCTACCACTGTTATGGTCTACATGATTCTTTATGAAGTCTCATTCATAATGGCCATACTTCTTGCAATAGTTTCACTTAATGTTGGAATTATTAGTCCATCTCTTGCCATTCCACCTCTGGTTCTGACAGTTGTGAGAGTGATCATGGTGATCTGAGCTCTCATGAGTGGTTCTATCCTATGTAGAATGAGAACCTCTTCCTCTTCTACCTTGTCCTCTACCTCCTATGCCTCGACCTTTACTGAGGGAATCCTGAGTGTTGAATGCATAATTTTGTGAAATACTCTTCTTCTTGACTGAGTCAATATTTGTGGGACAGAAGGGACCTTGTTAACTCTTCTTCTTAACCGAGTCAAGATTTGTGGGACAGAAGGGACCTTGTTAACTCTTCTAGGGTAAACTTGGACAGATCTTTACATTCTTCTATAGTAGTAACAACCATAGAAAACTTCTTAGTAAGACACCTAAGAATATTTTGGACAACAAATTTTTGTTCCAAAGCTTCACCATAGGTTTGAGTCACAATTCCTGAAACCTGGTTCATAAACTGATCTACAGTTTATGCTTCCTTCATTTTAAGACATTCAAACTAAAGTCGAAGGGTTTGGAGTCTTACCATTTTGACTCTGTCTATGCCTTTGTATGCAAATGCAAGGAGATTTCAGGCTTGATGTGTAGTGGTGGCTCCTGAGATACGCGGGAAAATGGACTCCTCGATGTAGCTCTGGATTATCCATTTTACAGTGAGATTTATTTCTCTAAATGAGCTTCAAGGGTAGTCTTATGAGAATTAGACATAGCATCCAAAGCAGTTGTATCTGGTTTTGTGAACTTATTTTCAACCATAATCCCAACATTTGTTGAGTTGGAGAAACTTATGCATCCTAATTGATCAAATTTCATAGTTGGTGTTGTTCAACATTGGTCTGTATATCTGCTTCAAATTTGAGTTGCTTGAACTGGTATTACCCATCCTTTTATGATTGTATTTTTAACACAGTGTTGCAGCTTGTAAAGCTAGCATAGTGTGTCACAGGACGCATCAAGAAAAACCCCTTTAAGTGAACAATGATCGCCACACTTTGCCTTAACAACAAGTGCATCGGAGACACACTTCTTCTGTGCAGAGAGTGTGTTGGTTGCGCACTTATCCTGATCAATAGGTGCGTCGATGGAAAGGTTTCGCAGTTCTCGATAGGGACAGGGTGCATCGACGCTTCCAAAGGGAAAATAAAAAAAAGGATACCACCTGATTCTTCACTCCGTGAAGAGAACGTCACACCTCCATGTTGATGTGTTCCTGTCTTGATCTACAACCTTTAAAATGTGAGAGATTGGATATATGCATGTGTGCTTTCCACTTTGTGAAAACGCTTACCCAAAAAAACAATTGAGAATGGATCAGACCATGAGCTCTTATACCATGTTAAATTTTTAACAAAACAAAAAAGGAAGGAACACAAGTGGGCAGACTGATTTCCTCGCATTATTAAGCATAAGCATATATAGGATTACATCACACCAAAAACCATGGGACAATACCATGGAACAGAAAATACTATGAGACAACAAAGTGTCCTACCAACTAGACAACTACTTAACTAATTAATGCACTAATGACAAGTAGTGGACCGGTGAGATTCTAATTCTTAACATTGGACTAGGTAATTTGAAAATCCTTAATTAGAAATCCCAATGTGATTATTGGTGATAATCACTAGTGTAATCCCAAATATTTTCAGGATACTCCTAATGAATTGTCTTTGAGAGGAGTCGTTTCCCAGGATCTCAATTGCAGGTGCTCTGAGTACTATAAGTGACAAATAATTACAGTAGAATACCATTGTTGGTGTGGTTTTTACTGGATAATGTGGCCTCACATGTTTCCTGGAGGTATTTTTATTTTGTGATAGTTGGCTATCAAGGGGCATAGATGTCACCTCAACTATGTCTCTCCATTCTCTAAGTGCAAGACATGCATGCCTACCAAATCTGTGGATACACATCATTTTTATTTCAATACTCTGCGTGTTGATTTGGGAAATATTGATCCATTTATTCAAAGATACGGTTAGAATAATTGCACAATGACGAATTTTCGAACTTCATATCCTAGGGAAGAATCATCTGCATGGGAATTTTCTGCACTAGAGTTTGTACCTAGACTACAGAGGTGCAAAGCCCAGACATCTTGTACAAGAAGGATTTCGATCTAAGAAATGATTTCATTTTGTATTGTTAATGGGAATAGATAAGGATCAAGGTAACAAAGTTCCATAACAAGTGATATACAACAAGCATTGATGCAAGGGGTAAGCAGTTCCAAAAAACATGTGAATATGAATCTCAGACATAACATAAACCATATTTAATCTCTAATACATAAGACACATACTGCACCCATATATCAGGATATAGCATTCATGGACATAAATACTTTCTAAACAACATATATAGCAAAGGAAGCTCTATTTATGAGCACTTAAAGATAAATACTTTATCAGAAAACGAATTCATAAGTAGAGGAACCACACTGATCACATGTATTCACTCTAATCAATGAATCAAACTGGCCCATATTATTGATTGTATATCATTTCAAAAAGGGTCTTCAAACATGCTTACAAAATTTCAAATTTTTCTTGTTGCAAATCAAGCATAATGTCTCCTAATCCTTCCAAAAACCAACCCCCTTCTCTTTTCTATTTCATGCATTTATAACCCAACAAACGACTAAAACAGTTTGAGATCCAACTTTATTGGGATCGAACTAACTTGAAATAGTAAAGAAATATTACATTAGATATTTACATGATATTCTTATCTAGAGTATCATATGCAAAATATGCCATCTAGACCTATATTCCACTTGTTAACTAATGGGTCAAGATGATGCGTCATCTTGAAACTTTGATTCTATCCTTGTTTTGACCATCATGCCACATAGACAGTTGGAAGTGAAGGTTGTTGACGAATGACCTGTTAGATATGCCTAGCTGCATCAACCAACATGGTAATCCCATCTAGCACCTGATATTTTATGTGTAGCCGAGCATTCTCTCTCTCCATTGCTTGGAATCTTTCTTGAAGTTCTTTGTTCTACCTAATCAGCTCCTTGTTTTTCTGTTGTGTTATTTTCCTTCTCTTTACAACTTCCTCTGCAGTCACTACTAGTTCTCCATATCTGGCATTAATTTCTTCCAAGTCCTCCCTTAACCTCTGATTGGCTTGAAATAATTTGTCATCAGAATCATTAAGATGCTCATTTTGTGACTTGTAATGGGGTGAATCCTAGAAGATGGGTGTCTATTTTGGGGGATCTTATGAGAAAATAAATCTGATTTTTTCATGTTTTTCAACTTTGGGCGAACAAAAGTGATATTTTTTCTTAGAATTTCACTTTTCAGTAAAAAGAAAACTTTTAGAGAATTATGTTGCTTTCTATTCATAATTTTTTCAAATTTTTTTATTGAGATTCGATATGTCAATTTGACAAATGTTTGACAGTATGTTCTTATAAATTTAAAGGACTAAAAAATAGTCATGTTTTTTTACGGCCCTAAAATCATTGTAAAATAGTCATGTTTTTTTACGGCCCTAAAATCATTGTTAAACTTGTGTTTTGCAAAAACAAAATATGCTACGACAATCTACACACAATGTACTACTGCATGACTATAAGGTTGTAACCAATGGATCTATATACTAATTATTATATTTTTTTGAATTTGATCAATGGGGAAAGCTTGTCGATTTTCAACATTTTTTTTTACGGGACATTTCTCTCAATTTATTATAAAACGAAAAAATCTAAGAATACCCTGTTGAAGTAGATACTCCAATTAACTACACCATATGTTTTCAATTTTTTGGTGGTGTATTTTTTAAGTTATGGATTGTTCATTTCACCGTATTTTGAAAGAGATGAAACCAAACTAGACATATGTTAACAAAAAAAAAATTAAAATTATCAGATTCCACCTAAACACAACAAAATATATACCTACGGAAAGTAGATTCAATTATAAAAATTAATGGTATCAAGTCCGACAGTCAGTTTGTAGTGTAGGAGATTGTTTTTACCTTTTGAAAATGAAGAAACCTGGAAACTGTGAAGAACTGTGAATTTTTCAGGTCTCAAATAGTATTCGGCCGAATAATTATTCACCGAATACTTATTTTCTATTACCAAACCGTTAAAAATAACAACGGTTGTTCGACCAAAAAAAAAATGCAAAATTTTTTTTCGTCGGCCGCAAAAAAAAAAATTTATAATTGTATAAATAAAACTAAATAGTCATTATTTCGCATCTTTTTTTCGTAGATGTCTCTATAAAATATTTTTGAAGGGATTTTTCAAAGGAGATTTCTTTCAAAGAGTGCAAAATGAGTTTTTTTTCCAAGGTATTTTTCCTTTTTATTTCTTTCCAAGGGGTTTTTTCAAAGAATTTTTTTTCCAAGGTGTTTTTGCATAGGAGTTTTTTTTCCAAGGTATTTTTCCTTCTTATTTCTTTCCAAGGGGTTTTTTCAAAGAGTTTTTTTTCCAATGAATTTTTGCAAAGTAGTTTTTTTCCAAGGTATTTTTGCAAGGCAATTTTTTTTCCAAGTGGTTTTTTCAAAGGAGTTTTTTTTCCAAGGTATTTTTTTAAAAGAGTTTTTTTCCAAGGGCTTTTTACAAAGAAGATTTCTTTACAAGGTGTTCTTATTTATTTCCAATGGGTTTTTCTTCAAAGGAGATTTCTTTCCAAGGAGTTTTTTATTTCTTTGCAAAGAGATTTCGTATTTCTTTTCAAGGGGTTTTTCCAAAGGAAATTTCTTTCCCGTGAGTTTTTCTTCAAAGGACTCTTACAAGATTTTTATAAGGTGAAGTAAATTTCAGTTCATGTTTTTTATAAATTTTGTAACTATTTTTAAATCTTAAATTTTTTTTTTTACTATAAAGTGATGATTCTTTAATTCAACCTCTACATATTAAACAATCATGGACAGTAAGAGAAACCGCCAAAGCAAAAGTGATTGTAAACGTGATGATGATGCTCATAGGGAAAGAGAAAAACTCAGATATCAAGCCAAAAAAACAAGGGTTGTAGAAACAGAAGAGACAATTATTTAAGATATAAATACAGATTTACATGATAATGTTGACGAAATGGAAATTGAAAAATAGAGTACAAGAAGAACAAATTGAAGCTGAAGAGACCCTTGTTGAAGATGTAAATAGGGATTTACACATTAATGTTGATGAAGTCAATATTGAAGATCAAATTCAAGATCCAAAAATTGGACCTAGTATGTATATATCATGTATTTTCCAATTTCATTTTTTATAATGAATTGTATTTTTGGATATATGTTAAATTAAATTTAACTTGATGTATAGGTACTATCACCATTGATGATGAAATGTTAGAAGACATTGATTGCGACAAATATGGTGAAATAATAGCCATACATGTTGCATGATATCATGCTACGCAAATTTATGATGATATTCTCAAAGAATATTCAATAGCAGGACAAGCGCAAATTTTGAGATGTTTATTAGTGTCCAATAAGTTAAAAGGTGCTACGTCATTATTGGGTATTCACAAGGCGACAAAAGAGTCGAAATTGAAACATAATGTGATAGAAAATATAAGTGATGCAATAAAAAAATTTGGAAAATCTAGGAAGAAAGATACCAAAGTTGCACGTAGAGCAATTCAGACAGCAATTATTTCAGCTAGTACTAGACAAAATCGTTTGACAATGCAACTAAAAAAACAATAGGAACCTCAAGAAAGACATTGTACAAACATAACAAATTCAAAATGCAAATAGATGAAAATGATGAACTTGCTTGTTGGGAAATTATTTGTGGACATCCTTACAAAGATAGAATGGGACAAGGTGTTAAAGATATTGTACATAACTATTGGTTGGCACATGCTTGAGTTTCACCAAATTCAAGGGATGTGATACAACAAAGAGTAATTATACCTTCTACAACCATAAATATTTTCCAAGAGATGTGCATTTAGTTGCATAGATTGTGCAGAAGAAATTGGATTCCTGACTTAATATTGATCTAGCCTCAAAATTAAATAAGCATATCAAAGGTATCTTAGGTGCTCAAATATCATTTGAAATCATTTGTAATAGAGTTATAAGAGCTTGCATATAAGGAGATATCAAGAATTTTATCAATCTCATTTGTAGGCAAAGACAACAACTTCAAGATACAATTAAGCAACGACATCAACTTTGAAGCATCGAGTCAATTCAACTTCATAATTGTTGTAAGTATAACTAGTTTCTTTTGTACCTTTCAAAATCAAGTTGAGTTACATTGTATTTGGGTGCATTCTCGGCATAGACTGACACCCTCGTATTATGAGTTTGAGTTTTTCAAGTGCCTGTAAAAGGATGGAATTGCAAGAATCCCTTCTCCATTTGAGTGAGCCCTTAATCACATGGAGAGATTAAATGAATTGGTAGAGTTACTAAACACTCTACTTATCTCCTCTATCAACAACACTGTCATGATCGACAAGAACATACTAACTCACACTCTAGATTATGTACAAGATTCACAAGATACACTTGAATTTTTACATCTTGAGTCACAAATTTTACGAGAAGAAACACATTCTAAACTTGTTCATGTTCAGAAAAATACTCTCTATGATTCCGTTCAACCTCCTGCGAAAAATGACACCACTTTATAATAACATAAGAAAAGCAGTGGCCCCGGTGCATAAGAAAGAAAATGAAGATGAAGTTATACATACAGAGGTTCTGCTTACACTTCTCATGCTGATCATCAAACTTTGGGAAGAGATTAGCCACAACAACCATAGAACCAGTCTTGGATAATGATAAGGAAGTGACAGTTCACATTCTTGATTTCTCCAAGCCTGTCTAGTTTCAGAGTGATGGATTACTCAATGAGAGTTCATCTTCATCCACATCAGTTCAAAGTTTGACATGCCAGCATTATGATTGAGTTGGCCACATGAATGATCGATGTGTTGATCTTCATCCTTGCAAGCTATTAGCGTAGATAACTGATCTAGAGGTTTCCAATGTAGACCCAGGTACTTCGCAGTTCAAGATACCAACAAAATCCCTTTTCACCGGCCCTTTCGGAAAAAGACTGCGAACAGCCTGAGGTCTCACCCGAGGCGAAGCTGAGGGGGTGGTTGCAGAATCAGGTTTTCACAACCTAGTGATGCGAGTGTCAAAAGGATGGATGCACAGCGCAATAACGAGCTCTTGCTGCGAACAAACAACTACGCGAAGTCTCTACTTCGTGTCGGATACTTCGGAAAGCATTAGTACTTGTGAAACCAGCGCGTCCAAAGACTATGCAGTATGGGATAGTTCCTGCGTCACAATGATAAGCTATTAACAGCTTACCTCGCAACACTCACAATGGGTCAGCGCATCAGCTAGACCGCGCATGCATTTCAGGACTTGATCAACTCTGATCAACCTTACTTAACAATATTTATCCATTCGACAACACTTAGGTTATTATCGTTATGTTATATGTAAATGAATAAAACATACAATACTGTGTGCTCCAACGCTACGCTCAAATACAGTGCTTAGCTATGCGACCATCCAATGGATTCATGCATTCAAAGACTTAGACGTGCTGAATACTTAACATTCATCCACACATGTATTACTTAACATATTATTCCCATCATCCTTGCGGCGAATACATATAAAAGAAATCACATAATAGACAACTGTAACATTAAGCATCCATACTAAGCAAATGAACAATTGCAAAACACAAGAACAATCACACTACACAGAATTTAACGTGGTTCACTCCTCGGATGGAGGCTACGTCCACAAGAACTGCTGTTATATTGATCTTTTGGGAAGAGTACAGCAGTTCTTATTCTGCACACTCAACAACAGACTCTCTTTTCTCTCAAATAGGTCTTTGCACACTTAGCTGCAGAGCCTTTACAATAGCTTTCAAGTTTAAAGATTCTAGCAATGTCCAACCATGACCAAAATGAAGAGTTCAACCCTATCCCATTCAAAATTGCCCTTATTTATAGATCATGCCCATAGGTCATGTCTTTACAATCTGTAGGAAAAACCCTTAGGTTTACAAAAACTACCACAGTTTCCCCAAAACCGGACTTCTGGAACCTGGTAGTGAATATTCCATCGTGGCGATCTTCCACGCCTGCATCACGTCGCTATTGGCCTTCCTGTTACGTGTGTGCCAATAGGTCGCTTTCACCTTCCTGCTACGTGTGTGCCAATAGGTCGCTTTCACCAAGTCGTTCTTCCTCTAACGATCTCGTGCAACTGGTTCAAGTGGTGGCATCTTTCGCGTGTGCGACCAGTCGCTTTCTTCCCAATTTGCTCCTGCCCGCCGCTTAGCACTCCTGGAGCATCTTTACCAAAAATATGCCGCTGATGGTCTAACCAGAACATTTGTCATCTTCCTCCCATCACTCTACTTTGTTGGCATCCCAAAGACTGGAAACTTCACAGTACTGACTCCTCGTAGTACTGATCTTTGCAGCTCTTCCAATGTTGTGTTGTGCGCAACTTCGCAGCATCCCAAAAATTTACACAAAATTATTTAAAATGGATTGCGCTCAGCTTCACAGTTCCAAATCCTTCTTGCTCAAAATTTCTCCACTTGGGCCAGGCCCAACAGGCCCCTAACACTTACATGTGGCTCGCCCCCGAGCCACCTGTAACTTCTCCAAGTTGTTATGCCGCCTGCGGAGTCAGCTTCGCAGCGAACTCATTGTATGTGCCTATCAGCTTTGCTACTACGTCCTTCGTATCTTGCTCGAGTTGCCTGGTTGTGTCCATCATCTCGGGTGTTATCTCATCATCGAGCTGGCCTTCCGCTTTCTCTTGATTCTCGCACAGCTCCTTTAACTTTTCCTCGATCTCCTGCGAAATCATACCGGCATCTTCCAGTAATGGCTACGACTTATCGCCCATTTCATTCTCTTTCTCTCGCAAGGCTTGCACTTCCTTCTTGAGGATGGTTATTTCCCTGTACTTCTGGAGCCTATCTCTTAGTAGTAGGGCCTTCACTTCTGCATCCAACCTCTCCAAGACGGATTTCTTATCTTTCGTTGCATTCTTTATTTCTAGCAATGATGGGTCTTCTTCAAGGGCAGTAAATGCCTTCGACGCCGCTTCCAATAGATTCTAGGACTTAGCCACTTTGGCAGCAATATTCTCGGTGGTGGCCTTCACAGCTTCCACCCTTAACTGATGTTCATTTGGTGGGTCCGCGTATTGGTTTGTTCCTTCAAGGTAGCAATGTTATCCTCATGGAGAATCTCCATGTCTTGCATCTCGGTAATAAGACTGGTAATCAGACCGCCAATCTTAATAATAGTATCCGCTGGTTCTAGTTGCACTTCAAATTCATCTATGTTATCTGCCACCGCAGTGATCGTGGACTCCAGTCTTAGCCGACGATCCTGCTCATCTTGCAGTTGCATAGCTCTCCATGAGCTATCTTCCTCCAACTTCCTATTAGCTGCTTGCAGCTTAGCCTGTCCTTTTAGTGCCTTAATGGTGCGATCATCCATTTCTTCCACACACTGCAGATGGAAGTAAAGTAGGCCCGACAATGGTATTTTTTCCAAGTCAAGCTCCACAAGCTCGACATCCTTTGTATCCAACATTAGTTGCTCTGGCATAGGCAAGTTTACTGTTATCGGGTCCAGATGGATGATACAGGAATTTGCAGGAGCAGTTATGGGTAACTGCGGTGTTCTCTGCTGCGAAGTTCCTCCCGACTTCCCTTTGGACTCTGAGTCACGCGGTGGAGGTATCTCTTTTGTACTTCTTCAATTTTCAGCATAATCCCCTACAGCACGGTCAGATTCTGTTGCAAACTATCTTGTATCACCTTGTCCTTTTTCTCTTTATCAGTCATGAGATCTTCCAGATGTTCTGTGAACTTTACCCTGATAATTTCATAATCGTCACTCTTCAGTACTATATCTAGCTTTCCTTTGTTAGCTTTCTACTTCTTGCGTGCTCCCTTTTTATCCAAGGGGCTCTCAGGCTCCTTTCTTTTTCCTGGTTCCTTGTCTTCAACGATAGGGCATGGAATGGGTTCATCTTTAGCGAAGTCGCTCTTGACCTCTATAAAATCCACTCGAAACTCGGCATGCCACTCTTTCATGATATTGTCAATATAATCTTCACACATGTGGTAGTTTTTTGAGAACCATTCCACCTTCCTCTTCTGCGCTTTTGTTGAAATTTGAATACTACACATGTCAGCATAAAAATTAACAATGCGAATACACATGCTTGTTACTTGCTTTGTTATTCGAGGTGTGGCTATGGTTGCGTCCCGTAGCTGGCTATAATATTGGAAAAAGACCATAGCCATCGTGTGCTTCCTTTCTGCTGTTCAAATTTTCCCAGAGGTTTGCATAATGGGATCCTCTGCAATCATTGGCATCAATGATTATGCCCACGTAATCCTTCGGCTCCTTCCAGCTGGAAAAGGCGATCAATACTATAAGCTAGGTATAATGGAAATTCCCTCCATTGAGCTACGTGTCATTGAGTTCCTCCATGAACTCATTCAGCGAATATTGAGACCAATTAAACTGTTCTCCTTCCGCGGTCGCGGCGCTAAGCAGTACTGCGCCCACACTTACCTCCAGAGGCCTGCATTTTATCAAGATTTTCCCAGCTAATAACTATGTGACAAACCTTGTTGCTTTGTCCTCAATGTCGTCCGTCTAAAATCCCCGCCTTCCTTTGACGACTGTATGAGTCTTCTTCATCTTTGCCACAGCTTCTTTGTCCTTGCTCTTACCTTGGAAAAATTGCATGGGATATTTACCCCTCTTACTCAACCCAGTAATGTTGTGAATGATGTCAATAGTTATGTCGATGTTGCGGTCGATCCATAAAGAACCCTGGTGCATGCATGCCATCATTGTTCGCACCACCATATTCAGCTCTGGCGACCTATCAAAATGCGAAAGTTTTAGGAGATTAAGCAACCTGGACTGGACTACTTCAGATAACCAACCTTGGGCGACCAGGTTAAGCTCGCCCTTTCCATCCTTCTTCCAGCACATGTACTGGTCCAGTTGGAACTGTGGGAATTTCGGCTCATTGGGCTCCTCCTTCTGCATTGCAAGCATATCGTAATCTTCCCATTTACATTCTGGGATCTTACCCAGCAAGTTCTGAGCAACCTCGACATGCTTCGAGATTGGTGATAATGGGATGTCGTATTTGGAATTCTTAGGGAGTCTGAAGACCGGTGCATCCCATGCACACGGTGAGATGTAGTCGGGCATCAATGTCAAAGGTATCTCCTTATGCTCTACCGGTGGCTTCTTCACTGTGGAGGCCATCTTGGGTATCTTTGTTCTTGGTGCTACTGGATTTTTACATCTATCTTCCATCAGTGGAAAATGTCTTGGTGAACATCTGGATGCCTAACCTGGTTCGAAGACGCCTTTCTTGTTTGGGGTTCTCATTAACCCTTCAATACCCCCATGGTGAAATACATTCACAGTCTCCTTAAGTGTGAATTCTTCTTCAATGGAAGAGTACTCCGACATCCACTTGCTAACCTCACAGGTTTTCAGATGCCTAACCTGGTTCGAAGACGCCTTTCTTGTTTGGGGTTCTCATTAACCCTTCAATACCCCCATGGTGAAATACATTCACAGTCTCCTTAAGTGTGAATTCTTCTTCAATGGAAGAGTACTCCGACATCCACTTGCTAACCTCACAGATTTTCAGATAGCTTACTGACAATAACTCACACAGTATTACTTACCAAAAAATTCTAAGTACTCGATAACGCCCACGAGTCTGAATGCGGCATTAATTATAGGAACAGCTGACCTCCCTCCATGCCAGTCAATGGCTAGATAAGCATTAATTGTGGTATCCGTTGGACAAATACGGCAGATCCTTCAGTCCTTTCCTTCATAAACTTGCTCAGAATGGATATCTATGCGTTAAATGCCCAAGAGGTCACTGGTAACGGCTATATAATGGCTATATTCTCTGACCAACGTTGTAACGACTATTTTTTTATTGTTGCATCAAACTGCGCGGTAGGTCCTGAGAACCCCTGCGCGGTCTCTTCGCGGTGCCAGATTTCTTGCTTCGGAACTAAGTCTTTTTCTTATTTAAATTGATCTTCGCAATTGCCCTTGGTATTTTATTTTCTCCGCGCAGCTTCAACAGTGCTATGTGGTACATTTCCCTTAATCATGCAGGATTCTGCAAAGCAGGACTATCGCAGTAAATCTTTAGTCTACTTCCATTTATCAAGCTTGGAAAAGTATCTCCGGCTAAAGCAGCTAACTGGACTGGGCCACCGTTAGTAACATGCATTACAATATACGGGCTAAGCCAATGCATCTTAAACTTTCCAAGAAATTTCATGAATTTTCTATCATACAGGAGGACTAGATCACCTACCTGGAAGGACTTGTTCTTGATGTGGCGATCGTGCCATGCTTTTTCCCTTTCCTTCTGCACTTGTTGGTGAAATCCTACAATGAATCGATCCTCCTCCAGACCAACCAAGTGTAAGAGTTGTTCTTCCATCGCGTCGCGATCTTCCATGCCTATAAATGCTACTATCCTCAAACTGGGAACGATGTATTGCATGGGCATTATTTCCTCTTTCCCATAAGCCAATCTGAAAGGCGTGTGTCCTATCAGTTTCTTGCAGGTAGTCCTGTATTCCCATAATACAAAGGGAATGCGCAGGTCCCAGTTGTCTCGATTGACGTTGCATATCTTGGTTAGCGCATTCTCTAGCACTTTGTTAAATGCTTCAATAGTTCCATTCGCTTGCGGATGATATGGTGTGTTGCGCTGATGATGAATGTGGAACTCTTTGGTTAAATCTTCGATGGTTCTATTCAGAAAATGAATTCCTTGATCACTCATTAAGATCTTCAGGCATCCGAACCATGTTAGGATGTTCTCATAGATGAACTCCGCTGATGTAGCTGCGCTAGAGTCTTTCACTGGTTTCGCTTCTTCCCATCTAGTGAGGTAGTCAGTTGCAGTAATAATGTACCTCGCACCAGTTCTCTTCCCTGGTGGGTTGATAGGTCCCACAAAATCAATGGCCCACTTCTCAAATACCTACAAACTTAACTATGGATTTAATGGCATTTCATCTCTTCATGATGGATTTCTGATCCTCTGACACACATCATAGCTATGGTAGTGTTCCTTCGCATCTTTATGGATAGTAGGCCACCATAGCCCTACGCGCAATATCTTCTGCGTAGTAGCCCTTCCTGCATAGTGACCTCCTGCGAATCCTGAATGTGCATCAGCTAATATGAATGGTTTCTCATGCTCTAGTACACATCTGCGCAATACTTCATCGGGTCCCAACTTGTATAGTTGGCCTGCAATAATGGTGAGGTCTGCGGTGCACACCACCAGCTGTTTCTTCTGTTATGTGGTGAGCTATGTAAGTGCAAATCCTATGGTTAAAAAGTCAATGATGTCCTGATAATAATCATCGGCAACCTGTATAGAAAACAACTGCGCATCGGGCAGATGATCTTCCAGGTTCGTAGGTTCCTCTTTTGACTCAATCCTTGACAGATGATCAGGGCCTAAATTCAACCTGCCTGGCTTAACAACAATTTCAAATTCATACTTCTGAAAAAGTAGTAACCATCTGCATATTCACCTCCCTAACACTGGCTTATTGACCAGGTATTTCAAAACAGAATGGTCAGTGCACATGGAGAAGTGCACACCAAGTAGGTAATGTCTGAACTTTTGCAGCGCATATACCATTGCGAGTCCTTCTCTCCCAGCAACGGTATAATTCTTCTCAGCGGAGGATAACTTTCTACTGGAAAATGCAATGGGATGATCAATACCTCCCTCTCCTGGTTGAGCTAACACAATCCCCAATGTGATACATGATGCATCCACATGGACATGAAATGGCTTCTCCCAGTCTAGAAAAACTAGGATCGGGGCAGTCACCATCTTCTCTTTCAATGTGTCAAAACCTTGTTTGCATTCTCCGTTCAAGATTAACGGCACATCTTTCTTTAACAGCTTTTCTATAGTTGCGGTGATCTGCGCATACCCATTTATGAACTTCCTCTAATAACCGGTATGCCCCAATATAGTGCGCAACTGCTTGACTGAATTTGGTGTGGGCAAGTTTACAATGACTGCGATCTTCGCAGGATCAACCATTAAGCCTTGTTTGCACACAATGTGTCCCAACAAAGTTCCATAGGGAACACAAAAAATACATTTCTTCAGATTTAATGAAATTTGATGCTGTCTGCATTTTTCCAGCATCATCCTGAGGTTCGCAGGATGGTTTTTCAGTAAACCGAAAATAGTCCAATCATCAAAATAAACCTCTAAGAACTTATGTATGAAATCTTTAAATGCTGTGACTACCACTCTAGAAAATATGGCAGGTGCGTTCTTCAGACCAAAAGGCATCACGTTATACTAGAACGACCCCCATTCTATAGCAAAAGTAGTCTTGTGCCTATCTGCGAGATCAATCCTGATATGATGGTATCCAGAGAATACATCCGTAAAAGAATATGCCTCATTCCCTCCAACATTATCAAGTACTTCATCTGTGAAAGGGGTAGGAAATGGGTCATGCATTGAAGCGTCGTTTAGTTTTCTCAGATCCACACAGATCCTGATTTCACCCTTTGTTTTCTTATCTTGGATAACCATAGGGCTTCTCCACTCAGATTCTTCAACAGGCTCAATGATCCCGGCATCGAGCATCTTATCGAGTTCTACCTTAACTCATTCTTTGTAGTGCGGGTTTAGTCTATATGATCTCTGCTTTACAGGCTTCGTGCCAAGTTTAAGAGGAATTTTCATCACTCCTAAATCTCCCAGAATACCTTTCATTTCTGTGAATTTGGTCGGGAATAATTCCCGATATTCTTGTGGTATGCCCGCGACCTCTTCGACTATGTCTTCATCCCAATAGTCTCCAATAGCTGCGAACTTTGGCTCTTCGCTGGTGCCAATGTTCATGTTTCTTGTTTTCACGGGTCAGCTTATATCTGGAATTTCCATTGGAGGTCCCTCTACCTCACATGCTCCCTCTGATTCAGGTATGTTTATGTTGCGCGGGTCCTCCTCATCACTGTCCACTTTATCCTCGAGTTCTTCAGCTAGGATATGAAAATCAAGAGCATGCTCTAGCTGATTCTCCCATTCAGGCTGTAGGCGCGCAGGTACGCCATCTGCTCCAAAGAATTCTTCCAATGTCATGTTTCCCTGTGTGCAGTCTATTCTGAATATCCTTTCCTTAATGAGTTGCAACGCGTCATTGATGCTCAGATGTTCATCTTCGAAACTGAAATCTTGCTAGAAGCTCACAGTTAGGGCATACCAGTCTGTTGTGCCCCTGCGCAACTCCAGGTCTAGGTACCACTTCTTCAGATTCGGTTCCTCCAATGTGTGCACAAATAAATGTACCCATTCTGTCTGTGGCCTTTCTACCCAAGCTTGTACACAGGCTTTAATATGATCCCTTGGATCCATCTGTCCATTATATTTTTCAAAGGGTAGTGTAACCTTCTCAACAAACCTGATTTGCATCTTAATTCTGCACTGATCCCACGTTGTTAGTGTCTGCTTATGCGCAGCCCACCATCTAGCAAGTGTCTCGCGCAGTGCCATGTCTAATGCTGATACGTGGTATTCGTTCGCAACTACTGTAATATATTCTTTGATAAAGCAATAAAAATTAGATAAACCATCATAGGTAGGGATTGGAGTTACCTTTTTACCAATCTAGCGGAGTGACTTCGTGATCGTCGCGCATCTCCTAGAAGATACTTCATGCAATCTGCTTTGCCAATTTTCTAGTCCTGCATCCGAGTCTGAGATGCAGGAACTGTCACAGTTCCAGCTGAGTGTTCCATCTGCAGTTGGATTAGTATAGTCAGCAGCATTAGTGGTCATCTTGTAAATATGGTCCAAGTCCTAGGCTCTGGATTCCTCCTGAATCGGTTCCACATATCGTTCACCCTACGAGGGGTCCAATGGCGCAATGACCTTTATATCATTGCCTTCAAATATCATTTTCATGGTCTTCAAATTTATAATGGTCGAGTTATTCATTGCCCAGTCGATACCCAGCAGTGCTGGATAAGGATGGTTGTCATCCACGATTTCAATCACCTCAAAATATGCATAGCTTCGCACTCCATCAATGTCAACAATGGTGTTGGGTAACCTCCCTAAGGGTATAACTATCCCTTAATTGGCCATTCTTAACTGTATAGGTGACCACTGTAACTTCGGTTTTCCCATCTGCTAGCATGTCTCCTTGGTCAAGACATTTACCTTGGATCCAAGATCAAGAATGATCTCATCCATCTCATAGTCTCCAATTTGTGCAGTGAACCTCATTTCCCTTCCTGTTCTTTTGGGACTCCTACTGTTATGGACTGCGCCATGAGCAACTTCCTTCTCACTGCGTGGCTCATATTGATTGAGTAGTTTTTCAAACTCCACGAGAGCATATGTGCTCTTCAATAGCTTCATACAGCTCCGTAGGAACTGTGCAACAGAGGTGCCTGTGTCTGGTGCAGCACATGTCTGATCATATGTCAATGGAATATCCTCTATCCATGGTGCTTCGTTGTGCAACGTGATTCTCGTCGACTCAGGTGCTGACTCTCTAAGGATATCCTGTGCTTCTGTAAATGCTCCTTTATTTTTCTGTAGGTCCAGACCCGGTGTACTCCCTGCATCTTTTCTAATCCATATTGGTTCACCAGGAGTCTTCTTAGCATCCATCGTTCCAGAAGTCAAAGCTTATGCGCCTCTATCTCTTCATGTCTCAGCACCACTGTGTGTTACCACATTTTTGCTCGGATCCACAGTTCTTATCTCTACTGCGATCAACTGAATGTTGGGATTTGGTGGTTCCGTCCTTTTTCGTTTCTGCATTTCTACCTCCAACACGGGGCAGTATTCGATAACATGCTCAAATGATTTACAATAACTGCACGTGGTGCATGGGTTTGTACAATCTCTAGATACATTACCTGGTTGGCCACAGTTATAGAAAATTACCTGGCGTCGGCCTCTCCCCTGTGTCAAGCCAACATTTCGTCCTCTCCCGTGGTATTCACCACCACGGCCTCTATATCCACCTTGATCATAGTGGGTATTCTCTTGTTTTGGATTATTTTCTTCTTGGACGCGGTACATTCCAACACCTCACATCGCTTCCATATCTCGCTTTCTTTCGTTCAACAACTCATATGCGCGACAGTTGGATTCATCATGTCCAAATGACTTACAAAAATTGCAATATAATTTTTTAGGTGTCTTTACGTATTTCTGTATTAGATAACAGTCCTCCAGTTAGTGTCCTCTGGTTCTACAAATTTCACACCATGTTGCCTGGTTCTGATTCATATTCATTGGGTTCGGTGCACCATTGTTAAGATAATCCTGAAATAAGGGGCAATGTTCTCTGGTGTGACCTTCTCCTTGGCATCCTGTGCACCAAACTTCGTGTCTCTGTTCGTATCTCTTTTCTTTTCCATTCTTCACACCTTGCATATCTAATGTCAAGGTGGTCAATTGGTTCTAGATCCGAGACATCCCAGAGCTAGTCTCACTGATCGGCGAAGCCTCTAGCTTCATCGCAATCTCCAATGCCTCTGCCTGTGACGCAACCTTCTACTGCATCAATGGTTTTCTGATGTGGGGCAACAATGAAGCAATAAACCATTCCTTATGTTGTTGCAGAGCTATAACAAAGCTCATTTGGTCCAACAATGTCTTAAATTTTTGGTCAAATTCCCAGACCATTTCGGTAGGTTTCTACTTGATTTCCTTTAATTTTGTTATGCACTGCGACTCAGATTTCATTTTCTTAAACTCTGCTGTGAGTGCAGCCTTGATTTATGCTAGGGTTCTCGGTTGTTCCTGAGAATATTTCATAAACCCATGCAATGCTTTATCCATGAAAGTAGTGATGAGATGCGCTCTCTTCACAGCATCATCCTGAACTTGCTTTACATTCCATACGGCTTCACATAGAAACCAATGTTGATCAGGGTCTTCTAGACCCGTTCCTTTGAATATCGGCAGTTTGATATCGTTATCGGTCATTCTCCTTCCTGGTTGTGGAGCTTCTTGAGTAGTGTTCTGATTCTACACAGTGTTCTGAGCGGAAAAAGTAAAGGGAATATTCAGAATAGTGCTAGGGATATTACTTTGCGGAATATTCTGAGACTGGGTATTCTAAACTGGGATAGTCTGAGTTGAGATGTTCTAAGAACCCACTACTGCGGTGCTACCAGTTGTTAAATGTTGAGCATTAATTCACAATACTCTAGGATCTTTACTGAGAGAATAACATATACAGTATATCAATGCATGACATACACAATAAGCATCACAAGCATCACAAGAATCAAAAGCATGAGAGACAAGAGATACAGAGTTTCCGTGGGGAAAACCCTAAAGTGAAAAACCCCACAACTTCCTCAGAGATAGAGAGAGCAATGGCTCAACCAAAGTACAACCAAAATACACTGAGATAGTCTCCTAGTAGCAAATGATCCTCCTCCTCACTAGTGCGCCACTTTCTGAGTGAGAGTGAGATACTTTTCCGAGTGATCTAAATAGAGATCACCTGATCTCTATTTATACTAATCTGTTTGCCCAGTGACCTTATGGGGCCGACTTGTCTAGCTAGGTACATCCACAATATAATATATATATTTCAGGGCCGACCCCACACATGGTGGTCTAATAACCCATCGGCAAGTACACACACTTGCGACACTTGTCAATCCACATGACGACACTTCCTTATAGAGGAATAACACATCTCTAATAAGGGTACAATAAATATATATAAATACATAGATGAAATACATTCCGAAGTTACATATACATCAACACTCCCTCTTAACTAGGAAGGTATTTCTTGACACAGATCTGCTAGACAAGTCTTCTTCTCGGGATCATCGTCATCATCATCGTCACTGCTGCTGCTATCTCAACCAATCTCTGACTCTACTCATCATAGGAAGTTCTACAGAGCCAGTCCTTTTTCATACTGGATGTAGGCCCGCCACCTCCAAGTCTTCATCATCACTGGCCATACTGTGGAAATCTCAAGACTTATTACGTGCGTCACAAAACCTTAAAAGAGTCTCTTGACTAGCAAGAACCCTAAAGAGCATATGAGGCCTTTTTCATCCTGTCCAGATCTCCAAGACTTATTACATGTGACCCCACCACAAAACCTCGAAAGAGAATCCCAGGACTGATTACGAGCACAAGGCTCAACCTATCGGATCTCCCAGGGCACAAATTACATGTGGTCACCACAAAACCTCGAAAGAGCATCCCAGGACTGATTACGAGCACAAGGCTCAACCTATCGGATCTCCCAGGGCACAAATTACATGTGGTCATGGAAAAACCTCGAAAGAGCATCCCAGGACTGATTACGAGCACACGGCTCAACCTATCGGATCTCCCAGGGCACAAATTACATGCCATAGGACAAAACCTCGAAAGAGCATCTTCCAGATATCCCAGGGCACAAATTACATGCCATAGGCAAAACCTCGAAAGACTATCTGCAACTCTCCCAGGGCACAAATTATATGTCCTCCCAAGCAAAACCTCGAAAGAGCATTTTCCATATGTCCTAGGGTACGAATTACATGCCATAGGGAAAACCTCGAAAGACCATCTGCAAATATCCCAGGGCACAAATTACATGCTTATCTGCACAACCTGTTCCACGGCCACAGAGTATCAACCTGATACTCACCATACATCATCCTGATGTACACATGATCATTACTGCAACATCCTGCTGCATGTCATCTGGAGCAACATCCTGAAGCTCGTCATCCATGATCATCCTGATCATATAATGCATCTACATGATGCATACCAAGTATCTACCTAATACATATCATCATACATGATCCACCTGATCATATAGTGTATCCACCTGATATAAATACAAATACATGATACATATCACCATACATGATCCACCTGATCATACAATGTATCCACCTGATACATATACAGATACATGGTCCAAGCATCCAACATGATGCTTATACAAAATACATACACATGATCCAACCGATCATATCCATCATCCAACATGATGCATACATACATACATAAAAATGATCCAACTGATCATATCCAATATCCAACATGATGCGTACATACATATACAAAAATGATCCAACTGATCATATCCAGCATATAACATGATGCGTACATACATATATAAAAATGATCCAACTGATCATATCCAAGCAGAAACCAGAACATCATCCTGATGCTCGTCATCCAGCGCTTACATCCACAGCCATGTGAAGGATCCTCCTTCCAACATGCTTGGAATGGCTTCAGCAAATGTGTCCATCACTTCTTCCTCGAAGTGTCCTCGATCTGAAGAACACCAAGCCTCTCTCTGAAGTACTCGAACTTCACCCTGGCTAGTGGCTTCGTCAGCACATCTGCAATCTGCTCGTCCGTCGCAACATACAGGAGATTCACAGCTCCTATCTGCACCATATCCATGATATAGTGATATTTGATCTCTATGTGTTTCGACCTGTCATGAAACACTGGGTTCTCGGACAGCTTCACACAACTCTGGTTATCATAGAAGATACCAGTAGCATCCAACGGGAGATCAAATAACTCAGACAGTAGCTTCCGTAGCCATACTACCTCACAACTAGCTGAACAGGCTGCAACATACTCTGCCTCAACTGTACTCAATGCTACGCAGGACTGCTTCTTGCTAAACCAAGAGATCACACCTGATCCCATACTGAAGCAGCACCCAAATGTGCTCTTCCTATCTGCAGCATTGCCAGCCCAATCTGAATCAACATAACCCTGCAGGTTAAACTTTTGATTCACCTCATACTTGAGCCCATAATCCATTGTACCCTTCAGGTACCTCAGAACATGCTTTACAGCAACCAGATGAACACTCCTCGGATCTGTCAGGAACTGACTCAATGTGTTCACTGCAAAGAAAATATCTGGTCTCGTGTTCGTCATGTACATCAAGGACCCAATCATCTGACGATACATAGAGACATCAACCGGCTCAGATGAAGCATCACATAGAAGCTTTAGATTCGATGCCATAGGTGTGGCCATGGCCTTACAATCCATCATCCCGAATCTCTTCAGGATATCTACTGTGTACTTCCCTTGACCAAGGAAAATCCCACCTGCACTCTGCCACACCTCCATACCTAGGAAATAATGCATCATTCCCAAATCTTTCATATCGAACTCAGCAGCAAGCTTCCTCTTCATATCTGCAATCAATCTGTCATCTCCTGTTACAAATAAGTCATCCACATACAGGAGTAGAACCACAGGATTCCCTTCCTCAACCTTGTAATAAAGGTTGGAATCCACTTTACTCTTGGTAAAGCCCAAACTAGATAGGAAATTGTCCATCCTACCATACCTAGTTCTGGAAGCTTGTTTCAAGCCATACAAGGCTTTCTTCAGTCTGCACACATATGACTCCCTGTCATGTACTTCAAAACCGAGTGGCTGCTCTACATATACTTCCTCTTCAACTACACCATTCAAGAAAGCAGTCTTGACATCCATCTGGTGTATTTTCCATTTCATCGCTGCATCCAGGGCAAGTACTGTTCTGATGGAAGTATACCTGGCTACAGGTGCAAAAGTTTCTTCATAATCTATTCCCTCTTTCTAAGAGAAGCCACGAGCTACGAATCTTGCCTTGTATTTCTCTACACTGCCATCTGCAGCATGCTTGATTTTGTAGATCCATTTAGAAGTCACAACAGACTTCTCTTTAGGTCTTGGTACAACATCCCAAACATCATTCTTCATTATTTATTGGTATTCCTCAACCATGGCATCCTTCCATTCTTTCTTTTCCGCTGCTTCTTCATAACTGGAAGGCTCTATGTTCATAATGTCACAGAGTAAAGCAACATAGCTGGTATGTGATCTGGTTCTCTTCTTTGCTCTGTGTTCTTCTTCTGGAATGCCAAATATTTCTGCATCTTGAATGAGCTCTCTAGCCCATGCAGGTTTCCTTTTGTGAGATTTATCCTCACGGGGTGGATCTACAGGTTCTTGCGGATCTTCAAACTCACGAACAACTTCTGGAATTGCTTCAGTCATGGTAGTGTCTTGAAATCTAGTTTCCTTAGGTTCTTCATAAACTTCGATAGGTGCCTTCCTTGATGTGATGAATGCTGAGTTTTCATCAAATGTTACATCCCTGATGACATCAATCTTCTTGAACCCTGGAAAGTATATTCTGTAAGCCTTCGAGATTTCACTGTAACCCACAAAGATACCCTTATTTCCTGAAGGATCTAGTTTGGTCCTCTTTTCCTTTGGGACATGAGAGTATACTAGACAACCAGAGAGTATACTGGACAACCAAATATTCTGAGATGGCTAACTTCAGGTTTCTTACCAGAAAAGACCTCTTCTGGAGTTTTGTTGTCCAATATCTTGTGGGGTGTTCTGTTATGCATATATACAGATGTTCTAGCTGCTTCTACCCATAGATTCATAAGTAGATCCTGGTCATGCAGCATTGCCCTTGCTGCTTCCATGATTGTTCTGTTCTTCCTTTCTACAACTCCATTCTGTTGAGGATTATAAGGAGCAGTCAACTCCCTCTTAATCCCTGAATCACTACAAATCTTCTTGAAGTCACCTAAGGTGAATTCTCCACCATTGTCGGATCTGAATGTTTTGATCTTCTTGTCAGTTTGATTCTCCATCAAGGTTTTGAATTCCTTGAATTTATCAAACACCTCATATTTGTTCTTCAAGAAGTATACCCAAGTCTTCCTGGAGAAGTCATCAATAAATGAGACATAGTAAACATACCCACTCAGAGAATTGGATGACATAGGACCACATACATCTGAGTGGATGATTTCCAGGATGTCTGTTGCCTTGCTTTCACTACTTGGGAAAGCCTTCTTAACGTTCTTACCTTTTGCACATCCTTTGCAAACACCTTCATGTTTGGTCTTGATTTCAGGAAGACCCTCTACAGCCTTGCTTGCAATTGGAAGTGCTCTATAGTGCATATGAGCAAGTCTTCTATGCCAAAGTTCACTTGGCTCCATGGATTCATGTACCATGGCATGTTCAGGTTGTCCCTTCAATTTATAAAAACCTCCCTCTTGCTCTCCAATCACTACTGCATCATCTATGTTCTTTCCCTTTGGCCACATTAGGACTTGGCCATCCACAAATGCAACCCTCATACCTTTTGCATCCAATGCAGAGATGGAGAGTAAGTTCTTCTTGAGCCCAGGTACATAAACGACTTCTTTCATCTTCAAAGATTTTCTGGAATCTAGGTTGTAGGAGGCTTCACCACTTCCTTTGATTGGGTATTGATAATCATCCCTAAGTTCACCTTATGGGGTGATTCATGTTCAGATAGATTCACAAAAGATTCATTAAACCCAGTCATGTGTTTGGAAGCCCCACTGTCAATCAACCAATCATTACAACCATGGGAGATGATACCTGTGAGAGCAGAAATTAGAACATACTCTTCTTCACTTGATGAGTCATCATCACTATCACTTTCTGCCCTAGCCTTCTTCTTTGGGGGTTCATCATCTTCGGAAGCATGAGCATGATATCTTCTTTTGTTATTCTTCTTCTTGTTGTTGAAGTTGTTGTTGTCTTTCTTCTTCTTAGGACAATCTGAAGCAAAGTGTCCCTTCTCATTGCAATTGAAGCATCTACGATCTTTCTTATCTTTATGATAATGGTGGTGTGAGGATCTTCTGTTATGAGATGATTCCTTCTTGGACTTGCCTTTCCTGGCATGTGTTGTGAGAGCTTGATCTTCATTTCCCATCTTTTCTTCTCGGGCCACAAGCCTAGCTTCTTCTTGAGAGCATTCTTCCCGCAATCTGTTGAAGGAGATCAACTTCTTCCTTGCACAAATTCCTTGAATGAAGGAATCCCATGACCTGGGTAGGTCATTGAGAGTGGTCATCACCACTTCACCATTTCATCCACTGCTTCTAGTTGTTCCTTGATCTGGGAGACCCTTGAAAAATAAGATTGAATGGTTTCTCCATTCTGAAACTTTACTCCTTTCAATTGGTTCCGCAGGGTCATCTTCCGATTTATGTTCTTCCCTTCAAATAGCTTGGTCAAAGAGTCAAAAATCTCCTTGGGTGTCTTTAGTGAAGACACATGGGGTATGAGATGGTCTTTAATGGAATCAGCAATGATTCTCTTTGCCTTGACCAAGTTCTTCTTATGCAATACCTTGGCCTCTTCATCCTCTGGGATAGGGATGCCTTCTTTTACATATGAGTCCAACTCATTTTCTTCTAGGATTAACCCAATCCTATACTTCCAAGCTAGGAAGTTATCAGCTCCTTCAAGCTTATCCTCAAGCTTGGTGTGGTGAGACATCTTAAAGAGTACTTCAAATGGAAATAGAAAAGATTTAGATCTTACCACTTGAAATGCTGAAAACTGGATCTGGTCCCGGATTAGGGTTTGTCGAAAAAACCCTAAAAATTCAAAATGTGAATTTCAATTTTCTGAAAGGATAGAAAGATGCGCCTTGATGAGCTGATCAGCCTGGTGTATTCAGAAATTGATATCAGCAAAGCTTTACCCTTCAGATTTTCCTTTTTGTCCTCTCGGGTTCACTCGAGAGAGCCCTGAATTAGGGTTTGAGTTTCCCGGCGATCTACCCAACCAAAAATCTCGATCCAAAGCTCTAAACTTCGATTTTTGCAAGGAGCTTCCAGCTATGTCTTCAGATTTCAGAAATTCCTATTTTGTGGAAACCCTAATTTTTAGGGCCAAATCTGAAAATGCTCGGAATTGAATTCTGATTGGACAGATAGATGCGCCTTGATGAGTAGAGTCAATCTACTATACTGCTTTCCCAAAATCTATGGAGAGAAACCCAATAAACAAGAAACTCAAGTTTTCGTCACTCCAAAATGTCTTCTTCTCAGGTTAGCTCTGATACCATGTTAAATTTTGAGCAATAATTCACAATACTCTAGGATCTTTACTGAGAGAATAACATATACAGTATATCAATGCATGACAATCACAATAAGCATCACAAGCATCACAAGAATCAAAAGCATGAGAGACAAGAGACACAGAGTTTCTGTGGGGAAAACCCTAAGGTGAAAAACCCCACAACTTCCTTAAAGATAGAGAGAGCAATGGCTCAACCAAAGTACAACCAAAATACACTAAGATAGTCTCCTAGTAGCAGATGATCCTCCTCCTCACTAGTGCGCCACTTTTTGAGTGAGAGTGAGATACTTTTCCGAGTGATCTAAATAGAGATCACCTGATCTCTATTTATACTAATCTGTTTGCCCAGTGACCTTATGGGGCCGACTTGTCTAGCTAGGTACATCCACAATATAATATATATATTTCAGGGCCGACCCCACACATGGTGGTCTAATAACCCATCGGCAAGTACACACACTTGCGACACTTGTCAATCCACATGACGACACTTCCTTATAGAGGAATAACACATCTCTAATAAGGGTACAATAAATATATATAAAATACATAGATGAAATACATTCCGAAGTTACATATATATCAACACCAGTATTGACGTTCTGTGGGGTGGGCTATGCTACACTCGCAGTGGGTGGGTTCTTAGATATGGGAGGTGTGGTACTTACAACCGGCGGGTTCTAAGGTGTAATAGGGTGGATGTTAGCTGATGACGGCGTGGTCTGATTGTTAAGGTCACATGGGATTTCGGTATTCACGGGGAGTCCAGGTCCTCCAAGATTCTTTTCTTTATTAAAATTATATCTCTTTCCACTTCTCAGATTATGGGTTTCTTCATCAGAGTCACTATATATACTTTCTACCATGACAGAGTCAAAAAAATATTACTGCATTCTTAAAACACCTTTCTCAGCTAAAAGCATCTTAATGTATAGACTAATATTTTTCAGGTACTTACCTCTGAATCCTTCGAAAAAGTATGCTTTAGCTTGGCTATAGGATTTCAGTCTATCTACAGCAAACTCTGTTACAAATCCTTCAAGTATGCTATCAACCCAAAAGTCGATTGCTTGCGACAGTGGGCTTTCTATTGCTTTGACCTGTGCAGTGAGCTCTGGAGTCCACTCTGTTGGTACTCTTCCTTGAAAACAAGTTTTCCTTTCTGCAAGTTGTGATATTTACTCGTACAGCTCGTTCCCAAATGAAGCCCAGAATATCTTGTGAATATCTTTCCACAAATATCTGTTCAACCACTCTAGGTCAGATAGATGTGGGTGTCTGTTCTCTTTCTTTGCAAATGCTCTTTCGGTCTTATCACACCAATCCCAGATCTCCTTCTTTTTTGGATGCCAATTGTCTGAACCCAACGGGAACTGGTATTCTTTGTCACACATTACTTTCCAAGCACACTATCGCATCACTGAGTCTTAGTCGAGCAATGAAACCATTTGTTGGCATAGATAACTGATTTAGAGGCTTCCAATGTAGACCCATGTACTTCGCGGTTCAAGATACCAACAAAACCCCTTTTCACCGGCCCTTTCAGCAACAGACTGCGAGCAGCCTAAGGTCTCACCCAAGGTGAAGCTGAGGGGATGGTTGCAGAATCAGGTTTCCACGACCTGGTGATGCGAGTGTCAAAAGGATGGATGCGCAACGCAGTAACGGGATCTTGCTGCGGACAAACAACTGCATGAAATATCTACTTCATGTCGTATATTTTGGCAAGCAACAGTGCTTGCAAAACTATAGCATCCAAAGACTGCGCGGTATGGGATACTTCCTGCATCACGCCGATAAGCTATTAACAACTTACCTCGCAACACTCACAATGGGTCAGCACGTCAGCTAGACTGCACATGCATTTCAGGACTTGATCAACTCTGATCAACCTTACTTAACAATATTTATCCATTTGACAACACTTAGGTTATTATCGTTATGTTATATGTAAATGAATAAAACATACAATACTACGTGCTCCAATGCTACGCTCAAATACAGTGCTTATCTATGTGACCATCCAACGGATTCATGCATTCAAAGACTTAGACATGTTGAATACTTAACATTCATCCACACATGTATTACTTAACATATTATTCTCATCATCCTTGCTGCAAATACATATAAAAGCAATCACATAACAGAAAACTGTAACATTAAGCATCCATACTAAGACTATGAACAATTGGAAAACACAAGAACAATCACACTGCACAGAATTTAACATGGTTCACCCCCTGGATGGAGGCTACGTCCACAAGAAATGTTGTTATATTGATCTTTTGGGAAGGGTACAACAGTTCTTAGTTTGTGCACTCAGGTGCAGACTCTCTTCTCTCACAGATAGGTCTTTGTGCACTCAACTGCAGAGCCTTTACAATAGCTTTCAAGCTTAAAGATTCTAACAATGTTCAACCATGACCAAAATGAAGAGTTCAACCCTATCCCATTCACAATTTCCCTTATTTATAGATCATGCCCGTAGGTTATGTCTTTACAATCTGTAGGAAAAACCCTTAGCTTTACAAAAACTATCAGGGTTTCCCCAAAACTGGACTTCTGGCACCTGGTAGCGAATATTTCATCGTGGCAGTCTTCCACGCCTACTTCACATCGCTATCGGCCTTCCTATTGCGCGCGTTCCAACAGGTCACTTTCACCAATTCGTTCTTCCTCTAACGGTCTCGTGCGACTGGTTCAAGTGGTGGCATCTTTCGCGTGTGCGACTAGTCTCTTTCTTCCCGATTTGCTCCCGCCATCCACGTAGCACTCCTGCAGCATCTTTGCCAAAAATTGACCACCGACGATCTAACTGGAACACGTGCCATCTGCCTCCCAGCACTCTGCTTTGTTGGCATCCCAAAGACTAGACACTTCGCAGCACTGACTCCTCACAGTACTGATCTTCGCAGCTCTTCCGACGCTGTGCTGCGCGCAACTTCGCAGCATCCCAAAAATTTACACAAAATTGTTTAAACTGAACTGTGCTCAGCTTCGCAATTCCAACTCCTTTCTTGCTCAAAATTTCCCCACTTGGGCTAGGCCCAACACAAGCATTGTGGAAAGCACACTCATTCTGAAGAAACCTACAAGAGAGATGATTCACTATGGGTGGATTACTTGTGAGCAATGATCGTCAACAAGCAAGAAGATATATATGTCATATTGGAGAGTTCATTCATGGGTATTGACACATCTTGTAGTTGAGACATTCTCTTCTCCTCACATTGTTCTTGACAGGGGGGAATGAAGACCGTAAAAAATAATGAAGTGAGAACAAGCGAGCCTATATCAGATCCATATCCTTAATCATGTTAAACTCAATGTTGTAGCTAGATCCATGACTATCCATTTAGTATAATATTGAACCAAATTCTACTAGTCTTTTGGAATGTTCCAAGAACCTATGAGCCTTTGATCCATGTTCTAGAGTTTGTGGTCATCGTAAAACCACTCATTCAGAAAAGTACATACAACTTATGCCATCCTTTCGAAATGTTCTAGGAACCTTTTATCTTTCAAGCCAATTTCCATAGTTTGTGGTTATCCCTAAACCACCTTTATGGTTCATAATTTTATAGCTGCTGAGATTGAGAGTTTGTGGTCATCCTTAAACCACCCACTTAGTGGAAGAGTTCATCTTCTTCTATCCATTTTGGTTTGTGGTGATCCAAAACCACCACTTCAGGGAGAACTTGTATTTAGCGTAAGATGTCAACTTCTACTAGATTGCTTGGCATAGTTAGATTGTCAAGTTGGAAATGTTCAGTAGCTGGTAGCTGTCCACTTCCAATTATTCAACTCTCTTTTCTTGGACTCATATACACCCCTTTGGATTAAGGGGGTAATTCTTGGAACCTAATCCTTCGTGTTAGAAAAATCAGTGTACAAGTGCCTTCCCATTCACGTGAGAAGAAGAGTAAGAGTCACATTGAATGGGAAGTCTTGAAGGAGTCCAAGAGACCACTTGGAGGTTGAAACCAAGGGTTATTTCTCATAGTATTTATGTGTACATTAGCTAATGATAAATTGAGTGCATTCACATCAATCATCTATGTATTTGTGGTCAATCTTGTTTGTATTTGGTTGTATATTGAGCCAATTTCCCTATTTTCCCTAGTGGGAAACCTAACAGATACTATGAAGAACTATATAAGGCTAGAGAACTTGCTTATCTATTTATAAAAGTTAGATTTTGGGAACATAAGATAAGTAAGAAGAGATGCATGAGAAATACCATGTATGCATCTACGAACATCGGATATAATGCCACAACATGTTAACCATTGAACCATATATAAAATTATAGTACATTATGACATATTAACCATGTATCTATTTATCAACAATCGAACCAATATAGACACATATCAACATCGATATGAAGTTACAACAGGAAGACAATTTCCCAGCACAACATGGAAATTCTAGTCATAATTTTTCCAACAATGGTCAAGTTGAGACGATTTTCCTTTGAAACATTAACGAGGTTGTTGTATTCAAACAAAGTGATGTGATACAAAAAAAACATAACAAGTTTCCCACACTTGAAAATCTAATGCTTATCAACATCCATATGAAGTAACAATAGTGGGATAATTTCCCAACATAGCATCAAAATCCAATTGAAAAGCTTGCCAACTATGGCCTAATGAAGAACGAATGGCCAATAGACAAAGAAAAAAAAAATCACCAACCCACAAGTTCCATATCTCCACCCATACTTTGGGTGGTTTCTCAACCTGAGGCAACCAATACAAACCCTACTAATTCAGAACATCCAAACCAGTGGAGGTTGCAAATGAGAGGGAGGCTTCTATTTCAAACTCCGTGAAACCCAAAAAACATCATTGCCATAAGAAATGCCAATTCGACCAAAACATTACTTGATACCCCACAATCAAATGTCGATGCAAACTTGAAACCATATCCAGAACACAATTTCAATTTCCACCTCATAATTTTGAATGAATGCAGAATAGGTTCAATCCTACCTCCAATTTCCACAAAATTGTTGCACATTTTCCTAAGAACAAAGTTTTGGATACACAGCCTGAGATATTTCTTGATTTTTTACACCCTGCCTCATACAAGAACCAAATGTATCAAAAGCCAATTGTATTTGTCTCCATTCAATCCACACCCTGCATAACACAAAATGAAATGAAATTTATCTGTCAAATGTGAAGCATTCAAACCCCTGGACCCACTAACTCAAAATGTGAACCCGGAGCTATCGCAAAAAGGATCCTAAAACAACAAACCCCAATTCCACTCCACCGCCAACCCAAAACTTCAAGTAAAAAATGCAAGCTTTAAGTCCCACGATGGGCCAGACTACAACTTCGAAATTCAAACAGGCCACTGCAAACAACTAAAACCCAGTCCCCATCCCTCTAGTCGAAAAATTCCATCAATAAAACCTAGTATTGAAGATCAAAGAGCCAACGAGAAAACCCCACAAAATACCAATCCCAATATCAAATGCAAGCTAAATCAAAACCCAATGAGAAAACACCACCAAATTTGTATCGACCTCCATTCAATTCCACTGATGTTAGAGAGACAAGTGGAATTCAACCATTTTTTTAAGGTGCAGTCCCTGGATTGTATCCTGACCACCAACTCCAAAGTCGCAAAGGAGAAATGAATATTAATCAAAACCCTAGCAAAAAGTACCTTCCTGCATTGGAACCATTTGATGTCATGTGGATCGGTGCTAGGTTTTCAATTCACACATTTACAACCTCCTTCTGTGCTGCATTTCAGTCTATGTACCATGCACATGCATCAGCGGGAAAGGTGTCATATGGTACCCCCTTCCCCTCTGACATTAACCACCAACACCCCAAAACATTAGCATGAACATTGGGTTAAGAAAAAATTTAATCTATACAACGACGACTAATACCTCCCTTTGGGTGCTATGTCCGTGTGGGGACATAAAAAAACCCTATACTACATAATTAACTTATTCCAAATTTTTATGCATAAAACAAGAAAGCACTCGTTAGGATGATTTTATTTCACTCATGTTTAAATTTTATTACTTTATTAACCCCCACTTTGACCATTTGACTATCGTGTTTAAATTTGATCACTTTATTAGCCCCCACTTTGACCATTTGACCATCGTATGAAGCATTATGTAAGAGCTTGAGATTTTTTAATTCTTACATTGGATTCCTAGCCTATATCAACTTTTTAGTTACCAATTCTTTGTATACGTAATTTTCATGCATTTTTTTATTTATTTATTTGTTATTAGTCCCTGCCGAAGGCCATGGTAAACTATTGTATTCGATACGCATTGACCACTAATTTCTTTCATATGTCCTATTTTTTTCACATAGTTCATAAATATATCAATTATTAATTCAACTACATATTATTTTACTCCAACACTATTGGATGATAGTTTGAAATGTTATTGTCTTGTTGACGATGGATCTCTTGGAATTTGGGTGGTTATTTAATACTTCCATAAATACATAACTTTAAAAATACCTCCTCCTTCACTGCCATACTGCTTGCATTAAATACACAGCCTTGAAACCATTGTCAACTTACACCACCTTCACCGCCACACCACCACTGAACCTTCACCGCCACACTGCCAAGCTCTAGCTTATCGCCATGGCCAGAACCTTTGGCTAGTAACTATTTATACAAATTCTCTTTAGGAATCTTCGCCTTCTTTCTCATGCTTCTGAAGTCTAGGAGATTTATCTTGGCTAGTTTGCAAGTATGAAGGAGCTTTTCATGGCTGGTTTGTTGTCCTGGAGAACCTGTACAAACACATATATAGAGTAAGAAATTGTTGTTTGAAGTTATTTGTATGCACAAAGAGCTTTGTTTGTAAATTTAATTTAATTAAACAACAAAATAAACATTTCCAACTTCTTTGTTTGTCAATGCAATCCAAATCCAAATCAAACTCTTTGTTCATATAGTTGGCTTTATGCTCTGCTAAAGATTGAATTATCTCTTACCTACCCGGCATGGGACCAACTCTTTATTACATACAAGCACCCACCTTTTTATAAGTTAACTTACTAATGTAACACCATAGAAGCAAGAAATAAGACCAGGCGAGTATGTAACACCATAGAAGCAGGAAATAACACCAGGCGAGAAGCAGAACGATGTGAAGCCTCCTTATCTGCTGGACCAACGAGTGCTTCTTGAACCAAGAACCAGATACGTTGCTTTTCACAACGTTCTTGTTATCTTTCACGGCCTTCACGTGGTGCTTTACTGCAAGCTCCAATAATTTGCTAATGGGACAAATTGGCATAGTAAGTAACCGTGACCCTTCAATTTTCACTTCTGTAATGCATTTTCCTTAATGATGGCTATAAAGATCCAAAGTTAGTAGCACCATAGACATTTCAATGAATAAAAACAAAAAATAAATAAAGCTATATGATCCAAATAAAACCGTATGCTTCAAATCGGACTTAGCAATCTCATCTGTCATTGATGAAAGCCATTTAACGTCTGCTAACCGTGGAGGTCTACATGGTAAGAAATGGTAGCTTCTTCATCCCAATTATATTCAATTTTCAGCTCTTTGTTTCATATTTTCTTATAAAGCACAATAAGGACCAGAAAGGAAAATAATTATACAACAATTAGCCGTGCACACTGCTCAGCTCCCTATATCAATGAATTCCATAACCCAACAATACAATCCACGTACCCCATAAATTTGGGAAAAGATTGAGAAGATTACCAATTCAATATGGGCATTTAATTCATTTTCCCATTAATAGGTCTACATTCAACTTTCATCTCTAATCCTATTCTGGCAACGAAGGTAATGACGTTTAAACCCAAGTGCTAGATGAAAAATGTGCATGCATTTGTTGATTATCGTTGATAGAAATTTTAACAAGCTAGTATTGGGAATTTTTCAATAGTTGGGGTAATATGTTGGGCATAGTTTGTGCTAATGGATGAGCAATGCCTGCTTAAATATCTATCTTGGCAGTGGATTCTTTGAGTGTATACATGCATTGAATGGAGAATGTCCTTGGAGTTGCACTAAAAACCTGTTACCTGCACTAACAGCTCTTACCTGAACCTAGGACAATTTATACAACTTGCATTTTTCACAAAAGAACATACTCTGGATTCTGTAAACAAATTCGATAATCACAACAAAATATGGCCTTCTATCAAAGATAATATAGCACCTGGTTAGCCCTATTACTATTATCAACAAAAGACGTTAGAAACTATCAAGCTTTTCCGACATGGACCTTCAAATGGGAAATTGGTTTAGGACATTTAGAATAGTCAGCTAGCTCTAAATCATTAGATTATCCTGAAGCAATTCACCATACCGTCAAAGCTGACATGGGATTTCAGAATTTTGAATTGTTGTCCATGAATCTCCCATTCTATTTTTTAGAATTATTATTAACAAAGCCTATTACTTTTGAAAGTAATATATAGTTCACATGAATTCAAGGGAAAATTGGAGAGAATTTCAACGTCTTACCTTCAAATTGTTGAGACGGTTAACATTCCGCTTGTCGTAACTACTCACTGCATATTCCTTCACGAAATTGTCCATTGCTCTGTCGTCCCAACGCTGTGATTATCAATTTTTCTTGTCTGTTGCTATGATTTTATTGATACTAAACTAGGGAATCCGATAAAGAAAGACACCTGCGTAGATTCAAACATCTTCCATATTCTGTGCCCAGAATCCAGAAGTTAATTGCAAGGAAACAATTTCAATGTGTAGAAGCAATCTGAGCTGATGTTTATTTGCCTACTATTTCTACCGCTGAGAATTGCATATCTACCGCGTCCTTGCTACCATTGTAAGAATTTGTCTCATTTATGCGTCAACGTGGTGGTGATGGTTCTTGAAGGTTGATACTCCTGAGTGCATGCCTTAACTTGGCACATGAAGCTCCCTTTGAAACTTACATATGTTGCATGGCTTCAGCATGGCAATCGCTTAGAAACAAAGGAAATCGCTTATATAATAATGTTGTTTTAACTTGCTAAAACGATGCTCGACAAATTGGTTATTTGATCAAGTAGCGGAAGTCCCAAGAGGTTAATCAACCTCTTCCCTAACGCGCATGTAAAACCATATTTACTTTTTTCATGACCAGTCACTAAGGAAATCTTCATTCCCTTTTTGTTATCCCATTAAAATTTAGTTTGGACCACAAACCATGATACACCAAGGATGCATGGCTTCAACATGGCGATGATGGTTCTTGATGGTTGATACTCCGAGAGTGCATGGCTTAACTTGGCATAGGAAGCTTCATTTGAAACTTACCTATGTTGCATGGCTTCAACGTGGTGGTGAGTACCACACCGGGGAAACATTAGCTTTTATCCCAAGTGTTGACTGAAAGTTTATGCAATACATTGCTTAGTTAATTTATTAGAATTGAACCATGAGCTTAGACGTCTGAGTTGATGATAAATAAAGTTAATCCGTTCTAGATCAGTGATTCACTAAGCCTATTGTTGCAATTCACGTAGAACAATTAAATAGACTAATCTCGTGCATATCATACCACGTATAATGTTTCTTTATAGTTGTGAGCTTGCATGCTTAGATTAAATCATAAAGGGAAAATTCACTTGCTACCACATATATAAACTCAATTATCCTGGTATATGTAAGTGGTTGTATCTTTTCATATTACCCGTATTTATTTATATGTCATTGTACGTCACATTACATTGAATCTCACGTCATCTAGAGACACTATGAATTAAGGGCAGTATTACAGATTAGCAGTCGTAGATAAGCATCATGATTCTATTAACTCATATCACTGCGACGTAAGTTAACGAGCATAGAAACAAGAGTTGTAATATTATGAGGTAGGATTTAATTCATTTGATAAAATATAAGCAAGGTCAGATAATTGCAGGCCAACTCTTGCAACGACTTCTATTTTCATTAATTCCAACGCTGCATCACTGCATTTGGAAGGGACTATGCTGCCATGCAACACTTGTTTTAGCTTATTGTTATTTTAAATATAGTTTCACATTTACACGCTTATGTTTTAAAGATTACTTAAACTTGTTTTCTTTAATATTAGTTTTGCATTATTATTATAAATAAATTTTAGTTGTTTAATTACAATCCATTTATAATATTAAAAAAAACATTGATTTGGTGCCTCAAAAGTATTAGTGTACGTAAATCTAGTTAAGCTTACGTAGGTTAACAAGTTAATTTGATTTTGATATATAATCAGAGGGCCATGTATCTCTATTTTGATTTGATTGTTTTCGATGACATTGCTAAGCTCTCAGGCACGGATTTGGAATCTCGGGTGCTGAGGAAAAGAAAGTATTTCCAGGAGAATTTCACCAAGTATTTCCATGATAATTTTTGGTGGGATCCATCTTTATCCAAGACCTTCGAAGGAAGAAAAACTTACTACTTCAACCTGGGTGTAATGGTGATTGATCTTAAAAAATTGTGAAGGTCATTAGGTCTAGGGATTTGCCAACGAATCTTAAAAAACCTCCTTTGGTTTTTCTAGATGGGACTAGGGATCTATTCCTTCAATCGCCATATTTTGTAAGCAAACAATCTCACTTTAATTTAAAAGGAATTTGTATTTTGGAGGCAACAATCTCATTTTAATTTAAAAGGAATTTATATTTTGGAGGCATTTTTGGTATGGTTGTTTCTTGCCAAATTATTATAATAAGGTTATTGGCAATGTTTTTTTTCCATAATTTTTTAGTGGAGTCTTTGATTTTTATATCAAGTGAGGATTTGCAAAGAGTATTTTGCTCTATTTCAAATGAGTGGTTGCACACCACATTGATTTTTTTAATTGAGATAGTTATTTGTCTCATAAGCTCAATGAATGTGTTGATTCCTCTATTGTAAATGGGTACATAACATGGTCTTATTTGTTGGGACCCATATCAAGGATTGTTGTCCATGATGGTTTTTATTTATGGTACCTCTCATTCTACACCTTTGAGTAGTAATTGTATCCCACTAGTGCATATATTCTCAGAGTGTCCCTGAGCATCTGAATCCATAACATGACCGTCCTTATTTTGTAGTCATTTGGAGCTAGCCACATTATTTATGGTACCTTTAATATTGCACCTTCAAGTAGTGGATTGTGTGCCACTCGTGCAAATAGACTTAATGTGACAACAAGCATTTTCCTTCATGCGCTGCCTTGTTTTGAAGTCACATGGAGCTTGCCACTTTGGAGTTTTTATTGCTTAAGTTATTTGGAATCATTGCCACCTTTAGCTCATGCCTCCAAAATTACGTTATCATATGTGACATCCATTTACATAATATTTTCCACTTACTTCATCATTGTGGGGTGGATGGTATGCAATGCTTCCTTAGGTGATTTTTTCTTCACATTTTTTATCGAGATCAACCCTCTTTAGAGTGAGACTTGGAATTCCTATATTGACTCTATGATTGCAATGGCTAGTGACCCATGTAGTCCAGAAAGATGGATTTACATCCACATGAGCACTCAATACATGATGCTTTATTGATTGCAAGTGAGTACCTAATCAGTCCTTTTGTGACAATACTCATTTTAGAGGATACGTTTATTTTGGGGAATGGTGTGCATTCAATTCTCATTGCCTCAATAGTTTGAAATGTGCATTTTTAAGCATTGGTGATTGACTCTCTTCTGGAGAGGAGTTTTTATCCTATTGGATTTTATTCTTTTCTCTTCTTATGAGAGTTTGTACATCTGTACCTTCGCAAGCCTTATTGTTGGTAACCATTTTTGTTTTCTTTTATTACTCCCTACATTTCACTTACAGAGAGGTGTCATTGTACTTAAAGTTGGTTAAGCTTATTCAGGGTTAATGGAATAGTATGTTCATCTACTAGCTTGGTATGACTTGACATATAATTGAATTCCATGATGAGACCTTCTAGGTTTGTTATAAATAAACATGCTTTTCTCTTGTAAAATCATATTGTTTTCTATTTTATTATGAGGCTCATTCACAATCTAGGTTAATCCAGTATTTGTATAAAAGGTGTCATTTTCAACGATATGGCATATGTGTCTTATATTAAATCCTCACATTGATAAAATTGTACTTAGTCAACACCACTCTAAATATGTGTCTTATATTAGATCCTCCAAACATTGATAAAATTGTACTTAATCAATGCCACCATAAATCTCTAATTGTTCAAAACAACATCTCTTCTCACAAAATCATTGGCAAGTCCTAGACTTAAGCTTATAGTGATAGACTAAGGAGTAAAAGATATATGTGAATCATGTTTCAATCCCAAGTTTCCCATAGTGATCATAATTAATTTCATCCATAAATTCTCTCGTTTATAAAATATGACTTACCTTGGGATACATAGTTTGTTTACATTGGCATTGAAATGATTTTATCTACAAGAGGATTTAGTTTCTTGTTAGACAAATTGGTAATAATTCAATGTTTTCTACTTAACCACAAAAGGAGTGGGAGTAACCTATTTTTATACTAAGGACACTTACTTTCCCCCTGTTGGAGCAGTTATTTTGGACTAGTTTATGGGAACTACGTGCAAGGAAGTGGACCATGTGCCAACAAGCTAAAGGACCAACACACACAAAAGGAAGAATACAATTCGAAACCATTGGGCATTTTTGTCCACTTATTACGGGCTAAGCCCCATTTTGAAATGTATAAATATGCAAAAGTGGGAATGTGAGAGCTAGTTCTAAGTGTGTTGGAGAGACTTATGCTTTATGTTTTGGAGAGGGTTTGAGCACATAGTTGACATTTTTCTGGGTTAAGACATAAATATTATGTGCATTGCACAGGTTTTGTAAGAACTATGTCAAATGATAAAAAAGAAGTGAGTATGTTATGAATGAAATGGTTATGTGTTATGATATGAGGAATGCTTTAATTACTATGCACATATGTTATACTACGTTTAGTACTATGAATGTGTTATCTATTGTTATGAATATGTGATATGTTTTGTGAACGAATGATATGTTTATGCACACGTATTATGAATGATTTGAATGCCTCTTATCCCTTCATAATTGTGGAAACTTGGTTCCTGTAGCCCCCATAGATGCCTCGGGTGAGACTTCATTTTCTTGCAAGTGATTCCAAAAGGTCTAGTATCTAAAGGTTTTGTTGGTAAATTAATGCTGAAACTTGGTTATTCCCATTGCACGCCAACAAATGATCTCATCCAACAGGTGTTTTGGACCATTTTTTGGGAACTACGCACAAGGAAGTCAACCACATGCCAACAAGGTAAAGGACTAGCGCGTGCAAAAGGCATAAGACAATTAGAAATCGTTGGGCACTTTTTTTCCACTTATTACAGGATAAGCCCTATTTTGAAATGTGTAAATATGTAAAAATGGGAATGTGAGAGGTAGTTATAATTGTGTTGGAGAGTCTTATGCTTTATGTTTTGGAGAGGTTATGAGCACATAGTTGATATTTTCCAAGGTTAAGACAAAGATCTGATGCACAGTGCACAAATTTTGTAAAAGTTGTTTCAAATGATAAAAAAGAAGTGAGCATGTTATGAATGAAATTGTTATGTTATGATGTGAGGAATGCTTGATTTACTGTGCATATGTGATATACTTTGTTTAGTACTATGAATGTACAATCTGTTGTTATGAATAAGTGATATGTTTTGTGAATGAACAATATGTTTCTATGCATGTATTATGAATGAGTTGAATGCCTCTTATCCCATCAACACTGCGAAACAAAATATAATATAAATATCTCTAAAATATTAATAAATTAATATTTTTAAATAAATATCTATAATAATAAAATTAATTATATATTGTAATATATTGATAAGATATAAAAATATAATCAATTAAAAAATATTTTAAATTATTAAATTATAATGTTATTAAATTAAATAACAACAATATGACTTATGACTCAAAAAGCAAACAACATGAACCCACACACAATAACATTAAAAGTAATACCATTTAATATATAATGCACTTAAATAACATTAATATAACTCAAAAAGCAAACAACATGAAACCCACTTCAAGTAGGGGTCATCTTAAATATAGGCTGGTGTGGATTTGATAGGAATGGAAAAGGAACTTTTAATTTTATCATGCAAAGCCAAAAACTTCGATAAGATGAAAGGAATGGGATGATAAGACCTTCCAATTTGATTTGATTATGCAAAGTTAGCAACTTGATAAGATGAAAGGTATGAGATGATAAGACCCTTTGGGTCCGGAGATTATATTTATAAATGAGGAGTATATCATTACATATTAAAAAATCCGTCCTGAATTTTATGGCCAAAGTAGTTGTGGCCTCCTTGACTTTATAGCAACTTATAATGTCGAGCAATATAACTACCACAACTTATAATTGTTGCCAAAATCCATACAATATTTGATAATTCGTTGTCACCCACTATACAAAGAAAAAAATATCCAAACACATTATTATAAAAATGAATATATTTGTTATCCTCCTATCATAATTGATAAATCATGAACGACCAATTTTTATTATAACAATATATATTTATTCTCTTCCCAATTTGAGGGGTGTGTTTGTGTCCACTATGTTTTCAAAGTAAAAAGAAAAAAAAGAGCAAGTAAGGACCCATAAATCATTAAGTTTTCAAAGTAAAATGTAAGTAGATGCCCCATAAATCTATATAAATATATGTTTCATTATTTATTATTAAAAAAATACATAGACCCCATAAAGCCATATAAATGTATGTTTCATTGTTATTATTAAAAAAATACATTTAACTAAAACAATGAAATTTAATACTAAACAAAGTTAAACAATAGTGCATAATCATAAAAATACAGAATACATGGCAAATAAGAATTTCTGATGTATCTCTTTTTGATGTTGGAGTACCATAAATCTATATAAATATATGTTTCATTGTTTATTATTAAAAAAAATACATAAACCCCATAAATCCATATAAATGTATGTTTCATTATTATTATTAAAAAAATACATTTAACTAAAACAATGAAATTTATTACTAAACAAAGTTAAACAATAATGCATAATCATAAAAATACAGAATACATGGCAAATAAGAATTTCTGATGTATCTCTTTTTGATGTTGGAATACCCTTTTTAAGTCTAAAACTTTAATTTTAGAAAATATATAAAAAGTTAATATGTAGGTAAAGATGGTTTTAAAGCTTAAATCAACAAGATTATTAACTTAAATAGTAGGAGTGAAGTTGTAACTTAATATAAAATTTTGGAGAATAATAATTTTTCAAAATGGATGTTTAAGTTTGAAGTGGTTTAGCTGAAAAGGTAGGTTTAGTTTGTGGATTATTGCATATATTTTAAAGGATTAATGTTATCAAATGAATTTGATTTCAAGTTTTAATTCTAATCTTTAAAAACATGGTTTAAGATATAAAAAAATTTAAAAAAAATTAATAGAGTATAATTGTAAGAAAAAAATGTTACCTACTCCACCTAAGTTCAAATCTTATTTTATCATATGTTTAATATTAATAAATTGATTATTAATAATTTATATATATTTTATTTATAAATTATTTATAAATTATGTATATATCAAAATTTCCTTAAATACAATATTAAAGCATTATCATTTATTAAATAAAAGTATTAACACTATGTAAGTTATCGAAGGAAATTGAGATACACACTTGACATTTAAAAGGAAAAATAAGAAGAAGAAAAAAGTTTAGATTAGAAAAAAAAATAAAAATAAAAAAGGAAGTTGAGATTCACACTTAATTAAATTTGATTGATTAGATGTCTCAATAAACTGTTTAATTAATAAAAATGTATCAATTTACAAATTATATAAGAAAAATGTAAATTTTCGGACCCTTCATCCCACTCTACTATGGATTTTTGTCAAGTTTATTGGTTTCATTTTATTATTCTCTATGAATTTTTGTCAGGTTTATTGGTTGCATTTTATTATTCTTTATAATAGTTATAGATGTGTAGGTTCTTTGATCTGTTTTCCTTAATGAATATCTTATGAAAAGTATGAATGAATGCTTGGGCTTGATGATTAACTATGGTGATTAGTATGGTTATGATGATTTCTTCTTAGGAATGAATTTGATCGTTCCTTGTTTATGTTGGTAATGAGCAGTGGGGGGCGCTCAGGAGGGTATTCACACGATAAAGGAAAAGAAGTTAAATGCTCGTATACTAAAGATTGATCTACAAAAAGCATATGACAGAGTTGATTGGTCCTACCGACGGTTTATTCTTATTCAGGTAGTTCTTTCTGTGGTGCTGGTTGACTGGATGATGAGTTGTGTCACAAGTGCTATTTTTTCTGTATTGATAAATGGGTCACCGACTTCATTTTTAGTGGCTCCCGAGGATTGAGATAGGGTTGTCCTCTGTCTCCTTACTTGTTCATTATGGCTATCGAAGGGCTCATTCCATTGATTAAGAAGGCAAAGGCTAGTGGGAACCTCTCTGGTATTAATGTCGCCAAAACGCTTTCACTTGCTCATCTGCTCTTTGTAGATGGTGTTCTCTTATTTGGAGAAGGGACTAAAAGGGAATGGAATTCGTTCAAGTCGATTCTCACTCTCTTATGGGATGCTTCTGGTATGTATATAAACACGGACAAGTCTGGATTTGTTTGCAGTTGTACTAATGAGGGTATTCTACATTATATCAAGGATCTCTTTAACTTCTCGATCAAGGACCTGAAAGATGGTATTAAGTATCTTGGATTTTTTCTTAAGCCTAATTGCTATGGGGTGTCGGATTGGAAATGGTTGATACAGAAGATTATGCGAAGAATAAATGCTTAGAGCCATCGTTGGTTGACACTTGGAGGTTGGCTCATAGTGGTAAATTTTGTACTACACAACATCCTTATATTTTGGTTTTCATTGTTTACTATTCTGTTGGGGGTACTAGCAAAGATTCGTTCCAAAATTTTCACTTTTCTGTGGGGGGGGAGGGAGGGTGAAAAGAAGATTCATCTTTGTTCTTGGGAGAGTATCTCCCTTCCTCTCAGCTCTGGTGGTTGGGGAATCAAAAGTCTAAAATAATTCAATTTGGCACTCTATTCCAAGATCCTTTGGCAGTGTCTTTTCGACGTGGGGCTGTGGGGAAACCTTATTAAAGCTAATTATTTGAAGGGACAAGACCCTAATTTGTGGTTCAGAAGGCCCGTTAAATCTACCCATATGTGTTTGGAGATTTGGAGGATCCTCTTAAAAGACTTTCCCACTATCAATTCCTCTATTTGTTGGGCGGTGGGGAGGGGCATTGTCACATACCTCAAGTTCTAGACATTTTATGTTATTGACAAAACATTATGTTTTATTTTTATTGTAAAGTTTCATGACTATTGACCAAGTGGTGTCATGGATGACTGTAATTAATTACTTTGAATATTTTATTATTAATAAATAAAAGTGGAGACAAATATCCAAAGGAGATTGTTGAATGAGTGTTCACTGACCCACTAGGGGAATGGACTGTGGTGGAGAGCAAATTGACACTTGGAAGCATCCTCAACTCACTTCTAACTGTTGCAGGGGGAAACTTCCCTATTTTTATGGTCATGTTCCCCAAGAAAGTGGAACTGAGCAAGTGGCTCATTTACTGAAATAAACTAACCAAAAGACATAGGCATGCTATTTATCTATCCATCAAATTCAGCAGGGGGCTGTTCATTCTTACCTTGTGATAATTTTTTGAGCACAAGAGATTTGATGAGGGGAAATTTAGAAGTGATTGAGTGAACTAAGACTGCTTTCTGAACTAGTGCAACCACATTGCTAAGTTCAATATTGCTAAAGGCAGGTAGTGCTGCTGCTAAGTACTACTACTAAGTTGCAAGGGAATTTATTCCGTTATTCCACACAGTATCTTCGACCTAGTGGTTCAGTGAACATGCATGGAGTTCCTAAGGCAAGTAGCTTGGCTGTCTTCAAGAGTTGGTTGGGTGGAATGGGCTCCTTTGGCTATTTGTTTCTTCTTCTACAGTTCCAGGTTCATATTGTGTTTTCTTCTTTACTTCTGTTATATTAGTAAATTAAATAGGAATGAAATTGTTATCTACTTTTCCCATTTAACCTAAGAGATTCTGCTTGAGTTAATGATTATTTTATTTCTGTAAATTGTACTGATGAAATAAAATGCAGTATGAATGATGTAATCAAATGAAATATAGAATGATTGATTATAAAATCACTTTTCTGCATTTTTCCACACACTGTAACAGTGCCGTACTCTAGTACAGAAAAGGTTAATTAGAGCAGATCAGAATGATCACATGCATTAAATAAACTTCAATGATTGTTTTATAAACAGATTTATCGCATTTCAGTTCGATAACATTGTTTTTATTTAAAATAAATAATTTAGAATTGTAAACAGAAATTACGTTTTCTTCTAAATACTTCACTAATTATGTTTATTAATAAACCCTTTCTATTGTTACAAACAATAATAGTATCGAAAGAATCTTCTGCCCAAAACAATAGTAAGAATAGTCCTTTAAAATAAACAGACTCTATGTAACTGGATTCTTTTTGTTTAACAAACACTACATACATATTTATGAATAGATTTCTTGTATCGTTCTATCTATCATAGAAATAGGTTTATTATAGACTGGACTTCATACTAGCAGCAACATCAGAATAAATCCACACATAAATCAAATAAATACTATTATTACACTAGACATATAGTATTTCATGCTCTAGTATTTCTTCAAAAGAGTGCGTTTATCTTTTCATTAAAGTAATGTATGGGCAAATACAAACCTAAAATACTATTGTAGGATTTAAACCAAGTCTTCATTTCAATAGAGCTTTAGTACTTATACATTTAAAGAATTGCATGATAAATATTATCACTGTGTACAATACATTATACTATATAGGTATTTTCATATTGCAGAATACATATCATTTCTTAAAACAAACCAGGCCTGAAGCCGAACATATCGTTCACCTGATAATATCATTAGATAATTTACAAAACAGTTATCAAACAGGTATCGGGTTTTTCTTTCATTAACCATCGCTGATGTTGGGAGAATTTCCACAGGCTCGACACTCTCACATTATGATTTAGGAGTAAGCACACTCGTAAATATTCTTTAAACATTTTACATTTCAGGACAATAGTGGGGTTTCAACTCACCATAAAACCCTAGGCCATAAACATGAAAATCTCAGATAAACTTAGTAGGAATTGAACACCCAGACTTACCACCATTTTGCCATTTGTTTATATTGTAAAACAAAATATTTTATTACTAATATCAGGCCATGCCCTAACCTTTAGCATAAATAGTAAACCATGTTTATAAATATGTTTGGAAATCCCTTAACAATAGGATTACAAAAATAACAGAGTAAAAAGTAAATCGTTGTGAATACAACGAGAGCCATGAGGCTCCTGAGCGAAACTCTCCCAACCAAAGTTTAGTTTCGATAACATTTTCTTGTGCCACACCTTCAATAGGAGTCTCAAACAACATATAAATCCAAACCAAATTTCTTTAGGGTTTACAAAACGGACATTAGTGCCTTAAAAACTTCCATCATATTTCCTCCTCTACTTCCGAGTTTCTGTTAGAAGAGCCAAGGAGGTGCCACCGAGGCTTACCGGTTATCAAGAGTCTTCTCCCTCGACGAACAACATCAACACCACGTTCTTAAAGTTTTACCTGTCAACCAATATTGAAACTTTTGGTCAAGCTCAAATCATAAAACTTAAAACAAATGATAGATGTAATCTATTATAAAAACATATGCGCAGAACTCGAAACATTACCTGAGTGACAATTGTTTTTAAGAACACAGGTCTTCGTATCACCACAGCATGTGCGTAATGCACTGCTCGAAGCACCAGAGGCGTTCAACGCTATTCGTTGAGCCTTCACGAAGAAATACTAATTACTCACTATGTTCAAAACACTCAAGGTTTATGAATCAGATTCCCATTGTAATCCTTTGAAAATCCAAAAGACATAAACACTGCAACTATCAACTAACTAGCAAAAAAAACCTATCAAGAACAGCATTCAGTATCACAACTTCAACACATTGCAGTTTTAAAATAAATCTTGCTCCATTACACTCTCATCACCACCCTTCTACAACCAGGTTGAAGGAGGCGAGGTCACCCTATCGAACTCGGGGAAGGCCAAAAACATTAAGAAGTTGAAACCCTGGAGAATTGGAGGGCCGGTCGGCCTCCTTCCCCACTCACTTATCCAAATGAATTCCAAGTTCTATGCTCGCAACGATTGTGTAGTGGTAAGTTTAGGGTTTTAGTCCAAAAACCAAGAAACGCACAGATCTACCGTGGAGATCCAGCCACCAGGGCTTACGACATTACCACCACTTAACTGCATTAAATTGTATTTATCACTGTTATCACCTTTATCGAAATAGTTGGCCAACAAGGATCTAGTAAGGACTCATCTACATTAAACCTTCAAGAGTTCATCGTTTCATACCTCGCCAAGTTATAAAACATTACAGTGAGACACGTGAAGTCAGCCCCGGGGACAACCACTGAGCTTTCCACCACGTTAGCATTTATGGAAGCTTTAACTACCACTGACCAGCGTCGTTTCAACCTACCAGCACATACTCACCATTATCATTATCGGATTATTGCATAGTCAACACATAACATAAGTTTAGAGTGGTATCGTGTATCACCATGGTTTTGTTACACTATCTCAATTTACGACTATAGTCTACACTTAGTATTGCTTAGGATGGTATCAACGTTAGACCTTGTACACATATTCACGCGTTTGATCTTTGAAGTATTTCCAATCTATGGTTTGTGCATTGTAGATAAATATGTATGGTTGAAACATAAATTCTACGCACATAGTATCTATATTTGTGCTTATAGACCCAAACTTAGTGTAACATTTTTATTTGAAACATATCACTATACCATGTTAAAGCTATACATAATAAAGTGTATTGACTTTTAATGGTATTATATAGTTTATATGGACTATTTAATGATAGGCTCACATAAACATTGCATTATTTCTTGGAGAATAATATATCATCCTCTCCATAGTTTAGAAGAAATTATAGTATAGAACTATACAATTCTTTTCTTCCTTAGAATTAGTATAAAAATCTTATGTTGCAAGTACATAAACTTTTTATCCATTACAACTGTTGTTACGACATGATGAAAGAAGACAACTAATGTCAACAAAATACCTGAGTAGAATTGGTAGGGCAGATATTCTTCTACATCTTCATAGTAACAATTATAAAAAAGAAAACCTTTAAAGTGTTGTAAGATGAATTGAAACCTGCTCTTGGAACCTCTCTGCTTACCTGTCCATTGCCAGTAGAATTTCAAGAATGCTAGCTAGTAATCAGCTAAGTAAGCGTCGGGGCTCTTCAAGGACCCCTTCATCACAGAAAAATGATCTTCAGTAACTAGGAAGCAAGGTGCACAACATAGGACAGTGTGACCTCATACATACAACAAGTAAGTTTATCACTCCACATTGATGAGACAATAACGACTTATGCCTTTTGAAGATATCTTTTAAACTAACAACTGTTAATACGTCAGATGTGAATTATGATCATTTTAATTTAGTACTCACTAATGATAATTGTTATGAGTTGGTATTCTTAAGCACGCAGTTTAATGAGTAGTTGTGATAAAGTTAACATCTTTAACAAAGCAATCCCAGCATTTATTGTTATTTAAAATTTTTAAATTTTAGTGAATTTTTGGGGATGTTACAGGCATTCAGATGTTCATTGGAATTGATCCACTCTTAGGTATGAGCAAAGCCTCTTTTTTGTCTGTTGGACTTATTAAGGAGCTACTGGATCGGGGGATTACTGCACTCATACAAGTTAAAAAAGCACAAGGTGAACTACATTTGCACTGGCTCTCCTCAGTGGACCTTCAAATACCTTTTTTCTATCAGGTTGAGTGGGACGACTACACTAATAAACTCACTTATTTGGGCATTGATTTCTCAAGCACGGATTTGGAATCTCGGGTGCTGAGGAAACGAAAGTATTTCCAGGAGAATTTCACCAAGTATTTCCATGATAATTTTTGGTGGGATCCATCTTTAACCAAGACCTTCGAAGGAAGAAAAACCTACTACTTAAGCCTGGGTGTAATGGTGATTGATCTTAAAAAGTGGTGAAGGTCATTAGGTCTAGGGATTTGCCAACGAATCCTAAAAATCCTCCTTTGTTTTTTCTATATGGGACTAGGGATCTATTCCTTCAATCACCATATTTTGTAAGCAAACAATCTCATTTTAATTTAAAAGGAATTCATATTTTGGAGGCATTTTTGGCATGGTTGTTTCTTGCCAAATTATTATAATAAGGTTATTGGCAATGTTTTTTTTCCATAATTTTTTAGTGGAGTCTTTGATTTCTATATCAAGTGAGGATTTGCAAAGAGTATTTTTCTCTATTTCAAATGAGTGGTTGCACACCACATTGGTTTTTTTAATTGAGATAGTTATTTGTCTCATAAGCTCAATGAATGTGTTGATTCCTCTATTGTAAATGGGTACATAACATGGTCTTATTTGTTGGGACCCATATCGAGGATTTTTGTCCATGATGGTTTTTATTTATGGTACCTCTCATTCTACACCTTTGAGTAGTAATTGTATCCCACTCATGCAGATATTCTCAGAGTGTCCCCGGGCATCTGACTCCATAACATGACCGGCCTTATTTTGTAGTCATTTGGAGATAGCCACATTATTTATGGTACCTTTAATATTGCACCTTCAAGTAGTGGATTGTGTGCCACTCGTGCATATAGACTTAATGTGACAACAAGCATTTTCCTTCATGCGCTGCCTTGTTTTGAAGTCACATGGAGCTTGCCACTTTGGAGTGTTTATTGCTTAAGTTGTTTGGAATCATTGCCACCTTTAGCTCATGCCTCTAAAATTACGTTATCATATGTGACATCCATTTACATAATCTTTTCCACTTACTTCATCATTGTGGGGTGGATGGTATACAATGCTTCCTTAGGTGATTTTTTCTTCACATTTTTTATCGAGATCAACCCTCTTTGGAGTGAGACTTGTAATTCCTATATTGACTCTATGATTGTAGTGGCTAGTGACCCATGTCATCCGGAAAGATGGATTCACATCCACAAGGACACTCAATATATGATTCTTTATTGATTGCAAGTGAGTACCTAATCATTCCTTTTGTGACAATACTCATTTTAGAGGATACATTTATTTTGGGGAATGGTGTGCATTCAATTCTCATTGCCTCAATAGTTTGAAATGTGCATTTTTAAGCATTGGTGATAGACTCTCTTTTGGAGAGGATTTTTTATCCTATTGTATTTTATCCTTTTCTCTTCTTATGAGAGTATGTACATGGGTACCTTAGCAAGCCTTATTGTTGGTAACCATTTTTGTTTTCTTTTATTACTCCCTGCATTTCACTTATAGAGAGGTGTCATTGTACATAAAGTTGGTTAAGCTTATGCAGGTTAACAGGATAGCATGTTTATCTACTAGCTTGGTACGAATTGACATATAATTGAATTCCATGATGAGACCTTCTAGGTTTGTTATAAATAAAACTAGTTTTCTCTTGTAAAATCATATTGTTTTCTATTTTATTATGAGGCTCATTCACGATCTAGGTTAATCCAGTATTTCTATAAAAGGTGTCATTTTCAACGATATGGCATATGTGTCTTATATTAAATCCTCACATTGATAAAATTGCACTTAGTCAACACCACTCTAAATATGTATCTTATATTAGATCCTCCAAACATTGATCAAATTGTACTTAATCAATGCCACCCTAAATCTCTAATTGTTCAAAACAACATCTCTTATCACAAAATCATTGGCAAGTCCTAGACTTAAGCTTATAGTGATAGACTAAGGAGTAAAAGATATATGTGAATCATGTTTCAATCCCAAGTCTCCCCTTGTGATCATAATTAAGTTGATCCATAAAGTCTCTAGTTTATAGAATGTGTCTTACCGTGGGATACATAGTTTCATATACATAGTTTGTTTACATTGCCATTGAAACGGTTTTATCTACAAGAGGATTTAGTTGCTTGTTAGGCAAATTGGTAATAATTCAATGTTTTCTACTTAACCACAAAAGGAGTGGGAGTAATGTATTTCTATAATAAGGACACTTACTTTCCCCATGTTGGAGTAGGTGTTTTGGACTAGTTTATGGGAACTACATGCAAGGAAGTGGACCATGTGCCAACAAGCTAAAGGACTAGCACACACAAAAGGCATAATACAATTGGAAACAATTGGGAATTTTTGTCCACTTATTACGGGCTAAGCCCCATTTTGAAATGTATAAATATGCAAAATGGGGAATGTGAGAGGTATTTCTAAGTGTGTTGGAGAGTATTATGCTTTATGTTTTGAAGAGGGTATGAACACATAGTTGGGATTTTTCAGGGTTAAGACATAAATCTGATGTGCATTGCAGAGGTTTTGTAAGAACTATGTCAGATGATAAACAGGAAGTGAGCATGTTATGAATGAAATGGTTATGTGTTATGATATGAGGAATGCTTTACTTACTACGCACATATGTTATACTATGTTTAGTACTATGAATGTGTTATCTCTAGTAATGAATATGTGATATGTTTTGTGAATGAATGATATGTTTATGCACAGGTATTATGAATGAGTTGAATGCCTCTTATCCCTTCAGAATTTCAGAAACTTGGTTCCTGTAGCCCCCATAGATGCCTCGGGTGAGACTTCATTTGCTTGCAAGTGATTCCAAATGGTCTGGTATCTAAAGGTTTTGTTGGTAAATTAATGTTGAAACTTGGTTATTCCCATTGCACACAAACAAATGGTCCCATCCAACAGGTGTTTTGGACCAGTTTTTGGGAACTACGCACAAGGAAGTCGACCACATGCAAACAATCTAAAGTACTAGAGCATGAAAAAGGAACAAGACAATTAGAAATCGTTGGGCACTTTTTATCCACTTATTACGGGCTAAGCCCTATTTTGAAATGTGTAAAAATGGGAATGTGAGCGGTAGTTCTAATTGTGCTGGAGAGTCTTATGCTTTATGTTTTGGAGAGGGTCTGAGCACATAGTTGAGATTTTCCAGGGTTAAGACAAAGATCTGATGCACAGTGCACAGATTTTGTAAGAATTGTTTAAGATGATAAAAAAGAAGTGAGCATGTTATGAATGGAATTGTTATGTTATGATATGAGGAATGCTTTATTTAATGCACATGTGTGATATACTTCGTTTAGTACTATGAATGTGCTATATGTTGTTATGAATATGTGATATGTTTCGTGAATGAACGATATGTTTCTACGCATGTATTATGAATGAGTTGAATACCTCTTATCCCATCGACACTATAGAAACTTGGTTCCTATAATCCCCATAGATGCCTTGGGTGAGACTTCATCTAATTGCAAGTGATGATGAAAGGGAGGGTATCTAAGGGCTTTGTTGGTAAATTAATGTTGAACCTTGGGTCCGCCCATTGCACACCAACGCCCCCCTTCTACGTGTATTTTAGTGAAGCTTTTTTATCCATTAATTCAGATGACAATATATTCAGAAAAGTGAACTATTGATAGATAGCTATGGAGAAATACCTCACCATGAAAGGACTGTTATTTTTAATGATTCGAAACTACACTCCCAAATTCATTGTGGGATAGGAAATTGTTGTTATTGAAGAAACAATTTAAGTTGACCCAATTTATCCTGTTAATATTGTCAATCAAGCAAAATAAATTCCCTACATTATATTGCTCATCTTATATGGTTGTTAGTATGAGTTGGGAAAGTAGAGATGCTTTCATAGCTCATTGGTGCTAGATGATGATATATTGTTTGATTAATGTACTTTATTTCTTGACTTTCCCTTTTTACATTCTGCTTAGGAAAAAAACTATTTAAATAGAAGTATTCCATGCTTTCCTAAATGTTCATTTAAACAAGTTAGATGTGACTAACAATTATGAGGTTTGGAATTATTTATACAACATAAGCTCCTATCTAAAATATTTTAATACTCTACATGGTTGAGAGGATTGGTCAATGGTCACATATAAGGCCCAATATACCACATCCCTTATTCTAAGGGGTACAACAAATACAAGGCAATGCCATGTTTCCTACTAACATAATGATCGATTGGTCGTAGGGTAATAGTTTCAAGCTAATCTCTTACTAACTTAATAGTTGATTGGTTGCAGAAAATGCTTTTTTCTCAACCTTTCGTTCTTCCCTTTTGTGACAAAAAAAATAAAAATCATTAACTAGAAGTACTCCACAACACCATTTTCACATACACGTATTCTTGTTCATTAAGAAAAATCACATATGGCTAACAACTATGCATTTTTAAATTGTTACTATGATATCAAAACTCTCCTATCTAAAAAAAATATTATCTAGTATTGATCCATGGTAAGATATAAACCTTAATATACCATGATCCTTATGCCACTAGGGGTAGGCACAAGTGAATAATGTCTCTTACTAATATAATAGTTCATTGGTTGTGGAGTGATTGTGTTAACTTACTTAACGCTATCTTTTTTTAACCTTTAAAGAAAACAAAAAATTACGTCCTTTAACTCATTTCCATACATGTCAATTTTGAAAAGTTGGATAATGCCTAATCACTATGTGTTTGGATTTATCTCTTTGGATTTTTTTATATGGCATAAAGTACCCTCTTATATAAAATACTTATTGTTAATACACATTGTTGAAAAGATCAATTTATGATAACACATAAACCCGAAACCCTCCTTTCATGTAAAGTAGGAATGATTCAACATGCTTGGTGTGTGTGTCTGGAAGTATATCTCTCATATAATATTTTTCAAATTATTTATGATATAAAAAACTCTCATTTGTGGTAAAATAATAATGATTCAATATGTTTTTTTTTTTTGTGTATTTGGAAATATATCATTCACGTAATCAAGGACATTCATGTCACTCTCTTAACATGTCACATTTGAGATCTTCCATTTCATTGATTATGAATTGCGCATTTTAAAATTGTTTCTATGATATAAGCCCCTTATTTCATGTAAAGTAAGAATGATTCAATATGTTTGTTTTGGTGTGTTTAGAAGTATAATTTATAAAATTAAGGACATGTCACTCTAAAATTTGGGAAGGCCTATTATGAAAATGTCTATTGATGTTATAAATGATCAAGGGCTTAATGCAATTCATTTGGACCATTCACCATAGTTTATAACGACCATTTCGATAGGTATAGACACTCAAGAACAATTTTGGCTCCTAAACTTTTGGATCCCAATTCATGCCCTTCCCTTTTTTTTTGTCCCCACATGTTGCTAAATTTGTCAACGGGACCATTCATTGTGATTTCCTTGTCAATTTAAAAAAAATCAATGAGCTTTTGATAATTTTATTTCACATTTATACGTAGACGTTATGGTTTGTGCATGTGGATCATTGATTTTACTATTCATCATCCCTAACTTTGGCATTCCACTTTCTCATTTCTTTCTTTCTTATGGTCATTTTTACAACTTTTTGGCTGATTCCACTTTCTCATTTCTTTTCCTTTTTATCTTATCATTTTTACAACTACATTGTGATAAAAATATTTTTACAATTTTTGACAATCCACTTTCTCATTTCTTTTCTTTCTTATCTTGTCATTTTTACAACTACATTGTAATAAAAATAGATGCACTCATTTCTTTTCACAAAGATTTAATGTACGATGATAGATAAATATTTCTTTAAAAAATGCTACTATTGTATATACACTTATTTATTAATAAAACTTATTATGTCTTTGATTATTATGTCCTTGTATAAACACTTATTTATTAATAAAACGTATTATGTCTTTGATTATTATGTCCTTGATAAGGGATATAAATGGATTGCTCATCTATCAAGGATAAGTTCAGCTTGTGGAGTTAGATGGATTCCATTTCACCCACCCGGGTTTAATTTTGTTGAGACATCTTCTGGCTTGGTTTACCCTACAATTCTATAATGAAGAAATAAATAGTGAATTACTGATGAGAGAAACATCTCTTATCTGCATTTAAATCCACATCAAATATCAAAGCACCATAAGCTATTTCTATTCTTTTTTGGATTGGATGGCATTAACAGGTTGAAGATTATAAGCGATTTGAAGACTCTTTGGTTGAGGATGAAAAACTCCAGTTGAATAAGTGAAACATATGAGGAAACAAGAATTGGTATCAAGGACTGGTAAAAAATTTATTGTGCCTATTAAACGACTCAGAAATGGGATTCAATGCAAACCCTCTCAAAGTGTTCTAAATTTGGCGAAGGGGAAGTATTGCATAATCAAGAATGCATGATTTCTCACCAAGATTTATCATGGGTTTATGTAGCATTTTTCAAAGCCTATGAAGCTGCGTTTTAATGTTGTTGTGGTTATTGTTGCCACTATTACTCAACACACCAAGCCAAATTATGTAATTTTGTGTAGCTAGTAGGGGTTGTTCTGGATGTCGTTAATTCGGGCCTAAGCTCACTACAAAAAGTTCCATGAACTACGAACTATTATGGACGAGCATGAATGACAGTCCGTCAAGATTCAAAATTGAGACTCCACAATCTCTTTGAAAACAAAAGAAAATTGCAGGTTTGACCTTTCTATCTCAACCTGCCACTGCTTCACTCAAATAGCCTTGATGTCATTTTTCTGCTATGTGAACCATAAGTTTGTTAATACATCGATAATATATTATTTTCTCAATTAATAAAACTCCAAGTGTTGTTTTGAGGAACTCAATGGAATTGTTAATACGCAGATAATATATTCTTGTATAAATTAATAAAAAATTTGAGTGTTGTATCGAGATAGTCAACGAATGACCGATATAGTTTTTATTTTGTCAATGGCCACCACCCTATCTTTCCTTCAAGTGTGTGGCCCTTTTGGTGTACCCAAATTGAAGACAATGAGAGGGTGTCGCTATAAGAGTTTCCAAAGTATGGAAACAATGGTATATTTGTTTAAATGCAACAAGGGCAGACTAACAGCCCGACCCCCTCTCCTATGCTAAGCCACGATCGACTTTGGGTGAGGAATTTATCAGAGGGTGTTCCTTCCTCCCTCTCATCCTTCTTGTTGTTTTTATTTCTTTTTAGGGTTATCATGGAGGGTCATAGCTACTCTCTGTTTCCTAAGGGTGTGACTCTTTTCTTGCATGTTAAGCTCCGCATTTATCATGTACGTTGTGTAGGTTATCCTGCAGGACCATGCATGGTTTGATTCACCATGTGGCTCAATGCTTGGGGAAATGTCGGAGGTCATCTAGGTTAGTTGGTAGAGCGCAATCCTCTTAACCTTATGGACATGTGGTACTTGGTTTGTGCCCATCTCTTGGCTTTGGTAAAAAATGTGGAATGATAGCTTGGTCACTTAACCCTCAGTTGGTGTTGATGGGTCCATGTAATTATTTTATTTTCCTTCACTTACCCTCTTTGTTATTTCCTAAGGGAACTTATCCATTAGATAGACATTGGCATTATCTCTATATCCATTGGATATCATCAATGTCCCAAATACTACCACCCCTAATGAAAGTTTGGTCTTTATAACTCACCATAATACCCTACTTAATATATCAGCCTTGTTTGCACTTAAATATCAAAGCAATGAATGCATAATATCATCTCATCCTTGATAATGAAAGTTAAAATAATCTTATTGCAGCCTTATTGTCTCAAAACTAAAGCTCCCCGCCACTACCCATGTTCACATATAACTTTTGAGGTGGGTTAGTAATAGTGGTAATCATTATGTAGTTACTTGTTGTTGCTTGGTCACATTTGCTATGTAATATTTTTAAGATACACTAGAATGCAATGTTGCACCATTGAAATGTGTTGATCTTATATTACATCAGCCATACCAATTAGATCTTAAATCTACCTATAATGTAGATTTGAATCCATATACTTTGTTCTAGGATACAAAGCGATTCCTTCAAGTTTAAAGATACTACTAACATAGTCTCGCGATTCCTTACTAAGCATGCAACAATTAAGTAGGTGCTTCACATGAAATGCTTCCATCTATGTGTGGCGCATTCAATCAAACTGGATACTACAAGACAATAGGTCCTCACATCCCTTCAATCTCTATTACATGATTACTAAGATGTGTTTGAATTTAAGCGTCAAGGTTTTCTCCCGTAGCACAAGATCATAAACATGGACTAATCAAAACACCAATGATCTAACACAAGAGCAAGTTCCAAATGAAGAGTCATCAACCAATCAAAACACCAATGATCTAACACATGATCAAGTTCTAAAGGAAGAATCATCTTTTGATGATATTAATAAAAACGATCCAAGACATGAACAAATTCCAAATGAATATTCATCTTTGATTTTTCTTTCGATGAATGAGCATAAAATATTAATAAATATTAAAAATCATCCAAGGCATGGGCAAATTCCAACAAATTTCAAATGAATGGTCATCTTTTGATTCCAATGAAAGGACATACAATATTAGAGTCAAAAGTTAAGTATATAATAACGAAAACACGAGTGAAGCCAAGAGCCACGTTTCAAATGAACAACCATCGAATGATTATAATAATAAAAATAAAAGACATATAGCATTAGAATTTATTAGAACTTAAATTAGTTTCATATCAACATAATCTGTTCTCCTGCTTTGCTGGACACCTACGTACTTTACCTAGTTCGTCTTATTCGATCCCCACACAACAAGTGAGACATAAGCAATAAGGGCAAGGCTTGTCGTTTTGTGCATGGCTTTGCACAAATAGCTCCTTCTTTCGATAATAACTTCTTCTCGTTCCTCCTACATCATATGTTCCCTCTCAATAGCAAGTGGCAATGTCAGGGACATTGCCACCTCGTGGCTCTTGTATTTCATTATGATAATGTGTTTTTTATTAAAAAAATGTTTATTTATCATACAACTTTGTGTACCTACCTAATTTTCTCCATTATCTAAATAAAATGTCAAAATTACCATTGACCGAGCACACAATAACATTAAAAGTAATACAATTAGCATATAATGCACTTAAATAACAACATGACTAAAAAAACAAACAACATGAAACCCACACACAATAACACTAGCAACAACCACATTAATAATATTAATGTGTATGAATATGCTGATAGGCATAAATTTGGCACATACTATAGGGAAATACATTATCAATGTGTCAAATTTACGCATATCGGTGTATTCAGACACATTAATATTATTAATGTAGTTGTTGCTAGTAATAAGTGGGCGCATAGACATATCTCGAAAATATTATTAAATTAATATTGTTTAATTAATTTGATTAATTATATATATAAAAAAAATTAATTAAAAATAATATCACTTAATTAAATAACATTAATAAAATGATATTATTTAATTAAATAGTATTAATAAAATGATATCATTTTAATTGATAAAATAATATTGTTACAAAAATTATAATAGTATAATTAATTAAAAATAATATGATTTTAATATAATAATTAATTAAGAAATAATCTCATTAAACTATAATATTATATTATAAATGAGTTAAAACATTTTTAAAAATATGTTGATGGTATATAGGAATATTAATGTGTAAAGTATTAAATATCTTTAAAGTATTAATAAAGTAATATTGTTTAATTAATTATTATATAATAATTAAATATGATATAAAATGTTAAGGATACGGTGGTTTGTTGGTGGGGTTAGATGAATTTCATTCCATTCACTCGGGTTCAATTTCATTGAGACATCTTCTAACTTGGATTACTGACTAATGATTTGTTCGACCAATTTTCCACTAAAAAAATATGATATAAATATCTCTAAAAAATTAATATTTTAAAATAAATATCTATAATAATAAAATTAATTATATATTATAATGTATTAATGAGATATAAAAATATAATCAATTAAATAATATTTTAAATTATTAAATTATAATATTATTAAAATAAATAACAACAATATGACTCAAAAAGCAAACAACATAAAACCACACACAATAACATTAAAAGTAATACCATTTAACACATTTAACACATAATGCAGTTAAATAACAATAATATAACTCAAAAAGCAAACAACATGAAACCCACTTCAATACCATTTAACACATAATGCAGTTAAATAACAATAATATAACTCAAAAAGCAAACAACATGAAACCCACTTCAAGTAGGGGTAATCTTAAAGATAGGCTGGTGTGGATTTGATAGGAATGGGAAAGGAACTTTTAATTTTATCATGCAAAGCCAAAAACTTGAATAAGATGAAAGGAATGGGATGATAAGACCTTCCAATTTAATTATGCAAAGTTAGCAACTTGATAAGATCATAATAAATAATTAATATAACTCAAAAGGCAAACAACATGAAACCCACTTCAAGTAGGTGTCATCTTAAAGATATGCTGGTGTGGATTTGATAGGAATGCGAAAGGAACTTTTAATTTTATCATGCAAAGCCAAAAACTTGGATAAGATAAAATGAATGGGATGATAAGACCTTCCAATTTGATTATGCAAAGCTAGCAACTTGATAAGATCAAAAGTATGGGATGATAAGACCCATTAGGTCCGGAGATTATATTTATAAATTAGGAGTATATCATTACCTATTAAAAAATTGCAATATTACATATCTGTCCTGAACTTTATGGCCAAAGTAGTTGTGGCCTCCTTGACTTTATAGCAACTTATAATGTCAAACAATATAACTACCACAACTTATAATTGTTGAGAAGGCGCTCAAGAACCGAAATCCATAAAATATTTGATAATTGGTTGTCACCCACTACAAAGAAAAAAATATACAAACACATTATAAAATATATATATATATATTTGTTATCCTCGTATCATAATTGATAAATCATGAACGACCAATTTTTATTATAACAATACATATTTATTCTCTTCCTAGTGTGAGGGGTGTGTTTGTGTCCACTATGTTTTCAAAGAAAAAAGAAAAGGAAGTAGGGACCCCATAAATCATTCTCTTTTCAAAATAAAAAGTTAGTAGATCCCATAAATCCATATAAATGTATGTTTCATTGTTATTATTAAAAATATACATTTGCTTGATTGCGAATAGAATATTAAATTTTATGAAAATTCCATTTCAAAAACGAAAATGAAAGAAATACATAGTGTGAATAATGAAATTTAACATTAAACAAAGTTAACAAAAATATATAATAATAAAAATACAAAATACATGACATATAAGAATTTTTAATGTATTTTTTTTATGATGGAATACGCTTTTTAACATTAATTTTAAAAAATATATAAAGTTATCAATAAATATTTATAAATTACATGTTAAACAAGTAAAATTAGCAGCAAATGCTTATACATGTCTCTTAAAATGTTTTAATGTAATAATTGTACATAATTCAAAATTAAAATTTAAAATAATTATGCAACATTTTAATATTGTATTACTGGTGTATAGTTTGAAAGCAAAAGAATAGTTACATGCCTTTCTCCATGTCTTTTAAAGCTGAAATATATTTGGAGAGATCTAAGGGTTATCAATTATTGATAAAGTATTGATGATGACATATTATCCCTATCTATAACACTCTCAAGTATAAGTGGAGTAGAACAAAAATGATATCTAATATCACTTAATTAAACATTCAAAACTATTATAACACATCAAGTATTTTTTTGCATTGTAATAATTATTATTTGTCACTGGATATAAAAGATAATGTGACTAATAGTAAAACATATCAATGTTTCTCCTATTATAAAATGTGTTTTGACAATTTCAAAATTACCTAATAAGATTTCAATAAAACTGTAATGGGAAATTGAGATGTTAAAAAATATTAATGAGCCTAAAAATATTGAATCTTAAAAAAAACAAATTCATTGTGAAACCATTACAAAATATATATATTAAATTATTCTATAAACCATTACAAATTGATACTTAGTCAACATATTTTTACATAGTGAAATGAGTAGCAAATCTATATAGAATATATTATTAAATATATTTTGTAAAATTTTAAATATTACAAAAAATAATAATATTAGAGGTTAAACATTTTTATATATATTTTTAAAACAAATTTATATATAATAAAAATATTTAAATGTATTTAAAATATTTATAAAATTCAAATGAGTTGAAGCGGGGTTATTATTAATTTTTTTATGAACATTACTAGAATAATAATTTGATATTAAATAGTATTTTGCTTTGCTTAATGCTTTCAAATTTGTTAAGCTTTTTATATGGAAAAAAAATTATAAAGATTTGTCTATGTAAAAAAATTGTAAGTAAATTTGAAAATATTTTCATATTTTGTAGGATTTCAAAATTAATTAATATTAGGAAGATAATTTAAATTTCAAATCATAATTTGATAATTGATATGATGATTTAATTAAAAATTATAAAATATACATTTCCCTAATAATAATAAAATTATAAATTTTATTAAAAATCATTAAAAGTGAAATGTTAAATTAATCCAATGTGTCCAATTTTTCTACAATATTTAGACGAGAATCTACTATTATGGTGGAAAGAGATCAAGTATACAAATATTTTAAAATACCCTTGTAAATAAACTAACGCGAGTTAACCAGAAGTCAAACTTACACGAATACCCTTGTATACAACCATAAGTCAAACTTTTGTATCGCCAGTTGTGATACACTCTATTGCGAGATTTATCTTGGCATCTCGATTATCCATCCGCGTCTATTTTGTGAGCTCAAAAACGTGGATCCTGGTCTCTGGTGCATCGTTTTTTGAATTTTTTTGGCGGAGGCTTACACGAATCCTACATTTTGCCGTAGCCTCGCCTGTTGTAGAGGCATACGAGCAAGGACAGGTGCGGGGGACATGCGGCTACCAAAACCCTCGCACCAAACTCCGATGCAAATATGTAAATCAAACCTGAAGGTTACACTATGCGATTTTTTATTTTTATTAAAAAATTTCTAAAATTCTGACAAATAAATTTCATAGCAGGGGAAATTAGTCATGTCATAGCTGTTATCCAATTAAAAATTATTAATATGTTATTTTAATAGTTTTTTTTTTTTTTAACAGAAACAGGGGAAAGATATTTATAGATAAAGGCTGTGCATAGCCATTCATTACAAAAACAGAAGCCAACACTCTGCATCTGATAGAGGAAAATTGCAGAGATTGATAGAGTTTGTGTCAATAAGTTCTTTACTTCCTGACTTCCTATAGATTCTATTCATGCTGTTGGGATAAACCCTTACAAATTGTTTACATAATATTAGGCAAAAAAACATTCAAAGTATGAGCAGCTAAGAGAACCTGCAGAATGGAGGATATTCCAAAAAGGATGAAGAGAGTGTCATTAACTGAAGTTCTGCTGTTGAACTGAGGCCGCATCCATCATCTCTTGGTTTACAGTTGGGGCTTCCTGCACAATGCTGCAATGAGTTTTGCAGGCAAAAACTGAGGTATCTGCTTTAATACTATCCACTTTTCCCATCAGCTCGATGATATTTCGGTCCATGTCTTCCATGCGTGACTCCAGGCAAGAGAGCCAGGAGTGAATGTACCTATCTTCCATGGCCAATTCCTCAATTTGGTTCGCAGTGGTGCAAACAACAGAATACGTCCTGGACAGGTAGGTTTTAATTTCCGAGGAGAGTTGGCTTAACGTGGCTATGGCTTGTCTGACCCCTTCCATGCTGCGTGCAGACGAGGGAGGGCCGACTTCAAACAGCGCGAGAGCAGGTTCCTGGGCGGTGATGCAGAGTTGTTGCAGAGCCAGAGCGAGGGCAGGGTGGGTAAGACTCTCCATCCTGTGGGCTATGAAACCAACGGACGCTTGGAGCCTTAAATGCTCAAGCGTGAGACCTGTATGAGCCATGTGGAGGGCGCGTGGGTGGAGGCGTGGAAGCCAATCCAAGGCATGCCAAGAGTGAGTTCTCAAGTGGTGGAGAGGGCCACCTTTTATAGAGTTTTTCCAAGTTTGTAAACCCATAAACAAATGAATCATTAGGGTATAAAACTATGTTTTAAAACATTGTTATGAGAGGCTTGCCCCTTTTTCATTGTGACACCAACATTTGCCAATTTGTCCGCTATAGGATTGAGGTCTCTAAGCACATGGAAAAAGAGAGTATCAATAGGGAGCTCGAGACTCTTAATTCTTTTCTGAAATATTTGGCTTTTGGCACTTTGGTGGGAATTACCATTGCGCATAGCTTGAATTACATGCCTGGAATCCCCGAATACCTGCAGATGTTCCATGTTGAAGGTGACAACAATTTCAAGAGAGTGATACAGGGCCAACCATTCGGCTTGATTATTGGTGCTGATACCCAATCCCCAAGAGAAGTCTGCAACTTTATTTCCTCCGGGATAAAAAATTATCCCCCCGCACCCGCCACCCCCATGTTATTTTAATAGTTTTTATCCAATAAAAAATTATTAATATAATATTTTAAAATTATTAAAACTTTTTTTAATTTTCAAATTATAAAAACTATAGAAAAAAAAAAATTGAAAATTGAAAAAAGTTTGAATCATAACCGATTGCTATATATCTGCCTTGGCAGGTATAATAATATGCAAGTAAAGTTGGTTTTAAAGCTTAAATCAACAAAATTATTAAGTTAAATAGTAGAAGTGAAGTTGTTAACTTAATATAAATTTCGATAATAATAATTTTCCAAAATAGATGTCAAAATTTGAATTAGTTAACTGAAAATATAGGCCTAGTTTGTGAATTATTGTATATATTTTAAAAAATTAGTATTACTGAATGAATTTAATTTAAGTTCAGTTAATTTTAATCTTTAAAAAATGGTTTAAGATATAAAAAAAAAATTGAATGTAATTGTAAAAAAAAATTGTTACCTACCACCTAAACTCAAATCTCATTTCATAATATATTTATTATTAATAAATTGATTATTAATAATTTATATATAAATTATTTATATATCAAATTTTCCCTAAATACAATATTAAAGCATTATCATTTATTAAATAAAAGTATTAACTCTCTGTAAGTTATCCCTTCAAGGAAATTGAGATACCCACTTGACATTTAAAAAGAAAAATAAGAAAAAAAAAATTAGATTAGAAAAATAAAAATAAAAAAAGGAAGTTGAGATTCACACTTAATTAAATTTGATAAGATGTCTTAATATGCTGTTTAATTAATAAAAATGTATCAATATCATGAATTATTATAAAAAAAATTGACTTTTCTAACTAGGTTATGGGACCCTTCATCCCACTCTACTATGATTTTTTGTCAAGTTTATTGGTTTCATTTTTGTCAGGTTTATTGGTTGCATTTTATTATTCTTTATAATAGTTATAGATGTGTAGGTTCTTTGATCCGTTTTCCTTAATGACGATGTTATGAAAAGTATGAATGAATGCTTGGACATAATGATTAACTATGGTGACTAATATGGTTATGATGATTTCTTCTTAGAAATGAATTTGATCATTCCTTGTTTATGTTGGTAATGAATGATTGCTATAGTTATTTTTTTTATTTGTATGAATAGTTTATGATGATGTTGTTTGTTCTTTAATCTTGTTATTTTGTTGAGTTTCTTTTTATTGACATGTGTTTTTTTATTAAACTTATTTTAGTTATAAAGTCATTTGAGTGAGTATCTAATTTGTGTTGATATTTTTTATTAGTTATATTGAAATGTTGACTTTTTTTCAACATAAAAAAACTTACTTTCTTACTATTTCTTGGAATCAAAAACTAAAATCATATATCCTCTATAATGTTAATCATAAAATTATTTTTATTAATTAAATTGTAAATAATTAGTTCATAACTTATCCTTAATATTTCTTAATCTATAATGTTAATCATAAAGTTATTTTTATTGATTATATATCCTCTATAATGTTAATCATAAAGTTATTTTTATTAATTAAATTGTAAATAATTAGTTCATAACTTATCATTAATGTTTCTTAAGCTATAATGTTAATCATAAAGTTATTTTTATTGATTAAATTGTAAATAATTACTTCATAACTTATCCTTGATATCTCTTAATCAAGCTCTTTATTTATTCATGTATGTTTGTTATAAATACTCACTCCCAAAACATACATATACAAGCTATGATCATAAAAAACATACATATATCAGCAATGATGATACAAAACGTTTTAATGAAAAAAATTATTAATTCATTGAATATTGGATATTAAGAGTAATGTTAGTCAAGCTCTTTATTTATTCATATATGTTTGTTGTAAATACTCACTCCCAAAACATACATATACAAGCAATGATCATACCAAACTTTTTAATGAAATAAATTATTAATTAATTGAATATTGATTGGGTATTAAGAATAATGTTTATAATATTATGGTTTTGATTTCTAGTTTTAATCAAGGTTTTATTTAATATATTTACAAGGTCTTTGAGTAATTATGATGTGATGATACTATCATCTCTTAGATCTCCATTTCATTGACTAAATATTATACATCATTCAACATAAAACTCTCATTTCACATGAAGTAAGAATAATTTAATATATTTATAGTCTATCATTTATTAAATAAAAAACTTATCACTATCTTAGCAAATTCTATTTCATTAGGAAGAACACAAATCACGTTAGCGAATTTAAAATTATCGTTATGTGAAATAGGACTAGCCCTTTTTAATAAATATACTTAGATTATATTTATGTGATACATATTTTCCCACTATAATATTAATAATTTCTGACTTATTGAGAAGAGACACATTCCAAATTTAAGAGTAATTTGTTTTTACCCACTAAAAAGTTGATACTATATAATATATATGATACGAAGGAACATTTTCTATTATAAAAATGTTATATTTTGGAATATGAATTTTTGAGAAGGGATCGATACCAAATTTAAATTCGTTGTCCTCAACTATATAAAATAAATAAATACTATTTAGTACTATTGAACGACCATTTTATTATAAAAAATGATATATTTATGGTCTTATATGTTGATAGGACTGGTTGTATATCTCAGTTATGAGACCATATAAATATATTTTTGACAAGATCTATAATATTGAAGTTGAAGTTGAAAGAGGAAGAACATTTAAAAGAATTGTACTTAAAAAAAATATTAATTTAATTATTATAATTTAAAAAAATTTAAATATAATTTTTAAAATTTATTATTAAACAATATTAATCAGACTTATTTTATTTTGATTATGATGGCGGTTGTTAACTTTATTAATATCAGTATATTCATTTTTTTAATTTTTAATTTTATTATTAAATAATATTAATCATTATTATTTTTTTTAATTTTTAATTTTATTATTAAATAATATTAATCATTATTAATTTTTTTAATTTTTAATTTTATTATTAAATAATATTAATCATTATTTTGATTATGATGGTGATTATTAACTTTATTAATATCAATTTTGGTATATTCAACTTTTAAAAATGTAAATAATCATTTGGTTTCTTTAAATTTTTATATTATTATTTAATTTATCAAATTTATTAAATTGTATTAAAATAAATATTATATAATTTAAAATTTATTAGAGAGTATCATAAATATTGTAAATAATAAAATTACCAACATATTGAAAAATGGTTAAAATAAAAGATTTAAAGTAATAAAATTATCATTACGATGGTTTGTTGGTGGGAATATATGGATTTCATTCCATTCACTCGGGTTCAATTTCATTGAGACATTTTTTGGCTTGGATGATTGGCTAATGGTTTGCTCGACCTACCATCCACGATATGTGGGGAATTTTGTTGAGATTTCTCGTGAGAGTGAGTCTTCCTTGATTCCTTCAGAATAACAGGAAGGTGGTTTTTCCGCAAAAAAAAAGCAATTAGGATTAAAGTAATAGCCCTCCATATTATGATTGGAAATTTCATGAATGTTTATTAGTGTCATAATTGAGCAGTATAAAATGGAAATATTAAATTATCATATTTTTTATTTAAATATATACTAATGCAATTTTCATAATAAATTTAAAATCTACATTAAATTTTAAGGATTAAGGACCCACTTCATATTAAATCAAATATGAGATTTATGTTTCAATTTAGAGGAAGTTATACTTTCGACTCTCTTTGAATTATTCAAGACTAGGTGTTTTGAACTGGGGCATCACCTACTTTACATTAGCTACCATCCTCATAATGGGAGAAGTGCCTAGAAGCTTCTAGAGAATTATATTCTAAGAAAAAAGGGTTGAAACCTGTTGAACTTTGGTCGTCATTGATGTCAACTGATGTCGAAGAGGAATCAATATCCTTGTGCCAATTTGAAGAAGTATATGAAATCCACTTTGAAGAAGCATACAATAATTACATACAGTACATGCGCAAGTCCTAAGTCCACCATGTCATGCCACTCCAAACGTATATTCCAAAGAGTTGGTTGGACGAGATTCGGGAGTGCACAAAAGGCTTGGAAGAAAGAAGCGGTTGCATAGTTATGCAAGCCCCGGAAGTGTGCAAGACACACCAATCAAAAAAAGTATACAAGTTGTTGAAACGTGCAAGCGTACCAAAAGAAAGTAGCGGTTGAATAAGTCAAGTGGGAAAGTCCCACAAGCGATGGTACATCAAGGGAGCAAGACCACATTGTAAGGGCACAAGTCCCACAATGCAAAGGACCAAGTATACGCAAGACCCACAAGGGATGACACCTCAATGGTGCAGAACATGACAAGTACCGGAAGCATGAAGTAAGCGAAACCGTGAAGAAAGGAAGAATGGACATACCATCTGCACATGACAAGTATAAATAAGAATCCAAGTTGGAGAGTTGATGTAAGCTTGAATATGTGAAAGTGGTAGTACACTGATTTGGAAAGATTCTTATTTTGGGGCATCAATAGATCGTGGAACCTGAATAGAATGATCTAGCAGAGAGCTAAGTGCACATGAACAAAACAACAAAATTGTTGATGGTGTTCATGATGACGTAGTTTATCTTTGACAGTTGCAGGAAGATAGAAATGCAGGACTATTGAGGATGTGCAAGTGCATGAGAACATAATGACTGTATTGGAGATAGTACACAAAGAGTCACAGATGATTGAATATAGATGCACGAAGACATATAGATGCACGAAGACATATTTGAAGCACAGTTAGTGATGTGCGAAGTGAAGTAGTTTATCTGACATGCAAAGACAGATTTGAAGCACAACAGAATATGCACAGCATGAACGTAGTGATCTGAGACAAGTGCAAAGAACAGAAAGGAAGTATCATAGATGATGCACAGAAGGTCACAGTTTATCTAAAGACAAAGGCACCAAAACAAAAGTGTAATATAGCAGAAGTTGCATTGAGTGATCTGATACAGATGCGTGAAATCAAAACAACAGCATAGATGAAGATGTGTACTATCATTTGAGTTTACATATGCATAGAAACAAAATGACATACTGTACCAAGGCACATATTGCAGTATGAAGTCAATTGTGTAATGTTGATGCAGTGAAGTGAAGTAGAGTGTGAAGTATGTGATGCAGTACAATGACAACAAAGATCACAGTGAAGTATGTGATGTAGTACTGCGGCAACAAGGATCACAGTATATTTAGAAGGTGTGAACAACATTTAATATGAAGAGTGCACAAATTAGTATAAAATCAAAGTAATATATTCTACATTCATATCAGGGCGACAAGACGAGGCAAGGAAAAAGGGGTCAGTGCCTCCTTCTATTTGAATATGGTAAATCAGGGAGTCAGTGCTTCCTTCAAGCGGTGCCTGTAAAACTAGGGGGTTGGTGCCTCCTTCTAGTTGGTGCTGGAGAACTTCGGAAATTGGTGCTTCCATGAATGTAATCATTATATTGTAAGAGAGCATTATGTGGTTTTCTCTCATTTTGGTTTCCACATAAAAATCTGTGTTCTGTGTTTTGTGCATGTGATGTTGAATGTTTATTTATGGTGAATACATAATTTAAGTTCTAGTGCAATTTGATAAGAAGTAAAAATTGTTCATAACTGCGTTAATAATGATTTACCCCCTCTCTTAGTATCAATAAGATAACATCAAAACCTACATTTAATTAAGATTATATTAATGTTATGTGTCTGTGTGTGTGTGTGTGTGAGAGAGAGAGAGAGAGAGAGAAAGAGAGACAAAAATTAATAAATTTTAGTTTCATTTGTATTTAATAACTCAATTTTTTCAGTAATAGTTTAAATGTCCTATTGGCATGGCAGGCACGGTGAAGATCATCATGGATCCTAGTGGGACAATAGTGAATTCATTGGCTTAGGGACTAGGAGTTTCCTCCAATAATCAAGCATAATGGTACACCTTGCTACAAGGAGTGGAGTTTTTTTCCTCCCTCAATCTTTAGAAAGTAGTCATCCTTGGAGACTCCTTGATGTTTATCCGGTCTACAAGAAAAGCTTTAGTTAATCCATAGACTATTATTGGAAGGCCTCAGAGGAGAATCATTTGCACTCTTAAATATATTAAGGATTTAAGCCTTATCCACATTCAAAGAAAGCATAATGAGCAATATCATCACTTGGAAAATGATGGCACAACCCTGGATAAAGAAATCTTGGAAAAAATTGATGGTCATCCACTTAAGAGGTGAATACCTTAATTTAAGTTTGGAAAGACACACGTCAAGGAATTAAACCCATGTAATGAATCCATCATTAAGGAAGGAAACCTAGTCCTCGTGGAGGGCATCAATCACCATAATAAATTTAATCCATCCCCATGCAAAGCCCTCGAACCACTCATATTAACCTCCCCTCTCGAATTTGGTCTTATGTCATTAAAGCCTTATCTTATGGGAGGCTTGTGTGATATCTATGACAAGAGATATCATCATAGAGCTATTGATTTTCCTTGTGCATGACCCATTTACCATTGTTGTTTTGGTGGAGAGGAGGTTGGGTGTGGCCTTGAAGGTGGTATTTCCCTCCTATTAGTTGTGGATTTATGACTCTCTAGTGGCGGTGGTGAGGTTCTATTTGATTTTATTAGCATTTATGGATTTAATTTCATCTCTGGAGTGACGATCTCTAATGTTTCTCAAAGGGTAATTCTTTCTCCAAGTGGGTCTCAATTTTTTGCCTTTTCAACAGGGGTTTTGGTGGGTCTAGTTTGGTCCCAGGCTATGCCCCAAGCTTGGCTTGGCATTTTTGGGATAGCATTTCACCAATGTTAAATATGACACCATGTGAACTATACTTATCTGGAGTTCATAATGCCATTCGAGATATCAAATTCTCAATGTGCTGTTTGCGGTATCAGATGGAAAATGGTGGATGCTATGAGGAAAATATCATATCACCTCTCTCTTTCAAATACGTAAATTGATGATATTAAGGATAGACTCAAAGTCCATGAGGGGTTAGGTTAACATACTAGTGGATGATGTGGACAAGCTACTTAATATGAACCAAGAAGGAAACCTCTTGAACAACTCCATGGTGGAATCAAGGGCCCTGGAAAAAGACTATATGCACTAGCCTTAGAAAGAAATTATAGAGTTGGAATCCTCTAGGAAAGCATGATGAAGCTTCACCTTAGTATGGTTTTTAAATCATATTTTCCTTTGTAATTTGCTATGTATTTATTTTTTGTTCTTCCATTGGGCCAGTTTATTTGGCTTTATAGTGCTAGAACTTCTATTAATGCTGGGAAATTTTTGATAGAATTGTCAAGGGAAGGGGAATTTTTGGAATCTAATTGTAATAGTCTTTCTCCCCTCATAATCAGGGTGAATATTTATATTTTTTTGGTTGATGTTCCTAACTTTTTAATATAAATATTTTAACTTCTCTTGTTAAAAAAAAGTTTAAATGTCTTATGAAATTGTTGTGGATAACTTCGTTGCTTTATTTTTCGTTAATGCAAATCACGTATTAATACATGAGAGGTGACCTTTGGATTTCTTCTTCCAAGATTTCCTTTGGGCTTCTCAAAGACTCTTTGACTTATTCTTCAATAACTGAAAATTATTTACGATACTATACACACAGAACCAATCCTTACGAATTAGGTTTCCAACATTTCCCCCCTTAATCCGAAGGGGTGTTCGTGATTCTAAGCATTCTTCTCGAATTTTCAAGATTTTCTCTTCCAAGTGCTTTGGTGAATATGTTTACAATTTTCTCATTTTTTAACAATGTCTTCAATGAATTGTCTTGGCCTCTACATGATATCAAATTAGGTGGTACTTTTTGTTGATGTGCTTGGTTCAATCATGGAATATGAGATTCTTTCCACCTTGATTGCAGAAGTGTTGTTAATTAGTAGAGGAGAATAATTCACATGTTTATCTTGCAAATATTCAAGTATTTTCCTGAGCCACACAATTTCCTTTGTTGCTTCTACAATAGCCACATATTCTTCCTTTATGGAATCTGTTAGAATCGATTGTTTGCATGAACTCCAAGAGGAAGTTATTGATCTGAGACTCATGAAGTAGTTTGAATTCATCCACCTTAGAATAATTTATTCCAAAATCTTGCATCCCCTTCAAGTATTTTACAACTCTTTTGGCATCAAACCAATGTCCTTCACAAGGTTCTTGCATGAACCTAGAAAGTATCCCAACTACAAATGAGATATTCGGTATGGTGGTGGTAAGGTAGATAAGACTCCTTACAATCTATTTGTACTTGTTTCCATCCTCAAATTCATGCTCTTATTTTGAGGTGAGTTTCAAGTTCTATTCCATTAGAGTGGAGAGAATGGAATTATGTCATGCCAAACCTATTCAATCATTCTTCAATATGCTTCTTCTGGGAGATGAATATGTACTTTGGATTCTGAATTACTTCAATTCCCAAGTAGTAGTGAAGATGTCCCAAATCCATCATCTTGAGTTCTTTCTTCAACTCTTTATTTATGGATGCAATATAGATTTCATTGTCCCATGTCACTGCAAAAGATAATATACATACACCACAATATATACAAAAAATATTCCAAGTTCCTTTACAAATAGTGGTGCATCATCAAGATTAAAATGTGTGAAATTTAATTTCAGAAGATGCTCAATTAACTTTTCATACCATGCATGGGGTGCTTGTTTAAGGCCATATAACCTTTTTTTCTTTTCCATTAACAACAAATCCTTTTGGTTGAGACATGAGGACATTCTTTTTCAAGTCCCCAGTCAAGAAATCAATTTTCACATCCATCTCTTGAACTCTAGCCATGCTTCAGCCTCTTGCCCCAACTTACTTTCTCTATCAAATGTAGGCATCTTTACCTTCCCAAATTCTCTTTACAAGGATTCCTCGTCTTATACCTTTGGGATGAATGTGTTAAACTGTCAACGATATTTTTGATCTGCTCAATATGCTACTCAAAGTGCCTAATGGAGGCATGCACATTCTCCTTTTGCGCTCCCTTATTTCTTGGCATGGTGACCTTCCTATAGAGTAACTTCTTGCACTCTTTCCATCCTTAATTCCACTATTCCGATTTGATCCCAAATTGGATTTTTTATAAATGTCTATTAGGATTTGCAGTATGGCAGTGTTGATTTGATGTTGCTCCTCATGTGCCTTAGTCATCTTTTTAATTAATCTCCTCATAGTTTCATCCATATCTGGAGGTGTGATTTGCACCCTCCTTTAATTGGACTTTGTTTATGCATTACCACCATGCACATCCTCTCCCATAGCATCTTATACATGATCATAGGGATCTTGTGCATCATCCATGATGATCATTCAACTTTCTAAATCAAATCCTTCTACTTGCTACCTTCTTTCATTTACTGTAATGACCTTTCTACTACTGCTAGCACTGTGCACAAAGGAAAATCTATTAGTGAACACATTAATAATATTGATAATCACTATAATATTACCACATAGGATTCCTTTTTCACTCATAGACCTAGTGTTGAAACCATTTCTCTAATACCACTTGGTCATGTCCCCAGCAGTCTATATCTCCTATCATGGCCATGGGGGATATTTTTTTTCATTCTTCCTACTTCTGATACCAAGACATTACAATCTATTATTGATTTATTTTGCTACACAACAGTCTGTTCCAAATACTCTTAACTCACCATGCAACGCATTACGCACACAATACTTTAATCTACACGCACTTTCGCACTTATCAATTTCTTTAATGTGTAGCTATACTGTGCTCACAAATCCAGATCGTTGTGCAATTCTCTGTCTGACTACCTTCAACCACTATGCATCTACCACCGTGCAGTATAACCACCCAGTGGACAACCACTATGTGTCTACCACCTCGTAGTTTAATCACCTTGTCAAAATATTAGCTTGCAATGCCAATTCACTGGCTACGTGCAAAGTTAGTGATGTATACGTAATGGGACTTTATATGCATACAATCATCTATATGCAAGCAATTCACATTCATAATCATTATATACAACATGCATCTCATCATTCATATAATGGAAGTAAATAACAACAATAAAACATCACGTAACACTTATCTTGAATGAGGCTTCTTCGAGAAACTGACTGTGAAAGAACAATGTTCCACCTAACTGTAGGCACTTTGTCTAGCATATACTCTTTCTTCTAAGAGGACACCGCCGCACTGGGAATGATTCCATTAAGGAAATGATAGTTATCCACAACTCTCCCTCACAGTCAAATACGCACAATGCCACAACCAAGCTAGCCTCCACTAAGTTAATAGGCTTTCCAGGTAGTAGAGGGGAATGATAACTAGTGACCCATCCCAGAGTTAAATTCCCTCACGAAAAACTCAGTTAATTTGGTGTCCACAATACCCACCCAACACAACACTACCCGAGTGCTATTCCAGTGTGTGCATAGAAAGACTACCCAAACGTCGTTATTCCACTAATAGGTCTCAACCTTGACTAGTCTCTTAGATAGATCCATGCTCTATACCACCCTAGTACTCAATACCAACAATTGACCTTGCATAGACTTGTCTAGTTTAGGATACACAATACCTGCCCCACACAACAATCCGCAAGTTATATTCCAGTGTCTGCATAGAAAGGCCACTCAAACCCCACTATTCCACTTGGACGTCGCACAAATGTTATTGGATCTCAATCTACTCAGTGCTCAACAGTTTATCCACTTCTTAGGGATAACAACAAATCAAGTAGGACAAACAGTCATAAATGGCTTGCCTCAAGAACCACAGATTCCTCGCATAAACTCAACTAACTTGGGGTCCACAATACCCGCCCCACACAACACCAAGAAGGTACCCTTTCATAGCTCAATGGTACCTCACATATCACCTTCCTCCAGGTTCTATACTATTGTGTGTGTGTAGAAAGATCACCCAAACCCTAGATCATCTTCCTATAGACTTTGCTTTCCTAGGGCTTACAAATCTTGACTGTGCACAACCAATGGCTCCAAGGAAATCACTTTGGCCACTATCTAACAGGATACTCTGTTACAACCAAACTCACAGATGACTGCACTCAGGATAACTCAACATCAAGGAAATAGGGATTCTTAGATGCGTGACTAAGGATTTGTGATGCTTCACCACTCCATTACCACTCTTCTAAGACTTACTTAAACACTTCTTAGAACATAATTTGTTACATAGGTCTTTGACACAAACTCAAGATGCTCAGGATCCAGCTCACAACAAGGTAATTCGATACCACCCTATTGCCTAGATCCATAGAAGAATGCATAGAATTTTTGTTCTCTAGTTTACTCCTCAACTCATGGTCATGACCACGAAATATAACTTAATTCCACTCTCTACTCTGCCACTATTCAGGTTCAAATTCCTCTTAAGAAAGGGTCGAATCTTTCTCCTCATTTCCCAAAGGTTAGATTGGTCGATGGATGGATAACAATGAATTTCAGTCAAGACAAGGAAAGATAAATACTCCCATGAAGGACCGAGTCACTTGACCATGTAACTCATTTAATCTCTGGTAGACTCACTGATAGGTTGACTGACAAACTTACCATGCCATCCCCCAACTAACAAGTAATTTTAAGGTTGACATCAATGCAACTGATCGCTTACACAATAATTTATCCCCATTCCCATTCCTATAGGGAGATTGACACTACCCTGTCACAAATTTGTCATAAGGTAACTCAAACCCACACCTTCCTTTCCCCAAAACAACAATTGTCTCAACTACCTTCCTCTTGGAAGCATTAAATGAGTGGGGCACATGAGTCAAATTGACTTATGAGGGTTCATTAGTCCTATCTAGGACACTTGGTTCTCATCTATTGACTTCATGGATTCAATACGTTCCTCCCTAACCTTAAGATAATCATTCCTATTGCTCTTGTTTCCTTGCATAGTCAGCTATGGATTTATTTATTATTATCATGCACATGTACATCATATTTACATTGGTACTACGCTTTACCAACACATGGTTCACTAAATATATACATTCAGAGAATCCATGGTAGGGCCTTTTTCCTTGAGATCCTAACCATGTTTCTTATAATTATCAACGATATTACATCATTTACATAGTTTATTTCAAGGGTCAAAACTAGGGACATTACAATTCAGAAGGTCTAGCCAATGCATCGATACATCATCTAGCCACCTCCCTAATACTTGCAAAACCATATGAACACCCTCTTCTTTTTCACAACAAAATACTGGGATATACCATTTATCTCATCAATGGTACCTCAGGCGTATTAGAATGAATTTCCCTACACCAATCTACAATTCCATTAGGAAATCCTCCCCCTATAATGGTCTCTATGTGCTGGAAACAAGGTTACAATCCATGACAACGAAACAAGTGTAATGACCATTAGACACTTTTGTAGCACTATAGCATTTCCATATCCAACCAAATTATGGCTTGGCCCCTAATTATCTCACATGTAATTTACCACCACGACAGGACCATAAGTCCTCACTTGCCTTGCTTATTAACTCATAGAAATTATATACACATCGCATGATATTCTTTGATATGAATGCATTTTAAATTCTAAACAATTAAATGGTATAAGGCTCCCTACTCATACTACCCCATACCTCACCATACGTCCCAATGGAATATCAGTCACATAAATGCATTCAATACCACATACATACCAATTTATGATGATTAAAATATGGTTGAAGGTATTTTTACCTAATCCCCTATCAACACTCATGCAATTGGCATAAAATAAATTAGTACCTATATGGCTGCAATCATCATCTCTAATTTTACTTGATCAGTTGACCTCTTACCAAGGACTACATAGTCCTTCCACTAAGCTATTGATCATAGATTTGCTGCCCCAGCCCTTCTCAGAAGGCTATTGGTCATGTGCAACAACATCGTCAACATCTCTAGCCATGCTTCTATTGTTTCTACTCCTACAACCATTACCAACATCCATAATTATTATCAACCACAATAATTGTGTCATGTCCCAAAATTTTGCATTGGGTCACAATGGCCTAAGCCCCTTGGCCATACTCATGATAGTTTGTAAAATTGATGCTAAGGGTCAAATAATTACTAAGAATGATGTCCAAGTTAGTAGTAATGTGAAATTAGATCCAAATGGACAAGGTGGGTCACACTAAGAGAAATTCCCAATTCAAGTTTGTAATATACCCATCCAAATGAACTGTCATGGAGGAAAATTACTAGTTCCCTAGGTTGGGGGTGGAATCTTTGGGATTTGAAATAAGGGGGCTAATAAATTATGTTTGGACATTAGAATGGCATAAATATTTAATAAAGGAGATTAATAAATAAATACAAGGGAAAATCAAAGTGGCAATTGATCATGAAGACACATGGAAGATGTGGGACCCACACAAGATAGATTTTCTATGCCACATGGCATCCTCCTCTTGTCATTTCGAATCCATAAGAATCCCAATGTTCTTGGGATGAGTTGGAAGTTCAATATACTTGGCATGATTCAATTAAGGTCAAATTGGAGTGGAAGAGTAACTCCCATGGAAGAGGAAGAGGCATTTTGGAACTAGTGGGACACTTGGACTAGATTCCCTAGCTCTATGACAACAATGTTGAAGATGCTATGACACCTATGACACAAATCAGACCTGAATGTTGGCATCTGACATATATGACATGTCAGGGCTGGAAACAATGGTATATTTGTTTAAATGCAACAAGGGCAGACTAACATCCCGACCCCCTCTCCTATGCTAAGACACGATCGACTTTGGGTGAGGAATTTATCAGAGGGTGTGCCTCCCTCCCTCCCTCTCATCCTTGTTGTTGTTTTTTTTTTCTTTAGGGTTACCGTGGAGGGTCATAGCTACTCTCTGTCACGGGGGGTTCACTAGTGAGGCAATATCATATCACGTCCATTCATATTGGGGTTTTGAATACTCTTAAAAACCTCAAAAATATATTGCCATGTATTAAGGGGTCAAGGGGGGTTTTTAATTTGACATAGTAATATAAATAGTGGGGGTTATTTTATTTGGTTGTGCCGAGGAATAACCTCTAAATCGTGGGATGGATTCATACCTCTAAATCATGGGCTCAAGTCATACCCACCTAAAACATAAGGACTCTCCATTTTTATTTGATATTGCTTATGATCCTAAGTTTTGCATAAATATGATTATAGTGTACCAATGATAATATCGATGGAAGTCTCTTTGGATTTTTGGCCTTGATAAATCCTCATTTAATAGCTTACTTAGGCTTGGTTTGAATTGATGTTATATTGTTTTTCATCTTTAAGTTAAGAGATGTAGCTAATCGGGGGTTCTGGACTTGAACAATTGTATTTTTTTTTGTAGGAATTCAAGTATAAGATCTAACTCTTCATTTTTTAGGTTGGGGTTTAGGTGGGTATTGAGATTCAATTAAATATTACTCCATGACAACCAAGAAAAGTGAGATCAATCTTTCTTGGCTCATTGGAACCAAGAAAAGTTAGATCAATTTTTCTTGACCAATTATATCTTTCAACTTTTTGTATCTTTCTTTAATATTTTCATATTTCCAGTTAGGAATAGTTGTTATATTGAGTTATATTTGGCACATTCATAATTGTAATTTCAATTCTTATATGCAAGGCATCCGCATTCATGTTGTATTGGAACTGACATGAACATAGGTGAAAATATAAATCCTTATTTACATACCTTATGTGTTATCGCTACCATGAAATGGTATCATATAAGTTTCACCATCTATGTATCTTTATAACTATTGCATGCTTAAAACCTAACAATGGGTATTTTTCCCTCTACTGTAAAGATAGGAAAAAAACTAGATACAACCCAAGAAAAAAGTAACTAAATGTTGTTAATTCCCTTGATTGCAAGAATAAATGTAGATGAAGTGGAGGAAATTCATTAGATCTTGTGAATGACCCAAATCTAAGCTATGCACATGATCATATGGTGTTATTGAAAAGTAAGAGGACTTTTTCTATGTTCATTTTGGTTCCAACATCAATGATGCTTGTTTTGATAGGAAGGTAGGGGATTCCAGCCATGAAAGGGTTTCAATTTTTCATTTTTATAGAGTTTAATTTATTAAGCTTATAGAAAACATGAGCTATCTATGGCTATACTTGTATTTACATGATATAAAATTGGTATATTGGCAGGTTGTGGTGTGAAACATATGCAATTATCATCTTTTCTAAGCATTGCACTAACTATTTGAATATCAGTCTTTTACATTCTTTGTTATGTTGATCTCTTGACTAGGTTTCATTTTACGCATTTTTCCTTCCCCGGTCTATTTCATTGGGTCTTCCACTATCCAATGCTACAAATTGATCAATCATCCCTGCAATCCTAGCGGGATCATTATTAGCATTATACTATTATTTTATTTAACATCTTGTTTGACTATACTAAGATGTGTTAGGGATCCTGTTTGTTACAATTTGATAATATGATATAAAGGGGGTGTTAAAAATAGGTTGATTAAAAATGGATACCTACAATATCTGGTGAAACTAGGGGTTTTCTTAATTGGAAAGGCATATTGGGAGGGGGGTTCAACAATATAATTTTAGGACACATTTTCCAATATTTAGTGAAATTAGGGATATTCTTTAATATCACGCGAACGATCGTGCTATGTAACAAGTTCACTGAGTGAACCCCCCGTGCTCTCTGTTTCCTAAGGGTGTGACTCTTTTCTTGCATGTCAAGCTCCGCATTTACCATGTATGTTGTGCAGGTTATCCTGTAGGCCCATGCATGGTTTGACTCACCATGTGGCTCAATGCTTGGGGAAATGCTGGAGGTTGTCTAGCTTAGCTGGTAGAGCGCAATTCTCTTAACGTTATGGACATGTGGTACTTGGTTTGTGCTCATCTCTTGGCTTTGGTAAAAATGTGGAATGATAGCTTGGTCACTTAAGCCTCAATTGATGTTGATGGGTCCACATAATTATTTTATTTTCCTTCACTTACCCTCTTTGTTATTTCTTAAGGGAAATTATCCATTGGATATACATTGGTATTATCTCTATATTCATTGGATATCATCAAAGTCCCAAACACTACCGCCCCTAATGAAAATTTGGTCTTTATGACTCACCATAATACCCTACTTAATATATCAGCCTTGTTTGCACTTAAATATCAAAGCAATGAATGCATATTATCATCTCATCCTTGATAATGAAAGTTAAAAGAATCTTATTGTAGCCTTATTGTCTCAAAACTAAAGCTCCCCGCCACTACCCATGCTCACATATACCATTTGAGGTGGGTTAGTACTAGTGGTAATCATTATGTAGTTACTTGTTGTTGCTTGGTCACATTTTCTATGTGTTCTTTTTAAGATATACTAGAATGCAATGTTGCACCATTGAAATGTGTCGATCTTATATTACATCATCCATATCAATTAGATCTTTAATCTACCTATAATGTAGATTTGAATCCATATACTTTGTTCTAGGATGAAAAGGGATTCCTTCAAGTTTAAAGATACTACTAGCATAGTCTCATGGTTCCTTACTAATCATGCAATGGTTAAGTAGATGCTTCACATGAAATGCTTCCATTTATGTGTGGCACATTCAATCAAACTTGATACTACAATACAATAGGTCCTCGCATCCCTTCAATATCCAGTACATGATTACTAAGATGTGTTTGAAAAGCCTCAAGGTTTTATCCCGTAGCAAAAGATCATAAACATGGACCAATAAATTACATGGACCAATCAAAACACCAATGATCTAACACAAGAGCAAGTTCCAAATGAAGAGTCATCAACCAATCAAAACACCAATGATCTAACACATGATCAAGTTCCAAAGGAAGAGTCATCTTTTGATGATATTAATAAAAATGATCCAAGACATGAACAAATCCAAATGAATATTCATATTTGATTTTGCTTTTGATGAATGAGCATACAATATTAATAAATATTAAAAATCATCCAAGACATAGGAAAATTTCAACAAATTTCAAATGAATAGTCATCTTTTGATTCCAATGAAAGGACATACAATAATAAAGTCAAAAGTTAAGTATATAATAACGAAAACACGAGTGGATCCCGCACGGGTGTGGCTCATTGGTAGTTCAGTTGTTGTGAAGTCACCATTGTAAATGGAGGTCACGAGTTCAAATCACACCCGGCTTTACCCGTGTCCCATGCTTGCGGGGTGTGTGGGGCACCTGGGAGTATAGTGGTAGTGGGATTGGATCCCTGGACCCCATGTCACGCGAGTACCAGCCCAGTCTCCAGTTGTTGATTCCCCTAGTTACAAAAAAAAACAAAAACACGAGTGGATCCAAAAGCTAAGTTTCAAATGAACAATCATCGAATGATTATAATAATAAAAAGAAAAGACATATAGTATTAGAATTTATTAGAACTTAAATTAGTTTCATATCAACATAATATGTTCTCCTGCTTTGTTGGACACCTATGTACTTTACCTAGTTCGCCTTATTCAATCCCCAGACAGCAAGTGAGACATAAGCAGTAAGGGCAAGACTTGTCATTTTGCGAATGGCTTTGCGCAAATAGCTCCTTCTTTCGCTAATAGATTTTCTTGTCGTTCCTACATCATATGTTCCCTCGCAATGTCAGGGACATTGCCACCTTGTGGCTCTTGTATTTCATTATGATAATGTGTTTTTTATTAAAAAATGTTTCTTTATCATACAACTTTGTGTACCTACCTAATTTTCTCCATTATCTAAATAAAATGTCAAAATTACCATTGACCGAGCACACAATAACATTAAAAGTAATACAATTAGCATATAATGCACTTAAATAACAACAACATGACTCAAAAAGCAAACAACATGAAACCCACACACAATAACACTAGCAACAACCACATTAATAATATTAATGTGTCTGAATACGTCGATAGGCATAAATTTGGCATGTACTATAGGGAAATACATTATCAATGTGTCAAATTTACACATATCAGCGTATTCAAACACATTAATATTATTAATGTGGTTGTTGCTAGTAAGGGGTGGGTGCATAGACATATCTCGAAAATATTAATAAATTATTATTGTTTAATTAATTTGATTAATTATATAAAAAAAATTAATTAAAAATAATATCATTTAATTAAATAACATTAATAAAATGATATTATTTAATTAAATAGTATTAATAAAATGATATCATTTTAATTAATAAAATAATATTGTTACAAAAATTATAATAGTATAATTAATTAAAAATTATATGATTTTAATGTAATAATTAATTAAGAAATAATCTCATTAAACTATAATATTATATTATAAATTAGTTAAAACATTTTAAAAATATGTTGATGGTATATAGGAATATTAATGTGTAAAGTATTCAATATCTTTAAAGTATTAATAAAGTAATATTGTTTAATTAATTATTATATAATAATTAAATATGATATAAAAGGTCAAGGATATGATAACTTGTTAGTGGGGTTACATGGATTTCATTCTATCCACTCGGGTTTAATTTTGTTGAGACATTTTTTGGCTTGGATTACCGGCTAACGGTTTGCTCGACCTACCATCCACGATATGTGAAGAAGTTTGTTGATATTTTGCGTACGTTGCTAGCTTTCCTTGATTCCTTCAGAATAACAAGAAGATAGATTTTCTACTGAAAAAAAAAAATAATAATAAATAAAATAATAATAATAATAATAATAAATTAAGATTTTTAAATAAATATCTATAATAATAAAATTAATTATATATTGTAATATATTAATAAAATATAAAAATATGATCAATTAAAAAATATTTTAAATTATTAAATTAAATAACAACAATATCACTCAAAATGCAAACAACATCAAACCCACACACAATAACATTAAAAGTAATACCACTTAACATATAATGCACTTAAATAACAATAATATAACTCAAAAAGCAAACAACATGAAACCCACTTCAAGTAGGGGTCATCTTAAACATAGGCTGGTGTGGATTTGATAGGAATGGGAAAGGAACTTTTAATTTTATCATGCAAAGCCAAAAACTTGGATAAGATTGAAGGAATGGGATGATAAGACCTTTCAATTTGATTATGCAAAGTTAGCAACTTGATAAGATCATAATAAATAACAATAATATAACTCAAAAAGCAAGAAACATGAAACCCACTTCAAGTAGGAGTCATCTTAAAGATAGGCTAGTGTGGATTTGATATGAACTTTATCATGCAAAGCCAAAAACTTGGATAAGATGAAAGGAATGGGATGATAAGACCTTCCAATTTGATTATGCAAAGTTAGCAACTTGATAAGATCAAAGGTATGGGATGATAAGACCCATTGGGTCCGGAGATTATATTTATAAATGAGGAGTATATCATTACTTATTAAAAAAATGCAATATTACATCTGTCCTGAATATTATGGCCAAAGTAGTTGTGGCCTCCTTGACTTTATAGCAACTTATAATGTCGAACAATATAACTAGCACAACTTATAATTGTTGACAAGGCACTCAACAACCAAAATCCATAAAATATTTGATAATTCGTTGTCACTCACTATACAAAGAAAAAAATTATACAAACACATTATTAAAAAAATATATATATATTTGTTATCTTCGTATCATAATTGATAAATCATGAAGGACCATTTTTTATTATAACAATATACATTCATTCTCTTCCCAATGTCAGGGTGTGTTTGTGTCCACTATGTTTTCAAAGTAAAAAGAAAAGAAAAAAGAGTAAGTAGGGACCCGTAAATCATTAAGTTTTCAAAGTAGATGCCCCATAAATCTATATCTATATAAATATATGTTTCATTGTTTATTATTAAAAAAATACATAGATCTTATGAATCTATATAAATGTATGTTTCATTGTTATTATTAAAAAAAAATATTTACCTAAAACAATGAAATTTAATACTAAACAAAGTTAAACAATAATACATAATCATAAAAATACAGAATACATGGCAAATAAGAATTTCTAATGTATCTCTTTTTGATGTTGGGCTACCCTTTTTAAGTCTAAAATATTAATTTCAAAAAAATTATAAAAAAGTTAATATGTAAGTAAAGATGGTTTTAAAGCTTAAATCAATAAGATTATTAACTTAAATAGTGGGAGTGAAGTTGTAAACTTAATATAAAATTTTGGAGAATAATAATTTTTCAAAATGGATGTTAAAGTTTGAAGTGGTTTAGCTGAAAAGGTAGGCTTAGTTTGTAGATTATTGCATATATTTTAAAGGATTAGTGTTATTGAATGAATTTGATTTCAAGTTTTAATTCTAATCTTAAAAAAAATGGTTTAAGATATAAAATTTTTAAAAAAAAAATTAATTAAGAAAAAATTGTTACCTACTACATCTAAGCTCAAATCTTATTTCATCATATGTTTAATATTAATAAATTGATTATTAATAATTTATATATAATTTATTTATAAATTATGTATATATCAAATTTTCCCTAAATACAATATTAAAGCATTATCATTTATTAAATAAAAGTATTAATGCTATGTAAGTTATCTCTCGAAGGAAATTGAGATACACACTTGACATTTAAAAGGAAAAATAAGAAGAAGAAAAAAGTTTAGATTAGAAAAAAATAAAAAATAAAGAAATTGAGATTCACACTTAATTAAATTTGATTGATTAGATGTCTTAATAAAAATGTATCAATATCACAAATTATTATAGGAAAAATGTAAATTTTCTAACCAGGTTATGGGACCCTTCATCCCACTCTACTATGAATTTTTGTCAAGTTTATTGGTTTCATTTTATTATTCTCTATGAATTTTTGTCAGGTTTATTGGTTGCACTTTATTATTCTTTATAATAGTTATAGATGTGTAGGTTCTTTGATCCGTTTTCCTTAATGACTATGTTATGAAAAGTATGAATGAATGCTTTGGCTTGATGATTAACTATGGTGATTAGTATGGTTATGATTATTTCTTCTTAGGAATGAATTTGATCGTTCCTTGTTTATGTTGGTAATGAGTAGTGGGGGGCACTCAGGACGGTATTCACACGATAAAGGAAAAGAAGTTAAATGCTATTATACTAAAGATTGATCTACAAAAAGCATATGACATAGTTGATTGGTCCTAGCTGCAGTTTATTCTTATTTAAGCAGGTCTTTCTATGGAGCTAGTTAAATGGATGATGAGTTGTGTTACAAGTGCTATTTTTCTGTATTGATATATGGGTCACCGACTTCATTTTTTAGTGGCTCCCGGGGATTGAGACAGGGTTGTCATCTGTCTTCTTACTTGTTCATTATGGCTATCTAAGGGCTCAGTCTATTGATTAAGAAGGCAAAGGCTAGTGGGAACATATCTGGTATTAATGTGGCCAGAACCCTTTCACTTACTCATCTGCTCTTTGTAGATGATGTTCTCCTATTTGGAGAAGGGACTAAAAGAGAATGGAATTCATTCAAGTCGATTCTCACTCTCTTATGTGATGCTTCTGGTATGTATATAAACACGGACAAGTCTGGATTTGTTTGTAGTTGTACTGATGAGGGTATTCTACATTATATCAAGGATCTTTTTAACTTCTCGATCAAGGACCTGGAAGATGGTATTAAGTATCTAGGATATTTTCTTAAGCCTAATTGCTATGGGGTGTTGGATTGGAAATGGCTGATCCAGAAGATTATGCGAAGAATAAATTCTTGGAGCCATCGTTGGTTGAGACTTGGAGTTCGGCTCATACTGGTAAATTATGTACTACATAGCATCCTTGTATTTTGGTTTTCGTTGTTTACTATTCCGTTGGGGGTGCTGGCAAAGATTCGTTCCAAAGTTTTCACTTTTCTGTGGGGGGGAAGGGAGGGTGAAAAGAAGATTCATCTTTGTTCTTGGGAGAGTATCGCCCTTCCTCTCCACTCTGGTGGTTGGGGAATCAAGAGTCTGAAATAATTCAATTTGGCACTTTGTGCCAAGAGCCTTTGGCGGTGTCTTTTCAACGTGGAGCTGTGGGGAAACCTTGTTAAAGCTAATTATTTGAAGGGACAAGACCCTACTTTGTGGTTTAGAAAGCCTGTTAAATCTACCCATATGTGTTTGGAGATTTGGAGGACCCTCTTAAAAGAATTTCCCATTATCAATTCCTTTATTTGGTATTCAGATGTTCGTTGGAATTGATCCACTCTTAGGTATGGGTAAAGCTTTTTTTTTGTCTGTTAAACTTATTAAGGAGCTACTAGCTCGGGGGATTACTACACTCATACAAGTTAAAAAATCACAAGGTGAACTACATTCATGCTGGCTCTCCTCAATGGACCTTCAACTACCTTCTTTATGTCATGGTGAGTGGGACGACTACACTAATAAACTCACTTCTTTGGGCATTGCTTTCTCAGATGAGCCTGATAAACTGATGTGGGAGGCAAATAGTGTGGATGGGTCGGTTTCGGCCCAGCTGGCTTATGTGAAGGCTATGGAGATTGAGATGGATTCGAAGGTTTGTAGGCATTCTCGAAAACTTTGGAATGCTAAGGTGCCTAAAAATATCAGTTGTTTCATATGGCTATGTAGACAGAACAAAATTCTTACCTGGAGGAATCTGCAGAAAAGGGGCTTTTTTGGGCCTGGGATATGTCAGCTGTGTTGGAAAGAGAACGAGGACATTAACCACCTTCTTGAACGCTATTGTTTCTTTCGTGATATTTGGCGGATATTAAGGGGGGGAGTTCTGGAGCTTTCGGTTTGGGACAGGTCAAATTTTGCTGAAAATATGGATGCTTTCTTTTCTTTGTCTCAGAATACTGTGGTTTTGATTTTCCATACCCTATGGGAAGTCTGGCATGCACAGAATTGTTTTATTTTTGAGAACATGAAGCCTTCGTTGGTATCGGTTTATGGAAGAATTCAGGCTGGGACTAGCATGGGGATGGCATGGCAAAGGAATATTTGGTCCATTCGCAGGTCTTTTGATGAAGTTAATTACTCCTTTAAATTTTTGAGAAGGGATTGATTCCAAATTTAAATTCGTTGTCCTCAACTATATAAAATAAATTAATACTATTTAGTACTATTGAGCGACCATTTTATTATAAAAATGATATATTTATGATCTTATACGTCGATAGGACTGCTTGTATATCTCAGTCATGAGACCATATAAACATATTTTTGACAAGATCTATAATATTGAAGTTGAAGTTGAAAGAGGAAGAACATTTAAAAGAATTGTACTTAAAAAAATATTAATTTAATTATTAGAATTTAAAAAAATTTAAATATAATTTTTAAATAATATTAAGCAGACTTATTTTATTTTGATTATGATGGCGGTTGCTAACTTATTAATATCAATTTTGGTATATTCATTTTTTTTATTTAAAAATTTAAAAATATAATTTTAAATTTTATTGTTAAATAATATTAATCATTATTTGTATTATGATGGTGGTTATTAACTTTATTATTATTAATTTTGGTATATTCAACTTTTAAAAATGTAAATAATCATTTGGTTTCTTTAAATTTTTATATTATTATTTAATTTATCAAATTTATTAAATTGTATTAAAATAAATATTATATAATTTAAAATTTATTGGAGAAGATTATAAATATTGTAAATAATAAAATTATTAGTATATTGAAAAATGGTTAAAATAAAAGATTTAAAGTAATAAAATTATCATTACGATGGTCCGTTGGTGGGAATATATGGATTTCATTCCATCTACTCAGGTTCAATTTCATTGAGATATCTTCTGGCTTGGATGATCGGCTAATGGTTTGCTCGACCTACCATCCACGATATGTGGGGAATTTTGTTGAGATTTCCCATGAGTGTGAGCTTTCCTTGATTCCTTCGGAATAACAGGAAGGTGGTTTTTCCACAACAACGAAAAAGCAATTAGGATTAACGTAATAGCCCTCCATATTATGATTGGAAATTTCATGAATGGTTATTAGTGTCAGAATTGAGCAGTATAAAATGGAAAGATTAAATTATCATATTTTTTATTTAAAGATATACTAATGCAATTTTCATAATAAATTTAAAATCTACATTAAATTTTAAGGATTAAGGATTAGTTCAAGTGATAATAAATCAAATCTGAGATTTATGTTTCAATTTAGAGGAATTTATACTTTCAACTATCTCTGAATTATTCAAGACTAGGTGTTTTGAACGGGGGCATCACCCACTTTACATTAGTTACCATCCTCATAATGGGAGAAGTGCCTAGAAGCTTCTAGAGAATTATATTCTAAGAAAAAAGGGTTGAAGCCTGTTGAACTTTGGTTGTCATCGATGTCAATTGATGTCGAAGAGGAATCAATATCCTTGTGCCAATTTGAAGAAGTATATGAAAGTCACTTTCAAGAAGCATACACGAAGTACATACAATACATGCGTAAGTCCTAAGTCCACCCTGTCATGCCACTCCAAAGGTATATGCTAAAGAGTTGGTTGGACAAGATTCGGGAGTGCACAAAAGGCTTGGAAGCAAGAAGCGGTTGGATAGTTATGCAAGCCCCGGAAGTGCGCAAGACACACCAATAAAAAAAAGTATACAAGTTGTTGAAACACGCAAGCGTACCAAAAGAAAGTAGCGGTTGAATAAGTCAAGTGCGCAAGTCCCACAAGCGATGGTACATCAAGGGAGCAAGGTCACATTGTAAGGGCACAAGTCCCACAATACAAAGGACCAAGTATGTGCAAGACCCACAAGAGATGACACCTCAATGGTGCAGAACATGACAAGTACCGGAAGCATGAAGTAAGCAAAACTGTGAAGAAAGGAAGAAGGGATGCTACGACCAATTTGTGGACATACCATCTGCGCATGACAAGTATAAATAAGAATCCAAGTTGGAGACTTGATGTAAGCTTGAAGATGTGAAAGTGGTAGTACTCTGATTTGGAAAGATTCTTATTTTGGGGCATCAACAGATCGTGGAACCTAAATAAAATGATCTAGTAGAGAGCTAAGTGCACACAAACAAAAGAACAAAATTGTCAATGGTGTTCATGATGACGTAGTTTATCTTTGAAAGTTGCAGGAAGATAGAAATGAAGGACTATTGAGGATGCGCAAGTGCATGAGAACATAATGACTGTATTGCAGATAGTACACAAAGAGTCATAGATGATCTAATATAAATGCGCGAAGACATATTTGAAGCACAGCTAGTGATGTGCGAAGTGAAGTAGTTTATCTGACACGCAAAGACAGAGTTGAAGCACAACAGAATATGCACAACATGAACATAGTGATCTGAGACAAGTGCAAAGAATAGAAAGGCAATCTCATAGATGATGCACAGAAGGTCACAGTTTATCTAAAGACAAATGCACCAAAACAAAAGTGTAATATAGCAGAAGTTGCATTAAGTGATCTGATACAAATGCGTGAAATCAAAACAACAGCATAGAAGAAGATGCGTAGTATCCGTTGAGTTTACATATGCACAGAAACAGAACGACATACTGAACCAGAGCACATATTGCGGTATGAAGTCAATTGTGTAATGTTGATGAAGTAAAGTGAAGTAGAGTGTGAAGTATGTGATGCAGTACAGTGACAACAAAGACAACAGTGAAGTATGTGATGTAGTACTGCGACAACAAGGATCATAGTATACAGAAGGTGTGAACAACATTTAATATGAAGAGTGCACAAATCAGCATAACATCAAAGTAATATCTTCTATAGTCATATCAGGGAAACAGGACGGGGCAAGGAACAGGGGGTCGGTGCCTCCTCCTTCTATTTGAAGATGGTAAATCAGGGAGTCAGTGCTTCCTTCAGGTCGGTGCCTATAAAACCAGGGGGTTAGTGCCTCCTTCTAGTTGGTGTCGGAGAACTTCAGAAATTGGTGCTTCCATGAATGTAATCATTATATTGAAAGAGAGCATTATGTGTTTTTTCTCTCATTTAGGTTTCCACGTAAAAATATGTGTTCTATGTTTTGTGCATGTGATGTTGATTGTTTATTTATGGTGAATGCATAATTTAAGTTCCAGTGCAATTTCATAAGAAGTAAAAATTGTTCATAACTGTGTTAATAATGATTCACCCCCTCTCTTAGTATCAATAAGATTCCATCAAAACCTAAGTTTAATTAAGATTATATTAAGGTTATATGTGTGTGTGAGAAGCCCGCACGAGTGTGGCTTATTGGCGGTTCAGTTGTTATGAAGTCACAGTTGGAAATGGAGGTTATGAGTTCAAATCACACCTAGCTTTACCCATGTCCCATGCTTGCGGGGTGTGTGGGGCACCTAGGGGTATAGTGGTAGTGAGATTGGATCCTTGGACCCCGTGTCACGCGAGTACCAGCCCAATCTCTATTTGCCGATTCCCCTAGTTACAAAAAAAAAATGTGTGTGTGTGTGTGTGTGTGTGTGTGTGTGTGTGTGTGTGTGTGTGAGAGAGAGAGAGAGAGAGATTAATAAATTTTAGTTTCATTTTAATTTAATAACTCAAATTTTTTTAGTAATAGTTTAAATGTCCTATTGGTGTGGCAGGCACGGTGAAGATCATCATGGATCCCAGTGGGACTGTAATATCCCTTTTTCAAATTTTATTAAAATGCCCAATTTTTCACTTTTTTTCCCAATTTCGACCTTTGACTAGTTTTACTGTTTTGACCTCCAAATCAACCCAAATGCTCCCAAATCTTCTGTAGGAGTGTATGAATGGTATTTAGACTTGAATATAAGGTTCAGGGATGTTTTATGGCCCTCTAAATACTGCTGCAAACTTGATTTGTATTCTGATCAATATATGTAATTTTGACTAGTAATTTGTGCATCAAATCCCCCTCGGGTAACACTGCAAATGGCCTTCCAAATGCCTCCAAACTCCCACAAATTTATGAACAGAGGTATATAATGTGTTAAGTATGTGATTAAGGTCTCATATGCACCATTAATTGATTTTTAATACTGTTCTAACTCTCTCACATTCAACAGCAAAAACCCCCAATTCGACCCTTGGGGAAATGGCACTATTTCACCTCCCAATACAACTAAACTGAGTAAAAATGATTCAAATGCTCAAGTACAGTACATGAAACTTGTAGAAGACATCCATGGCAATATATTTATCACAAATATATCAGAGAATCATCCATACATTCGAAATCATCATCAATACATTGGCTCACAACAAGGTAGTGGGGAAATGGCATTGTTCTTCCATTAAAAATGAGATTTATACATTTCTACTTGGAATTTCGACCTGAAACTTTTTGGAGATGAAGAACAGAGTATTTAATTCATATTAAAAAAGAAATGGGGCATTAGAAGCTCCCCCAAAGATTACAATAGCTCACCAAAAACGCCCTCCCTCAAGGAGCACGAATATGCCTTCAAAACTGGAAACGGTGGAGAGAAAGTGCTGCACTAAACCAAACCATGAAACTTCCTGTAGCTGCTACCTGCAAATACAAACTCCATTAAAGCACCATGAAAGACCTGAGTGGCCTCTCCAAACACCAACTTGGATGGGAATCTTTCACCCTCGAAATTGGCTAAGGCAAGAAACTAGTCATCCACTAGCTCTCTCTTCACAAATGCAATTTTTCTCAAATCATCAAAAGCCATTCTCATACTTGATTTCTACATTTTATAACCAACATTAGCCTTCAAGGGGTCGAAATGCTCTCAATAGATTCAATAATTTTCCATTTAGAAAATATTTCTCATTTGCCACTTGTCTCCTAGTTCCAACCTTCCATCTTCTCCCAAATTCGAATTTGAGTCTCTTTAGATTCCTCCAACTCCATGAGCGCCTTCTTGAGCCTATTTTTGGGGCTGACATGTCATAATGGTCAGGTGTAAGAAGTCAGGTCTGAATTTTGTCATAAAATGTCATAGATGCTTCATTATTGTTGTCATAAAACTAGGGAATCTAGCCCATGTGTCCACTAGTCTCCAATTTGACTCTTCCTCTCCCATGGAGGTTACTATTCCTTCCCATTTCGACCTAATATGCTCAATGCCATGTGTTATGACTTACCAACTCACCCAAGAGTGTTCACCTTCCCATGAATTCGAATTGGCAAGAGAGAGCTGCCATGTGTCATTGAAAAATCAAGCTAGTGTGGGTCCCACCACCTCCATATGTCTCCAAAACCACTTGCCACCTAGAATTTCTCTTGAATTTATTTATTCATCATATTTATTAAATTCTTGAACCCTTCTAATGTCTAAATATCATTTATTAGTTTCCTTATTACCATCCCACATGTGCCCATCCAACCTAGGAAACTAGTAGGATTGATGGGATTGTCTTACTATGCACTTATTTGAATGGGGACATTACAGTCCTCCCCACCCAAGATTGCTTGTCCTCAAGCAATTTCAAATTTGGATGCTGCAAAATCTTCTCCTCTTCCCATGTGGCATCTTCATTTGGTAAGTCCTTCCATTGCACTAAATATTCTTTGATGATTCTACTCCTCAACCTTCTTTCCCGTGTCTTCAAAATCTTTTCCGGAACAAGTGTGAGCTGACCTTCATCATCCAAAGGAGGAAGTATTTCTGAAGTGATGATTTTCTGACCAAGAGCTTTCTTAAGACAAGAAACATGAAATACATTGTGGATTTTACTCCCTTCCGGAAGTTCTAGTTCATATGCTACTTCTCCAACCTTTCGCACTACCTTGTATGGCCCATAGTACCTTGGTTTTAATTTTTCTGCTCCATTCTTTTTGAGAGATGTTTGTTTATAGGGCTGCAACCTTAAATATACTAAATCATTGACTTGAAAGGTTCTCTCTTCTCTATGTCTATCAGCATATTGTTTTTGTTGATTTTGAGCAACCTGCAAATTGTCTTTCAAGAGCTTTAAAATTTCTTGGCTCTCTTCCACCCAATCTTTAGCCTTTGGGGCTCTACTATCACCAAATATAATGTCAGCAAATGTAAGTGCATCATAACCATATAATGCTTTGAAAGGAGACATTCCTATTGACATATGATAAGTGGTGTTGTAGCAAAACTCACCCAAGTGTAGCCATTTTGCCCATGCTTTTTGCTGCCCTCCCACATAGTTTCTTAGGTATCCTTCCAACCATTGGTTTACCCTCTCTGTTTGTCCATCAGTTTGTGGATGATAGCTGGTACTTGGAGTCAATTGAGTTCCTACCAATCTAAAAATTTCTTGCCAAAAAGCACCCATGAATCTACTATCTCTATCACTGACAATGCTCTTGGGGAGCCCATGCAATCTGAAGATTTCTTTGAAAAAAATATCAGCCACTTGTGCAGCACTAAAAGATGATGTAACAGCAAAGAAATGAGCAAATTTTGTCAACCTATCAACTACCACATAGATGCAATCCTTACCTAAGGATTTAGGCAATCCGGTGATGAAATCCATGGAAATACTGTCCCATTTTTGCTCCGGAATGGGCAATGGTTGTAATAGGCCGGCTGGACATGTAAGTTCTGATTTGTTTTGTTGACATGCTTTACATTCATTCACATACTTCTGAACATCTTCCTTCAGCCCCTTCCAAAAAAATCTTTGCCTCAACTGTCTATAAGTTTTGAAGATCCCCGGATGGCCCGCTAGTGGGGAATCATGTGCTTCTTGCAAAATTCGGTACTTGAGCTTGGAGTTATGAACTAAATAAATTCTTCCCTTATAATATATCAGCCCATTCAAAATCCTATAATTATCATCCCCTTTGATTCCATCCAACACATCACAAGCAAATTTGTCTTTGGCATATTCAACTAGTAGCATGTTTTTCCAATCCTTGGCAATATCCATGAGAGAAAAGGAAGGCCTTCTTGACAAAGCATCTGCTACTATATTATTCTTTCCTTTGACATATTCAATATCAAAATCATAAGCTTGAATCTTGCTTACCCACTTTTGTTGCCTTTCATTTAGATCCTTTTGGGTGAGAAAGTGTCTTAGACTATTATGGTCAGTTTTCACCACAAACTTGCTGCCCACCAAGTATTGTCTGAATTTGGCCAATGCATGCATAATGGCCAGCATTTCTTTATCATATATGGAGTAAAGTTTTTCATGAGGCTGCAACTTTCTGCTCTCAAAGGCTATGGGGTGTTGGCCTTGCTTTAGGACAGCCCCTATTCCTCCACCTGAAGCATCACATTCCACAACAAAAGGTTTAGTAAAATCAGGAAGTGCAAGTATGGGACAACTACTCATTACCTCTTTCATTTTTTGGAATGCTTTTTCAGCCTCTTCATCCCACTTGAAAGCATCCTTCTTAGTCAAATCAGTAAGTGGAGAAGTCAACTTGGAGAACCCTTTCACAAATTTTCTGTAGTAGGTGCATATGCCAATAAAGCCTCTCAATTCGGTAATATTTTTTGGTGATGGCCATTCCAAGATAGCCCTGATTTTTTCCATGTGTACCTTCACTCCTTCTTGCCCAATAATGTGCCCAAGATACAGTAGTTCTTTCATCCCAAACTCACATTTTGATAATTTAGCAAATAAGGACTCTTCTTGCAATATTTTCAACACAATCTCTAACTGTTGCAAATGCTCTTCCCATGTTTTACTGTAAATGAGAATATCATCAAAGAAAACCAAAACAAACCTTCTTAGTTGCTTGCAAAATATCCTATTCATACATGCTTGAAAAGTGGCTGGAGCATTAGTTAACCCAAAAGGCATGACAAGAAATTCAAAGTGGCCAAAATGACATCGAAAAGCGGTCTTTTGCACATCTTCATCTTTCATTCGAATTTGGTGATACCCTGATCTAAGGTCAATTTTTGAGAAGTATTTGGCCCCATGTAGCTCATCCATGAGCTCATCAATCCTAGGAATAGGATACCTATTCTTGATAGTCTTTTTGTTCAAGGCTCTGAAATCTATGCACATTCTCAATGTTCCATCTTTTTTCTTCACTAGCACTACTGAAGAAGCATAAGGGCTAGAGCTTGGTCTAATGAGCCCCAACTCTAGGAGTTCTTGGATAGCTTTTTCAATCTCATCTCTAAACCTTTTAGGATGTCTATAAGGTGGTATTTGAATGGGTGAAGTACCCTCCTCCAAAACAATACTGTGCTCAACCCCCCTATCTGGTGGCCTACCATGTGGAAGGTCTCTAAAAACCTTTTCATATTTTTGCAAAAGTCTCTCTATCTCCTTTGGGTGTTTGACAATATTTATAGTTGGCTTGGGAGATGTAATATGACATTCAGCAGCCCATTCTATATCCCCATGCCTCAATATAGATCTCATGCTATTGCAAGTCACTACTTGATTTGGATAAGTGTGTTGCCCTCTCACAACTCTTTGTACTCCTTTTGAATCTTGGAATTTCATTTCGGGAATTTGATAATTTACTGTATGCTCTCCTATTGAATACAACCATTGCACTCCCAAAACCACATTAGTATCAGCAACATCAACCACATAAAAACTATCAACAAAAGTATAGTTACCTACGGTGACTTGCAGCTTTGGAACCCATGTTTTGCATTGCATTGTGTTGTGACCGGGAATGACAACTGTGAAGCCATCAAATGGTTCAATAGGTATCTTTCTTTTCTCTACCATCTCTGCATCAATGAAGTTATGAGTGGCTCCTCCATCTACCAAAACTGAAGTTCTTTGTCCTTGTACCACACCTTTGCATCGGATAGTATGATAGCGAGGTACTGCTGAAAGCACTGCCATTCTTGCTTTGTCCGGTGAAGGCTGATTTTCTTCTTGTCTTTCCTCTTCTACTGCTGTCTCATATGCCTCTTCTTGATCTGAAATATGTCCATCTTCATCCATGCCCCCATCATACCCCTCATTATCAGAAAATACTTCTATGTATTGAGCCTTTCCTTTGGTACATTTGTGCCCCGGTGTCCATGGTTGGAAGCATGTGAAGCATAGTTTCTTTTTTCTAAGTTCATCCCTGTTTAGTCCCTCTTTTTTATTCCTCTCAAATGACTCTCTTTGCCAAGGTTTCTTATCATATCCCTCCCTTTGCCAAGGTTTCTTTTCAAATTTATAGCTAGGCTTAGGAGGAAATCTCGTTCTAGGAAGCACATTTTGGAGATCCCTAGTCAAGCTCATTGCATCTTTTAATGTAGTTGGCTTGTGGGCTTTGACCAAACCTCTTAAGGGTTCAGCCAAACCTTCAGTGAACAGCAATACTAATCTTCCCATAGATACATCAGCCACCTTGACTGATAATTTTTGAAAGTCCAACATATATTCGGTAGGGGACCCAGTTTGCTTCAATTGAGCTAGTTCTTTGAAAGGCAATTCTGGATCTTTTTGTTCAAATCTTTCTAGTACCCTGTCAACAAATTCTCCATATGTTTTAACCTGATTATGACCCAAGGTTTTCAGCCCATGAAACCACCATTCATTGGCATCTCCTTCCAAATGCAAAATGGCCATTTTTAATGCATCCTCTTCCAACATAGGATTCAGCTGAAAATATACATCCAATTTTTGCACCCAAGTGTTAGCAGAATTTTGAGAAGAACCATCAAAAGTAGGAAGTGACATTTTTCCAATAGCACTATTCAATTCTTTGTTTTGGAATGGACTCCTATTGTCTCCCTTCATTTTAATCTTTTGCATAGCATCAATGTAGTCACTGAGTGGTACACCTCTTTTACACTCTTCATTCAAATCATTCCAATCATTTACTAGTTTCTTGTAATCCAATTCAAGATTGGGTTCTTCTTTGGGTGTGAGAAATTTAGGTGCAGTATGCCTTTGTGTGCTTTGAAATTCATCAGGTCTATTATGAGGTCCTGTACTTGAGAAAATATGCTCATTCCCTTTCATCTTTTCCCCTGAGTGTGAACCACTATTATCTCCTATCATCCCTTTGCCTGAAAGTTGGCTACCCAACAATTCGAAACCTTTCATCATTTGTTTATTCATATCTAGCATAACCATGGTAATTCCTTCAAAACATGTTTTTAAGGCTTCAATAAATTCCTCCTTATGTTTTAATTTTTCCTCCTCCTCTCTACCCATTGTTTTAGAAAAGAACTCTTTTTCAACCAAAACTTCTTCAACTACTGATTCAAAGGGTGGTGTTTTATTTGTTTGGATTCTTGTTAATACCATCAGGTGCCAAGACCATGCTCTGATACCACTTGTAATATCCCTTTTTCAAATTTTATTAAAATGCCCAATTTTTCACTTTTTTTCCCAATTTCGACCTTTGACTAGTTTTACTGTTTTGACCTCCAAATCAACCCAAATGCTCCCAAATCTTCTGTAGGAGTGTATGAATGGTATTTAGACTTGAATATAAGGTTCAGGGATGTTTTATGGCCCTCTAAATACTGCTGCAAACTTGATTTGTATTCTGATCAATATATGTAATTTTGACTAGTAATTTGTGCATCAAATCCCCCTCGGGTAACACTGCAAATGGCCTTCCAAATGCCTCCAAACTCCCACAAATTTATGAACAGAGGTATATAATGTGTTAAGTATGTGATTAAGGTCTCATATGCACCATTAATTGATTTTTAATACTGTTCTAACTCTCTCACATTCAACAGCAAAAACCCCCAATTCGACCCTTGGGGAAATGGCACTATTTCACCTCCCAATACAACTAAACTGAGTAAAAATGCTTCAAATGCTCAAGTACAGTACATGAAACTTGTAGAAGACATCCATGGCAATATATTTATCACAAATATATCAGAGAATCATCCATACATTCGAAATCATCATCAATACATTGGCTCACAACAAGGTAGTGGGGAAATGGCATTGTTCTTCCATTAAAAATGAGATTTATACATTTCTACTTGGAATTTCGACCTGAAACTTTTTGGAGATGAAGAACAGAGTATTTAATTCATATTAAAAAAGAAATGGGGCATTAGAAGCTCCCCCAAAGATTACAATAGCTCACCAAAAACGCCCTCCCTCAAGGAGCACGAATATGCCTTCAAAACTGGAAACGGTGGAGAGAAAGTGCTGCACTAAACCAAACCATGAAACTTCCTGTAGCTGCTACCTGCAAATACAAACTCCATTAAAGCACCATGAAAGACCTGAGTGGCCTCTCCAAACACCAACTTGGATGGGAATCTTTCACCCTCGAAATTGGCTAAGGCAAGAAACTAGTCATCCACGAGCTCTCTCTTCACAAATGCAATTTTTCTCAAATCATCAAAAGCCATTCTCATACTTGATTTCTACATTTTATAACCAACATTAGCCTTCAAGGGGTCGAAATGCTCTCAATAGATTCAATAATTTTCCATTTAGAAAATATTTCTCATTTGCCACTTGTCTCCTAGTTCCAACCTTCCATCTTCTCCCAAATTCGAATTTGAGTCTCTTTAGATTCCTCCAACTCCATGAGCGCCTTCTTGAGCCTATTTTTGGGGCTGACATGTCATAATGGTCAGGTGTAAGAAGTCAGGTCTGAATTTTGTCATAAAATGTCATAGATGCTTCATTATTGTTGTCATAAAACTAGGGAATCTAGCCCATGTGTCCACTAGTCTCCAATTTGACTCTTCCTCTCCCATGGAGGTTACTATTCCTTCCCATTTCGACCTAATATGCTCAATGCCATGTGTTATGACTTACCAACTCACCCAAGAGTGTTCACCTTCCCATGAATTCGAATTGGCAAGAGAGAGCTGCCATGTGTCATTGAAAAATCAAGCTAGTGTGGGTCCCACCACCTCCATATGTCTCCAAAACCACTTGCCACCTAGAATTTATCTTGAATTTATTTATTCATCATATTTATTAAATTCTTGAACCCTTCTAATGTCTAAATATCATTTATTAGTTTCCTTATTACCATCCCACATGTGCCCATCCAACCTAGGAAACTAGTAGGATTGATGGGATTGTCTTACTATGCACTTATTTGAATGGGGACATTACAGGGACAATAGTGAATTCGTTAGCTTGGGGACTAGGAGTTTCCTCCAATAATCAAGCATAATGGTACACCTTGCTATAAGGAGTGGATTTTGTTTCCTCCCTCAATCTTTAGAAAGTAATCATCCTTGGAGACTCCTTGATGTTTATCCGGTCTACAAGAAAAGGTTTAGTTAATCCATAGACTATTCTTGGAAGTCCTCAGAGGAGAATCATTCACACTCTTAAATATATTAAGGATTTAAGCCTTATCTACATTCAAAGAAACCATAATGACCAATATGATCATTCAAAAAACGATGGCACAACCCTGGATAAAGCAATCTTGGAAAAAATTGATGGTCATCCACTTAAGAGGTGAATACCTTAGTTTAATTTTGGAAAGAAACACGTCAAGGAATTAAACCCATGCAATGAATCCATCATTAAGTAAGGAAACCTAGTCCTCATGGAGGGCATCAATCACCATAAGAAATTTAATCCAGCCCCATGCAGAGCCCTCGACCCACTCATATTAACCTCCCATCTCAGATTTGATCTTATGTCATTAAAGGCTTATCTTATGGGAGGCTTGTGTGGTATCTATGACAAGAGATATCATCATAGAGCTATTGATTTTCCTTGTGCACGACCCATTTACCATTGTTATTTTGGTGGAGAGGAGGTTGGGTGTGGCCTTGAAGGTGGTATTTCCCTCCTATTAGTTGTGGATTTCTGACTCTCTAGTGGCGGTGGTGAAGGTTCTATTTGATTTTCTTGGCATTTATGGATTTAATTTCATCTCTGGAGTGACGATCTCTAATGTTTCTCAAAGAGTAATTCTTTCTTTGAGTGGGTCTCAATTTTTTGCCTTTTCAACAGGGCTTTGGCGGGTCTAGTTTGGTCCCAGGCTATGCCCCAATCTTGGCTTGGCATTTTTGGGATAGCATTTCACCAATGTTAAATATGACACCATGTGAAGTATATTTATCTGGAGTTCATAATGCCATCCAGGATCTCAAATTCTCAATGTGTTGTTTGCGGTATTAGATGGAAAATGGTGGATGCTGAGGAAACTATCATATCACCTCTCTCTTCTAGATTCATGAATTGATGTTATTAAGGACAGACTCAAATTCCATGAGGGGTTAGGTTAACATACTAGTGGATGACATGGACAAGCTACTTAATATGAACCAAGAAGGAAACCTCCTTAACAAATCCATGGAGGAATCAAGGGCCCCGGAAAAAGACTATATGCACTAGCCTTAGAAAGAAATTATATAGTTGGAATCCTCTAGGAAAGAAGGATGAAGCTTCACCTTAGTATGGTTTTTAAATCATGTTTTCCATTGTAATTTGCTAAGTATTTATTTTTTGTTTTTCCGTTGGGCCAGTTTATTTGGCTTTATAGTGCTAGAACTTCTGTTAATGTTGGGAAATTTTTGATAGAATTGTCAAGGGAAGGGGAATTTTTGGAATCTGATTGTAATAGTCTTTCTCCCCTCAGAATCAGGGTGAATATTTATATTTTTTTGGTTGATGTTCCTAACTTTTTAATATAAATATTTTAACTGCTCTTGTTAAAAAAAAGTTTAAATGTCTTATGAAATTGTTGTGCAATAACTTCGTTGCTTGATTTTTCATTAATGCAAATAACGTATTAATACATGAGAGGTGACCTTTGGATTTCTTCTTCTAAGATTTCCTTTGGGCTTCTCAAAGACTCTTTGACTTATTCTTCAATAAATGAAAATTATTTACGATATTATACACACAGAACCAATCCTTACGAATTAGGTTTCCAACATTTCCCCCCTTAATTCGAAGGGGTGTTCATGAGTCCACGCATTCTTCTCGAATTTTCAAGATTTTCTCTTCTAAGTGCTTTGGGGAATATGTCTTCAATTTGCTCATTTTTTAACAATGCCTTCAATGAATTGTCTTGGCCTCTACATGATATTGAATTAGATGGCACTTTTTGTTGATGTGCTTAGTTCAATCATGGAATTTGATATTCTTTCCAACTTGATTGCAGAAGTGTTGTTAATTAGTAGAGGAGAATAATTCACATGTTCCTCTTGCAAATATTCAAGTATTTTCCTGAGACACACATTCTCCTTTGTTGCTTCTACAATAGCCGCATATTATTCCTTTATGGAATCTGTTGGAATCGATTGTTTGCATGATATCCAAGAGGAAGTTATTGATCTAGGACTCATGAAGTAGTTTGAATTCATCCACCTTAGAATAATTTATTCCAAAATCTTGTGTCCCCTTCAAGTATTTTACAACTCTTTTGGCATCAAACCAATGTCCTTCACAATGTTCTTGCATGAACCTAGAAAGTATCCCAACTATGAATGAGATATTTAGTATGGTGGTGGTAAGGTAGATACGACTCCTTACAATCTATTTGTACTTGTTTGCATCCTCAAATTCATGCTCTTATTTTGAGGTGAGTTTCAAGTTTTATTCCATTAGAGTGGAGAGAATGGAATTATGTCATGCCCAACCGGTTCAATCATTCTCCAATATACTTCTTTCGGGAGATGAATATGTAGTTTGGATTATGAATTAGTTCAATTCCCAAGTAGTAGTGAAGATGTCCCAAATCCATCATCTCAAGTTCTTTCTTCAACTCTTTATTTATGGATGCAATATAGATTTCATTGTTCCATGTCACTGCAAAAGATAATCTACATAAACCACAAGATATACAACAAATATTCCAACTTCCTTTACAAATAATGTTGCATCATCAAGATTAAAATGTTTGAAATTTAATTTCAGAAGATGCTCAGTGAACTTTTCATACCATGCATGGCATGCTTGTTTAAGGCCATATAATGACTTGATGAGTTTGCATACCTTTTTTTCTTTTCCATTCACAACAAATCCTTTTGGTTGAGACAAGAGGACATTCTCTTTCAAGTCCCCATTCAAGAAATCAATTTTCAAATCCATCTCTTGAACTCTAGCCATGCTTCAGCCTCTTTCCCCAACTTACTTTCTCTGTCAAATGTAGGCAACTTTACCTTCTGAAATTCTCTTTACAAGGATTCCTCGTCTTATGCCTTTGGGACGAATGCATTAAACTCTCTGATGATATTTTTATCTGCTCAATCTACTACTCGAAGTGCCTAATGGAGGCATGCACATTAGCATGGTGACCTTCCTATAGAGTAACTTCTTACACTCTTTCCATCCTTAATTCCACTATTATGATTTGATCCCAAATTGGATTTCTACTAAAGGTCTATTAGGCTTTGCAGTATGGCAGGGTTGATCTGATGTTGCTCCTCCTGTGCCTTAGTCATCCTTTTATTGAATCTCCTCATAGTTTCATCCATATCTGGAGGTGTGATTTGCACCCTCCTTTAATTGGACTTTGTTTCTGCATTACCACCATGCACATGCTCTCCCATAGTATTTTATACATGATCATAGGGATCTTGTGCATCATCCATGATGATCATTCAAATTTCTAAATCAGATCTGTCTGCTTGCTACCTTCTTTCATTTACTGTAATGACCTTTCTGCTAGTGCTATCACTGTGCACAAAGGAAAATCTATTAGCAAACACAATAATAATATTGATAATCACTATAATATTACCACGTAGGATTTCTTTTTCACTCATAGACCTAGTGTTGAAAACACTTCTCTAATACCACTTGGTCATGTCCCTAGCGGTCTATATCTCCTATCACAACCATGGGGGATATTTTTTTTCATTCTTCCTACATTTGATACCAAGACATTACAATCTAATACTGAGTTATTTTGCTACACAGCAATATGTTCCACATACTCTTAACTCACCATGCGACACATTACGCACACAATACTTTAATCTACACGCACTTGTAATACCCCAATTTTGACCATTGTGTTATATTGGCTTTTAATGTAAATAATGTGTACATGTGATGTATGTTTCCCTTAGCGTGGAGCTCAAGGCCAAGGCCCCGCTAGTGTATGTTCGTATTTTATTTAAAATGGACAAGCATTTGACATTTTGTTGCCCATGTGCTATTAAGCCATGGAATATTGTAAATGATGTAAATGTTTGATATTTCAATAAAATACCAAAACTGGGTATGGAAGCAACGAATGAGAAGGGGCCATGTGTATTCCACTAGGGAGTGGTGAGGGGGTTGTGGGGCTGAACCATATGCTACCAAATGTCATTGTGAGAACCCATTTGACTTTTCTTGCTGACATTTATTTCTGTTGTAAGGAAGTTGTTGAAGAATTTAGTCCATGGCTTCAATGGAGCATGGGCAGCCTAGAAATTCGTATGGCAGAGTATGGGCTCTGTTTTCTTGTACCACAAGTCACTCTACCTCATGGGAATGGATTTTTCCTCATTCCCATTCCATTGTGGAGGAACCCAACATCAATTTTGATCCATTATAAATTCCCAGCAGTGAGAAAAACCAGAAATCGTAACTTTGCAAGAACCCACGTTTTGAAGAGCCATAAACACCCAAAATTGGTATTTGGCAGTGAAATCCAATGGGGGATCCATAGATATGAACCTTGGGGTGAAATTGAGAGTATTAGATACCCCGAAATCCATTGGAAAACCCAGTTTTTACAACCCATAAATGAAGTGACAGGATTGAGTTATTGGATAATAGAACCGTGAGAAATCCAATTGTGAATGACTGAGCAGAGGTTGGGTTTGCTTGATAAACCCAGTGAAGGCTAGAATCTCAACGAATTAGCAGCTCGACCTTTCTATGCCCACCCTAAAAAGCACTGGAGGGAGGGACGCCTGAGGGACTGTGCAGCAGAGAAGGGGACCTTCCTTGTGTTGGGTGTGGTAGGTATTGTGGGTGCCATAACTGTTGAGTTTAATTGAGATGCCTGTAGCTCTGTGGATGAGCTCACTGGCTTAGCATTGCCCTCCTTTGTCTTTTTTATGCTTGATAAACCCAACTATGTATTGGATTAGCATAGCTGTTGAGTGAAACCATGGTTGTGAGTGAGCCTATTTAGTTCCTCCTTAGTGGATACACAACCCATCTTGGGGATGATCTCTCAACTGAAAGAATATAGGCTGGACAGAGATCTATGGTTGGGTGGAACGTTGCTCTCGCATAGCCAGTTGTTGGACAACTTCATCTTCAAGATAAGTATTCTTTGTGGTTTAATTTATATGCATTATGCGTTCTGCAATGTGTTACTTCTGAATGTTAATTGTTCATGTTAATGGAATTGATATGAATTATGTGCATAGTATGAGAAGGGGATTGATTCTCTGCATATTGAATCACCCTCTGTTTGTGATAGATGTGTTGATGCATTACCATTTGTGTGTGTGCAAATGTGTTTTAATTCCACTGTGTTTATATTGAGTTTGAATCTGCACACAAGTTTTTAATTGTTATGAATTTATGATTAATGTTTGGGGCTGAGTTTACCAAATAAGCCCGGTATGTTTGGTCATGTTTCCTTCCTGGGATCACATTTGATGGACGGGGACATGACAACACTTTCACACTTATCAATTTCTTTAGTGTGTAGCCATATTGTGCTCACAGATCCAGATCGCTGTGCAATCCTCTGTCTGACTACCTTCAACCCCTATGCATCTACCACCGTGCAGTATAACCACCCAGTAGCCAACCACTACGTGTTTACCACCCCGTAGTTTAATCACCTTGTCAAAATATTAGCTTGCAATGCCAATTCATTGGCTACGTGTAGAGTTAGTGATGCATACGTAATGGGACTTCATATACATACAATCATCTATATGCAAGCAATTTTCATTCATAATCATTATATACAACATGCATCTCATCATTCATTCAGATAATCATTCATACAATGGAAATGAATAACAACAATAAAACATCATGTAACACTTATAATGAATGAGGCTTCTTCAAGAAACTGACTATGAAAGAACTGTTAATTTTTCGATAATTTCATTCAATTATCATTAGGATCTCTAAGAGAATAACATGTGCAGCATATCTACAGCATATCAATCATAGACACAATAGAAATCACACAAGAGACATAGAGTTTCACCGGGGAAAACCAAGAAGGTGAAAAACCCCACAACTTCCTCAGAGATAAGATAAACCCCAATACAAGATCACAAGGACCAAACCCAATAAGATGTCTCTAGTAGATGCTCCTCCTCCTCCACATGTGCGCCACTTTCTCTCTTAGCTATGCAAGCTTTAGAAGTGAGTGAATGAATCAAATGAGAGACACAACCTCTCTATTTATACACTGACTTGACCTTCCAATAAATCAATGGGGCTAACTTGCTAATCAAGTCTAATTACCCAACCACATGACCTAACCAAGTTCGACCCCACACTCGTGGTCTAATAACCCATCAATACAAATGATGACACTTACAATGTAACTTGCAACACTTGCAAATACAAATGATGACACTTCCAATCAGAGGAATAATACATCTCTGTGGGATATACAATAAAGTACAAATGTAATACATAGAAGAATATCTTCCGAAGTTACAAATACATCAACACTCCCTCTTAACTAGGAAGGTATTCTCTAGACATAGGTCATCAATACATATTGGCACAAGTATTCAATTCTAAAGCTAGATCATCATCACTGGATCACGGAGCATCATCATCATCACTGCTGTTGTACTCGACATCTCGATCACTGGGCTATCTCTAAATTATGCTCGTCATAGGAAGTTCTACAGAGCCAACCCTTTTCATGCTGGGTGTAGGCCCACCACCTGTAGGTCTTCATCATCACTGGCCATACTGTAGAATCCTCAGGACTTATTATGTACGTCAACAAAACCTAGCTCAGACTATAGGATATTTTGCATGTTGACTGTCACAAAACCTTAAAAGAGTGTCTTGCAACATGCAAGAACTCTAAAGAGAATCCTAGCTCAGACTATAGGATCTCCGGGACTGATTACATGTGACCCCCCACCACAAAACCTCGAAAGTGTATCCTAGCTCAGACTATAGGATCTCCCAAGATCTTTTCTATGTGGTTCGTAAAAACCTTAAAAGAGTGTCTTGCAACCTACAATAACTCTAAAGAGAATCCTAGCTCAGACTATAGGATCTATAGGACTTATTAAATGCCTCTCTAGTAGAAAAACCTCGAAAGAGTATCCTAGCTCAAACTATAGGATCTCCCATGATCTTTTCTATGCTACCTGCACAACCTATCCATGACCACGGAGTGTCAATCTAATACTCACCATACATCATCCTGATGTACATGATCATCCGGATCATCATCACTGCATCGTCCTGATGCACATCATCCAGAGTATCATCTTGATACTCATCATGCATGATCATCCTAATCATCGTCACTGCATCGTCCTTATGCACATCATCTAGAGTATCATCCTGATACTCATCACACATGATCATCCTGATCATCGTCACTGCATCGTCCTGATGCATATCATCTAGAGTATCGTCCTGATACTCATACATATACATGATCCAACTGATCATACAAAGCATCCACCTTATGCATATACATAATATACATGATCCAACTAATCATACAAAGCTTCCACCTGATGCATATACATATACATGATCCAACTGATCATACAAGGCATCCACCTGATGCATATCCAAAGCAGTAACTAGAGCATCATCCTGATGCTCATCACAAAGCGCTTACATCCACAGCCATGGAAGGGATCCTCCTCTCACCATGCTTGGAATGGCTCCTACAAATGTGTCCCGTCACTTCTTCCTCGAAGTATCTTCAATTTGAAGAACACCAAGTCTCTCTCTGAAGTACTCAAACTTCACCCTAGCTAGTGGTTTCGTCAACACATCTGCAACCTGCTCATCCGTCGCAACATACAGGAGCTTCACTGCTCCTCTCTGCACCATATCCATGATATAGTGATATTTGATCTCAATGTGCTTCGACCTGTCATGGAACACCGGGTTCTCAGACAGCTTCACACAACTCTAGTTGTCACAAAAGATACCAGTAGCATCCAACGGGAGATCAAATAACTGAGACAGTAACTTCCTCAGCCATACTGCCTCACAACTAGCTGAACAAGCTGCAACATACTCTGCTTCGGCTGTACTCAGTGCTATGCAGGACTGCTTCCTACTAAACCAAGAGATCACACCTGATCCCATACTGAAGCAACACCCAAAAGTGCTCTTCCTATCTACAGCACTGCCTACCCAATCTGAATCAACATAACCCTGCAGGTTTAAATTTTGATTCGCATCATACTTGAGCCCATAATCAATTGTACCCTTCAGGTACCTCAGAATATTCTTTACAGCAACCAGGTGAAAACCTCTCGGATCCGTCAAGAACTAGCTCAATGTGTTCACCGCAAAGAAAATATCTGGTCTTGTGTTTGTTAGGTACATCAAGGACCCAGTCATCTGACAATACACCGTGACATCAACCGGATCAGATGAAGCATCACATAGAAGCTTCAGGTTCGATGCCATAGGTTTGGCCATGGCCTTGCAGTCCATCATCCCGAACTGCTTCAGGATCTCTACTGCATACTACCCTTGTCCAAGGAATATTTCATCTGCACTCTGCCACACCTCCATGCCTAGAAAGTAGTGCATCATCCCCAAGTCCTTCATCTCGAACTCGCCAGCAAGCTTCCTCTTCATTTCGGCAATCAATCTATCCTCACCTGTAACAAACAGGTCATCCACATACAATAGTAGTATCACTGGATTTCCTTCCTCAACCTTGTAGTAAAGGTTGGAATCCGCTTTACTCTTAGTAAAGCCCAAACTGGATAGGAAATTGTCCATCCTACCATACCAAGTCCTAGGAGCTTGCTTCAAGCCATACAAGGCTTTCTTCAACCTGCACACATATGAATCCATGTCATGTGTCTCAAAATCGAGTGGCTGCTCCACATACACTTCCTCTTCGACTACACCATTCAAGAAAGTTGTCTTGACATCCATCTAGTGTATATTCCACTTCATCACTGAAGCCAGAGCAAGTACTGTTCTGATGGAAGTGTATCTGGCTACAGGTGCAAAAGTCTCTTCATAATCTATTCCCTCTTTCTGGGAGAAGCCACAAGCTACAAACCTCGCCTTGTATTTCTCTATGCTACCATCTGCAACATGCTTGATATTATAGATCCACTTGGAAGTCACAACAGACTTTCCTTCTGGTCTTGGGACTACTTCCCAAACATCATTCTTCATGATCGACTGGTATTCCTCGACCATGGAATCCTTCCATTCTTTCTTTTCCATTGCTTCTTCATAAATGGAAGGCTCTTTGTTCATAATATCAAAGATCAAGGCAACATAACTAGTGTGTGACCTTCTCTTTTTCCTTTCTCTGTGTTCCTCTTCTGGAATACCATACCTTTCTACATCTTGGATGAGCTCTCTAGCCCATGCAGGTTTCCTCTTGTGAGATTTCTTCTCATGGGGTGGATCTATAGGTTCTTGTGGATCTTCAATTTCATGATCTCCTTCTGGAATTGCTTCACTCATAGTGGTGTCTTGAAATCTGGTTACCTTTGGTTCTTCATTGTCTTCAACATGTGTCTTTCTTGATTTGATGTATGCTGAGTCTTCATCAAATGTTACATCCCTACTGATATGAATCTTTTTGAACCCTGGAAAGTATATTTTGTAAGCCTTTGAGCTTTCATTGTAACCCACAAAGATGCCCTTCTTTCCTGAAGGATCTAGCTTTGTCCTCTTTTCTTTTGGAATGTGTGTATATACAGGACAGCCAAATATCCTGAGATGGCTAACTTCAGGTTTCTTACAAGAGAAGACTTCTTCTAGTGTCTTGTTGTCAAGAATCTTGTGAGGTGTTCTGTTCTGGGCATATATAGTTGTCCTAGTTGCTTCTTCCCATAGATGCATAGGCAGATCCCAGTCATGAAGCATTGCCCGTGCTGCTTCCATGATAGTTCTATTCTTCCTTTCTGCAACTCCATTTTGTTGTGGATTGTAAGGAGCAATCAACTCCCTCTTAATCCCTGAATCACTGCATAGTTTCTTGAAATCACCTGAAGTGAATTCTCCACCATTGTCGGATCTGAAGGTCTTGATTTTCTTATCAGTTTGATTTTCTATCAAGGCTTTGAATTCCTGGAACTTATCAAACACTTCATCTTTATTCTTCAATAAGTAAACCCAAGTCTTCCTACAGAAATCATCAATGAAAGAAACATAGTATACATACCCACTCAGAGAACTGGATGACATCAGACCACATACATCGGAGTGGATAATATGCAAGCTTCCTTTTGCTTTGCTTTCACTGCTTGGAAATTCCTTCTTTGTGTTCTTTCCTTCTGCACATCCTTTGCAAACACCTTCATGTTTAGACTGGATTTCAGGAAGGACTTCTACATCTTTGCTTGCAATTGGTAGTGCTCTATAGTGCACATGTGCAAGCCTTCTATGCCAAAGTTCACTTGGATCCATGGATTCATGTACCATGGCATGTTCAAGGTGTCCCTTCAATTTGTACAATCCTCCCTCTTGCTCTCCAATCACTACTGCATCATCTATGGTCTTACCTTTTGGCCACATGAGTACTTGGCCATCCACAAATGCAACTCTAATCCCTTTTGCATCCAAAGATGATATGGATAGGAGATTCTTCTTGATCCCAGGTACATATAGAACATCTTTCATCTTCAAAGACTTCCCAGAGTCTAGTTTGTAGGATGCTTCACCACTTCCTTTGATAGGATATTGATAGTCATCCCCAAGTTTCACTTTATGAGGTGACTCATGTTCAGATAGATCTACAAAGGATTCTTTAAACCCAGTCATGTGTTTGGAAGCCCCACTATCAATAAGTCAATCATCACATCCATGAGAGATAGTATCTGTGATAGCAGAGATTAGAACATATTCATCTTCACTTGATGAGTCATCACTTTTTGCTCTAGTCTTCTTCTTGGGAGGTTCATCATCTTCAGCAGCATGAGCATGATATCTCTTCTTGTTGTTCTTATTGTTGTTGTTGTTGTTGTTTTTGTTGAATTCTTTTCTTTTCTTGGGACATTCTGAAGCAAAGTGTCATTTCTCATCACAATTGAAGCATCGAACATGAGAGATATCATTATGCTTTTGATGGAAGTGAGAGTGTTTATTGTTGTGAGATTTGTCCCTCTTAAACTTACTTCCCTTAGTGTGTATTGTGAGGGCTTGATCTTAATTCCCCATCTTTTCTTCTTGGGCCACAAGCCTAGCTTCTTCTTGTGAACATTCTTCCCATAGCCTACTGAAGGACATCAATTTCCTTCTTGCACAGATTCCTTGGATGAAGGAGTCCCATGACCTAGGTAGGCCATTCAAGGTGGTCATGACAATTTCTCCATTCTCCACTACTTCATCCATAGCTTCAAGTTGTTCCTTGATTTGAGAGACCTTAGAAAAATAGGATTGGATGGTCTCTCCATTATGGATCTTTACCCCTTTCAATTGGTTCCGCGGAGTCATCTTCCGATTTATGTTCTTTCCTTCAAATAACTTGGTCAAAGAGTCAAACATCTCCTTAGGTGTCTTTAGGGAAGACACATGGGGTATGAGATGGTCTTTATAGAATCAGCAATGATTCTCTTAGCCTTGACCAAGTCCTTCTTGTGTAAGGCCTTAGCCTCATCTCCCTCTGGAACTAGAACCTCTTCTTTTATGTAGGTGTCCAAATCATTTTCTTCTAGGATTAACCCAATCCTGTACTTCCATGCGTGGAAGTTATCAGCTCCATTAAGTTTATCCTCAATCTTGGTGTGGTGAGACATCTTAAAGAGTACTTCAAATGGAAATAGAAAGTTTTAGGTCTTACCACTTGATTTTCTAAAAACTGGATCTGGAGTTGGATTAGAGTTTGTCAAAGAAATCCTAAAAATTCAAAATTTGAATTTCAAACTTCTAAAAGGATAGAAAGATGTGCCTTGCCGAGCTGGTCAAGCTGGTATACTCATAATTTGAAATCTACAAATTTTCACCCCTCAAAATTGCTTTTGAAATTTTTGGATTCACTAAACAGGACCCCAAACTAGGGTTTGATTTTCTCGGAGCTTCACCCAACCAAAAAGTTTGATCCAAATCTCTAAACTTCTATTTTTCATAGGAGCTTCCAGTCATGGTCTTGGATTGCATAAATTCCAATTTTTGCAGAAACCCTAATTTTTAGGTCAAAATCTGAAACAACTCAGAATTGAATTCCGTCTCGACAGAAAGATGCACCCTTTCTAGGAGATTCAATATAGCCTCCTGACTTTGATTATCTGTGGAGAGAAACCCAAATATTAAGAAGCCCTAGATTCCGCAGCTGCATAGTGCCTTCTTCTTAGGTCAGCTCTGATACCATGTTAATTTTTCGATAATTTCATTCCATTATCATTAGGATCTCTAAGAGAATAAAATGTACAACATATCTACAACATATCAATCATAGAAACAATAGCAATCACAAAAGAGACACAGAGTTTCACCAGGGAAAACCAAGAAGGTGAAAAACCCCACAACTTCCTCAGAGATAAGATAAACCCCATTACAAGATCACAAGGACCAAACCCAATAAGATGTCTCTAGAAGATGCTCCTCCTCCTCCACATGTGCGCCACTTTCTCTCTTAGTTATGCGAGCTTTAGAAGTGAGTGAATGAATCAAATGAGAGACACAACCTCTCTATTTATACACTGACTTGACCTGCCAATAAATCACTAGGGCCGACTTGCTAATCAAGTCTAATAACCCAACCACATGACCTAACCAGGGCCGACCCCACACTGGTGGTCTAATAACCCATCAATACAAATGAATACACTTACAATGTAACTTGCGACACTTGCAAATACAAATGATGACACTTCCAATCAGAGGAATAATACATCTCTGTGGGATATACAATAAAGTACAAATGTAATACATAGAAGAATATCTTCTGAAGTTACAAATACATCAACAAGAACAATGTTCCACCTAACTATAGGCACTCTGTCTAGAATATACTCTTTCTTCTAAGAGGCCACCCCCGCACTGGGCATGATTCCCTTAAGGAAATGATAGTTATCCACAACTCCCCCTCACATTCAAATAGGCACAATGCCACAACCAAGCTATCCTCCACTAAGTTAATAGGATTTCCAAGTAGTAGAGGGGAATGCTAACTAGTGACCCATCCCAGAGTCAAATTCCCTCATGAAAACTCAGTTAATTTGGTGTCCACAATACCCTCCCAACACAACACTTCCCGAGTGCTATTCCAATGTGTGCATAGAAAGAATACCCAAACCCCGCTATTCCATTAGGAGGTCTCAACCTTGACTAGTCTCGTAGATACATCCATGCTCTATACCACCCTAGTACTCAATACCAACAATTGACCTTGCATAGACTTGGTTAGTTTAGGATCCACAATACCTACCCCACGCAACAATGTGCAAGTTCTATTCCAATTTCTGCAAAGAAAGGCCACTCAAACCCCACTGTTCCACTAGGACATCTCACAAACGCTATTGGATCTCAATCTACTCAGTGCTCAATATTTTATCCACTTCTTAGGGATAACAACAAATCAAGTAGGATAAAAAGTCATATATGGATTACCTCAAGAACCACCGATTCCTCGCATAAACTCAGCTAACTTGAGGTCCACGATACCCACCCCACACAACACCAAGAAGGTACCCTTTCACAACTCAATGGTACCTCAGATGTCACCTTCCTCCAGGTACTATACTAGTGTGTGTGTAGAAAGATCACCCAAACCCTAGATCATCTTCCTATAGACTATGTTTTCCTAGGGCTTACAAATCTTGACTGTGCACAACCAATGGATCCAAGGAAATCACTTTGGCCACTATCTAACTTAATACTCTGTTACAACCGAACTCACAGATGACTGCACTCAGGATAACTCAACATCAAGAAAATAGGGATTCTTAGATGCGTGACTAAGGATTTGTGATGCTTCACCACTCCATTACCACTCTTCTAAGACTTACTCAGACACTTCTTAGAACATAATTCGTTACATAGGTCTTTGACACAAACTCAAGATGCTCAGGATCAAGCGAACAGCTAGGTAATTCGATACCACCCTATTTCCTAGATCCATAGAATAATGCATAGAATTCGTGTTCTCTATTTTACTCCTCAACTCATGGTCATGACCACGAAATATAACTTAAGTCCACTCTCTACTCTGTCACTATTCAGGTTCAACTTCCTCTTAAGAAAGGGTCGACTCTTTCTCCTCATTTCCCAAAGGTTAGATTGGTCGATGGATGGAAAACAATGAATTTCACTCAAGACAGGGAAAGATAAATACTCCCATGAAGGACCGAGTTACTTGACCATGTAACTCATTTAATCTCTGGTAGGCTCACTGATAGGTTGACTGACAAAATTACCATGCCATCCCCCAACTGATAGGTAATTTTAAGGTTGACATCAATGCAATTGATCGCTTACAGAATAATTGATCCCCATTCCCATTCCTATAGGGATATTGACACTACCATGTCACAAATTTGTCATAAGGTAACTCAAACCCACACCTTCCTTTCCCCAAAACAATAATTGTCTCAACTACCTTCCTCTTGGAAGCATTAAATGAGTGGGGCACATGAGTCAAATTGGCATATGAGGGTTCATCAGTCCTATCTAGGACACTGGGTTCTCATCTATTGACTTCATGGATTCAATATGTCCCTCCCTAACCTTAAGATAATCATTCCCCTTGCTCTTGTTGCTTTGCATAGTCAGCTATGAATTTATTTATTATTATCATGCACATGTACATCATATTTACATTGGTACTGTTCTTTACCAACACATGGTTCACTAAATATATACATTCAGAGAATCCATGGTAGGGCCTTTTCCTTGAGATCCTAACCTTGTTTCTTATAATTATCAATGATATTACATCATTTACATAGTTTATTTCAAGGGTCAAAACTAGGGACATTACAATTCAGAAGGTCTAGCCAATGCATCGACACATCATCTAGCCACCTCCATAATACTTGCATAACCATATGAACACCCTCTTCTTTTTCACAACACAATACTGGGATATACCCTTTATCTGCTCAACGGTACCTCGGGCATATTAGAATGAATTTCCCTACACCAATCCACAATTCCATTAGGAAATCCTCCCCCTATAATGGTCTCTATGGGATGGAAAGAAGGTTACATTCCATGACAACGAAACAAGTGGAACGACCATTAGACACTTGTGTAGCACTATAGCATTTCCATATCCAACCAAATTATGTCCTGGCCCCTAATTATCTCACAGGGAATTTACCACCACAACAGGACCATAAGTGCTCAGTTGCCTTGGTTATTAACTCATAGCAAATATATACACATTGCATGATATTCTTTGATATGAATGCATTTTAAATTCTAAACAATTAAATGGTATAAGGCTTCCTACTCGTATTGCCTCATACCTCACCATACCCAATGGAATATCAGTCACATAAATGCATTCAATATAACATACATACCAATTTATGATGACTAAAATATGGTTGAAAGGATTTTTGCCTAATCCCCTATCAACCCTCATGCAATTGGCATAAAATAAATTAGTACCTATATGGCTGCAATCATCATCTCTAATGTTACTTGATTAGTTAACCTCTTACCAAGGACTACATAATCCTTCCACTAACCTATTGATCATAGATTTGTTTCCCCAACCCTTCTCATAAGGCTATTGGTCACGTGCAACAACATCGTCAGCATCTTCAACCATGCTTCTATTGTTTCTGGTCCTACAACCATTACCAACATCCATAATTATTATCAACCACAAGAATTGTTTCATGTCCCAAAATTTTGCATTGGGTCACAATAGCCTAAGCCCCTCCATACTCATGATAGTTTGTCAAATTGATGCTAAGGGTCAAATAATTGCTAAGAATGATGTCCAAGTTAGTAATAATGTGAAATTATATCCAAATGGATAAGGTGGGTCACATTAAGCGAAATTCCCAATTCAAGTTTGTAATATACCCATCCAAATGAACTGTCATGGAGGAAAATTACTAGTTCCCTAGGTTAGGGGTGGAAGCTTTGGGATTTGAAATAAGGGGGCTAATAAATTATGTTTGGACATTACAATGGCATAAATATTTAATAAAGGATCCAAATAAATAAATACAAGGGAAAATCAAAGTGGCAATTGATCATGAAGACACATGGAGGATGTGGGACCCACACAAGCTAGATTTTCTATGCCACATGGCATCCTCCTCTTGCTATTTTGAATCCATAAGAAGTCCAATGTTCTTGGGATGAGTTGGAAGGTAAATATATTTGGCATGACTCAATTAAGGTTGAATTGGAGTGGAAGAGTAACTCCCATGGAAGAGGAAGAGGCATTTTGGAACTAATGGGACACTTGGACTAGATTCCCTAGCTCTATGACAAAAATGATGAAGATGCTATGACACCTATGACACAAAGCAGACCTGACTGCTGGAATCTAACATATATGACATGTCATGGCTAAAAATAGCCTCCAATAGGGTGCTCAAGGGAGTTAGGGCAGCCAAAGAGACACCAATTCGAATTTGGAGAAGGAGGGGGATAGAATTGGAAGGACAAGTGGCATACTTGGGAATCTCTTCCCAACTTGAGTTGGCATGAAGCTCTTGGAACGAATTAGACCCATGGAGGAAATTAGAAGTTTATAAAATACAATAACAAAGAAATATGGTAGATTTTGATCATTTTCATAATTTGCATTTTGCATTTGGAGAGGAGAGCTAGTGGAGTGCTACTCTACTTTCCTTAGCACCAATTTCGAGGGTGAAAGATTCCCATCCTAGTTGGTAATTGGAAAGGACATTCAGAACTTTCATTTGTATATTTAATGGATTCTTTTGCTACATGTTGAAGCTACAAGGAAGCTCATGGTCACATCTCTTTCAGCTTGCTTCTACAACCATTCTTCTATTTCTTGGCATATTCTTGCTCCTTGAGGAGAGGCTCACTTGTTGAGGTGATGAATTCTTTGGGATAGCTCTTGATGCCCCATATATTTGTAATATTATATATATACTCTTTTTTTACTGCTCAAAAGACTTTCAGGTCGAAACTCAAACATATTTGATGTAGAAATGCTAGGTTATGAACAAATGGTGTCATTTCCCCAATACCTTGTTATTTTCACTTGAAGTGGTATCAAATTTGAATGGTTAAGTCAATGTATGATGTATAAATTTTTTCTAGAGTGCCATTAATATTCTAAAGAAGTTTCCTATTCATTATACAAGCATTTGGAGCAATATTCTTAAGTTTCATAACCATTTGTGAAGATTTACTATCATTTCTCCCTATGTTGAAACTAGTCTTTTTGTATATGATTTAAGAGGGATGTAGTAGACTTAATAAAATGAATGGTGATGCATATGATACTATATTTATTTTCCATATATATCCCCTTCCTCTTTTCAGAAATTGGAGAGGGTACAGTAGCATTTGGAGAGCCATTTCCAGCATCTACCCCATGGGGATTTGAACCCCAAATTGCTAGTCAAACTCCCTACTTCGGATAGAACTTAAAGGAAATTTGAAGACTCTAAATCATCCTTGAACCTCATAATTATGTCTTAATATCATCCATACACTTTCTATAACAATTTGGGAGCATTTGGAGTCATTTGGAGACCAAGAGACCAATACTAGTCAAAGAGAAATTGCTAGTCAAACTCCCTACTTGGGACAGAACTTAAAGGAGAGTTGAAGAAGCCTTTTTAAGACTATAAAGAATCCATGAACCTCATAATTATTTCCTAATATCATCCATACACCTTCTATAACAATTTTGGATCATTTGGAGTCATTTGGAGACCAAGATACCAATACTAGTCAAAGGTCGAACTAGTGGAAAAAGTTGAAAATTTCACCATTTTAATAAATTCCTAAAAAGGAACATTATAGTGGTATTAGAGCATGGTCCTTGCACTTGTGAATTAATATCATACATTGAAGAATTATTTTCAGCCATGTCTTACTATTAGGATAATCCTATGGATGAATTACAAAGATTGAGAACAACATATAAAACCTTGCCCCAACAATATCAGGTATATATTGATTGGTATAAGGGAAATACAAAAAATGACCCTCATTTCGAAGACTTTTCTGATTGGGTGTTTGCAAATACGCCCAAAAATGAATATGTGGAGTTAGTGAAGAAAGGTTTATGTCATTCTTGTAAAATACCTTGGAGAGAATATCATATATGTGTGAGTGAAAAGATCAATGAAATATCTCAAGCTTCAGGGAAAGCATGTATGTCCTACTTGAGGAGAGTTTTAGGGATTTATTCAAAAAGAGATTCCAAATATATTGATCTTAAGGAAACCAATGGGAAAAATTCATCAGCTTGCTTGAAGGAGCAAAAGGAGGATACCCATGAACCACCTAGTTCTAAAATAGGTGAATTAGAAGAAGCAGTATATGAAGAGGAGTGAAAGTCACTCCCAAGTGACTCTGAAAAAAGATGAAAAGACATCACATGAGCATGAAGAAGATTCTATTGAAAATATTGAAGATCATTTCGAGACACATTCTACCTTGCAAATGAAACAAAGAGCATCTACTGATGGATGCTTGAACTATGAAGGAGTACCTAATGAGGGGTACTCACACCTCTATGTTGGTGACATAGAGATCACTTTTGAAAGTGTTGCTGCAAGCCAAACTTCCATTAAGCATGAAAATGAATACCTTTTAGCAGTTTAAGAAGAAACAAGATCAACTTCCCCATCACCACTTGAGCTTCATGAAGTTGGTCCAAGCAAGAAGGAAGAAGATGAGGAGGTTCATTTGCAAGAGCCTCATTTTCTTAGAGGGTCCTTGAATATGAATGAAAAGAAGACCCAAGAGACCCTTAGCATACTCCATAGCACTCAAGCATTGGTGTCAAATTCTGTTGGAGATTTTCTTCATTGAAGGATTGTAACAACATAATAATAATAAATTAATATTAAATATTAATATTAATTTATTAATTAAACAAATATCAATAGTCATGACCTTTTGTCGAAAAGGTACATGACGGGCCTATAAAATCCCCAAAACTATGTGACCATTATCATCTATCATACATTACATCTTTTACTTTACTACAAGTCATTTATGGCTTTCTTACGTTACTTGTACTGGCTATTCTATTATTAAGGAACCTTGTTCCTTCAGTGGTATCAGAGCCCCTTCTTGGGCTTGATTCCGGGTCCTGCCAAATTTTCAAGTCTCTTGAAATTAAGGTCTTTGACCTCATAGTGGCTTTTAGTCACCCTTCAAAGTCTCTCTGGTTCCTCACTTCACATCTCCCTTCATGCTTCTTCATTCTCCACTCCATCCATGCACATGCTCTCACCTGCGCACTCCATCCACTGCTCACACCACATCCACGAGCTCCCTTCTCCATACTCCAATTCCAGCAAGCTCACGCTGCTCCCTCCACCGCACAGCACCGCTCCTCCATACTCCATACTCCATCTCCACGCTCCAGCTTGCTCGCCCCACGCCACTTTCCCCTTCGCCGAGCCTCCTCCTCCCTCCACTTCTGCTCCAAACTTCCCCTCTATCCTTCCGTAGACCCCCTCCACGTCCACCCTAGTGTCCTCTCCTCCCTGCGTTCCTCCTGCACGCTTCTCCCCACGCAGCCTCTCCCCACACAGCCCTCGAGCTCGCATCCCATTCGTTCTCTCCACCCTCCGGCTTCCACACACCCTCCTCCGACGCAAACTCCCCTTCCTCCCTTTCCATAGCAGCCCCAACAAAATCCCAGCCATCCCGGCCGCCTTTGCCCCCGCCTCGGCCTGCTCGCAGACCCCCTCCCCTCCACAACTCCTTCACCTCCGCGCTTGCTCACAGACCCCCTCCCCAGCAGCTCCCGCCTCCACATTGACGCCGACCATCCTCCACTACCCATGCCCTGCTGGCAGTCACCAACGCCCTACAACAAGCCAATCCAAAAAAAAATTAATAAGAAATATATATATATATAATAATAACTTTTTTATTATTATATTTATTAATTTTTTTAAAAAATAAAAAAAATATAATAATATATTTTATTCTATATTTTTATTTAACATACAAACAATACCTTGATATAAAGTAATAATAAATTATTATTATTATTATTATTAGTTCAAAAAGAAGGATCTAAAGCTCCTTTATAAATAGTAATTATTATTTAATTTAAATAATAATTCTTTTTGGAAACAAAAAAAAGGGAAAATACCAAGGTCAAGAAGATAATAATTATTTTATTGAAGTAATAATTATTAAAAAGAAGAAATACCAATAATTGAAGAAGGCACGTCAGAAGAAGACTTGTCAGAAAAGTCAAGACCCTCTAACACTGGAAAAAGTCGGAAATTATCTATTGTCGAAGAAGTCAAGTTAAAGAAGACAAGAATTTCAGTCAAGGAAGACAAAAAAATCAAAGTCGTCAAAGAAGTAAAAAATTCTATCACCGGAAAAATCAAAAGAAGACCAAGAAGAATCGTCAAGCAACTGAAAGCCGCTATCAAACAAGAAGACCAAGTCAAAAGTTGGAATTCAGAATTCATGGCAACGATGATAGTAGAGTTACAATCGCAGTTACGAGCGGTTTCGGCTCAACTAGAATAGTGCAAGGAAACCAATAATAGTCTAGTGTTTGAAAACGCCAAGCAAACACTAAAGATTACTAACTCATAATTGAATATTCAATTTTTGGAAGATAGTAAAGGAAGACTCATAGAAAGGTTAGCAGATAAAGACGAGAAAATATCACGTCTAGAAAGTATCATTCAAAAACTTGAAGACCAGATAAAAAAAAACAAACAAGGTCGAAGAATATTTGTATGGAAATAGTGTCGACTTAGAAGAGGAAAATAGTCGTCTAAACAAAGTCATCATGGACAAGGAAGACGAATTGGCGCAAATACATGAAAAGCTAGAAAATCAAGAAACAAAGTTATGCCATCGTCAACAACATAAAGAAAAACTCCAGCAGCAGTATGACGACAGTAAGAAGGCACATAAGTTGGAACTAAAAAAAGTCAACAATGTGTTATCAAGCAATACCAAAGAGATTTTTCCGTCTAGGAAATCATAGCAAAACATTGCTTACAAAGATTAAAAAACTGAAAAACAGTAGTAAGAGGGAACACTCCAGTAAAGACCTCGAATGAAGAATACTAGAAAAACAGGAAGAAAATCAGTGTCAAAAGAATCTTATTCAAGAACTAGAGACTCAAATCAAGAAGTTAGAAATTGACAAAAAGTCACAAGATGAAAGAATCGAAAAGATTCAGAATCATAAAAATCTACTGGAGAACCAAGAAGCGCAAATCCAGGAAGATGCATCCAAAAATCAAGTCGAGGAAGTGAAGGCAGTCCTCGCTGCAACTCAAAAGAAAGAAAAACAAACAACACATACGCCTTACAAAAATCCCAATTATAATCGCCCTTTTGACCAATGACAGGGTCAAAACGAGCACTCACAGAAGAATCATGTTGATAGGCGAAAAGATCAAAATACTAAGCAATAGTTGAAATGACCCGTCCCACCAAATGATCTCAGAGCTCCGATAAAAATAGATCTAGGATGGACCACAGCAGATACGATGCGACAATTCTCCTTAGGAATCCGTAATTCGTATCATCTCATTTCATCAAGTATCTTAAATACAAAAAAAATGGATCTCGAGACGACTATTCAAGGGAAATCAGACATTGCTATCAATACATCTTTGAGGACAAAGCTTCCCTTAAGGGGAAGGCAATGTAACAACAAAATAATAATAAATTAATATTAAATATTAATATTAATTTATTAATTAAACAAATATCAATAGTCATGACCTTTTGTCGAAAAGGTACATGACGGTCCTATAAAAGCCCCAAAACTATGTAACCATCATCATCTATCATACATTACATCTTTTACTTTACTACAAGTCATTTATGGCTTTCTTACGTTACTTGTACTGGCTATTCTATAATTAAGGAACCTTGTTCCTTCAAGGATCCATCCTTCCTTGAAGACATGGAGAAGATTCAAAGAGTAATGTGCAACATCAAAGGTAATTTCATGTCTTTTATTTTTTATAGGAACAATTTGGTTGAGTTTAATGAATTGTTACATGATTCATACTTGAAGAATAATGAGGATATTCATAAACTCAAAATTCAAAATGAGCAACTTCTTGAAAGGTTACAATATACTTGTTCTTCCTCCTATGTTTCAAATTGTCATATGGTAGATTGCATGGAGGATTCTCATGACATGGTAGATCATGAGAAAAATGGAAATTTTCATGTGCTTGATGTGTTTGAATATGAACTTGATGAGATCCAAGCACTTGATGTGGTGGAAGAGGAACTTGAGTTTCCTCTTGGAGATGGTGACACAATTTTTGAAAAAGTGTATGATTCCACTACCTTGGAACCAACCGATGAGGAAATTTTTGCACTTTCGAGGGAGGTGCATGATCCTACCATTATGGAGCATTCGCATGAGGACAGTTCTGCACTTTCTCATCATTTGGGTGAGTTGATTCATTCTCCTACATCCTACACTTCCATATTTTGAAGCATTCATCCTAATGAAGTATGGGTGAAAGGTTTATTTTTTATGGTGCCACATGAGGAGCATGAAACTCCTATATCTCCTTTATATGATGAAATTATTAGAGCCATTTCTTATTTACATTTGCAGCAGCATTCTTTGTTACCTTATGATGAAACACATCTACATGGATGCACTTATGATGTTCACTTGAGTCACTTGAAGACTCATGATTTCCCTTGCTCCTTGCTTAGTTCAATTGATATTGGAAGAACTTCATCCACTACTTGGGTGAAGAGATATATGATTGGAGAAAATTCTTATTGTAAGAAACATCCTTTGTTTTTTCTTGATGATACACATGTTCATGGATGCAAAAATTCTACTTATGTGAGCCCCTTGAAGTCTTGTTGTTTCCTTTGCTCCCTACTTGGTTCATATTTTAGTGGAGGTTCTTCATTCACTTCTTGGATGAAAGAACACATGGCTGATTATTTTGATGCATCTTACATCCTTTTGGAGAATCATTATAGGACATGGTATCCCCACCTATGTCATTGGATCAGATTTGATTGGTCACTTGAAGCTTGTATGCACTTGGAAAATGGTGGTCTACTTACTTGGAGGTATAAGCACTTTCATGATTCTTTGATGAGGCACCTCCTTGATGTACATTTTTATTATGTTGTTATGTACTTTGATGATATATGTTTTGTACTCATGATGTTTGGAAGAATGCATACAAGAAAATGGGATCTAGGAATTCTCTTTCCTAATGGTATGGGTTGGAGAACACTCTTAATTGTTGGAGTGCAATACAAGCAATGGGGCCCTAGAATAATCTTTAGTCCCATTGATTTCAATTTTTTTGGGAAACAAGCAGTATTGGAGATGGATTCCCCACTTAATAAAGTGATTTTAATTAGAGTAGTGCAGCAGCAAGCATGGTGGTTCCTCTCCAAAATATTCATGGGATCTTGAAGACTGAAAGTTGGGCAACTCGGTGGCAACCTCAAGAATTATAGTGGTATCAGAAGGGGTTTCCAAAATATGAAAGAGGTAAAGAGTAATTGTGAAAACATGGTTTTGATGGATTCAATTAACATTTTGGTGTTTAGTGGTGATGTTACAGGGGATATCAAAATGAAAAATAAAATCCACATCTCCTTGCTTTTGGAAACACACAATTGTATTGCATGGGTGGCTCTACTCAAGGTTCCAGAAGAGAAGTTTTGGGGAAGCAAAATTTTGGAAAGAAAGCAGGTTCTTCCACATACATGTGTTGAAATTGCTTGTGGACAAGAAATATTGGGAAGAGAGGATTTTTCATGTCCCAAAATTTTGCATTGGGTCACAATGGCCTAAGCCCCTTGGCCATACTCATGATAGTTTGTCAAATTGATGCTAAGGGTCAAATAATTGCTAAGAATGGTGTCCAAGTTAGTAATAATGTGAAATTAGATCCAAATGGACAAGGTGGGTCACATTAAGATTAATTACCAATTCAAGTTTGTAATATACCCATCCAAATGAACTGTCATGGAGGAAAATTACTAGTTCCCTAGGTTACTAGTTTCCTAGGTTGGGGGTGGAACCTTTGGGATTTGAAATAAGGGGGATAATAAATTATGTTTGGACATTAGAAAGGAATAAATATTTAATAAAGGAGATAAATAAATAAACACAAGGTAAAATCAAAGTGGCAATTGATCATGAAGACACATGGAGGATGTGGGACCCACACAAGCTAGATTTTCTATGCCACATGGCATCCTCCTCTTGTCATTTTGAATCCATAAGAAGCCCAATGTTCTTGGGATGAGTTGGAAGGTCAATATACTTGGCATGACTCAATTAAGGTCGAATTGGAGTGGAAGAGTAGCTCCCATGGAAGAGGAAGAGGCATTTTGGAACTAGTGGGACACTTGGACTAGATTCCCTAGCTCTATGACAACAATGATGAAGATGCTATGACACCTATGACACAATCAGACCTGAATTCTGAAATCTGATATAAATGACATGTACGGGCTAAAAATAGCCTCCAAGAGGGCTCTCAAGGGAGTTAGGGCAGCCAAAGAGACATTAATTCGAATTTGGAGGAGGGGTCTAGAATTGGAAGGACAAGTGGCATACTTGGGAATCTCTTCCCAACTTGAGTTGGCATGAATCTCTTGGAAGGAATTCGACCCATGGAGGAAATTAGAAATTTATAAAAGACAATAACAAAGAAGGATGGTAGCTTTTGATCATTTTTAGAATTTGCATTTTGCATTTGGAGAGGAGAGCTAGTGGAGTGCTACTCTACTTGCCTTAGCACCAATTTCAAGGGTGAAAGATTCCCATCCTAGTTGGTAATTGGAAAGGAAATTAAGACCATTCATTTGGATATTTAATGGATTCTTTTTTTACAGGTTGAAGCTATAGGGAATCTCATGGTCACATCTCTTTCAGCTTGCTTCTACAACCATTCTTCTATTTCTTGGCATATTCTTGCTCCTTGAGGAGAGACGCACTTGTTGAGGTGATGAACTCTTTGGGATAGCTCTTGAGGCCCCATATATTTTTAATATGATATATATACTCTATTTTTACTTCTCAAAATACTTTCAGGTCGAAACTCAAAGATATTTTATGTAAAAATGCTAAGCTATGAACAAATGGTGTCATTTCCCAAATACCTTGTTATTTGCACTTGAAGTGGTATCAAATTAGAATGGTTCAGTCGATTTATGATGTATTAATGTTTTATGGAGTGCCATTAATATTTTGAAGAAGTTTTCTATTCATTATACAAGCATTTGGAGCAATATTCTTAAGTTTCATAACCATTTGTGAAGATTTACTATCATTTCCCCCTATGTCGAAACTAGTCTTTTGTATCTGATTTAAGAGGGATGTAGAAGAATTAATAAACTGAATGGTGATGCATATGAGACTATAGTGATTTCCCCTAGATATCCCCTGCCTCTATTCAGAAATTCGATAGGTTCCAATTGCATTTGGAGAGCCATTTCCAGCATCTACCCCATGGGGATTTGAACCCCAAATTGCTTGTCAAACTCCCTACTTTGTCCAGAACTTAAATTAAATTTGTAGAAGCCTCTTGAAGACTCTAAAGAATCACTGAACCTCATAATTATGTCCTAATATCATCCATACACCTTCTCTAACAATTTGGGATCATTTGGAGTCATTTGGAGACCAAGAGACCAATACTAGTCAAAGAGAAATTGCTAGTCAAACTCCCTACTTGGGCCAGAACTTAAAGGAAAGTTGAAGAAGCCTATTGAAGACTCGAAAGCATCCCTGAACCTCATAATTATGTTCTAATATCATCCATACACCTTCTGTAACAATTTGGGAGCATTTGGAGACCAATAGACCAATACTAGTCAAAGGTCGAACTACTGGAAAAAATTGAAAATTTCACCATTTTAATAAATTCCTAAAAAGGGACATTACAAATTGTCAATAGTGGATCATTGCATATGAAAAACCTCACTAATTTTACCAATATGAAATATCATATGCATGCATAAGTAGGTTCACATGCACTATGCATTATCTCTTAATATGCCCACTAATGCATATGCATTTCAACTATCTAATCTCTTGCATTTCCAACATTTTGATGCCAAAATTTTCTATATATAAAACTCAAAAAAATATATATAGTAGAAAGAGAAGAGTTGGGTAATTATCCCTTTCCAATTCCTCATCATAGCATGGTATTTCCCCTTCCTCATCACTGCCAATCCACTTTATGGCCTCTCTTCCAAGGACACAAGGGGTCCTTAGCTATGATTTTCTCACCAAGTAGAAATTAAATACAAATATATATGTATGACATTTATACTTGATACTCTCCTAGCACACAATTCTTATGCTATAAACAAAAATAGTTTTAAGGTGAGAAATTTCTCTTTTTATCAATGTTTCTGTATGGAGATCATTCTCCAATTTATACTACAACCACCTATCAGTCTTATGTAGCATTCCTTGGTCATCACAACAACTCTCATTACACTCGGATCACATGCCTTGCTGCTCCAATTTCTTTGAGCAACTATGGACAGGTGTACTTGACCTTTATCAGAATTTTTAGCACTTATCGGCACTGCAATTTATTCCATTCCAATTCCATATGGATTCTTGTCAAATTCCATTACATGCCCTTGTACCTCATTTAACTATGAGACTTGGTTTCCTTTCCCATGGAAATATTTTTGACAATTCTGAACCACACAATAGATTCACACATAAGAATGTCTCTCCCGATTGACAGCCTTTGCATAACCACTATATTGCTATTATGAACCACATGATAAGTCCACATACTAGAATGTCTTAGTCCATTAGTGGCAACTTCTAGGTGAATGGAATTTTCTTCCCCATTCTTATTACTTACTCATAGGTTGTTGGTTCATATCCTGCAACTTCGCTTAGCATTCATACACTTTCCCACATGGATGATTCACCCATCACCTTTACAATTTGCATGTTTTTTACCCACTAGCATATTCCATACCTTTTTTAGTATTTTCTTATGAGAAACAATATCCATCTCTGATGAAGAGCTCACATGGATCTTCCTTGGAATTCAAATTGCACACATTAGCCACAATAATACATTGGGTGTATTCTTATACAAGGCACCAATGTCTATTATTGGTTTCATTTATTCCTTCATAATTAGTGTTGGTAACAGAATCTGCCCCATCAAATTTTTTAGATTCTGGCAACACACATGTAAAGAGGACCCCGATTTTCACTACCGAAAAGTCCAGTAGCGTTTTTGCCAAAATCATGAGTGTTTCAATCATCCTGGCTAGTTCTCCTCATATCAAATCCTTAACTTGGTAATGCCTTGTGATTTATCCTCATCTTTCTCTGTAATAAATTCCACTAGCATTTTTTCCAAAGTCATGAGATTTTTGGTCAACCTGCCCATTTGTCCTCATGTCAAATCCTTAAATTGGTAATGCCTTATGATTTATCCTCATCTTTCTCTGTAATAAGTCTTTGGGTAAAAGCCTAAGTCGCTGTCCCATTTTCATGTTTAGCCACCATCATTCCTATGTCCATGATCTGTAACAAGTCATTGGGTAAAAGACTAATGCCTTGTGATTTGTCCTCATCTTTCTTTGTACTAAGTCTTTGTCCTCATTTTTATCTGTAATAAGTCTTTTACCTCTTTCTATGTCATAAGTCGTTGTCCTCATCTTTCTCTGTAATAAGTCTTTGGCAGGGTATAAGGATTCTAATAGTATACTTAAGTGTAGTATTCTAGGCGATTAATTTGGTTTGAATATATATATATAGATAGGTAGGAAAATATTAAATATGAAACAAACAATTTACTACTAAAAATTGTAAATTTTGGCGAATATTATGATAAAAAAACATATTTTATGTAAATATAGACAATATTAGAGACTAAAAATGACCAAATAACGAATTTATTTTTTGAAAAAACCCAAAAAATAGCCAATTGACGAAATTTTGCCCCTATAAAAGCATACTCAATGCAACGCATTAACAGACGGCTGCAAATATAAACATTTGAAAACTCTTTTGTCTATAGCATATGGGATATTTCATTGCTAAGTGTTCATGCCAAGTGCAAAAGGGAGTATCCAGATGCCATCAATATTCTAACCCGATTTTCATTGGCAAGTATGCAAGCATCAAGTTGAAGGTCGTAAATCCGAGCCTGCATTCAAGTTTTGAACATCAAGAGCTATCTCAATGCCAAAGAAAATGTCAGAGGTCAAACACTTTTTAATATCATGTGTGAAGAAATATCTCACATTATGCATAACGCATTGGTAAGTGATATAAAGGGATGTGGATTTAAAATTTTATAACAATATTTTCCCATTGCATGTGGATAAAGCCATGCACAGAAAATAAAGCAACGAGTTCCGAGTGATGGGCTCACAAATGAATGCCAGCGAATTCACATCTGTGCCACATTAACATCGAGGTCGCAAGCATGTCCACAATGACAGAGAAGCAATCCAGACACAAATTGTATCGAGTGCTATGGAATCACATAAGTGTCAAATTTTTGCATGGTAACCAAGAAGTGCTTACATGGTTTGAAACAATAAGGCAGTTATAATTCTCTATACATATACACAAGAAATCCCAGATTCAACAGGCATTTTCCTATTTTTGTAATGAAGAACAAATATATGTCAAATGGTCCATACATCCTCAGTTCCAGTGTAATTGGAATAAGATATGTATGTAATTGCAATGACAAGTGAGCAAAGGAAATTGCGATTATAGTTTGTGGCACTCAATCAAGGCATTTGTAGCCACAGGATGGAAGTTGATTGGGTGATTAATGTTATGAGAAGTTGATTGGGTGATTAATGTTTTGAATCAAAGTTAAATATGGAGGATGTCAAAGTGATCATGTTGTAGCAGTACCTGTTGTTTGTGTAGAGTGAGGCATGCAGACTCATCTGCTTCTACGGGGAGAGTAGCTTAAATACAATAAATGTGTCGAGTATGGCTTTGAAACAGATTTTCCAGGGTTTTCATGATCCCATATTTATAGAATTCTAACTTACAGCAGTCAGCTAGACATCAAGTTTTGCAGATCCAGTATCCTTGACAGTGATTAGAAGTTCAAAAAAGGTTCCTAAGTATGTTCAAGTTGACCATGAGTCTGTATTATTTCCTAGATTTAAGGCACATGCCATAGTTTGTTGTCTATTTTTAGTTGAAGAACATTTTATGTTTCCAAAAGAAACCTCCATCACCGAGATATTGTAACGGCCTATAAAAACTATTCTTTTGAATGTAATGGGGGTTCCATTCAGAGAGATTGAGGGGGCTGGGCTCTAAGTTTCAGATACAGACTTTTATACTCTATTCTAAAGCTCTGGTTTATGAACTTTTGTTCATCATCGAAGATTCTTGTGAATTCAATATCAGATAGTGTTTTCTTCATGTATCCAGCCCCATTTCTTCTTATTCGAATGTGATGACTATTGGTATAGTGTATGTTGGTGGTTATGAGTTATAGATTCTTGAACAGTAAAGGTTTTACTGTGATTACCTAGATTTCATAAATCGCATTTGAGTACTATTCATAATTATAAAAGATTTATGGTTATAGGACATTCTGTCCTGTGTATATATTAATTGAGCAGGATGTGTGATCGATATATCCAGTTGTGTTTCCCTTATTCTTCCCTTTTTCACTTGTTCTTCCCTTTTTCACTTGTGATTCCATGTATCTAGTTATTAGGTTCACTCGCCTTCTTTCTATAGACATAGCACATGGATCAGAGAGATATCTTTGATTTGATACCCCAACCTTAGTTAAAATGGTCCAATTTAATCATTCAAATTCAATATGTGCTAGACTTGTCTCTCTAGCAGTCAGGAGACAACTTCTAGCACTAACAATTAGACATGGTTATTACTCCTCAATAATGCATATGACAACTAGCTACATTCAAATTCAATATGTGCTAGGCTTGTCTCTCTACCAGTCAGGAGACAACTTCTAGCGCTAACAATTATACATGGTTATTACTCCTCAATAATGCATATGACAACTAGATACTCTTAGTAAGGGATTCCAAAACCCCTCTATGCAATGCATATTGCACATTCTAAACATAGATAATACATTTCATCTATTATGGTAAGGAACCATCATTTCCTCTTAGTTCCCTTCTTCCATCATGTGTGTTTATCAAATACACTATGCAAGAGGGTAATATTACCCACTCAACATGTTTTCCCTCTTGTTAACAAGAATTACCATGATACTATCACTTGAATATCACTGCTCATCAACAAAATTATCATGCTACCAAGAATCCAACTTTACTTGGTTTAGTTATTCACATTGCTTGCTAACAAATAATTTTAGCATGCTTGCTTTCCCAAGTCGGTCTTCACTTTATTGGAGAGAACCATTATCATGATATGGATATCATAATATTTAAGAGTCACCTTCATCTCTAGTACACTCGTATACCATTATACAAAATTTTCCCAAAGTTTGGGGTACTTTGGAAATTATAGGCATTCACAATTACATTGTCCAATTAATCCCAGAGGATGTATTCTATCAACTTACTCAGAAATTCATAGATATATTTATAAATAATGACATATCAACACTACTCTCCTCTTAATAAGATTTATGATGGGTATATCCATGCTCAATTTTTGTTCTTGAGCTAAAAGTTATAGCCCTTCAAAATCATTAGATTTTCCCAATTTTATATTGTTCTTGTAACTCCACTTAAACTTAGAAACTAACTTTGTAGATTTATAAAAAAAAGGGATCAAGGGGGATTTCCCCCTTGCATTCGTCGCTACAGGGAGGATAAAGGGAAGTGCCCTCATTTTTTTTTTGTAAATCTTTCGATTTCGCATAATCTGGCGCAAAAGGTCGACTATGTTTTTCAATTTCAAGAACATAATATCAACAGTTGAAATCATTGCCATTTTCGATCATTAGTGTACATTCACAGTGCTATTTTACCCCCTTTGGATGAAATTTTTGAAAAAAATAGATGGCATCATCATGACATCATAGTGGTCCCATGGTCACATGTCATATCTTAGTTGGTCCTTGCGGCTCTTATATGTCCTTACTGGGCATGTTCTCACCCTGTTGGCACATTTGTTGGTGATGGGGTTTTAGAGGAGTGGTTGAGTGGTTTCGAGAGTGCCTGAGGGTGATTTTGGAAACCACATTTGAGCTCCTAAAAACACTATGGGGAAAAATACTCGCCTTCAGTGGTCTCGAATTCGGGGGCACCCCTTCCTACTAATTTGCGGCCACTACGGTCCCTCAAAATCATCCAGGACAGTTGATCTATTGTGATGATAAACAACAGATTTAGTTCTCACATGTTCACCTCTATTGACACAAATGGTCACAATTGCTCGATCGAACTTCCCTAATCAAATCTCCACTGTCCATGACAAGGTTACCTTTATTACTTCCCGTGCATCTTGTCTTGCAAGAATGGTTGGATTTTCCCCAGCTGAACATGCTCGCTTGATCTGGGTCGTTGGCATCATGACCCTTATATTAATTGTAGGACACGTTGCTTTTCCACAAATGGCTCAAATTAAAAGTTCCAACTTGCAAAACATCTGATCAGACATGAATAATGCAATCTGATTCATTCACCTTTAGGCTCCCTTCCAATAACCTCTAATCACCTGCTTATGTGCTAACATTTCAGATCTAATGATCTGACATGCCTGATGCAATATGGGTCATCCATGGCATAAATAGACTTATGCATGTCCTATGTGGATGCCACTTACGCATACAACCCCTTCCAATGTTTCCACATATACTCAATATTCACGTAGTAGGTCCACGCCATATTTTTCCATTGATTTCCACGTGGCCCTTCCACGTCACTTGTCCACCTGGCAAAGGTGGGTCCCACTCTAAAAATTCCCAATTTTTAAAATTTCATAACTATGTAAAATTTTAAAATCAACAATAAGGGGATTATTTCAAAATCAATTCGAAATTACTTATGGCCCCTTGTTCACACTTAATAGAACCCGATTTTTACATAACCATTTTTTTATTTATGCTTGTAAGTCTAGATTTTTTGGCCCTTACAACTCTGATATTGCAACCAAGAGCTCTGTTACCACTCTGTCGCATTCCCATCCATCAATATGACCAATAGAGGGGGACATGAATGAATTAGGGGCTTCTAAATTTTTCCTCATGACCATATTACAAATTCATAACATTTAAAATATGTGTGTATATGCATAAGTAAAACTACACAGTGGAAATAAACTCTATCCACACACATCTAGCATGCATAAATCGACATAATCATCATAGGCCTCAATTAAAAACATTGCACATTCAAATGCGAGAGAATACTTATCTTTAAACAATGAATATCCAAGCGACTGGTTATCTAACAGTGATTTTCCACCCAACCGTAGGTAGTCTATCCATCATATACTATTTTTGCTAAGAGGCCACCCCCAAGCAGGGCTATGAGGCCACCAAGGTGAAGGAAACACCTACAGATTTCTCTCTCTCATCCCACAACTTGTTCTACTCTCTATACTTAGACAAATACTCATCCATAGCTCTACATGGATCTCACTTAGCCCTCATAGCCTCATACCCTTCAATACCTACCCCACAAAACACCTTAATAGAATTAGGCATCCCCTTCACTGATCCACGGTTCTCTTAGGTGATCCATCTTGCCAAGTGCTTCTAGTGTGTGCATAGAAGGAAGCCAACTTTCTATATGTTGTTGGAGAACCACCTATAGCCTCAATTCGTGGCTTCTCAAGCATCTATGAGTAGAAAAACTAAATGGGTAAGGATTCCTAGATTTCCCAACCTTTGTGCTTACCTACAAACATCTATTTTCGCATCAAATCTATAGTCCGGTCTCTAAATTCAAATTTCTAGGTTATACACAATCTAGTAATTGGTCATGAACAACAATGGGGACATCTGCATATAGTGTATCTGCATGAGAGAATGATATATTGAATTTTGACTCCAAAGGATATGATATGAAGGTGAAAAGACAACTGAAAAAAATGTCACAAAAGTGCATTCACCCCCATGCTTCAATAATTACATGAGGTGACTTTTCACACCGACCTCACACATGCATACAATGATTGGATTCAATAGTCAAGATGAAGTAATTGGCTCATTTAAAGCACATGGAAGAAATTAGATGACTTCTAAGGTTGACACATGGAAACAAAGGATTTACTCTTCCATAGCCCCCCTTTCCCTCTTCCCCTCTGGTGGAATCATAGCCCCTCTAGTGCTCTTTACATAGCCATCTTGGACTATTTTAATTATTTATTCAACATAATATTTACATATATTTCGAGTTAGCATGACAAGCCAACCATACGGTACAAATACAATCCAACCATATGGTACAAATTATATATATATATATATATAATTTGTACCATAAATTTTATATATATATATATATAGCCATTCACTAGTTGAGCCTTGGCCTTGAGCTCTGCACTAGGAATCCATACTAGCATATTTGCATCATTTACATAATTTTGATTGAATATGTTCCAAGTCAAAATTGGGGATATTACAAACATTTTGATGATTTTCCTATGTAAAAGGGTTTAGTTATTTGTTTTAGACAAATTAGTCATAATCCATTTTTTTCTAGCAAACCAAAAAAGGAGTGGGAGTAACACACTTCTATGTGAGGGGCTTCTATACACTTTTTTACCATTAATTCAAATGATGATATATGGGTGATTAATACGCTTTCTTATTCGACATTCTTCTCTCCCACTTTGTCAATGCAAAAATGTAAATCACACTCCATCCTTTACTAAATGCTTATTTAAAAAGTGGAATATCCCTAACAACTATGAGCTTAGAATTGTTTACATGACATAAATTCCTTCCATCTAAAAGAATATAATACCTTACATTGGTTGAGAGAATTCGTTCACTATCACATATAAGTCCCAATATACCATGATCCTTATGCTAAGGGAGCAACAAAAAAGTGGTGTTTCCTACTAACATAATGGTTGATTGGTTGTAGGGTATGTTTTCTTTCTTGACCTTCCCCCTTTATGTGACAAATATCTAAAAATCATTAGCTAGATGTAATCCATAGTACCATTTTTACATGTATTCATTCATGTCCATTTAAAAAATCAATTGCATCTTTGGATTATTATTATTATCAAAACCATCTTATCTAAGAAAATATTATCCGACATTGGTTGATTATTGGTCTAGGATAATGTATGAATATTAATATACCATGTCATTTATGCTACAAGGGAGTGGTGCCTCTTACAAACATGATGATTGATTAATTGTGGTGTGATTGTGTTTTCTTGCTTACCTTTCCTATTTCCCCTTTGAATGAAAAAAAAATAGCATTCATTAGTAGTAATCTGTAATACTCTTTTAACACGTTTCCTTACATGCCATTTTAAAAGTTGGAGATGCCTCAAAAAGTTAAATACACCTAACAATTGTGTGTCTTGGAATTGTTTCTATTACACAAAAACCCTCCTTTAATGTAAAGTATGAATAATTTAACATGTTTGTTGTTTGTTAAAAATATATATCGCTTGTGGAATATTCCTCCAATGGTTTACTATATAAACCCCCCCCATAAAGTAATAATGATTCAACATGTTTGTTTGTGTGTGTTTGGAAATATATTATTTATAGATTCATGGACATTTGTGTCTCTCTCTTAACATCTCATATTTGGGATTTTTCATTTCATTGATTAGAAATTGTGCATTCTGGAATTATTTCTATGACATAAAACTCTTCTTTTGTGGAAAGTTGAATGGCTTAATATATTTGTTTTTGTTTATAAAATAAAGGACATGTCACTCCTTTAGCATATTCCATTTCATTAAAGAGGAAAGAAAATCACATTTATTCACTATGATATTGATAAGGATGGTAATTACATTTGAGATCTTTCATTTCATTGATTAGGAATTGTGCATTTTGAAATTGTTTCTATGGTTGTATATAAAACTCTTCTTTCGTGGAAAGTAAGAATGACTCAATATATTTGTTTATGTTTATAAAACAAAGGACTTGTCATATTCTTAACATATTTAAATTCATTAATGAGGAAAGCAAATCATATTTTTTCACTATGATATCAATAACGATGATAGTTACATTTAAGATCATTGATTAGGAATTGTGCATTTTGGAATTGCTTTTATGACAATGAACTTTTCTTTAGTACAAAGTAAAAATGACTCAATATATTTATTTGTGTTTATAAAATAAAGGTTATATCACTATTTTAACACATTCCATTTCATTAATGAAAAAAACAAATCACATTTTTCCACTATGATATTGATAACTATGATAATTTAGATGTTATTCTTTTGAACCTTTTTTAATTTTATCTATATGATATTTATATTAATTAAAATTTTATTATTATACTAACATTTCTTTATATTGAGATTTTATTTTACATTTATAATCTCCATAAATAAAATTTATATGATAGGTTGGGTTCTAACATTTTATGCAACCTATACATTATTAACTTATTAGTAGCAAATAATGCTTACCTTCTAAATACAATTCATTAAATCATAAAATTCCTTACAAGTTCATGTGCAAACATTTTGTTTTGTTATGAACACTTTTATTTGTTACTCTAAGAAACCGACTTCAAGTAAGGGTCATCTTAAAGATAAGCATGGGAAAGGAACTTTCAATATGGTAAATCAAAGCCATGATCTTGGATAAGATCAAAGGCATGGGATGACAATACTTATGATTATATTATAATGCAAAGCCATCAACCTGGATAAGATCAAAGGTATGGGATGATAATACATCATTATATTATAATGCAAAGCCACAAACCTAGATAAGATCAAAGGTATGGGATGAATATATTTATGATTATATTATAAGTCATTTGTGGAAATGCAATATTGCATGGATATCCAAAAATTTATGCATAAAGTAGTTGTGGCCACCTTGATTTTGTAGCAACTTATAAAGTTGAACGATATAACTATTTTAGTTATTGAGAAGACACTCAATAACCAAATCTAAATCACAAGAATCTATAAAATATTAGATTAATTCGTTGTCATCAACTATATAAAACATGAACAAGCATGTTTTATATAAAAATGATATATTTGTGTTTTTCAACAAACATGTTTTACTATACATATGAATATTTTTTTTCTTCTTAGGAGAACTGAGAAGACACTCATAATCTAAGCCACATGAATGAATAAAATATTTAAGTAATTTGTTGTCATCAAATATATAAATCATAAATAACTTTTATTTAATATAAAATATATATATTTATTCTCATCGTTTCATAACGTAATCAGAAACGTAATCATGAACGATCATTTTTATGGTAAAAGTATATACTTATACTCCTCATATTTTTAGGGGTGTAGTTGTATCCACGTGTTTCCAAAGTAAATTCAAATCCATAAAATCTATATAAATATTTGTTTCATTGTTATGTGTTACTCAGAAAATGCAATGCATTTGGAATATTAAAGTTGAAGAAAACACAAAATCTCATTTCCAAAGCAAAAGTTAAAGAAAAAAATAAAAATATTAGTGTGAACAGTGAAATCTAATCATAAACAAAGCATGCCCTTCTTTAATCAAAATAAATTCAAGTCTTTGTTTGCTTGTGACATTATTTATAAGATGTGGTTTCTTTATCGATGAAAGGAAGAGTTTCCTAATCTAACACAAAGTGAACAAATTGATTAAAATAAATTTAATTATTTATTTATTGCGGCATTATTTTTAATAATAAGTGATTTTTTAATTAATGCAAGTAAGAGTTTCCTAAGCTAACACAAAGTGATGAGATTGGCTTTAATAACAAATGAGAGTTAGGTTAAGTTTATTTAGTAATTAATACCAGGGAACTACATTGAAAATATTTTTATCAATGTGGTGAAAGTTTAGAGTAGTTCATCATCATAACATGAGAGTCTAGCTGAGATAATTATATATCCTTAGTTAATATACTTATATCCTCTATATCTTGGACTTATAGATAAGTTTTCCAAGGCTTTAAATGAGAACAATTTCATTATATCTTTCAAGTCTCGGATGATGATGTCTATTAAAGATCTTATTGATTGGTGGTATAATAAGCATGTCTATATAATACCTTGCTCGTGCAAAAATCGTACGTTGGTGAAACAAGTAAAACCTTATTGTAGGGAAATTGATTCTAATGATTAGGGAAGGTCACCAACATACTAAATTGGATGGGAACTGACTTAATCATTATTTCTATAGGCTCATTGGAGATGCAAACATAGGTTTCACACTCTTTAAGGCTTAAGCAAGCAAACATAACAGAAAGAAGAGGAGAAACAAGAGAGGCACATTTTTTGTAGGTCGATCCTCGCTACTCCAAGAATGCTCTTTTAGATATGCTCCTTAACATTGCTCTAAGACCTACAAAACAAACCATATACTCTTCCTCAAAATATTTTGGTTACAAAGAAAGATTAAAACTTCACGAAAGCATGTACATAATATCGATAAGTTTGAACAATGTTTCTATGAAGCATAAGTAACTTTCAATGAGTAACAACCAAATACATAACACTTAATATACGGGAGGGAAAGATGTCAAATTTATATTATGCAATGAAATAATATAACACAATTACCTCTTCCACTACTTAGCACCTCTCAAACCAAAGACCGGGTCCCTTTCCTCTTGTACACCAACAATCCCACAACCACTCTTCCGAATGTATATAACATATGAGTCGCAAGGAGATAGTGACTTCAACATTCAAAGATGATTAGGGACAAGGGTCTCTAACATGGAATAGGGGATGGATGGATGTAATGAACAATGCGAATTCTCTAGCGTGATACAAAATGGATGTTTCTCTTGGCTGACCCATCTCATCTCTTTTTATGAGTGATTCAAATAGTTGCGGATGTTTACCATTTCGTTTAGAAAGTTACAACCAAGAAAAAAACTATCCAAAAGTGTCATAACTTGCCATATTTTCAAATTTTTATATTTGTTTTCCCATTTTTTAGGCCTGCACGTCGTTCTCAAGGACATCTCTCCTGCATTCCTTACTAGTTCAAAGGGCGCATGTGGTCTCTTTTGTGGTTGAAATTCACAATTCAAAGGGGAATGAGTTGGGATCTCATTCTAGGGATGTGGACCATCATATGGAGTCAAATTATGGGCCTTCCTGTAATACCCCTGGATGAGACCCCTGAATTGATCATATGTATGATTTAAATATTGATACACAAATTCCTGTATGGTAGAACAAACGTATATTTTGTAATTATTAATATTAAATCCACAACTAGTTGTGTTGGGGTAGAACGCTAAAGAGATTGGGGACTCATGTATCCACTGGAGATAGTAAGGGGGGTTAGAATGTCCTAGGAGGGAAACCATGTTATGACCCTCTTAAACCTTTAAGTCCCCCAAAATATCCTAAGTGGTGATTATGTCTTAATCCCATTTAATTAACATAAAAATTGTTTTAAATCATGATTATGATTTAAGTGGGATTAGGGGGGGAGTTATATGTTTTATTTGAAAATAAAAATAAATATAATTAAAAGGGGAGACGTGGGTCTCTTGGAGAGCCACCTTTTTCTCATATTGCATGCATAAGCTTATATATGCAAGGAAAAGGGAATATTATGCATTATCCCTGCATTCCACCAAAGAAAGGGTGTGCGCAGGCACATGGAAGTTCTGAGCAAACAGAGAAGGAGTGCGAATTTCGAGTGATAATTCTTGTTTTGGAATGAATATGTGATTGACTGTTGAGTTGTGGTCAATAAAATGGTGAATTATGCATGAACCATTTTTGTGGAATTCCTGTGTACTAGTTAAGCAGTGATGGGTTTTCACTATGGTGCATTTGGCAGGAAGCTAGAGTGAGAATTGTGTGGTTTCGAATGGAATTGGTTGTAACTTATTTTCCTGGATGTATGTAAACATGTGTTAAATCCCTGAGAAATTATGAGACTGGTAAGATGTATGTTTTGTGAATGTATGAGTCTCAGCTCGGGGTGGCATTTTGCTGAGAGATAAACGAGTAAAATTGTCTATGGTTGGGTGGAGTGTAGAGCCACACGGCCATTTTCCCAATTCAAGTGTTTTGAGATAAGTTTTTATTTCTCAATTTAGTTGAATTGCTGAATGACGAATAAAATTACATGTTTATAAATTCTTGAGTTGTTTGTTGAATTCCTGTACATGGAATTGACACGGGTTTATTTCTGCAATTTATTTGTTTTCTAGTTAAAAATTTTGGGTTTTATTTTCCATAAATAATTAAATTGCGCGGACCTGAAATTAGAAGTTCCCGTGAGAAATTATTATTTCAAGGGAAGGAATTTTTGGTATGTTTAGCTATTGTATATTTTCTATAGAATGCATTTACTTATTGGCACCTGTAAAATTGCTCGTAGGTTATTAATGTTAGAGTGTCAAATGGCCATAATATTGCCTTGGATTTGTTATTTCTTTACCCAATTGTTATAAATTTCTCTCATTTACCTTAGACATGATGGTCGATGGAAGTTCAACCATGAAATGGCTATTTTGCCATAAGATTTAATTATGGTTGCACGCGAAAATTGATTATTTCAATTTGAGTGTTGAAAATTACCGCATATGAATTTTAGATGAAATTCATGTGTAGATCAATTAATTTCCTATGCATGGAGATGGTGTGAATTTTCATTCCCCTGTATGCTTGTAAACAATCCCTAATTTACAATGCTCAAACTATTATTGATTGATTGATAATTATATTGGAAGATTCATAGAGTTTGATTATTACTGCACAATAATTAGACCTCATTGCTCAAACTATTATTATTGATTGATAATTATATCCTCATTGCTAATTAGACCTCATTTCTCAAGGAGTAATTGATTAGCCATGTAATGGGTTAATGCACATAACTCAATCCATTAGGGAAAATAAAATATTATTTAAGTAATGTTTTATCGCACATAGTTCAAATCATTACCAAGAATGAAATATTTGTGACGTATTTATTTTATGCCCAATGTTGAACCATGTTTGAATTCTTATTGTTTAATAAATTCTTAAGAAGATAATTAACAACTGATCAAGGTTGTTATTTAAATTTAGCATGTATGGTATCATGGTTTTGTAAAACCATGGGCTGAAAATATAAACCACATGAAAGTAATATGTGGTAATTGCATTAAGATGCAGACAATTAACATTTATACTTAATTGGCAAATTGAAAACAAATACTATGTGTTAAGGCTTAATTAATATGCCTTGTAATAAATTGTATTTAGAAACCACTTGATTTTTCTTAACCAAATAAGTTTAAATGATTATGTTGAATTATTATCTTATCGCGCAATTATTAAATTCGAAGATTACATTCCATGTTTTGGAAGGAATGATATTTGCTATCCTATTTAATTTATGCATTTCACCCTACTACGTGGTAAATAAATTGAGATACCAATCCTTACTGCGCAGTAAATATGTTGGAATATTACATTCCATACCTTGGATAATTTGGCATTTGCTATCCTACTTATTTTATGCATGTAATCTTAGTGCATGATAGTATATTAACTTTATTGTGCATTTATTTTTATTGAATTATTTTAGTTAAATATGTTGGAATAATGAATTTCTTATATTTGAAATATTGGCTCCATAATGCACAATTAGTATATAGTTCTTAATGTGCAATTCTTAATATAATGTTTTTACTGTGCAATTCTTACAGTGTTCTACTTCTTACAAATCGAAGTGGACATTAGGAATAATGATATGGAAATAAAGTTATAATTTCCTTGTTATGTTTAAGTGCCCGATTCTTAAGATAGATAAGCTAGTTCTTAATGCAAAGTTTATTTATAACTTATGTATGAACATGATTATTTAAGTTTTTCTTATCATTATAATAATCCTACCTACTCATTAGTGCGCAATTCATAATAATGTTTTATTTGTGCAGTTTTAATGTACTGCACACTTTTTAATAGAATAGAATATTTACTGTGCAGTTTTAGTAAATGATTTAGTAGGAAAATTGGTCCAAGTTTTAATTATTTATGGGTCCTTTATAAGATATTTTTAATGGGAAATATTTATTAAGTGAATTAATGATGAAGTAATATTAGAACTCATAAATGCACAACTTATAAACAAATTAATCTTCCGATAAAAGATTCAATTAATATGTTTCTGTTATGCGTTGTTGCGCATTAGTTTAAATAATGCAAATAAACATTATACATGTAGTATTTAGAAAAAAGATAAATTATTAAGCGTATTAAGTTAATGTGACACTAAGTGTGTTACAAATTGGTATCAGAGCTAAGGCTACAGCTCTCGAACCTTAGGGTGATTTGTTTTCTTTTTGATAGAAAGTCAATGTATAAATGAATCTATTGTATTATATGATCAGATAATTAATAGTTCATATAGGTCATGAGTAGTTGAGGTTGCAGCTCTCGGTCTGATGGAGTTTGCAATGTAAAGGAAAACCTTGTATCTTTACTTACATGGTTACCTTCTAAACCTTGTATGGTTATCTTGCATGGTAAGGATGGATTAACTTAGTTTCCATCTGGTTAATCTTGGTAAGTCAAGATGTTTGAATCATCTGAAGAACTTTAAGTGAAAACTTGAAGATTAAGATCTTTTCTGTATTATGTTTCTAGATAGAAATATAATTTTTGAGTTTTTTGAAATTATGAAAGAAGAATTTTCCGGAAGAGACCAAACAAGAGTTTGGCCCTTGCTAGAATGTAATGTACATTCCCAACTTATATATTTAATGTATAAATAATCTATGATGGTTCACGGTTGTACATGTAACTGTACAATGGAATTTTTAATTGCAAATATAAGATTGTTTGTCTCATGAAGAGTGTGAAGCTCTGGGACTACCTATTACTGGTAAGATGATTTTATCAAGTGAGAAATTGTTGTTTGTTGTTGTATGTTTCTGATTACCAGTATGACAATGCCAGTATAACGATTTATCCTTAAAGCCCAAATTGTATGAGACTTGGTTGTTGAATAAATTCTCTAGAGGACCCTTGTCTTGGGTTGTTAATGGTGAAGGATATTTTCCTTATTGCTCTTTAGATAAAATTCCATTGTGATCTCTGATTATTGTGTATGGTCATTGAATTTGTGAATTGTCTTTGGTTTCCCTTGTAACCGTATTCTTGAAACAATTAATTGTTTTCTAGTGGATATTGGCTATTGTTGTTAAAAAATAGAGAGAGAGCTAATGGCCAGTGATATGGTGAATGGTGTATTCACCGACCTAAATGGAATTACTGAGCACTCGAAACAGTGGTGTGTATCACTGTTGTTCTGTCAGAAGAAATCCAAGGAAGGAAAACACATTGTTTGGCATGAATCTGGTTGTAGCCAATCCACTAACATGTTGAGTAGCATGTGTTTCTTGTATTTATCTATCTTCACAAGATGAATAACTTAGATTAGTGTGGCGTGCATAGATTGCATAGCCTATGGAATCACATTTAAATGTTTGGTAGTTACATTTAAATTCATAAGAAGGATGATTGGTTTGTCTGTTTGGGACATGTTGGCCAAGTTTTATGTTTTATGTGCACTACTTGTATTTCTTGTACCCTCGTGTTCCCTCAAGTCTCCAACTAGTAGTAGGGATGGGGACATGTCAAATGATTTTCAATGATTTGTTAAATGCTTGAATGCTTGATATCCAGTTGGTGGATCTTTGACATTCTTTAGAACATGTTAATGCATGAGTTTGTTGAGCATGTTGATGCTTGTTTCAATTTTGGCATGTTATAGTTAGGGAAACATGAGCAAGATGATCATGGATGTTTATCCTAATCAATTGTGATTAAGGTGTATGAATATGTGGATCTAGTGATTGATTGGTTGCATTTGTTATTGAAATTGGAAATTTATTGCCTGAAGTAAATGATTTAGTAACATAGTTAATTACAACTGAACTATCCATGTGCTATATTTCATAGTAGTGTCAGAGTTGCATAGCGGGTCCAACATGGTGTTGGAAAATGCATAAGTTGTATATGTATGCGTTGCATGAACATTAAATTTCTTATTAAATAATTATTTTCATAATATTATGCTCAGTTAGAATAATCCTTTTGGCTAAGTATGAAAGCAAATTAGTATATGTATTCAGAGTGGTATCTCGAGATAAATTTTCTAGTTTACTATATATGGATTACCAAATGGCATGTTGAATGTCGAATGATGTCTATTTGACAAAGTGTTCTTGCCATGCTGAGTCTTTGGTGACTGTATGTGGCATGTGCATGGCCTGTGTCTTAGTCTTTGATGACAGTATGTGACTTGTGTTTGGCTTATGTTGGAGTCCTCATTGACTATTTGAAGCTTATGCTTGGTTTGTGTTTAACTCCAATGGTAGATGGCCATATTGGATAGCTAACTAAATTCTTTGAATGGACCTCTGTTTGAGTCCATCTGTGCAATAATGGTTTATGTTGATACAACATTGAAATGTTGTTATTTAATGGCAATTAGTGACTGTGATTGGAGAATTTATATTTGAATGCAATAATAAATATGCAAGAGATTCTAAAAAAATAGTAAGTGTTTGAATTATGTTGGATGTTTTCTTAATAAGAATAGTGCACTCACATGTTTCAGTGCAGGTCTGAATGCTTGAATTTTTGTTCACTAAGTTGTGTGAGATGTAAATGAATTGTTAATACTTCTATACTTATGCTAACTTATGAAAAGTTTAAGTTAAGAATATGTTGCTAACTAAGATAAATTGTTAACTAATTATAAATTGTTAACTAGTTGTTAACTGAAGTTATCTAATATGATTTATTTGTATGTATCTAATGCTATTACCTGTAAGTGATGCAGAGAATGAAATTGCAAAACTAAAACTTTGGATGCAGAGAAAGAGATTGCAAAACTAAAACTTTGGATGCAGAGAAAGAGATTGCAATAGTAGAGTTATCTGGGGTCATCCAAGAGGTTCTTCATCATGTTTGATTGAAGAATGTGGCACAAATCAAGAAATTAAAATTTTCTCAAGCCTTGAGGAAGAAGGGAAATATCTTTACCCTAACCTCGATTTAATATTGAAAATAATTTTTTATAATATTCAGAAAATGTTTTTACTTTGAAAAGATAATGAAGCTACAAGTCCAATCGACATGGCACACACTTGAAAGGAATGGAAGCATTTCTAGTGTTGTATTGTGTCATGGTTGTCGACATTGATTACATTGTAACGGAATGGACGCATTCTTGGTGTTTCAGTGACAAGAAGTTAATCGTGTAAATGCTGTGTTTTTAGTTTGATGATAATACAAAGTTTGATAAATGTATGATACTGATGAGATTTGCTAGCCATTTTGTGTTTATCAGGTATATATGCAAGTTAGTGCTTACATATTAAAGAATAGAAGTGAAGAAATGAGCAAAGCTAAAGAAGAAGAAGACTATGCAAGCCAAGGATGAGTTTCCTTTGGCCGATTGCATTGAGAATATGATTCCTCTTATTAAAGTTATACAATCCAACGATGAGTTTCCTTTGGCAGGCTGCACTAAGTATATGATTCCTCTTATTAAATTTACGCAAGCCAAGGATGAGTTTCCTTCAGCCGATTGCATTGAGGATGTGACTTATCTAAAAGAGCAGAAGAATTTGCAAGTTGGTGCTGTAGTAAATGTTGAATCAATATAATAAACTAATAAAAGAATTAAAAATTAATAAAATTCCTCACCTACTAACAAAAGTCGGAGGGGGAAGGAGGCGCCCGGTCTAACGAACGAACATAATAATAATAATACAATAGAAGTGATTGATGATGTGGTATTTATGTTCATCCTTTTACCTAAGAATCCGTTGAGCAAACCATGGGGAGCACCCATGTTTGTAAGTCCTATGAATAGATTTCAAACATGAAGTATCTTAGCTGGAAGATGAACAAGTTCTAGGTGATACTTTACGCGCACACTGAATAGCACTAGAGTAAGGAATACCGTCGTAGTGTTGTGTGGGAAAGATAATGTGGATCCGAACCTTGATGAAGACTAAGAAAATTGAGCACTTGCATTTCAAAGAGAAAGAGACCAAGGAGTAGCGAAGCCATAGTTGTGGAGCTCCAGATTGGGACAAAAGATAAGATGGGGAAACTCTTACTCTTTTCTTTTTACTTATGTTATTTGCTTTCTAGAAAAGAAAGTTATTGAAATGCATGTTACAACTAAAAAAAATTGTGTTTATTTTTGTTGAAATAAACAGTGAATGCTGAAATAGATAAATTTATGAAAAATAAATGAAGATGAAAACAGTCGTTTATCAGCATATGTTGAGAATTATGAGTAAAGAAAGATATAGTTGATCTTTCATAAAAGGGATGGTTTGATTGTATTACTATACTGGCTTAATGAAATTATGGTAATTGATTGAAGAGGAAAGTATTCATCTGAAAGTTGTTGCTAATATTATAAAGCTAAAGAAGGCTGAAGAAAATCACAGAAATTGAAGAGAGCAGTTGATTAGAAGCTTTTTGGTTTTTTTCAAGAAATGTTTTGAATCAACTATAGATTCCAAAAGTGCATAAGCAAAGATAGCAAGAATGATGGTAGTTGAAAGGAAGAATTTTTGAGGTGATCAGTCCATATGTTGAGCTGGAAGGTCCAAAACAGCAGAGATCCGATCGACCTTACCCAAGTTTCAAAGATCATCTTGAAAGATTTAGTGTGGGAAGAGCACTTGCAGCATTTTGAAAATTTTGTTCATGTGTTTTGGACAAACGAACACCAAGGACGATATTGAAATTAAGGGGGGGGAATGTAATACCCCTCAGCTAGACCCCTGAATTGATCATATCTATGATGTAAATACTGATATGCAAATTAATGTATGGCAGAACAAATGTATATTTTTTAATTATTAATATTAAATCCACAACTAGATGTGCTGAGGCAGAATGCTAAAGAGATCGGGGACTCATGTATTCACCAAAGACAATAAGGGGGGTTAGATTGTCCTAGGAGGGAAACCATGTTATGAACTTCTTAAACTTTTAATTCCCCCAAAATATCTTAAGTCATGATTAAGTCTTAATCCCATTTAATTAACATAAAACTTGTTTTAAATCATGATTATGATTTCAGTGGGATTATGGGAGAGTTATATGTTTATTTGAAAATAAAAATAAATATAATAAAAAGGGGAAACGTGGGTCTCTTGGAGAGCCCACATGTTTTTCATATTGCATGCATAAGCTTATATATGGAAGGAAAAGGGAATATTATGCATTATCCCTCCATTCCAGGGAAGAAAGGGTGTGTGCAGGATCATGGTCTATGCAAACAGAGAAGGAGTGAGAACTATGAGTGATAATTCTTGTTTTGGAATGAATCTGTGATTGAATGCTAGGTCGTGGTCAATAAAATGGTAAATTATGCATGAACCATTCTGGTGGAATGTCTGTGTACTGGTTAAGAAGTGATGGGTTTTCACTGTGGTGCGATTAGCAGGAAGCTAGAGTGGGAATTGTGTGGTTTGGCATGGAATTGGTTGTAACTTATTTTCCTTGATGCATGTAAACCTATGTTAAATCCCTAAGAAATTATGGGACTGGTGAGATTTATGTTTGGTGAATGCATGAGTCTCAGCTCGGGGTGGCATTTTTTTGAGAGAACATTTTCCCATGGTTGGGTGGAGTGGGGAAGCCACACAACCAGTTTCCCAATTCAAGTGTTTTTAGATCAATTTTTATTTCTCAATTTAGTTCAATTGATGAATGATAAATCAAATTACTTGTTTCAAAATTCATGAGTTGTTTGTTGAATTCTTGTACATGGAATTGACACAGGTTTATTTCTGCAATTTATTTGTTTTCTGGTTAAAAATTCCAGGTTTTATTTTCCATAAATAATTAAATTGCACAGACATGAAATTATAAGTTTATGTGATAAATTATTATTTCAAGGGAAGGAAATTTTTGGTATGTTTAGCTATGGTATATTTTCCATAGAATGCATTTACTTATTGACACCTGTAAAATTGCCCGTAGGTTAATGTTAGAGTGTCCAATGGCCATAATATTGCCTTGGATTTGTTATAACTATTATAAATTTATATCATTTACCTTAGACATGATGGTTGATGGAAGTTCAACCATGAAATGGCTATTTTTCCATAATATGTAATTATGGTTTCACGTGCAAATTGATTATTTCAATTTGAGTGTTGAAAATTACCGCATATGAATTAAAGATGAAATTCATGTGTAGTTCAATTAATTTCCTGTGCATGGATATCGTGTGAATTTTTATTCTTCGATGCTTGTAAATAATCCCTAATGTAGGGTGCTCAAACTATTATTATTGATTGATAATTAAATTGGAAGATTCATAGAGTTTGATTATTACTACGCAGTAATTAGACCCTCATTGCTTAATGAGTAATTGATTAGCCATGTAATGGGTTAATGTGCATAACTCAATCTACTAGGTAAAATGAAATATTATTTATACTTAGACCCTCATTGCTTAATGAGTAATTTATTAGCCATGTAATGGGTTAATGTGCATAACTCAATCCATTAGGGAAAATGCAATATTATTTAAGTAATGGTTATTGTGCATAGTTCAAATCATTACCAAAAATGAAATATTTGTGAAGTATTTATTTTATGCGCAATTTTGAACCATGTTAGAATTATTATTGTTTAATAAATTCTTAAGAAGATAATTAACAATTGTTAAAACTTTATTTAAATTGAGCATGTATGGTATCATGGTTTTGGAAAACCACGGGCTGAAAATATAAATCGCATGAAAGTAATATGTGGTAATTGCATTAAGATGCTCACAATTAACATTTATACTTAATTTGTTAATTGAAAATAAATACCATGTGTTAAGGATTAATTAGTATGCCTTGTAATGAATGGTATTTAGAAACCATGGCTTGATTTTGCTTAACTAAATAAGTTTAAATGATTGTGTTGAATTATTATCTGATCACGCAATTATTAAATTCGAAGCAGTGTGAGGTGGTCTGAGCCAACCATGAAAAACTGAGAAATCTAGGTAGTTCTGATCCGAATTATACAAAAACGCCTTGGATAATTTGGCATTTGCTATCCTACTTATTTTATGCATGTAATATTAGTGGGAAGCTTGATATGAGAGTATATTAACTTTAGTGCGAAGTTATTTTTATTGAATTATTTTACTATTGTTGGAATAATGAATTTCTCATATTTGAAATATTGGCTCCATAGTGCGCAATTCGTAGATAGTTATTAATGTGCAATTCTTAATATAATGTTCTTACTATGCAGTAAATCTAAATGGAAATTAGGAATAATGATATGGAAATAAAGTTATAATTTCCTTGTTATGTTTAAGTGTGCGATTCTTAAGATAGATAAGCTAGTTCTTATGATATGTTAAAACATGCCTAGTTCTTACTGCGCATGTTTTTCTGCGCAGGTAGTTTTTATTGCACAATACAAAGTTTATTTATAACTTATGTATGAACATGTTTATTTAAGTTTTTCTTATCATTATAATAAGCCTAGCTACTCATTAGTGCGCAATTCATAATAAATTTTTATTTGTGTAGTTTTATTGTACGTTTTTAATGCGCAGTTTTAATAAATGATTTACTAGGAAATTTGGTCCAAGTTTTAATTATTGATGGGTCCATTATAATATACTTTTAATGGGAAATATTTAATAAGTGAATTAATAATGAAGTAATATTAGAACTGATAAATGCGCAACTTATAATTAAATTAAGCTTTTGCTAAAAGATTCAATTAATATGTTTCTGCTATGCATTGTTGCGCATTAGCTTAAATAATGCATATGAACATTATGCATGTAGTATTTAGAAGAAAAAAATGATTATTATTTGTGTTAAGTTAATGTGACATTGGGTGTGTTACACTTCCAATCCTAGAATTTCATTTTTGTGAATGATCCATGACACCTAGGTGTCTTCTTTTGGGGTACTGTTGTCATGAACCGGGAAGTGCCAATTTGTACTATAACAATCCTTCCAACAAAGGATAAATGAACATGAAGATGAAATATGATTGGACCACGTACATACCTTTGCTCTGAGTGTGCATTCCCACAAGACTAAACACCAACTATGTATTCAAATCTCCCAACCAAAACTGCAAAAGTTGTTTGAGAAGAAACAAACAATGAGTTTTCTTAGTCTCAAACAAGACACAACTAGGTCTACTGAGAAGGAAAGGTTGTAGAGTCAATTTTCTCTCTTACAGAGGTAACAAGGTAAACAAACAGAGAATTTTCATTCTTAAACTTCCCGTCAAAGACTATAACACTCAAAATAAAAATTTAAATAAGGAAAATACAACCTCAAACTCTTTCATCGTTTCCTTCACTCTAAAACCAAATACATGTCCAAACACCACTCAGAATGTTCCAAGAAGAAGATACTACACCCTACTTTCTTAGAGGACTCAAATGGACTAGAATCCAAAAGGAAAAATGGGCAAACATAGGGAATAAACCTATATTCTACCCCCCACGCCCATGTTCAGTGGAGAGAGCACATGGTCATGTGACTATCTTGTGTAAGAAGCACATTGACCCCCTACCACATGCACCTTTATGCACTACAGATCTCGTGGAGTTCCTATATTTGACTGATACAAGCAAAATTTAGAAAATGCTTCAAAAAATTTAAATAAACGGGGTACTAGACTATGATCATATCTTATAATATTGAAAGACATCTAAAATTGGTTGAAGAAACCAAGCGAAATTCCCTACATAGACGTTTAACTCCCCATTGGAGTCACCAGTTCTATTGTACCAAAGTTGATCCTAATGACTAGGGAAGGTCACCAACATACTAAATTATATGGAAAATGACTTAATGGCTACTTCTACAAGCTATTTGGACACATGAAAACATAGTCTTCACTCTCTTTAAGGCTTAAGCAAGAAAACATAACAGAAAGAAGAGGAGAAATAAGAGAGACACCTTCTTCGTAGGTTGACCCTCATTGCTCCTATAATTCTCTTTCAAATCTGCTCCTTAACACTACTCCAAGACTTGCAAAACAAACCAAACATCCTTCCTCAAAATATTTTGGTTACAAAGGAATATCAAAACTTCACAAAAGCATGTACATAATATTGATAAGTTTGAACAATGTTACTATGAAGCATAAGTAACTTTCAATGAGTAAAAAAAAATTACATAACACTTAATATGGGGGAGGAAAAGATGTCAAATTTCTATTATGCAATGAAATGATATAACACAATTACCTCTTCCAATGCTTGGCACCTCTCAAACCAAAGACAGGTCCCCTCTACTCTTGTACACCAACGATCCCACAAACACTCTTCGGAATGTATATAACGTACGAGTCACAAGGATATAGTGACTTCAACACGCAATATTAAGATGATCAGGGACATGGGTCTCTAACATGCAATAGGGGATGGATGGATGTAATGAACAATGATATTTATACAACCCGATGATACAAAATGGATGTTTCTCTTGGTTGGACCATCTCATCTCTTTTATGAGTGATTGAGATGGTTGCAAATAGTTACCATTTCATTTATAAATTTACAAATGAGACCAAAAGTGTCATAACTTGCCATATTTTCAATTTTTTTATATTTCCCCCCAATTGTTTAGGCCCACACACCTTTCTTAAGGACAACTCATGTGGCACACTCTGTTAGAACTAAAAACCTCCCATAGGCTCCTAGACCTTAACTTCATGACAACTAGGGGACAAACCAAAATCTTTTTTGCCACCCGAGTCATCCTACAACATCTAAACACCACTCATCACAAACCCTAATCACCAACTAATCTTAATTAGACTATTTCCTCAATCTGAGGGCACATTCCTCAATCTAAAGGTGCATTCCTCAATCAAAGCACATGACTAGTATCTAGTCTCAATTGGTAATTGGGTGATCCATTGAAACTTTACTCTTAACTAACCTTACATGCCCTAATTCAAATTCATGGATTTAATTAGGATTTTCACACTCCTTATTATTTATTTAACTAGATATTCAATCAATTAACTAAGCAATTAGTCAAATAACTAGTTTTTTTTAAGTCTAGAGCTAGTATAACTTAGTTTAGGATAATTAACATGGATAAATAAGACAATTCATGCCCAAATTCTCCTTCATGGACCTAATTAAGGTTTTTTTGGTCATTTAAATCAACATTCATTCAGTTAATTTAGCTTTCACCCAGTTAACTCAGCATTCCATCAGTTAACTAATCTATAATCAATATAACTTAGTCTAGTAGAGTTAGCATGACTAAGTAAGGGTTTTTTTTATCTCTTATTAAGCCTAATACAACTCATGCAAGCATGGGAAATTCAAATTCCCTTTAACCCTAATTCAAATTGCTTTCCTTTAAATATTGTACTCCACCTCTCTTCCATTTCAATGAACTTGATCATTCTTCTTCTCTTTTATTCTGAGTTCTTGTGTAGTAATTTATGTTATTCATTTATTACATAATGTAGTGATGGCTGATTTAATTCTCATTGCATATCTATTTAGTTTATGTACATAGATATATTCATGTTCAAATCGTGTATGGTGTTAGAGCATAGGGGGTACTAAACTAGTTAGTGTTTCAATGATTTCTTGTCGGTTATTTTCTCTTGCAGGTTGAGAAGGGATTTTGTAGTCCATCTATTGCAGCAATCAAGAAGGATTTTGTATCCACCCAAGAAGGATTTTACATCCACTACTCTTGAAAAATGAAGAAGGAATTTTGCAAGCCAAAAAATAAGGATTTTTTCAACCATCAAAGAAGGCTTTTGTAGCTACCAAAGGAGAATTTTCATAGCCACCAAAGAACCCATTTATAATACTCATTTGTAGCCATCGAGAATTGAAATTTCACCTATCGAAGGAGTGCTCATTGACAACCATCAAAGAAGTGTATTTGAAACCACCAAAGAGATCATTTGCAGCCATCAATGATTGATTTTGCATCCATCAAAGAGAACATTTGTAGCCATGGATCTCTTATCCCCTCAGCTTAGTTTCTAAATAGTTGGTATGCTCAAACTAGTTTTGTTGGAGGAGGCCCTGTAAGCTTCGCAACTCATGTCCTACGACGACATATTCACATACATTCAGAATATGAAAGAGTCCATTGGAGAACTTGTCCCAAATAAGGTTCTTTTTTAAGAATACCTCCAGAATATCTTCTCATTCTCCATATCTATAGACTTCACTCCTACAGTTCACCAAGTTTTGCACAAATGCTTCAAGGAATTTTCTCCATTCAAATCAAGGAGTGGTCAAGAACCACCATTCAATAACTTAAAATGGTTTGGATCACATGAATGGACTCACATCCACTTCAAAATGAGGATGTCACAAAGGTTTGCATGGATCTTCCCAAACCCCTTTACCGAGCAACAATTCACCCAATTGAGAGCTTATTTGGGAGTAAAGGAATTTTCAGAGGAGGCTCCTTTAAGTCTTATTTTCACATTCTCTATTATGGGGGGGTTCTCATGTGGTTTTTTTCCCTCTTTACCAATTTACAAAAAACAATTGTGCATGAGTACCTAATATGGTTGCAAATTGCCAAGACTCATTTCTTTTCTTATTAATTTCATCTAGTTAGGCTTATGGGGGGTATTAGAACTAAAAACCTCTCATATGCTCCTAGACCTTAACTTCATGACTCCCAAGGGCCAAACCAAACTCATTTTGACCACCTGAGTCATCCCAAAGCATCTAACCACTACTCCTCATGAACCCTAATAACCAACTAAGCTTAACTAGACTATTTCCTCTATCTGAGGGTGAATTCCACAATTTAAAGGCACATTCCTCAGTCCGAGGACATGAATAATAGATAGTATTAGTTGGTAAGTGGTTGATCCATTGCAAATTCACTCCTAACTAAAATTACATACCCTAATTCAACTTCATGGACATAATTAGGAGTTTGAAATCCTTCTTAACTAAGCAATTAGTCAGATAATTAGTTGTTATGAAGTCTAGAGCTAGTATAAATTAGTTTAGGATAGTTAACATGGTTAAATGAGACCATTCATGCCAAAATTCACCTTCATAGACCTAATTAAGGTTTTTTGGTCATTTAACTCAACATTCATTCAGTTAACTGAGCTTTCACTCAATTAACTCAATCAGTTAATTAGTCACTCCATCAGTTAACTAGTCTAGACTCAATCTAACTTAATCTAGTAGAGTTAGCATGAATAACTAAGGAATTTTTAGCTCTTGTTAATCCTAACACACCTAATGCAAGCATGGGATATAATAATTCCTTCAACCCTAATTTGAATTGCTTTCTTTTAAATATTGTACCCCACCTCTCTTTCAATTCAATGAACTTGATCATTCTTATTCTCTTGTGTTATGAGTTATTGTGTAGTAATTCTATGCTATTCATTTATTACATAATGTATTGATGGATTATTTAATTCTCATTGCATATCTATTTATTTTATGTACCTATATCTATGCATGTTCAAATATTATACGATCCTTGCTAGTTCAAAGGGCGTGTGTGGTTTCTTTGGTGGTTGCAACTTTGACAATTCAAAGGAGAATGACCTGGGATCTCATTTTAGGGATGTGGACCATCATATGGATTCAAATTACGGGCCCTTGCAATCCCAGAAATTCATTTTTTGTGAATTATCAATGACACTTTGGCGTCATCTTTTGTGATATTATCATCACGAACAGAGAAGTGCCAATTTGTACTTTAAGAATCCTTCCAACAAAGGATAAATGAAGATTAAGATGAAATATGATTGGTCCATGCATGTGCCTTTTATATGAGTTTGCATTCCCACAAGACTAAACACCAGCTATGTATTGAAAACACTCAACCAAAATTGCAAAATTTGTTTAAGAAGAAACAAACAGTGAGTTTTCTTAGCCTCAAACCAAACATAACTAGGTCTACTAAGAAGGAAAGATTGTAGAGTCAATTTCCTCTATTATAGAGGTAAAAAGAGACACAAATAGGGAATGTTTACTCTTAAAATTCATGCCAAAGGCTACAAAACTCAAAATAAAAATATAAACAAGGAAAAGACAACCTCAAACTAACTATTTCCTTCAATCTAAAGGAAAATACATGTCCAAACACCACTCAAAATGTTCCAAAAAGAAGACTCTACACCCTACTTTCTTAGAGGACTCAAATAGACTATACTCAAAGAGGAAAAATGGAAAACATAGGAAATAAACCTGTACTCTACCCCCCACGTTCTTGTTCAGTGGAGAGTGTGCATGGCCACGCAACTGTCTAAAGATGAAGATGATTAAGGACATGGTTCTCTGACATGGAATAGGGGATGGATGGATGTAATGAACAATGATGTTTCTCCAACATGATGATACAAAATGGATCTCTTGGTTGGCCCATCCCATCTCTTTTTATAAGTGATTGAGGTGGTTGCATATGGTTACTATTTTGTTTAGAAAGTTACAATCAAGACCAAAACTATCATAACTGGCCATATTTTCAATTTTTTATATTTGTTTGCCATTTTTTAAGGTCCATGCGCCTTGCTCAAGGACAATTCGTGTGGCACATGCCTTTCTAGTTCAAATGGCGTGTGTGGTCTATTTTGTGGTTGCAAATTTGACAATTCAAAGGGGAATGAGTTGGGATCTCATTTTAGGGAAGTGGACCATCATATGGAGTCAAATTATGGTCTCTTCCAATCCTAGAATTTCATTTTTGTGATCTATTAGTTAAACTTAGGTGTCATCATTTAGACTGTTGTTGTCACAAGTAGGTAAGTGCCAATTTGTACTATAATAGTCCTTCCAACAAAGGAAAAATGAACATGAAGTTGAAATATGATTAGACCAGGTATGTACATTTTCTTTGAGTGTGCATTCCCACAAGACTACGCAAAGCTATGTATTGAAACCACTCAACCAAAATTCCAAAAGTTGTTTGAGAAGAAACAAACAGTGAGCTTTATTAGACTCAAACAAGACGCAACTAGGTCTATTAATAAAGAAAGGCTATAAAGGCAATTTACTCTATTATATAGGTAACAAGAGACACAAATAGGCAATTTGCACTCTTAAACTTCATGCCAAAGGCTACAACGCTCAAAAGAAAAAGTTAAACAAGGAAAAGAAAACCTCAAACTCTTTCACTATTCCTTTCAATAGAAAGGAAAATAGTTGTCCAAACGCCACTAAGAATGTTCCAAGAAGAAGAAACTCCATCCTACTTGCTCATAGGTCTCAAACAAACCAGAATCCAAGAGGAAAATGCAAAAAAATAGGGAATAAACCTATGATATTCCCCCCACGTGCTTATTCAGTTGAGAGAGTGTGTGTCCACACGATTGTCTAGTGTAAGAAGAGTGTGGACCCCCTACTACATCCACCTATATGCACTATAGAGTGTGTGGACTTCTTGGGCTTGACTAAGACAAGCAAAATTTAGGCAAATGCTTAAATTTTTTTAAAGAAACAAGGTATTGGACTATGATCATATCCTATAATATTGAAAAACATCTTAAATTGGAAAAAGAAACCAACAAAATTCCCTATAGATACTCTTAACTTCCTAGTGGAGTCACTCGTTCTGTTGTACAAAAAATTGATCCTAATGACTAAGGAAGGTCACTAACATATTGAATTAGATGGAAACTAACTTAATGGCTAGTTCTACAGACTGGTTGGAAATATGCAAACATAGGTTTATCACTCTTTAACTCTTAAGAAAGCAAACATAACCAAAAAAATAGGAGAAATAAGAGAGGCACATTTTTTGTAGGTTGGTTCTTGTTTCTCCTATAATGCTCTTTCGGATATTCTCCTTAGAAGAGTTTCAACACTCAAGATGAATATGATGATGGATAGGGATCTTTGGCATGGAATAGGGGATGGATGGATGTAATGAACAACGAGATTTCTCTAGTGTGATGATACAAAATGGATGTGTCTCTTGGTTGTCCCAACTCATCTCCTTTATGAGTGCTTGAGATAGTTGAACATGGTTACCATGTCCTTAAGAAATTTTCAACTGAGACCAAAACTGTCATAACTTGTCATATTTTCAAATTTTAATATTTTTTTGCACAAAAAATTGAGGCCCACACTCCTTGTCAAGGACAACTCATGTGGCACCCACCTTTCTATTTCAAATGGCACATGTGATATCTTTTGTGGTTGCAAATTTGACAATTCAAAGGGGAATGAACTGGGATCTATGAGATTTTAGCATTAATAGATATAGGTGCAAAATCTAACAAGATATGATGATTAAATCAAGCATGAACAATTGTGCAATAATTAACATGAACCGTTACACAATAATATTGAAGAGAAGAAATACAATGATTGTATTATCCAAGTAATGAATGAATGAAAAGAGGTTACAATATATAGATGAACAATTTGAATTAGGTTAAGGAGCAACTTGAATTTCCCATGCCATGCAGAGAGGGTTCATGCCATGTAGAGAGGACTAGTTAGGATTAACTGATAAAAGATAACCCTAACTAGTCATGCATGTACTCCTAAATTGATTTTAACTAATTAAGGAACTCACTGATCACTCAGTTTAATTGAACAATGCATGCAGTTTCCTAAAATCTTTCAAAGAAGGGTGCTACTAGACCAACTAGGTCACTAATGAGTGCTTGGGCTAGTTGGGTCTCAATTAGGAATTAGTTAGTGGAGTAACTTAAGTCTTAACAGAGACACGCTCCTTAAATCGGGGAGGAAAACCCCAAAATCAGGGAATGCATTCCCAAAACTAGGGTTCATGGGTGATTCAGGAAGTGTTTTTGGGTGTGGTTGGGCCCATTAGACTCATCAACGCATGCTCTAGGAGGGTTATTTTCTCTAACACCCCCCCATAATCCTAACTAGGAAAAAAATTAAGTAAAAAGAAATGAGTCTCGATAACTTGTAGCCATATTACGTACTCATGTACAAAAAAAAAAGAATTTTTTTTGTAAATTGGGAAAGAGGGAAAAAAACCAGTGGAAAACAAAACCCATAAAAGAGATTGTGAAAAGAAGGTGAGAAGAAGGTTTTAAGGAGCCTCCACCTAAATTATTTTACTCCCAAGGAAGCTCTAAATTGGATGAATAACTTCCCATTAAAAGGCTTGGTGAAAATTTCTGCAATATGCTCAAAGGAAGGTAAAAACTATAGATTGATGAGCCCATCATGGATCAACCCTCTGATATAGTGAATTTCTATCTCTATCTGATTGGTCTATTGACACTGAACAAGCTCTCTTGAAATCTAAATGGCTCCTTGGTTTCCACAAAATATGATGGTAGACCTGTGAAACTCTATCCCAAACTCAATGAGAATATGTTGTAACCAATTTGCTTGTGTTGCAACATTAACTACTCCTATGTACTATGATTCTATTTTTGATAGTGCAATGGTGGCTTGCTTCTAACTTGACCAACAAATAGGTCTTGATCCCAAACAAAAAAGTAACCAGAGGTGGACTTGCGGTATGTTCCATCGTCATCTCAATCAGAATCTATGTATCCATCTAAATCAAATTTGCAAGGAGCGCCATAGTGAATCCCATAATCATATGTCCCTTTTAAATAATGGAGTATTCTTTTGGCATTCTTCCATTACAACTCATGTGGTTCCTGCATGTATCCGGAGACTGTCCCAACTACAAAGGAGATATTGGGTTGACTCTGTGTAAGATAAAGAAGGCTCCCAACTAACTGTCTATATAAGGTACAATCAACCATTAATGGTGTATCCCCTCCATCTTCAAGTCGAAGTCCAAGAGAAAGGGAAATGGAGCAAATTTGCAATCATTCATTTTCAATCGATTGATGAGATATTTCGAATACTTAGACTATTTTAAGGTGACCCCCAATGTTCTTGCGTGATTTGGATTCCAATAAATAATTGTAACGGGCCTAAGTCAGTCATAAAAAATCTATCATGCAAGGCAGATTCGAACCATGCAATGGAGCTCCCAGTAATGAAGAGATCATCCACATAGAGTACAATAAGTAAGAGAGATCTATCTTCTTGAAGCATATACACATTTGAATCTTAATTACATCTTGAGATATTTTTGGACAGAAGAAAAGAATCCATTTTCGCATATCAAGCTTGAGGAGATTCTTTCAGTCCATATAAATATTTCTTTAATTTGCATACCAGAGATGAGTTTTGAATGTACCATGGTGGTTGATCCATGTATATCTCTTCTTCAAGGTCTCCATGAATAAAGGCACTCTTCACATCCATGTGGTGGATCTCCCATTTTTATGCAGCTGCTATGGCAAGAACAAGTTGTTATGTTAATAATTTTGGAAAATTACTGTGTATATATTTTGAAAGACTGACGTATTCATTCTTTCAATCATGACCCTTTAAATTCTAATTTGAATTTGAATTCAAATCCTAATCTATCCCTTATAACTCCAAGTCCCCTCCCTAACCAAACCCAATTTAATTCTCGATCTCCCAATAGAAATCTCCTAATCTCGATTTCAATTTCAAATTCCTCCCTTAAGCTTTTAAGAAATTCCCCTCACCAAACCCCCCTTCCTCCTTCTTCTAACTTATTCAAATCTACCACCATAGTGAAGATTTCTTCTTTTAATATAGATACTCCTTCCTTATCATTACTTCAAAAAGGATTTAATTATGCCATTATGCCCCGCCACCTTCCCACCGAAGACATTCTTTGTTCCATCGAATCTATTACTCCCCATATCCCCTCTCATGAAGCGAAAGAAATTTGACATGAATGTTCAAGAATTTTAAAATCTACAGAAATATCTAAACCCAATCTCTCAAAAGACGAATTCTTATCTCTTAAGAACCTCAATTCCAACCAGGACATCGCCATTGTAAAGGCACATAAAGGAAATTCCATTTTCATTATGAATTATGTTGATTACGATTCCAAATTACTAGAACTCTTATCTTCTTCCTATTATAAACCCATATCATCCAATCCTATCACCAAAATCACTAATAAGGTTTCTAAAGCAATCAAATCATCGTCGGTTAACCCCTTAATAAATAAGTGCATCCTACCTCGTAACACCCAACCTCCAAAAAATTATGGCCAGCCAAAAAATTTCTAAGAAGGAACTCCCTCTTCAACCCATTGTCAGTGCCATTGGAGCCCGTACCCATGCCCTATCCCGCTTTCTTGCTGAGAAACTCAAACCCTTCATATGTATAACTCAATCTTTTATAAGAGACTCCTCTAACTTCATTAACAAAATTCGTGACAGCCACATCGAAGACCATGATCTAATGGTTAGCTTCGATGTTGTATCTCTCTTCACCAAAATCCCAGTCCCTGAAGCCCTCGACATCATTTCTAAATTAGTTGATGAAGAAACCCTTCATCTAATAAATATATGCCTTCTACTTTGTTCTATTTCAAGGGTCAATTCTATGAAAAACTTGAAGGCACTGTCATGGGATCTTGTCTATCCCATGTAGTTGAAAACATATTCATGGAACATTTTGAAACCCTAGATCTCAATTCTTCTCCCCTCGAACCCAAATGTTGGTTTTTTTTTTTGGATGATACCCTTTTCATTTGGACACATGATTGTACTGCCCTTGACAAATTTTACAATCACTTAAATAGTATCTCTCCTCCCATCTAGTTCACTATGGAAATCCAACAATCTGATTCGCTCCCTTTTCTTGATGTCCTTGTAACTCGGTAGTAATATGGATCCCTCTCTCATTAAGTTTATAGAAAAAATATCCACACCGATTTCTATCTTCATGCCCAATCCCATCGTCGTCCTTCTCAAAAATCTCTCGTCCTCAAAACCCTAATAACTAGAGTTGTTCAAATCTCTGACCCCCAGCATCTTAACCAAGAAAAAGGCCACCTTACCAAATCCCTCATGGAAAATGGCTACCCTTGGCATCTCATAAACAAAAAATTTTGACAAGTCCTCCATCCAAAGAACAAACCCCCTAAGCCTTCCCTGCCTACCCAATCAATCATCTCTCTTCCTTATATCCATGGGGTCACAAATCAAATCTCTAATATTTTAATCAAAAAGAACATTGAAACAAGCTTAAAACCCCATAAAATCCTTAAACATCTTTTCAGGAGCGTAAAAGATAATTCTAATCCCTTTCTTTCCCAGGGCTTCTATCAAATTCCATGTTCTTGTGATAAGACCTAGATTGGACAAACCGGCAAATCGATCCAAATCCATCTTAAATAACATACCACAGATACCAATCACAATCATCTTAACAAATTTTCTATTGCAAACCATTCTTTTAATTTCAAACACCACATTTGCTTTGATCAAACCAAAATCTTGGCTTCCACATCTCATTACTCCTCCAGACTTATCAGAGAAGCTTTAGAAATAAAAAATCATCCTAATAAATGCAATCGTGAGGATGACTATAAGCTAAGCCATTCCTAGAAACCCTCAATCCATCATCTTAATCATCATTATCATTAAACTAAATACCTTATTCTATTAATTCTTCTAATTCAATTTATTTCTCCACCTTTTTACCTTTCAATTATTCCCTCTTTTTAGCCTGTATTTTACTCCTTAACATTTTCCATCAATAGTTTCTTTTGTTACTGAATATTTTTTTCTCATTAAACCCCTTATTGTCACTATAACAAGTATATTATAATTTCAAATTAAATAATTTATTTCAAAATATTTAATTGAACATATTATTCATTAATTTATTTAGATCCCTTTTTACTCTTACCCTAATCTTATCTATAATTTTCCATATTTTCTATTTTTCTCTTATCTTCCTAATATCTATTGCTTCACATTAGTATTCTCTAATTAGATTCTTTAAATTATATAACTCTTTGTCTCAATATTATATAATAGTTTAATTAATTTAATATTTTATTATATTTACTTGATTATTAAATACATTATCACATTATACCCCTTTCTATATTTTTAATATAGTAAGTACATTATAATAAAAATTTATTATTTCATTTGATTATTCAAAACTCAATTTTTCCTCTTTTAAGTTACTTCTTGAAGATTTGGATGATAAATATTGGAGCAGCTACAGTTGGAGGGATGCTTCATCAAACATTTGGATCTGAGTGAGCTAATTGTTAAATTTCTTTTATATTCAAAGTTTGTATGAAAAGATTGAAAGTTTTCTTTTTGTATGAATGATTGAGTTTTCTTTTATGGTATCGCTCTATGGTGTTCTTTCCCGAAGGTCACTAGGGTTGTAAATATCCCAGAAACAATCACATATCAAACAAAATCACCATCTTACAAACACATAAAAAAATAGCTAACATAATCTAACATACACATCAAACATCACCTAACATACACATGTAAACATTACCTATAATCATTTAACATACACATTTAAAACATTTAAACATCATCTAACACACAAATCTAATAATAACATCTAACAAAACACAAGTTTCATTATCTAACATAACCATCATGAACACATCTAACAAACACCATTTAACATACACATCTATCAAGCACACCTAGAAAACATATCTAACCTAACCTAACCTAACATACTCATTACCATCAACATCGACATCCACATGAAAAATTCATTGTATATATATATGAACAATAATATCAAACTCGTTATACATGCCAAATATACATCTCCAATCCAATAACTACTATAAGATATATGGTCCACCTCCAGAACTAGAGGAATCACTACCTCTTCCAAGAGATCCAGAGGCATCAACACCTCCACTAGCAGAGGAATTAGTACCTCTGCCAAAAACAAAAGTAGACTAGAGAGAATCAAAGATATATCCATGAAGATGAATCTCACCTGCTACAACCATCCTATCTAGAGCTGAGGTTAATGGAGTAGGAGATGGTGGATAGGCTGGTAGGTCAACATGTGGATGGATCGGAGATGGTGGTTGTTCGACTGGGGGTGGAGGAGTAAATAGTGGTTGGTCATCATGGTGAGGAGAAGGAGGAGGAGGTGGACCATGATGTGTCAATTCTCCCTCCACATGGTGAGGAGGAGGAGTAGGAGGTGGAGGAGGACAAGGATCTTCGCCCTCATTAGATGGCATAAACTCAACTACCAACCTCCAAGCATCTAAAAGGATGGATGATTTGATAACATACTACATCAAATACCTCATATCATGAGGAAGCATCCTCCATAACTGTGCAAGCTCAAGGTCTCAGATGATCTCTTTTGCTTGTGCAAGATGGACTCCCCGACGAGTCAATAATGTGGACAACCTGTCTGCCACATCCTATCAAAATATATCATTTGGTATATGTTATAGGATAGGTATAGGAAACATAGGCACCTCGGGCTCCTACATATCCTCATCATCCTAAACGAGTGGAGGCACCTCCCCATCAAACATGCTAATGTCTGCAAAATATTTAGTACACAATGAGAATTAGACAATTTCATTAAACAATTTAATCAAACAATTTCAAATATATTTCATGATCCAGGAGGATCCAAGAAGGCAAAATTTTGAAGTCCTCCAATCTCAGCCAAACTAGCACTAGATCGAAGTGCTCGTCGAGACGATTCCAACGTCGTTCGTTTCACCTCAAACGGACTCCGTATGAGAAAGTTATCGCGTTCTGTTCTATAAGGTCAATAGGCAAATTTGGCAAAAAGAGGTGCCACGTGGCACCACTGACAAGGTGACACGTGGCATCTATATTGTACAAACATGGTGATGTGGCACCACTCAGAGGATGACACATGGCATCCATACAGTACGAACCAATCACAATGTGACATGTGGCATGATGACATGGCATGCTACATGGCATGCTGATGTGGCATGATGACATGGCATGCTGATGTGGCATGATAATGTGTCATGCTGACATGGCATGATGATGTGGCATGCTGATGTGGCATGATGACATGGCATGCTGATGTGGCATGGTGACATGGCATGATGAAGTGGCATGATGACTAGCATGCATGCATTTGTGCTTGAAATGAGTTTTAGGACATTCATGCATTTATTCATGAGAAATTGTAAAATGATTAATATTTGAAGTGAGTGGAAAAATTACTCACATATTACTCATTTATTTTATTCCTTGAGTTGTTATGAAGTTAATGCATGGTTGTAACCAAAAACAAACATGCCATATTTGTAAAGAAGTTGTAACAAGTTGGTTTATGCTGTTCATGATCACGCAGTGAGAGATAATAAAATGGTGGAGAGGAGAACTGCGTTGGTGAAGTTATTTCTCGACGTTTCGAGCCACAAAGTAGGGCTCATCATCAGGAGAGAGTGTCTCACGGTTTAAATTAGGTGTGGAAGATAGCAATTAATAAGTGTGAGTTTTTTAAAAAAAATTCAAAAATTTTTAGGGTTTTGCCGACATTCTGGTTTTTTATTTTCAAGTTTTAATTTTAAATTATTTTAATCTTATTTATAAGTATTAACAATAGTTTGCTTAATTCAAATTTTTATATTAAGAGTAAAGTTTTAAAAATATTTAGTTAATAGTTAATTTAAAATTTTTATTTTAATTAAAAGTATTTAGTTTAATAGTTAATTAGTTAAAAATATTTAGTTAATAGCTAATTCAAGATTTAATTAGTTAGTTAATTATTACTATTAATTTTAAATGAAATGTTGAGACAACTATTTTTAAATAAATTAATATAAGGTTTTTTTAATTTATATAATGAATTTTAGGTTTTTAAAAATAAATTTTTATTTAAAGTTATTACAAAAGTTTAACCAATCATTTTAATAGTTTAAAAATTACTAAATTATTTTATTAATAATATTAAGCTAACTTAATAAACTATTAATAAAACTTTAAACTAAGAAATTTAAGATTTAAAAACTTTAATGAAGAGGATAGAGAGTTTTAGGGTTAAAATATATTTTAATGTTTTTCTAAAAAAATAAAAAAATAAATTTCTAAAAATTTTTTTTAATTAAAGTTATTATAAAAATTATAAATCATTTGAATAGTTTTTTAAAGAATTATTAATTCATTTCATTAATAATTTTAACCTAATTTAATAAATTATTAATAAAATTTTAAACTAAATTTTTTAAGAATTTAAAAACTTTATTCATGAGGATTAAGAGTTTAAGGTTTAAAATCTTATATGTTTTGAGATTTATTTAAAATATCTTTAAAATTTTTTGATTAAAGTTAGTTTAATTCATTAGCTAATTTTAGCGTTATTGTCCTTTAGTAAGTGGATTATTGTCTTTGAGATGGCAGATTATGGGGCGCCAACATTCACTAAGCTTGAGGCCATCATCCCTATTTAAATTTGATGGGACCTTCTCTATCTCAATGGCCTCCCTGATCTTCCTCCTTCTATAATGTTCCTCCCTCGCGATGAGTTTTGTTTCCTCAATGCGTATGTGGTGGCGCGAGTGGTGGGCATGCTCAGCTAGTGCTGATTTCTGATGACGATCATGTCTAATGTCTGCACAGTGTTCTTTGAGTCTTACCTGGATGGAGCGTCCAGTTTCCCCTATATATGGTATATCACAGGAGCAGGGGACACTGTAGACACCCTTCTTTTTTAATGGTTCTATTGGGTCTTTAGAAGAATCTAACATTCTACCTACCGAGTTTGGGGGAGAGAAGGTAACCCTCATGTTTTTTCTCCGAAGGATCCTAGCTAAAACATCTGTTGTTCCTCTAATGTAAGGAAGGGTAATCTTAGTTCCGTCCATGTCCTTATTTTGTTTTCGGGATTTTTTACGAACTTTTTGGATCACCCTCGTGATTTGATTTTTGTCATAACCATTCATTTGGAAAACCTCAGACAAGTGGTCTAACTCTTGTTCTAGGTGGTCCTCATCTGAGATCCTCATCGCTCTAGTTACTAGTGTGTTCAAGACCCCTATCTTTTGAGAAGGTAGATGATGTGATTTTGCATGCAGGTACCTATCAGTATGGGTTTTCTTCCTATAAACCTGATGACCTAGCGTTCCACCCTCTCTTTTTGTGATGAGTACGTCCAAGAATGGAATATGGTTATCTTCCTCAATCTCCATGGTGAATTTGATATGGTCTGATATGCTGTTCAGATGTCCTAGGAACTCAATCAGGCTCTCTCTCCCATGTGGCCAGTTGATGTTAGTGTCATCTACAAACCTCTTCCACCATTTTGGTTTTAATGGGAAAGCTTCAATAGCTGATTTTTCAAATGCTTCCATGTACAAGTTTGCCACTACCGGGGAGAGAGGTGATCCCATAGCAACACCCTCAACTTGTTCATACAATACCCCTTTGAAGCTGAAGAAGGTTGATTTTAAGCAAATTCTAACTAGTTTTTATGTTTCTTCATCCGTCACCTCCCTAACTACCTTAAGGGCTTCATCTACTGGTATTTTAGTGAAAAGGGACACTACATCAAAACTAGCTAGGATATCCCCTACTTCTACCTTGAAGTCTTCCATTTCTTCTACCATGTGAGTGGAATCTTTGATAAAGGAGGGAGTCTGTCCTACAAAGCTTTTTAATTTTCTTGCCAAGAACTTAGCTAGGAAGTAAGTAGGGGATCCTATAGTGTTTACTATGGGTCTGATAGGTGCGCCTTCCTTGTGAATCTTCGGCAAACCATAAATCCTCGGAACTATTGTATCTTTTGGGGTCAGCTTCTTCTTCGTGCTCTCGTCTAGGGTAGAATTTTTAATAGCTTTTGTAACTTCATTTATAATCTTCTTCGTGGGATCTTTATCAAGCCTTCTGTAGCTGCCACTTACTGAGAGATGCTCAAGCATTTTTCTGTCATATTCAACCCTATCCTGTATGACGGTTGCGTTTCCTTTGTCAGCTCTGAGTATAATGATGTTGTCATTACTCCTTAAGCTTCTTAACGCTGCTCTCTCACCTGGGGAAATGTTTGATTTCGGCGGCCTAGCTTTCCTAATGACTACTGCGCATTCTTGCCTCACTTCCTCAGCTTCTGTTTCCGAGAGGTTTGACAATGCGTCTTCTACTCTGCAAACGAGATCTTCTATCGGCAGTTTTTTGGGAGCCACGGAAAAGTTCAAGCCACGTTCCAGAACATTGGTATGTTCGTCATCCAACTCAACGCTTGAGAGGTTAATAACGCAGGATTTTTTCTGAATATTTTTCTCATGCTCCGAATTCTGAGCCTTTCGTAACTTGGCGAGTTTGTTGTTGTGTTTGGTTTCCACGCTGGTGGCTAGTCTCTCCATTCTTTCCGCGGAGGCTGCTTCTACTCTTGCCCAGATATCAGGTCGCAGATTGTTAGCCAGATCTAAGTGCAGCCGATAGAGTGCTTCAGACAGTGAGTTGATAGCTCCACGGCTCCGTCTAATTTCTGCACGAATTATGGCTGCGCTCGTTTCCTCAAAGATTCGTCTATTCCTATCTTTAAGTGCATGTTTAACCACTGCGAATTTAGGTATGATTTTGCTGTCTCTACAAGTTTTAAGAAATTTTAAGTTAGCTATCTTCTTAACCAATTTAACCCGTAGCTTCTCGAAGGACCTCAGGCTGTCTAGCGCGTCCCTTCCATGGAGGGATTGAATTAAGCTGTTCATGATCACGCAATGAGAGATAATAAAATGGTGGAGAGGAGAACTGCGTTGGTGAAGTTATTTCTCGACGTTTCGAGCCACAAAGTAGGGCTCATCATCAGGAGAGAGTGTCTCATCATCAGGAGAGAGTGTCTCAAGTTGGTTTATGGTTGAAAAAACCAACATGCTATTTAAAAGAAGGATTTTGGTATGTAATGGATTATTGTTGGATTTTGTAAATGTCATTATGGGGAAGTAACTAAATGTGAAAACCCATGGACATGTGGGCATGAACCATATTTTGGTTTATGTTCTTAAAAGCCCAACCACATGAAAACCAACTTAGGGAAGTTGTAACCAAGGCCAAGATAGGCAAATTAGTTGCAACCAAAGGAATCCATGAGAGTCATGTGAAGAAGGGCAAGCCAACCTATATAAACCCATTCAATTGCCATTTCCCACTCATGCTTTGGAGTAGAGACTTTGTAGCTAAAGGAGAGAAGGGAGATTGTGTAGCTCTGCAGGAGGAAGGTACGAGTGTTTATACTCGTTTTACACCGTCTTCAGGCTTCGGAGTTGCTGGAAGCAGTCTTGTTGTGTTTTGAGCAGCGGTTCTCTTCCTGGCCATTGTCGCCAAGGTATCATTGTATCATTGCCATGTATTTTGCCTTTATGCTGAGATTATAGATCGGCCCTCCTATTGAGAAGCAGGCCCGGAGACGTAGTCCATCCTGGACGAACTCCGTTATCAACTTGTTGTCTTTATGTGTGTATTGTCTATGCTGTTTGGTTCTCTTCTTATGGATTTGTGAGCTTCATTCATGCTCTTTATGCAATTCATGTTAATGTCATAGAGTAGCAAAGATCTTGTTTCCGGATCATTTCATTTGCATTAAGTAAGATAGTAAAGTAAAACTATATTAATTTAAACATAATGCTGAGATTGCCTCTATCATCTGATGGTTTAGCCTAGGTAAAAACGATGTTGGCGCATGCTCCTAGTCCAACCCTGCGTACGGATATGGAACAAGGTCCAAGGCATGGTCCTCCTCGTTAGCTAGTATCTCAAGTACCCCTGACGTGATCCTATATGGGAACTTGGGATGCCCTCACTTAGGCATGATATGTACCCACATGTGCATATACACCTCCATCATCATCCTAGGAGGGCAGTGATCAAATCAAGGCCTCGTGGCCAGAAACCTCTCAAAAATAAACAAAAGAGCTCTAAGCCAAAAGGGAAGTTGACCCTCCCATCAATCTGTGCACAACATCAACCCAAAGCAAAACAAAACTACCACAAAAAAAGGGTGGACCACCTAATGCATCTAGGTCTCCACACTAAATAATCCACATAAAATGAAAGAGGGAAATTAATGCGTTTCCCATCGCCGGTGAGTTGCATGATGGTCATGATCACCAATAGTGAGAGGCACCTAACCTCCTTTGCACGGAAATCATAAATTCGTATTTGTCCATCATGCACCTGAAAAATTAGCAGGATTGGTGACATGGTCTACAATATATCCCTATGAGTAAGCGAGCTAACTCTCTATTGCAACACCCGTTGGAACATCAAGGAACTAGGGAAAATACTCCCCTCTCCTAGATATCCCACTGATGAAGTAATTTTCCTCCTCAGTGGAATGGAACCACTAATCAATACCTATGTGAAATGCCTATCTATGACAATCCCAATGATGGATCAACTGCAACAACAAAGTAGAGTTCCCCATGAGGGATGTAGCCTCCTGATATAACTTCAGGAGGTCGAAAATCATGAAGAGGTATCATGTATGTTGAGTAATGGGGAAAGAGTGCAAGTCCCACTCCCTCTCTTTGGCCTCCTGCTCATGCACAAAGTTGTACTAGTCAATTCATTCCTACTGCTGTTGATCGACCTCTCACCGCTAACGCCTCTAATTCACATATAAAATCAATCAATCTAAAAAATAGACATAAAAAACATTAAATGAGCATGTTATTTATTAACATCAAATAATATTTTTCTCAAAATAAACTAATTTGACAAGCGGTGCGCCTAAATTATAGTAACACACTATGCACGGTGCTCTTATAACACAAAAGCACCGTGAACAGTGTGCTATAATAAAACAAGCACACCAGTTAACGTGGTGATTTTTTTTAAATATGTTTAGTTTAGCGGTGCGTCCATCACTAGGAACCACCAGTGCATTAAAGACAGGTCATCGCACCACAAATGATATGAAAATATTAATAGAGTGCACCATAGTAGGGGCATCTCTTTGTGAGTTTTATATTTTTTATGGGGAAAATGGTGCACCTGTTACACGTCAGTGCACCGAATAATTGGTGCAAACATGTTACGAAACTGCACTAGTTAACATGATGATTTTTAAAAATATGTACAATTTGGCAATGCATCCATCAATTGATAGGGAAAATGAGTGCAATTCAGACACGTAATCACACCGTAGATAGTGGACAAATATTAATAGCGTGCAATGTAGTAGGAGCATCCCTTTGTGAGTTCTTAATTTTTTTATGGGATAACAGTGCGCCTATTACACATTTTCACACTGAATATATGTTGCATACATGTTAATAGAGTGCACCAGTTAACGTGGTAATTTGTTTAATATGTTTAGTTTGGCAATGTTTCCATCAATACGAAGCACCAGTGCATTGTGGACCTGTCATCGCACCGTTTATGGTGCACAAGTATTACTAGTGTGCATTGTAGTAGGAGAATCTCTTTGTGGGTTTTATAATTTGTATGGGATAGCAGTGTGCCTATTACACATCAACACACTGAGTTATTAGTGCGTACATGTATAAAAAAGCACACCGGTAAGTGTGGTGATTTTTTCAAATATGTTTAGTTTTGTGGTGCGTCCATCAATAGGGAGCACCAGTGCATTGAGGATACATCATTGCACGGTACACATTGCACAAGTATTGATAGAGCACACCATAGTAGGACTAATTATTTGCGAGTTTCATTATTTTTATGGGGATAACGGTGGGCATGTTACATGTGAGTGTACCGTCCATTCAATGTGTTCTTGTTTACAATGTGCACCAGTTAACATTGTTTTTTTAAAATTTAGTTAATTAGTGAATTATGCACATTATAGAGAACAGTAAATACGGTGCGCTACAGATACAAATGCACCAGTAATAGTGCACCCCATAAATTTATAGAGTGTTCCATGAAGCAGTGAGCGCTAAATGGCTTGAACTCACCGTGCAAGTTTTTTTTTTTTTTTAAATAAAGGGAAACTAAATCTCAATTTAAAATTGTAATCATCTAAGAACACAAATTAGGAGGTAACAAAGAGCTTACCTAGTCCCTTACACGTCGGGTAAGCAAGGTTGCGATGTATGTGCCAAATTTTTAATTTTCCCACCGTTTGGAAAAAATCAAAATCCACACAACAAGCAATGTCGTTGCATGGAACACGGATGGCAGGGCGTCTGAGCAGGGAAGGTATGGCACCAGTGCTTGGGGGGTCAAACGCATTGCAGATATGGTAAAAATGTTGTTTTAATTACAATTTTTTTAGTTAACCCTGTTACAGTGCACCCAAAACCTAAACGCACAAGTGCAGTAAGTTAGCATCACCGCACTGGAAATAAAAATTAATATAATCTGTGGTTTTTGAATTTTGATTCTTTTAACCCTAGGGTGGTGCACCCAAAACTATATTGTCCCATTGTGTTTTGTAAAATAATCACATCAACAATGGAATTAAAAAATAAAAAATAAATCTAATAGATTTTTCTAACTTGGTAAAAAAAAAATTTAAAACTTGACAATGTGCCCGAACCTCGAACGCCCCATTGTGGTTGGTTTAAATGACCACATCGAAAATGTAAAATAAAAATAAAAAATTAATCTAACCTGTGGTTTTTTATTTGGTATTTTGTTAACCCTAATACGGTGTGCCCTAATGTTGAATGCCTTGGTGATTTTATTTATAACTACTACACCAAAAATGAAAATTAAAAATAAGAAATTATTGTAATTTGATGCCCTCCACTATCCATTTACCCTATTTCAGTGTTTACAAATTGGTTGCAAACTAGTGCGCTTGAGTAATGTTAATGCACCGATTGTAAACTTTTCGTTTTATTTCGCTTGATGTTGCTTCCAGTTGTGGTACCACATGATTTATGTCAGCACCGGTGTGTTCTTTTCTTATGCATACCAGTGTATTTTCTATGTGTAAACACACCAGAAAAAATCCATTAAAACCTCCACTCACTCATCTCTGCTAGTGACCTCTGTTATAAACATATATTTGGGGTGTTTTTAGAGTGTTGTCTATTATAACCTCCACTACAAGGCCTTTTCCTTGTAGTGTTTGACAAAAAGAGCCTTGACCAGAGGAGGGAGTTGAGGGTATCCTAGCTTTGGTAGAGGAGAATATCACGGAACTCGCCCATGGGATTCCTAGTACTAGGATATAACATCTTATGGATTCTATGTAGTGCTAGGTAGTGTTATTACCAGCTAGATGGATTTGTTTATTTCTATAGGTAGCTACAGTTGTGTTATTCTACAGGGATACAATTGAAGCTTAGAACTGATCAACTTTGGATGGGATTTTTGTACTCATGACCCATTGTGGATTTTTTGTACCTTTTTTCCCTGTGTATGCATCATTGAGTTGGCTAGGAATGTGAGTTTTGTACTATTCTCTTACACATTTTTTACTTGATGGAGATACTTATATATTAACGAAAAAAATATTTTTATCGACCTTATATTAAATGTTATTTTTTAACTATGTGAGAAATGACAATATAATACAATATTTGCTAATGTATCAAACACATAATTCATCCTTCTTAGAACATGAATATAAGTAATGATTTCCAAATAGAATTCATAAAGGAGCACCCTCATAATTTTCCTTAGTGGCGAAGGATTAAGGACATGGTATGTGCCATTTAACTAAGACATGTCCAACTGTGAGTCTGAGTGGATAGTTAACTGTGGACTCCAAGTGAAATCACTTCCAACAATAACTCATTCGCGATGTTATACTTAGCAACATTATTGGTCATAGGACCAAGAGACACTCCCCTTGAGCTCACAAGATGACCTATGGGAGAATAGAATACTCAAGTCATGGAAGTGATGTTTTGAGTGTGATGAAAATCCACATTTGCAAATCCCATAAACATAGGTTCATCTAATGACATTTGTCAATTAGGCATAAAGAAAAATGAGCAACTTCCAATACTAAACCAAAATATAAAATTAAAGTAACCTAAGGTACTTATAATACAATAGTTACAAATGGATTTTGACCATACCTGACCATCTACGCGTAATACCTCTTCAGGTATAGCCCATTCCTATCCCTAGGATGTTTCCCTCAAGGATTCAAGCTCATAATATCCTTTGTTCAAAACTTGCCTTACCATGTAAGTATCAATCCACATAGAATTGAACTTACAAAAACCTAGTTCATCATGGTCCTGGTCATAGACTAGCACCATGTCTGTAATGTCCCTAAAAATAGTGAAAATTTTAAAATTTCCCATTACTGCAAATAAAACTATCTAAGAGGTGATGACTTGTAAATTAAATTCAACACTGATAAACATGTCTGGTACTTGCTTATGACTTCTAATGTCTTAAGTTTCCTAAGTTACATAGTCTCACTGGTTGTTTCATTTCTTGGTTCTGCGGAAGCGATGGGTAGTGTAGGTAAGGAAATTCTATTGTCAGTATGTCAATACTAGAGTTTTAATAAAAGAAACTTCTTGGTTACTATTTTAAGGATCCATGTGCATATTATAATAGTCTCACCGTTACCTCAAGTGATACGGACTATTGTTGATGAAATTTAAGGCCCATGATGGGGCACTAATGGTTTGTTACATGGGGAAGGAGTACCCCCGGCAGAGCTGCCGAGAGGTAAGGGTAGCCTTGGAAGGTTCTGGTCTTACTTAGCAATTTGCTAAAGTATTTATTCCTTATTTATATGCAGGTACTACTATGGGGAAACTCTTCCTTTGTATGTTCTACCACCATGAGTTAGCATGTTATGTGTTTGAAGTGTAAAGCACCAAAATGTGAATGGCCTAAGTGTACATGGCTATGGGTAATAACTATGGTATAATACTATATTACGATGGTGTAATACTATGGAGAACCTGCTTGCAAACTACTAAATTCGTTGATATATTCCTATGACCTTATACTATGGCGCTTGGGTGGTCATTCAAATCTCATTAATGGAGAGTTGGTGGATAATAATTGTCCCCTATGATGCACGTATTGTGAGACCAGCTGGCATGGAGGGTTTCGATGTTTGGGGTTTTGCACTAGTGAATGTTACTCTACGTTTTCATTTGGCTGGGTTCCATACTGCATTGCGTTTTGGGGAGAGGGTTTTCTTTCCTGACCTGAGCTACACTCATGATCAAGGCACCTGGTAGCTTCTAAAACGATGGAGAATGGAAACACGATACCAATGCTTAGGTGATGTTTCTCTTCTAATCGTCATTCCTCTTCTTCTACTTCAGTATTTAGTCGTTGGTTGTCTATGTTTCTCAGGGTTTAACCAGAGTATGTTTATGGTGATGATAGGTGAAGGATGGCGAGAAATTCTGCATGGTTTGCTATAGGTAGTCAGGACATTTGACTTCATGGGTAAGTCCAAACTTTTGCCAGTGTTGCTCTTTCCTCTCATAGCCATGGTAGGGTTACTGTATGTTGTTTTTGGGAGACTTCATGGAGCCCCTTTGGCTCACTAGTTTGCTTGAAGTCTGGAGGTTGTCGTTTGGCTGGACCATGAATTTAAATGTATCTACTGTTTTAATGGGGACACGATGTCATGGCTTGGGCCATTGGGTTCTATGGGAGCTCTAAACTTATTTAAGGGATTGATAAACTTCTGTTGTATGAATTTGGGGTTTTGAACAATCATACCACAACCTGCATTTTCTATTTTTGAACATGTTTTAATACGATGTAAAGTAATGTATAGCTTCTACATTTTCTTTCATGGCTTCTCTACCCTATGGGTTCTCGATTTGATGTCTTTGTGTTGAAATGAAAATGGATGGAGTTTTGTCTGTTGAAAAGAAATGATATCTGAGCCTAAAATATTCGTAATGTTTTGGCTTGCTAATAGTGAATTTTTTGATAGAAGAAATCGTAACCCTGAAGCTATTGTATCTATAAGCCTGAGAAGTTTTAAAATTTGGTTCTTACTGCTACTCATGCAGTATGGGGCTTTGGAAGCTGGCACTGACCTAGGTGTTAGTTCAATGGAAAATTCTAAGTCTCGTTTGGGTGGTAACCCCGGTATCTCCTCGGGAAATATGTCTTTGAACTCTACGAGGACTGGGAAGTCTTCGATCTTCTGTTCCCTATCTTTCTCTATATTTTGGATATTGACAGCAAAGAGTTTACAACCCTTCCCGATACATTTCTTTGCTTGTAAGGCAGATATTTTCCTTACAGACACCTTCTTAGGGATACCCTGAATCGTCTTCTGATTCCCTTGGTCGTCTTTGCAGTGTAAGGATTTATTTAAGTAGACAAGTAGGACATGGCATTCTTCTAACCAATCCATGCTGATAAGTACATCGTACGACCCTAAGGGTAGAATGTTTAATTATAACCTAGTTGGAAAACCGTTTAAGTCTATCTCACAAGTTTTAACTAACTCAAAGACCTTTCATTTGGTACCAATGGCTAGTTGTACCAGCCACGGTTTCTTGTGATGCTCTCGGTTCAACTTACAAGTGTCCACTATCTTAGGGGAGATATAACTTCGGCATGCGCCGGGATCTATTAAAACTGAAATGTTTGTGTTTGATATCTTACCCTCAATTTCAACCATGGTGTCCTGGTGATCTGCCTATCGGCCGTCAAGAGCGGCATAAATCCTGGGTGTTTTTGCCATGTCTCCTATGGTAGGTTATGCTTGGACGTTGTGTAAAAATCCATTCGTTTTGTTGGGGCAGTCTCTATAGTAGTGGGGCCCTTGGCATTTCCAACAACAAACGGTTGGTGGGACAACTTTGGTCCCTTTGTTGAAAGCTAGCCTGTTGACAGGTGGTGGGGGTGCACTTGGTCATGCTTGAGGTCAGTTGAAGCCTCTATTGGGTGGAAAATTGCTGTTGTGTTTGTAGTATGGTGGAGGTCTAAAACCCGGTCTGCGGTTGTCTGTGAAGTTTCTGAACTTATCTCTGTTTTTGTTGACGTTATCATTCCTTGGATGTCCGTGTTCATAACATAGTCTTGCTTTATGTAAGGCCACATCAAGGGTTTTGGGCATGTCAAACTCTATCTTTTCTCTAAATTTTGGTGGCAGCCCTCCCAAGAACTGTTGAATCTTGACCTTTCTGTCTTTGATGTATGGAACATAGTGCAGCAAGTCTAAAAATCTATTTATGAACGCTTCCATGGTTAGGGAGCCCATTTTCAACTCATGAAATTCCTTAATTTTCTTGTCAAAGAATCTTTCAGACATATATTTGTCCTGGAATATTCTGCTAAAAGTATCCCATGTTATGTCTCTTAGTTCTTGTCCTTTGGTGTGTTTCAAGTCCCGCCACCATCTGGCTACTTTACCATTTAGGTTGTATATGGCTAGTTGGGCTTGCATTTCACTGGAGTAATTATGAACTTTGAAGTATTTATTCATTCCTAGCAGCCACTCCTCAGCCTTCTCCCCGGAGTTAATCTCTCTGTCATAAGTTGGGGCTTTTATCTTCCTGAATTCTCCTTGTAAACTGTCATCACTTTTCCTCCTTTTCTTGCAAGAAGGTGGTGAACCTTCATCGTTGGAAGAGCTCTTACAGTCCTCTTCCATTGATCCAGGTATGTGTTCTCCCTACTCTTCTCCCTTAGGGCTGGCAGTTCTCTTTGGGTGACTGTTTCCCTTTTTAAATGTGTTGACTGAAAGTGTGGGCTATCCGTGCGGTTTTCCCCTGTTAAAGTCTGAAGCAAAGCTTCATTTATAGCTTGTTGTTCTCGTCTTTCTTGCATGTTGTCATCTTTGAAACTTTGGAATTATTCCTATAAGTTTTTCATGGATTTCATTAGATCTGAGTTGAGTCCCACCACAATTTCTTGTTCTCATGGTGGAGAGTTCATATTTCCATGTATGTTGTTTCCCCCTTCTGCATTCATTTTCAAACAATGACTGTACCTGCAATGTTATATAAGTGTTAAGAACAGAAAATCTGTTAGTTTATTTTTCACATAAAAATAACAAATTCATAAATGTATGTTTCTGTTCACTGATTATCTAAAGCGGATGTTTTGTTTATAATGAGCCCAATAGGTCACTTAGTTTTGTACCTGAGCTCTGATACCACTTGTAATGTCCCTAAAAATAGTGAAAATTTTAAAATTTCCCATTACTACAAATAAAACTTTCTAAGAGGTGATGACTTGTAAATTAACTCCAGCACTGATAAACATGTTCGGTACTTGCTTATGACTTCTAATGTCTTCAGTTTCCTAAGTTACATAGTCTCACTGGTTGTTTCATTTCTTGGTTTTGCGGAAGCAATGGGTAGTGTAGGTAAGGAAATTATATTGTCAGTATGCCAATACTAGAGTTTTAATAAAAGAAACTTCCTGCTTACTATTTTAAGGATCCATGTGCATATTATAAAATTCTCACTGTTAGCTCAGGTGATACGGACTCTTGTTGATGAAAGTTAAGGCCCATGATGGGGCACTGATGGTTTGTAACATGGGGAAGGAGTACCCCTGACAGAGCTACAGAGAGGTAAGGGTAGCTTTGGAGGGTTCTGGTCTTACTTAGCAATTTGCTAAAGTATTTATTCCTTGTTTATATGCAGGTACTACTATGGGGAAACTCTTCCTTTGTATGTTCTACCACCATGAGTTAGCATGTTATGTGTTTGAATTGTAAAGCACCAAAATGTGAATTGCCTAAGTGTACATGGCTATGGGTAATACCTATGGTATAATGATATATTACGATGGTGTAATACTATGGAGAACCTACTTGCAAACTACTAAATTCATTGATATATTCCTATGACCTTATACTATGGCGCTTGGGTGGTCATTCGAATCTCATTAATGCAGATTTGGTGGATAATAACTGTCCCCTATGATGCACGTATTGTAAGATCAGCTGGCATGGAGGGTTTCGATGTTTGTGGTTTTGCACTAGTGAATGTTACTCTATGTTTTCATTTGGATCGGTTACATACTGCATTGCGTTTTGGGGAGAGGGTTTTCTTGCCTGACCTGAGCTACACTCATGATCAAGGCACCTGGTAGCTTCTAAAATGATGGAGAACGGAAACACAATACCAATGCTTAGGTGATGTTTCTCTTCTAATCGCCATTCCTCTTCTTCTACTTCAGTATTTAGTCGTTGGTTGTCTATGTTTCTCAAGGTTTAACCAGAGTATGTTTATGGTGATGACAAGTGAAGGATGGCGAGAACTTCTACGTGGTTTGTTGTAGATAGTCAGGACATTCGACTTCATGGGTAAGTCCAGACTTTTTCCAGCATTTCTCTTTCCTCTCGTAGCCATGGCAGGGGTACTGTATGTTTTTTTTGGGAGACTTCATGGAGCCCCTTTGGCTCACTAGTTTGCTTGAAGTCTGGAGGTCACCATTTGGCTGGACCATGAGTTTAAATGTATCTACTATTTTAATGGGGACACGATGTCATGGCTTGGGCCATTGGGTTCTATGGGAGCTCTAAACTTATTTAAGGGATTGATAAACTTCTGTTGTATGAATTTGGGGTTTTGAACAATCATACCACAACCTGCGTTTTCTATTTTTGAACATATTTTAAGACGATGTAAAGTAATGTATAACTTATGCGTTTTCTTTCATGGTTGTTCTACCCTTTGGGTTCTAGATTTGATGTCTTTGTGTTGAAATGAAAATGGATGGAGTTCTATCTGTTGAAAAGAAATGATATCTGAGCCTGAACTCTTCGTAATGTTTTGGCTTGCTAACAGTGAATGTTTTGATAGAAGAAATCGTAACCCTGAAGCTGTTGTATCTATAAGCCTGAGAAGTTTTAAAATTTGGTTCTTACTGCTGCATTTCTGGTGTTTGCAATAGATAGAAAAAGGGTTTTAACTGAAGAAAATGGTGGAGGGATTCAATCCCAAGTCCTTCGTTTGTATATAAGGCTCATATGTATGTTATTGCGTATTGTTTGGTTGAAGGTGGATGTGATTCTGCAGAGTGTAAGACTTTCTTGGTTGAAAAGTAACTATGTATAACCTCCTGCATTTTTAGATGAATATGTAACCCTAGCTGCTATTCGTTTTGATTGTTTGAAAGGGAATAGGGTCTACACATTGATACTCTATCGTTTGGCGATTTGTAAGATAGCAAGGTTATTGTTGATGAGAATCGATCTCTTGTCTTATATTTCGATGTGTTAAAAGAATGATAGGTGAATGCTATGATCTTTTTCTATGGGATTCGATCCTTGAAAGGGTAGCAAAGCCCGTCATGGTTTGGGGTTTAAATGGTTGTAATGTACAATGTCTCCGTCTTTGATTTACAATCGTGACTTCCATGTATGATGTGTTTTCTTTGTAATGGGTTGATTGTTGGTTGAATTCGTAACTAAGGGTTGAGGGGTTTCGTTGATATTTAAAAAGGTTGAAACTCCTGTACAATACATTCTCACTACTGTAATGTTTTTGATAGGTTTCTGGGGAAAATAATATGACATTACAATTTCTGTTTAAAAACAAAGATCTCTAACATGACTGTGTTCATTTTCCTAAATTTATTTAAAAAGAGTAACAGAACTGAAAGCATGAAAATAAGGCTGATAGCAATGTACATGAGTAACACTGCCAGAAAGAAAAGAACTATGATATTTAAAACGATAGAGAAAAGACTCTAGGTTTAAGAAATGCATGGATTCCTAGCACGGGCTAGCTTTGCTAGACCTGCTAGACATTCTACTGGTTTTCTAAAACAAGTTTTTACAATAATAAAATTCTGAGTATAAATTTTTATGCCTATAAAAATAACAACCCAAGAGCCTATGCCCAAATGCCCTTGCTCGATAGGGAAGTAAATGCTAGAAATGTGAAGGGAAAACACAGCACTATAATAATAATAAGCCTAATTTAATTACCTAACTGTCCATATAACTTGAAATGGTGAGTTAATAATTCATACCTGGTTGTCCTGAAATTCGACCTGCTCCTGTAGAGGCCTACACACTCAAACAATAATTAGTGTAGAAATCTTCTGAGCTGAGCTGACCTATTAGAGTGATTCCTTAGCCAGATAACTTTGGGGCTACCATGTTCCTCCCAACCATGACCCTTAGACCGTTCCTGGTTCTAACTGGATCCCCCCGAGCTTAGTTCCAACATTCAATAAGAGATAGAGGCCCTAGGCTCACTGCTGGTTCAGATATGGAATTATTAGGCGAGACTGCTTCAACTTCTTGGAGCAGAAAACTTTTCTCTGATTACCATAAGAGAATGATAATGAAAAAGAATGATGATCCCCAAACTTGGGATCTGCCCTCTTTATCTAGGGGAGTCTTGAATTAGGACTGTTGAATTAATTAGTTTCTTTAAATTAAATAATTAATATTTAAAAGATATTATTTAATAAATATCTAGTCTTTTGCACTAGGACTTTTTTTTCAATTGTTTTATCTATAAGTGATTTTTTATTTAAGCTCTTCATAATGATTATAATAACAATAATTATATTTCAACTTAACTATTAATACATCATTAATAATATTAAATGATGCATAAACTATATATAATAAATATATTTCATAAATAAATAATAACAACATTATTATTAAATCTCTCAATAATAATATTAGCCTTGAGGCCTTTATGCATGTTATTCGTAGAAGACTACTATTAGTCAATCCATGCTTTAAGTGGTGGTAATTATCTTTTATTTAATTATGAATCTTCACATGATACTTCTTTTAACTTTTAAGGACAAGGTCCAATCCTTTGGACGGTCTTTTGGTAAGCTTGGATAGGAACCTCTAGTCTCTCTCTTGCATGTTGGATTCCCTCATTTAACATGGTAATTCCTGCAGTATTTGATGATAGATAAAAGATGAATCATTTAATCAAATTAAATAAATGTGATGAAAGTAGAAGTGCTATTTAAAGTCTTTCCAACTCAACACTTTGATATTTAGTAACCCCGAGTGCTCTTCAGAGCCTTTTAACTCAACACTTTCACATGAGCGTTACGCTAGTGCAATTCCAGAGCTTCCTGCTCAACACCAGTGCTAGAATGTGGTTGTGAGGCACATCTAGAATATTCAAGTGGCCTCGGATCCGGTATTCATTTATCAAGCTTGGAGTTCTCCAGGGATTATGCTCAACACTCAATGTACCTTAGGGCTTACTCCCAGTCTATAAACATTCTTCTAGGTGCATCGAGGCTTATGCCCGGTACTTAGGTTGTATGTGTGTTTCTCAGTCCATGCTCAACACACTCATAAGTCAACCATGTACAATCATAGCTCTGCACAGTAAGTAACAAAAGATCAACTCAGTATATTAGGGTTTTTACCCATATCAAAGCTGAAGCACATCATCAAAACATTAGGGCCCCCTCGCCCAATATATACTCAAATAAAGAAGTCAGTCAGGGTCCATGCCCAGTATGTCAACATATAAAAGAATAAATCATAAGTGCTAGGGCTCATGCCCAATACTCAAAATAAAACATATGTGCTGGGGCCGTGACCCAATATAACAACAGAAATAGTTAGTCCAAAATTCGGGATATTACAATGTCTCCTTCAAAGAATACATGGGGATGGATGATTGTTGATACTAATTTTTTATGTGCTTCATTAGATGTAGCGATGTCCCTTTTGTGTTCGTCTAATTGTTCCAAGCACACTAAGCATTATTCTAACGGTGTCATGTCTATTAGGAGCTTGATGGCTAGTTTTAAGGATGGGGTCTCACACTTGATGGGCATCAAAACCTTGAATACATGAATAAGATGAAAGGCGATGAACCATGTTGCTTTCTTGATCGAAGTTCAATATGCCCAGAGCACAAAATACAACATGATATGTTAGTTGATTTTACTTCTTCTCACCATCCTCTATAACATGGTTTTCAAGGACTTAGTGATTACCTCTACTTGGCCATTTTCCTATGGAGAGTATGGTGATGAGAAATATTGTTTGAAACCAAGCTTCTCAGCTAGTTCTACCATCATTTTTTCCAGAAGTAACTGCTTTTATTTGTGATAATCTCTCTAGGTATACCAAATTTGGCTATGATTTGGTTAAAAACGAAGTGTGCTATGATTTCACTATCATAAGTGAACGTAGGAATGGATTCATACCACTTAGTAAATTATTCCATGGCCACAATAATGTATTTGTGTCCTTTCTCTAACATCGAGTTGCAAGTTGTAAATTCTACCCCCATTTCGTGAATGGTCCAATTGTGATCATAGGATAGAGTGGAATAGGGTGTTCACACATATTTCTGGTGAATGTCTAATATAGATGACACTTCTTGACTACTGATTCAACACAGTCTTTGAATATTGAAGGCTAGAAATAACCCGCATATAATATTTTTTGGGTTGTAGCAAGCCTTGATAGATAACCACCATAGGATCTTCATGGAAATCATTCATTATTTTCTATGCCTCCTCATGATTGGTAAATCGACTTAGAACTATATCAATCCCTCGACAATATAGTGCACTAATACAAAATGAGAGATAAATGACCAAAAAAGTGACTAAAATTCGCATATAAACGACCATTTTTTTGTCGAGGACTAGTGGTTGCAAATTTCCAGTATCTTTATCACGCGACCAAAAATTTAATCGTATTTAGATTAGTCGTTAATTGGTTGTCTTGATTTATCATCTAGTAGTATATTTGGTAATTGATTTAGTCATTAATTGTCACAATTAATGACCAAATACATGACTAAATATACAACTAAATGATAAATCAAAATAGCCAATTAACGACTAAGATAAATACGACTAGATTTTTTGTCACATGATAAGATACTAGAAATTAGCTACCAAAGTTGTCATTTATATGCGAATTTTAGTCATTGTTTTTGTCACTTATCTCTCATTTTGTAGTAGTCATTTATCTTTTTTTAGTAGTTTCAGAATATACACAACAAAGGTAATAGAATCAAAAACTGTAAATAAATTTTGGGTATTTTCCTGTAAATTTATGACTGACATGCGTCAAGCAACAAAGCCTTGCATTCTACCTTTCCTCGACCTTCTATTAGGGTTACACCATCATTTCTCAAAACATTTTTGCACACTCCAGTCAACTATCTCATCTCTGCATTTTTATTAGATATCGGAGTGGCCTAGTCATGCTTAAGCTCGCATTCATAAGACCATCCAAAGCCTCCACTCTGTTCAAAGTCATGAGAAAACTTAGAATCATAAACATGTAACTTTTTTTGGACACAACCACGGAGCACACGCCTGCACAAAATAAACTTTAAGTGATTACTTATATGGGTGACAGGATAAATATCATGCAAGTTCATCCCAAATAAAATCGCTTGAATGACCATGTTGAAATCTCAATAACATTGCTTGAATGCCCATGTTTTGTATAATATTTTTGTGCAAAATAGGTTGTTTGAAAATAGATTTATGTGACTATCCACTCTTGAAAAAATCACATTTTCATGCACAAGGCATTTCTAATAAAACAACATTCACATGTATATAAAACATAATAATTGGAATAAAGCATACCTCACTTCCAACAAGTAGTTGTTAAATTGCTCTTGGAAGGTGAGGAAAAATAGCAGTTCCAATAGTCTCAACCACTTGATGAAGAAACAAAATGACCTAAATCGATCCATTAGGGTGATGATGTCGATCCATTAGGGTGCAGATGTCATATACACTGTAAAAGCAATGATTATTAATAAACGTGTAGAATATAGAATTGTGTAGCTTGTACCTTGCTCCTTAAAAGGTTATTGTTCAGAAATGTCAGCAACACTTGCAACAAAACATCTAGTGTCTGTGAATTAAACAAAACAATATAAAATAAAGATTATAGAGTACATGAAAAATAAATAATTCAGGGTTAGTTTAGACCCCGTCCAAACTAACATCTAAAGTGAAATGCCCAAATATTATGCATAAGATATCTCCAACTCTAGTAGGAATGTACTATGTTTAAAATGATTTCTTATGCTCATAAATTCAATTATGATTACATACTTTTTCTCACTTGTATAGTTCAGGAATATAAATGACCTTCCACAAACTGCTCAGAGATTGCATCATTCGTACAGAGCAATTTGACAACTTTCTACATAACTAAGTCTAGATGCTAAAGTAATTGTTATTCCAGTGTGGGATTCGTAGGTTTCTATCTTGTAAGTATCAATCCATACATGAACCTCTTCCATATTCTACGCACATTTGAAGTTGTAAATAATTGGCTAATTACAAACATTTAAGCTCGTTGTGAATCTATCCCACCTCTATCTTTGTTATCATTATGCAAAAACAATTGCACCTCAAATATCCAATTTCTAAAGCTCACCCGCTTGAACATAATTCCAACTATAGGGTGGTTGGTGGTAGTAAGGCGCTCACCAAACCCATGAAGACCAAAAAGTAAAACAAATTGGTAGAAGCTTCCAATAAAAGACGGATGATAAAATGGGAAAGAGACATATCTTGAATTCAATAAGTAAAATTTCACTACATGTGCTAAAATATAAATAGTAACCTTGCTTAAAGAATTGATTGCTGAAATAACTCGTTGTAGGCGTGCCACTTTTGCAGAAAACTCTACTAGATCCTACACTAAAGCATTAGCAAGCAAGATATTGACCTGGATCAAAGAAACTGGAGTTATATGGAGTTATATAAATTTAAGAAGATGCAAAAATTCAAAACAAATTTAAATTGTATACACATAATTTATTCATTCTTGTGTGTTTAGTTCAAAACATGACATTGGAAGATATTCTAAATTTATAACCATATAGATGCACCCATGGTATCATAAAAATCCCTATTTCACCTTCAGGATATTTATGTCCCATAGTTTTTTTATTCTATAAAAGCATTTCCCTAAGTAACACAGCAAGCATTGTTGGCAATAAATAGCACAATTTGTGATAAGTTATTACCTGTTGATAGATTGGAACTAATACAACTAGAATGCTTTTCCACTAACACCTCCTCCATTCCAATCAACAAGCCAATGGCCTAAAAACAAGCATGATTAATAAAAATATCGATAAACTTCAAATAAAATGCTACATTTTCTTTTTATTTTTACCAAATCACAACAAGAACAAAGTTAATAAACCTATATAAAAGGCAGACTATGGGCCTAAAATAAAATTAAAAGGGGCTAACACCAACTATCAAGAAGAAGAATATGTAATCTACCTACCTCAAATGTGTGGCTTCCATCTTCAAAACCTTGTGCATTTGCTTTACTTGAGTTCACATCAAGTTGTGTGAAACGAGACAATGTGTCTTGTAGACTCTTTTGATTGTAATAAATGAAAAAGCATGTTAATAGATATCAAAACAATGACCACAATAAACTATTAACAAATAAGTAGGTACTAAACATTTCACTCTCCAAACCGTTAGTGCCTTCAAGAAACGGAGATTAAGAGGACCCAAACCTACAAAATTTCATCTATGGAAGGTACAATTTGTGACCTTAATGCTTTCACAATCCTCATGAATAGATAGCTTGCTCTACCACTTACATCTTGGTTTGGATGGTGAATAACTCTCTGATCAAGAAATGCAAACAAGACCAAAGAAATGTATTCAACATACCATTGGACAAAGCACACATAACGAGTGATTGTTTCCAAATATACAATTCCAACAACTCAATGTGAATGGAAAGGAACTCAAGCTGAAAAAAGTAGTTGAATTATCTCCCCAATAGGCCCATTATCTTTTTTCATTTTGTCCTCACTCACACCTTCACCGAGGACATAAAAAAGTGAAATAGAAGCCTAAATATCATCAAAATTTGTTTGAGAAATTGCAAGGGCAGCAACTAATGAGCTCTTAACAAAATTTTGAGTTATATCAGGTGCCACATGACTAATACTCTTAAACAATTGAAACAGAACCTTGCAATCTTCAGCCATTTTTTCCTCCTCATCTTTGCCAAATGTGTCAGGTATGTTTAGAGGACCCTGATACATTGGATCATAATGAATTTGAGCTAGAATTACTTCCAATATCTTCCCAATGTGAACCATTTTCTTACCATTCAGTCCAAAAGAGGCTTTCATTCTAGATAAATAATTTGAAAGAAATTGTTTTGTATTAGAATCCCTATCCTCAGTCCCATGTGTTGAAGAATGTAAATTTAGAATATATTCTTATTTGTATCATTTGTGTCATTTGTGTCATTTGTATCATTTGTTGTGTACATCCTACGGGAATTATTAATGATTTAATTGGTCATGTAAAATTCATTGAAAGAGTCGATGTGAACCCTAACTGTTAAGTCAACCTGGAAATATCTAGAAAGGAATATTTTATTATAAATTGTACAGGTCATCCCAGTTAGGTGAGTAAATCCGACCTTGTTTAGTAAAATGTTCAAGTCATTTGACTAGTATAAAGGAGGAAGTCGAACTCCTCATTTGGTCGCCTCGCTCACACACTGAGCTCACATCACTATGAGAGATAGAGTCATTCATATTAGTTCATTTTGGAGTATTCTTATTTTTGGGTCTTTGCACAAGGGATTCTATTCTACATTCGGACGAAACTATATAGAAGAAGTTTGTTGGGTTTCTCTACCCCGAGATGGTTTTCCCAGGATAAATTTGTTGTGTACTATTGTCTATGTTGTTCTTATTTAGCTTTCATTGATTAATATTGTTATTACACTTAAAATTTAACACCATGTTGCATAAAATACAATACTGAGGGGATAAATTCATTCAACATTTCTGTAAGAACCTCATTCAATGCAAGTGTTTCATTAGGAGTTTCATTTGAATCAATTTTTTTAGCACACTCTAAAACCTCTTCCGCAAATCTCGTAACAAGAGCACCAAGATTCAAGTTGAATTCAGAATCCTCTTTTCCTTGCACCAAACCACAGCTCCAACCTACTTGTATCTGTCTAAGAAGAGCAATCTTAGACTGTGGATCCCTCCACTTTGATACTATGGAAAAAATACAATTGGTTGCAAAACCTGTAAGCGTTGAAGATATTTGCTCTAAAAAATTAAACTCAAACAATATAGGCATCAAGCTATCATTTGCTAACAATCTAGTATCAATCCAAGTCACATACCTCCATACTATATCTAAAATCATCATGGCTAACTCTGGCCACAAAGATTGGTAGAAAACCACCAAATCATACCACGTTCTTACAATCTGAGGCACACACTATTCTCTCATTGCATCTTTTATCAATCCAGTGATGTTGATTTCCTTAGAATTGAAAGGATAATCCAAACTAATCAACTCATCATCAAGTGAATTCAAAATACAAAAAAACGTATCTACAACCATGGGACCTTTTCTCATGGTAGACAACAAATCTAGGAAAACCAATGGCCATAGGGTTGATTACAAGACGAAGATTAAAATGGAAAATATTTGAGCCAGCTCATTTCTCCCAAAAATTGTTCTTTCTAATCCTGAAATCCGATGATTTAATCCATTCTTGATTCCTTCCATACAAACAAAGGACATTATTGAATTTTGGATAAATATATATTCTTCTTGATCCTATTAAATGTAGTGGAGCTTGAAAATTTCTTCCAAAATATGTAGACACCAGAACTACACTTTTGCATAATTGTTGGCAGTGAATCTTTGTATGCAAAGTTGTGAGATTGAATATGATTGTTTTACTTTCTAGAGATAGGCTTTTACTTGTTGGAAATAGGTTGCAACTTGATAACAATTGAGGATCATTGTCATCATTCTGATTGAATTTGATGATTATTTCCCTCTCAAAATCATCCATGGATACCAAATTCAAGCTCACACTATAAACCCATTAAAATATCAGTATCCTCCAATACCTCAAGGATCACCAACTCCTTCAAACATTCAACCAATTTGAATCCTCCATGGGACAGAGTTCTTATTAGTTATGCACTACTATGGTTTATATAAGCAATAGATCCAAACAAACAACACTTTATTTAGGCAGCATTTGAATGTATTTTAGTAATTGGGTATGTATAGGTTTGGATTGAATCGTTTGTGTTCCTTTTCCAAGGGTGTCGATGAGAAACCTACAGGTGGGTCTAGAAGTTTAAATTATTTGACTTCAATGTATTGAGAGATAATCAAAACATATGATTTTAAATAAAAAGGATGGAATGAAACCTTTAATTCCATTTGAAAAGGGTTTTGATGGTGAATCTATAGCTGGGACTATCCCTTTAAGTTTTGGGCTTCAATGTACTCAAATATAATCATTTTTTTAATTTTAATTTCTAGGAATAAAGGAGGTTGGGATGAATCCTCTACCCTTTTCCAAATCTTTTGATAACAAGCCTGCAGATAAGTCTTGAAGCTTTAGGTTTTTTGTCTTACAAGTATTCAAATGTAAGTAATATATATATATATATATATATATATATATATATTGATTGATTGTAAATAAGGCAGGTTTTGTAGTTTGTACCTGGAAACCCTAAGGGAAATCCTTCTTCGTTTATACCAAAAAAATTTAAAACCATATAAGCAGATGTGCATGGAATATCATAATGTTGCACAACTAATGTGGAAAGGTATCAAATGATGGCCTATTTAACAAAATCATTTTACCATAATCAACCCCGCCACCTGCATCAACCGACCCAAACACTTGAATTTCTAAGAGAAAAAACAATAATCAAATATTTTAGGTTCTATTATTTTTCAGTTGCTTCCCTACCGGAACAATACCAACGTCATGAGATGCTTGCAAAATCCTTCGCCTTCCTTTTCAAGGGCCTCCAAGTTCTATCCAATGTGCCTTTAGCAATGGAAACAATTGCATATGCCAATAAGGATTAACCATTTTGATGTGTTTCTCCTCCACTAAAGCCTAGAAATCCCTTTGAATACGTGTGAAGGAACCCCTAGTGGAGATGCTTCTTATTATGGTGGAGGGAAATCCAGAGTGATGCATATTAACAATCCACTGGAGGATACATGATTTTCCAAATGCTACAAACGCCATAGCCAATTTTCCCACTAACTATTGTTTCACCCAAAAGGAAAAGTGGAATAAGATCCTATATATCCTTCTTTGACAGAGAAAGGGAGAGGGAGAAATGGATGGTTCTAGAAAAATGTTATGAGATCTGAGTAACTTCCAGTCCCCAGTTTTGGGATGGAGTAACTTCAAAGGACTCTCTCCCTAAAATTTCGCACAATAATATTTATCATTTGATTAAATAATAATAATAATAATAATTTAAGGTCATAAACTAACCATTAAATTAATGTATGAAATCTTTTTGTTTATGAAAAAAATCTTTTTAAATTTGTTATCTTTTCAAAAAAAATGTTATTTTTACTTATTTAAGTTATATAAAGAATTTATTTTTTAATATTTATCATCATGGATTAATCTTAAACTTGGATCTATCAAGCACCTGGATCTTAAACTTGGATCTATCAAGCACCTGGATCTTAAACTTGGATCTATTTTATTATTAGGGTTTGATTACAATATCCATTTATACAATGATTTGAGATACATAGGACCCCTAACAAAAGGGAAAAGTCTTGTACAATGGAATAGGGAATAGGGAACTTAGGATAAGACAAAAGTAGCTTGGAGGAGGAGAATTTTGGAAGGGTAAGGTAAAGGGGTTTGTGATTTATAGGTGTTTTATATTTTTTATGTAAATGAAAATGGGAAGGGGTGAGGACTTTAGAGTGAAAAGGGTTTAAAAGCTAGGATAGGGTAAATAATTAAAAGGGGGAGCACTCATATTTTTTCTAAGACTCAAGGTAGGGGGATATTTTTCAACTTTCCAAGCATTGACGTAATGAGAATATTGATGGACATATGCATCGTGTGAATTAATGGAGGACACAAAAATGACAAAATTTAATTGGACCATGACACAAAACTTTGACTCGCTGAAATTTCAACTAAATGTTGAGAGGATCAACGGTGACGATTCTTGTCAAATGAAAAATGGACATGACTATTGTGATTACTTGAAGACAATGACACTAACTTCAACGCATGAAAATGTGATTGACAAGAAATGACCAAATGCCAAACTTGAACTAACCACAACACGACTTCACATTATATGCAAGCTAGTAAGTATGTCAAAGGGGTCAAATGGAAGCAAAAATGGCGAAACGACATATGCACACGACAAGCACTTCGAACTAGACAAGATGGTGAGATCATAATGATCGAATGACAAAATTTGATAGGTTTTCCTAAGTCTGTGTGTTCCAACACTTCATAATCATATCATTGTTGAGAATCAATGCTAATATCATGGTTCAAGTAGACCTAAAGACCTTTGAATCCATTTGTAGAGTTAAAATTTAGTAAATTGTAATAATTCATTGTCAAAATGTAATTTTCCATTGTTGAGTGACATAGAGGGACTTTGAATCCATCTACAGTGTTACAATTTACTAAATTTTAACAGTGCATATGCATTCATATAACCTCCATATATGTCTTGAAAGAAGAAAATGCTACCGAGTGACACAAGGGGTCTCTCAAGTGACACAAGGGGTCTCTCATGAATCCATCTATAGTGTTAAAATTTAGTAAATTTTAACATTGTAAATGGATTCAATGACCCCCTAGAAAGGGTCCACTGAATCCATCTGTAGTGTTAAAATTAGAAAGGGGTCTTTGAATCCATCTGCAATGTTAAAATTTAGTAAATTGTAACAATTCATTGTCAAAATTGCAATTTTCCAATGTCGAGTGACACAATTAATGTCACTCGGGTCTCTAAATCCATCTACAATGTTACAATTTACAAAATTTTAACATTATATATGGATTTAGATACCTCCTTTAAAGGGGTATTTGAATCCATATATAGTATTAAAATTCAATAAATTTTCAAATTCATTATCAAAATTGTAATTTTCCATTGTCAGGGTGACACAACTAAAAGTGACTAACATAAACAACTAATTCATATTCTTAGTCATTGTTAGGTAGTCAGATTTGTATTCATGTGACTAAATTAGTTGTTTACATTAGTCATTTTTATTTTAGTCACTTGTTATCTGGTCATATATTTTATCTCGTGATTAAATTAGTTGTTTTTAGTTGGCTCACTTAAAATTGCTCAATTTTGGTCATTTATCCCTTGAAAAAAATGTGGTGACTAACGTTTTTAGTTGCCTAGTCACTTATCTCTCATTTTGTACCAGTGATGTGTCACCATTGATATCATAATTTTTTGCTTGGTGATTGATTTTCCATCTATCCTCACAAGAAGATCAGGGTGGGACCCTCTGGTTCTATAGGTAAATTAAGATGTTTCCATACTAGGGGTCATCAGAACTAATGAGAAAGATGTGTTCATCAAGAAATTATTCATTTTCCACTATTTCCTCACCATTCCTAGGTAGCTCCAACATTATCAGGAAAATTCCAAGGACTTCTTTGATTTTGTTGATGCAAACCCTAGATCGAACTCTTGTAAGATCACAATCCACATATTATACTTACCACTTACAATCCATCGAGGCAAAATATGTTGGAAAGGATTAACATCCACAATTATGTTGGTTCATCTTAGAATAATATAGTGTCATAGTCTTTGAATCGTGTGAATGACTACTAACACCATATTTTCCACATGAGAGTACCTCAATTCAAGGCCTGCCAAATTCTTTCTTAAATAATAGATCACATGCTCTTGGTGTAGGTCAACTTTTGTGACCAACACCAATACGATAGTCAATTCGGATGCCGCTAGATATAATAGGAAATATTTTCCATAGTCTGGTGGACCCAACAATGGGGAAAACATTAGTGTCTTTTTCAATCCCTCAAAATATATCTGGGAATCATCATCCAAAATGAAAAAGACCCATTTATTCAGAAGGTACATGAAGCCTTTAGTTATTTCAACATAGTTAGAGATGAATCTTCACAATAAAATTTCCTTCCCTTGGAGGCTTTGCAGTTGATGCAAATTGCACATGGGATTCAATTGAATTATCACCTCAACATTAAATTGATCAACTGAGATGTCATCTTTTGAAACGATGAATCCCTGTAACTAACCTAAAACGATACAAAATATGCATTTGTCAGGATTCAAATGAAACCTACAATAACAACAGCTATAAAATACAACCCTGAGGTGTTTGAGGTGGTCCACCCTCTTTCGATATTTATCCATCAAGTCATCTAACTAATATTATACGATATTTTTATGTCATTAAAAGCATACGATATGGCCCTTTGAAAAGTAACTCCATCATGTTTTAATCCAAATGGCATCTTTATATATGCAAAGGTCCCCCAGGGGCATATAAATGCAATCTTATGTTGATATTTTGGGTGGACTTGTATCTGAGTATACCCTGACAAGTCGGTCATGAATGAGAAGATCTCATTACTAGCACACTCATCAATAATATGGTTGATGAATGGTGTAGGATAGTTATCCTTAGGAAAATCCAAGTTCAGGTCTTGAGAGTCTATACAAACCCCAATATTCCTTTGTTTTTTATCCACAAACACCAAATTGGATAACCATTTAGTTAAAGGGGCAAGATAGATAAAGTTATCATGGAGAATTTTCTCCACTTCTGCCTTAACAACAACGGATTTTCTTGGGTTCATGGATCAAATATTTTTAAGATGATAGGATTAACATTTGGGTATGTCTTTATTTCATGTTTGACAATAACCAGGTCAATTCCTAGCATCTCTTCACAAGACCAGGTGAAAATTTCTCTATATTAACAACATAATGTATATATCAATTTCTTCTAGTGAGAAATTTGCACTGATAAATACAATCTCAATTATTCCTGGAGTCTTGGACATATTAATGGGAATGGTTTTAGAGATATTGTCCATATTCTCCTCTACATAGACTTGACATGTAGAGAGATGGATCCCATACCAATCCATTGATCCGAGTCTAATAATACCATTTTGTTCAATCCTTACAGCATCCATAGTAGGTAATAAGGATGCATGCCGGTGCATATCCTTTCAAGGTCTTCGCTCTACCAAGGACATAGCTTCCAAACTTACTTCATCTCAAAGCATGGTCATCTCCAAAGGGATAGCCAAATGGGCATGGAATAATTATGACCTTCCTCCAACTAATTAGTGGTATTATGATCATGGTTTGATGTATTATATGTGAAAGCTTGGTAACTAATCTTGACTGTAGACAAATTCGAAGGTTCCCTTCTGAACCCGGTTCCATTAGTGAATTCTAGCACTACCCACGGATCTTTAAAATATGAATTTCTAAAGTGACACACTGTCACCATGAAATTAGTGTTGACCAACGAGATCACGTGTATAGGGGCAATGTTTTCATTCAATTTTGGCTGGGGAAAACTGAAAGTGACCATCAAATTAGGATACATCCCCACACCAACATTCTCATAGGCCCTTATAGAATAACCTACTAGGGGGGTATTTGTCCCCCTATTCTGTATGGACACATTTCTACACAATTATAGCTAGTCTATTGTTACAATATTTTCCTCATGGGGAAACTTGATTACTTGGAAGATCGAGGAGACCATATCCATCATTGCATAAGTGAAACTTCATCCTAGAAATAGGTTTTAATCTACTGGAGCATCGATGACTTCCACTTCTACAATGACATTTTTTTCCTCTAGCTCTACTAGGAGAGCGGGGATTATCTAGTGAGCTATGAAAAGGTGTTCTTCAAAATATTTTAGTACGTTGGGAGAAGGAAGGGTCTCTAGCGATCTTATGGAATACCAACATTACAAGTACATTACACATGTGTATGCCCCCTTATCCACAGCAGTTCTAAAAATGTCCGACCCTCTTGTCGATACTTGAATCTGAAATGTGGCATGGTGAGGTAGCTAGGGCTTCTAGTTTTCCAAGTCAAATGTTGTTAATTGAGAATCCAAAATATATAAGGTTCCTATGCTGACAATAGAGTCTTTCATTGTATTGGACAACTTTGGAGGACTTCTAATGTGGACATTGCATAAGGAGCTTGTGCTAGATCCTCGACTATGTTGTAGTTCTAAGCAATGCATACATTGGGATTGTACATGTCACACTTCAACACACCTTTTAGCACCCTAGGAATTGTGTCATTCACTAGTTTTTCTATGTGCAATGTGTTATTCAACTCAGGCTCAGGAGGATCCTTCCCTTTGGACCCAAACATAGATGTATCATAGTTTTGAAACAAATTCGGTATCTCACACATATAAACATTGGCATTCATCACGTTTCCCCATTGTGAGGAGGCACCCTAATTGCCCATTGTGGGGGTGTAGGGTTGGTATTAGAATTAGCAACCATTTTTTTTTTTATGGAGAGGAAATGAATTGATTAAAATAGCAAGTTCCTTGGAAGCTTCCTATTGTGCCAATAGGCATTGAGAAACCTCCAATTTGGTACATAGGTTGGTGAAGTGATCCTCAGTACATAGATTGTTGGGGAATTCCACCTTTTGTTTCTCCTTTTTTCCCCTATCAGCAATGTTGTTTCTATTATTGTTGTTGCCTATATTTGTATTCCTCTTGTTCCCATTACATTTTGTTCTTATTTTGTTTCTTCCCCTCGGGTTGTTGGTTTCTTTTTGAATTAGACGTCTGTACTGACAATACGTCGAAGGGTGGGTTAGGATTTGGTTTGTAAGCGTTGTTGTGGGAAGTTGTTGCTGAATTTAAAGACATTTGTCCTATTTGGTTTTCACCTGGACTAGATGTGACATTTTCTATTGAGCCAATCACACCATCAACATGTGGCGTGGGTTTAGGTTTGGTTGAATTGGCATCTTCTCTAGGAGCAATGGGAAGTATTTTGTATAGCATTCTATATTGTGAATACACCAAGTTCAATTGTTGGGCCTTGATGATGGCATGTTCCTCTACGGTTACCCCAAAAAGAGCTACATCCTTCACTATAAATGGTTGTAGTGACTTAAGAAACCAATCAACCAAGAACTCATTATGAATTTGAGATTTTATTAAGTGACACCTCCTCCACCACTCATGGATGTGATTGGAGATATGGGTGGATGTGTCATGTTTGAACTACGTAAGGAGTTCTGTGTTGGTCTCATAGTGGACTAGTAGTTGAATTAAATGGTTAAGAAAATTCATGGCAATAACATCGAAATTTTGGAAAGAATCTCATGGCTATTTAATATACCAGTTTGCAACTACCCCTATCAATGACATTTGAAAAAGAAAAATCCTAATACTATCATCCATCAATGAGTTCAAGGTACACCAAAGATGGAAAGTCATCACATGCGTGACTAGGTCTTCTCTATACGTTCCTTCGAAGTTAAGAATGTCTGAAGGGAGATTTTTGGGTACTGGGGACCAATTAGGATTGTGTAGCACAAGGTCATTGGTTAGTTTAGTCAAGTATGGCATATTCAAGGTAGCTAGGAATGGGAACTTGGTATGGGCTATAGGGTTCCATTTCTCAATGGCATTAACTGTCGATTGATTTGTATTAACGAAATATTGACTTAGTATATAAGGGGTTCCAGGTATCATAAAATTTTAATTGTGTTGTCCAATATTTTTATTATAACCATACTGAGTTTGTGCAAACAATGTAGCGGTTCCCCCAGGTATGCCCCCCATTCCAGTGAAGCGTTGACTACCCTAAGGTGTGCTTATAGTTTAAGCATTACCCATGCTCATCAATCATATCCCAGATAAAGGAACACTTCCCTAGGGCATGTTATATCCTAATGGGACTCTGGTACTAATTCCCCCTTATCCCAGGGAAGGGCATATTGCCTTGTGGCACATTAAAATCTAAAGCAGTACCAGTATTCATACCTTCCAAACCATGGAAAGGCAGACTACCCTAGAGCATGCTAGAGCTAGGAACAACTCTAGCTGCTATGGAAAGAGTAGGCATGGATGTAGGACCACTTCCAAATGGAAAATAATTTGATGGAAAAGAGGGGCTTGTACCCAAATAAATGAAATTATCCCTTGTAGCAGGTATTCTAGCGAACACAGACTCAAAAATAGGTAATGATATCTCAAAAGAAAAGGGATGCGTACCTTCTGGCATAGATTTTGTATTCCCAAACCACTAACCACAACAACAATCGAAGATTTGGTCCCTCTAGTAGATACTCCAGATGTTGTTGGTGGTACCCAAGCTAATTCTATGGTAGATGATATAGTCAAGTTCATTCCTCCTTAATGGTTTTAGGTCACTGGTGTTGCATTGTCCCCATTAACATGAACTTCTCCCATATTTTCCATATTATCCCACCAAGATATTGGATTGTTAAATATCCCAATATTATGTCTACCTGACTCACGGTTTTGTGCAAAACCAAGATTTTGGAGTGGATTTAATTCCCCTAATGGGTTTGAGATATCTTCAATCTCAATAGGACCTAATTCTTCTTTGATGAGATGGGGTGGGTTCCTAAGTGATCGGGTAAAATTCCTGTCAAAATCACTAAGGTATCCATCCTTTGATAATTGCTCAGAATCACTTGATCTTGAACATGTTTCCTCTATAGTGAGATCAGTTCTAGGTTCTTGGTTTTCTTCTTCTTCCCCCTGTGGAGGTGGATCACTATGATCCATTATTTTCCTTTGAGTAGGTAATTCCCTTTTTTCAAGAGAGAGTTTTTTAATCTTCTTGGACCTACATAGAGTTTGATTGGCCACTGTGGCTCAACGAAGACACCAAAGAAGTGTCTTTACAACTTTAAAACAAACAAATCCACACTCACTAGAAAAGTTCCTGACATATTTAACACAAGCATCCTAACCCTTCCAAAGATAAGCACTGGACTTTAGGTCCAAATTCAAATCAATGAAGAGTTGCACAAAGAGACTTTTGGAGTTCATCCTATAATGATTAGGGCCCAAATCCAACCAATGAAGGTTTGAATGAGACATTTACGCTAATATTCATGTAATAATCACTTGGGGTGCAAGTACTCACCTTCAACAAATAGCCTTCCAAGGAGCCTATGTGGAGCCTGGGAAATGCAACTATGGATACCAATTCACATCAGGTATCCAGGTAGAATGATAATTGGAAAGGGATTCTACAAATGGGTAGGGAATGTAGGACTAATTCCTAGACCCGAAGCTATCAATATAGTAGTGGTGTCACCTTGAGGACTTTCCACAACTAAACAACTCCCATAGTCACATAACCCTAATAAATAAAATGACAGAGGACAATCTGCTCACTTGAACTAGCTTAACCTACCGCTTGATGCATGTGTTAGAGGTGCTTTCTTGGAAAGTACTTTGCATTACTAATTAATTTTGTGAACTCTTTATTTGTTCCTATTTTTGGTTTATATTTCCTTGGATAACTTAACTCTCCAATCCTATCGCCAAGGCCCTAGAACTTCGTATATTAATTGGTCTCTAAAAATAAAACTTTCATGGTTCTTTTTATGCCACTGCTTCTTCAAAGATAAAAAGTTTTCAAGAACAAATCAATGATAAAGAAACATACACTTTCAATACCAATAAATATATTTGAATGACTTGCAAACATTAGCACTCTTTCAGTAAATATATGTCACTCAAAAGTTCAAGCAATCACTCTTTCATGCATTTCAAACAATGTCTTTTTCGTTTCAACTCAAATGCAACTATGATCCAACTTTTATTTTTCAATAAGAAAATGAAAATTCAAAAAGCAACACACACTTAATGCAAGCAAAAGGGAATGTTGATATGTATACTATCATGCAAAGCACAACTCCTAACACTTGTATTTTCAACCGAAAGTTCAAAAGTTACTTGAGAAGAAACAAACCGTGAGTTTCCTTAGACTCAAACAAGACACGACTAGGTCTACTGAGAACGAAAAGTTGTAGAGTTAATTTCCTCTATTATAGAGGTAACAAGAGACGCAAATAGGGAATTTTCTCTCTTAAAATTCACATCAAATGCTACAACACTCAAAATCAAAAGATAAGAAAGGAAAATACAACCTCAAACTCTTTCACTATTTCCTTTTATCTAAAGGAAAAGGCTTGTCCAAACAATGCTTATAATGTTCCAAGAAGAAGACACTACCCCCTGCTTTCTTAGAGGACTCACATAAACAAAACTCCAAGACGAAAAATGAAGAAAAAGAGGGAATAAACCTATACATTCCCCCCCACATCCTTGTTCATTGGAGAGAGTGTGTGGCCACGTGAATGTCTAGTGTAAGAAGAACATGGACCCCCTATCACACGCACCTTTATGCACTACAAAGCACGTGGACTTCTTGGGTTTGACTGAGACGAGAAAAATTTAGGCAAATGCTTAAAATTTTTGAAATAAATAGGGCATTGGACTATGATCGGATCCTATAAGATTGAAAAACCATCTGAAATTGGATAAAGAAGTCATGTAAAAGGCCCTACAGAGACTCTTAACTCCCCAGCGGAGTCACTAGTTATGTTGAATAGAAATTGATCCTAATGACTAGGGAAGGTCACCAACATACCGAACTAGATGGAAACGGATTTTATGGCTAGTTCTCTAGGATTGTTGGACACATGAAAACATAGGTTTCACACTTTGAGGCTTAAGCAAGCAAACATAATAGAAAGAAGAGGAGAAAGAAGAGCGGAACATTTTTTGTAGGTCGATCCTCACTGCCCCTATAATGATCTTTCAGGTATGCTCCTTAACACTACTCCAAGACCTGCAAAACAAACAAACAAAAACCTTCCTCAAAAGCTTTTGGTTACAAAGAAAGATCCAAACTTTGCAAAATCATGTATATAATATTGATAAGTTTGAACAATGTTTCTATGAAGCATAAGTAACTTTCAGTGAGTAACAACCAAATACATAACACTTAATATAGGGGAGGGAAAGATATCAAATTTATATTACACAATGAAATTATATAACACAATTACCTCTTCTACTTCTCGTCACCTCTCAAACCAAAGACGAGGTCCCTCTGCTCTTGTACACCAATGATCCCAACCACTCTTCTGATTTTATATAACATATGAGTCACAAGGAGATAGTGACTTCAACATTTAGATTAAGATGATTAGGGACAGGGATCTCTGACATGAATAGGCGATGGATGGATGTAATGAACAACGAGATTTCTCCAACGTGATGATACAAAATGGATGCCTCTCTTCTCTAGAGCATCTCATTTCTTTTTATGAGTGATTGAGATAGTTGCATATGGTTATAATTTCATTTAGAAAGTTACAATCGAGACTAAAATTGTCCAAAATTGTCATAACTTGCCATCTTTTCAAATTTTTATATTTGTTGCTAATTTTTTGAGACCCACATGCCTTTCTCAAAGACAACTCGTGTGGCACACACCTTGGTAGTTGAAAGGGCCTATGCAGCCTCCTTTGTGGTTGCAACTTTGACAATTCAAAAGGAAATGAGTTGGGATCTCATTTTAGGGATGTGGACCATCATATGAAGTGAAATTATGGGCTCTTCCAATCTTAGAAGTTCATTTTTGTGAACAATTAGAGACAATTAGGTGTCGTCTTTTGGGGTAATTTTTTCATGAACAAGGAAGTTCCAATTTTTACTACAATAATCCTTCAAACAAAGTATAAATGAACATGAATCTGAAATATAATTGGACCGCATACGTACCTTTGCTATGGGTGTGCATTCCCACAACATTAAACACCAACCGTGTATTGAAAACACTCAGGTGTTGGTTGCAGTGGATAACTACTCTAAATTAAAGTTTAGAAAGGCCATTCAAAGTGTTAAACACCTTAATAATATAAATAGGAATGGTGAATGAGTGCTTAGCAACAATTGGATAACATTACTCCAACAAAGAATACATGATAGATACTCTAATAATGACAACTATATTAATAAATACACTAATATCAATAATAACGATAACAATAATATATATATGCTAATAATAAAAAGATTATATAAATAAAAACAATACTAATAGTTATAAAAATAATATTACAATATTAATTTATAATAACTATCATTAAAATAATAATTACAATGATATTATAGTAACAACAACAATGTGATTTCCATTGTTATATGAAACATATTAATAACCAAGGATATGAAATTCTCTTACTCAACTCTCATATCCTAATAAAAAACTTCTCTAGGCTTTAAAAAAGTTGAAAAAAAATCAACATGGGTTACTTATCAAATTATTACGAATAATCTTGAAAAGTGCAAAAGTTTGTATGGCATAGTTAACTCGAATCTTGGAATAGTAAAGGCATCCAAAAAAAATCATTCTTTTGGAGTGTCCTTTGCCTCCAAGCTATAATTAGGTGCCCCTTTTAGTATGATTTTCACTTCCATGGCTTGGCATCAACTTGTTGGGTCTATTGCTCACCTCACACTTTAGTTATTGGGTGACTTAACATTTGAGTATAGTGATTCTCTAACTCAACGATTTGGTTTTTTAAAGAGATCATCTTTTTTACCTGTATGTATGAGAAGAGTCCCCACAAGACACTCACTCAATTTTAGAGGTAAGCAAGATAGCTATGCTAATATATTTCCTTTAAAAGTAAAATTGCTTACCTTGGATGCAAGCTACCTCTCGTATTCAACAATTTGGCATTAAAAGCATAAAGTTAGTGTTTTATCTATTTCCAGGCTATGATGGTTTTAGTAATTATTCTTGGATGGCACACGCCTCTCCATTTCAAATATTGGCATCATGAAATCTAACAGTGATTGACAACAATAGGTTTCACCCAACAACTCTATAAGCAAGTACTCCAACCTAGTGATGGGTATCAATTCCTCTAACTTACTAATTTTTCCAACATCAAATGGCAGTAAGACTCTCAAACTCAATGATTCAACCTCAAGGAGTCAAGCTAAGAATTGTCATTTATGTAAAAGGAAAGTGCATTTTACCTTCTATTCTCAATGAAATTTTTCAACAAACCTAATTGTTGGCCTTAGGTGATAGTGTGACACTTTACTTCAGTAATTTGGCATCTTATCCTCTAAATTCGACAATTTACTTATCCTTACATGGAGAGAATCATTCAAATAAAAAATTATTGAATTGGAGTGCTTACATTTCGAGAAAACCCAACAATTTACTTTTAGGGCCTCAACTCAATGAATTCCTTATATTTGTTTCCGATTAATGTTATTTTTCATCCTTAATTGACTAGCTTCATTATATCTCTAATGTAAGTGAGCTTTTACATGGTTTTCTAAGCTTCTATTGCATTTTGTGAACTTTTTAAGGTTGTTTGGGCTTGTAGACAAGTCACTTCACTAACCTGAGCTAATGCACAGAGATCATCCTTGGATCATAATCATCATTTAATTCATTAAATTTTTCCTTTTTATGTTTCCGTACCTTCAATGCTTTGAAAATCAATAGGAGTGGATTTTATTGCATGCTTGCAAATTATTGTTATCAGTGAACCATAGATATTCAAGTTTGTACCATGGATATAGAGGTGTTCTTCCTCCACTTGAGGTAACAGAGACATTGAAGGCTGGTTTGAGATCCATTGTGGACATAAAATCCATTCATAAGGATTATATGGTTAAGGTGTCTCCTATTTATAAAGAAGTAACTCAAGAGGAGTTGTTTTTGTGCGTCAATGTTATTTGGAGCTTGGTTTGGAATGTTGTTGTTGTATTGTAAGACTTAAAATCTCAAGCAGGTGATATCATCAATTGTTTCAATTTCATGGGAATACACAAGATTTATAAGTTCTTATTTCCCATAGTTTGCTTCAATGGATCATGGGTAGAAATTTTCATGCAAGAGCATGATGTGAATAAGAGAGTTAGTTAATGGTGGATCCAATACAAGCCTTTTAAGAGTACTAATAATAAAGTATACAATGCCAATAATTTGTTGGATGAAGTGAGGGAGATGGAAGTAATTATGAACTCGATGGATGGATTGTCAAATACTCAACATATAAGGGTGAGATGGGAAAACATAATTTTAAGTAGTCCCATTGGCACTCTACAAACACTAGTACAAAATGAGAAATTAATGACTAAAAAAATGACTAAAATTCGACTATAAACGACTATTTTTGAGTCAGTGACTAATAGTATCCGATTTCCACTATCTTATCTCTAGTCGTATTTCACTAGTCATTAATTGGTTGACTTATTATTCATTGATTTAGTCATTGATAGTCACTGATTTAGTCATTGATAGTCACTGATTAAGTCATTGATTTAGTCATTAATACTCATTGAGTTAGTCACTGATTTAGTCATTGATTTAGTCATTGATACTCACTGATTTAGTCACTAATTTAGTCATTGATTTAGTCATTGATTGTCACAATTAATGACCAAATATATGACTAAATAAACTACTAGATGATAACAAATTAATGACTAAGCTAAATACGACTAAACGTTAGTCGCGCTATAAGATATTGGAAATTAGCTACTAATAGTCGTATATATGTGAATTTAGTCATTTTCTTAGTCACTAATTTATGATAGGGTACGGAGGAATCGAACCACCAATCTCCTGCCTATAATTAGGCAGGTGCTCTACCATTGAGATATCACCCTTTAAGAAGTTATTATTGCTTGACAATGATGATATTCAAACAAAGTTTGCATGGGAACAAAATGAATGTCAAACATATTCAAGAATAATGCTTCAAGTACTAAAAGAATGTCGATCTACAACATTCTCTGCCTAAGAAGAAGAATGCAAAGAATATCCATAACATTATCAGATGAACCAAGACTCCATTCTGACCAACAGGAAGAATACATACAAGGTGATATGAGGAAAATATGCTTATAATGAGACTCCATGAATTTTCTTACTATAATAAACAACACGGTAACCATTTTCAATCTTGTCCAATTATAAATTCAATAATCAAACTTAATGTAGGAAGATTTAGTTTCAGAATATTCCATGCATAGAGACCTGTGAGAGATTAAATCTTGGCCTGTACCTATAGAGTATAGATCTTTAATGGAGAAATTATCCTGAAACAAAAACGTAAATCTGTTTGCTATGCATCCACCTTTATGGTAGATGTAAGAAGATTCACGGTATGATGTGTCACAAAATTCTCATCCTGGGATGTCCCATGGTGAGAAGAAAGTAATCATCCAAGCAAACCAGTGAGATGCTCAGATGAATGGGAAGCTTTCTGAATTTCCAATTGGTTTGCAACTCCCTGACAAATAATTAACACAAAGAACTTGCATTATGAATGCTAGCTATAGAAAAGATTTTTGAAAGTATTAAAGCAGATTGGGAAACTTTCATGAGCATATACTCCCTCTTGAAAACAATAATGATGACCTACCACTAGCTTGCCCCATTGTTTGCGGTAATAATACAGCAATCCGTGACTATCTAGTACAAAAAACCTCATGTTCCAATCACCCCTCAAATTTGAAGATCGTTTCAACAAGTATCCTTGTTTTATTGTTTGCACCTGAATCATTAAGCATTGCGAGATCTAAAGTATTTACAAAGACGCTAAGACACACACACAGCTATAATGACCTTCAAATTTTTAATCAGAATACCACTCCTCTGATCTAATATCTACGATAAAAAAATTTGTAGTAACAACTGCAATATGTAACCAATATTCTTTGTTCTATGTAAAGAAGGTGATATGCCAATCCTTAAATAAGATCAACAAAGCTGTAACAAAACATGTACCTTCCCTTTTGCAGTAGATTGCATAACTGCTTCAATCATTTTATGAGAACTCCTGCCAACGGTCTGAATACCATCCCCAGAAGTAGAAGTCTCCACATCATTAAATGAGTGCTGACTTTCTTGTTCTATTTGCCTTCTAAACTCCTGCATCCTTTCTACAAGAACAGCTTGCTCATAATTCTCCCTTTCCCTGGACTGCTATGCATATGTCAAAACCTGAAGACCATAGACATGGAAGAAGAGTTACACATTATGCCTCAGCACTGCTATCAACTTTTTGATTCAAAAGTATCCTTAACAAAAAAAATATCTACCAGAAATGATGAAAGGAGATAAGCATCCCATATGCAACAGTGATCACAGGAAAATCATAGCTTACATATGATCAAATTCTAATCTAAATAATAAACTGCAAGTCTGCAACTAGCTACAATTCATATATGGAAATTTGAATTTTGTGCCCATTTCCTTCAAATGATTAACAGGGACACATGATGCTCCAAATCAAAGGATACTGTTATGGGTATAGAACCATGATAATGAACAATCACAAGTACCCCGACAAAAAGTTATGGAACAGAGCCTTTCATCCTGGCAATATCGGTCATAATCTTGCTCCTATTGACAAGCTATAACTAGTCATGAAAAGTTGGCCACTCTTGTCTTAGCAGTATCTTAATTAGGACTCGGGGGAAAGTGAATCCATATCACAGTTGCTCTGACAGTGCCATCTGATGTTGTAATGGTGTTCCCTTCAATGCAACATTGGCATTTCAGGGACTTAATTTGGTGTGATTCAATTAGTATTGGCGCACGTTTTCAGAAGGAAAGCTTTATAAAACTCATTGATTTCATCAGATAAGGTCTTCTACAGAATCAAAATGGGTGGATTAGAAAATCTTGAATTTTTTATGCTCCAATCATCAGCGCAAACTATACTTCGAGGATAATGAAGTAGAAATAAAGCATTTGGAAGCACTTGATGTAGCAGATTCATTTTGAGCAAGGATATATCTTATTATAATTTGAATTTCATACAACTTTATGAAACTATGTGTCCAATATATCGACTTGGTGAATGCATGGTTCCATTTGATGCAGTAACTCGTACCCCTACAAATATGCCAAAGACAAGTATTGCAATCAGTGAACACATTCAACAGAAGCAGTCGATATTCAAGCAAGTGCAGTGTCATGTTTTGAATATAAATCATCCTGGAAACTGCATTATCACTTTTTCAGAGTTACCTGCTTAAAATAGCGTAGATGGGAATCCATTGTTCCACTCACAACTTCCAATAATTCAAATTTTTTCTTGGCCTCAATGTTTGAAAGAGTAGTCACCTACACTTTTGAAATACAGTTTACTTATATGAACTCAAAGGTGAACAATTTAACTAGATGCAGCAACATTACATTTTGTGGCAAATAAGACCATATCTAAGATTCTAAACAATGGTACAAGTTATGTGGGAATCAACATGACAGGCGAGTGAAGTCATACATACTAAATTGAAGCAGGCTTATTCAAATGTTGTCCTTGCATTGCGCAAATCTTGCATTCAAAGTTGAGCACAATCTATAAACTAGAGAACACATCAGTAATGCATAACCTTGTGTGATAATTCCTACTTAATCTCATGATCACAATATGTCATACTTACCTCTTATGTTTCTAAAACAATGTCCATCCTTGTACTTTTTCTTAATGACATAAACCTTTCATGTCCCTGTAGCAAAGACACGGGATTAGAGGTGTCAATGAAAAACCAAATTTGTCATTTTACTCATCTCAACTAATATTTCAGGACTCAGAACCATAATCACTTAGTCCAATTTCTACCTGTTCCTATTCTAATTTAACAAAAAAGTATACCCATAGTTGGTGAAGTTTGATTTTTGGAGTAGGATTCCAAGTGTTTCCTAATTCTTGATGAAATCTAGTATCATACTGGAACAATTTTTCCTTGACCTTAATCTATTCCACTAGTAATGAACAATTACTCTACCCTTTCAGGCGGAAGCCAACTTGAACTCTGCTCAAAGAACAATCAAAAGAATTGGTGTTGAAAGTATTTCTGCAAATATCTCTGATCCATGATCCTTTTGTTCAGAATAGCATGTAAGTACTCAATATTGCGCCCAAACCTCCAGAGAAATTATGTTACCGAAGTCCACCATAAAGTGATCCTTCAAAACCTGTTGATCTTGTTAATGAATTTTGACTCAAACAAGTGATCCCTCAAAACCTTGAACTTATCTTAGTAACTTGACTTTTCTTTAATGACAACTCAACTTAACAATATATCTTGTCTTTACATAACTTGACTTTACATAACTCAACTTTAACAGCTTGACTTAATAAATCTCTTTGCATTAATAACTCAATTTTGCATCTTTATATTTATCTATAATATTTGTAAGCTGCTCTATCACTTCTCTTCTTATCATAAGGGACAAAGAGCTCATTTTCCAAATGCAAACAGACATGAAACTGCTTGAATCTAAATACAAATTCCCTGATAGGTATGTATCGATAAGGTTGCTTCTTGTTTTCCTAGTATTGTTCCTAGTCCTTATTTGTGGTGGCATGGGGCATTTAATCAGAAAAGTGTTGGGTAAAATACCTTGTATGATGCCCAAAGATATGGAAAAAATAGCATACACCATTGTTGATCTATCAAGAACTAATAATAGGAAATAATTAGCCTAGCATGAATTTAAAATTAACTTCAGTTGGAAAATGTTGATAAAATAGTATGGAGAAAATGCAATCTTTGATCACAAAATATTTGCAACACAAGCCAGGTGTCAAGCAACTTATTAACTAGTGGATAGACTAGATTGGAATGGCTCAACTCAAAGTGGTTACCTTTTTGGCCAATACAGGAGAAGAAGTGGCAAATAGTCAATTTGGCATCTGACTAGGCTGTGAGTCTTATATTAGATTATTATTATTGTCCACCATCTTGGCCACCATCGAAATACATGCTAAACTTAATTTCTCTACTGCTCACTATCATGGATGAGAAGATGAAAAGTATCATGGCATATAATTTGGCAGTGTTCCAAGGCCAAAGAAATAATTTTGCAGTATGTCGTGTCATTCAGAACACATTATCCTAGAAATATATTTAGTTATGATTCTACTCTATTAGAAGATGTAGGCTTTTGGTCAGACACCTTTCAATAAGCATAGAAGTTACTTAGGATTCAAGATGTAGGAGCCACACATTCGATATCTAAAGTGGATTTATGCATTTATGTTGTAACTTGTACTAATTCCACTAGGAAATAGAGGAATATATTTCATTGATAAATGAATATTGAAGAGACACCCATTTCCTCTATGAATGAAGCAACAACTACAAGTAGGTGAGTCCCAATCTCATAAGTATACTTGAAAACAATCATTATAAGAATCATCTATCCAAAAATCACTTCAATAACTTTTGTATAGACATCTCTGCTTCCAGCCTTGCCATCTCAAGCTCACATTTCCAAAGATCACATATTTGTAATCAACTAAGAACCTATTGAAACAATTAAATAGGTTGGTACAATAGTACAAAAATAAAGATGCCAACAAATCTCCCTAGATGTCTTTCGACATGGCTATCTTTTGAGAAAACAAGAGAATATTTTTAGGAAGGAACAATTTAAATAAAATGGTTAAGTTAACACCTGACCACAGTAAAAAAACAAGCTTAGAGCACAACCCAAATAAAGGTCAAACTCGAAAACCAACTTCCAATAGTCTAAGCATCACTTGAATAAAAAAAGACAGTCAAAGGGAAACAACTATCAGTTTTAAGTCAAAATAGTTTCCTTTTAGGTAAAGTCTTTCTGACCCAAAAGACAACAATCAAAATAGAACACTAACCTACTTGTCAAGTAATTACCATTTTTTTTCATTTTTAACAATGCTACATATAAAGCACTATCAAAGTCGGTCAACAACTTAATTTCGAAGGCTCTATGCTTGCTGAGGTTTGAACTTGTGTCATCATCATGGTGATGCCCAGTCTCAATGACCAGCCCAACAAACATGATTATCATTTCTCAATATGAAATTCCAAGAATTCCTAGTTGAGAGAATGTTATTTCAATTGTTATCAATATAAAAGTTCCCCATGGTAAAAGGAAGAGAACAAAAGTACATACATTAAAGTATCAAAGAGCATGCCAGAAATTGAAATCTTCTTGCATTTAAGCCATGTGCATCTTTCTTGCAAAGAACACGAGAGAGAAAGATCATATTTCAGTAAATTTAAACCCTTGTCCCTTTTTATTTAGGTTCCAAGGGTATGAGGTATGAGTTAGAATATTTTAGACAGTCATTCCTCTTTGAGTAATGAAGGTGCAACAATATGATCCAGGTAGCTCCAGGTAATAACAAAGTTAAGATGATATCCAAGCTAATGATGTAATCTAAAAAACAAAGAGATGGAATCCAAAAAAATGGACCAAGATCACATTCAAATACAATTGAACAATATTTGACATGTTCAAGAGTGATTAGAAATTGGGATCCATAGTGCAACAGGTACAAAGTAATTTTTTTCCATGAACTAATATATGATGCATTTCTCTCAAAAGGGAAAAAGGAAAAAAAAACAAAAATTACCTCATAAAGGCCAACAATACATCAATGCCTTGAATCTTAATACAGACTAGGTCTATAGTTTGAACTTTTGCATTGAACAAGTGGAAGGATTCTCAAGTGTAGCTATTCCAATGAAGTAATCCTCAGAAAACTAAAGTATAGAATAAAATTATTAGTTGGCACACAAATATAGTCACTGACATAGATCCATCTTAAAATTAGATCTATTATGAAATGTTGCATGGACTCACTCCCCAAGTTTGGAGGCACAATCCCCTCTCCCTCTAAATGGCATGGCCCCTAGTGAACCATTTCACTGCATCCCCCTTTTTGAAAAACTCTGCAAAACAGAGGACAAAACATTTCACCAATATGGGAGGCATGTTTCACAAAAAGACAAAAAGATGGGATTGTGGGCACCCTCCCAAGCAAGACATCTGAACACCCCCATTATTTTTGAAACAAAAAACCTTAAAAAGTATTAAAAATAAAAATAAGAAAACCTAATTCACTTAACCTAACCTATTGTCTATACGTATACTTTTCCATCTCCAGTGGACATTTACACTAACCATTTTAATTTATCTTCAAGTTGTCAATTTCTCTCTGTGAAGTGTGTCAGCTACCAAGGAGGAGGAAGAAAGTGTTGTTTGTGGCCAAGCTTCCAAGGAGGAGGCACTAGAAGCTACAGCCAATCCCTGATTAAGATATAGCAGCTGCAGCCAAGCCACCAAATCATTCTGATCTTTAATATTGCTGGGACAGGTTGGGTTTAACTGTTAACAACCTAAATTTAAGAAATATGACAGTGAACTGTTCACTGTTTAGCAACCACATAGAAGCCTACATTTTGATGTTTAACATACAAAGCAATAGTTATGGCCATTTAGAGATGGGGTCCCCTTTGCTAGGGACCACAATGTCTCCCATGATGTTATCTAGAATTTTGGAGTGCCTCCACACATCCCCAACTACGTTTCCCCGCTCACGTGTCCCCACATCCCAAAATCATGGTGGAACATTGCTATTAAGTACTAAGATGGATCAAAACAAACTCAAGTACATATTTTTTGTTGCTTAAAAGATCCAGTATTAAGATGGATCTATGTAGTTATTTTTTATTATTTTTTGATGTGATGGTAGTTTTTTTTCTAACCTTAATCAAATTTCAATTTTTTCCCATATTAGTTTATGAGTGTTACCCCACATATGTGACATGGGACATCTTTTCCACCCCAAGTTGTAGAGTGAACCTCACTTCTCTTAGTGCAATCAAAGTGCTTTGAGCCAAAAAAGTTCATCACATTTTCTATAATGATTCATTTTCTCACTGTCATCCTAAGAATTGTCTACCAACATGTAACATGATGATCACCATATGTGGCGTGCACTTATATGGCAGAAGCAATGAATTTTAAGTAATATAAGAAGAAATATAAACTGCAAAAAGTAAAACAAAGATATATGAAAATATAAAACCTACATAATTTTGACCATTATATTGATACTCTAGAAAGAGATCAATGTTCATGAGTTTGTTTGAGGGGGAAACCTCCAAATGAGCAAAGCTTCATAAAATGAAAATACTTGATAAAACATTGCATAGCATCTCTTACCTACCAAACCTACACTTTCAAAGTTAAAAAAGTGCAACCCTAGGGGCACTTAGAATGATTGCCCAATGTAACCACAACAATTCTTCTTCTTACTTTAGGATGGTTCTTTTCTGGAACAAGGGGGAAAACCCTAGAAAAGATCATTTTATACTTTCTTTGAGACGAAATCGGTAAAAGAAAGAACAATGTCCACCTAGAGGGGATCTGGAGTTAGGATCAACAATCAAAAGAGGTCTAACAGGATCAAATGATGCATAGTTATTGTTAATAACATGCTCCAATTAACCACATGGATTTCCTCTAAAATGCATAAACTAAAAGGATCACTCTTCCAAAGGCACACCTCTCAACAATTACAAACCATAAAAATGAAAGATAGCAACATCCCTTTAACATGCGAAAATGACATCCCTTTAACATGTGGAAATGACAGTAGCAATAACTATCATTTGAACAATGATAACTAGTAATAAGGAGGGTTACACCTCAACCTTATCTCTTTTTATTGCAGCAAAATCACCCTTGTTCAAAGATTATTACAGCAGTTTTGCAAGAGTAACTTTGTTTATTAAATTCATCCATGGAAATACATACAAATTGGATTGATACATGGCTTCCTTTAAGGCATGAAAGACCTTCTCTACTGCATCATTCCATACAAAGGCATTCTTTTTAGCATTTAATGGGACTGCAATTCTACCATAACTCTACAAAAAATTTCTACAATTAGACAATAAGACCAAATAAACCGCACAATCTTTTCAATGTTATTGGGCATGGCTAGTCTTTCATAGCCTAAGTTTTGTGGGATCAACTTGCATCGTTTTCCTAGTGAAAATGGGGCCTAAGTATTCCACTTCATAAGTGCTCAAATTGCATTAGGAACATTTGATGTGACTACTAGTTATATCGGGGTATATGTAAGGCTTGATCTTGTTACCCCTTGTTACAACTTGAACTAGAAAGTGTAGTTAAAGCACTAAACAAAGAACACAACTAGCCCAACTGCAACCTAGAGGTGTTACCCACTATCACCTCGATAACCACCTCTTTTCACTTCTAGTTGGCTCTTCTCCAACTCAAGGGGAGCCTCCCTGGATGGGATTGCTAAGCTTTGGCAATGAGAGCACAAGATTAGTTCGAAGAGTCAGCCCACGCAAAACCTGTTTCTTTGTAGTATAGGTGATGGAAGGACCATGAAGACTAGTGCCAATCCCCAGGGAAAATGGAGTCTTAATATGATTCCCCCTCTTAATATGATTCCCCAAGGGCCTTGTTCATATTTGTTTGGCTAGAATCCCAACACAACACTAGAGTATTCCCTATCCCAAACTATTATATTTTCTTTAAATCTCACAAACGGTAAGCAACTTTTTCATTTTTTTGTCCATGCTACTCATAGCCTTGAATTCTAAAAGAGTACAAAATGTATTTTCTTTCAAAGTCTTCATCTCAGACCATATTCTGTTACTAAAATATCCATGATAGAAGAAAATTTGTGAGCTATATATCTAGAGATCTGCTAGCAAGTCCACAAGCATTCTCAAATATCTTCATCCTATCCTCTTTGTGATTGATAGCCACCTTCCTAAGACTTCTAATCAGGGTTCCAACAACTATGACCCTTTTTTCAGCTTCCAAAGACTACTCATGGTTTTCAAAGGGGGTTCTTAAGAATGTTGGCTCTGTATACAATGGCTCGAGATTCAAAATACTTTCAAACTTTATAAATTAATTTCTTAGTTGCTCAATTTCTATGTCATGTCCCTCCTCTTTTAAATTTTTAATTCCAATAAACCACCAGTAGCCCTATGACAATCAAAATTTAATGGAAAAAGTCAGTAGAGAGGAGTTTCTTTTCATATTACAGAGTTTTCAGAAAGACATGAGCTTGGGTCTAGATGGAATGCATGGAAAAAATCAACAAACGGGAGTTGTTATCCATATTACAGATTTTTTAAAAAGAAAGAGCCCAGGTCCATATGGAATGCCATTCGAATTCTTCTTGGGTTGTTCTGAATTCATTAAGGAAGATTTAAGAAGAGTGATAGAAGAATCCAAGGCTATAGAGAAGGCATTTCCAATTTTGAATGCAACATTGATAGCACTCATACCAAATACTGATAATCCATTCTCTTTCAAATAGTTGAGGCCAATGGGGAAATCCCAAGGCTTTTGAAATTGATTATAAAGGAAAACTAGAGCTCAAATTTCCCATTAGATGAGACTTTAAGGAAAACGTGAGAATTACTAGGATTCGATGGCATCCCTGACCTCCCCTAATGCAATTAACTCATCCCCCATGGGATTTTCTTAAGCCACATACTTGAGAAAATATTTCAAGGAGGCTTTAGGCCCAGTTGGTCTTGTTGAAATGCCATGATCTCACAATGTTGGATGCTTTATTATTGAGAATACTGCTTCAATTTTTTGTCATTTATCTTGTCCATGGGGCTCTTGATTAAGTGGAATTTTACTTGGCCCATGGTCTGATATGTCATTTAACGAGTTTTGGCCTTGTCCTCTACTAACAAAACTGCATCAATGTGGTCTAAATTCTGGAAACTTCCCCTTTAGGGAGAAGCATAAATTGTGCCTATGGGTTCTTTTGTTGATCAAGAGTTTAACTGTTGAGGATAGAAGTGCATCCTTCATTCCAAGCCTTGGTTGATGGAATGTGTTGTCTTATGCATGAAACCATGAAACGCTACCTTCAATCCATCTATAGATTGTGTCTTCAACACTAATGTGACCTATATTCCCCATCCTACCTTGATATTTCTCGGGACATGTTAACCCCTTAAATTAATCCACATCAATTTCAGGATTAAGTACGAAAAATATTCCATTTGGCTAGATGACAATGGACATACATGCTTTAGGTTGCTCCGACAAGAAAAAATGTATCATTGGGGTTATGCACAAATATGAACCAACTATATTTGCATGGGAGCTTACGAATGAACCTCATTGTCCATCATATGTGTCTGGTCAAAATCTTCAGCAATGGATTACAGAAATGGAACAGTTTATGAAGTCGATTGATGGCAATTATCTTATGAATGTTGGACTCGAAGGTTTCTACAGACCAACAACACCTGAAAAGTTTTTAACAAACCGTAAAGATTGGGCACTGGCACTGAGTTCTTATTTCATTCACAATTCAATAATTGAAGCTCTTGATTTTACATCAGTCCATGCTTATCCTAATAGTTGGGTTCTAGACGAGAAGCTTGTGGACAAGATCAAATATTTCTCTAAATGGGTGACATCTCATATCGATGATGGATAGCAAATTCTCAAGAAACCTATGTTTTTCATAGAGTTTGGATCGTATTCTCTTTGTAAAGACTATGAAGCAAGCCACAAGGACCTATTATTGAAAACAATGTATGATAAGATATATGATTCAACATGGAAAGGGGGATTTTCCACTCCTTTACAGTAATGGAGGGCCCATAATAATGGTTCATGTTAAGAATGAATATGGATCTTTGGGAGACGACAAAGACTATCTTCAGTACCTTGTGAGACTAGCCATGTCACATTTGAGAGATGATGTTATCTTGTACATAACAGGTGGTGGCGTTATAGGAAACTCGAAAAATGGTACACTTGTTGGTAGTCATGTGTATTCAACTGTATATTTTTCAATAGGTGAATATCCATGGCCAAATTTTTGCATTGCAAAAGAATTATAATTCTCTAGGGAAATCTCATGCTCTTACATCGGAGTTCTATACAGGCTAGCTTACAGGAGATGATATTCATAGTGGCATCTCCTTTAATAGTCTTGCATCATTTATTTTTATACCTTTCAATGTCTACTTTTCTTTATTCACATCCCATTTTTAACTATTTTGGGTTCTTCAAGGCTTTGTGCTTGATGCATTTATTAAGTAACCCCCATCATAATTTTCATGAAATTGCAAGCTGTTGGAAATAAGCATGGTAGGGTTAAAAAAATTTGCAGTTCATAATGTGCACCAAGACCATCAATGAGTTTCCATATCAAATATCAAAACAATAAAAAAGAAATGAAAATGATCAAAATCAAGTAAATCATGTTTGACAATTTGAGGGACCCAAGATCTGAGAAACATCCAACTCTAACAGCACAACAATTGCCCCTATTTTACGCAAATCATTACCCTTTAGGGGCTGGACAACAACCACCATATTTGAGAAGAGAGGAACACAAGGCCACATCGCCTTCAATGGAAGAACTGATCCCTTTAGTGGAAGGAAAACGAATCCTATCCCCTATGGTGGAATGGAATAATCCACCCCCAAAATGATGGGGAGAGCTCAGAAAAAATAGGAAAAAGGAGGAGACAGCATAGCAAATTGCAACAGTGTGGAGCTAGAAGGAAGCATATGATTCATCATTGTTAAGCAGGCAGATAGGGAAGAGCATTCACCAAAGCGATGAACCCAAACGCAATCATAGCAATTGTACAATATACTAGTTATAAAGAGTTTCAGGTTTCTTTTGTTAACTATTGGTTACCTAAGCATTCAATCTCACAATTTTATAACCTATAGAGCAAATATACAATTTGCGGGGCTTGATGCAAAAAAAAAATGCATCCATTTTCCTTTTTGATAATTTAACATTTGAAGACAATATTTTTTTGACTCAAGGAAGCAAGTCTGTAATTTTTTTGTCGTTGATTTAAAACATATATCATGAGGAACAAGGTTGTTTCACTTTTAAAATAATTGAATTGAATACTAGGTTGAATCACTGGTTGTAGCAACTAGGAGGCTATTTTAGTGTGCATAAAATATGAGAAGAGCATAAGATAACATTTTTCCAACCAAATTTAGTGGGTCATATTCAAGGTTCAAACTTGGTGGGAAGGCTATACAGAGACACTTAAGTTGGAGAGTGATCCACCGATGACTAAGTGGGAGGTTTTCAAAGGCCTCACGAAATCCTAGTTCTACCCTCTCAAGTATGAAGAGGACTGGAGGATTTGCTGGAACTACTAACGAGAGGGACAAGGGAAAAGTGTGTAAGAGTACATTACCAAGTTCAAAAAACGAGCCGTTCAACTATGAATATATGCCAAAAACCTGGATGTAGACTCAAGTATTTTGTTGGCCTAAACAATGATCTAAGGAGGCAAGTGATCCCTAAGTCCATAGGTGAAGCCTTCTATAAACATAATAGTTGGAGATGAACAAGAGAAAATGATAGACAAGTGGTTCAAAGAAGTCAAATCAGGAAGGCACTTCTAAGGAGGAAATAAGTGGAAAGGGTAAGGAAAGAGCGCATGAAAGCAAGAATCCAAATAACCATTGTGACCATTCTAACATAGATGACCACACCAAAGACAACATAGTTGACCAGTGACCACACCAAAGACATGTTGGAAACTATATCTTGATTTGAATCCAAGGAATCATCAAAAGGATTAGGCCAAGAAAAATAACATGCTAGGTGTGGATTTGGCGAACCACTGAGCTACATGCCTTGCATGACAGGCACCTTTAAAAATGATGGTTTTACTTTCCCAACCCTTTGCCATTCTGAATTACTAGTCAGACACAAAAAGGCAGTTGTCAAATATTGACCATGATAAGCAGTTTATGAACCTTAGTGTATCATGGAAGGTAGTCCTCAAACAATATAATTGTCGTAAACTATATGGATAGTTTGGAGGATCTATCTAAATAGTTTCAAGGTTTCTAGAAGCCATTTTGATAATATATTCTTTTCTTAGCTTGGACTCTAGAGGTATTTTTGTATTTCTCCCTACTTTTCAAGATTTCTAGAAACCATTTTGATAACATATTTACTAAGCAACATTGCAAAGAAGAAAAAACTAGTGTAGTTGTTATACAGCCTATGATGCTAGGAACAAGTTCTTTGACCTACATTTGGAGATTCATATATGGTTGTACTAGTATTACCTGGATGTTTTAACATGACTGCTCCTTATTGTGCACCATTATTCCAAGATTCATTGACAAAACTTAATGGCACTGCTCGTTTATTGGAAGAAACCAGTTTTCTAAAGTGTTGTACCCAAGGGATTCCCAGAACTGTTGGAATGACTGATTCTTGACACTTATTTAAATGGGGTGACTTATGCCAACAACCTTTTTACCAAAATTTGAACTGGATAAATAAGTATCACTTCATGGATGAGTGTCACCAACTTCAAAAATAATTCAAAAAAGTCCAAACAAAAAATCCCATTGAATCAATTCATTAGTCATCTAAAGCGTTCATATTAAGAAAATAAATAAATCAAATAGATTTATCATAGAATATAGAATTACCTCATTGAAAGGAGATGGAAAAGTAAGCATTGATTCAACGTTGTTTGGATCAAGATCTTCTAGCTCTTTTGGAGTCTTGCCTCATAAATCAAGGGCACAATACTGCTTATCATACATCTTCTTGACAAATGATCCCTCAATTGAGTCCATCTATGAACTATTCGTCTCATCATTCCACTCTGTATCTGGAGAATCCACCATCCTTGGTCCATGACACCACACTTCGTTGAGACATTTTGTCAAACACTTGGCATGTGTTATCCCCATTTTCATGGGTGTGCCCTGCAGCCATGATAAAAGTAGGTCTGTGTGCCGTAGTGGTGATGCAAGATACTTTAGACCAATTCTAGGCAGTACCTATGTGAGGTAGCACCCTTCTACAACATCATAATTTGAATCTGGGCACTTTGACGTTGTTCTAGATAGATTCCATAAGTAATTTTGGGTGCTTACCTTTAGCATTTGAGGCCTCTGAAACAGTGACACGTAGCTAAGCAACAGCAACAGGTCAAAGGAAGTCTTTGAAAATATAATCAGCCAAGGCACTTCATCAAACTCCCTTTATGGGCATAGAAGCAATTACAAAAGGATGTTTCCTGTAACAACACCAAACATTCTACACTTTAGAGTTTTGAGGGTCTTTTATCAATCCTATGCAATTCTGACAACATAATGAAGGCATGTAGCTTGTAATAGCTCCCAGTGCACCTGTTACCATTCTCTCAACCTTAGATCCGACCTGTTATTATGCCCTTAATGAATTAGTAATTCTCAAGACCATGCTCCATTGGATGGGCATATTCTTTAAGTATATGGACCTCTTCTTCAATAATTGACACTCATTTCCTTTTGTTTGTTCCTGATTTAAATCAAACTAAAATTAATGCAGAACATTCCAGCTCTTCTTCACTTCTATTGGATGTCGATTCCTTCTTGGAGATGATGCTTACGGCGGATTAACAGAGAACATTGAGTGAGGATTACCTTTGATTGATTGAAGCGTTGAAGGAGTTTACTGGAATCTTGGCAGGCTCGATTAAGCCATTCCGAGAGAGATCGTATAGTTTTGAAGCCAACATTTAGGATTTCAAGTTTATTTCAAGAAGCCAGCCCCAAATTCGGCATCAGTTCTATCATTTTTCAGGGGTGAGTAAAATTGATGCAATTCTACATGAAAGAGATGCCCCACGCGCCTCTGTACGGAGCACCCATGCCCAGAATTGGATTTCGAAAGGTTTGATTATTCACTAAGTGATTGTTTACCTTGTTTACCTTGTTGGTGTATTAGTCTTGAGGTTTTCTATTGAAAAAATACTCAGAAAAAACTACTAATGTTTCTTTCCTAGATATATATGGTTAAATGTTAAATGAATATTTGATGATGTTTTAAATCATCTTATTGCCCCATGTATTACATTCTACACCTCATACTACATTCGACACATCAAAATAGTATGAATAAGGTTACTCCGCACGTATAAGTCTACACATCGTAGCGTAGTTTTTATTTAGACAACTTCAGTAAGGTTGCTTTTCTTGGAAAGTCTTTGATAAAGCAATTTTAAGGCCAAACTATTCATATTCTAACGCATATTTTACATGTACAACTTGATTATGATTCATACAACATTAACAAATTGATTGGAGAATGGATAATGAAATAATGTCATAAGGAATCAGATAATGTAATTTATTTATTTTAATTTTTCAAATGATTTTGAAAGTTTTGAAATTTACAAGGACGGGTGTAATGTCCCCTCCTATCATACCAACATGATAAAGAGGGTCGTGATGCTAAAACTGGGCAACTAGCCCCCTGAACTTTTAACTAAGCATTCACATAATATAAAAGACATATGGAATGTATAATTATAAGAAAAAACACAGCGGAAATAATATCAATAACACATCCATCATACATTCAAGAAATTCATCAAATAATAATTGCAAAGTTAACACAAGAGAATACTTATCTTAACAAAGTAGTCCCAAGCAACAAGCTATGCATCTGCAACGTTCCACCCAACCATAGGCCAGTTGCGCTTATCAACCTCTTGATACAACTGCCACCCCCGAGCTGGGAATGATTTCTACAAGGAACCAGGGAATAGTAGACTCACTCATAGCCAAGTATACACCAAGATAAGCCAAGCCAATCTACAATTGGGTTTATCAAGCTGCTAGGAAATGGAAAGGAAGAATTGCTAAGCTAGTGAGCTCAAGCACAAATCCAAGGATACCTCTACAAGATCTATCTAGCTTGGCACCCACAATACCTACACACCCAGCACAAGGAAGTATTCTTTTCACTGATGTACAGTCCCTCAAGCCATACCTTCCCAATCTAGTGCTCTCGGGATGTGCATAGAAGAGTAGCCAAAGCCCTCTTGATCTTCTTGAGAAGTTATCTCCCACCCCACTAGGTTTATCAAGCCAATTTTGTCCACTACCACTCCAAATCTCTTGCTCACAGATTCAAACCAAAACAGGGATGCACATAACAGCAAAAGTATAAGTGTTGGGCATGAAGAAACGGTTTTACAGTGAGGTGCCCAAAGATGGGGTTTTCATTAGCTTCAGAAAAAAGAAAAAAAAACGTGGGAAACCCAAAAACGAAACTGGAAGATGGGGAACAACCCTGGAAAGCCAAATCCGTTTTCAGAAAAACGTCCATGGACATTCTGGGGAAAAAACGACCTCCTTAATAGTCCCAAATCATGGTCCTCCTCTCCCATCCACTGTGTAACACAAAAACAAGCTCCCAGCCATGGAAAAATGCAGGAAAATGATGAAAAACATGATGGGGAAAGACCCAGTAGTTCAAACTGCGTGAGAGAGGAAAGACTATGGGTTTAGAATGGCTTTGGGCACCATTTCATGGGTGTTTTCTTGCCCAAGGAGACAAAATACGATTTTCGAGGTTGATGGCTTTCCCATACACGAAATTGGTTGCCATACCTCTTCATTCCTAAGGCATTAACTGCCTCAACCAACTCTTGGAAGAATTAAATGATTGGGTGCATAACCCAAAATGGGTAGTTGGTGGTTTATGGGTTTTCTCATTGACAAATGGATTAACACCATTGGCTCAAGGGTTTGAATAATTTCCCTCCCTATTCCTTATAAAAATCATGCCCCCATCTCTTTGTTGCATTGCATAGCTAGTTGTGGGTATTTCATTAAAATTCGTATTTACATGATGTCTTATTTACATTGTGCATGTCTAGCACAAGAACCATATGCACCAATTTTAATTCCTAATACATAAAACAATAAATCAATGGCGGGGACTTGGCCTTGAGCTCCTCATCATGATTTAATAACGATATTTACATCATTTACGATTTAATGCGAAGGGAGTCAAAATGGGGACATTACAACGGGTAATAAAAAAGATAATTGTTAAAATTGAAAGTGTTGAACATGCATTCGACCAACATTTTAAAAGGAATCAATATCCATAATCCACTTTGAAATGTACAAATTTTTGTCATTATTTGTGGAGCTAAACCCTTAGAAGTTAGATGAGTTTGATGGATGGTCTAGTGGACTCAAACTGTATTGGAAGCACTTATTGTGGAAATCCCTAAATATTTCCTTTGTTTCCATGTGGATAGAGTGGATGTTGTTGAGGGAATCCAACCCCCTTAAGGACATTTTTTCTAGGACAAGGAACCTTGGAAGAAGACGGCTTTAGGAGGGCATGTGGCATCATCAACCACTTCTTCCTTGCTTATTGAAGACTTTTCCCTTTTGTTAGGGGCCCTATGTATCTCATCATTGTACTGAGTGGCATTGACCACCTTATTTTCTTGTATTGTTAGGGTTTCGTTGCAATCTCCACATGTACAATGATGAGATACATAGGGCCCCTAATGAAAGGGAAAAGTCAATGAAAAAGAAACCTTCTTGACAACATACCAAAAAAAAAAAATGCTTTCATAATGAAGGGTTTTTACATCAAACATCACTCATGATTGAAAACTCGCATGAGATGTCAATGAAGAAGTATGTTACAAGAAATTGTTGTATAATCTATGGATAACCAAAGTTAGATTATGTAATTGACTAAACCTATCATTGTGCGACACCTTGTTTCTTTAAGTCACGTAGTTTATGCAAGTAATCCTTTGATACTTGCACAGTGTTCATGTATGTCACCAACATATTAAATGTTGTACTCTTGCAGTTTTCATGCATATTTAGAGATGGAAAAGGCTCAAAATATTGTGTTTTTGTCTATTTTGATAAAGTACTAAAGTTAAAGAGGAAATCACATGCCCCAAATTGGAAAACATCTTTAGTTCCCATGCATGGAATTCTCTAAATAAAACCTATAAATACACAGATCTCTCAAGAGTTCCAAGAGTTCAATGAATGTAATGCTTTTTTGTACAAGCAGAATAAAAAACCAATCAGTCTCTAGTTCCAAATTCATCATTTCTCATTACTATCATCAACATTTTTACTGAAGGGATCCACTAGTAGAAGGATTAGTCAAGGATAAAAGTTTTTTTTTTTCGGGGGAGGGGGGGTGGTGAGAGTTAGTCTAGTGGGAGGATGAGAGGGGGAGGGTGGAGGAGGTGGTCCTTTTCATATTCTTGCAATCCTCTTGTTCCTACCATGACAGTTTGAAATATATGTTATGGTAGTAGTATAACAGATGGAAGATGGAACATGAAGTCCACAAACCCTAAGAGATCACCAAGGGTAACAAGGGATCGCAATGGTGATTTAGTCCTTGAGTTTTTTGAATTAGATAAGTGTTGATGTGAAAAATGATGAAACAACACCTCTATGACTCTAGCATGGTTCAAGCATATCTAGATTAAAAAAATGAGGCCATCCAACTGAATTTCCATAGTGGGTGGTGAAATCTATTGACAGTGTTACAATTTAGTAAATGTTAACACTGCAGATGGATTTATAGACCCCTCTGAATCCATCTGCAGTGTTAAAATTTACTAAATTGTACAAGTTCATTGTCAAAATTGTAATTTTCCATTGTCGAGGTGACACAAGTAAAAATTACTAACATAAACAACAAATTCATATTCTTAATTGTTGTTATCTAGTCATATTTGTATTCCTGCGACTAAATTAGTCGTTTATATTAGTCATTTTTATTTTAGTCACTTGTTATCTAGTCGTATATTTCATCTCGTAACTAAATTAGTCGTTTATCTTAGTCATTTTTAGTTCGCTCACTTAAAATTGCTCAATTTTAGTCATTTATCCCTTGAAAAAACTATGGTGACTAACATTTTTAGTCGCCTGGTCACTTATCTCTCATTTTGTACTAGTGAAAAGTTCAAGATTGATTGGTGACTGAATATTTTGATGCATTTTTCAATTTGCATACAGTCAAAGCTATGGTGATGGAATTCAATTTGCATATCAACGAGAGGTTGAACAAGATCTACAAGTAGTGGTCACAAATCATAGTATGCATCCAATGGAAAGAACACTACACACCAATTCCCACCCATATATATGCTATCAACCAGTTTGAGGTATTTGAACTTCATGTTCATATGCCTTTTGAAGAAGCAAGGGTTCAAAGTGAATAGGTTGAAGTTATCATCATTTGTGATATTTTGAACATGTTTTCAAACATGAAATTCAAGGGAAATATGTTAATTTCCATGCATCATTATCCCAAAGACACAAACATCTCACTTTACCAACTTAGGAGAAAGGTCATCCAAAGAATTGAACTAAAGAAGCTCACTTTCAACAAAATCTAAGATATTTATGAAACAACCCTTGATGACCATGTATTTTTTTCTCAATGAACATGGGAAATGTTTAATAATGTACTGGTTTATTTTCCTACCAAAAGAGTTAATGTTGAACTTAGACTAGCAGAGGTGGTAAATTTGTCATTTCTACATGAAAAGTTATTTACTAAAAATTTCACCCAACTCAGTAATTATACTTCAAGTTTGATGAATTTGGAAATTATTTAATTTGTAATTTTGAGTCTAAGTTTAGAGAATATAAAGAGTCTCTAGTACCTAAAGAGATGGGAAGTTGGAAGGCCAAGATCCCCAAACTAAAATTACAAATAGAACCATTTCCTTCAAGCAAATGGTTCTCTATTTGTGATTGCAAGTTATGTTTCATACATTAAGAGACTAATGTTAGCTAGTGCTATAGTACTCTAGTAGAGATATATTTGGTTTTGGTGACTCTTCTCTCCTTACTTAATTCTCCTTGCTCATTGTGGGTGTGAGCATTATAACTTATGAGACTCTCCTCGTGTCATGGTGTTTATTCTCACTCATCATATGCTTGCTAATGCCAAATATGTAAGAGGGAGATTCTCGGTTACTAGAGACTAATCTCAATTTCTCAAGATCTCCAATTATCCATATGCTTTAGTGGTGGATTATTCCCTATGTTTTTGTTGATGCCTTGAGAATCGTAGCACCAATCAGCAAGGGATTCTCCTCGGTAAGCAAGCCCAATTAGATCATTCACCATTTGGTGTGGGGAATCCGTCCGGTTGACAGTCCAGCTACCGTGTATGATATAAAAATTTGTTTAAATTTCATCGGTTGCGGCCCGATCCACCGTTTATGTATTTTAATTTTAAAGATGACATGCAAGTGCGTTAATCTAAGTACATGCAATTGAAACAAATCTAATCTAAAACTGATTTAAGCAAATTTAATCTATCCTTGCAAGGAGCAAACTGAAAGTATGAGCAATAAACTGAAAGAAACATCTAAAGATCTCACAGATAGCTATTTAATCATAAAGATGCATTTTTAGCAAAAAATAGAAGATATCAAAGATAGATTTGATTTAATTAAAACATTTCATTGCTCATTTAACACAGAAATTCTGTGAAGGGAAGGAAATCATTCATAGCAGAGAATTAATTCACAATAGCTAGGAAAGATCTCACAGAAAATGTATGAAAGATGCAGAAATAGTTCGGCAATTATCCAACACAATCCCAAGCAAAATGTTGCGCCGGCTTCCACGGGCCAAAACGATTTTCTTATTCGTGTAGCAGAAATAGTTCACGTACACAAGGAGAGTGTCCTTTCACCTGCCAAAAGTCCTTTCACTATTCTCTAATCATCTATATATAGCTTTACAAAATGATCCAAGAGCTTCCACCTGTACTCTAACCCCCCGGATTTTTTTAATTTGTCTTTTAGTGCCCATTTGAGAAAAGTAGAATAAATCCTCAAAATCTTTTACAAAAGGAAAAGGGAGCAAAACTCCAATTGTCTTTAACATTTAAAATATATAGGCAAAAAATGCTCCAGCCTTTCATTCGAAAATAGGAAATGCCAAATCAGCCCTCTGCTGGCGTTTCTGCTGCAGTTGTTCTGCTTGCTTCTTCTATGTAATTTATCCAAAGGTTTGTTTCTCTAATAATGGCATTCGCATGGACAGGGAGCATGAATTTCAATGAGACTTCATGCTTGGAAAGCTCCTCTTCAATAACAATTACTTCTGTTGTTGTAACTTGGAGGATTTCTTCAAGAAGGTGCGCGTGAACAGCTGCTTTCCCGGTGCAATGGTGAAGATCTTCTGCTGTTAGCACGTCCATTTTCTTCACATAATCCATCTCTGCGCTTGGAGTCTCATCTTTCAACATGTTTCGAGTCTCATTTCCAGGACCGCCTCCCCACCTGATTCGGGCTAGGACACCTTTGACTTCTTCTTGCCACCTTTCGGCATTGTGCTTTAAACCTGGTAGAAATCATGCATGAGTAGGTAGATGATAAAACAGAATGCAAAATAAGCATTGAAACGAAAATTATCACCATAGCAAGCATAGCCTGGATGAAATAGTACTAGCCAGGACAACTTTCAACTTAACAAAACCGAGCAACAGTTGCGGCTCAACTCAATGAGTTTTTTTGAAATGGGGAAGGAAAAAAGAAACCGATCATTGCGGCTCAACTCGCCGAGTTGGGCCGATGTTGAGGCTCAGCTCGTCGGGTTGGGTCGACGTTGCGGCTCAACTCGCCGAGTTGGGCCGATGTTGCGGCTCAACTCGCTGAGTTGGGCCGACATTGAGGCTCAACTCGCCGAGTTTTTTTTTTTTAAAGAAAATTTGCTCTCTTTAGAAAACGAAGTAAGAAAAAAGGCTCTTTTGATGGGGCTTGACTTCTAAGCAAACTTTTTACAAAAATAAAAGGAGGGGCCCCAATATTTACAAAACTTTTGGGGGGGGGGGAATGTTGCAGCAACAACAATGGTGATTCATTGGCGAACACGGATCTCTGAAACAAAATCTTCTCATGGTCAGAAAACTTACAAAGTGATGGTTATGTGACAAGATACCTTCATAGTTCAACTTTTTAGAATGCAGTGATCACTCTTATCCTAATGGTCATCAAGGGAAAGGCAACTTTGACTCGGACTTCCTTACAACTCTCTAAGGGCCAAAATGTGAGGTTTATTTTTTAAAAATCTGTCTTTCAGAAGTATACTAATATAAGACTCCACGGGATCGTAACAATATCTCACAGACATATTCATTTGTTCCTCATTCCCATGCTATTTTGCATCCTTTTGGATGTTTCTTTTAAATGGCGACTTTTGCTACTTTGAGCCTTCAAGAAATAGACTTCTTCAACTTTCAAAATTTGTTTAGATTCTTCAATCCATAATGTCCTTTTGTGTGAGCGAGAGATTTTCTTGATGATCAAGCTTCACGGATGGAGAAGAACCTTGTTGGGCTGATTTATTTGAACAACTTCTTTTAGTTGAATGCTTTTTTGCTTCTCTCTGCCATGCTTTAATTGAGGCGAGAATTTCTGGAAAAAAGACTCTCTGATATAAGCCTTTTGGATTTTATTTGTAGCACAGAATCATTTTAAATACCATACATCTATGAGACATGCTTCCTTTCCATGGGTCCGTCATAGTGAAATTCCTGAGACAAGCATTAATGTTTAGAGTGAATGGGGCCCTAAGATAGTTAGAAATAAATGCTAAACCTTAGTTATTTAACATGGGTTATTTTGACCAAAAAGAAAGGGTATTTCTGCATTCTAGGAAACCAAACAGTGAAAGGAAAAGAACACACATACATTTCCTCTACAAGTAAGTTTATTCCTTACCAGCGTCTGAGTTTTGCTTGGAGCCTCATCTTCCAACTACACCAAAATTGAGCTGAGCTTTATTTTAAACAAAGAAAGGGGTAAAGACAAACAAAAGAGACAGACCAAACTAACTAGCAATCTTAAAAGGTGACTGCAAAAACTCCAAAAAGAAAACAAAAAGAACAACCAAGAGAAAAAACAAAAGCTCTTTATTTATGTACAAAAATTCCACTTAGGACTTTAAGCAAAGTATTGCTTCAAGGCGAGGCCATTGAGAGGGATATTTACTTCCTCTTCTTGCAGGTCGTTCAATTTATAAGTCGACGGACCAAGCTTTTCGGAAATTTGGTAAGGGCCAATCCATAAGTGTTGAAACTTTGTGTGCATTCCCTTACCATCATGTTGGTGATCCCATTTCAAAACTAAGTCACCTACTTCGAAACTTCTGTTGCCAAATTTATTTTTATCAAAACACCTTTTAACTATGTCTTGGTGTTGGTGGGAACGGTCTTTGGCCTTCTGCCATGACTCTTCAAGTTTTAGAAGGATATCAATTCTGGATTGTAGGGCCTGACTGCTAGAACCTTGAGAGGCTTGGGCCAATTGCAAGGATGGGAGTAAAATATTCGAAGGAAGAATGGATTCCTTACCATAGACCAGGGTGAATGGTGAAACGCCCAAGGCATTCTTGGGAGTGACCTTGTCTTCCCATAGAGAATTCGGGAGAACTATGTGCCAGCTTCTCTGATTTTCGATCACAGTATTCTTAAGGATTTAGATGAGATTTTTGTTGGTAGACTCAACTAATCCATTTCCTTGGGGATAGTAATTGGTAAATAATGCAGTTTAATTCCTTTCTCATAAACAAATTCATTAATCTTTATAGATGAAAAATAAGTTGCATTATCAAAGACTAGGGAAATTGGAACCCCAAACCTGGTTATGATGTTTTCTTCCAAGAACTTGATAACTGCATCTTCATTAACTTTGCGCAGCGGAGCAGCCTCGACCCATCTTGTAAAATAATCTATAGTTGTTAGAATGTACCGATGTTGCAATGAGGAGTTTGGATTTATCTCGCCAATAATATCTATGCCCTGTTGTTCAAATGGTTCAGAGATGATAAGCTGCAAGGGTCCCACTACTTTTAGCAATATTCCGGCACTTTTTTGGCATACATCACAATTCCTTGCATAGGCGTGAGAATCCTTGAAAAGAGTGGACCAATAATACCCAGCTCTGATAATTTTGTGAGCCGCAGTATCTCCCAAATAATGTCCCCCAGCAGGGCCATCGTGTAATTATTTGACCACTTTACTTGCATCTTCTTTCTCCAAACATCTGAGAAATATGCCATCATAATTCTTCCTAAATATTACTCCTTCAATGATTTGATAAGCTGTTGATTTCAGACAGAGTGCCCTTCTTTGCTTCGAACTCCAATGCTCCGACAAATAACCTGACTGCAAATAGTGTACTAGGTCTCTGTACCAAGACTCGGGAGCTGTGAAAATAGGACAGACTTCGATCATATTCAGCTCGGCTTCACTCCTCCAATCTAGCTCTTCATCAGCTGGATTTTCAGTAAGCAGTTTGCATAAACCTTGACCTTTGATAATAGTAGCTGGTTTGAATTCCAAGTCATACTCCTAAAGAGCAGTGACCCAGTTTCCTCTCCTTTCTCCCAATTCTTTCTGAACAAAAAGAGATCTAACAGCAGGATGAGGAACTATGACTTTAGTTCTATTTTTTAGAATATATGGCCTGAACTGCTTTACTGCCTTGAATACTGCATATGCCTACTTATCTACCACGGGGTAGTTTAGTTCAACGCCCTGTAGACCAGTGCTCATGAAAGAAAATGGGTCTTCATCTCCTGATTCTGACTTTTGAGTGAGCACAGCTGCGAGAGAGTTATCAAAAGCAAAGGTGTACATAATAAAATATTTATCGAAATCTGGACTCCTTAAAGAAGGCGCATTAGCTATGGCAGCCTTAATTTCTTTAAATGCGGCTTTCTCCAAGTCTGTCCACTTGAATTGTACACTGTGCTTTACCATTTGTTGCAAAGGTTTAACGATCTGAGCAAAGTCGGGTACGAACCTTCGGACAAAATTAATGGTGCCCATAAATGATTGGATAGACTTTTTGCTATGGGGCATGGGAATCTTGTTGATGGATTTCACTCTCTCTTGATCTATCGAGATTCCCTTCTTTGAAATGATATGACCCAAAAGCTTGCCCTCAAGAACAACAAAAACACTTTTCTTGGGGTTCAAGGAAATTCCATACTTCCTGCAGCGATCGAAAATCTGCTTCAAGTGGAACACATGGTCTTCCCTTTTCTTTGAGAAAACTGTCACATCATCTAGATAAACCACTACACATTTACCGCCCAACCCTCGGAAAGCGATGTCCATGGTTCGCCGAAAAGTAGCTCCTGCGTTTATCAAGCCGAATGGCATTCTTCGATATGCAAAGGTTCCCCACTTTGTACGAAATATGGTTTTGAGTCGGTCTTCCTCCGCTACCAGCACTTGATTGTATCCAGAAAAACCGTCTAGCAGAGAGAAAGCTCTGATCCTAACACCATCTGAAATATTTGCTCCATTGGAGGCACAGGATAGTTGTCTTTATCGGAAGCTTTATTTAAGTTCCGAAAATCTACACACAGTCTGATTTCTCCCAATTTCTTCCACACGGGAACTAAATTAGCTACCCATTCATAATGTCAGACTTTAAAAATAATCTTTGCATCCAACAATTTTTTTCAACTCCTTTTGAATTAGAAGCTCAAGTGTCGGATGCATCCTTCTTAATTGCTGTTGAAATGGATTAACACCTGCTTTCACTAATATTATGTGTTGAATGATGCGAATATCATATGTTTTCAGATCCTCATAGGTCCAAGCAAAAACATATTTATACTACTGGAACAGTTTGATGAATTTACTTCTCTCGCCCGGCGTACAACATTTACCAAGATTAACATATTTCGGTTCTGCCTTTGTCCCTAGATTCACCAATTCATGCTACATGGAGGAGCTGTGAGTTTTAACATTTGATGGCCTCTTAAACTTCTTCTGCAGATCGAACAGCCCTTCAAGAGTTCTCACTCCCTTGGGCATAAATTTTCCTTTAACAACATCTTTATTTTGCAGATCTGAATCATGCTTCTCTTAATATATTATGGTTTCTTGGAAGACATCTTCATTTGTTAAGAAGTTGATGATATGATCATCATCATCGAAAACTCTAAGATTTGTAATATTATCTGGGACAGAGGGCCTGAAAATTAATTCAATAGAGCATTTGTTATTAGTAGGCACTAATCTAGAAGCAGAAGTCGCTAACAAATCTGCTGCAGCATTATGTAGCCTAGGAATGGAATTTATATTGAAAGCATCAAAATATGAAATCAGATTCCAAACCTCATACTGATAACCCTTTAAGTGCGGAGAAAGACAGTGAATTGTGTCTCTCACTTGCCTGACAACTATTTCTGAATCACCAAAGACTTTCAAACATTTGACATTTAAACCAATAGCTTTCTTTAATCCATGGACTAGAGATTCATACTCAGCAGTGTTATTCGTACATTCAAATTCTAATCTACACGATAAAAAATGCTTGTTTCTTTGGGGATCAATCAAAACACAACCGGCTCCTGATCCTTATTGAGTTTTGGATCCATCAAAGTAAAGAATCCAAAAAACATTTTCTTCTTTAACTAAGTTAGTGTCATTAACACCTAAGTCAGTAACTAATCCTACTATGTTACAATCGATATCATCAGTCTGTGGAAAATGAAGGAGATCGGATTGTTTGTCCGAACCATGGCTAACATCTTCTAATTTATAATTTCCCAGTTCAATTTCTAAGAAATAATTTCCCAAAACTGAAGATGAGAAAGCTACAGCTTCATTCTTTTCCTCTAACTGAGTGACATTTTGTTTCATGTGAGGTTCTCTCAGTATTTTAATTTGATTTTGCCTATTCTGGTAAGGTAGCCACAAATGAGACCAATCTGTTGCAAAGTAACTATTTAGTTTCGTAGACCAGTCCCTACTCAAAATTAAAGCATAAGCCTCAAGAATATCAACCACCATTATATCAATAAATTGACATACCCTTGAATCAGCTGACAACCTAATAAGCACGTCTTTCAATTCACCAATGACTTTAACCGCAGTTCTATCTAACTGTATGATTTGATATGGGGATGGGATCGGCTGTCCATTAATATTTTTGCAAATTGACAAAGGCATGACATTCGAACTAGCAACCGATTCTACCAAACAATTATGCACATTATGATTAAAAATTTCAAAAGTCAAGAGAAAAGGAAAAGTCCACGATCTAGATTTTTCGCCAATGCTAACTTCATTTATTTCAGGGTTTTCCTCAGTGTTACCTAACGGGGTGCTAGATTGTGGATCAAAGGCTTCCAGTAGTTTCTTTCTCTGTTGGGGCAGACTACACATATCCAATATGGAGACATTAGACATGGATTTCTTGATGTATTCGATTATGTCATAACCTATATCGCATTCTCTTGAGACTTTTGGCTTATTTTTTGTTTTGTTCAAAGGAGCTTTTGATTGTTTGGTTGTTTCTGTGGCTGGTTCTTTTGTTATTACCAGATTTGTCTTAGGATGGGGAGGGATGATAGTTATGTGTCGCTTAGGGAATTCTTTAGTAAATTTGGCCTTGGGTATATCTAAGGTTTGATCAGGCAATGGACCTTTACTCCTAGTTGTGACATTAATAGATGCCATCTGAACTTCATCAGTGAGATCTTCAAAAGAAGGTTCTTGGGCAGGGGTCCAATCCCAAAGGATCATTGTGGTATCGGGAGCGGGTTCCTCCTGCTCAAGAATTTTTTCTTCTTGCAGATCTTTCTCCTCAGAAATTTGTGCATCTAACATTTGATTCATTACCAAATTCATGGAATTAATCCATTGAGGGCAACTCTTTTCTGAGTGTTGTTCTTGATGGAAGGTACAATAATGGTCCATGCCTATCTCATTTAAATTTAACACAACAGAATTATTCACAGGCGGAGTTGGATGTCCGCCCTCATCCCTTTTCTTGTAAAATGGCTTGAATGGTTGCCTAAAAGAGCTAGCTGCCTTATCTTTCTCCAAATCTACAATTTTATTAGAAAATGTTTGCATCATTTTTACCACATTTTCTAAATCAGATATTGGTTCTTCTTTATCCCTAGTTAACAAAAAAGGCCTCTTAACAGCTAATGGATTTGCTTCTAGATCGAGAGAGTGTTTAGCAATAGTGTCTGCTTCCTCTTCTACCTTCTTGGCTTCTTCAAAATTTTCGATCAAGGTAGTTTTCTTCGTTCTTTTGACAAACATTGCTAAAGGGGGGTCAAGAGCTTTTGTATAATACTCCATTAAAAATTATTCAATGGGCTTTGTTGCATCACTAAAGTTATTTAACAATGGTGTAAATCGTTGATTAAACTCTTGGACCTTCTCTTTCTTTTCCATTCTCATGGACGACAATTCTTTCATAAGAGTAGCTACAGTTTTTTTATTTATGTACTTCTTTAAAATACATTTCTCAGAATCTTCCCAATTTGATATTGAGCTAGTTTGCAAGCTAAAGTACCAGGAAGATACTTTGGGTTCAAACGTATAAGTAAAAAGGCGGCAGACTACATCTTTGTGTTCTACATTAAGAAAATTCAAAGTTAAATAAAAACTTTTAAGATGATCTTCAGCAGAAATTCCTTTCCCAGGATCGTATTTAGGCAAAACCTTTTCTGGGTTTTTGGGCAATTCATGGAATGGTCCAACTAAATTTAATGCTCCTCTTGCTCTCCACGCAGGCACAGCCATAGCTCTTGGTGGAGAATGTGGTGGTGTATGCGGTGGATAATTTCGAGGGGTATGCTGCGGGGTATGTGGTCCTTCTTGATTTGGAAGAGTTTCGGGTCTAACTTCATTAAAAGGTTCAGTGATTTCTCCTAAAGATAAATCTAACAATTCTTCTAAGCTTTGAACTAGAACGGAATCTCTTGTGTATTGCGTTCCCCTACTAGGAGCTCTAATTCTGGGAAGAAAAGCAATAGTATTTAATCCTCCAAGACTCCTAACGTAAGAGCGAGTATGTCTTCTAAAATGGCTTACTTCCTCAAAAGGGACAGTGTACAGTGTTTCTTGTTGTTCAGTTTCAGAATTGGGATTTTATTGATTTCTTTATTCTAGATCTAAATTGTCTGGTATAGCTGTTTCAAACGGGTCTTCAGTGGGATTTCTTCTAACGGAAGGATCTCCTCTACCATCCATGCACTGGTGGCCATCCTTCTAGCGCCAAAAACTGTTGATGCCTCGAGAATCATAGCACCAATCAGCAAGGGATTCTCCCCGGTAAGCAAGCCCAATTAGATCGCTCACCGTTTGGTGTGGGGAATCTGTCCGGTTAACGATTCGGCTACTGTGTATGATATAAAGATTTGTTTAAATTTCACCGGTTGCGAACCGATCCACCGTTTGTGTATTTTAATTTTAAAGATGATATGCAAGTGCGTTAATCTAAGTGCATGCAATTGAAACAAATCTAATCTAAAACTGATTTAAGCAAATTTAATATATCCTTGCAAGGAGCAAACTGAAACTATGAGCAATAAACTGAAACAAACATCTAAAGATCTCACAGATGGCTATTTAATCATAAAGATGCATTTTCAGCAGAAAATAGAAGATATCAAAGATAGCTTTGATTTAATTAAAACATTTCATTGCTCATTTAACACAAAAATTCTGCAAAGGGAAGGAAATCATTCATAGCAGAGAATTAATTCACAATAGCTAGGAAATATCTCACAGAAAATGTATGAAAGATGCAGAAATAGTTCGGCAATTATCCAACACAATCCCAAGCAAAATGTTGCGCCAGCTTCCACGGGCCAAAACGATTTTCTTATTCATGTAGCAGAAATAGTTCACGTACACAAGGAGAGTGTCCTTTCACCTGCCAAAAGTCCTTTCACTATTCTCTAATCATCTATATATAGCTTTACAAAATGATCCAAGAGCTGCCACCTGTACTCTAACCCCCCGGATTTTTTTAATTTGTCTTTTAGTGCCCATTTGAGAAAAGTAGAATAAATCCTCAAAATCTTTTACAAAAGGAAAAGGGAGCAAAACTCCAATTGTCTTTAACATTTAAAATATATAGGCAAAAAATGCTCCAGCCTTTCATGCGAAAATAGGAAATGCCAAATCAGCCCTCTGCTGGCGTTTCTGCTGCAGTTGTTCTGCTTGCTTCTGCTATGTAATTTATCCAAAGGTTTGTTTCTCTAATAATGGCATTCGCATGGACAGGGAGCATGAATTTCAATGAGACTTCATGCTTGGAAAGCTCCTCTTCAATAACAATTACTTCTGTTGTTGTAACTTGGAGGATTTATTCAAGAAGGTGTGCGTGAACAGTTGCTTGCTCGGTGCAATGGTGAAGATCTTCTGCTGTCAGCACATCCATTTTCTTCACATAATCCATCTCTGCGCTTGGAGTCTCATCTTTCAACATGTTTCGACTCTCGTTTCCAGGACCGCCTCCCCACCTGATTTGGGCTCGGACACCTTTGACTTCTTCTTGCCACCTTTCGGCATTGTGCTTTAAACCTGGTAGCAATCATGCATGAGTAGGTAGATGATAAAACAGAATGAAAACCAAGCATTGAAATGAAAATTATCACCACAGCAAGCATAGCTTGGATGAAAGAGTACTAGCCAGGACAACTTTCAACTTAACAAAACCGAGCGACAGTTGCGGCTCAACTCAATGAGTTTTTTCGAAACGGGGAAGGCAAAAAGAAACCGACCGTTGCGACTCAACTCGCCGAGTTGGGCCGACGTTGAGGCTCAACTCACCGAGTTGGGCTGACGTTGCGACTCAACTCGCCAATTTGGGCCGACGTTGCGGCTCAACTCGCCGAGTTGGGCCGACATTGAGGCTCAACTCGCCGAGTTGGGCCGACATTGAGGCTCAACTCGCCGAGTTTTTTTTTTATATATATAAAGAAACTTTGCTCTCTTTAGAAAACTAAGTAAGTAAAAAGACCCTTTTGATGGGGCTTGACTTCTAAGCAAACTTTTTACAAAAATATAAGGAGGGGCCCCAATATTAACAAAAATTTTGGGGGCAATGTTGCAGCAACAATAGTTTTTTACATGTCTAATCACGTCTCATTTTGAATTAGTCATTATTTATGTGACAAGGAAGTGTTATTAATAGTCTGGTTGTTTCACTTGGAGATGGAGTTGAGAACATCCGATTTGGTTTCATTTCTGATATCAAACAAGATTGTCTTTAATGTTTTGATTCCATTGTCAAAAAAAAAATTATTTACTTTGTTAACGAGGATTTAGATAGCTATATTTGCATATTCCATTTATATTCATTTCATTCACCACATTCATGCCATCCTTCAATCATATTTATACACTTTCCATTCACTATTTAAATTTAGATAGATAAAAAGCATTAAAATGACATCTTACCTTGTGTTACCTCTCATTCCTATGAGGTCCTACACTCATGATTTTCATCACACGTGTTATAGACTTATAGGAGCACATGATGGATTCAGAGGCATTGTTATTTGTGCACATATTTTCCCAACCTTTCCCTTATGACATTGCCAACCATCACGATCAATGGGTGTGTAGTATCTAGAGGAAAGTTAACTTTAATTTACACATTCATTTGATTATTTCCCTCGAACCATATCATGATTTCAAATGGTTGATTCTTGATGTACCTTGGGTTGATCTTGGAATATTCTATCTTATATGTTATATATGAGTGTTATAGTGTCACTGGTGATGTATTGGATTATTAGTAGGAGAGAATGCTTTTGACATGTTGGAGGCTTATTACTTGAATGTCCATACTTACTTACGTGGAGGATTTTAACACTTGGTTTAACTTATAATAATGTGGAAAATGAACCTTAGTGCAGCACCTTAGCATATATGTTGAGATATCTTCACACTTTATATTATTTTATTACTTAAGCGATGGGGTCATCCTCTTCCTCCAAGGAATTAGTTGATGTGATATACTATATTATGTGATAGCATATTTTTTCATTATTGTATTGATAAATGTAAAAGTTTCAATGTTATTTTTTTTTTTAAATTTTAACTTATAATTTGTATCTAAATAACTTTTATAATTGCAATTATTAATATTACATACTTTCCTCTATAGACATAATTATTATTATTATTATATACCGGACTCGCTGTAACATATTGGATTCCACTATTGCGATGTACCATAGGATAGGACAATATGACTAGCAAGTAATGCATGCCTTCTAGTTATAACCAATTAAATAAATTATAAGAAACTTGACAAATCCATGCACACACTTTTTTCACATTTTTAATATGTAAACATTTTTTTTAATAAAAACATTCATTCTAGTAAAACATATATTTATGTAAATATTTTTTTAATAAAAAAATATTTTATTGTATTAATAATACAAATAATAAATATATAAATCAAACATTTTATAAAAATTAAAATTAAAAAATTAAAAAAATTAATAATTTTGACACATGTTATTTGAAAGATCATTATGGAAATGCATAAGGATGTAAACACTTATTTTTTCTTCCCTAATAATATAAATAATAAATATACATATTAAACATTTTATAAAAAAACAAAAAGTTGTGTTACTATCTCAACAAAATTGAGAAAGCCCTTTATGAAAATGCATACTAATGATCAAGGAATTCATGACACTCATTTGGATCATCCAAGATTGTTAGAGACCATTTGGATGGGTTCAGACAATGTCCAACCATTTTGGGTCGTAAACTTTTGGACCTAGTTCATGGTTTTCCTAACACATTTATGTCCTTATGAATTGTTGAATTTGTTGGTTGTTGACTTTGTTGATGAGGCTCTTTACTATGATCTCCTTATCACTTTAAAAATTTATTAATGAACTTTGAATCATTTGATTTCAAACTTGTATACAAGAGTTAGTTTTCCATAAGTTGATTTTTTACTTTCATCATTTTTAACTTTCCACATTCCAGCTTTTCATTTTTCTTCTTTTGTCTTATCACTTTTTCCCATATATTATAATAACAAAAGCTGCGTGCAGCTTAGTCCCTGCCTTAATGTATAAGAAAAAAAATTAATATTAAATATGAATTAATAGCTATTTAGATTATAAAAATGCAAAAAACAATATTATTGAATTAACAAAATTTATATTTATTTAAAAGACAACTATAAAATAGGATGAGTTAACTCAATCCATTACTCTATGTTGCCAATTTTATGTTATACCTCAAGTTCATAAACATGCTTATACATGCTGAATAAAAAACAGAAATCGAAAATTATGAAAATCTCGTCCCATCTTAAAAAAAGAGCTGAAAGGGCTATTGCTTTCTTGTTTTAACTTAACATGATTAAGAAAATCATGTCCAATTTGAAAAAAAGTGTTGAAAGGACTGTTACTTTCTTGTTTTAACTTTTACAGGATTAAGAAAACCATGCCCCATGTTGAAAACAATTGTTGAACATCGTAGATTTACACATATTTATGCATTTTGATTTTGTTTTTATCAAAAACACACTTCTCTTAGGAAAAGATCCTGGTTTGTTGTTGACATTAGAAATCTCCATAAGAAATCTAGACTTTTAATAGGTTCATGAATCACCAATACCTTTGATATAATAATATAAATGTTGGGCAACTTCTTTTATGTAAAAGTTTGAGTTTATTATTTCTTCCAAAAAAATATTTTGCTTTCCCTATATATATTTTTTTATCATCTTGAAGTGGTTATATCTCATGAACTCCCTCATCCCTACCACAAGACTAATTCTCCAATGTATGCTATTTAACTTTATAGCTAGATACTTGGACATAATAGATGGGAATATTAAGGTGTGTAGCGAATATGTAGAACCAATCTTAAAACTGCCAGTGAATTTAATCAAGAAGCATTGTTCAATGAGAGCATAAACGCAAATAAAGATTTTTATTTTATGAATTTATGGTTTTTTGAAGACAAAGTTCTATTTTAAACATACTGATATTTACAAGCTTTCATTTAAACATTAATAAACCTTATTTAAACATTCAATACAAAGAGAAAAAAAAATATTAATTATTTAGATTTTTACTAATAATTAATATGTTTGAAATATTTTTTCTCACGATAAAATAATATTAATAAAAAAATTGATAATTAAATTGTTTTTAATATTAATTTAGATTTAGTTTTGTTTTAAATTTTAATATTATTTTAGATTTAATTTTGTTTGAAATTTTATAATTACAATTAAAATTAATAATAAATATATAATTTAATATTTTTTATAAATTTATTATTTTTGAAAAATAAAATTTAATATTTAAACATAAATATTTTTACAATAAATAATATTTATATTCATAATTATAAAAATAAATTAATATTAAAAAGTAATATCTATATATATTTTACTTAATATAATATATAAAATAATATAACATTTCATATTACATGTAAATCAATATATTTATTCTTATGTAATGAATTACCTTTAACCCCAAGTAATACATTATCATAAAATTCCAATTTTTTTATTGGAGATATTTAAACTTAAGTCTATTCAATTTACTAAAAAGTTAGGTTTTTTTTAAATTAAAACAGGCAAAAGAGATAATTAGATATAATCTAAAATATTATGTAAAAACTATGCATAGATATATATATATATATATATATATATATATATATATATATAATTAATTAAGATACCTACCCCTAGGATGGCATTTGATGCTTAGGGTTACAGCTAAGTGAATATATAAATTTTTATTTTCTTAAATATGAAAACAGGATAGTGATCAAGTTACAATGTCCGTCTTGTTGCAGGGCTATCTTATGCATTGTTCCAAACATGGGACCTGTCGTTCAGTATTCTCATCACAAGCATTTAGTATTGATATCTGATTATATGGAGAAAAGATCGGCTCTTTGGCTGAGGAAGAAAGGGATGGGATGAGAAACCAGAGAGAGATGGGTGTGAGGCTGCTGCTGGATGCCTCCAGGCGGGCTCAGGTCGTGGAGGCCAAAAAACATGTGATTATGCAGACCTATAGATTCTAGAATCTTTGCAGTCTTTCCCTTTTACCTACTTGGCTGAGAGCGGGCCATTGTGATAAATTTGGAGCACACCAAGGCTATAATCACTGCCCAGGAGGTCCTTCTGCTCAAATACATAGATCGTGTTGTGATTCCGTCATTGGTGACCTCCAGCGCAGACTCTGCGTGCCAGTCCAACAAGTAGGTCAAAATAGTGATATCCATGAAGATGTTGCGAATAAGGACATTTCAAGAACAACATCATCTGCCATGATGCCTACTTTATTCAACAGATAAGCTGAGGAAATCATTCAACCTCCAGTTAACATACCAAAAACAGATAAGCTGAGGAAATCATTCAACCTCCAGTTAACATACCAAAAAAGCTTTGTACTGAAGGAACATACAATGTATTGTTTATTTTAGTGAATTTAATTATCCTAGGTGATTCCATGCCTAGAACAAAAAAACAAAATCCAATGTTGCCTCTTGGAATTGGGAATGCCACATCATAACATGATTTCAAAGAATTATAGTTTCATATATTTGGAAGCCTTCACAACACAAAATGATAAGTAGTATTCAGAGAAAAAAAAAAAAGCTCTTCGTGTCACAAATTGTTTTTCAAAAAAGCATTTTTATGGCAGAATATTAAAGAACTTCAAAAAAGAAGAGTTTACATTCATGGTGTTTCCTTATCATCGAAATTTCAAGTCCAGATACCCCAGAAAAAACTGCACGAATTTCCTTTAATGTATCAACAAAACGCCAACTTCACAAGGCAATGCCAAAACAATGCACTTTTCTAAAAGAAGAGATGACTGTCCAAACACATGATAATGCTTGAGATGAGAAAACTAACCAGAAATGGCTGGGGTTAGTATACCATCTCCAATAACCATACAAGTGCCAAGCAAAACCACAATTAGCAATGCAGTATGCAAATTCTTATGATTTTCAAGAATCTTTTAACCCTTGATCCATTCTTCGTCTCAGGGGGATTTTCCAATTTGTATGTGGAGACTTCCTCATCAACAATATGGCGGTTTGGAAAAAGACTAATTTTGGCGTGCCTGCACAATAAAGAATAAAATGCAAATGTCCCACCTGCATTACCATGCAGAGTTAGAGGAATTCAACCTATAACATTTCCAAATGCCAAGCACGATCTTCATTTGCTTTAAATTAGTAAATGGATGATGTGGTCATTGGATTTGCAAATATGTAAAGTAAATTGAACATCCAAGCTGTCAACCATCATGGGAAATACATCACCTAACTCAATGGTTTGATCATAACAATAATGGCATCCAACGGTTCAATTGGAAATGCACATTGTCCGTAATCATTAAGAAGCATAGGCTTTTCATCACAACAAGAATGTCATCCAACCAACCATTCAATTCGAATCTCCAATCGAATCAATGGTTCAACTTGAATTTCTTAAACAACACCTGCAACTTTGAATTTCTTAAATTACACTCCAATGCCGTTGGATCAAAAAACAACGTAACATTCCCATGCAGTTGGATAAAAAGAAGCTTTTGAGCATTGCACTACGAATCTCTTTTTTCTTTATTCTCTGCCCTGTGTGCTCTGGGTCTCTCTCTCACATTATAGAGGCAATTTATTGAGTGTTTGTTGTTCAAAGCAAAGAGCAACCAGTCTATCTACAAAAGAAAAGCTCTCTCATATATTGAGACTTAAAGTTGAAACTAATTTGAGTTTCGGGTATCCAAAGAGTTAGCTTCTCCATTGTCATCAGCTCTCAGCACTATAAACACGTACTTGAACAAAGGGACCAGGGTCAGAGTCCAAAAGACAATGGACAAAACACCAAAAATCTCTTCATTGGTCTGTGAGTGTTCAATGTCTTCCGCGAAGGTGCTTTTGTAAACATAAAGGGAAGAGATACTCAAATCACCATAAACAACACCAAGGCTTTGATACGCTAAGGTTAAAACAGTCCGCCAAGATTGTGCCTGTAGAAACATAAATGAAGAAAGCCAATATGTATTTGTTAGAGCTAAATCTTCCTTCAATAAGGAAAGAGATGAACTCACCCATAAACAACCCCAAGATTTAACAGCATAAAGCGTGACCCAAACAATTTCCTTCCAGATTCTTATAAGCCAAGATAACATATAAATTGAAATGAAAACAAAATACTTGCCTCTATATGTTACATCCAACTTACGAATGGCATATCGAAAACATGTTTGATCATGGATTAAGCCCAACACTTTGAAGGAAGGATTAAACAAGGGCATGGCACTACATGGTACAAGTTTGCAGGGAGCTAAATTCATCACGACCTTGGTACACGAAGCATACAAAAAGAGATGCAAATAACTAGTAGATGTCACTGACAGTAGACCACTAAGAATATATGTCTGCATTCTAACTGGTATATAACTAAAAAATCCCTTCTAACCCTCTTGTAGCAATTAGTGGTGTTTCTAATAAAATTTTATGTTCAGTTCAGTAGCAAACAAACTTTAAAATGTATACTTGACCGAGAACAACATAATCCAGACTAACAAAGGATAACCTTATCCAGCTGAACAGAAAAAAATAGAGTAATCATTCACACAATAGCAGAAGCCAGTGACCCACCAAGAACATAACACTACGGAGAACTGGGTACTATCCACACACTTGCACGGAATCCAATATGTCCATCTAATGAAAGTTCTGTAACTGAAAAGATTAGCACGCGCTTAAACAAAGCCGGTTGCAAACTATAGCCACTGTAAGACTTAGGTTTGCTTTTGAATGAGATTGCAATCTTGGGTTTGACTCCTCGCCTGTCCAATTTTCAACATGGTATCAAACCTAGGTGCTAGGCAGGCTAAGCCTCGATATAAGATCGTCAAGGATTCGTGTCATGGAAGGGGCACGTAGCTCAGTGGTATAGCATCCCACCTGCCTGGAAAATTCCTGGGTTTGATTCCTAACCCGTAAAGATTCATCTGCTCTAATGTAACTATGCTGTAAGAATGAACTGAAGAGGCGATGAGTGACACCTGATCTTGCATTTTCCTATCTATAAGAATGAAACAGGCGATTTATTTCCTTGCGTCACACTTTGATTATGTTGTCCGCCAAGGGTAACACATTTTCAGGAGGGTACGCCCAGTGAGTATTGTGTTTCTATGGCTCAGCATTCTGAATTTAATGACGAGAAAACAAAGATGTCGTAGAAACAAAGAAAATTGAATATGACCTAAACAAAAAGAATGATTACGCTATTGTTTTGATCCTGCAGGCTGCCAAAAAATCCAAACAACAACTAAACACCAGGAAACAAGTGGTATAGAGGCTAAACAAAAATATATATATGATTAGACTACTGTTTTGATTTTACAGACTGCCAAAAAAATCTAGCAAATGAAATTTATAGAGGCAAAGACAACAATTTCAGAGTTCCCAAAATCTGAAGACTTAAACAAAGTAAGAATTCATTCGAACTTTTAATTCGGTTGAGGAAGCAAAGGATTGATATTGTCCTGCTCCTTCCCAGCGTTACTGAGATTGGCCTTAATCTCAACATTCAAAACTAGTGCAATTTCTTGGCTATCTAAGAAGATAATGCTATTTCAAATACATCTCAAAATGTAGAATTCACCTTGTATGATATGATTAAGTAGCAGAAAGTATAATCGACATGGAAACTGACGAGATAACTCTTGTCCTAGATCTGCAAGCCGCAGTTGGAAAAGCTCTGACTATACCTCATTAGAGAATGAACAAGTGTTACCTGATATTAATGCCTACCGTTTAGTGGCAATATGAGAGCGGCATGTGTTACCTTCCTCAACCACTACAATAAATACAAACCTGTGTTGCGTCATGTATGCAGTACTCCAATGTACACAATACTCCAAATAATCTTCTGACAACTTACTTGAGTTGTGTGACAACAAGGTTCACATATAAAGTTAAGGTTAAGTTTAAAGGTAAGTATTTTTTTTTCTTAATTTTTTTAATACTCAGCGATGATAAAAATTGTCACTTCAAGGCCTCTAATCCAATGAAAACTGAATAAAAAATTTCAAAAAATAAATTATAAATACAAATTTAAATTTGACTTTATCTAACTTTAGAAAGAAAAAATTATCTACTTTAACTAATACACAAACATGGAACATATAGTCTTGCCTACGGCCGTGACTAAAAATAAAACCATTCCCTTTTTTCACAAAAATTTGACACATCAAAATAACTAAACATCTCTTCTAAAAAAAATTACCATCATCACATATATACAACAATCATTTATTAATAAAACTTACATGTCACTATGATATAGGTATAAAACTTACATGTCACCATGATATATGCATTTCCTTTTATTTATTTATTTTTATAAGTTATTTTCTTTCTTTCTCTTAACTAATACAAAGTTTTGTTACGGTATGTATCTACCCATTTTCCTCCATTATCTAGATAATAAAGATCGAAACTAACTTTGGGAAAACAAGCAATGACATTAAAAGTAATGCATATAATGTTTACTTAAATAACAATAATATTACTGAAAAAACTAACGAGGTGGAACCCACTTCAATTAAGGGTCATGATAAAGGTAGGCCCTTGTGAATTGTTTAAGAATTAAAAATGCACTTTGAATATGATCCTTTAAAGCCAACAACTTGGATTGGATAAGTTCAGGGGGATGGGATGGTAAGAGTCCCCATAAGGTTGTGGATAAATACAAAACATGTTGATGATCCCCATTGGGTGGGTCTTTCCTATCATAAGGTTGTGGATAAATACAAAACATGTTGATGATCCCCATTGGGTGGGTCTTTCCTATCATAAGGTTGTGGATAAATACAAAACATGTTGATAATCCCCATTGGGTGGGTATTTCCTATCATAAGGTTGTGGATAAATACAAAACATGTTGAAGATTGTGATGAAATAAGAAGTCACTTCCGGAAATGCAATATTGCATAGATGTTCTAAATTTTATATCTAAACTTATGTCTTTCTAACTTATTGAAGTTGAACAATATTAATTAATACAACGTTATAAGATGATATAAAATTATTGTAAAAGTATTTTTTTTGAATAAATTGTAATTTATTAAACAACAACAACATTATTATGAATGATTTATTTGATTTGGTTATGATTTAGTAATCTAATTTGATAAGGATATCAAGTGAAGTTCACAATATTTAGTAGGGAGACTTGACATTGTGATTTTTTATTTGCGATTCACAACACTTAACCATTTAAGTTATGTTAGGATATGTAGACACTTAGGAGTTAGTTGAGATCAGCTTGGTTTGATGTATCTTTCGGTAAAGTGTTTTTCTTTAGTATGCATTTATACTTATGTAATCCAATGGTCACAATATATTCTAGACATAAAGTGATCCAACTTTTCATCTTCACCTCACTCATAACAATTGTTGTTCTATGGATTAACACTCGATTGGTCCATGATCTCTATTTAAAGATCATGGAAGGTGACTTTATGATTAATTGCAATAAACTCATATGTAAATTATTTTTCTTTTTACATCAATCTATTGCCTTAAGTATCTATTTGGTTAGAGCTTGGACCATTTTATTTGAGTAATTGTGTAAGGTGTTCTACCTTTATAAAAATACCCACCAGACTGTGAATGACCATTTTTTATTATAAAAATGATATTTTATCTTATAAAGAAGTGATTATATGTTTTATATTATGAGAGGATTGGTTGTACCAAAATGAATGATATATAAATAAGTTTTTGACTCTTAAGTGCTATTAAGAGACTTCATTTGTTAAGTTGAAGAAAATTTAAAAACATTTTATTTCCAAAATAAATATTAGATGCATGATTGAACAAAATTATCTAGTGATGTCTTTTCAATTAAAATTAACTCAATTGCTATTGGTAAAATTGTGCTTCATTTTCTAGAGAGGTAGGTGTGGGGGGTTCTATTGGATCTCGAAGGAAATATGGAAGTAACCTTTGCTTGGGGAATTGGATTGGCAACAAATAACCAAGAATAATGGTATGTTTTATATATGGGGATGGAGAACATCGCCTCCCTTAAGATATATAAAGTCTTAATCATCAAATATTCTCTTCTTGTTATCAGGCAAGCAAGAAAAATATGAAAGGAAAGAACCATTAATGGTAGAGTCCATAAGGAAATTGTTGAAGACCACAAGCAAGTCAAGGAGGCCAACCTTCTTCATATCATGAGGCACAATAACTCAATTGTTGATAGGCTTTCCAATGAGGCAATAACTTTGGACAAAGGAGTTTGTATAAAAAAATGGGGACCAACCATTTCGTTGTTGGATCCCTTAAGGATATTGAGTTGATAACATGTCACTTCATTTAATAACTCAATGGCCATTGATAGAAAGGACATGTTTTAAAACTACTATGTGCTCTCTCTCATGGGTACAAGCATGTGTATGAATTTATTGCCAAGTGAGGGAGCCCCTTTCCCCATGGATCCCTCTTTTTCCCCGCTCCATTGCAAGTAGTATCTTCCTATACAGAGCTCCATATGCGTTCATGTAATCCTGGTGGGATGTCTCTACTAAGAGGTATCCATGACATAGAAACTTGTGGTAAAGTTAGTGCATGCATTACATGGTAGAAATTGAACTTCTATCCATGCTACATAGTCATCTTTGAAAGGTAGTGGATTTGTTTCCTTCCTATGGGTCTCGATCTAGCTCAAATCTTCCATAGTTGCAACGAAGAAAAATGTGAAGATAATATTTTTCTTTCTTTCATGTGTTTATTTGAAATTATGCTTCTGGGGCTTCAATTTGGGGTAGATCAAGAGATTTGTGACTCTTCAAGCTTTCTTCAAGCTTGAGTATAGTGCACCCTTCTGGTTGGGATTCAAGTGTAGTGGGAGTGCAAAGTGATATTAGAGAGCTTAAAATTATGCTGAGAAGACTCAATGCACAAATGGAGGGTATGAAAGGAGCAGTGGATCAAATTCTTCTCATATAGCACATTAGGCGTCTAGGTATAGCAAATTGGAGAACATAGTTATTGTACAAGGGGGTCAAATTGATAGGCTAATAAATTGGACATAAGCACTTGTTGATTTTAACATGGGTCATCCAGTCTCAAAACAAATACTATGTTGGTACTTGTTGGGTTAATCTTGACTCGGTCATAGAGCAAGTTAACCAAATTTGGTTATTGTTGTAATTGACCCATGGTATTAGGAGATCCACTCATGGTATTCTTGTGGTCGAATCCCATAAAGAGGTTGGTCGTACTCCATTGTATATGTGTCTCTGAAACCCTCATTGATTGTAAAGGTTACCTGTGGTGGTAGAGCTACACTCAACCATGCCTTGGTCGAATTTGGAAAAGGGGCATAATGAAGATCTTCTACTAGTTTTAAAACTTAGTTAAGGGGTTTCCAGAATAAATCATGGTGTCTAGATGTGCATGATGTTATGTTTTGTTTTATTGTTCTATATTTCAGATGTGTATAAAAATGTTTGTTGTGTTATGGAACTAACATTTGGTATCATATCTTGGTAGACACTCACTCCAATGAGAATTGTCTGATCAAGTTTGGGTTACCTGGATCTACATGGTATAATGTAGATTAAGTCATTGTTACGCGAGATCGGTTGAAGAAATATTTTGCAATCGACTAGAATTGCATGGTGGAGTGTCAATCGATGTGGTAAGATCCATTAGTGTGATGGGTTGTCCTAAGAAGCAACATAAGTGTCATATTTGAGGTTTTCTAAAGAAACAAGGAGTGCAGGTATATATATTTATTTTTCTTCTTATCATATGAAAGCACGTTATTTTGGGGTACTCTCAGGATAGTGCCATATCAATGAATAAACAAATGGTTTGAGAAAAGCGGGATCTGTGTAGAGGGGGGAGGGTGCGATAACACCCCCTTTTCCCCCCACCTTGCCTAAAGGTTTGTGGGGGTTCTTGGGCGGGAGCTCCCAAGAAAAAAAATACTCTTTTTTTTGGTCTGTGTTGTGTTTTTCAGCAATTTAAATATGGCGTGAAGATGATGATTAGAAGAATCCAATCGTGGTATGCATGATCTAATCTGAGGTCGCATGGGATGTTTCAGAAGGTTCAACTATGAAGGGAGAGATCTACCGTTGAAGCGGTCGAAGCCAACAAGAGTCACGAATGGTCAACTCGATGCAATATGGAGCAGTCGGAGTCATGGTCTATCAAAGTTAATGTCAACAAGAATGTGAATTCCCTGGTGGTTGACATCCAGATGGATGGTCGATGGCAAAGCGATCGATCAAGTAATCAATTGGTTCAACTGAGGAAATGGTCGACTAGTCAACTGGGTTGTCTGAGGATATGGTCAACCGGTTGACAGGGACGACTGAGGATACAGTTAATGGGGTCGAATGAGTATTGTGAATCAACCGGGGTTAAAGAGATGCTTCAACAGAAAGATGGTCGAGTTCAATATCGATTGAGGATTCATGGAAGGTTGACTAGCTGTACAAGCTTAGGTCGACTGAGCAGTCGTCGTTAAGATCGACTGGGTAGTAGAATAATCGACTGATCGACTATACAATAGATTTGTTTTGGATTTAGAGTATTTATGTGTTGATGAGAGTTAGAATCTGTTGAAATTGTTGTGATTCTTGATGCATATCCAGACGTGATAGTGGAAACCAAGGAAATAATTGAAACAACATGAAGACAGATCAATTGGAGAAGATGGTGGATTTTGTAGTTGACTATGTAGAGAAATCGACTTGAGCAGATGATGGAGTCTGTAATCAACTGTTCTGTAGTTGATGGGAAAAGAAGATCAACTAGAGAGACGGTATATTTTGTATTCAAATGTGCATAAAGGTCAACTTGGTAGTTGATTAAGCAGCATAATTTGAGTACTCAGTTCAAGAGTGCTTGGTTTATTATTGTATGAGCAGGTAGATGTTGGGGTATTTTTTGTAAAGCAATATTTCATTAATGGAGTTGTAATCAATGTAAATGGGCATATGGATGTAATACCAATAAAGGAATACACACCCCTATGATAAATTTGAAAAGGGAGGGAAGCATGTAATATTCTTTGTTGATAAACTTGAGGGGGGCGAGGTGGCATTCCCAAGTCAAATTTAAGGGGGGGAATGTTGGGTTAATCTTAACTCAACCATAAAGCAAGTTAATCGACTTTAGTTATTGCTATAATAGACACATGCTATTGGGAGATCCACCCATGGTATTATTGTGGATGAAGCCTATAAAGTGGTTAGTCATAATCCATTGGATATGTGTTTATGGAACTCTCACTGATGGTCAAGGGTACCCATGGAAATAGAGCCACACTTGAACAAGCCTTGGTCAAATTTCACCAAGGAGCATAATGAATACCTTCTATTGATTTTACCAGGTTAAGGGGTTTCCATGATAAATTGACATGGTATCTGGATGTGCATGATGTTATGGTTCATTTTATTGTTTTATATTTTTGTTGTGTATAATAATGTTTGCTTCGTTCTGGAATTAACAGTACTAAGAAAATTGAAAAGGGATTCATCAAAGCAACTTGTAATTCCCAATCTGGAACTTCTAAGCTCTCAAGGTCCATCTAATGAGGAGCAGCAAGATGATGAGGCACACATCAATCATGAATTTCATTAAAACTTTATTTTTATGGACTTTTTCGGTATCTTTTTGTAGGTCAATTTGTAAGAATATATAGTCATAACTAGTTCTCTGTGAAGGATGTTGACACATATATAGTGAATTTTTTTTTTTTAACACAGACGGTTGAGTAGCTTTGATTAGAAATAAAACCAAAAATTACATAGTGCGGAGGCAGATTGCTCCTTTAACAAGGTAGCATATAACGTTCCCTGATCATCTTTTACATGCTTATAACTATAATAAAACCTTCCAGGTCCATGAGAGCTGTAAATTTTGACAAACTGTCCTATGAGTCTAATACAGAAGAAATACATAACTAAACTGGTAGATTATAAACAAAATGCTGAAAGTTGAAGCTATCCAAAAAAGCGTCTTTCCTATGCAGTGCTCCCATCCCATAACTTTCAGTGATACAGAGCCGAAGCCAAAAAACTGATATAGATGCATAACAGGAAAAAAGACTGAACCAACCATCAAGCAACTAGAGATTGTCGGTATTCATGACTGCTCCGCTGGAACCAACAGTCCCGTTCCTATCTGGGCTGAGGTCGACAAAGTTCCCTGCTTGTGCCATGAAACTCTTTAATTTCTCCATCTTCCTACGTAGACTGACCACTTCACTACTCTCGACACCGGAATTGCATTTTTTGTGTGGGTAGCCGAGACTCAACGTCTCTTCCAAATGCTTCACTTTCTCTACCACCATACTGCTCTGGTGTTTCACTTCAATATGTGTTGTTTGAGCTAAGGAATAGGGTCGGATCAATACCTTCTTGAATTCCACATTTTCATTACGTATCAACCATACTTGGCCTCCAGTTCCTGCAAACGACTCTTCATTTCCAATTCAAAGTTTGTGAGGCCATGCCTTTCTTCCAATTTCTGACAGCTTCCAGCCCTGTTCTTCCTGCGATAGGGTCCATACGCATGATGCCTGCTATCCGCCAAGACGCCTAATTCTTCATCAACCATCAGAATTGCACTGACATAAGCAGCATTCAGGATTCTAATAGACTTGTTGCACCTGAAGCACCTCAGGTAGAGGCCATCCCCAGCCTACGAATGCGAGTGATGCTCCATGCTACTATCCAAGAGAAACACACTCCAGAGTGAAGACGAGAACAGACCCAACTTAACACTTAGAAAAATCCAGAATGATGAGCAACCAGCGGGAATGCAAAATGCGTTCACCCTTCCCTATCTTTATCCAACCCCCTGGCTTCGCATGCTGGCCAACTGGTGAGCTGGCCAGTCGCAATCAATGTTGGCGTGCCTACAAATCTTACAGGGATTGTGCCGACCGCCACTTTGGGTAGTGAGAATTTCAAAAACCAAAAAGTTTGCAGTTCTATAGTTAGAAATCTTGAGTTTATAAGATCTCTTTAAGGAATTGAAAAGGACCAAGGTTCCATGAAGAGGCCCTGGGATAGGGGATCCAAATATTTTTGAAGATGACATTATCACATTCGAGGAGGCTATATTGGATTCCAACTCCAGAGTTTTCCATGGCATCAGCTTGTCCATTGAGATTTCTCAGAACATGGTAATAGGAAACCTCTTTAAATTCTTTACTGATGCTGAGAAGGAGGTGATGCAATTTGGAGGAGGGATTCTCTTTTTTGTTGACTATATTCCTGGCATCTCTGATGACAATGAGAGAGTCTCCAATAACCTTCAGATTCTCAATGCCCAAAGCTGAAGCTATCTCTAATCATTTGATGAGCGCTAGCCATTCCGCGCCATTGTTCGTCTTTCTCCCAATACCCCAGGCATACTCTTTCTTCTGATTCACCTTGGAGTCAAAGATCACTCCCCCGCACCTGCTAACCTGGGACAGATATAGTGAATCTAGATGATGAAAGTTTTTTAGTATAACTCCAATGGGACAAGAGCAATTTTGGAGAACAATGGAACAATAAAACTATATGTAAATATATGGTTGTATTCCTAAATTTTTTAATACAAAAAATTTATTCCTTTCAGTTAAAAAAATCACTATATTTATTTTTTCATATAATAACATTATTATTTAAATTAAATAATAAATGTTATTATTATTATTTTAAATAAAAAATAGCAACAATATTTTTTATTAAAATTAATTTAATTAGTAAAAAAATATTAATAAAATTTATCTCATTTTATTTTCATATAAAAATATCGTTACTTAGTATAGTATTTAAATTTATCTCATTTTAATCATATTTCAATGACAATAGTTCACACGGTCATGTAAGCATCTTAGCCAATACTTCAACACAACATCCATCCATATCCCAAACATACTTGGTGACTATCTGGATGCCTTCCATATCCACCATAACATACTGTCAGGAGCATGCACTGCTATAGTATGTCAGCAAAGATGTTTCATCCTATACTAGTCCCATCGTGGGTTCATGGAATGTTGTACAACACTACATGCTGCTTACTCAATATATACATAACATGCACTATAAAATCCTACTACTTGTCAATATCATTCATATATAAATATGTTATATCATCACATGCATAATACACTTCCTAATTCTAAGAATACAGATATGCATCAATTGTTATGAACATTCAGATTGATTTACAAGAGCAATAATGACAAATGATAATCCAAATCCAAATACTTATCTTTTATTGTTTTTTCTGGGATCCCTCTTGATCTCTGCCTCCTTGCAAGGATCATTGGATTCCTTAGATATTTATCTTCTTTCTTGTCGGAATCCCATTGGAGAAAACTGCAATTTGGATTATCATTATCGATAATTTAATCATTGGTGCACTAGAATAAGAACTCATTTCGATGGTAATCATCTCTTGCATTCCTTGATCTCTTTGGTGGATTTTCTTCATCTACATCATCTATGGAAGCATGTTCTTTCCTCTTCTCTGATGTACATTGATTCTTGTAGTGACCGAACTTTCTGCACTTGAAGCAATGGACTTTGAAAGGTCCTTCTTCTTCCTTTGATCAGGGGATGGACTTGATCTTCTGTCTTTGTCTTTTCTTCCAAATTTTCTCTTTCCTCTCTTCTTGGTATGTGTGATAAGAGCTTGATCTTCTTCATGAGGGGCATGTGCTTTTCCTCTGGCCACAAGTCTAGTTTCTTCTTAGGTTCTGACCCTTCATTAAAAAAATTTAGTAGATCATTTTCTTCTAGAGCAATAAGCACTCTAGACTTCCATAAATGGAAATTTGAAGCTCCATCAAGTCTATCTTCAACCTTGATGCTTGACATTTTGACTGCAGCCTAGATCAAAAACCCTAGTACGAGCTAGGTCAAAAATGAACTTTGGATCTTGTGAAACCACTTACATATATGATTCTCCCTCCTAGGGATATTTGAATCAACCTTATTTTCTTCTTGATCTATGGTCAGAACACTGAGAACCAACAAACCCTAATTCTCGATTTACTATAGTAGTTGCAGTAACTATAGTAATTAGGTCAAAATTTGAAAATTGTCAGAATGAAATTCTGCTTGCAAAGACAAACTTGCCTTCCTAGGGAGAGCTCAGTGAAGCTAAGGGCGAACCAAGTTGATGGTTGAAAACTGGAGAATTTTTAAACCCTAGTTCCGATAATGGTCACTTTCAACACTGCTCTGATACCATGTTAGAATTTTGAATTATAACAATATAATTTTCATCTCTTTCAACTTATAAGTAATATAGGATCATTGAAAGAACAAATATGCATAGAAACAATAGACACAATATTGTATCCTAGGAAAAACCCAACAACCCTTTCTTACTCAAAGATTCAGTACAATGAAGATAAAAAGTACAAGAAGAATAAATGTCCAAAGATCAGCTACAAATGTCTTATGTGTCTTCTGCTACCCATAAAGTCAAATTCCCTTGCTTGAGTGAGCTTGCTTGAGTGAGCTTGCTTGAGATGTGTGTCAAATGGGAGGGCAACTCCTTTATTTATACTGCACTTTTGAGTGATTTTCTAACTAGGTCGACTTAGTTGCTTTACTAGGGCTGACTTGTCATTTTGGAATATATAAATACATTTATTGTTTATTTTATTTTGTAGGTCGGCAAGTCAAGTGAGGAGACCTCACGTAGCTACATCATCAACATTTCTTAGTATATTTATTTACTAGAAGTGAATATTTCTTGTTCTTTCCCAAGTGTAGTTGGATGCACCAAAAGTAAAAACAAACACCATGCAAAAATTGCAAATATAAGTTATGCACAACGGATTGTATTTGTTCCTTGCAAAACCCCGGGCTTGCATGCATAAGGAATTTAATTATTTATTCCCGGCATAACATATTTTATGAATAAAATATTTAATAGGTCTATATATCTCTGTGTGTGTGTGTGTGTGTGTGTGTGTGTGTGTGTGTCATCTAAAGTGGTCATAATTCCATAAAAAATATAAGAGTAATATTTCTTACAGTTACACCCTCCAGTAATCTAAGGTCGTCATCCATTTGAATAAATGGTTACATGGGATTTAGTCACATGGAATTCAATGATTGTGACATGTGCTCAACAGGGTGATGACAAGGATGCAGTGGAGTTGTTTGAACATCTTCAACATGCAGGTGTGAATCCAAACCACATTACTTTTGTTGGTGTTCTCTTCACATGTATCCATGTAGGATTATTGCATGAAGGTTGTTAGTACTTTGATTCAATGAGTAGAGAGCATGGCATCTCAACAAGCATGGATCATTATGCCTACATTGTAGATATTCTTGGACATGCGGGACACTTGGAAAATGCTAAGGTTTTCATTAACAGCAGCCCATTTAAACCAAGTGCTATAGTTTGATTAACTTTATTTGGTGCATGTAGAATCCATTGTAGTACAGAGGTAGGGAAATGTGTGTCGGAACGTTAATTAGAGTTGGAACCCCAAGACTCTGCAACATGTGTTATGTTGTCGAATTTATATGGTGTAGTTCGCAGGTGGGATGGTAGAAAAAAGGTGGGGAAAATGATGGAAAATATGGGGGTTAGAAAGCAGTGAGGATATAGTTGGAGCGAGGTAAAAATACAGTGCATACATTTGGAGTTACAAGAATGTTTTGTTATGACAATGAAGATGAATCTAACAAAACTGTATTGCATGATATGGAGTTAGAGCATGATATTTGCCTCAGACAAATTATGTACTACATGATATGGAGTAAGATCAGCAAGAGTGTGCTCTTGCTCATCATAGTGAAAATCTGGCAATTGCATTTGGGCTAATCAACTTACTTCCAAGGATTCCTATTAGAATCATAAAAAACCTTTGTATATCTGGTGACTACCATATTGCCACCAATTTCATTTCCCAATCCATTGGATGACAATTGTTATGAGAGATGTCAATCACTTCCATCATTCCAAAGATGGTTTATGTTCTTGTGGGGATTATTGGTGATCCAAGCATCAAAGTTGAATTTTCATATAGTTGAGTTTAAGTGAACTTGAAGCAGTTTGTCATAAATATGATCAGATTTTTAGGATTATAACGAGCAAAATGGCTAACAAAACCCTAATGAAAAATCAATAATTTCTCTTGGAATGCTTTAAGTAACGATAATTCAATAATTGTAATTAATGTGTCTGGATTTCCATCATAGAACTACACATATGTGTAACCCTTATTTGGCTTACTTGGTTGAGTACCTAAGCTCACTAAGATTATTATCTAAATAGTGATATTATGAATTGCATGAAGTTTGAAATGTTGAAGCTATCTTTGTATTAAATTATCTTTCAGCACATCCTTGGTGTTGATGTCCACAATGCTTTGAGGATCATCCTTCTTGGACAAATGTTGCGGTAGCCTTCTTGTTTTTTAAGGATAACTCTTATTATATGTGTGGCATTATTCTGGACAAATGTTGCAGCATGATTCTTATTTTTTTTAAGGATGGCACTTATTATGTGTGGGTCATTATTTTGATTAAGCAAAATTAGATAAATTTGTCTAGTTATTATATTTTTTAATCAATCTTAGTAATAAACTGATTTTTTTTGTCATAATTTCATCAATTATGATTGTATATAGTTCCAGAAAGCATAATAGCTAGACAACTCCAAATTAGATAAATAAGATGACATGTCATAGATAGAAGGAATCCTAATGGACAGTTAACACTTTGTTTGCTTCACTAATTAACCAAATCTCTCTTGTCATTAAAATGGCTATTCAAAATTTTATCCAACTTTTCATATATTCGCAGGTAGTAATTGGTATCCCCTACCACAAATGCATGTACATTGTTTTGCACCTCAATCCAGCTACACCAAGTTTGCTTCCTCACTCATATTTCATAAATTTTGTTACACTACATGATCCCTCATACCCGCAGCATCTTTACTGTGGAAAGAATCACAAATGTCCAACACCCTCTGATTCTAGAGACAAGCACAAGCTATTGGTATGCTAGCAAAGGTGTAATAATGATTGGGCTTGGTACCCAAATGTACCAACCATATGACAACGCAATGTTTAAGTTACTTGACGCCATGATATTAGAATTCAATGTAAGTCATTTTTCCATGGCAACCCTAACATGTAGAATTCAATGCAATTCCTTTATGCTCGGATGATTATGGATATTGTATTAACCCCAGTAAGTATGCAATGGAGGGATGTGTTTATAGACATTTCCATTCAGACTTTTCAAATGGAACTTCTATAAAACAAATTGCATAAAATCCCAGCGAAAAGTTAAAACCCATTAAGGATGCAATGGAGGGGAGTGTTTAAATATATTTCCATACATGATATTCAAATAGAGATTCTGTCAAATGGTTTGCAGAAAATCCCTTTGGAAAGTTAAAATCATAAGTTCATTTGCATTTACCTTTCATGTGCTTTAAAACTACTATTACCCAGGTATTGAACCACCACATTCCCCAGGTCATACAGCATATTTTTCTCTTTTCAAATGCACAGTTGACTCTTTTTAAGTAGGTTAAAGAAATGAAGAAAGTGATTCCATTTTCTTGACTTCCAACTTGAGTAGATAAGGTATTTGTAATCATTTACCTCTTTTTAAATGGTTACTTGTCCTTTTGTTTAAAGTTTAAGAAATAAAGTGAAGATATTGCTTTCAATCTTTGACTTTAAATTTAAGTGTGTAATGTTTACTCTACAATCTTTTACCTCTTTTCAAATATATAGTTGTATTTTCTTTTAAATATGTTAAACAAATGAAATTAAAAAGTTGATTCCACTTTTTTACTTCAAAGTGGAGTAGTTGAGGTATATTACTTTGTAATATCGAGCTAATTAAACTTGAGTACATGCACCTTTCCTCCATATATGTGGACACACATTTGGCATTGAGGACCAGCATAATGGATGTCTTTAATGTAACATCAAATACATATTACATTTTTTTAATGTAACATCAAATAAATACTATGGGAGTCATGTTGGTGAAGTTTTCAACTAAACCCTACTCTTAATCTCTTAAAAATGGCTCAGGCATCTGAAAAATCACTTTTGAGTAAATCAAATTCCATATTAAGCCCTCAACTCCATAACCGGAAGACGATCAAGGGAAATGAACCCATACTCCCATACGCCTTACCTAGAGAATGCCATCTTATGAAGATAATGTGGTAGAGTCCCACATATTGCCTAAAAAATCATTTTTCTTAATGACTCGGATTGTTTGTTTTTCGAAAAAAAAATTGTCTATTTTTTTATTGAAAAGAAAGGTCACGAGGATGCCCTAACCAATGCAGTATTTCTGGAAGTGTGTACGCCATCAAGGATGGAGCATCCATGCAGTCCTCTTCTTTAGTTCCAGGTGAGGATCGCATCCCCCTAGGGTGGTTTCGGTTCGATGGGAAGAAGGGTAAGCTAGTTTGGCAATATATCATTGAGGGCAAGGATGTAATCCCCATGGAAACCTAGATTGGTTAAACACCATATTCATGCTCCAAATTACTGTGAGGATGAGTATAAATCTGATGCATCCCAAGGATCACAAACATCTCTAAAATATTATAACAATAGCTAAAAGCAACAATGGCGATAAGAGATTCAACTAAATGAAACCGCGCAAAATAATAGTTAGCCACAAACCCCTGTATAATTTATGTAATGGATACACTCTCACACTCCCTACCATCAAATGACAAGTAAAACATCTAAATAAAATATAAAATGGTATTGAAGAGGGTATATGATTGAAACAGTATTTCCTAGGAGAATAGCCAAAGGTGTGGGGGGCTTATGCATATCTTCTACAAATGAAGAAGCATAAGGAGCAGTGGAGCGACAGTCATCCTATCAGGACCTAAAGGTGTAGCTTCTTCTTGAATCATTTACAAATTATTATAACAAAATTATTGATAATGACTATAGAAAATCGAAGCACCTACAGATGTTATGCCAATAATTTAAAGGCAAATCTAGACAATCCAAAATTCCAAATATGCCCTAACGAACTCCATGTACAAGCAACTAATCATGTGGAACGGAACAAGAAACCAAGAAACAAGTAGAGGACTGAAATAAAAGAGAAATACATGTGCATATTTGATGAATGTCTATGATGAAATATCAAGCGATATGGGAATGAAATCAAAGAGAAATACATATGCGTCTTTGTGTCTCCACCCAACAATATATAACGAGGGAAGGTCGCTATATTGACAAGATGTCCAGCGACTTCCATGTATATCTTCATTAAAAAAATGACACTTTCATCTTCTATTGTATTGTATGTCAAGCCAAGGAATGGATTTATTGCGCATTAGATGGGTGAAACTGATGCTTCGGGATTTGTAGTCAGTTCTATGAAGAACACCCTCTATGTTGAAATCCTGCAATGGATGAAGCGTGGGCCAAGGAATGGATTTATTGTGGATTATATGGGCGTGCTATGTGACTTAGTGGAATAATTCCCTCTATGCTTAAACAAATGAAGCATGAGCAATTAGGGTATATGGCGTGTTCGAAAATCCTTGACCTACCACTCCACATTCCTACATTTTCCTTATGTTTGTGCATGGCCTAGCATATACTAGTCACCTCCAACAATATTCCATGTCCGTGTGTAGAAGATGGACCATTTTGTGTGAGTGGGACCCAATGAAGGAGCTAGCTCTTTGGTGTGAGCTTAATCAATTGCAGGACCAGAGCCCATTTCATATAAATACCGAAAAATTGGCTTTCATGTGAGGAATATCAAAGAAATTGAGGAAATACTTCTTTAATTGAGGAGAAATGGGGACAAATGCCATACTCCCTCTCCCCCTTTGCCCCCTTCATAGTACTTTTTATCATGGTCAATTGTTTGTCGCAGCCATGGTAGTTCAGGATGTTAGGCTTTGGAAGCTTCCATTTCCTTCTTTCTTGCTCTGTAATCCATAGCCACTAGATGATCGCCTCAAACACCACAATGTTAAATCTACCAATGATCTAATTCATATAGAAATAAAATATTGAAACCCTAAATATTGTATTTCAAATGAAGAAAATATAGCATTCATTGGAAAATTAAGTGAAATGGACCTGGATATTGTTAGATTTGATGTGTTTCCATATTTTTTGATTGCCTCTGTGCGGGGAATCTCATAGATTCCCAAGAAACTCTTCATTTCAAGAGAAATAGGTACTAATTCCATAATCCCTCTACCCTTCATCACGTTCTACCACAGTCGACCCTTTTGCTATGCGTGACCATGGAAGTGTGGCTTAGTTGTTGAGCTTTGGAAGCCACCATTTCCAACCTACTTTTTCTACCAGCAATCACCATGATTAGCTTGTTGGATGATCATCTCAAACCACACAATGTTAGCTCCAACCCTATTAAAGACTCTCGATAAAGGAACACAAAAAGACTAATGAAACAACCATATTTCCCCTTTTTCAATCAATGAAAACCACTTGAAAATCCTCTTTCTTCGCCATCGAGACAAAAATTCAAAGAGTCCAATAAAAAACCAAAATAATCAGGTGAGTAACGATGAAACATGTATTTTTCCTTAAACAAACGTCTTAAAGCACCCCCACTTGTACTAGTGATAGATGTCAACTTATTCAACAGACTCCATTACAAGAAGCTGGGAAGGAACTAGAGATGGAAGATTTGATCCTTCGAATTTGGAAGGGTAGAGGAAGCTGCCAAAATTAATGTCATGCGTGGGAAATAATTGTGGCCATTGAACCAATAGTTCAGGTGTCAAAAATAGGGCGGATAAGTGATCATAAATTTCGCAGTCTTGAAGTGATAGGATTTGGTCGACACCATCGTCTTGTGCTTCACTGCTTGTTAGAAGAACCATATTAGAAGGATTGAGGAGATAGTCATAATACCCTTGATTTGTTGTACTTAAGATATTTGAAATCCTTGATTACAACTTGGTGAGGCATAAACATTACAACCTTACCTTCACCAGAATGGGTGATTTGATAGAATGACAACAAATTGGGGGAAATTATTGGAACACATAGTACAGCATTGAACTAACCGTAATCTACATGAATTGTTCCAGATCCTAGAACATTAAGAGATCTAAAATCACCAACAAAAAATCCATTGTTGTTACATTCATTCATAGTAGAAAATATGGCTTTGTCCTTAACCATATGATAATATGCTCCAAAATCAATGAGCCACTCATTAGAAGAAGAAGAAGAAGAAGATGCATTGAAATAAAAACAAAAATCACAAAGTACATGTCCATGAGTTGTAGAGTCGAAAGATGAATCAAGGTTGATGTTGTGCTTCTTCATTGTTGCTTCCAAGGCTGTCATCTTCTTGAAACACTTGGATTCCACATGACCACCTTTCCTACAAAAATTGCAATGGTGGTAAGTCTTCTTACCTTTGGATTTGGTTCATTTGTCATCTTTGGAAGGATGAGTTGGTTGAGAGGGTTTGGGACCCTTGTTTTTCTTTTTGAGAGGGTAAGGATGTTGCTTCTTGGGATTTTTGGTCGTATTCTTCTGTTATGCCACTAATGCTTTGCTAGATGTATCAGCATTACTAATTATTCCAAGATATATGAGCTTATCTTGTGCTCTAATCAATGAATCACAAAAGGATTCAAGAGTGGGTTCTTTAACGTTAGTCGCCAAATATTTTTTCATGCAATAAAATGTAGATACTAAAACAGAATAGGCAAGACCAAGCTTGGAAAGAATATGAAAAATACATTTGTATCTTCTCTTGTTATGTTGCATTATTCAACCAAGAGTAAGGGTTTTTTACTTAGGTAGATATTCTTGAGTGCAAGAAAAATCACCTAGCTTTAAGGAAATCAACTCATTTTCAAGATGGTGACCTAAAATATCATTGTGTTTACCAAACACAACTTCCAACTTTTCCCAAGCAGTATCAAGTTCATTAATGCCTAATAGGTGGAATCATAAATCATTAGAAATTGACATTCGGATTAATCCACGTGCCTCATCACATTTATTGGACCATTTTATTTTCTTATCATCGTCAATGGGTTCATTTTCTTTCCCTAAGGTAATTTGGTAAAGCCCTTACTTTGTAGGACATCCTCCATGCGGGCTTTCCATGAGAAGTAGTTGGAACTAGTAAGAAGAATATCACAAGGAGAAACCATACTATAATATGTAGGTTGTAAAAACAGAAGCCGATGGTCTCGATGCAAATATATTGAAAAAATGGGCAGTTTAAAAAAACGACACTAGAAACAAACTTTGAATGCGAAAGTTAGGTTATTTTGAAAAGAAAAAGAAAGCATAAAAAGGATCCAAGGAACCACGTGGTAGGAAAGGGTTGATCCACGTGGTAAAGAGAAAAAAAATGTAGTAAAGAATCTCCCCCTTGCTAACTTTCCTATAAGCTCACTTCACAATAAGTTGCTTCAAAATAATTGACCCACTTTTATAAAACAAGTGGGAATCACTTTTACAATATAATTACTTTATAACTTAAAGTTGCATTAAATTTAACAAAAAGGACTTGAACCCAATACCTCTTATTTTTTAAAGTAACTTTCAACCAAGTGAGTGAAGCAAAATATTTCATAATATTATGGAGGAGAATAGGGGTTATGTTGTTGTTGTTGGTAGGAGAGCGTGCCTACCCAAAAAACTATGCTTTTGGCCTACAAGACACTTTACACAACCACCCAAAAAAACAAAAACTAAATTATGAAACAAAAATGTATCATATTTGGAGTCAATCCTTGGTTATCCTTCCCGGAAATGCAATTTTTCTCATTGTTTCTAGTTTACGGAGTTCGCACAAAGCGCACTGCAAAGAGCATACGCAGTAAAGAAAACCATTTTCACTCTGATTCTGATTTGTCAAGTTCGCACAAAGTGCATGGAAAAGAACATATGCAGATTTAAATGGTAGCAGACCAAAAATAAAGCAAAAAACAGGTAGAAATCTGAAAGAATATGAGAAAAAAAATTAAAAATGTGTAATTGTAAAGAGTATACCTCTGGATCTGGTAAAATGGTCGTATCTTGGGCAAATGGAAACTTTTTTCAGTGAAACGAAAAGCATTTAGAATTGAAAACAGTGCTCCAAATGCAATGTAACACCTCTCACAACTCATAAATGCACCAAATCATCATAACCAGAAATCCTTTGATGGCCTCAACAACACCAGTTCAACATCTAGATCACCAACGGAAGCAGAACTTCACAAGAGCTATGATGCCATGTTTCACTATCGCAGGATATTTCCAAAATACCAAACACCTTAAGTATCCACTCACACAAATATATCAAATCTCAACAAACCAATGTTTTTACACTGTTTAAACCCTAGAAGAGGGAAACACTCCATGGCCCCATCCAAATAGAATTTGAGGAAAGAGAAGCGCTCAAATGATGCTAGAAGTGAATCATGAGGACATACAAGTAGAATCCTACCATGGGCATGAAAAATAGTAAATTAGTTTTTAAACTTTTATATGTTATTTTTCCTTAAACAATATGTAAGGCAGTACACCTACCAAGACTATAGAGACTAGAATAGAGAATACATATCCTATAAGATGGATTCATAATTCTACAATTTCGATATTCAACTGCATCCTCCCTATGATCCTTTTGTATTGCAAATATGTATGATTCCACCACAACATTTTTAATATAAAACACATTATTGAAAGAAGAAAAAACATGAAAGAGTTCATTATCTAAAAAATAAGAGTCTAAATTATGGAAAAAATTTGTACTTTTATAGTTTTTGGCCAACCATATTTCCTTTGGAGTGCCATGAAAAGGCACCTATATAATTATCATATCATGGGGTACACAGCAAATAACCTTTTAAATGCTTTGTAATTAGATAATATTGTTAATGGTCCAGGAGCAAATTTTTATTGATGATGGTGGTGAGGTAAGTTTCCTTGAGAGTGTTTCTCTAGCTAAATCACTTATAGATTTCAAAGTTATAAATCATTTATAGATATCAAAGTTTTTCTAATGGGAATATATATATATATATAATAATAATTGTGAAAATGAGTTAGCAAAGTTTATTAGTCACTTTGATTCTAAAAGGTTTGGAAGGTTTATATTTTGGAATAAATATTTTTCTCATCACATTTTATTTGGCACTACTACTTATAGCGAATATTAAATATGGGTATGCAAAATATGTCTTCAATGAGAAGTCATTGATTGAATTTTTCTTCAAGACGGTATCAAGTCCATGTTCTGATCTTTTGGGTTGAATCCAATATAACATTAGTTAGAAAATTAATTGATCTATTATGGAGCCCACACAGGGGTAGACTGAGTGGATGGGACTCCCGGTGATAATGTCGTCCACCTCAGTTCTATTCCATTGGATTAGCCCTAGACGCGTGCATGCAGGTCATATGTGAAAAAATGGATTATAGTTGCAGCCATGAGATTTGCTCTTAGATATAGCAGGATCGATTCTTCACAATAACCAATTCCCCATCCCAATATAAAAAAATAGATCTATTCTAGAATTAATACAGCCACAGTAATTGCAATAAGTTCAAGTTATATACAAACAATATTTTATAGCACATCAAATTAATGTCCAACTTGTATATAAATGAATTCATGTATACAAACCTGCATTGACATGATAACATTGGTAGGAAACTCAAGTACAAACTTTCATTAATTCACCAAAATTGTACAATGAAATAGGAAACATGAAGTTTTATGACAACACCTAATAAATATAGCTATATATCTACCAACTCACTACCAACCAACCAATGCACCAACTCACTACCAACCAACCAACCCATTTATCATATTAGGGTGGTATCCAAACAATTTATTAATGGTACACAAAATTGTTTGTTATTTTTTTATTCATAATATATGTGTACACAATTTGAAAAAAAAAGAGAGATATAGATGAGATGCCATGCCTCATTGGGCTTATGTGACATAATCCTTGGGATTGAAGCCAAAGTCAAAATTAACTAGAAATCCAATTAATCTACAACAAGAGCAAATAATTTGGAAAAATTAGCACAACTACAACAACACGACGAGTTCAACTTCCACAAACAATAATTTCTAACACAATAAATTAGCACTTCACTTTCATGAAAATGAATACATACATTCAAGCATACATTAATTTGATAATATTAACAACAAACTCAACTCCAAATTTTCATTATATGATGGATATTGTATAACAAAATAGGAATAATAAGAATGTTTACAATAAATAAAACCAATTATAAATCCATTAACTCACTACTACCCATACGTGTTTATCATCATAGAATAATGTATAAACTAGCATACCCCCGAAGCAAGGGAAATGAAACACCGAAGAGAACTTCGATATCTTGTAAAATGAGATAAAGTTGTGTATGTAGATACTATAATTTTATGTATTGAAAGCAAGTGATAGTGAATCTATGGTAGGCATAGTAGTTGATGAATTTGAAAGGAAAACTCTATTGCAAGTACTAATAAGCAATAAATAGAAACCCATGTAATCGATGGCAAGTAAAATGAAATGTACATTAATTTTTCATACGAGAAAGTATACATATGTGAGTAAAACAATAAAGGGCTAGGTAGTGATCAAGTTTGACTCTAATTATATTGGCAATCAACATTGGTATTTTCATTTATTAGGTGGAGTGTAGGGATTGAAGGTAAAAAAGTTAAGTGTGAAAGGGATAGAGAATGAAGGTGTGCCTCTTCCTTTTTTCAAAGTGATACATATTGAGTGTCTTTCATATTTGCATAGGGTTCGAAAGAGAACTATGGTGCAATTGGCATTTCTTCTAATGTTGTTGTGTGTGGCATTGTTGTCAAGGTCAAGCCTTGACATTCATTGTTTTGAATGTCAGTGTTTTACCTTGTTAATGCCAATCCTTGGGATTTATGGATATTTAATTCCCAACCCATCTTGAGGGGGGGTTTTTTATTGTTACTTCGATTTATGGGCGGAATGGGTATGTGCTTTGGTTGAGATTGGTCCCATGAAGGCCCAATGTTATTATCAAATGCCATGACAACATAGGATGGTAACTTAGGAGGGATAGATCTAGGTGTGTATACAATTTGCATGAATACTCTGAGTGCACCATTTACTAATCCCGATTGGACCCATAATTTGAGGGATAACATTACTCATTTCCCTACAAATAGCAATATTTGTTAAATATTCATAAAAAAAAAAGTTATAATCAATAGGATTGTTAAATTAGACCATAAATAAAACATTTAGAAAAAAGACATACCTCATTGTCCTTTGTCTAATTCATATACAAACACTAGAACAAATTTAATGTTGAAATCCAAATACTATCAAAATCAATAGACTATTGTGCCATAAACTCATAGTATGATAGGAGATCAAATACTATCTCATCAGTTACTTCTAGTATTGGGACCTCCTATGCTTTCTCCACAATATACACATTGTGTGGATGAGTTGGCACAATTGCATAGGATTTCTTATTAACCACAGCCTTAAAAGAGTATCCCTTGGACAAGGAGATTATCCTTACAATATCTATGCCACAAAGGCAAAGAGATAGGAATAACATGGAATCCTTACCAATGCCATAATCTAGTCACATACAATGATCATATAGTTTCTTTCTAACTAATTAAAGGTGTTATTGTGCCACTAGGATCCATGCTTTGTTCCACAATTTTAGTTTAATGGATCAATAGAGTCCAGCAATTGTACCTATAGTGTAGTGGTATTACCCTCATATGATCTCACCAATCTTTGAAATGTTTCCATGTGCATTTCAATAACAAGCATTTCAACATTTACAAATGTCAAGCATGCATTTGGGCAAGAAACAATGGGTGTTACATACATTTTTGCAATTGATTTACCATGTTTCTCCACTAGAGAGTTGTGGGTCCTTCAAGCTTTTCTTTCATGTAATGCAAGGAACTCATGCTCTTGAATACTCTCTTATGAGGGGGATATGGATGCATATTATGAAGGTGCTAAGGTGGTTGTTTCAGTATCATCAAGATAAACGGCTATGGAACCTCCACATTTTGCAGTAACACATTGAGAAAGATTTCAATCACTACTACAAAATTTAATATAAACGCCATTTTTTGTAAGAATGGCTTACATTTGCACTATAAGTGTGCATGTCCTCCTTTTCTTTGTTGAAATAGTTGAATTTGATGAAGTATTTTTGGAAGTAATTGCTCTTTGTAAGATTCAAATTAAATTCAATGTAAGTTCTTTAAAATGCATTATGAAGCTCTATTTTTGTATTCCAACTACAAATAATGAAAAAAATCTTATGATAAATATTTATGTGCATTTCTACCATTTTTGCTCATGATCATCCTCTCCATATATCATCTAATAAAATTTTGCAACCTTTTAACATAAATAAAAGGAAAGAAGGGAAGGTTGATGATGTAGAAACCCATACTTTACTAACCTTTATTGCTTCATCTCTTCTCCATTATACTAACTTCTCTTGTCCACAAGTTCAAGAAATCCACTAAAAGAGGTTAAGGATCACTCTTATGATGCCCCTTTCACTCCTATCATGGGATCCTTATGTTGCTCCCTCCACTCTTTCCATAGGAGTGCAGTAGCAACATTTCTCTAATGAACAATGAAATGGAGCTATTAAATAATGATCTTGTACAACTATTGTTAGTAATATAGGTCAATGCAATCCAAGGATGGTTGTGGGAATATAGCAAGGGTTTCAACAAAAGGAACATATACCCTAGGTCAATTGATGTTAAAGAAACCTTGGGAATTTATATCTATCTTTTGTATGATATAAATCAATATCAAGTGAGATGGTTATGGTGTGTATAGGAGATGCATTAAGAAATATTTGAACAATTAATATGATATGTGGAATAATTAATTACATTCAGTTAAGCACATTCAATCCTCCATGTTTTCACATATCAACGCTACGATCTATCCTCCATTCTATTCAACAGTTCTCTATTGTCTTGCACTCAATTAATCCTCCCCATCAATGGAACCAATGTCATTTTTCATCACCTCCACATCACATCTCTCAATTAAGCTTCACATTTTAGGATGCCCAAGACATTATATTGTTTGCCTCTATCCATCTACACGATTATTAATTCATATCATCCACCTGCACATGAATCGTTGTTTTTGCTCCATCTAACTAACATGGAATAGAACCGAATAATGACAATCTATTTTGTTTACTCTACGATGTCCACATGGCCATAGCCAATTGCAACTTATCTAGTCAAAGAAATATCTCATTGTCATCTCTACGCGTTCATTTACAAATATTGGACTTCACTTGGAGCTCCATTTGTAAAAAAATTGATATGAAGGCAGTCATCAGTAATAGAGTGCACTTGTCCATTGAGTGCAAATACATAATTGACAAATTGATATGTAAACAATGGTTTCCTTGTAGGCATTTCCATTGCCATTTATTTCCATGCTCGTTGCGATCATTTTCAAGAAGATTTGTTGGATTCTTCCTTAGAGGAGGTTTTGTGTATGTTGAATATAGGCAGCATAAAACCTTTGTATATACATGCAATCAGAATGAGCAAGAAAAATAAATTGAGAACACGAGGTTAGAAAGACATGCATGCACCTAGAAGCTAGAGGGAGTTGCATATAAAAATTTAGTTGATGCAGGGGTAGCAAAAATACTTGATACAAAACCCAAATGAGGAGTATTTGTCATTGTACAAATAAAGCCCATTCAACTTTGGTAGCTAAAATTCACATGAATTTCAACTATAATGCATGAGTCAGAAATAAAATTCAAATTTGCTAATTATGCATCCAACATTGAAGAAAATGCTTTCCTTGAGCCTACAAAATCATGCATAATCCCATCACCATACACATGACATGGTTAAACTGTAGAAATATTTGTATTATGTTTATTTTCTTCTTTCTCCTCGTAATATTGTTTTCTATCATTTTCTTATCTTCTTGTTTTTGAGGGTTCATTCTCCATCATCCATAAAACCAAAAGTATACATGTCATCATGCTATGTGGACGCCCCCATTTTGCTTTCAACTTTGAGTGTCTTAGGAGTGTGTCGTTGAGATCCAATGCATGGAGATAATGGCACCAAGGTTGGTAACTTCGAGACCCTAGGAAAACATTTGGCTCTACTTATGTTTGGGTTTTATTTCAGTGATTTCCACCATGGTTTTTGCATTGGCGTGCCATGCTTCTTGTGAGATAGAATGTTCATATCCATGTCATCCTATCTTTATTGAGAAGACAATACATTTTGTATATGTAAGTTATTAGCATGGGAGGACTTTGAACATTTATACAGTGGCTAGTTATGTGTAAACTTGTCAAGCTGTTGTTAAATCTACTTACATTTAGGCCCAAAATCTATTGTAACTCCCTAATCATCTCGAACAACTCATACCTTCTTGAGAATTTTACCAGAGCTTGATTGCTTGGAACCAGAAAACATGGATTATTTTCAGTTACATCGAGCTCCTATCATCATTGATTTGTTGATGTCATTGATATTTTTCAGTTGTTGGATAGAGGTTCCCTGTACTGTAGAGCGAGCATTGTTGCAATCGGTTTTCATATTCAACCCTAGAAAACTGAGATTACAATGCAGAAAATGGTGCACAAGAAGACCAAACAGAAGAGGGGGAGGAAGCAGAAATTAGAGGAAGGATTTCTTTGGTCTTATTTTTTAAACAAAGTAGTGTCTATAAAATTAGAGACTCGGACTATATATTCCATTCTAAATATACAATGGTTGTATGAGGATGTAAAATCATATTTAACAATTAATTAGAACTAAGCTAACCTTCTGACCAAAATTTTCACTATTATGTTTTCTGAAAATAACAGGTTTTTGAAGGCCAGACAGAGCGATATCGTGAAGGCAGTCATGAAGGCGAGCTCACTCATGCCCATAACACTTCAATCTGGGCCGCTAGCTTGAAATCTAGAGGAGCTACGATGAGTAAAAGAGAAAGAGTGATATCATGAAGGCAACCGTGAAGGCAAGCTCACTCATGCCTGCATATGAGCCATCGGCATGAAATCCAGAGGAGCTACAATGAGTAAAAGAGAAAGAGAGGTGTTGTTTGGAGATTTTGGGAAACAACTAACCATATCTGTGAATCTTTGTCCAAGTTGGAGAAGCTGTGGCCAGCTGAAGCACATTGAATGTAACATCTCAATTTTAGGGATTATTATAAGCATAAAAATAGTAAAACTAAATAGTGATATATTAAAATAAAAACTAAATGTGCACTTGTTATTGGGTCGAAGAAGCGCATTCTACAACCCAATAGAGGGAGATGTGTCACTCCTTCCACACTTATCTTATAGTTGACATGTATCCTTTATATAAAAAATATATTTAGAACAATATATATATATATATATATATAACTACACAAATTATATAAATTAAAACCATAAACATTGCATCACACATTTCCTTAACATTTTCAGCGTAAAAAGGGGTTTATGCTTATGAGAGATTTGATCCCTCTTGATTCTTGGTAGATCCCCTTTTAAATAGATCTACACTAATTTAATTTAAGTACATAAGTGACAAGTGTCTCATTTCTATTGGTTGTTGTATCATATAGTTTCACCATCATATCCTAATCGATATAACAATTATTAGAATATCACTTTATGAATATTAAATATGTATGCCAACACAACCAACATACTTGAAATTATAAATTAAAAATATGAGAAAAATCCTAATATATGTTAAGGAAACAATCATATGAAATTCTACATAGATTACATCAATTCAATCCAATAAATAATTATTATATCAATTCAATTCAATAATTACTCTATCAACTCATTAAATAATTGCATTCTACATTTCAATATAATATATAATATTTATTATATCCATATATTTAATAATTTCAAAATATAAATTATTATTTAATATATCATTATTTGTAATATATATAAGCTTTACTAGGTAGAAATGTTTTGGACATTGTCAATCACTCTTGTTATAAGATGAAATGAAAAAAATAGAAGACCAAAGCAAGAATGTTTTTACTGGGCTTGAATTTAAAAAGCTCAATAAACCAATAAGATTGCAACATTCCCCTCAATTCATGATTAGAACAATGTGGAAAATCTTTGCACTTTACTATCTTCTTATGTATAAACTAGATTCGGAAAGCCTATAATTACATCTATCAAAATTGTGTGTTATGTTAGATGACATAAATAATTAACTCTGTACAAACACAATTCTTTTAATGATAATAACATTGATTTATGGTTAAATTTTGATAAAGTAAAACTCAAAAAGTAAGTAATGGACTAAAATTTTATCAAAGATGTAGATTATTATAAACTATATAACATCTATGCATTCAAAACTATGAAGTTAACATGAGTTACATGCATATTCTAATAACCTAAAATTTAAATATGTACAACGAATGTATTTATTAATTTTGTTATCCTAGTATATTAGTGTCCATAAATGTTTTTTTTTTTTAAATGGAAAATGTTTTTTAATAATTATTATACTAAACACGTAAATATATTTTACTAGGAATGTATTTATTAATTTTTCAGCGGATGTATTTATTAATTTTATTATCTTAGTATATTAGTGTCGATGAAATGTTTTTTTTCTTTATTATTAGAAATGTTCTTTTACCCATTCAGTAAAATTGTATCTATGTGGATAACAATTATTATACTAAACACTTAAATATATTAATTATTCTCTTATTCTTGAGTTTATGTAAATAAAACAGTGTTATTGGACATATATTTTTATTATATATCATGAATGATTGTGTATAAGAAAGAAAATATAATTATTGGATTGAGTGTACATCAAATAAATCCTGACGCACATGTTAGGTATGTGGATAACAATTATTATACTAAACACTTAAAGATATTAATTATTCTCTTATTCTTGAGTTTATGTAAATAAAACAGTGTTATTGGACATATGTTTTTATTATATATTATAAATTATTGTGTAAGAAAGAAAATATAATTATTGGATTGACTGTACATCAAATAAATCCTTACGCACATGTTAGGTTAATCTTTGTTAGGTTATAAAAAAGAGAGATTAAAATAATTATTTTCTTTATGCAAGAGCCAAAGGGGATAACATGGCTACGGCCATTCCCATGTAATCTCTAAATGGGAAATATCGTTATTCTAAAGAGGATGAAAGCCAAAAGTATTGTCCTTGTAATTTAATAATAAACAAAGAAATTAATATTATTTGGCAAATATCTAAATAGGTAAATAATTAGTCTGAGCCATGACTAAATTATGAGTATCAATTAAAAATATTCTTCAAATGTTGAGAAGAAATTATAGTCCATTTTGTATAAATTGTAAATGTGTATAAATATTAGGTCTGTTATACTCAGTTTAATTACGAAAAATGAGAATTCAAAAACTCATGTAGGATATCCAAACAAGACCCTCGAGATAATTTTTATGAACTTCATCTACTGAGCTTGCTTAGGGTTTAACCAGTTATATTTGAGATTAAACCCCTAAAATATTGCACAAAGGACAACGAATTGACCGTTTGATTTCTATAAATATATTAGGCTGCCAGGCCTACAAAATATTCTGGTATCTCTTCATTCAATTATTATATAAGTACTCACTCGAGGTCGAACCCCGAGAGGAACCCAAAATGATATGGATTTCTTTGTACAGAATAATTGGTACATATCCTCCCTTAAAATCAAGGTACATGCCCAAAAAGGTTGATAAGTCACCTGCAAGTAAAAAGGGAAGTTAAATATTACTTTGCAATACAAAAGCCAGCGGAAACTTCCAAACTTGAATACGAGCATGAGTAAAGTTCTTACCTATAAATTCGTAACCTCAACCTATATGTCGTGACTCTGTGGATGGACTGAATCTCTTTGCACCTGTAATGAGAATCAGATGGCGTTATAACTATATGAGATATAAATTGAGAGAGGTATTTTATTTTGGTCTATAATATATTTACGTAGTGGAAGAAATACCTGAAGTAAGCACAATGATGAAACACAATTTCGTTGATCTGCTTGAACGTAAAAATCAAGGGTATTTGAACCAGCAGAAATGGACAGATTCACAAAAAATAGAAGGGTTAAAGGCAGACTCTAATCCATAGCCACTTTTTCAACCAGAAAACATGTTAAACCCTTATTAGTTGCAGTACACAGAAGGGAAAGGCAATTAAAACCCTCTCCTCAAACCCTAGCAAATTGAAAATGGCACATTTAGGCCAAAATAACTCATGAGAAAGAATTTGTATATTCCCAAGGTAAGTTGATGAGACTGTCAATACTGTGTTAGTACTATGGCTACTTCATAACATGTGTACCATTCTCCATGTGGCATAAGGAGGTTGAAAAGGGAATTTAACTTTGTTTTCATAATCAATCTCCACTACGGTTCACATAAAAATTTGAAGGTATCGTCGCCTGCCGCATATACATCCCAGCAACTTCACTAACGACAGCCCGTCACCGGGTCTTAGGGCACAACACCCTAGGCAAAACGTCAACCTTCATGAAAACTATATGTCATAATAATAATAGTAATCTTTTGAAATATAAATAATTAATATATCTTCCATAAAATATAATATATGGATTGATTCATATTCACCACTTTTTATATATATTTATATTTTATAAGAATCAACATTTATAGTCCTGACACTCTTTTCAAATGGGAATTTCTTGAAAAAGTGTTGTTTCTATTGATTTTGTGTTTAGAGTTCATTAGGGTAAAAGATGCGTCAGTTATCATTTATAATTTACGTGTCATTTATAATTTATTTGTCCATTAAATGAGAGGTCACATATGAGTGTCTTGGCTCTTAATCAATGAAAAATGTTTGCGCAAAGCTCGAGGTCCTTGTCATCACAGGTATGCCACTATTGGGATATAGAGAGTAGTAAAAAAGTTGAAGATGACCAAAATTCTTGCAGATAGGCAAAGAGATAATATGAGATGACATTCAAAAACTGCAAAAGGAGAATAAATCAAATTTGCATATTGAACCCATAAAAACGCAATGCACACCCATCTACTAGTGCTCTGCAAAGGGGCTAGGGTCCAAGCGCTGACACTACTTGGGGGGTTCTAGTGGAGAATTAGGATTATGTTCATGTGTTGGGTTCGTTCCATGAGCCTCGTCCATGCCACTTCTAGGGGCAGTCACTACATGTTTTTGTGCCGAGAGGCACTCTACAGCCCAGTATGAGGGAGATCTTGTAACATGTGAGTGTTTGTCGAGTTTGTTGAATGTTTGTCAAGTAACAAAATAATACAAATTAAACAAAAAAGAATAATACAAAGTAAAAAGTAATAAATATTATGTGGGCCATAAACAAAAAATAATAATACAAAGTAAAAAGTAAATATGAGACTTAAACTAAAGACTTTAGAGCTTAGGATTAGGTGATAAATATTATGTCGGTCATAAACAAAAAAGAATAATATAAAGTAAAAAGGAAATATGAGACTTAAACTAGAGACTTTAGTTTTTACTTTTAATAAAAAAAGTAAAAAGTAAATATGAGATTTTAGAGTGTTTATTGAGTAACAAAATAATACAAAGTAAACAAAAAAGAATAATACAAAGTAAAAAGGAGTAACAAAATAATACAAAGTAAACAAAAAATAATAATATAAAGTAAAAAGAAATAAATATAATACAAAGTAAAAAGTAAATATGAGACTTAAACTATATAATTTAGAGCTTAGGATTAGGTGGATCAGGTATTGCACTCAAGGAGCTATTCAAGGAGAGGTTTTCACCTTAGGAGATTTGATCCCTCTCGGTGCTTGATAGAGCCTAGGATTTGGATCTATGCTGGTGTATCCATCACTACTGTAGTCGCTACAGGCTTGACATCCTCCACCTGTGTACTTTGCAAACCAGTGTCGGGGGCAATAGGGGTCGGATTGAGCATGGTCATCACCGTTGAAAAGGATGGAGCTTCCAGGGCTAGGATGGCCACCTTAGACTGCATTCCCTCCATGAATTTCAGAGGAGGAAGGTTGAATATTTCCACTATGTCCATACACCAATCTTTCACCACCTGAAACTTGCAGGAAAGGTCTTGAACCCTTGTCAACATGTCATCGCCAAGTCTGTGCGGGTTATTATTGATGTTGAGTAGAGTCTTGGTCATGGAGGATACCTTCCTAGCAATAATATGGCCATCTATCTCTTTGTTCTGAACTTGGTGAGAGATTCCTCGACGACTAGAGGTGCACAATCATTCCCTCACCATGTTTTTGTTTTCCTTTCCAAGAGACCATCGATTTCCTGACTAATAATTGTCTCTCTCAGCTCGGACATCATCTTCATAGGTGCAACGATTGTGATCTAAGTGATTCCTTATCATGTGATTGGAGGCCAATAATGGCTATGTCATCATTATGGCATTGAGTCTATACATCATGAAGTTGCAATTAATTGCCTAGGTGGCAAGGTACTCTAATATGTGCAGATGGGAGGTAAGTTGAATGCCAGTCGCATCGATCTCCATACCTGAGCCTCTCTTAGTCACATCGTGATTATTCCACTTGTCTTGCCATGAAATCACCCCATCTGGGGTCTGATTTAGCATTATTTTTCGTACTATTGCTATAAATAATTTTTAGGTGTTTAAATATAATTAACAATGAATATTATTTTTAAATTGATATGACTTATATGTTTTATATATCTTCACATTAATAAAAGTAGTCATTTTCACAATTTTTTAAATTTTTCTAAATCATATCTCTTCTAAAGGATTTTTAGTGAGTTATAGACTTATAATGGTCAACTAACAAATAGGAAGGATCTCTAGTGAATTGTAGACTTATAGTGATAAATTAAGGAATAGGAGATATAAACTAAGGAATAGAAGATGTATGTAAAGACTTTTTTCAATCTTCAAACTCCCATATTGAGCATGATGAAACTGATTTGGATAGTTTGTAGTTTGTAGATTATGTCTTAGCTCAAGACATACACTTTGTCTACTTTGATTTGATTGATAATTTTTCCAAGTCAGGAGGATTTAGTTCTTTGTTAAAAATATTGATTGTTCAATGTTTCTTCTGAACCACAAAAGAAGTAGGAGTAGCCTACTTATAAACTAGGGAAACCTACCTTCCCTCCTATGTGTACTTCCATGATGCTTTTTAACCCATTAATTCAAATGATGACATTTTTTCAAGGTAATTATCCCAATGTAAACCCTCTGGCACTTCCCCTCATTTAGAGGATGGTATCCAAGGTAAACCCTAGATTCTTGAGTGCACAAAGCCAAGTCAACAACCGGGCTCGAAGTCGTTACAACAATGTTTTCATTATGAGGTCAAGATGTAACTAAGGGAAATAGAACCTTGGTGGGGAGTATAACACTCCATCCCACAAGTACTCGAGCTAGACCCAATTGACAAATCAATTCAAATGATGGCATATGGTATATTCTTGCACAATTTTTTGTGCAACCTACCATTGTTTGTTTTTATGCAATTATTATGGTCATGATACCTTAGCCTTATCTTGTGGTTATCATGCATCCTTTACCTAAATATCCCTTCTAGCAACAAGGGTGTGTCTAGAGAAACAAGGGTGTTTTTTTAGAGCATGAACCCTTCTACCTAATTGGATCCATTATGAAAGTTGCCTTGGTATTTTGATGATATCATAAGCTTCTTTACGTTTATCAACATGAAAAATATAAGTTGGGATTAGTATATTTAAACCACTCAAATAATAGGTGACATAATGATCAATTATGAAGCTTCAAGAGATATTCGATTGACAATGTTGACATAATCATCTACCCAATGAATGTCCTTTATTAGGTTCCATCATTACAGCATCTCCACACCAATTTGCTCATTATTCATATGAATCTATGACTTTGATAACTATTTTTCTATGCACAATACTTTGAATCATAGTGAGAATGAAGTTTGCATTGTTAATGCCACTAATATTTGTGCAATGTAAGTGAGTTTACTCATGTCTAATCAATAATATATACCCAGTTTCCTGTCTTAGTTGTTTTTCTTAATCTTATATAGTTTTCTTCTTTTCAGTAACTCACCCAATTAATTAATACCCCATCATAGCTAAAGACAACCCCACGGTTAAATGTGACAACCTAGTTATCACCTAGGACTTAGTTACAACAATGTCCCCCAATGTGATTAGGTGAACTTATATGCCTTCTAGGGTCATAACTCCCGTTAAAATCAAAACCAAATAGTCCCTAGAATCATAATAATAAAACAAAATCAAACTCATAATAAAGTGCATTAGAAAGTCAACAATGCTTTTTCTATGAAATATAGGGTCAGACTTCAATGCATTGCACATTTCTAATGAACAATGCCCTACCACATTGAATAATTGGTTATTCAACCTAATTAATATCTTAATGACAATTGTATGTACTCACAACTCTTTATTTTTCTAAATAGAGTAAAGATGACTCTCCTAGTGATATAACTTTGGTGAAGGATAGCATAATAAACATTACCATGCTTTTTTATCACTCAATATGAAACTCCTCCCTTTGCTTCCAAGGAAAAACTTTTAAATTAGATTTTTTACTAAGTATAAGCATCTGCACTTGCTTTACCGGGTTGGCAGGTGCGGGAGGGGTCATCTTTGACCCTGGTGGAAACAAACAGACAGATTTTGCTTGGCGGCTCGGAAAAGCTACGAACAACAACGCGAAATGGCTTGCGTTAATCAAGGGGCTTGAATTAGCAACTAGCTTGGGTCTAAAATAACTAGCGATCTTCAGTGACTCCCTTCTAGTCATAACAGAGGCTAGAAAGCTAACCATGAACTTCAAAATCCATGTTTCTAAATACCATCACATATTCAAGAATCTCGTAACCAACTTTCATGCCATCAAACTCCTTCATATACTCCGGACAAACAATCACTCAGCTGATCTCATGGCTAATAAAGGAGTCCATATAGACTATGGTCATATTGTTATTAATGATAGTGCAATTGAAAAAGGTTGGATACCATAAACTCCTTAAGAATTCTACCTTAGACTACCACCCTATGCATTCGTCCCTCCTTCCATCTCCCCATCAACTGGCTCATTTATTTCATATGAAGCATGGCGCACTCCTCTTGCCACACCTTAACTATTCTAAACAAGCTTTTATTGTCTGGTGGTATCCAACTCGCCCCCCTCGATCTTGGCAGCGGGCTGGCACGTATCTTATAACCCAGGTTTTCATCCAAACCTTCTCATTCTCGCGATATCCTTGACTTGTCTGCTTCTTCTTCACGACTCCAGTATGGCTTGCAAGGGTGAAGAATTGGGCACTGTGTAATGGGCGCCTTGCCTCTCGCTTCATCTCTAGCATCCTCCGTGGGTGCTCTCCCTAAACTTGGTCTTTTTCCCCCCAGTGCTCTCTCTGCCAAAAACCATTGGCCGTTGCTCACCCCTTCCTCTCCCATCTGCAGAATTCCAGTGCTCTATCACTGGAAAGCTCCAAAAAGACCCTCGATTATCACTCCCTTACTCCGCTTGTTTCTGAGGACAGATTTTGGATGGAAAACATGGAGGAGCAGATTCGCATTCTCAGGGATGAAAACGCGGAATTGAAAAGAGCCATTGCAAGGCTCTACACCCTGGCTCAAGCCACTAATACTAAAGTTAGAAATGGGAACAATTTGATGAGTGGAAGAATCACCACCATTTCAGAGACACTCTTGACTATGCAGTAATCAACATATCGAATATTGACTCCAAAACTAACAACAGCAATAGGAACATAGCAGATGTTGAAGGGAAAATAGACAGGCTTTCAGAAGATGTAAGTCGTTGCATTCGATTCATTCAGGATAGCAAAGAATCGGACACCGGCAAGTGTCAAGATCCTTCTGTTGAAAGCGTACCAAGTCCTCCAGCACAGCATCAGGGACGCTATTGAGACTCCCCACTCTTCCTCTGGTTTTTCTATGCACAATTTTCTCAGTTCCAAGGTTTTCACAAAGCTGAAAATGTTCCTTTTTTGTTTTCAGAACAGTCTATAGATTATAATTTCTTTTTGTTAATCCTTGTCACAAGCATGTAGCAGACTCTTTTTCAGCAATTTTTTGCAGACCTCAAGCTCAGCATGTTTTGTTTTTATCTCCTACTCCTTGGGCAATTTGCAAGGAGCTATAGTCTCCACAAAACAGGGCTTTTTCGAAACAATTTCATTTTTGTAAAAGATGAACAAGATGCTACAAACATTGACTCCAACAAGGAGCAGTCCTACATCTCTACTATGTAATGTCTTTCTCTTTTAAAATAAATAACCCTTACCCGTTTTTGTTAAAAAAAAAAGCATGTGCACTTGCTTTGTGTAGTTTTTCAGTTGAACATTCTCATCTACATTAACTCATTTAAACAAGTTCATTAACAATTTTCTTCATTAAACATTAGATAGAATCTAATTCAAGAATAAGATAACTATTTTAGAAATTGATATTAACATTGATTCCATCCTCTTTCTCAACTTTTCTCTTCTTAGTTCACAATAACAAACTCTTGGCATTAGTACTAGCTTATTTAAACTCTTGGCATTAGTAGTAGCTTATTTAAACTCGACATTAGTACTAGCTTATTTCTGGGCATTGGTAATGGCTTATTTTCTTGTAAACTTATCACTACAATTACAATAATTCTTGACATTAAGATTAACTTATTTAATATCTTTATAATATGATATATACAATTACAATAATTCTGAACATTTAAATTATTGTTAACATTGAAATTGATTTTTTTAATAACATCTTATTAATTTTCAATCAATTTTTTATTTATTATTTATTTATAATTGTTTACTTTTCAAATCAATTTTTTATTTATTTATGACTGTTTATAGATTTTTTTCAAAACCACTCATCATCATCATTACTACTAGTTTTGGATGATTTTACCAATGTAAACAACTTCTCACATCATTATTGTTTACAATAATCAAATCACCTTTTAGAAGACTTGTCATTCTTAAAATAATAGTAAAAGTTAGTGTGAAATGATATTTCCTACTCTTCTTCTTACCATATAATGTACTCTTCTTCCTACCATATAATGTAGATCCCCATATCCCTCGTGATTTTGGACTAATCAATCAAAAGTCAAATGAGCCCACACTTTTGGGTTGAAAATCATGCAACTATGTCCCCTATGCATTTTGGGTTGAAAATCATACAAGAGTGTCCCCTATGCATTTTGCGTTACTTCTAGTTGAAAAGATCACATTGCTTTCTTTGTATTTATAATTATAATATCATGAGGATTGAGTATAAGATATATAATTAGGCACAACAATGCCATTGTACTTCACCTTTTGATTTGAAGTGTCCAATACATTTTTGTTTAAGATCCAATTTACTTTTTCTTGGTTCATCATTTGTATTTTATATTTGAATCTTTCACTTGTATTTAGTTAATTCCATTTTAAATCTTTATTTTATATTGAAATACCTTTTAGTTAATCTTTATTTTAACAATATCTTTTATCTTTGGATTTCTAGTGATTCTATCACTAATGCTTATAGTGATGGACTAAGGAGTAAAGATATATACAAATTGTTTTTCAAACCCAAGACTCTCATTATGATTATGATGTTGTTGATTCATAGAATGTGTAGTTTGTCGATTATATCATAGTTTGGATCATTTGGACTTTATCCACTTTAAAATTTCGGTGATTTTTCAATGTAAGAGGATTTAGTTATTTATTTAGATAAATTGGTCAATAATTAAAAGTTTTCTACTGAAATACAAAAGGGAGTGGAAAAAGCCTATTTCTATCATGCCTACCTTCCCCCTCCTATGTGCACTTTAGTGATGCCTCATTGACCCATTAATTTGGATAATGGTATATTAGGTGATTAATATGTTTTATTTTTTCACCTTTATTTTTTTATTTATTTCACTTGGTACAAAATGTAAATAAATAAAAGTATTATTTGTTTTTCTATATGTACATTAAAAAATGTGATGCATTTTTTTTTTTTTACCGAAACTGAGGGGAAGATTAGTATTGATCCGGAAAACCAGCTTCCGAGTGCTGTATTACAGTAGTAGAATCTTTGACCAAATCCAGGGGCTCTGATGAGATTGGTAGAGACCAATAGTGACCAGAGATATCGTAGTCAATTTTCCAATCGTGCTGAGGTTTGCAACGGCCATCTGGCAGAAACATCATGACATTTAGGGGATTAGAGCGCCTATGAGAGACAGTAAAGTTGACACAAACGACAAAAAAGTTGCAGAGGTTGAGCAGAAATGGGTCTGCGATCATCTTAAGAATAAAGGAAACTTGATAGGCGGCCTCAGAGTCATTTGAAGTCCAATTTTGTGAGAAATATCTTGGATGTTGTCTCCGGTACAGATAAACTTCTTCCTGAGTTTCCAAAGGTGATTGCTGCATTGTTGGACTCAGATGAGACATCGACTTTGAGTTCTTCCAGTACTTCTGAGGCAGAGTCAACTTCTTTTTTAAGCTTTCCCATCTCGGAGTTGAGCCAATCCGGAGAATTCTCATCTGAGCCAGTGGATGGGCGAGGATGATGGATCTGTTCCATAAGTTGGCCTTGTAGTTACCCAACAGCTTGTTCCAGATCTGCGAACCAAGAGGCGAGTTGAGCAGTTGAGTCCAATGAAGCCAAGAAGGAGCTTGTGGAGGGAGATCTGAAGCAAGATCACAGGAACCAAGCGAGCTAAAAACGATTGAAATCATGAGGGATGAGCATGAGGGCCTTAACACGATCTGAAGAGACCAGGGATCAAAGAGGACCAAAGCAGATCTGACAGTTTCACGGGATAGAGCAGAAAGATTCAGTCCCATTTTCTGAGATGGTGCCCCTGCCTAGGAGCGTGGCACGATTAGCCTCAAGGTCGGCCATATTGTTGAGATGACGTAAAATGTGATAGATTCTTATTGACTGAAACTTGCTAGCTAGGACCTGAATTTTCAGGAAAATACGCTTCATGGGGAGACTAGAAGGCCGAGAATTTGTATGAATGGCCTGCACAACAATTCTAGAGTCACCGAAAACAGTGATCTGCCGTATATTCTGTTTAATAGCTTGCCTGAGACCTTGCCAAAGGGCGTAAAATTCAGCATAGTTGTTGGTTTCCACACCCAGTCCCTAAGCAAAGGAGAAGCGAATGGAGCCAGAAGGGGAGAGGATCACTCCTCCTCCACCCGAAGGGCCTGGGTTGCCTTTTGAGGCACCGTCGAAGAGCAAACAATGAACCTCCAGGGAGCTCCTCCAGTTAATAAAATCAACTTCTTCCATTCTGATTTCCCACTCAGCAAGCTTTGGGCACCTGACCTGGGGGGGGTTTTGAGCAGTATTTGTGAAGGCTGATAGCCATTTGGTTTCATAATCATCCAGAGGTTGAGCATTGCAGAGTCCCGGCTTGTGATCCAGGGCCTCTCCAAGGAATACTCTTGCTTTGAGGGCTACCTTTGATGGGTGATTTTCCACATTTTTGAAGACCCTGTTATTCCTTTCAAGCCATAGCTTCCAAATGATGAACTTCGGGATTAGCATCCAGGCAGATTTAAGGAGGTCTTTTTTGATGAGGAGAAAGGGAGAGGAGCCGGCCCAATTGGAGAAGAGGTCTGCTGTTAAATCAGGAATCGGAAGATTAGATTGATCCAGGGAGAGGGCTTCTCTCCAAAATTCTCTAGAGAAGGGGCAGGTAATTAGAAGATGCTCAAGATTTTCTTCATTATTTTTACACAGAGAGCAGATTGAAGGGCCTTCCAGACCTCTTTTCCTGAGGTTCTCCGCAGTGAGAATACTCTTATGCATTACATTCCAGCAGAAAAGATCCACTTTCGGAATGGACTGAGTGGACCAAACAAACTTCCAGAGGCTAGGATTTGGAGCAGCATGGGGAATAGCCATTAAGGAGCGGTAGCCTTCAGCCGGAGTGTAGGTTCCAGATTTTGTTCCCCATCCTCTTTTGTCACTCACTGACTGATTGACGGGGGCTTTGCCGTGCAGTAGATTGGCTAGAATCTTTGCTTCCTCTGCGAGTCCAGGGGGGTGGGGACTTAAATTCCAATCCATCCAACAGTTGTCGGAGTCCCAGACAGAGAGATCCCACAAGGTGGACATTTGCTGATCCTTAAGCCACTGTTTCATATTCTGCACTTCAGGATTTTGCCCCAACGGCTCGTCCCCAAGGATTGAGTCTTCCCAGACATTGATTTTTTTTCCGTTCCCTGGAATCCAGTAAAGCAGAGATCTGAAGTGGTCCATGACTTTGATGCAAAGTTTATAAATTGATGAGCCTTTGCTGTGAGGAGGATTAACATCTAAGCACCGAAGCCGCTGTCCGGGGAAATATTTTTTCCACAGAACCTTTTTACTCCAACTTGCTCTTCCGGAGATTAGCTGCCAGAGGAGCTTAGTTCCCATAGCTAGGTTCTGGGCTTGAATGCTTCTGATTTGGAGCCCTCCTTCCCTGTAAGGTTTTTTAAGTTTTTCCCAGCCAACAAGGTGTAATTTTTTTTGGTTTCCTTTTCCCCCTTCCCACAGAAATTTTTTTAGGAGGCTTTCTATCTTATTGATGACAGAAGAGGGTGCCAGGAGAATGGAAGTTTGATAGATTGGGATGCTGGAAAGAACAGATTTCAGCAGCACCAATTTTCCTGCCATAGTGAGCCATCCAGCCCCCCAGTTCTGGATTTTGGTTTTTATTTTGTCAATTATGGGATTCAAGTTCGAGGGTTTGATGGAAGATTTGAAGATCGGGACCCCAAGATAAGTGAACGAATCCCAGTTATGAGAGCCTTCCATTTCCAGCAGTCTAGAGGCTTTTCTCATTTCTGCAACAGAGCAATTCCAACAGTAGATTTTGCTTTTTAGCAGGTTGATTTTGCTTCCAGAGATCTGATTATAGGTTTCAAGCTCGTTCTTGAAGCTTCTTGCAGATTGAACACCGACACCTCCCAGCAGCAGCGTGTCATCTGCAAACTGGGCATGATTAATGTCTTTGACATTGTGAACCATTCGGAGGCCAGGAAGGGTTTGGACATGCTGACAGTTAATAAGCTGAAAACTGAGAACGGAGGCCTGAATGGCATAGAGGAGCGGTGACAGGGGGCAGCCCTGTCTCAACCCTCTTGTGGCCTAAAAAAAGTTAGTTGGTCTCCCATTGACCAACGGAGCTATCCAGGGAGCACAGATACAGCCTTTAATCCAGTCAATGAAAGCTAAGGAAAACCCAAATTTCTCCATCACCGAGAAGAGATAGTCATATCTTACCCTGTCAAAGGCATTGGCTAGGTCTAGCTTTACAACCATGCCTTTCTCTTTCCGGTTCACGCTGGAGTGAATTGCCTCTTGGACGAGGATAACATTGTCAAGAATTTTCCTGCCTTTTATGAATCCTCCTTGATTCTCAGGTATGATCCTTGGCAGAATTTTTTTCAGCCTGTTTGCTATGATCTTGGTGACCAGCTTGTAGCCCGTGTTGCAGAGGGATATAGGACGGAACCTGGTGAAACTAGAGGCCCCTCTCTCCTTCGGGATCAAAGCAAGGAAAGAGGAGTTTGTGCTCCCACCCAGCTTGTGATGAATTTGGGAATTCCGAACCATTCTCAACAGATCATATTTGATAATATCCCAGCAGGAAGAGAAGAATCTGGTTGTGAATCCATCCGGGCCAGGGGCGCTGTCAGGTTTCATGTGAGAAAGAGCAGACTTGAGTTCTTTCATAGAGACAGGGGCATCGAGAAGATCATTATCAGGGCCATGAACCAAGTTGGGTATGAGATTAAGGGGATGAGCCATGGAGTCTAAGGGCTCGGCAGGAGGAGCAGTGAAGAGGTCATTGAAATGGGAGCGGGCTGCACGTTTAATACCTTCAAAATCTTTTACCAGAGTGCCTTGATGAGTGATTTCTTTCACTGTTTTGAAATTTTTTCTAGATTCAGCCTGTTTGTGAAAGTAGGCAGTGTTTTTGTCACCACTTTCTAACCATAGGCTTCTGGATTTTTGCCGCCAATGCTCCTCTTCAAATCTACAAGCTTTGAAAAAGGCTTTCTGAAGGTTGAATTCTGTACGGGAGATACTTTCAGTGATTGGACCAGATTCCGTGAGGATTTGGTGATTTTCTAGGGCATCTTGGGCAACTTTGCGGCTAGAGACCGGGGATGGGAGAAGCTTGGCCCAGGATTTCAGCTTTTGTTTAAGTCTTCTGAGCTTTCCTTCCCAAATGAAGGAGGGGTTCCCATTGATCTTTTGGTTCCATGAGTTAGAGACCAGGGGGAAAAACCCTTCTTGATGGATCCAAAGAGGGCTGAATCTAAAGGGAATGGGCCCCAAGTTTTCTTCAGAGGTAAGATCAAGGAGGATAGGTTTATGGTCGGAAACACAGTTGGGGAGAATTTTGGAGGTTGCATGGAGCTCCAGGGAAAGAAAGGAGGAGTCCACCAGAAATCTGTCAAGACGGGCGGCAATGTGCCCAGGCCCTAGCCTTTTGTTGGTCCAAGTAAAATTACCCTTGGAGGGTTTGATGTCCACGAGGTTCCATCCCAGGATGATATCTTCAACCCATTCCCGGGATGGATCTCGCACAATGGAGCCCCCTTTTTTCTCAGAAGCTGCTAAGATGACGTTGAGGTCTCCTGCAATGACAATATTTCTGGGCGTGTGGGTGCTGAGAAATGAGCTAATGGAATCCCAGCACTCTTTTTTTTCCTTTGTTGAAATAGGAGCATAAATGTTAAACATACTTACATGATGGCCCGAATCTTTGTGGATGAGGATGGTGAGAATCCAATGAGTAGTGTTGTGAACAGAATGCAAGTCGAACTTGATGGAGTCCCAGAAGGTGGCTAGGCCTCCCGATGCTCCACTTGAACTCACGGCTTTCCCGGGGCCTTTTTTCCAAAATAAGCTTCCGGTTTGGAGGGCGAGGTCACTCTCCATTTTTGTCTCCTGGACGAGAAGGATCTCAGGCTTGTGGATTCTAACCAGATCTTTCATTGCTTCAGCTTTCTGAGGACTGCCTAGACCTCTACAGTTCCAGGAGATGTACCGCATTACTTACTTTGAGAGGGGGCGGCCCCTTTAGGGACCTGGCCAAGCTTTGATCTCGTTTTCATCATACTTTGGATTGTTTTTTGGGATCCCTGCAGGATATCTGCATAGGAAATTTCTTCCCTTTTCTTTTTTTTTGATTTCCGACCCCTTGGGTTCTTGATTGGGGTTGCATGCGAGCTGCTTGACTCGGTGGCTCCATCATCTGAGTATCCTCCTGGATCAGAATCAGCTGCTGAAGGTTCTTCTACCACTTCACGTTCTTCTTCCCTGGTAAGGGGGTTCTCAGTCCTAGGGATAGCAGAATCAGGCTGGGGAGGAATTTCCCCTGGCTCCAACACGTTTGCATCATGGATGATGGGGGATTCCAAGGGGCTTGCGGATTCGGGAGGAGAGGAATCTGGGATAAAAGTGAACGGAGGTGGCTCTGGGGCATTCCTTGCCCCTTGGCCGGATGGTGCTGGGGGAGGATTTGAGGGTTGAGGCTGGATTGGATCTATCGGAGGGACTTTAGGATCAGATTTCTGAATATTGCTTGAAGCTCTCTTGTCATTCGGTTTGGCGGTAGCTTTTCCTTTCTTGACCTTCTGCCATCCTTCCCCTTCTTCTGTCGGTTGAGCTTTGGGGCAGTTACGTTGAAAGTGTCCGTGTTCATGGCAATGCCGGCACTTGAATGGCAGCTGTTCATAGTCGAGTTTCTGGAAATGGGTCCAAGAGCCCACCGAGAGCTTGACAGCTTCTGGTAGTCCTGCCTCCAGATCTACTTCTACACATATTCGAGCACAAGAATACTGACCTTTGGGCTCGGCTTTGTCAATGTAGCGTCCTAGGGCATTCCCTATTGTCTCCTGGGCTTGGATGTTCCAGCAGTGGATCGGAAGGTTGGGGAGCCTAACCCAGACCGGGACCTCCTTGGGTACATCTACAGAAGGATCGAAGTCCGGAGACCACCTATTGAGGTACAGGCCTTGGGAAACCATGAAGTAGGGTCCGCTACGGAATATGAGATCGCGATCCTCTTTGGAGATGAATTCAAAAACAAAGAAACCTCTGCCCACCGGGTAGCAAGTGACACTTTACTTCAGAAGAGGCCTCCAGTTGCGCTGGATCCAATCATCCGTGGTTTTGGCTGAGGGCCAAAGCCCCATGAATTGGCCAACCAATCCTCTTTCAGCGAGGGCCAGAGCTATCTTGATCGAGGGTTCCTCTGGCAGGGCGATTTCAGGGACTGCGTCTAATTTCTTTATAAATTTTGGGGTCTCATGAACAATCGGTTTCTTCCCGGGAGGACCAAGCAGCCTACGGAAGGCATCTAGCACAGTGAATGGGGAGGCAGGAGGGGGATCCCCTCCCCCAGGGGAGGTCATGACGACGGCCTGGAGAACAGCGTGAACCCTAGAGGAGGATGCAGGCAGCTTCAGCAGCAGCGTCCGAGCTCGATCGCCGAGAGCAAGCTTTTCTTCCTCTTGGCCTTTGTTGTTGAGGAAAAATGTGATGCATTTAATAACCATGAGCCTTGAAATTTTGTATATGATATAAACATTTTTTATTTAAAAAAATTTAATATTTCATGTTGGTTGAGAGGATTGGTCTATCGTAATATATAAGTTCCAATATACCTTGACCTATATGCTAGTGGGGGAAACCACAATAACATAATGATTGCTTTGTTGTAGAGTATGTTTTCTTTCTCAACCTTCCCTTCTTCCCCTTTTGTAACTAAAAACTTCACTCGCATTCATCCATGTCCATTAAAAAAATTGCATAAAACTAACAGTTACATATCTTATAATTATTACTATCATATTATACCTCACAATTGTTGAGTATTAACTTGTGATAACAAATAAAAATCAACAACCAAAATAATAAAAATAGCATTCAGTAGTAATACTATGTAGTACCCCTTTAACAATTTCCCTACATGCTCATTTGAAAAGTTAGATATGCCTAATCACTATGCAATTTTCTATATGACATAAATACCTTCTTATATAAAATGCACATTACTATTAATACACATGGGGTGAGAAGATTGATATGTGATAACACATTAATCCCATAAAAAAAATGTTGAATACACCTATGTCTTGGAATTGTTTCTATTACATAAAATCTCTCATTTCATGTAATGTTGAATACACCTATGTCTTGGAATTGTTTCTATTACATAAAATCCCTCCTTTCATGTAAAGTAGGAATGTTGAGCATGTTTATTGTGTGTTCTTAAGTATGCCACATATATAATCTTGTTTAAATTGTTTATAATATAAAATCCTCATTTATGTAAAGTAATAATGATTTAACATGTTTTGTTTGTGTGTTTGGAAATATATCATTTATAAAATCAAGGTTAAAATGTTTGTTTGTGAGTGTTTGGAAATATATCATTTAAAGAATCAAGGACTTTTATGGACCACTATTTTAACATCTCACATTTGATATTTTTTCCATTTCATTGATTAGGAACTATGTGTCTTGAAATTGTTGCTATGACACAAAACAAAACATTTCTTTCATGTAAAGTAAGAATGACCTAATATGTTTGTTTGTGTGTGTTTGGAAGCATATCATTTATAAAATCAATGACATGTCCCTCTCTTAACATATTCCATTTCGTTAACTAGTCAATCAAGTCACATTTTTTCACTATGGTATTCATAAAGATGGGAGTTTTGATGCCACGTCTTTAACTTACGATTTTTGTCTATATGATCTTTCTAATTAATCAATTTTACTAGCATTTCTTTGCATTGAGGTTTTTTTTCACATTTATACTCTCCTCCATAAACACAATTATATATTAGTGAATAGGTTTTGATATACCATGTCAAGTTTCAATATCTCCGAGGAAGTCACAAGTTCAAAACTGACAGGGGATAGGGTTGCTCATTGGTTCGTTGTGACAAGGCTCGAAGGGTAGGCGACCCCTAGGATAGAGTCTCTCCCTTGGGATAAAGGGTCTGGGGACGTCTCGACCCCTGCTGAGTCACAAGTTTCTGGTATATCTGGCTTGCGAGCTGTTGGATATACCCTTGGGAGGTTGTTGTTCCCATGGTTAAAAAAAAACATTATGATATGACATTTTGACTAACAAGTAGCACATGCGTTCAAATTATAACGCATTAAATCATAATATATCTGTTTTTTTGGATTAAACACTTTATTTGTGACTAAGATTTTTTTTAATAAAATGATTTTTTGAGTAATAATATAAATAATAAATACACGTATTAGACATTTCATTAAAAAAAATGTGTAACAAGTACCATGCACTATCTCAAATTTGGGAAGGCTCCTTATGATAATGCACACTAACATTACAAATTATCAAGGAATTCTTGACACTCATTTGGACTGGACATTAAGGACAATTAATGAATACCATTGGGATGGGTTGAAACAATGTTGAACAATTTTGGGTCTTGAACTTTTGGATCTCAATTCATATTCTCTTTATTGTTTTTTTTACTATCATTTTTCATTGTGATCTTCTTATCAATTCATGAGCTTTAGATCATTTGATTCCAAGTCTGTAAACAAGATTTATGATCTCCATAAATTAATAGGTGATCTTACTCCTCATCACCCATAACTTTTGGCATTCCACCTTCTCATGGCTTTCCTTTCTTTTCACAAATATTAAACAGGTAAGAATAACTAAACATCTCTTATAAAAAATCTATTATCATAAATAACCTCACTTATTAATAAAACTTACATTTCAATAAAATTATATGTATTTTTCAAAATTTCTACAAATATTTGTATCTACCCAATTTCTTATATTAGCTACAAAATTATTAAATAAAAAACAAAATTATCATTAACAAAACAACATTTTATATGTTTTTTTTTAATTTTAATTTTTATAATTAATTTTAATTATTTTCTTTTAAATATATACAAATTATCAAAATTGCCCTTCACAAAATAACCCTACAAGTAATAACATTGACATAAAGTAATAACATACCCTACAACTAATAAGATTGACATAAAGTAATAGCATTGACATATAATGTACTTAAATGACAATCATATAACTTCAAAAGGCCAACAACATGACACCTACTTCAAGTGGGTTATCTTAAAGATAAACTCGTGTGGATTTAATAGGAATGGGAAAGGAACTTTCAATTTGATAATGAAAGCCAACAGCTTGGATAAGATCAAAGGTATGGGATGATAAGACATATCGAGTCTCGGGGATTGTATTTAATGATTTTATGATACAATCACTTGTAAATATGCAATATTGCATCGATGTCCTAAATTTTATGACTTAAGTAATTTGTGCCTCCTTGACTGTCTAGCAACTTACAAAGTTGATACAACTGCAGCAACTTATAATTTTTTTCTATTTATGAAAAAAACATTCAACAATCAAATCTAAACTACATGAATTTATTAAATAATTGAGTAATTGGTTGTCATCAACTATATATGAAAAAAATAATATAAATTATATGGTATATTTATATTGTGGGGTTCTTTTTGCATAGCAAGTCCAAATCTCGTCAATCTAATCAATCTATAAATATTTGATTCACTATTGGGTGTTATTAAGAAAATCCATTTCTTGAGATCAAGGTAGAATATTAAAATCGAATAAAAAAAATCAACTTGAAAAGAGATTAAAACAAAAAAAAATCCAACTTGAAAATAGAATAAAACAATAAATGTTACTGTGAATTTGTTATGGTTTTTGAATGAGAATATGGTTAGGTTATTAAAATCGAATAAAAAAATCAACTTGAAAAGAGATTAAAACAAAAAAAAATCCAACTTGAAAATAGAATAAAACAATAAATGTTACTGTGAATTTGTTATGGTTTTGAATGAGAATATGGTTAGGTTACTCAAATATGACATGTGATTTTATCATTATCTCTAAAGGGAAAGAGGAGGCAAAATGGTGGAACTCCAAATTGTGGCATTGGAACTGTACAATGAAAATGAAATGTTTTTGTTGGTGGGTCCTGAGAAAAATAGGTATTAACATGGTAGAGCTTAATAAAAAGGGATGGTCAAGGCCTCAGTTTTTGTATTATGTGCAGGAAGGAGATCGAATCCATTGATCATTTGTCTATACTCTGTGAGTTATCTCAGCTCATATGGAGGGAAGTGATAAGGAATTTAAAGTTGTCTAAAAGGTGAAGTGTTGATTCATTCAATCTTTGTCTACAAAATTGGTTATCATGGGACAATATATGCTTTGAACTTCCTGCTTTCATTAGCTGGCCTACTTGGAAGCATAGAAATGTTGTGTTGTTCAAAGATAGGCCCAGGAATCCTTTGGAAGTGAGTCTTTCTGCTATGGCCATGTTTAAGTAACTTCATAAGGTGAAAGGAAGTGAGCAAGCTAGAATTATCCAACCCCCCATATTTGAGGTACATGTGCTTATCGAATTCTTCAACGATGCCTCATGGGATGGAGGAGCAATATCTAGGGCTAGGATGGTCTTAAAAGTGGCTACTAATCAATCTTTAAGTTGTGGATGGGGTGTGGTAGTGGCACTAACACAAGAAGCGAATTGCTTGCCTTATGTGGATTATTATTTTTTGCCTATCAGAATAACATTTTATGCATGCAGATAGCTGGAGATTCAAAGGTTGTTATAGATTGGGCTCGGCATAAATGCAATCTACAAGTTGTGGTTTTGGAATAATGGAAATCCAAGATCAAGCGTTTTCAAGCATCCTTTCATATGTTGCATTATTATCATGTCTATAGAGAATTTAACTCTGAAGCGAATTCTCTATCAAAAAAATATCTTGTTTTAGAAGAGGGTACTATATTTTATGAGGAATGGTTGGAATCAGTTATGGTTGATCATGGATCCATGTCTCTTTTTTGAACTTCGAAATATTGATATGGTGGTGTATCTTCAGCATTCTTTTCCGAATCTACAATCTATTATTTTGGTAGGTCTTTCACAAACCTCAGGTTTGATCAGTATTTTGATCGGAATTTTGTAATCTACTCTTTAGGGAGGTTTTTTTATCACAAACAGCGGGTCAATTTTTGTCATTATTGACACAACTCACAGGCTATCAAGGTAGTAGACACTTTAGTATTAGTTTTATGTATTTAGTTGGAGCTCTTTGAAACTATGAAAAAACTAGTATGTTATGATCTATTTTGAAACATATACATTGTATACTTTGATTCTATCGGAAATATCAAGTATAGCTATTTTCTGGATTAGAAAAGGTATGTGGCAATGTCATTTTTATCAAAATCAACTCAAGTCTTGGAACTCCGTTGTCTTGAAACTTTGCTTTTTTTTTGGTACATATATTAACTTCGTTGCTTAATTGTGTCAAAAATTATGAGCACCATGAGGACAAGGGATTAATAATATAAATATGTAATTAATAATGATTTTAAAATTTAAGTTAATAAGATTATTAATTTAGATGATGAAGAGCAAATTTATTAACTTTTTAATTAAATTCAATTTTGATAGCAATATGTTTTGAAAGTGAAAAGGTAGATGCCTTGTTTGTATTTATATGCATGTCTCAACTTGAGTTACATAATTTTTATGTATGGGATTTGTGAGTTGTTGCATATATCGTAGGAAATCAATGATAATTAGTTAATTCAATTTCACACCTAACTCAATGCACTCTATTTAATTATCAATTCTTTCAGTTTTATAAAAAAACAAGTTGAACATTAAAAAAAAATTAAATATAATAATAAAGTGATAAAAATACAAAAATATAAAACATAAAATTGAAAATAAATCAAAATATAATGATAAATTAGAGAAAACAAAATTTAAAAGCAAGAATAATATGATTTAACATCTTATTGATGCGAATTAATATTAAAATTTACAAGTTGACATTGAAAAAATAAAAATTTGAATATTAAAGTATAAAATATTCCTCTTTAAAAGGAATAATTTTTACAAGTTGACAATGAAATTTCATAAAAATAAAATAAAAAGATTAAAGCATAATGCATTCCTTCTTTAAAAAGAATAACAGTGTAAATTTGGTTAAAATATTCATATTAATATTTAATAAATAAAATAAAATTAGTATTCAGAAGGAAAAGTATATAAAAAGTAAGATTTTTTTTTTTAGCGGAAAAAAAACATATTATTGATATTCATTGGAATCAAATAGTACATGACTGTAGTTGGTCGATGAACCAAACATAAGTTCTTCCCTTAGGGCTATACAAAATGAGTTCTTCCCGAAGGAAACACATAGCATAGCTTATAGAAGTCAACAAAAAAACTTCTCCAACAATTCAAAGAAAGCTAAGCAGAAAACAGTGATCATTATCCTTCAAAGAGAACAATCGACAAAATTAAATCTCAAATATCCGGACCTCTCCATGGTCCCAAGTTTGGTGCTCCAAAATTTCATCCCAAAATATCACACCTTCAACACATTCTAAATATTTAAAACGAAAAACATGATAAATGTAAAACTTAAATATATAAAGTTTATTAACATTTTGATGAAGATAATTGATTATAATTATGATGAATTTTACAATGTTTAATTTATAAAAATTTACCAATATTATAAATTATTATCTCAAAACAATAAATTTAAGAGATGTTTAATAATATTTAAAAATATTATTTTTTTCATTTTCGTAATGTGGGGGCCCTCAATAAACCCTAGGCCATAGTGCATGGGACCCCCTCCCCCTCCCCCTAATTTAAGTTTCAATCTTATTAATCACATTGTACAATTCTTTGTGACTTAAAGTTTTTTATGCAATCGGTGCTCTTAGATGGTTTCACGTTCTTTGATTGGTTTATTTGCATGATTCTATTATGAGAAGTTTACATGAATTTTGGGGCACTTCATTGATGATTAACTAACTATAGTGATTAATATGGTTGTGATGTTTCTCACAACTAATCTTAACTCGCTACTTGCTTGCGTTGGTAATGAATGATCTCTCCAACTACCTTGATTTATGTGGGTAGTTCATTATGTTGTTACCTTCTCTTTGGTATCACTACTTCATTGTTGATTGACATGTCTCCTTATCAAGCTTGATTTGGTTACCAGGAAATTTGTGTGAGGTTCTAATTATGTCATTCTTCTTTAATAACTATGTTCAGATGGTATATACTTACTTATTTCATCAAGTTGATTTTATGATTTTATTAATTACTTATTTCATCAAGTTGATTTTATGATTTTATTAATTGAAGGATTGATGATTGCTTCACACTCTTATCTTCAATGTCATACTTTTCTTAATATGACACTTTATGCATGTATGTTTGTTATCAATATTTACTCGCAAAACATAATGGTACAAGCAATGATCATCCAGGGCCCTTTAATAAAAGAACTCGTCATTCTATTAAATGTATTGGTTGAATATCAAGATGAATTGTGATTAAATGTTTATGACCATATGGATCTGATATTTAACTTTGAATCAAGATTTTATTGGACAGGCTGAGAAGGTTCTTGAATAGCTATGGCATGATGATGTAATGATTTCTCAAACCCTTATACTCAACCAACCATTGCTTTAAGTTCTTTTGTTTTAAATCTAGGATAGCTTGATTGTGATGCTGCACTTTCTTTCTTGTGGGATCTTTGAGTAGTTTCCCTCTTACTCAATAAACCATTGCTTAGTAGGTTCTTGAATAGCATTAGATACCCTTATACTCAACCAACCATTGCTTTAAGTTCTTTTGTTTTAAATCTAGGATAGCTTGATTGTGATGTTGCACTTTCTTTCCTGTGGGATCTTTGAGTAGTTTCCCTCTTACTCAATAAACCATTGCTTAATTTCTTTTTTCTTACCTATTGGATCTTTGAGTCGTTTCCTCTTACTCAACAAATCATTGCTTGAGTTCTTTTGTTTTAAATCTACATGATTTGATTGTGATGTTGTATTTTTCTTGCCTATGAGATGTTTGAGGAGATTATCAATGGCACGTTTTTTTGTATAGGCTTTAGTGCATAGAAACCGAAGCATACATAGTTATCAAGGAAATATTAAAGTATAGGCTTGCATTTGTTAATGGTGACATTATTAATTTTGTGCATAATAACATCACGATCAAGTATTTAGTGCATAGAAACCGAAGCATACATAGTTATCAAGGAAATATTAAAGTATAGGCTTGCATTTGTTAATGGTGACATTATTAATTTCCAAATACATGCACATTAAACAACCTTCTTTTATAATTAGCATGCATTCCCTTTGTTTGTTGCATCATGCATGAGTTTAAGATGTGGTTGATGAAAGCAAATGAATTTCCTTATTAATGTAAGTAGGATTTTCCTAATATAACATGGAGTGATGAGATTGGTTTTAGGAAACAAAGAAGAGTTAACTTAAGTTTATTCATAGTAGTTTCATAAAGAATCTATGTTGGAAGAATTTTTGCCAATGTGTTCAATGTATAAAGTAGTTCATTGTCAAGACATGAGAGTCAATTAGGAGAATAGTAGATCCTTGGTTATACAAATGCTTATATCCCCTATATCAATGGAGTTATAGATTAGATTTCCAAGATCCTAAATAGTAACAATATCATCATTACTTTCAAACCTGAAAATACCATTAGAGGGATGATGAGGTCTATCAAAGATCTAATTGATTGATGACACCATAAAGGTGTCTATAGGATACCTTGCTCCTGTAAAAAATCATGCATTTTTTTAACAAGTTGATCCTTCCAACAAACGATAAAATATCATGAAGCTAACATCTGATTAGACCACTGACATACCTCTAGTCTTGTTATGCATTCCCATAAGACTAAACACCAATTTATATCTTGAAACCACTCAAGTGCTAGCTAAAGTGGATAACTACTTTAAATGAAATTTTAGAGAAGCCATTACAATTATTAAACACCCAATAATCCAAATAGGGATGGTGGATGGAAGGTTAACCACAATTAGATAACATTAATCCAATAAAGAAGATATCATGGATTGTACAACAATATTAATAACTAGGTACTACATTAATATTAATAAGATATCATGGATTGTCTAATAAAGGCAACAATAATAATAACTAGGTCTACATTAATATTAATAATAACATATATACTAATAATAAAATAACTATACAAATAAGAACAATACCAATAATTATTACAATATTAATAATTATAATAGTTATCATTATTATAATACTCACAATGATATAAAATAATAATAGGGTTGATGTAGCCTCTAGGATTATCTCAAGTGGTCATGAGCTAGAGGTGAGATATCTCCCCTTGAAGTTGGGGAGGTCATGCATTCAACTCTCTTGATCCTAATGGGGTTTGGATTTGAATCATTGTCGTTGTTACATATATCGATCAAACCAAGGAATTATTTCATTCTCTTACTTAACTCTCATGTCTTGATAATGAACCACTACCTCTCTTACATTCCTCACATATTAAGGAATATTTTGCATGTGAGCCAGATATGGTAACCATTTTATGGTTTTCCTTACAAGGGATGGTTCTCATGACCCAACACATAGACAAGGGTAAAGGTCCAATGTTTTAGTCCATAAAGTTCACCTTTGGGGTTCATGTCCAGATGTGCAGGGCCAAAGTCCATCACATAGGCCTCGTAGAGGGAATTTTTGGGTTGTCGTGAGGATATGCTGGCAATTTTGAGATGTATAAAACCATGGATGGTTTTTGGCATCTATGTCATGGTTTGAGATTAAATTCTAGGGTATAAGTTCATATAGTTGCCTCTATGTCCCATGGATCGTGTGCAGCGCCCCAAACGGCCACATATGCCCTACATAAGAAAACTTTATCACATGAATGATATATGCTAACCATTTTGAAAATTAACATACCAAGGATGGTTCTTCATGCCCATGCCATGGTTTAGGGAGAAAAGGAAAGGTACTAGGTCATAACATATTTCTATGGGTTTCACATGCAATGTTTTATTGCTTACACAAACCCATAATACATAATATTTGGCCTACTAGTTCGATATGGTTGCCATTTTACTACAAGGAAAACACCTTCTAGCGGAGCTTTTTACAGACCTTGCACAAAAATAAGCCCATATGATCTATTTATAATGAAGGTCACCAATGGAGGTGGGCGGGTGAAGGTTTTAGCGGAGTTTTTCAATTGGTGCACCAATCAAAATCATAAGAGCACTGACTTATTAGTGTGCTACACTATTGCACGCATCGATGAGAATAAAGCTCAATGGAAATATATATATATATATATTCTTGTCAAAACTTGTCGATGTGTGATGTGGAACTTGATGCACTGGTGCATGTGGGTGTAAAAAAGCACTAACCAAAATCCAAAAAACATAAATTTTTAGTATTAATAAATCTACAGTGTTCCACGTCTATCAGTAAAAAAGCACCTGTGTCAAAGACAACAAAGTTCAATGCAGTTTTAGAAAAATATATATTTCGTTCCCATCAAAATTGGCAATGCATGATGATGAAACAAATGCATCAGTGCAGGTGAAACTAAAAAGCACCAAAAAGATTATATAACAAACAAACATACGATGCTCCCCATCTATCAAAATGCACCAATGTGCATCAATAAAAAAGCATTGGTATAAAAATAGTTTGATGGAATTTTTTATAAATATACTTATTTTATTTTCTCGGCAAACCATGTTTGGTGTGTCTAAATGAAACAGACGCACTAATGTGTGCAACATTACAACACAACGCACTAGAAAAACTTGTTTTTAATTTACTCGTTACGACTCTCTAGTGCGTTATATCTACAACAACACACCTATGCTTAACAATATACAACACACTGGATGATATGCAAAAGAAATTTTATAAAAAAAAAGTTAGATTATCAGTGCTTTCTATTAAACTAAGTGCATCAGTGCATATACCAAAACCACACCGGTGCACCACAAAATTAGGCACACCAGAATAGGTAAAAAAAATGACACCCAAATGACCTTTTCTCCTTTTCTCAGTGAGGACGATCTCCTTGACCCACCCAAGCATCAGTGTTACTTTCTGACACCCATGCCCCCCGTACTCGGTGTGGCTCGTTGGATTTCTCCCGCGATTTGATTGGTTGGAGGAGTTGAGATATTTCCACATGGTTGGAAAGTTTGATTTCTTCTATACATGGAAACCATGCCTCCCAGGAAAGTAAGAGTACGAGTATTTTGTTTATTACCTTCTCATTTACTTTTTTAGCGGATTAAAAATTAAAATTAGCTTGAATTTTTCATTTAAAAAAATAAAAATAAAAATTGTGCAATGTGCTTTTTCAATTCATCTCACACCGGCCTCAATGAGCGGTACACTTCTATAAACATAGAGCACACAGGAAATGTGTGCCTTTTAAAAAAATTGATGCACTGTGTGCAATGCATTCCCATAAACCGTACGCATCGTTTACAATGAGTGTGCATAAAACAAAATGCACCGCTAAACCTATCAAACAATTAATTTTTAAAAACACATGGTGCAATTTAAATAAATTAACACACCATTCTCAGTGCTTGACTATAAACATAGTGCATCGTTCTCAGTGCTTGACGATAAACATAGTGCACCGTTCATAGTGCGTGAACCTAAACATAGACTCACCACTTAACCGAAAAAAATTTAAAACATAGACGGTGCTATTTAAATATCTGGATGCACCATCAACGGTTTGTTCCTCTTCATAATGCGCACCGTAAATTGTTTTCAAGACACATTAATAAATTAACACCCAAACCATGTAATATCTTTTACAACATACCAGTGCTCATTGTATACAAGGAAACACTAGTGCTAAGTATATATTGATGCGCCGTCAATGGTGTGTATTCATAATATGCACCATCAAATATATTAATAAAAAATGTTTCTGATTGGTGCGTTGTTTATATACGGACGCACCATTGTGTAATGATATATGAAGAGCCGAAAGTTCTATACTTACAAAAAGGGTGTTTATTTCTGTTGCACGCTTTAAAAATGTTCAAGCACCATTTACAACATGTATTTGGTTTCCTAGCACCACTAGCGATGTGATTAGTTTACATAATTACCAATAACAGTGCGTGACTGTTTTATGGGCACACCAAGGGGCTTTGAAAAAAAATTAAGAAAAAAATTTGTTGTCTCCTCTTGATAAATGTAAATGTACTTTATTTAAAAAAATATGTTTTATTTATGTATATATCTCTCTATCTATATGTTTCTGACGAAATTTATCTGTTTAATCAAATTCAGGAGTGACGAGAGCATCAACAAGATCAGCAGTAGCGGCATGACCAATACAATGTTGTACAAGAGTAGGAGATCATAGAGAGGGAGATGGATTTGAACCCTCAACCTATTACCCCATAAACCACACATCTCTTAAAGCATGTTGGCCTCCAATTTTTTTATGAGGAGGATATGTCATTGAGGGGGCATTCTTAGTTGTTGATGCAATTGATTCATATTGGGATCAGTGACAACATGATTTTATGGTGGGTCCTGGTCTATGGTTCCATCCCATAGAGGACAAAATATACTTCATCACGGGATTATCTAGGAGAGGGGAGGATTTTCCCCATTTCCCCCATTTCCCACTTGGATTTGTAGTAGCTAATCAGATGACATATGTACTTAGATATGTTAGTGAGGATGCCACTACCCCTAGTGACTTCCAAGTAGTCGATGGCCAGCTCCAGAAACTAGTACAAAATGAAAGATTAATGACTATGTGACTAAAAACGTTAGTCACCACAGTTTTTTCAATTGAAATACTACCAAATTTGAGCAATTTTAAGTGACCCAAATAAAAATCATTAACTTAAACAACTAATTTCGTCTAGGGATAAAATATACAACTAGATAATAAGTGACACAATTAAAAATGACTAACGTAAAAGACTAATTTAGTCCATGAATAAAAATATGACTAGTTAACAACTACAAGAATATGAATTAGTCGTTTACTTTAGCCATTTTTAATTGTGCCACTCCAGTAATGGAAAAGTGCAATTTTAACAATGAATTTTTACAAATTGCTAAAATTTAACATTGCAGATTATCCGATGGATTCTAGGGGGTCTTTGAATTTATCTGCAGTGTTAAAATTTAGTAAATTGTAACATTATAGATGGATTCAGAGGCCCCCTGTGTCACTCGGCAATGGAAAAGTGCAATTTTCATAGTGAATTTTTACAATTTACTAAATGTTAACATTGTAGATGGATTCAGAGACCCCCGAGTGACACAAGGGGTCTCTGAATCCATCCAAAATGCTACAATTTACTAAATTTTATCACTACATATGGATTCAAAGACCCAATCCATCTGCAGTGTTAAATTTAGCAAATTGTCAAAATTCATTGTCAAAATTGTAATTTTCCATTGTCAAATTCTGTCAAATAACTTACCGAAAAGAGAAGAATGCGGGATTGTGGTTTAAATGGATTACTAATTAATGTGAGGTTAATATAATAGATTAGTGGAGAAGAGGCTAGTACTGGTTAGCATGTATATAAAAAAAATAACACCCACTTTTACCAAGAGGACTTGTATCAGCCAACAAACAAGGGGGTCTCAAGATATATAGATCAATTTAGTGCCAATGATCACAACCTAGAGAGACACCAAATTGATGATGTGTCTAACCTCTCATCTCATTTCATGTAGTAGAGACTCCATGTTTCCCTTCATTTTGTCATCTCGGCCTTAGAAGAACTCATAGTCGATGGGAGTGATGCATTGTCGCCATGTGCACTCAAAATTATGAACTCAATTCACAACTCAAAACTAGCATAACCCATAAGTTTGTGGCTAACAACAACATGTTTGTCCATGCTACCATCTCCATGGGCATTTTGTAGCCAACTATTGATCATTAAAATATATGTTAAAAACAAACAATGAACACATAATAGTCTTATTATACATATAGTAGTGTACATATAATTTTTATATTACTTCAAAACATATAATAAAGTGTTATTACGCCATAAGTCGTTTCTCTAAGTGGGAGCGACTCCCTAAGTTTGAGGATTTATATATTCAGAGTCGTTCGATCGTTTTACCGACGATTGGAAGCAGGTCATCCATTGATCCTTGGCACCAACTCCATCGATCATTCTTTCCTCCCTAGTGACGTTTCCACTTGAGATCCTTCAATGTATACCTACTTACCTATGTTCATTCCATGTGCTACCTTCCCACACATATACTTCTCCTTCTCCAAACGATCCTCCTCCACCGTCTCAATGTACATCCAATCGCCCAACTACAACTACATGTGCTCAACTCAACGATCAAATTGTAAATCTCAGTCGTCAGATCAAATTGTTTGACGATTGAAATGATATTTACCCTTGATTCATTATGTCACATGCTTTTTCCATTCATTAATTTCAAATTCACAGTTTTCGACTAATGGATACATGAAACTTTGATGGTATTTATTATTCTGTGGTTGTGACCGGGAAGTTTCTCTGTGCATTCCATGACGTAATGGTGAAGTAAAAGAACCTATGACCCTTTTATTTGCAGTCTCCCAGCCTCCCAGGTGCTTCCTCCAAGTCTAAGGTTCGAGGCACTTTGTCTGTCCTTGTGTGTGTTTTCTTGTTCTTGGTTATACCTAGATGGCACAAGGTAGTGAGGCCGCAGATGATGTCATAGAAGGAGAGTAGGAGCGTTGTTCTAAGGGACATAAAGAGGATATAGGCCCTGGAGGACACAAAATGGCAGAAAGAACCGACCCCCAGGTGTTGGATTTGCTTAACAGCTTACAGGGATAAAACCCTTCAGGGGGTAGTTTTATGTCTACATACTGTGGGCATGTATAGCGACGGAAGGTATTGGATATACCGTGCATTGCATCCAGAATATCCAATGTAAGTGGGCTACACAGCGCCCGTATTCCATCCCCCCTAGGGGGATTCGCGATTTTCCTTTTCGTGGTGTGATTTTTTCTAACACTTTGTGCAGGTTGTATACTTTGATTGAGTAGTTTTATTTTATTTTATTTTCATTTTTGCAAATAGTTAAATAAATCCAATCTCATTTCCATGAAGTATGCTCTCACCTCCACATAAAGGCATTGTCGATTAGTGGTGGTTGATCAGAAAGTGACACATAGATTTGGTGAGTATATATATTTCTTTTCTAAGTTATTTTTGTTTATCATTCTTTATTTCAAGCACTCAAATTTGAATGAACATTTTTTTGTCTCTCAAATTATGCTCTTTCCCTTTGCGGGCATTGGCCTGGTCCTTCGGAAATCAGAAAAGAATATAGCAACTTATTAATTCTTAAACATCTAACTAACAACTTACATTAATAAAATCCAGAACCCTCAACATAGTGAAAATCCGTCACTTGAACATTAAGTAACGCATGGGGAAATTTGTCAAAAGAAGTGGGAACCATTAGAGAGTGACCTCGAGGCACCGTTAGACTATATCCTTGTTGGTGTAGTGTTGAACATGTTCGGGTACACAGGGTACTACCAAAGGACCGAACACCAAGAGCAACCACTTCACACAAACAGATCACAGATCAACACACCGATGTTTTGACGTGGTTTAAACCCTCTTGAGGGAAACACTCCACGGCCCCGGCCAAATAGCTTCTACGGGACAATTTATTATGCAAAGAAAGAAAGTTACAAATGAGCTTCTCATAATCGATCAACTAAACAATGACCCTCCATGCTCTTTAAATAGAGATCATGGACCAATCGGGTGTTAAGCCACGGATCAAGGTTAGGTTTGATCTAAGAGAAGTTGAGCCGTCGGATCACTCTATGTCGGAAACATATCATGACCGTCGGATTAAGTATTTACAAATGCATACTAATGCATACTAAAGAAACACACTATCCCTAACGGATATATTACACAAGTTGATCTTAATTAACTCCTAAGTGTCTAAATATCCTAACAGAACACGCCCTTGAGACTCTGTTCCATCCCACACATCTTTGTGAGGAGCCACCTTCGCCTAATTTTTGGACATTACTCCTTATACCTCACGGTATATATGGAGCTCCCATTTTCCCTTTAATTAACTATTCCTTCAATAGTTCCTAAAATTGACCAAGAACACAATTTCAAAACCTTTACTTTTACAGTAGCACTTACTTTGACTCCACGACACTAATCTTTGATATTTGTTATTTGCTTTATTCAATTAAGCTATATTTTGTCATGATTATTATATTCATATATGTTGTATAGTTGATTTCATCTTGCAATCGTCTTGATCAATGTTTCAATTCCCAAAAACTCCTAAATAACAATTTTCATCCAAAAGAACTAAGTACCTAAAGCCTTAGTAACATTGATAGGGTCTACCCCCCTTGGCTTCATTAGGAGTTAGGCCTAACAGAGGAGTCAAGATCAAGTGACAGTACTTGACTCAAGACTTTCCCCCAAGGACGCACCGAGCAGCTTGAGGATTTATGTTGCGTTAACCCTAGGTGTGTAAGAGGCAGCACCATTTTGGCGTCGTTGCCGAGGATAAATATTTTATTCCCGGAGTTTGACTTACCCTTAATTTCTTTTTGTTTTTTTACCTTTTTTATTTATCTAGTCCAACCATTCTGAAGGTTGAACTCGGTCCATCCGGTGAATCCATTATCCATAAACCAATCAAGGTATTCCACAAGAAGAAACCCTGCAGGCTTACTTGATTTCATTCATGATCCCGAAAAGTTTTATCAAAAGAGAACAAGTGAGATAGATTTTCGTAGGATCCTTGAAAATATAGGATCTGAGTCTCTTTCAAACATCCATTTCCATTTTAAAGAAAGTAGTGAGACTAATAATATGGCTACAGCTGATACCTATTTTAAACCCCTTGAATTCACTCAGATAGAAGGTCAACCGCACACTCTACTCGACAAGGATATATAAAAGCTTCCAACTTTCCAAGGGAACAATGTTGTCATTGCCGAAATCCATCTAGGAAATATTTCAAAGTGCTTCCTCAGTTAGGTTGGGATCCCACTCAAACACGTGATGATGTCTATATGAAGTTGTTTGCTCTGTCCTTACAAGAAGATGCATGTGAATGGTACCTTGGCCTTGATGATAATTCCTATGCATCCTATGATGATTTCTTGAAAGGGTTCAAGACAATATGGGGAGTTAAGAAAGAACCTCGCCATCAATTAGTTTCTCTCCATACTATAAAGAGAAACGGAAACAAAACTATGGAGGAGTTTAACAAAAAGTTCAAGGATTTTGTGGCAAGCATTCATGTTGATTTCAAGCCACCAGACAAGTCCATCCTTGTTTACTATATGGAAGCCCTTAGTGGAGAAATGAGATATCAGTTGAGGGATAAAGAACCCGACACTCTAAAAAAGGCTCAAGAGTTGGCTATTATTGATTTAAATATGCCATCTTCAGGAAAATCAATATTCTTGGATTCACGAGGGCTCTCATCAAGCCGTGTGAATCAAAAGATAAAGCACCTAACCATGATGCTCATGAGAAGAAGACCAAGGACTTAACTGAGAAAATGGAAGCCATGGAGGCTAATTATGTTAATCAATTGAAAATAATGCAAAATAGAGTGATAAACGTGGAAAGGACCACATCCAATCAGAAGAATTTTCCACATAAGGGAAGTTGGGTTCAAAAGAAAGCTACTCATGAAGATAATAGGCCCCCTCATCAACTAGAATCAACTAATATGGTTGAATAATTTCCCCCTTATTGTAGACCCTATGATGAATTTCATGAAGAATCCACTTGCTACCAATCCTGTCAAATCAAAGAGCACGAATTCCCTGAAGTTAGTAATAATGACAAATTTTCAAGCAAGCCTGAATACATCAATGTTGTAGGACAAATTGGCCATATTGGAAAATAACATTGGAAACAAGCTTGGGATTATAATCAAGAAAAATATAACATTTCCAAGTACTTTGGTGTGAGGCCTCCACCTAAACAAATCAAAGAAATTGCTAATGTTAGATTCAAAGGAGCTACCTATCAGAGAAAGGAGAAAGTTGGACCATCAAAGACCCAACAATATATGCCAAAGGTAATAAATTCCCCTAATACCAATGATATAAGTGTCGATTTGAGTAATTGGTTTGGAAGTGCTAAAATGTTAGTTCCTATGACTCGAGTCCTCAAAATGCCCCATCAAAAGGAAAATTTGATGGAAATCATAGATCATCCTCCAGAAAGACTGGTTGAGAAGCCCAAAGAAAAATGCCTCCCTAATGATAATAAAGTTGTGGATGATCCCCCAATTGTCTTACATACGAAATATCCAAGCAAACAAGACCATCTGCCCTTTTATATATCATTATTGATGAATAATCTTCTTCTACACAATTGTATGTTAGATTCAGGGTCATCCTCTAACATAATGACTAGAAAGGTTATGGAACAAATGAGTCTAAAAATAACTAGACCATACCAGAATATTTGTGCCATGGACTCAAGAGAAGTTGATGTGGATGGTATCATCCTCAATATGCCAACAAAGTTAGCAAAATACCTTGATATCCATCTGACTATGGATATTCTTGTTATAGATGTTCCTGACAAATGGGGTATGTTATTGTCAAGAAAGTGGGTTGCTGATTTGGGAGGATCCGTACAAATGGATTGGAATTTTTCTACAGTACCTGCATCAGAAAATTCACTTGTCAAGCTGCATAACGAAAAGGAAAGAAGATATCATGTAGAAAACCCCAAACATCATTCTAATGAATATGTCTACAAGACAGATAACATGGGGAATTAGGATATTTGTTCCACCTTCCTATCTCCAGTTAAGGAAAAGATAAAAAATGAAAAAGTTGATGAAATCTTGAAAATGAATTTTGACAGGGCACATTCTAGAGCGGGAAAAGGGGTAGGCATTGTTAACACCTCACCAAGCGGGAAAATTTTCAACTTTGCTTTCAGATTGGAATTTAAAGCAACTAATAATGTGGCTAAGTATGAGGCGCTTTTACTTGGTTTAGATATTGCTAAGGATATGGGGATAAAAATGTTAAGTATAAAAGGCGATTTAGACTTAGTAATCCTCCAAGTAAAAAATGAATATACATGCAAGTGTAAAAGGTTAAAAAGGTATAGAAATGTTGTATGGGATACCTTGGAATTCTTTGATGCCTTGAACCTAATTGCAATCCCTAGAGATCATAATAGCATGGAAGATAAGTTAGTAGTGGCATCTTCAACCCTTAAGCCTTCAAAAGAACTATTAAATGGTAGCAGAAAACTAGAAATTAATTTTAGACCATCAGTTCCAAATAACATGGAGCATTGGCAAATATTCCAGAATGATGAACAAGTCCTAAGATTCATTCACAATGTTGAAGAGTTCTCCAATTTCGAAGTCAACTTTCAGGAAGAGGGTAAAGAGTATCAAGGAGAGGGAAATCAGTTTGATAATCTAGTACCTTGTGGTTTCGTGTCCTCGGAACATATTCTTGATAGGAAAGATCGACACAAGGTCAAGAAAGATGCTCTAAAGCATGGGGATTATATAGAAGTAAACATTGGAAATGATAAAAACCCCAAGATAATTAAAATAGGAAATGGCACAAATGAAAAAGAAAGAAAAGACCTAATACATATTGTTAGGGAGTATATAGATGTGTTCTCATTTACATATGATAAGCTTAAAGCATATCGGGAGGATGTCTTTCAATACACTATACCCCTAAAACAAGAATTAAAAGAAGTGAAGCATTTTTGACAAAAACTTAGACAAATAAATCTTAAGGTGGCACCCATCGTAAAGAAGGAACTGGAAAAGATGTTGGTTTTTGGGATCATCGCGCCAACAAAGAATTCATCTTGGTGTTCCAACTTAGTCGTGGTTCGAAAAAAGAATGGTCAAATAAGGATATGTATAGATTTCTGAAATCTTAATACATCATGCCAAAAATATAATTATCTGCTGCCCAATATGGAAGCATTGCTGCAAAGAATAACAGGATCCCAAATGATGTCTTTCCTAGATGGATTTTCCTGTTATAATCAAGTTGTAATTCAAAAAGAAGATAGGCATAAAACTACCTTCACTACCCTCTGGGATACTTTTGAGTATTTTAGAATGCCTTTTGGTTTGGTGAATTCCGGTGCCACCTTTCAAAGGGCCATGGACTATGCATTCAAGGATTTGATTGGGAAAATCATTGAGATTTACCAAGATCAACTAATGGTTTTCTCCAAAGAAAGATCAAGTCACATAGGTCACCTTAAGCAAGTATTTGAAAAATGTAGAAAATATGGTATTTCTCTAAATCCAGCCAAGTCAGTCTTAGGGGTTGATGATGGAAATCTTCTAGGGCATATCATCTCAAAAGACGGTGTTAAAATAGATCCAAAAATAATTGAAGCTATTTAAAAGGTGCCCATCCCTAAGAATGTAAAATCCCTTCAATATTTTAACGACCAGATTAATTTCATAAGGAGGTTCATTCCAAACTTAGCAGAATTAATGAAACCAATGCAAAAGTTATTAAAGAAATATTTTAAGTTTGAATGGACAAATGAAGGAGGATATGCTTTTTAAAATATCAAAGAGGCCATTTCTAAATCTCCAATCTTAGTCAGCCCAAATTATTCCCAAGATTTCCAAATTTTTTCTTTTGCCTTGGAAGATACCATTGCGGGGGTGTTACTCCAAGAAAATAATGAGGGTTTTGAGCAACCCATCGCATTCATGAGAAGAGCCTTGCAAGAGTCGAAGTTGAAGTACACTACCATAGAAAAGCAGGATTACGCCTTGGTGAAGCCCCTCAACCATTTCAAGACTTATGTTGGTTATTCAAAAATAATAGGTTATGTCCCTGACCCAGTCGTTAAAGATATATTATCTCAGCAAGACTGCCTAGGAATAAGGGGAAAGTGGGTCTCGAAAATTCAAGAGTATGACTTAGAAATTAGACCCACTAAGTTAATAAAAGGTCAAGGGCTAGCCAAGATGTTGACAGAAGGAAATGAGAAGGCATTGGGAATGGTATGTCAGAGTAGCAAGTCAGCGCCAGTCAGATCAGCAAAACTACAACGTTTAGAACATCATCAATGGTATGCAGATATCATATTTTTCTTAGAAAACCTTGGGAATGGTATGTCAGAGTAGCGAGTCAGCGCCAGTCAGATCAGCAAAACTACAACGTTTAGAACATCATCAATGGTATGCAGATATCATATTTTTCTTAGAAAACCTTACTTTCCCAGATCATCCAATTGGCCATAAAAGAAGTTCATTAAGGTTAAAATCAACTAAGTACTGTATCACTCAAAATGGATTGGGTTGGAAGAACCCTGATGGGATAATTCTTAGGTGTATTGATGAGTCGGAGTCTAAGAAGCTTTTGGCTGAGTTTCATTCACGATTTTGTGGAGGGCACTTTGCAACGGATACAATAGCCCACAAAAGTATCAGAGCAGGTTACTATTGGCCCAATTTGTTCACAGATGTTCACAATTTTGTTAGATGTTGCCCCCAGTGCCAGTTCTTCACTAGGAAGCAAAAGCTGGCAGCCTTGCCTCTTCATCCAGTAGTGGTCCAATCCCCATTCCAACAATGGGGGCTTGATTTCATTGGTAAGTTTAAGGATAATTCAAGTAATGGATATTCTTGGACCCTTACTGAAACTGATTATTTCACCAAATGGGTATAAGCAATACCCACCAAGAAGGAAACCGATAAAGTTGTCATGGATTTCTTAGAAAACAAAATCATCACAAGATTTGGTGTGCCTAGTAAGATAACAAATGATAATGCCAAATCCTTCAGTTCAGCACAAATGTCCTCACTCTGTTTCAAATATGGCATTATCCTATGCCACTCCTCCAACTATTATCCCCAAGGCAATGGTATGGCTGATTCAAGTAATAAAAACTTAATGACCGTAATAAAGAAAACAGTTGGTGATAATAAATATTCATGGGATAGTAAGATAAAGTTTGCACTTTGGGCTAACAGAATAATTAAGAAGAATGCAACAGGGAAGATCCCTTTCGAATTCGTATATGGCCTAGATTTTACCCTTCCAATTCATCTCAATCTTTCATTGTATCAGTTGCTTCAGGATTTCAGTTCAAATCAAGACATGGTTTAGAACAAAATTAATCAATTGATTGAATTAGATGAAAGTAGAAGAAAAGCATTGGATAAGAGTATTGGAAATCAAGAGAGACTGAAGAGGTCATTCGATAAGTCTGCCAAGCCAAGGCCCTTTCAGATAGGAGATACATTTATGCTTTGGGATAAGCAAAGAGAGAAGCCGAACAAGCATGGAAAATTCGATAGCTTATGGACGGGTCCATTTCTCGTCTATGACTTGGCCATTGCTAATTCATTTCTTCTCAACAATACGGATGGAGAAAAGTTGCTCTTACCAGTAAACGGGAAGTTCTTGAAATTGTTCTTCAGTGACAGTATTTGATGCCCATTTGGGGCATCTTGTGTATCAGGGCTTTTCTAAACCTTGTCATTTTTCTTTTCAGTATTTTATTTTGTATATTAGTTATGTATTATACTTTATTGTTGTACTTTATTGTTTTGACTTATTGTTGTATATTATTGTATGTTATGTTGCAACTTATTGTTTCATTTGGCATATTTATACATGTGACTTACACACTTTTGGTGGTATGCAAAAACCAAAAGATTTTAGAGATCTCGCACGAATTCCTGCCTTAGAAAGAGCAGATCAATCACATGTCCCGCAATTGAAGCCAAAATGTTATCCACTAAGTTTCACTTAGGTGTATTTCCAATGAGCAATCAAAGACTTGAACAATTCAATTGTTCATCACATGTGTTCAGAAGTTCATTAGGCCATTTTTAGGCCCTTTTGTAAAATTTGCATGTCCGGACCCCTTGGGGGAATTGTAATAAGTTGGTCTAATCATGGTATTTTTGTAATAGGCTTGGCTTACCTTAGGCTTATCTATAAAGGGGATACTCTAGAGTGTTTTTTCCTTAGGAATTATGCATTGCGCTTCAGTGGCGTATAATTCCTGAGTTTTTCACTCACACATCCAAGTTGGAGTATTTACCATGGTGGTCGAACCTTGGGAGGTTATTAAAGCCTATGTGTCTATGTATTTTTTACATTCTAGCCATCAATAATGAGTCGCATGGACATGTACTAGGTCCCCTAGGAGTTTGAGTCAGTTCCGACAAAAATAATTTTTCCCATAAACTTAGGCTATTTTATAATAGTTTAATTGGAAAAATTAAAATTGTTATAAAAGTGTGGTTAGGAGGAAGAATTAGACATGGGGGTGCTCTTTTTCTAACTTAGATCACCCACTTAACCTCTAAACCCACTTTCCTAAGTTTTCGAGTAATTATTTATCTCCAAAATTGAATATTACTCGAAAATAGTAAAAAATACCCAAAAAATGGAGAAAATAAAGAAACCGACAATTTCTAAAAACTCAAAAACATGCCGAAAGTGAGTTTTATGAGTTGGAAAAGTAAAGTGGAAACATTCCTAAGGTTTCTAAAACACCCTTGAGTGTTTTTCGCGGAAGTTAAAGGCAAGATGATTTTTCTTATCCAAGTGGGGCGCATTTCCTCATAGAGGGCACAACTCTCAAGAAAAAGATAGCAGTTGTAAGATAAAGCAAAGAAGTGGAGATAGGAATTGGAAGGAAGCTAATTTGTAGCCTTTTCCAACCCATTACAACTCACGGCAAGTTGTTCACAATTCATCAAGTGTGCCCCTCTCTTGGAAAGTGCACCCCCCCCTCTGGTTCTCTCATGTTTTCTATATAAGAAAGGTTGCTTCACTCATTTGAGAGGAATCATTGAACCTATGCTCTTGTAATTTTTTTATGATTCTCTTCGGAAAAAAATTGAAAGGCTTTGGAGGCCATATGTTGTGCAGCTATCCCATTTGATGTGCGTTTGGTTGATGTTTTGAGGTGATATCTAGCTAATCACTTATTATTTTGAAATAATTGTAGATTTATCTAGATTAGACGGCCCTTGTGCCCATAGTATAATCATTTATTGTATTTGATTTGCTTATAAATGCTTGATTAATTAGAGATACTGAAGCAACAAATCTATTCAGTTGTACTAATTCCCTTCTAATCTCTGTTAATTACGTATTCTAGATTTAATATCTTTTTGCAAGTGTTTGTGACAGTGCAGGATAAAAATCTGAGGGAGGAGGTTGAGCTCAGTTGCGTCCTCATCCACATTCAGTGTTGGTTTTCTTGTTCTAATCGTTGTTAAGTTGCAAGCATCTTTGGTTCTCTACTCTTTCAAAACCGAAGTTGGGTTCTCGTTTCTTCTACGCTATTAAAATAAATAAATAAATCTTGGTTCCCTTACTCTTCAACAAGTAGATCTTTTTTTTTAAGTTTAGCATACATCTCTTGTTGCATATTTTTTTTAGATCAAAGCAAGCATTTAAATTCATATTTTAAGCTTGAATCTAGCATTAAAACTTAATACTTATGCTTCATAAAAAATTTAGTCTTCAAGAAGTATTAAGTACTTGTATTTTTTTATGTATTATTTAACTAATCTACTAACATTTATGTTATTTTAGCTTGTTGATTTTTCAAAAAATAAAGAAAAAAGAGAAGGAAACTCTGGCCAAATTTCGAAGATTTTAGCCATCCAAAGCCCAGAGATCCCCTCTTTCTTCTAAGTTTATCTTCTTAACTATTTGTAAGCCTTCTTGATTCATATTTATAATAATCAAAGGCATTCTTAAAGATAATAAAAAAAAAAATTGTAACAAATCGTAATAAGAAGCAAGTGGGCTACACAACGCCCATATTCCATCCCCCCTGGGGGGATTCATGTTTTTCGTTTTCGTGGCGTGATTTTTTCTAACACTTTGTGCAGGTTGTATACTTTGATTGAGTAGATTAATTTTATTTTCTATTCATTTTTTCAAATAGTTAAATAAATCCAATCTCTCTGCCACGAAGTATGCTCTCACCTCCACATAAAGGCATTGTCGATTAGTGGTGGTTGATCAGAAAGTGACACATAGATTTGGTGAGTATATATGTTTCTTTTCTAAGTGAGTTTTGTTTAGCATTCTTTATTTCAAGCACTCAAATTTGAATGAACATTTTGTTGTCTCTCAAAGTATGCTCTTTCCCTTTGCGGGCATTGGCCTGGTCCTTGGGAAATCGGAAAAGAGTGCAGCAACTTATTAATTATTAAACATATAACTAAGAACTCACATTAATAAAATCAAGAACCCTCAACATAGTGAAAATTGTCACTCAAACATTAAGTAACGCATGGGGAAATTTGTCAAAAGAAGCGGAAACCACTGGAGAGTGACCTCGGGGCACCGTTAGACTACATCCTTGTTGGTGTAGTGTTGAACACGCCCTCGAGACTCCTCTCCATCCCACAAGTCTTTATGAGGAGCCACATTTTCCTAATTTCTGAACATTAATCCTTGTATGTCATGGTATATCTGGAGTTCCCATTTTCCCTTTAATTAACTCATCATTCAATAATTCCTAAAATTGACCAAGAACACAATTGCAAAACCTTTACTTTTACAGCAGCACTTACTTTGACTCCACGGCACTGATCTTTGATATTTGTTATTTGATTCATTCAATTAAGATATATTTTGTCATGATTATTATATTCAAATATGATGTATAGTTGATTTCATCTTGCAATCATCTTGATCAATGTTTTGATTCCAAAAAAATCTAAATAACAATTTTCATCCAAAAGAACTAAGTACCTAAATCCTTAGTAACATTAATAGGGTCTACCTCCCTTGGCTTCGTTAGGAGTTAGGCCTAAATGGAGGAGTCAATATCAAGTGGCAGTACTTGACTCAAAACTTTCCCCCAAGGGCGCACTGAGCAGCTTGAATGTTTCTGCTACGTTAACCCCAGGTGCGTAAGAGGCAGCAACATGTGGCACTTTACGTTCATGTCCAAATTTGATATTTATATACATGTCATTAATGTTATATGGTCATTGATGTTGAAACGATTGTTGGGTTGAGGTTCATAAGACTTATTATTTTATTCGTGTTACGTTGTATGTTTAAAACATCAAAGTAATTAGAATCTGTGGCTCACTTGTATGTCTTGTGTCTTGACTTTAATTTCATATGTGTTGAATCTAGTTGGGAATTTTTGTATGAAAGAAAGTAGGGGTAGCATTAATTTGTAGTGCCAAATAAGAAATCAATAATGTTGGCATGAATGTGTGGTTGAAAGAAAGTCGTTAAGCTACACCTTATTCCTTAAGAAATGAATAATCTTGTCATGAATGTGTGGTTGAAAGAAAGACGTTAAGCTACACCATGTTTCTCATAAGGAAGTTTTGTCTGCATCAAAGTCTACACCATAAACTACCTGTAAAAGCTGGAAAACATGTATTGAAACGAGTCCAGAATTAGATAACTTCTTTCAATCTTCTTCATGCAGCTATATAGCCTCTTTGGTATCAGTGGAGATAACACATGCCCTTCAACCTAGTTTCTAAAATTTGATTCTTAACACATCTGTAATTCCTTATTTTGGTTGAAACTTTCTCAGAGGAATCTAACTACTTGCTTAAGACTTCACTGTAGACTGCAGCTTACTTTCATTCTTTATTGCTATATCATTTCCATGATTACCTCATTATTTTTCTACTTTTGGTCATCTGTCAACTAATCAATACTACAATTGATATGTTGGATGTTAATACTGAAACTTTGAAATGCTAATTGACAGGGAAGAGAGCTTAATATTAAGCAATGGGTGGATGCCAAACTGGAATGAACATAGTAAATGTGAAGGAACTTGAAGTATAAATTGTATTAGCATAACACATTGTTTCAAATGATATGAGTTTGTAAGTTACATCCATTTGTGTTCCTATGTATTCTAGATAGATTGATAAATAGAGGACTGGGAATTTTGTGTGTAATTGGGTCACACTCTCTTCACAACGCTTTGATTGTAGAATTTAAGGGAGTTCTGAAAACTATTAAGGTAAAGGATTATAACTTTGTGTTAAGCTAGACATTTCTTTTTAGTGCAAATGGTTAGAAAGCATTAATGGGTTGTGACAAATTAATGGATATCACGATGATGCATTAGCTCTCTTTCAATAATTTCAAATGACTAATGTGAATTCTGACTGGGCCACCATTGTGAGTGTTCTTTTGTCATGTGTTCTGTTAGGAAATCTACAACAGAGCAAGGAAATCCATGATTATGTTATTAGAAAGAGAGTAGATTCAAATGCTCCCTTGCACTTCTCCCTTATATCTATGTGTTGCAAATGAAACACTAAGGATATAGCACCCCAATTGTTTGAAAAAACATTGAAAAATTATTTGCTCTGGGGAATGCAATGATTGATGTGTATGATGAAACTGGACATGCTCATGAGTCATTGATTTTATTTCATCAAATGCAACTTGTGGATATGAAACCCAACCCAATCATTAATATACTGAGTATCATCCCTGCATGTGCCCATTTAGGAGCTTTGCAATAGGGTAACGTCATCCATGCTTACATAATTAATAGTGAATTTGAGTCAAATGTTAATGTGGGGACTGCACTTATAGATATGTATGCCAATTGTGGGATGTCAAAGATTGCACATTAATTGTTGATAACATGCCAAAAACAAATTTGAAAACATGGAGTGCAACCATTGTATGGTATTGAACATATGGGCAGGTGAAGATGCTCCTGCACTTTTTTCTAATATGCAAGAAGCAGGGATAAAGCCATACCACATCACCTTCACTTGTGTTTTATGTGCGTGCAATCGTGCAACCTTCGTAGATGAGGGTTGGCAGTATTTTGAATACATTATTTTTTGTTGCAAACCAATGGATTTCTTTAAGCTTCATAATATATCTGGAAAAAAGAAAAACAACAAAGCTAATATTAAATTTGTTGAGTGAAGTACAAGATACTATTGGAATTATCAACCACATTGGAAAATACAGATGTGATGCCTCCTACTCTTAAAACATTATCCGATTATCCAATACAAGAAATTTTGCATAAGCTTTCTTCTTTGTCTCTACAAGTGTAATATTTAGAATCGTGAATAGAATAAAATAGGTGTTCTTAAATTTAGATTGATTATGTGGCTCACAAAAGAACAATGATGTACATGAGATTTTGAGGAAAAGAGTTATTCATGTAATCCACATAGTGCTTGGAACAATGTTGACCCATTTTATGTCGTTATTATAGTCATGATAGCCTAACCTTATCTTGTGGTAATCATACATCCCTTACCTAAAGACCCCTTCTAGCAACAAGGGTGTTTTTAGAGCAACAAGGGTGATTGTTTAGAGCATGAAGCCTTCTACCTACTTGGAGCCATCACAAAAGTTGTCTCAAGGTATTTTGATGATATCATAAGCTCCTTTAGGTTTATCAACATGCAAACTATAAGTAGGGATTAGTATATTTAAACCACTCAAATAATAGGTCACATAAAGATCAATTAGGAAGCTTCAAGAGATATTCTATTGACAATGTTGACATAATCATCTATCCAATGAATGCCTTTTATTGGGTTCCATCATTACAGCAGCTCCACACCAATTTGGCCATTATTCACACGAATATATGACCCTTGATAACTATTTTTTATGCACAATACTTGGAATCAACTTCAATCATAGTGAGAATGGATAACTTGCATTGTTAAGGCCACTAATATTTGTGCATTGTAAGTGAGTTTACTCATGTCTAGGTGATAGTATATACCTAGTTTCCTGCCTCGCTTGTTGTTCTTGATCATATATAGTTTTCCTCTTTTTTAGTAACCCACCTAATTGATTAAGGCCCCAAGATAACTAATCAAAACCCCATAGTTAAATGTGATAACCTAACAAGAATAACCTAGTTAACACCTAGGACTTAGTTACAACAATGTCCCCCAATGTGATCGAGTGAACTTATATGCCATCTAAGGCTATAAGTTCCCTTAAAATCAAAATCAAATAGTCCCTAGAATCATAAAAAAAAAAATCAAACTCATAATAAAGGGCATTAGAAATTCAACAATGCTTTTACTATGAAATATTAGATCACTCTTCAATACACTGCACCTTTCTAATGAACAATGCCCTACCACCCTTGCAACCTACCACATTAAACAATTGGTTATTCAACCAAATAAGATGTTAATGAAAATTATATGTGCTCACAACTATTTATGTTTCTAAATAGGAGTAAAGATTACTCTCCCAGTGATATAGCTTTGGTGAAAGAAAGTCATAACAAATGTGCCATGTTTTTTGCTTCTCAATATGAAACTCCTCCCTTTGCTTTCAAGTGAAAACTTTTAAATTAGAGTTTTGAGTAAGTATAAGTGTACACTTTGCTTTATGTAGTTTTTCACTTTGGCACTCTCATCTACACCTAACCCATTTGAACTCTTCATTGAACAATAGATAAATTCTAGCTCAAGGATGACATAACAATTTTAGAAATTTATATTGACATTGATTCCGTACTCTTTCTCAACTTTTCTCTTCTTAGTTGATAATGTTTTGAGGATATCACAATTACAATAATTCTTGGCGTTGGTAATGGTTTATTTTCTTGTTAGCTCATATGTTTAAAAGGATATCACAATACAATAATTCTTTACATGGGATTGGCCTATTTAATAAGCCTTTATTACTTTTTCAAACCAATTGTTTATGTTTACTTATTTATGAGTGTTTATAGATTTTACAACACCACTCATCACTAATTTCAAATGATTTTACTACAATGATCATCACTTCAATGGACAATTTCTGAAATCATTATTTACAATATTCAAATCGCATTACATTACATCAATGCCAACCAAAAGACTTTAATTGATCATTCTTAAATTAATAATAAAAACCATTCTGCAATGATATTTCCTCTTCTTCTCCCTACCATAAAATGTTCATCCCTCGTGAGTTTGGAGGGATCAATCATTAAAAAACATCCAAACACACTTTTGGGTTGAAACCCATGTAACAATGTCCCCTATGCATTTTTTGTTACTTCTAGCTGAATAAAAAATGACATTGCTTATATTGTATTAATAAGATATACACAATGTCTTGGCATGTGTGTAAATTCAAGTAGGTTTCCCTTGGAATTATCATCTTTGACAAGTGAATTATATCACTATATATATTCCCAATTTGGGTAGTGTGTTACAAATTGAGTGAGAAATAAAATTTTCTATATTTTTATTGGTTTTTTTTTTGTTTCCTTGGAACATGTTGTGGGAAAACCCTTACGTATTTCTCCTCATTTCGAGGATAGTACTCAAGGTAAACTACCGATCCTGATTACGAAGCTTAACCCGGTAGGGACATCAAGTGAGATCCTTAAATATCTATGCATAGCCACCCGAAGATTTGACCCCAAGACCTTCTGCTTACAACTCACAACTCTCAACCACTTGAGCTAACCCATTGAGCTCTCTATATTTCTATTTTGGTTTACTTATTTTTTATATATCATTGGAAATGAAACACTTAACTTATGTGAAATTATACTTGAGATTATTTAAATTGTTAATATATTTTTGTTTAATGTTAACTTAGTATGATCATTGTGTACAATTTTTTAGTATAATTAAGAATCTTGTATTAATAATTATGTATTTAAAAGATTAAAAAAATATACATAAATGATAATAAAAAAATTGTGTATTTATAATTGTGGATTTTATGTGGTAAATTTCTCATGTACACGCCTTTTTAGAGATTGATTTACTCGACTTCTAACGCTTTTAAAGATTAAGCCTTCATGTTTAAGAATTGTAATCTAATAACTATTTTTCAATTTGGGTAAATTTTATTTGAATTTGCTCTAAGATATTCAACTTGTTGACTTGAAAAACTCATCCCAATCTAATAGAGTTTGTGGTTACCTTTTTTATTGTTTTATTTTCCCATTATAGAGTTGTATCTATTTCTATCTCCATGCCAACTTTAGTGAAAGTATATTTAAGTCTTGATAGATTATCCATTATCATCATCATCCAACATTTTAGTAGCTTGTGGATGAATACACATACAAGCTAATATGTCCAACTTGATTGCATCATCTTCAATCTATTTCATAATGGTGTAAGGGCCATATCTGAACAACTATATTTATTTTTCTTTTCCTTAAAGTACCATTTTTAAAGAGAACTAGGCTTTGTCTCTTGTGTAAAATTTGTCATGTATACGATGTCGATCATGCTTGGCCTTGTGCTTATGTTGAACCTTGTGTAGAATATCTAAAATTTGATCAACTTCTCAATATGTTGTTGATAAACCTTGGGGATTTCCCATATGCAATGGCCTCCTTCACTGACCTCCTTCACTATAATTACCTCAAGAATGGAACTAAGAAAGACTAATGGATCCTTAAAAAATGTAGGGAAAACTTCATAAAGTGAAGTGAATGACATTATTGTACCTAATTATATATCTTATATAGAATCCTCAGGATAATACAATTATAAATATACAACCCCATCCAAAATATTTAAGCATTCACAACATACATTGAACATTGATTTTGTCACATAAGGGGTATCGTTTTCAGTGATATGGCATATCTATCTTATTGAATCGTTTACATTAATAAAATTGTACTTAGTTAACCCCATCCTAGCTGGTTGATCACAACATCTCTTCTCTTTGGATCCCTAGTGAGTATTAGACTTGATGCTTATAGTGATAAATTGAGGAGTAGAAGATATATGTGAATCATTTTGCAATCCCATGACTCCCTTTATGATCATGATGCTGTTTATCCATAGAGTGTATAGTTTGTAGATTATGTCTTAGCTTGGGATAAAGACTTTGTCTACTTTGAAATTTCGACGATTTTCATGTGTAAGAGGATTTAGTTGTTTGTTTAGACAAATTGGTCATTAATTAAAAGTTTTCTACTAAACCACAAAAGGGAGATGGAGAAGCCTACTTATATCCTAGATATGCCTACCTTTTCCCCTCCTACGTGCACTTTAGTGATGACTTTTTGACGCATTAATTTGGATAATGACATATGGAGAGATTAATATGTTTTATTTCTTCACCTCCCCTTCTTCTACTTCATACAAAAAATAAATAAGTAAAATCCATAAATAGAAGTAGTATTCATTTTCCTACATGTCCATAAAAAAATGGGATGCATCTAGTAACTATGAGCCTTAGAATTGCTTATATGATATAAATATTTCCTATTTAAAAGAATTTAATATCCCATGTTGGTTGAGAGGATTGTTCTATCGTAATATAAGCTCCATATACCTTAACCCTTTATTCAGTGGGGACAACCACAAGGGAATGATGTCTTCTACTAACATAAACGTTGATTGGTTGTAAGTATGTTTTATTTCTCAACCTTCCCTTCTTCCCCTTCTTACAACTAAAATCTTCACTTACATTCATTTATTTCTATTAAAAAATAATCACATAAAACTAACAATTACACATGTTATAATTATTACTATGATACCATATCCCACCATTGTTGACTATTAGCTTATGATAACAAATAAAACTCAACAAACAAAATAATAAAAATAGCGTTCATTAGTAGTACTCTGTATAACCCCTTTAACGTTTTTCCTACGTACTCATTTAAAAAGTTAGATATGCCTAATCACTATACATTTTTGGAATTTTTTATATAACATAAATACACTCTTATATAAAATACTTACCATTAATCCACATTGGTTGAGAAGATTGATATATAATAACACATAAACCCCATTAAAAAAGACTGAATATATCTAAAAATTATATGTCGTGAAATTGTTTTTACTGCATAACATCCCGCCCGGAAGTGGGATTTGCGCACTTTGGCTCTTACTATTTTGTGCCCGACAAAGGAAGATTTCTTCTCTTGTTATTTTTGGCGACTCGCAGGCTATTATCTCTTGGGCTCGGGGTACTTCTCCCCTGAATGTTTTTATGCTCAATCATTGGCTAGAAGCGGCTCGAAAGCTCATTCTTGAATTTGAGCACATTCACTTTGAACATATCTATAGAGAGGTGAACCTGGAGGCGGATATGCTCTCTAAGCGGGCTCTTAACTCTCAGACCGGGGTCATCATTTGGAAGGAATGGCGTGATGATTTGCTTTTTTCACATGGTTCTCAGCTGTTACATTGGACATGAGGATTGTTGTCATTTTTGTTTGTTCTTTTATATTTTCCATTCTGGTATATGCGGCATGTATTACTTATATGACTTTCAGTTTCCATGTGCAGATTCTTAAAACTGCTGAGTCCAATTACTTGTTGGACATTACTATATACTATCATATTTCTGCGGCCTTTATATCATCCTCTTGCAGGTGATGTTCCGTTTTGCACTGTTCGGATGTAATCTCTGTATTACACTTTGATTTTGGCGTCTACATAGTTGCTGGGGATGCCCCTGATGTTTGGCATATGTGGTTATTTATATATTGGACTCTTTATGACACTTATATATTTTTGCTAATGTGACATTGGACCTCTGTTATGTTGTTGGATGCATAGCGTTTAGTCTTATGGGAGATTTTAGGGTGTTGTGGCACCTTATTTGACATTTTCAGGTCGTTTTATTGATACATTATGGTGATGTAACCGGAATGTTCCGGGGGCTACTTCTGATAGCTTTGTTATGACTTTGTTATGGACTGACAGTTGGACATATTTTACTATTTCATATATTAATAGTAAGTTATATTTTTCTGTGAAAAAACATCCCGCCCGCCTTTCATGTAAAGTAGGAATGTTCAACATGGTTGTTATCTTTGTTCCAAAATATATCACTTATAAAATCTTGTTTGAATTATATTTATCATATAAAGATCCTTATTTGATGTAAAGTAATAATGATTTAAATTTGTGTGTTTGGAAATAAATCATTTATAGATGAAGATCAACATATTTGTTTGTGATTGTTTGGAAATATATCATTTAAAGAATCAAGGACATTCATGTAACTCTCTTAAGATCTTACTTTTGATATCTTACATTTCATTGATTAGGAACTATGTATCGTGATATTTTTTTTATACATAAAACCTTTATTTCATGTAAAGCAAGAATGAGTGAATATGTTTGTTTGTGTATCTTTGGAAGTATATCATTTATAAAATCAAAGACATCACGGAAGAATTTTATGATCCATAATTTTTTCAAAATGTGGAAATTTTGGCAAATTTTACTAATTCTTAAATTTGCAATCATAAAATGTTTAGTGATTTTTAAAAAAAAATCAAATTTCTAAGGACTTAAATTAGTTTTTGGACAATTTTGGTGATTTTTAGAGTAAAAAAACTCTCCCATGGAATTAGGGCAAATCATCTTTGAAAAAAAAGACAAATTGGTGAATCGTTTTTTGGAAAAAAAAAGTCAAAAAATATCCCATGGGATAAATTTCACCCCTAAAATTTGCCTTGAAAAACATGTTATTCTCTTAACATATTCCATCTCATTAACGAGGAAAGCAATTCACATCTTTTTACTATAGTATTGATAAAGATAGGGATTTTGATGTCATGTCTTGTTGAATTTTTTTAACTCACAATTTTTGTCTATATGATATTTCTAATTATTACAATTCTTATTATTATAATAACATTTCTTTGCATTGAAATTTTATTCCACATTTACACTCTTCTCCATAAATATAATTATATATCAATAAATAAGTGTTAATATACCATGTTAGGTTCTAATATTTCTATGTAATATTATAATATGTCATTTTAACTAGAAAATAGCACATGCCTTATTATAACCCATTAAATCATAATAAATTTGACAAGTTAATGCACACAGATTTAGATTTTGTTTATATGTAAACACTTTTATTTGTGACTAAGATTTTTTTGAAATAAAATGATTCTTGATAATAAAAATAATAAATATACATATTAAATATTTCATAGAAAACTAAAACGTGTGTAGCAATTACTACACACTATTTGAAAGTTGGGAAGGCCCATTATGATAATGCACATTGACACTACACATGATCAAGGAATTAATGACACTTATTTGGACCATTAATGACGGTTTATGGAGACCATTTGGATGGGTTCAGATAATACTGAACAATTTTGGTCTTGAATTTTTGAATCTCAATTTTTTATTTTCCAGTTGTTTTTTTTTTGCACTTTTCATTATGATCTCATCAATTCAATAAATCCCCGATGAGCATTAGATCATTTGATTCCAAGTTTGTCTGCAAGAGTTATGATCTTCATGAGTTGACTATTGATTTTATTCCTCATCACCCTGTTGATGGGCAGAAAATCCCAACATCAACAGTAGGGATTCTCCCCAATAAATAATCCCAATTAGATCATTCACTGTTTAGTATAGGGAATCCATCCGGTTAACGGTCTGGCTACCGTAAGTATGTTTGTTTAATTTATGTATCGGTTGTGGCCCGACCCACCGTTTATATTTTATGTCTAAGGTATGAGTATGCAAGTGCTTCTAATCTAACTAGTGCATTTAACCTATAATTGACAGGCAGAAGCCTCACAAGTGATGCGTAGGTTCTTACCTCCCATCTTATCACTTCTACCTTATCAATTCGCTAACCCTATTCTAAACTAACTAATCTATCCTTGCAAGGAGCGAGTTCTAATAAGAGTAATAATATGAGAATGCTTATTACTAATCTAACAAATAGTTGTTCAAATAGAGCATTCACATTCATAGGAGAAACATACAAAGATAGCTTTGATGGCATTTAAATCCATTTATTACTCTGTTATCACATAGAAATTTGCATAGATAAGTAAAATCATTCATCATCATTGAAATAATTCAACAAAGTTAGAAAGATCTCACAACCTGAGTATGAACACAAGAAGAAATCGTTCTGATTTGTTATCCAACACATTCCATGCAAAAATCCATGCAAGCTTCTCCCAACAAATAGGTCTTTCTCATTAGCAGAAAAATAGTTCTCTTACAAAATGTCTCCAGCCTCTATTTCACTAGCAAAATTTCCTTTTTATTATTCTTCCCCCTCTATTTATATTACAAGAGAGTTTGTCCTTACATGACTAATCACTTCACCTACCCCTGACCTTTGGATTGCTAAAATTTGTCTTTTTTGTTTGCACATCAAAAATAGACAATTAATTACAAATTAAATTAACTTTCTGGTGGACCTCCAGGATGGAAATATAATTGTCCCACAAGTCTGTTTCCTGAAATATTATATTGCATTGTGAAGGTTCTAATAATTTTACAGATACTTCATGAAACAAATAATTATTTTTCCACACTCATCACTCCTTCATTAGCTACTTTATAGCTCTCTTTCAAGAAATAAGCATTTATAGATGCTGGGAGGCGAGATGATACATGAGAGGAACCCCAAATGAGATTATAGATATTCCCATTTTCCCTGCCGAATATTCAACTCAACATTAGAGCTATGACTCTGAATGGTGTTTTCAGATTCTAAGTATCGTGCTCCCCACTTGCCCTTTGCCTCAACTGCTTTCTAGGAACCATCATTTTCTTAGCATAATCAAAGTGATCTATGCTGACCCCCTTTATCCAAACATCTGTCATCGTAACGTTGGGAGGTGGCAATTTGTAAGTTGAGCCAATATGACCCGGTTGAAATGAAGCGAATCCTTCCCCACCTACCCTAGCTATAATCCTTGTGTCGACATCCATATGAGGTAAAATCCATCCAATAAATTTTGAGCACGGAAAAAGCTCTGGACGTGTGGCAGCTTTTCTTTGCATCTTTGAGTCCTGAGGAAACAACAAAGCCAATGTATAAAAATAATTCACTGTTAATACAATACTTCCAAGCAAAATGATAATGAACATAATATAAATTGCAAAGGTATGATTTGTCAATGTTGTTTACAAAACAAAATATTCATACTTCCATGACGTCAAGTGTGTTTGGTTATGGATGACTTGTCGTGAGGACTCCCTAATGCACTGTCACATAGATTTCTTCATTCTTCACTAGCCTTAGTGATCGATTTCTTAGTCAAAACTTAAAATTTTATTTCGTTTAGGGCTAGATGTGTGTGAATTTTGGAATGCAACTACTATTTTACTTTTGGTATTTAAACACTCCTGTCCATTCTTTAAGCAAAACCAAAAACATCTACTCTTTAGGGCTTATATACATATTTGCTCATTAAGTTATTTGAGGTCAATCGCTGGAAAAAAAAGTTATTTGAGTTCAAGTATCAGAGCATCACCCAAAGCGATGTAACTTATTAATCTGCATTATCATGTTCATCATTTTAAGCATCTTCTTCCCATTAATTATCTGAGGTAATCGAGTAGGTCGTGGCCATGTTGGAAGACTAAACATAAATAATCAATGTATACAGGTTTTGGAACAAGTCATATGATTATCGAAATATTTGTTGCATGGCACGCACAAGTAATAAATGGAAGAGTTTCCAACTTTTACCGACCCTTTTCGGTGTCATTTTTTTCATTTTCCATCGAACAATGTTTGAGTGTGTTTCAGAGCAATTCTCCTTCGGCGCCAATGTGTTTCGGAACTCTTATCAGTTGTCACTGATCTCGTTTCGGCGTGAAAATGAAACGTCCTCCGATAAGGCATTTTTTCCTTTGTTCTCCGACCGTTTCGGTGGAACATTCTATTTGGCTCTGAAACAGTTTTCTTCCCACAACTAATGCGGAAGCGAAAATTCAGAAAATGGTTTTCGAAAATAACCAATTTCGCCCTCCCACAATCCGCAATACGATGCGGAAATACGGGAATGTGGAAACAATTTTAGAAAGTCGAAAATGCAGAAATGCAATCCGCAATCCGCAATGCGTTGCCGGATATGCGGAAATACGTCAATGCAGGACTATGGAAAATATTTTTGGATAATTTAAAGTCTCTGCAATCCACAATCGGAAGGTCGGAAACACGAAAATGCGGGAAGAGTTTTAGAACCTTTATCATTTCCGCAATCCGCAATCGGAAATTCAAAAACTTGGATATACATCAATGCAGGACTACGGAAATAATTTTTGGAAAATTTAAGGTCTCTACAATCCGCATTCCGCAAAACATTTGCGGAATCGGAAATAGCGACGTTCTAATAATATCATTTAAATGCTTTCCGACTTCCACAATCCGCATTGCGGAATGCGGAAATGTGGAAGCAAAAATTCAAACATTAAAATCGGCGTTTCCGCAATTTTTTATAAAGGAAATGTAAACAAAATTTGCGAAAACAAAAACAATGGTTTTCAGTCAAATGTTTTAATGTCAGAAGCAAATGATAATTGACCAAAAATAAATTATCGAAAACCTTGGACTATCAGAATAAAGGTAACAAATATTGCATAAAGATTACACGAATTGACAAAGAGTTTTACTCTGAGGAAAAACCATCTACGACTGAGTTACAAGGATATAGCCTAAGGTTCATGGGGACTGCCAATCGCAACTCGAATGAGGTTACATCGTGCATTGATTTTCTCAAGCAAAATCTCAGTGATTGATAAAACATCATTTCCACAGAGGTAATTGATCTAAGAGGGAAAATGACAGATCATGGCATAGAGTGGCTAGTCCCGTCTTGATTATTTCCATGCAATTTTGATGGGTGAGATTATAAGCAGAGATTAGGTAACAATGGATAACGATTGCAAATGGGAGGCTCATGTGCATAGTATAGAATCATGAAACTAACTTTTCGACCAGTCGCATATTCAAGCATGTTGCGGGTAGAGGGTAAAGCAATTAGATGGATAGTTCGGGTGGCTTGTTCAAGAAAGATGATGACAATTCATAAAGAATTGAGAAGGAAACAACAAACAATCCAACAAGCAGATTTCATTCGACTTACTCATGATGCCAAATATTTAGTTTAGGGGGGCCCTGCTTTTCCATTTATTGAAATAGAAAAGTAGGGAAGATGTTGTGGCCACAACACACCCCTAACTTTTGACATTCCATTTTCTCATGTTTTTCCTTTCTTGACTTTTCATTTTTACAAATGCATTGTATAATATACTCATCTCTTTTCACAAAGAGATGATGCCAAATATTTAGTTTAGGGGGGGCCTGCTTTTCCATTTATTGAAATAGAAAAGTAAGGAAGATGTTGTGGCCACAACACACCCCTAACTTTTGACATTCCATTTTCTCATGTTTTTCCTTTCTTGACTTTTCATTTTTACAAATGCATTGTATATACTCATCTCTTTTCACAAAGATTTGACACATAAGAATAACTAAGTATCTCTTCTAAACAATGATATTGCCATAAATACATTCACTTATTAATAAAACTTACATCTAAATATAATTATATATATTATTTTACTTATTTGTTTCTCAAAAATTTCTACAACTTTTTGTATCCACCCAATTTCATCAAAATTATTAAATAAAAAACAAAACTATCATTCTAAAAAAAAATAATATATATATATATTTTTATTTGTATAATTGATTTTATTTCTTTTCCTTAAAACATATACAAATTTCTACAACTTTCTATGCCTACCTAATTTCCTCGACCATCTAAATAATAAATATCTCAAAATTGCTAGATAAAGATGAAAATTTCCATTGACGAGCTAACATTAAAGTAAAGTAATAACATTGACATATAATGTACTTAAATTATAAAAATAATATAACTTTAAAAAGCCAACACCATGACACCTACTTCAAGTGGGTCATCTCAAATGTAAGCTCGTGTGGATTTAATAGGATATGGAAAGGAACTTTCTATCTGATCATGAAAGCCAACAACTTGGATAAGATCAAAGGCATGGAATGATAATACCCATTGAGTCTAGAAGATTATATTCAAGGATTATGATCATATAATCACTTATAAAAATGCAATATTGCATGGATGTCCTAAATTTTATGGCTAAAGTAGTTTTTGTTTCCTTGACTTTTTAGCAACTTATAAAGCTGGACAATATAACTACTACAACTTATAATCGTGAAAAAAAACACTCAATGAATCGAATCTAAATCACATGAATTTATAAAATATCTGAGTAATTCGTTGTCGTCAACTATGGAAAAAAATATATATAAATCATGAGTGACCATTTTTTATTATAAAAATGTATTTTTATTCCGTGGGGTGTGGTTGTATCCACTATCATGTCACAATAAATCCAAATCCAATAAATCTATATAAATATTTGATTCACTTATTAAAATATATATAAATAGTTGATTCAGTATTGCGTGTTATTAAGGAAAACCATTTATTAAGATCAAGTTAGAATATTAAAATTGAATAAAATCCAAAAAAATCCAACTTGAAAAGAGAATAAACCAGAAAAATACAATTTGAAAAAAGAATAAAAAAATGTTTGCGTCAATAAACGAAGAATGTGGCAAATGTCATTTCACTCAAAATCAACTCAAGTCTTGAAACTTTCGCTTCTTTTTTTGGTACACATGTTAACATCATTAATTAATTGTGCCAAAAATGAGAGCACCATGAAGACCAAGGGAGTCAATGATTTTAAGGTTTAAGTTAAAAATAAGTGTTAGTGTGAATAAACAAATTATGTGGTAATGTCTTTTCAATCAAAATCAATTCAATTTTTAAAAATTTATTTAAAGTATGTGGTAATGTCTTTTCAATCGGAGCAGTATATGGGACAACTAAATCGTTCTTGATTGCTGGAATCTGGCTAAGAAGGAATTGTACAAATTACAGTTTGTATTAATTAAAATGTGATTTTGATTTCGATTATCTAGATAATTTTAAATCCGACATTTACTTTAAGAACGATTATATTAATTAATAAAATAGCATAATTACAGAAATTGCAATTTTCATAAACAATTTTAACCAAATTTAATAAAAAATACGATAAAAAAACTAAGACATTTTGGTTATGCTTTATCCTAATCTCTTTGAATCAAAATCAATTTAATTCTTAAAACTTAATTTATTTTTTTAGTATATGTTAACATCATTACTTAATTGTGTGAATGAGCACCATGAAGATTAAGGGAGTAATAATATAAATATGTAATTAAGAATGACTTTAAGTTAATAAGATTATTAATTTAAATGATGAAGAATAAACTCGTTAATTTTTTAATAGAAATTCAATTTTGATATCAACATGTTTCGAAAGTGAAAAAGGTAGGTGCCTTGTTTGTATTTATATCAATGTTTGAAAAAGGTAGGTGCCTAGGAATTTTGATATGTATGATTTATGAGTTGTTGCATATATTCAGGGAGTCAATGATATTTAGTCAATTTAATTTTGAATTTAGCTAAAAGCATTTTATTTAATCATTAATTTTTTTAATATTAAAAAATATATATATATATAATAATAAGAATGAAAAAATCATTAAAAAAATTTACAACAAAAATTGAAAATAAATATAATAATAAATTAAACTAATCTTAAAAAAAGTAAGATCAATGTAATATTCTCCATAATATGATTGGATAATGTCCAGTGAGGATCAAAACGGATGGAGTAAAAGGTTGACCTAGCCATCATTTCATGCTACTAAGGATTGAAGCAAACCATTAGATCTCACCTGCGGCTAGGGTTCACTGCGGCCATTTGATCTCACCTATGGCTAGATTATTCTTGTCTCTTCTTTGGAACTGTCAAAATCAGGTGCACGTGTTCTTTTCTTTTTCTTTCTTTTTCTCAGTTTTTGTTGCTCACACATATATTTAAATATTCATCTAAATATGAACACCTCACAGCATATACCAAAAACTGTTAAAGGGAGGCCTAGCACCACGACCCTACAAAGCCTTGACTATTTTGAGAAAATTAGAGAAGAAAGGGATGCTAAGTTTCAAAAAGAGTTAGAACCCATGCTTGAAAATAAATTGGCAGACATGCTTAATAACAAATTTTCAGCCATGCTTGAAAATACCCTTGCTACCATAATCGATAATAAATTTGCATCCCTTGAAGACAAGATCCATAAACAAATAGACAACAAGTTAAAAATGATGGAGAATAAGATTCAGTTAATGGAGGATAGATTAGAGGAAATGGAAAAACAAATCCAATGACTCAAACAATCAACCCAACAAGGAGATGTTGCTACGTTAGAGAATTTTAAATGGACAGACATGTTTAAAGAGTTAGAAGAAAAGGTAAACAAAAACCTAACCCTAAATTAAAATTTACAAGTTGATGATGAAATTCCATAAAAAATAAGATGGAAATATCAAAGCATAATACATTCTTTCTTTAAATAAAAGTATAATAGTGTAAATTTGATTTAAAAGTTGAGATCAATATTTAATAAATAAATAAAATAGTATTTAGAAGGAAAAGTATATAAAAAATAAGGTTAAATTAATATTTAGAAGGAAAAAGTCAATTCTCGCTAGTTCACTCGATTAAGGAGTGGGTTTCATTTGCAAGGTGACCCGAGTTCAATACCCTTAGGGGTGACTTAGTTGGGAGAAGACACCAAAAAATCCAGCCATGTTAAGGATTGGTGTGGCCCAAGTTGGGTGTAATTCCTAGGTGATTTTGACAGCTTAGATGCCCCTGGGTTGTGTTTTCTTAGCCAATGGTTGAAATGCACTAGCCCCGAGTGATGGGGCATTTCTAATAAACAAACAAAATTATTTAGAAGTAAAAACATATAAAATTAATTGTAATTTTATTTTAATATTAATAAAATTCAAAATTAAGGTTATATTAAATGCAAAAGTTAAATATATGAAATTATGAAGAGAATCGATTATAATTATGATGAATTATACGATGTTTAATTTATGAAAGTTTACCTACATTACATATTATCTAAAAAAAATAAATTTAAGAATTGTTTAATAATATTTAAAAAATATTATTTTCCAATTTGGTAATGTTGAGGTGCTCAATAAATCCTAATCCCTAGTGCATGAGATCCCATTGTCCCACCTCCTCCGATGCCCTCTCCCCATCCCCTCTAATTTTTTCAAGCTTATCAATTGCATTTTACAATTCTTTGTGACTAAATTTTTGATGCGATCAGTGCTCTCAAATGGTTTCAAGTTCTTTGATTGGTTTATCTAAATGATTATATTATGAGAAGTCTACATGAATTTGGGGCACTTTATTGATTATTAACTAATAGTGATTATTATGGTTGTGATGTTTTCTCACAACTAATCTTAACTCCCTACTTGCTTGTGTTGGTAATGAATAATCTCTTCAATTATCTTGATTTACATGGGTAGTTCATTATGGTGTTGCCACATTAAGTTCCTTTGATTGGCATGTCTCCTTATCAAGCTTGATTTGGTTACCAACTAATTTGTATGAGGTATTGACCTTACTTGTTTCATCAAGTTTCTTTATTAAATGAATGGTTAATGATTGTTTCACACTCTTATGCTCAATGTATTTTCTTAATATGACACTCGCTCACAAAACATAATGATCATCCAAATCCTTTTAATTAAAGAGCTTATCATACAATTAAATGCATTAATTTTGTATGAATCTAAATTGAGATTAAATGGTTATGACCATATGGATTTGATTTTTAACTTTGGATCAAGATTTGATTAGATAATCTTAGAAGGTGCTTTAATGCCATGACATGATGATGTAATGATCCCTCAATCCCTCTTACTCCAAAAACTATTGCTTAAGTTCTTTGTTTTAAATCTAGGATAGATTGATTGTGATGTTGCATTTTTCTTGCCTATGAGATCTTTGAGTATTTCCCTCTTACTCAACAAACCATTGCTTAAGTTCTTTTGTTTTAAATCTATGATAACTTGATTGTGGTGTTGCATTTTTCTTACTGATGAGATATTTGGGTAGTTTATCGATGGCATGTTGTTTTTGTGCATAATAACATCACAATCAAGTAGTTAGTGCATCGAAACCAAAGTATACATAGGCATGAAGGAAAAATTAAAGTATAAGCTTACATTTGTTAACGATGACATTATTGATTTCCAAATACATGCACATTAAACAACCTTCCTTTAATAATTAGCATGCCCTCCATTTGTTTGTTGCATCATGCATGAGTTTAAGATGTGGTTGATGAAAGCAACTTAGTTTCCTTATTAATGAAAGTAGGATTTTTTTAAGCTAGCATGGAGTGATGAAAGTGGTTTTAGGAAACAAACAAGGGTTAGCTTAAGTTTATTCATAGTAGTTTCAAGGAAACCAAATTGAAATAATAATTGTTAATGTGTTAAATGTCTAAAGGAGTTCATCATCAAGACGTGAGAGATGAGTAGAAGAATAGTATATCCTTGGTTATTAAATTGCTTTTATCCCATATATCCATGGAGTTATAGATAAGATTTCCAAGGTCCTAAATAGGAACAATATCATCACTACTTTCAAGCTTCAAAATACCATTAGAGGGATGATGAGGTCTATCAAAGATCTTATTGATCTATGACACCATCACTACAAGGAAAAGGCCATGTAGTGGAGGTTATAGTGGAGGATTTTAGCGTTACAAGATTGGTCAAATTTGTCAAAAAAACCCTCTGCTACAACCTCAATGGCATGCAAAGGATTTTGCGGAGGTTTTTTCACCGATGCGCTTTATTGAACCAAACACATTGATGCTAACAAACGCAAAATGCACTGATGTGCTTATATGAAATATGAGCATTGATGCGCCTTCACCATGGAAGAGCATTGGTGCGCCTTCACCATAGAAGAGCACCGGTGCACCGTCGCCAAAGAGGAGCATCAAAACTGATGCACTTCAATCAAAGAGGAGCACCAACACCAGTGCGCCTTCACCAAAGAGGAGCACCGATGTTTTTTAGCCAAATCCACACTGGTGTGCATGGGTCATGGAGCACCAATGCACCTACAGTAAAGAAGCATCGATGCACTTATACCAAATATGAACATTGGTGCACCTTAACCAACAATGAGCATTGGTGGATCTATACCAAAGAGGAGCATTGATGTCAAAAAACAATTTTTCGAGTACAAAAACCTTGTAAGCGTGCAAATAAAGGGAGTTGATTTAATAAATACAGATTATTAAAATGTGGTGATATAGTTGTTGTTGTAAATGTAACTTCGGAAGGTATTATTTTGTATATTATTATTGTACTTTTATTGTACCTCCGTCGGATATGTTTTTCCTCCGTTCGGGTATGTCATTATTGTATTTGGTCATGTAAGAATATCAAGGTAAAACCTCCATTGTAAGTCAAGGAAATAGTCCCCAATAGGTTAAATATAAAATATATTTTTGAGTCTCCCTAGGAGAGGTCAGCCCAGTTAGTTAAGGAATTCGGCCCCATAGGGGAATTAGGCCAGTCACACATAAAGTATAAATAGGGAGGAACCCTCCCTCATTTGGACATCACACACACTCAAGCAAGTTCGCTCCAAGGAGGAGAACAAACAAGTTCGTTGTAGAAGAAGAAGGAAGCTGCAGAAGTCATCTTATCTTTGGGTTTTCTATCTTGGTTTGATATTGTACTAGGTGACGAATCTATTACTGAAGAAGTTGCAGGGTTTTCTCCTTTATGGTTTCCCCGAGGAAATTTCTTATGTTCTTGTGTATTGCTATGCTTGTCTATCTGCCAGTTTAAAGATCTAACATAATTGAATTAAAGTCCAAACACTAACATGGTATCAGAGCCACTCTGAAAGAAGGCACTGTGCAGCAACGGAAAGCTAGGGTTTCCAAATCCAAGGTCTTCTCTCCATAGATCATCTAGAAAAGAGGGATAGGCTAACTCGCTTAAAGGAGGCATATCTTTTGGTGGAAGTAGAATTCAGTTTGGAGAAGTTTCATTTTTGACCCAGTCATTGGTGTCGGGAGAAACTAGGGCATCAAATTTTTGGAGCTTCCATCCACCAATCCAGGAAAAGGAGTACACTGGACAACTCACCTTGAGGAGGTGCATATTTCTATCCAAGCAGAAGTTCAAAATTCCAAGTTTGAAAAATTAGGGTTTCTTTGTCAAACCCTAGGTCAGCCAGCTCCAAAACCAAGTTGCGCATCTCAAATTGGTAAGATCTAATTCCTTGCTATTTCCATTTGAGGTTCTCATATCAAAATGATAAATCACACCAAGCTTGAGGATAATCTTGAAGTAGCTAATAACTTTCGGACATGGAAGTATAGAATTTCTCTTGTCCTAGAAGAGAATGACTTGGACAAGTATGTCAATGAGGAGGTTGCAGAACCAGAGGGAGGAGAGGAAAATGAAATTCACAAGAATAACATGATCAAGGCCAAAAGGATGATTGCAGAATCTATTGAAGATCACCTCATCCCTCATGTCTCATCATTGAATACCCCTACGAAGATTTTCGATGCTTTGACAAAGTTATATGAAGGAAAGAACATCAATAGGAAGATGACTCTGAGGAACCAACTCAAGAATGTGAAGATTCAACACTCATAAACTATTAAATCTTACTTCAAAAGAGTCTCTCAAATTAAGGAACAACTTGAGGCAATTGAAGATAATGTTGAAGAAGGAGAGATTGTGATGACTACCTTGAATGGTCTCCCAATATCATGGGACTCATTCATTCAAGGAATATGCGCCAGAAAGAAGTTAATCACATTCAACATATTATGGAAGAGACAATCCAAGAAGATCACGAAGACCATGGCATAACTGAACCACAAGAACCTATAGATCCACCTCATGAGAAGAACTCCCACAAGAGAAGACCAACATGGGCACGTGAAGCAATACAAGATGCAGAGAAATATGGTGCTCCAAATGGGACACTTAGAGAAATCAAGAGACCCATACCATACTCCATCTATGTGGCCCTACTATGCGACATCATTGATAAAAACCTTCCAACTATTAGGAAGCAACAGAAAATAAGGAATGGAAGGATGCCTACATGATCGAAGAGCACCAATCAATTATGAAGAATGATGTATGGGAGATAGTTCCAAGACCATAAGAGAAGTATATTGTGACTTCAAAATGGATCTACAATATCAAGCATGCTGCAGATGGTAGCATTGAAAACCACAAGGCAAGATTTGTGGCACGTGGATTCTCTCAGAAAGAAGGCATAGACTACGAGGAGAAATTTGCACCTGTAGCAAGATACACTTCCATGAGACCTATACTTGATTTAGCCGCAGTAATGAAATGGAAGGTACACCAGATGGACGTCAAGATAACATTCTTGAATGGTGTAGCCGAAGAGGAAGTGTATGTGGAGCAGCCATTGGGATTCAAGACACATGACAGGCATAATCATGTGTGCAAGATAAATAAATCCTTGTATGGTTTGAAACATTCACCTAGAACATGGTACGACAAGATGGAGAGTTTTCTGAGGAGCCTAGGCTTTAGCAAGAGTAAATCATATTCCAACCTCTACTTCAAGGTTGAAGGCGGAAGACCAGTAATATTACTGCTATATGTAGATGACTTATTCGTAACAAGGGAGGATGAGCTCATTGTAGAAACAAAGAGAAGGCTTGCCGCAGAGTTCGAGATGAAGGACATGGGAATGATGCACTACTTCTTAGGTATGGGGTTGTGGCAGAGTTCAGATGAGATTTTCCTTAATCAAGGAAAGTATGCAGTAGAGATTCTGAAGAGGTTCAGAATGATGGACTGCAAGGCAATGGCCACACCAATGGCATCGAATTTGAAGCTATTGTGTGATGCTTCTTCAAAGACAGTTGATGCAACGATGTACATGCAGATGATTGGTTCATTAATGTACTTGACGAACACGAGACCAGACATATGCTTTGCTGTGAACACCCTGATCCAGTTCCTAACAGATCTGAGACATGTTCACCTGATTGTTGCAAAGCATATATTGAGGTACCTAAAGGGTAGAATTGAGTATGGGATCAAATATGTGACGAATTAGAAGATTAACCTGCATGGTTATGTTGATCAGATTGGGCAGGCAGTGCCACAAACAAGAAGAGTACTTCAGGATGTTGCCTTAGTTTGGGATCTGGTGTGATCTCTTGGTTTAGCAGGAAGCAGTCATGTGTGGCACTGAGTATAGCCGAAGCGGAGTATGTTGCATCCTATTCATCTAGTTGTGAGGCAGTATGGATTCAGAAGCTACTGTCATATTTATTTGATCTCGAGTTAGAGGCGACTTGTATCTATTGTGACAACTAGAGTTGTGTAAAATTATCCGAGAACCCCGTGTTCCATGACAAGTCGAAGCATATAGAGATCAAGTACCACTATATTTGGGATATGGTACAGAGATGAGCAATGAAGCTCCAGTATGTGGTGACAAATGAGTAGATAGTCGATGTGTTGACCAAGCCGTTAGAAAGAGTGAAGTTTGAGTACTTCAGAGAGAAGCTTGGTGTTATCCAGATCGATGTTCCTCGAAAGAGGGAGTGATGTGACAAGTCTGGAAGACGCAAGTGCACCGGGGTTGTATCTTACATGGTGGAAGACGCAGGTAGTCTGCAAGGACATAATGCATATGGGATGCTCATGGGTTGTATCCACATGTTTGAAGACGCTGGTGGTCCACAGGTCAAAAATCATCTAGGATGCACCTGGGCTGTATCTTACATGGTGGAAGACGCAAGTGGTCCGAAAGGACGCAATGCATCTAGGATGCTCCTAGGATGTATCCACATGTTTGAAGACATAGGTTGACCAAGAGAGTCATAATACATATGGGTTGTATCCACTGGGTGGAAGACGCAGATGTTCCTGAGCTGTATTCACTGGGTGGAAGACGCAGGTTGACTGAGAGAGAGACGTAATACATCTGGGTTGTATCCACTGGGTGGAAGACGCAGATGTTCCTAGGTTGTATCCATTAGGTCGAAGACACGGATGTTCCTGGGCTGTATCCACTAGGTGGAAGACGTAGGTTGTCTGGTGGACATAGTATGTGCACCTAGGCTGCTCTCCACCTGAGATGATGAGATGATCCAGATACAATGAGATGATAGTAGGAGATGTAGGTGATTGTTGTGGAAATGTAATATGTGGTCTTGGGATGTACCTACTTGATGGCTTGCTCGTATAGATGATGAAGTCCTAGATGAGAGCTAGGCCTACATCCAACATGAAAAAGGGTTGGATCTGTATAACTTCTCATGACAGGTAGATTCGAGAGATGTCACTAGTCAATGATCAACAAGATGAGAATTGTTGCAACAATAATGATGATGATCCAGCGATGATGATGTTGTCTAGATATTGTGTCCAAGATGTGATGATGATTGTGTTGAGAGAATGCCTTCCTAGTTAAGAGGGAGTGTTGTTGTAAATGTAACTTCCGGAGATATTCTTTTGTATATTATTATTACATTATTATTGTACTTTTATTGTACCTCTGTCGGAGATGTTTTTCCTTCGTTCGGGGATGTCATTATTGTATTTGGTAATGTAATAATATCAAGGTAAAACCTCCATTGTAAGTCGGGGCAATAGTCCCCAATAGGTTAAATATAAAATGCATTTTTGAGTCTCCCTAGGAGAGGTCGGCCCAGTCAGTTAAGGAAGTCGGCCCCATTGGGGAATTAGGTCAGTCACACATAAAGTATAAATAGGGAGGAACCCTCTGTCATTTGGACATCACGCTCACTCAAGCAAGTTCGCTCCAAGGAGGAGAAAAGACAAGTTCGTTGTAGAAGAAGAAGGAAGATGCAGAAGTCATCTTATCTTTGGGTTTTCTATCTTGGTTTGATATTGTACTAGGTGACGAATCTATTACTAAAGAAGTTGTGGGGTTTTCTCCTTTATGGCTTCCCCGAGGAAATTTGTTGTGTTCTTGTGTAGTTTTGTGCTTGTCTATCTTTCAGTTTAAAGATCTAACATAATTGAATTAAAGTGCAAACACTAAAAATAATAACTTTGATTTTGAGTATTCCAAGTATTAGTTATTACCCTTGTTTATTAATGAATCTCTAATTTACAATTTAAAAATGAAATACTTGTCTAGTATTAAACAAAAATTATAATTTTGATTATTTGAAATAAATTTTTATAGTTAAAAGCATATTAAATAAGACATTATCAATAATCATAAAAATAATATTATAAAAATATATAATAATTAATATTGAGATGTTAAGCATTACAATTTATAGTCATGGACCACTAGTATACCTACATTAAAGAACCATCGATGCACTTATACCAAAAATGAGCACTGGTGCACATTAACCAACAATGAGCATTGGTGTGCACATACGAAAGAGGAGCACTGATGACAAAAAATGATATGTTGTGTACATAAACTTTGTGAATGTGCAAATAAAGGGAGGTGATTTAATAAATACATTATTATTAAATGTAGTGATATAATAACTTTAATTTTGAATATTCCAAGTATTAGTTCTTACCCTTGTTTATTAATGAATCTCTTATTGACAATTTAAAAATGAAACAATTGTCGAATATTAAACAAAAATTTAATTTTTATTGTTTGAAATAAAAAATTATAGTTAAAAGTATATGAAATAAGACATTATCAATAAGCATAAAGGTAATATTATGAAAATGTACAATAATTAATATTGAAATGTTAAGCATTACAATTTATAGTAATGGTGTTGAAACCTCCCATACAAAACCATGGTGAATGTTGGACCACTCCATTTATCACTTAATGAGTGGATCTCTTGTAATTACAAAACCATGGTGAATGTCAAACCACTCCATTTACCACTTAATGGGTGGATCTCTTGTAATTACAAAACCACTCAATTGTTACATGAAAAATGTTTGATGAGAACTCTCCAAAACCACTCATCTGCTACAGATAATATGCCTAACAGGGAGAATCAATGCTCTCAAACCAAAGAAGAGCACTAGTGTGCCCACACCTTAAAACAATACCACCAGTGCAGTTATACAAAAAATGAGCATCGACGCACCTTCCCCAAATAGGAGCATTGAAACCAGTGTGCCTTCCCCAAAGAGAAGCATTAGTGCGCTCACACAAAATAGGAGCACCACAAACAAAAAATAGAATACCATGAATAGAAAATAATTTTCTGCATGTATAGAAAACTTATTAACCTGCAAATAAAAGGAGGTGAAAAACCCTATTGATATGCATCCATGATGCACAAAAATGTATCATTTTCTTTGCTAAACTTGTCCCTCATTTGCTATCCATATATTTGAAGAAAAATCCACCATTAACCTGTAAAATAGAGGAAAAACCATCAAACCAATAAAAACGAACAACAAAACCCAATAAGAAATTAGGAATAACAGTGAGAAATGAAAAATAATAGAAATAAAATAGATAATAGGAAGAAATAAAACAATGAAGTGGGAAAAATGTTCTTGGTTGCAATACTCTTCTTCTTCCTCTTCTCTCTTGTTGAACCAAGTGAAATGAAGAAATAAAACAAACCATTCCCCCCCTCTTCTTAAGATGGTTTTTCGCTTCTTTCAAAAGTTTAAAAAGTCCTTCTTCTTTCAATAAGCAGGGAAAACCCATATATTTTGATGTAAAACCCCAAAATAAATCCACCGTTAACCTGCGAAATAGAGGAAAAGCCTTCAAACCAACAAAAACAAACAATAAAACCGAATAAGAAATTTGAACAATAGTGAGAAATGCAAAATAGTATAAATAAAATAGATATTGGGAAGAAATGAAACAATGAAGAGGGGAAAAATGATTGCTTGGTTGCTATACTCTTCCTCTTCCTCTTCCTCTTCCTCTTCCTCTTTGTCTCTCTCTTCTCACCGGTAGAACCATGTGAAAGGAATAAATAAAACAAACCCTCTTTTTTTTTCCTTTTTTAAGGACAATTTCCATCATCTTTAAAATGTTTAAAAATTCATGCCTTTTTCAATAAGTTAAAAGAAAACAACTTACTGTTTGGTACTTTTGTTAATCAAAAGCACTGGTGCACCCATAATATAAAAGGAGCATCGGTGCACCTTCACCAAAGAGGAGCATCGACACCGGTGCACCTTCATCAAAGAGAAGCACCGAAACTGATGCAACTTCATCTAAGAGGAGCATCGGCACCAGTGCACCTTGACCAAAGAGGAGCACTAGTGCACCATTTGAAAAGTGGAGCACCAGTGTTTTTTTGGCCAAAAAAATATTGGTGCACATGGATCATAGAACACCAGTGTGCCTACACCTTAAAAAGAGCACCGGTGCACCTTCACCAATTAAAAGGAGCACTAATATTGATGCGCCTTTACTAATGAGGAGCAATGACACTGGTGTGCCTTATCCAAAGAGGAGCACCAATGCACCATTACAATAATGGAGCACTGATTTTTTTTTGGCTAAAATCACATCAGTGCACATGGGCCATAGAGCACCAATGCTCCTTAACTAATGAGGCACACCGGTGCAACATTACCAAAAACCTGCACCAGTGCACTTAAACCATGTTAAGAACTAGTGCAACATTACCAAAAAACTGCACCAATGCACTTAAACCATGTGAAGCACTGGTGCGCCATAATGGTTTAGGCGCACTGATACAAAACATCCGCTAAAACCTCTGCCTGCCTACCTCTGCTAGAATCCTCTACTATAAACGGATAAGGGACATGTTTTTGGGGGCTCAGGTTCCACTACAACCTCCACTAGAAGGTGTTTTCCTTGAAGTGTGTAAAGGTATCTATAGGCTACCCTGCTCATGCAAAAAATCATAAATTAGTGAAATAAGTCGATCCTTCCAACAAATGATAAAAGAACATGAAGCTAACATCCAACTAGACCACTGACATACCTCTAGTCTTGTTATGCATTCCCACAAGACTGAACACCAATTATATCTTGAAACCACTCTAGTGCTACCTAAAGTTGATAACTACTTTAAATGAAAGTTTAGAGAAGCCATTAACATTGCTAAACACCCAATAATATAAATAACGATGGTGGACGAAAGATTAGCAACAATTGGATACCAATACTCCAATAAAGAAGATATGATGGATTGTTTAGTAAAGACAACTATATTAACAACTACACTAATATTGATATCAATGCTAATAATACCATCTATAGTACTAATAAAACAACTATACAAATAATATCGATACCAATAATTATTACAATATTAATAATTATAATAGTTAGCATTATTATAATACTAGCAATGATATAATAATAATAATATGGTTGATGTAGCCTTTATGGTTAGCTCAAGTGGCCATGAGCTAGATGTGAGATATCTCCCCTTGAAGTTGGGTAGGTCACAGGTTCAACTCTCTTGATCCTGTCGAGGTTAGGATTTGAATCATTGCCATTGTTACATAATATCGATAAAACCAAAGAATTATGTCATTCGCTTACTTAACTCCCATGTCTCAATGACAAACCACTACCTCTCTTATTCAACAATTTGGCATTAATAGTCTAAACTCAGCATTTTAGTCATTTCCAATCTATGGGGTGGTGGTTTTAGTAATTATTCTTGGCATGTTGCTCTAGCAAGGAAAATCCGTCTCCTTGGATGTCATATGCATCGCTATTTCAGTCATTAGGCATCAGAAAATCTAACCAAATGATTGGCACAACAGGTATCACCTAGCAACTTCATAAGAAAGTGTCTTATGTTCTCTTAACTTGAATCCTTAAGTTTGAATCATTGAGTTTAAGTGTCTCACTACCATATGAAGTGAGTGAAATCATTAAGGTAGAGGAATGGATACCTATCATTAGGTTGGAGTACTTTCTTATGAAGTTGCTAGGTGATACCTATTGTGCCAATCATTTGGTTAGAGTTTGTGATGCCATGGTAGAATGTCAATTTGACTTTTAGACCCAAGACTTCAAAGGTTAACTTATTAGAGAAAGTGAGGTGAAAACATAAACAAGTATATACAAAATATATAATAATTTTATCTCCAATTAAATTTCAATTAAGCACATCCACTAGCTATAGATCCATTAGGTATTACTTTTATAGGTTCACCCAATGCATAGTTAAGAAAGATGCATACCAATCTCTTCCCTAGGGATAAAGAGATTGTCGGCTTGGAATAACAACCCAGAGTGTAGAACACCAAAACCAAAGGTAAGATGGCATTGATTATGAAGGCTACCTCATAGAGAGATAAGCTCATAAGATTGGTGAACAAATATTTTGATGCACTCAATAGCTTGCATAGATTTGAAGCTATGGTGATTTGATTCAACAAGCATATCAAGGGAAGATTGAATGAGATATTCCAATGGCAGTCACAACTCATATAACACATATAATGACAAGAATACTATGTACCAATTCCCACCCATTTACATTCCCTCAAGTAGGTTGGGGTAGTCAAACTTCATGTGCATGTGCCTTTTCAAGAATCAAGTGTTTAAAGTGTATAGGTCGAAGTTATCAACATTTGCAATATTCTGAATATGTTGTCAAATATAATGTCATGAGAAACATGCTAATTTCAAACTTTCCAAGTCTTCCCAAATATTTTTATTTGAGGTCCAAGACTTTGAGAAGACTAATTTTTTTCATGTCTTGCAAAGGCAAAACAAGCTCATGGACAAACATGCCAACAAGGGAGTTAGGTTGCAAGAGGAATTTGCGATTTAAAGGGGGGATCACCATCCTACCTACCTCATGACACATATAAATATTATGATAATCCCACCTCATTCAAACATATTTCATGTCATGCAAAGCCCACGCAAAGCCAATGCCATAACGAATTAATACACTAGTGTTACCCCTCTCATTCCTTCCTCAATTCTTAGATGCAAGCAATTAAGAATTGTATGATGGAAAATTTGAGTGATGAATGGGTATATTTGGCCTGTAATTATGATATGTGCTAAATACTTGTCCTTACTTTAGATTATGTCTCATTCTCCAAGAAAATGCAATGGGCAGATGGATTATTTGGTTTGGAATTGGGATATTTCCTGAGGTATATGTCTTTGCTCCAAACTTTAGCTCCAAGTTTGAGTGGTGGATAGATTTGGGAAGCTTGTTGGGTGCTAAGACCACTAGGTAGCTAGGAATAAGGGTCACTACAATGGCACATTGCCACTACAAGAGAAGATGATGTGTCTAGCGTGAGCTTAGCAAGGTGAGGAAAGGAGTGAAGAAATGCGGAAAGGAAACAATGGAAAAGTAGTGTAACTTATAGTGAATTTGATTGTTCACATGAATAAATAGAAATATGATTTTGAGAGACATATTTAAAAGTAAAATTATGCTAGGGATTGTTGTGCACTAGACTTAGAAAAACACATATTGGAAATTTGGATATGACAAAAAGAGGTTGAAGACTTATGGGGATTCATTGCATGAAGCATTTGGAACTCAGTGAGTAGTTAAGATATCTATAAATGTTGGTTGGAATGATGATGGTTCATATTGACTTGCCTTTGGAATTCATTTCATTCCCCCTTCTTGTTGACTCAATCCCATCTAAGGAACCCTCCCTTTGTAGCTTCTCTTCTGACACAAAGGATCGCAAGGATATGTTGTGCATTCAAAATTTAGAATCGATGGATGGCATAGGTGAGGTCAATGCTATTGTTTCATTTGAGAAAAGAGAGGCACTTGAATGATGCTAGAAGTGAACCACATGAGGACATACAAGAAAAAACCTACCATGGGGATGAAAACTAGTAAATTACTTTTTAAGATTTTATATGTTGTGTTGTGTTGTTTTTTATTTATGCAATGTCTAAGGCAATACACCTACCAAACCTATAGATACCGAATAGGGAAGACATGTCCTGTAAGATGATGGATTCACGATTCTTCATTTGGACATCCATCTATGCCCACCCTATTATCCTTTTATAATGCAAAGATGTATGATTCAACCACAACATTTTTTTTAATATAAATTATACTCATTACTATAAAAAAAAGAAACATGAAAGGGTTGAATATAGAAGAAAAAAATAATCTAAATTATGGAAAAAAATTGCACATGTACTCTCATAGTTTTCAACCAACCCTATTGCCTTTGAAATTCCATGATAACTATTGTTTTATGCACAATACTTGGAATCACATTGAGAAAGAAATTTGCATTGTTAAGGCCATTGATGTTTGTGCATTGTAGGTGAGTTTACTCTTGTCTAGTCAATAGGATATACCCAGTTTCATGTCTCACTTGCATCGCTTGTTTCTCTTGATATTTTATAGTTTTCCCCTGTTCGACAACCCACCCAATTGATTAAGGCCCCGACATAGCTTCCTTACAACCCCATAGTTTAATGTGACACCCTAACTAGAATAACATGGTTAACACCTAAGACTTAGTTACAACAATGTTCCCCCGTGTGATTGGGTGAACTTATATTCCATCTAGGGGCATAAATCACCTTAAAATCGAAACCAAATAATCCTTAAAATCATAATAAGAAATAAAATCAAACTCATAATAAAATACATAAGAAAAACAACAATGCTTTTGCTATAAAATACATGGTCACACTTCAATGCACTACACCTTTCTAATGAGCAATGCCCTAATACCCTTACAACCTATTGCATTGAAGATCTCAATAACACTTTTATATGCTCACAACTCTTTATATTGCAAAATAAAAGCATAAAGATGAGTTACTCAATGATATAAATTTGATGAAGGAAAGCCATATAACTTTTATATGCTCACAACTCTTTATATTGCAAAATAAAAGCATAAAGATGAGTCACTCAATGATATAAATTTGATGAAGGAAAGCCATATTGTATATGATGTGCCATGTTTTTTATCACTCAATATAGAGCATATAGTTTTAAAAACTGATGATAACACTGATTCTACCTTTATGATGTTTTGAAACATAATATCATAATTAAAATAATTCTTGAAATTGTTAATAACTTATTTATAATTTTTCAAACTAATAACTTATTTATAATTTTTCAAACTAATTATTTTTTATAAATGTTTATAATTTTTTTCCACCACTCATCATTACTTTTGGATAATTTTACTGCAACCATAATCTTTTCAACGTACAACGTCTCACACCATTATTCACAATAGTCAAATCTCAAAACATCCCTTTAACACCAACCACATATCTTTTAAAAGACTTTAATTGGTCATTCTTAAAATAATAATAAAACCCATTTTGCAATAATATTTCTTCTCCTTCTCCCTGCCATATAATGTTGGGACTTAGTGATTTTGGACTGATCTATCATTAAAAATCAAATGAGTCGATATTTTAAACATCCACACACTTTTGGGTTCAAATCCATGCAACATTGTCCCCTATGCATTTGTTTACTTCTAGTTGAATAAACAATCGCATTGCCTCATATTGTATTTATAAGATGTAAACATGGTCTTCGGTCATGTGTGTAAATGTAAGTAAGTGTGCCTTCGAATTGTCAGGTTTGATAAGTGAATTGTATCAGTGCAGATATACCCAATTGGGTTATAGGTTATGAATTGGGTTATATATATATATATAAATATATATAAATAAATAAATAAATAGATGGTTTATATGTTTATTATATATATAGATGTTAGTGTATATTTTTAGTATAATTATTATATATTTAAAAATATTGTATTAAGAATTATGTATTTAAATGTTAAAAATTATGTATCTATATTGATAATTTGTGAATTTTTTAGACATTTTTTTAGAGATGAATTTAGTTGAATTCTAACTCATTTCAAGATTGAATATCCATATTAAACAGTTGTGATCTAACAACTACTTTCTTTATCCTCCAATTTGGGTAAACCTTATTTGAATATGCTTTAACTTGCTCTTCAACTTGTTATCTTGGATGGTGTCATTTGTCAATTTACGCTCACATAAATATTTCCACCAAAGAAAATATTCTTGACACATAATTTGTTTAAGGAAATTTTGTCCTTATTTATAACTTTTTCCATAAAAATAATCTAGTTGCCTCTACGGATCATCAAGTTGTAGGGCATACATCTAACCATTGCAGGGCAAAATATTCACTTTGATGTCTACTTAGAGACAAGAACCCATACTCAATGACAAATTTCAACCTTATTCAATTTTAGATTTGGGTTTCTTTCAAGGGCTTGTGGTGGACAACAATTTGCAATGTTGTAATACAAATCATTAACACCTGCACCATATAAGTAATATTGTCAGTTGTCCAACTATACTCCCATTCTTGCTAGTAATATTGGAAACATTTGCTTTGAGTAGTTCAATTTGACTATGTAAGTCATTCTCCATTTCTTTCTTCTTGTGAGAGAATTTACCATAAAATCTATACAAAGTCCATCGACTATGCTTTCTCTAATACCAATTTGATCCACAACGAGAGTGCACTAGTGAAATTAGCACCACCATAATAACATGTTCAAATTACACACACAACCATTAACTTAGAGAGATGGTTCATACAGTCAAACATATATTGGTGTGACAATATATCCAACAAAATCAACCCCAAACTTTATTGAATTCATTGAAAGTGAATAATGAGATTTGAACGACGTGAATTTTTACAACAAAGAGTAAAACCAAGTATAAATACATTAACTCAATAAATCAATCGACACATTACAAGCTTAGGGTGGTGTATAAATAATATACTATAGAAACACAAAATGTTTTGTTTCTTATTTGTTAATATCCTAAATTATGTGTACAAAATTAGGGAAAAGGTGGGGGGGAGAGAGAATACGACAATTCAACATCACTGTTGGACTTCTACATACAACAATGCATCAATTTATCCATCTACACCAATGTCTACACTGTTTAGGTTCAATGTGAGTTTATGATAAAGGTAAATGTGCCAAGGTAGTTAGATAATGTATTGATGCTATGTAAAATTGCATGAATAGGCCATAGCACCAAGGTTGTACACCTAATACTAGTGCATTCGTGACACAACATCAAATTTACACTATGATTTGTGTCGAAGTTGTCCAATGCAATGCACATCCTACATTGGTCACTTTAGGTGGCTACTCTATATACATAGCCATGCTTAGACATATCCTAAAAGTGAACTTCTCCTTGTTTCAACTTGTTTCAGGATCATTAATACAAAATATTATCATAAAAAAACAAATTGAATTCTCAAAATTCGTGGCCTTTCTTGAAATGTTCATTATGCATGTGCATACTCCTAGTACTTTGTTTGGTGCTTTATACACATCCTTGGACCATAATTTGTTGTTGATATTTTTTGAGCAATGAGCATTGCTTTTTATGTTAGATCTAGCATAGGTAACATGGTTAATGCATCTCCTAATTGCTCGCTTCCTATTTATCTTGGTTGCAAGATGCATTCCTTGTCATTTATATTGGGTGATAAATCACTTGACAACGTTAAGTCAATAGAGAAGCAAAACGTTGAATATGAAGTTGATAAATAAATAATGAAATATCATATTAATGTTCACATAAACCAATTTGGTCCATAAAAAATGTTTTAAGTTCCTTTGGTGATAGAGGAAAGTGACCTAGTAGGTGAACTACATTCCCAACCACTCACACACACAATGGCTCTACACTTGTTAATGTTTGACCTTGTGTTGTTTGCATTATAACACCCCAACCCAATGATTAAAGTGCAATTAAACATATAATATCACTAAAATTAATCAATAAAAGATACCATACAAAATTGGTAATTGAGAAAAAAATCAACTAACCACCTATATAATCCACTCAAACCAATTTGATTTATTAAATATATGTTAAATTTTTATAATTACACAAAATCAAATCTAAAAAATCAAACACACTCCTTCACACATACACAAAAACACTAAACTCATAAAAATTTAAATCTAAACTATTTACATTTCAACACCCCATCCCAACATTCTACTCCCTTCTTCTTTTTTTTTAACAAGTAAAAAACTATACTTTATTAACAAAGTATATGTAGTACATGAGCGAATAATATCCAGAACAAAGAAAATAAATAGACCAACAAGATCAGGTCCGAATCCAGGCTCCCCTGACAAATGAAAACAAATAACCCAAATGTTCCGGGATATGACCATCCCCCAAATAGTTTAATACCGACCAAGATTCGAAGTGCGAAAGGTAACCATACAATAAAATAAAATATAAGAGTCTTAATAATAGCCGATATATAGAACCGCAGAAGGATAGATGAAAGTAATACTCATAAAAGATTCCAAAAACCCCGCGAGGGAGAAAGGGGCTCCGTCCAAGATCTCATAATAAATCCGGCCAACCATAGCATCCAAACCAAGGTGAGAGTTAATCGGCCACCGTGTTATGCTCTCGAAAGATATGGATCAATGAAATCGACACACAGTGATGAAGAAGAAGTCTCGTTTGATTCTACTCCCTACTTACCTTCTCTATTGCACTTCACCTTTTTACCTCACCTCAACTGTACATAAAGCAAGATTGAAACGATAAAACGCATAATGAGTGTTTTTAATAACTCATTGTTTAAACTTAATTTTTAATATTGATCGAAAACCAACAATTTAATGTAATTGTACAAAAAAAATAATGTTTCCTATATTTTGTGAATCCCCATGTTTTATGGCTATTGTCTCGTTTAATCTCTTCTTAACTGCAAACTTATTAAACCTAAGTGGCATATCCCTTTAGGACAATGGTTGTCTTTGCAACGTCTTTTTTTAACTGATCCAGGCCACATGTCCTTATGGAGGATTTAATGATCCCGGTCTGGACAACGTAGCATGGGAATTACAAGGCCGATTCAATGTCAGCACTCACATTTTTCAGTAGGAGCGATCCTTCGACAATTTTTTTCCACTTTTATGGCACCTTGTTTCCTTGCAATCGGCAAGGAATCCGGCCAATTCCCAACTACCCACTGAACTTTGCTAGAGATTCCCTGCGCCCAAATCCAAGTAGCCAACGCCACATTCTGATTCCAATACACTTTATACCTTTATTCTTTATCACTGGAACCTTCAACAAAATGGTAGCACGAAGTTGATTTTCAATCACCCAAATGGCTTAAAAAAGGGGCCCAGATGATTTGTTCTGTGCGAAATGCAATCATCATGATGGCATTATGATGAAATCTTTCACGCTTGCTATTTAGAAACTTCCAATTTCCAGTCAATTCAATCTGATCAGGGTCTACAACTTTTACCGGCCATTGGACCAGGGTCATACAGTTATATCAGCTACTGGGGCACAGTCATTTGGTCCATTGTTGTCGTTTTGCTGAAAATAAAAACCCCATTGAAGGTAAATCATGGGAAATACAACTATCGTCTGTAGGCCAACAACTAAGGAAGGCAGGCGGAAAGAAACACGGACTTGAGTCCTTATGGGCATAAATGTTTACAATGATTATAGGTTCGTTCTCACTATGAGTTTTCATTCTGAGCACAGAGATTTCATGCGTTTTTATCAGCCATTGAGCCCCTAAGTGCTTGTCGAAATTGATCCATGTGATACCCTGAAGTGTTCGCCAGTGCCATACATGCTGTTAACCCCCTATATGAATAGACCCACAATCAATTTTTCATTCTTAAATGCACTTCACGTTTTCTTACCAGCCATTAGCCCAGAGCCATATGGCACACCTCCCCTATTTGATCAAAAACAATAAAATGACAAAACCCTGTGAAATAACTGTGGCGAATGCTGGGCTAAATGTCCTTTAAATGGTACTTAAATCCTATATTTATCAACCCATTGAGCTACTTACACCCATGTTCGCAGTACTTTCTGCCTGATAATACCCTGAAACTCGAGGGTAAAACCCCGATAAATAGTTCACATAAATGCTATTCCTGCAAGAGTGTGTATCGTATCATATAAGCCAGCAAGGCCTGTAACCGCCCTTATTATTTTTTTAATTCTCATACCACGGAAACTCCCACTCTCCATATCTGTATACGATCCCTTTTGTATTGAAAAATATTTTAAAAGGCCAAAAACTCGCCTGACCCAAAAAAATCCTTCGTATTCCCTTCATTCCTATTTATGCCTCTTGGCTCTACCCCACTACCGTTTTTCTGTTCTCTGAGCATTTTGTCGGGTCTCTGGGCTATTTATTCTGTTTTTTATACATCAACTGGTTTCCTTTTTTGTGACAAGTGTTGTGCGCAAGGTCCATTGGAGAGGTTGCTTGGAAACACCTGGTGATTAGAATCCCATGTTTATGTGATTTGGGGACTTTGGGTATTGTGGAAAGCATTATAATTTTGTGTAATCGAAATCATTTTTGTGTGTTATCTCATATCAATGCCAACCTCTTCATGGCTACAGGCGCTCTCACAGCATGATTGGATGCTCCGTGGCCCACCTTGCGGTGCTGCTATTTGGGTGGAAGTGAGGCAGAAGATGGTTAAGCATAGAGAATGAAGAACAGACTTCCATATTCTCACAATATTGACTGGTATTGCTCTCAAATGGATCTCGAAGCAGGGTCCTATGCCCATGTTGCACAGGTTAGATTTTTCCTGCTCTGGGCCTCTTTTCTAATGCTCTTTTGATCAGGTTGTGGTGGTGTATGCATATATGGCTTATGATCAGATTGTGGTGGTATATACATGCTGCTTTATGCTTATTTGATCAGATGGTGGTGGATGCAAATTACAACCATTTTGGTCTTATTCTCATTGGATCAAATCATGGTGATCTATATAGGCCTCACTTCTACGATTCTATCTGCTCAGATTGTAGTGGCATATGCATCTTATGCCTTGTTATCATCTAATCAGATTGTGGTGACATGTACTTGAAGGCCCTATGCTTATATCAGACGATGGTGGTATATACATAAGCATTCGGAATTCCTTTTGCTATGCTGCACGGTTATTGGCAGTGCCTATAATGATCTGGTGTGCAGTATTGGGTATTCAATCCAGACATTCCCATCCACTCCACAGACTTACCCCTTGTCATATATTACTCCTAAAATTACGAGGAACTCTTGTACCTTGGGTAAACTATGATTACGGGAAAATCTTCGTGATGGATGAGAATATCTATCCTATCTCAGGTTGGTATGCTCCTGGGGTGATGTATAATAGATTCCAATTGAGAATATCTTATAGATATCTCAGAGGTGATTCCACAAGGGGAACTGATGTCCATCAGAAGCATACTTTTGTTTTGTGAAAGGCCATTAAAGTTGTTCTATCCTAAATCTAGCTCTTCTAGTAGTTTTCCATTAGCAAGTCCATATGCAAATCTTTAATTACCATTTTTTAATGAGGTAATCCGTAGGACTACTTCTGTGAATTGCCCACGAATCCTTTCCCTACATGATCTGTTGCATCCTATTTACTTTTTTCCTTGGGTGATTGATTCCAGGAGAAGAACTACTGCAAATTCCCAATACAAAATTTCAGCAAAAAGATCAGTTCTTTTTATTTCTTTTGAAGACTATTTTCTTTATGGAACACCACTAAAATTTTATTCTCGTGACAAGAATATAACAAGCTGGTGCTGGGCATTGCCCCTGCCAGTTAGATCTGATTAGTTGTTTTATGTTATTATTTCAACCTTGGCCTATGCATTAATTAGTCTTTGGCTATGGTAGAAATGGATAGTGGCACTGGCTGAATGGTATGTTCATCCTTATGTGTTATTGCAAGTCGTGATTGAGGAGTTACTCTCTATTCCTCCTCCGGCTGCTTCATCCATCCCAACCATGGTTTTTAAGTGCCTGTTTTCTTTGTTTTGTATTTTCAGAAGCAGTTTTTGCAGCTGTTCTGTCTCTTCATTATGCTTGTTTTTACCAGGGTTGGTAGGGTATATAGGTAAGTTGTAACTAGCCATTTGTTTTTTTGGGTGCCGGATCACTATGTCTAAGAATCCACTGTAATCAGGATGGTTCTGTAAATTATCTGCTTCCAATCTGGAAAACCAAAGCAGACTTTGCAGTTAATTCAGATCAACTGCTTAATACGATAGGCAGTATTGTTTTTGTGCACAGTGAGATTTATATTTTGATTTATTAAACTTCTGTTATCACTGCCTGTTAATATTTTTTGAAGTCACTAGCGACTGTATTCAACGTAAAATTATAGGAAAATGCATTTTAAGGTGAGAACGCATATGAGATCACTTAGACTGGAATAACCAGCATTCAGTAGTTAGCATTCCAGTATTCAATGCAAACCATAGTTTGAGCACTATTCGTTCTGTTACAGATAGCAAAGCATCCTAATTAGTGAGTATTTCAAGAAATTAATTTAGTTCTTCTTTTCTCTGAAGAAGCATTGGGCTCAAATAATAAGGATTTTGTGACTCAGAAAATATTGTTCATTTATTCATTGTGCAGAAAGAATCGTGGAAGACTATTTTGACCTTGGCCTATCAGAGCCTTGGAGTAGTCTATGGAGATTTGAGTATTTCTCCCCTTTATGTTTACAAAAACACTTTTGCTGGAGATATTGAGCACTCTGATACCAACGAGGAGATATATGGAGTATTGTCCTTTGTCTTCTGGACTTTAACCTTGATACCACTGTTTAAGTATGTTTTCATAGTTCTAAGAGCTGACGATAATGGAGAAGGTACCTTCTAAAATTCTCAATATACATATTGAAATAGCTATTTCAGTTTTCATCTGATGAAATCCAAGGATTGCTTTTATATTGTAGGGAATCAGGGATTAACATTGATACCTCTACAATTATGTCGTACATAGGGAAGTTTAAATTATCATATGTTCAAAATTCAAAGGCAATACCTTACTGATTAATTTTATAAATTTTGTGTAATGTGTCCTAGTTATTCTTGGGTAAAGATGATATGCTGGTTTATCCTCTGGTATCTTAATATGACACAAGTATTTCTACTTCTTTGTGGCCTGTCTAATCCTGTACATTCATGCAGGTGGAACCTTTGCATTGTATTCTCTATTATGCAGGCATGCCAAAATTAGTCTTTTGCCAAATTGCCAAGTAGCTGATGAAGAGCTTTCAACATACAAATTTGAAGATTTCCCTCAGACAAAGACTGAGTCAAGGGTAAAAAGTATGCTTGAAAAATGTAGATTTTTTCACACTATGTTGCTTATTGTTGCTCTAATTGGCACGTGTATGGTTATTGGAGATGGGGTCCTGACTCCCGCTCTTTCTGGTATGTTGTGATCATCTGGAATCTATCTTTAATATCAGACTAATTATATATCCTTTACATAAAGTACATTGATGCTAATGGAGATTCTTTAAGGCATCTGCTAAAACAAACATCTTTATGGTACTGTGCAGTTTTTTCTGCAGTGTCAGGCCTTGAACTCTCAATGTCGCACCATGAATGTAAGAACTCTTTTTTACCCTAAAACTCTCTTGATATGCCATTAAATCAATGTTGAGGGAACCTGCTATACCTTGTATATGCTCAAACCCAAATATGATATCTTACGATGATGGTCGAAATAGTTAGAATTGCTTATCATTGCCTTTAAGATTTTCTGAATTGATCGTGTCATAATGATACTATCCGAGGTATATTCTTCTCTCCTTTTAAACTGCAAGAGCACTATAAGGCATGCAAATTGTAGGCCCTTGTTGCACAATGGACAGTTAATGAAGTTTGTATTATATGAAACTAAATTAATGGGGGTAGGATGGACTAACTGTAAAACAAAGAAAGCAATTTCTTTAAAATTTGTGACCCTTAAGATACATACCATGGAAATATTGTATTATTAAAGGTACTATTAACCATGAACCAGTGGAATACCTCAATTGTCAGGCATAACAAAGTTCACCCTGCATATGCTAAGACGGTTGGTTTTGTCTCCCAAAATTTTGATTTATCTCCTTTACTTTGTCAGCGAGTCAATGGTAGAACCTTTGTGCTTAGGCTTTTTCATGCATTTATGTACTAACCTTCTCACTGACAGTTTGATAGAAATTCTTGGATTGAAACTCCGTATATAGGAGAGTCCTTTCCTTATCTATTCATGAACATCCAGTAGTCTAGTCTTGAAACGTTTTTCTAGTTACTTAGTTGTAATTATGTCCTAACTTTTCAGTATATGCTTGATATTTTCATTTTCTTTCATAAATTTACTGAAATAACAGAAGTCATGTTATGACATTGTTAGTTCATTGCAGTCCTTCGGAAATTGCTGTCACCATTACCAGTTGACTTTGACTTTGATGCTTATACGTAAGTTGTTATTGCTGTACTCGTATGTCATCCAATCCTTGTACCATAGAAAATGATTTTCTTAGTATATCCCTTTGTTTGCTCTTATAAGGCAATGCCATCCATCTAGTAGAATGTGTTTTTCTATTTATATACCTAAGGTACAGTTGAAAGGAGTAAAGGAAGGCTACTCATTAGCGAGCCAAGAACAATGGTCATATTATAATTATAGTCAATATGTTCATATTCTCGTTAAAAAAATTCAATATGATAAAGGTCTAATGTCAACAAGTGTTATGTGATGTTGGGAATAGTTTTATCCTCACATTTGGGTACAGTCAACTCATATTGTGTTATTAATGCATTTAGTTAGGCATTGATGTAATCATTCATTATAATACTAGGCTATGGTTAAGGCAGACATAGTCATCTTGATGTAGGCCCATAACCCCTCCTTGGGGAAAGTGCCCTACCTACTTGAGTTGTGTATAAGTACACCATGAATCTCATTTGTAAGATATCACTGGTGATCTTCTTGATCTCTTGATAAATTGTTTTATGCCTAAGGTCAAGTGTTGTGCTCTATGTTTCATGGGTTTATTTCTCTCTAGTACTTGATGAATCTCTCTTAACTGCACTTATGGTTCAGCTCCAGCGTACTGCTGCCTTGCCCCTTTTTTATTGCAGGATTTTGGGTTTGGTGTTGGTTCCATTCGATCTTTCTATTCTCTTGTGAACTCAACAGGTATTAGAGCAAGTGTGAACTTTTCCTTACTCATTTCGTTGGTGGTTAGGGTTTCTTCTTGGATGTTCATACTAGTATGTTTTGTGATCAGATTTTTGCATGCAGAAGAGTGCCTAACATGAGGAGCTTCGGGGCTGTTTTCATGGTGTATTGTTGTCTGGACAAGGGAGCCTTATTTGAGGCTATTTGGGCTTGTTTTATGCACTTGTTTTAAAGATCTTGTCCAGAGGGTTTACCCGCTGTTTTATTTCAGCCATACTTCCTTGAGTGGATCTGTGGCTATGTAGCATCACTGTTTTAACTTTTTTGTGACTGCAGAATCAGGATTTTGGACGATCTCTTTTAGTCTCAATTCTAGTAACAATTCAGGGATTTTTGGCTAGTAGCATTTCCCTAAGTGCTGTGAAACTAGGGTTTCCAGATCTGATTTTTAAATTTTTTTCAGCATTTGATCTGGAGATTTTTGGGTAGTGGCATTGCCCTAAGGGTTGCGGAACTAGAGTTTTTGGATCTGATTTTTTATCAGCTGATCCGAAGGATTTTTGCTAGTGGCCTTGCCCTAAAGGCTCCAGAACTAAGATTTTCAGATCTGATTTTTCAGCAGCTGATCTGAAGATTGTTGGCTATTGGCATTAACCTAAGGGCTGTGAAACTAGGTTTCCAGATGTGATTTTTTTCAGCAGTTGATCCGGAGAATTTTTGGCTAGTGGCATTGCCCTAAGGGTTGCAGAACTAGGGTGTTGGGATTGTTGCCGCCGGATACACACCTGGGGTTAACATGGCAGAAATCTTCAAGCCACTAAGTGTGTCCTCGGGGGAAAGCTTCGAGTCAAGTACTATCACTTGATTCTTGACTCCTCCGTTGAAGCAAACTCCTAACGAAGCCAAGGGGGGTGGTCCCTAAAGGTTACTAAGGTTGATTAAGTTAATTAGTTTTGGTGGATGAGTTAGTTTTTTTAGGAGTTTTTTAACAATAAAATTGATACAAGAGATTTGCAATAAAATTAAAGCATAACAGCATAAAGATTAAACATGTTTATCAATCCATTCAACACGTGATAGAAATTAAATACAGATTATAATGATAAAGCAAAAAGACCAATGTTGATAATGGAGTCAAATAAAGTGCTGTTGTAATGCTTGAAATGAAATGTTGTGTGAATGCTCTTGGTCAAATTTAAATTAATATGGAGATGAGTGGATTATTAGGGGGAAGGGGATTTCCAATATACCGCGAGGTACTGGAAATATGTTCGGATTATAACAATGGTGGCTCTTCACTTAGAAATGTGGGTTGGATCGGAGTCTTTGAGAGGTGTTCAACACTACACCAAACGAGGGTGTAGTCTAACGGTATCCCGAGGTCGCTACCCAGTGGTTTCCGCTTTCTTTCAGGAATTTCCCCACACAATGCCAAGAATCAATACGTCGAATTTTCGTATATGGGAGGTTAATTGAAAAAAGTGAGACTAATTACTAGTCACTAAGTCCCTTTTTGGTATGATCGATCTGTTCAGTCGAGGCTACAGTGATCTAGAGCATACTCAGGACAAAGCCTTGTTAGTTTTAAAAGTATTTTTTGAACATCGTTTTCTTGTTTATTAAAAACCCCAAGAGTCTCTTTTTCGGCCAGTACTCGGGCAAGCCCTTATCCTGAACTCCGTACATCGAGAAAAGAAGGGGGTTAATTAAAAGTAAAAGACTGAAAATTAAAATGTTATCTAATTACTACACTACCGAGGTAGTGGGTTGGTATCCGATTACTTTTGCAAAAGATAAATCAAATTTGTATTCAAAAGTATATGGTCTACAAAAAAAATATAAAAATTCCTAAGTCCTGAGTGAGTCAATGGCCCAATATTTGGATTGGACCACAATGTCAAATTTTAATTATTCTTGGTTGATTTCAGTTAAACTAAACTAAAGTAAAGATTGTTAAGCTGAAAAATTGACAACATCCACAAAAGGGAACCGACACCAATCCCCCCTGGGGGGATGAGAAGCAAGCTTTGTGAGCTTGCTTTCAAAAATACTTTTATTACGAGATTACAATGCCAATCTTGAAGTGAAAGAACTCCTTTTTCTCCTTATAGATCTTGGAGAAAAGAGGTTACAAATATTGTGGCAAAAGTTTGGAAGGAAAGGTAAGGTTCAAGAATGTCTTGGATCGTCCAATCTTGTCAAAATGAGTGCTCCAAAGACCTTTTTCTGTTGTCATGCAACAAAAACCAACAAACAAATTTTTAGCAAAAAGTGCCCAAAATCACTTTAGAAGTAACTTGGGCAGGTCATTAAAAAGCTAAAAAAATTCTAAGTTAAGAAATTAGTTAACTAAAGCAAAAGAATTAAGATGGTTTAGCTAAAAATCCAAACCTCTTAGGTTCTTGGACAGCCTTGAAAAGGTAGCCAATAAAGCACTCAAATTGCTTGATTTATCTTTAAATATTTCAAAGAAAAGACACCTTTAAACAAGCTTTGAATTTGACTTAAATAACTTGCTCAAAGACACTTTTTCAATGCTAGATCCAAAGAAAAAATGATAACTTTTTAAAGCAACTTTAGATCTATGCATAAAATCAGATCTATTCTTTTAATAAGCTTGATAAATAAATCAGATCTGAAAATTCTAAGAACCGGTAACCAAGGAGGATTAAATTTTAGAAGGGAGAAAGAGTAAGGTGAAAGAAGCTCGTTGCCGGAAAGATCAACCAAGGAAATTTTTTTTGTGGAGTGCCGAGGGACAATGTCTTGTGATATTGTTGGAAGTGTAGTGGAGTCAAGCTAGATCCACAACTCCTCCAAGCTTGGCAACATGAAAATCACTGAAGAAACTTGCACAACCCGTGAGATCTGGTGATACCATACAAATTGAGATTAAAACAACATGCATATAATCTTATAAAACATGTCAGATCTAGATCTCTACAAATATGTATTCAAAGTAGAAAAAGCAAGTAAACTTACTTACATTACTCTACTTCTAAAGATTGGTAGCAATCCTTTAAGCCATATACACAAAGCACAATGCAAAAAATTGAAATGAGAAACAGATTACCTCATAAACTCATGACAATGTTGATCCACACAAAAACACCTCACAGTTTAGCCTCCAAAGCTTCTTTATTAGCAAATGAAAAATATAGAACACGATTACAGAAATGCAAGCCTCCTCTCAATCCAACTCTAACTAGTTTGGAATGAGGGGGCTGCCATGCTTAAATAGAAAAAAGAAGAGAGAGGGGCGCACTTGGTGAAGGAGAGGGGGGTGCATTAGTGGAGAGACTCAAGCCGTGATTTGATGCTTGATGTAGGGGGCTGCCACCACCTTTTGGGCTGCCAAAAATCAGCCCAAAAGCTGTCATGATTCATGCTGCAACTTCCTCAAATGGTGCACCCTCCCCTTTAGAAAATGCGCCCTACTAATGGGGAAGTGATTCCTTGTTTATTGCTGCCCCAAAAACATGCCAAAACAACTCTTACATCCCCATAATCATAGCTGATCCAAAACTCTCTCCAAATCCCATTAAATGAGGAATTTGGTTTTTTCGTATTTTTCACTTTTTATGCATTTTTTCTCACTTTTTTGACTTTTTTGACTTTTTGTGAAATAAGTGAAAAATAAAACACTTAACCACTTAGGAAAGTGGGTATTGGGGTATGGTAGGTGCTTTAAGCTTGAAAATGAGCACCCCCATGGCAGAAAAGACCCCTAGACCACACTTTTATCACATTTTTAATTTTTTCCATTAAACTATTAAAAAATAGTCCAATTTTACGGAAACAATATTTTTTCTTAGAACTTAAAAAAAACCTAGGGGGACCTAGCATGTCCATACGACTCAAATTTAATGCCCATCATGGTTTAATACATTGACACTTAGGCTCTAATAACCTCTTAAGGCCAAAACACCATGCCAACCACCCCAACTTTGGAGGATTGAGTGAAAAACTCAAAAATTATTAGTCGTTTGTTCAACAACAAATAATTTACAAGGAAAAAAAACACTTTGGGCTAGTCGGATTAATGTTGAAGTCCTAGGAAGTCGAGTCTTTTACATACAACTACCATGCTAGCACATTTTATTACAATTCCCCCAAGGGGGTATGAACATGTGGTTAATAAAAAAGGGGCCAGAACTTGGCCTGATGGATCTCGGAACACTGATGATGAACAATTATATTATTCAAGTCTTCGACGGTTCACTCATAATCCACTAACTGCAATTTAGTGGATAACAGGGATCATCTCCCCTTTTAGGTTAATAACCCCTCTCAAAACCAACGCTATCCTTGTTCATTTTTGCAGAATAATTTTTTTCTTTGGGTTGTGCTTTTCAGCTAAGGCTTGCAAATTCTGTACATTGCATTTTTTTTGGAAGAAGTTGGTACTATTTTACTTCTTTGTGTTTAATCAAGGTGAATTTTTACATACCTGTTTGCGTCATCTTTGAACATAATGGACTCAAAGTGTCTATTTTCCCTTGTAAATGGGGCTACTTATATTTGGGTTGATCAGTTAAGGGAGTAAACTATATGCAATTGATGTCATAAGGAGGGTTATGCCTTCAAGTCTCACATTGGTTTGTATTCAAGAAATTGAAGAACTTGCAAGAGTAGCAGATTGTGACAGGGATCTTTTTGAGGATACTGCTCAAACAATTTATAGAGCACACAAGGCCATGCACTTTGCATATGGAATCATGGATTTGATCTATTGTGCCAAACCCTTGATTATAGTACAACTTCATCAGTTTTGCATTTAAGGTATTTTGGATCAAGTACATGGGCCCATATTTTGGTATATTGTCTATGATCCATCCAAGATAGATGCCATCTTTGGTGGAGATTCTACTACTACTTAATGAGAATTGTTTTATGGATGATTCTTTTCCTATTATAGTGGATCATTGTCTATCATAGTTTCATGTACCTCCTCTTATTGACGTACCTTCTATGGAGACTTCCTCTACATTGTTGAATCTGAAGGATTCTTCTGTGCGGTGCATTTTGCACACTGGGCCTTACCTGTTCTAGAATGTGACGGTACCATTATCGACCCCACCACATTTTGAGATGTTCTTTATGTTCTAGAGTTGGTGGTTTTATAGTGTTGACGCTTCGGTTTATTGTGATGCAAGGCCGATTCTTAGCTATTGGTTCTCAGTGACATTTGTGGACCTATGATCACTTGTTCTAGTGGGGGAGCTAAGTGCTTTGTCACCTATCTTGCTGCAGTTTTTAGTATTTATTCATAGGTCCATAGGATCTCTTCCACTATCTTTTATAGATGATTCCACTGATGATTATCAATGTATTATAATCAATCTCTTCTTTCCATATCATGATGGTCCATTTTGGATGTCCTACATTGGAATGCTCCAGTCTTGGGGTCAACATGTGCCACCCTTTGTACCTTCCACCAACCAACATCTTTTTAGTAGATATTTCTTCTATGCTCTAAGGCCATCTTCACCAATTTGTGGAACCATATTGGTGTGGGAGATAAGGCATTCAGAGGTGGTTATATCTTCACTATATGGTCCATGTTTAGCATTAAGGGGAGAAGTTGTGATGCAATGCTTTATCTCCCAGGCCTTCTGTTTAGATTAAGGGGGTATGTTGTGAATAGGGTCGACCCTATTTTGAGTTGGGTATCCATACACCCACTCACATGTACTTCTTGGCCATGACTAACCTATATTGAGTTGGGTATCCATAAAACCAACCCGATTTGTATTGAGTTGGGTATCCATAAAGCCACTCTCCTCTTTATTGGGTTGGGTATCCATAAATCCACACTCATTTTATGGTGTTCCCATGAAGATGGGTAACCCTTTTTGGCAAGATGCACGTGCAGATTTCCTGAAACATGAGCTCGATCGAGGGTTATTTAAGCCCTAGATCGAGCTTTTCCCAATAGCTCTGTTTGTGCTAGAAATTGATCCTAGACTACAAAGGAGCAAGCTAACACAATCTCAATAATACAAGCATGAAATAGGGTTTTATTTTTGTAGTTTGTTGGTTTGAAAGTTTCAATTTCAAGAGAATAAAAGGAAATCAAACTAAAACAAGTTACTAAATCATGTAATTCATTGAAGAACTGAAATCATAAAGGTAAATATAAACCATCACATTCATAAACAAACAGGTTTTTATCTACAACACATAAGCATTTATTGGATTAAAACATTAAAACAGAAAATGAATTCATATGTTGAATGACCAAACTGATCAGAAACAAAAACTCAATCACACAAGATAAAATGGCTTATATCACATATATATATATCTCAGTCTTCAGGACTTACATAAGAGGCTTGCAAACTTCAATATCGTTCCAATATATAGCTTCTTGAAACTAAAAGATCGAACCCTCATACATCCTCCTTTACTCCCTTTTATCCATTTACAAAAAGAGTAGTTTGTAACTACTTTAGGTTTAGGTCTCAAAAACAGTTACATAAAGTAGTTAAGATAACTTCGAGTCTTTTCTTAAAACTTAACTATTAACAATTACATATTTAATACAAAAATGAGAATGCATTAATAAACTAGGCACTAAGAAGTCTTTCTAGTAGCTTCCACTAACATGGCAATTCCTTCGAGTGCATGAGTCTTTTTGTTATGTTGAGGTTGTTCTACTTCTAAATCTTTGATTTTCTTCAACAGAAGCTCGTTCTTCTCTTTCTCATTCCGCACCTGCCTGTTTAAGACATCAGCTTGAGCCTCTGCTTCCCTTTTCCTCTTCAGAGCTTTTTTGGCCACAATGATCAGCTCTTGATAACGAGCATTAGCTTCTCCTAAGTCTTCCCTTAAACATTTATTAGTCTTTGTAAGCCTGTCATTTGACTCATTGAGAAACAATATTTCTGCTTGATGTTGCTCCTGAACCTTTCTGAGACTTTCAACCTCTGAGCATATGTTTACATCTCCTGGCAAAGTAGTGTTTTGAGATGTGAAAGGTGGAATATCTAGTTTTCTGAAGATTAAATCTTCTTCATATTTATCTTTTGCCATTCTTTCTGCAATTTCACATTCATCTTGTTCCATCTTGAGAATAGTTTCTTCTTCTTCAATTTTGTTAACTTCTTCATATGCTTTTTCTACCATTGTACAATCCTGTTGTATGCTCATCTGATTCTGCTAAGAATTTGATTTATCTTCCTCCTCCTCATCGCTTGAAGAACTTTGAATTAAAGTTATCTCTTCTGTCTTCTGATTAGAACTTGAGCCTTTTTCCATATTATTCTTCGTAGCTGATCTTGTTCTAAACTTCCAACTTGATTCTCTTAACTGCATAAGGAGGTTTGCATCTGCTTGAAAGTCTTTATCCTGCAAACTTTTGTCTTTTGTATTATCTGCGGAAGATTGTAAAACTAGGTCCTTAATTATACCTTGTTCTGATGTAATTGGACTTTGAACCTGTTCAGCAGTAAGATTAATTATCTTCTCCAGTTCTTGATTTTCTTGACAGTGTTCTTGTTTTTCTTCGACTACATTAACCTGTTCCTCCTTTTCGGGACTTTTAGATTTTTCCTGTAACAGAGGCTTTTCAGAAATTTCTTGTATCAGAACTCCCTTCTTACCCTTTTTACCTTTCTTTTTAGACCTATTCTTATTTATATGCTCATCCTGTTCAGCCATAAATCCAGACCAGAATATAAAATGCTCCCAGGTCTTCTTTTCCTGTTATCACATATATAGTAGTCGGGCTACCATACATTATTTTTCTGATTCCAGTACACTATTCGGCTAGTTCCCTTACATTGAGATGCTGAGATGAGCATCTATATTGGATCACTATCAGATTTTGGACAACAGTTGTATTCTCCATGCCATGACTGAGTCTCAAGACACTCAGAGAGATGACCGATGTAGCCATTATACCACTTGTACAGAGCAGTCAGTAGTGCTCAGAGTCACAGCAGCAGTTTCAGAGGACAGATGATGGTACAGGTTGATGAGCAGTCAGGTATATGACTTAGCAGGTATTATCATTGTGTCATGGTTATATTGCTTTTATATTTATTCTTATAGCATGTCTTAGCACTTAGTGTCATGATCTGGCGATCATATAGATATGTGGACCTGGTTGATCATATTATATATATTATATTGTCCCTACTCAGACTTAGAAGTTCACTATTCATACTCATTGGTTTTACCCTTCTTAGAGAGAATAGAGGTGATAATTCCACCATACCTTGGCTTGCTAGTGTTGGCACCATTATTCATTGTCTTCATCCATCCATTGCCTACCTTTTAGTTTATCACCCTGACTTGCTACTTGACTAGTGACATGGAGGATCTTTTCCCCACTGTAGCCTCTGTATTGGATGAGCTTCCCTGTCTATTGTGTCTTGGCTTTGAGTTGGTGATAAAACTTACCTATGGTGAGTTGGAGTTCCTTGTGAATTCCCCCTAGTCACTAAAGTTGTGTTGGTTAAATCCGAAACTTTTAGTGCTGCCATGAATATAAAGTCTGGAAAAAATGAAATGCTATATCTTGTATGAAAAGCCCATTCATGCAATGTGTTTCTAAACACACATGAATGAAAGGCATGCCAAATGAAAATGGCCATGAAAATAAAATGTTATATCTTTTGGAAATGTAAATACTTAGGTAAACAAGCTGTCTGTGACACACCTAGAAGTGCTCAGGTAAACAAGTGCCTTAAAAATACATCTGCAGCAGAAAGCCTAAATAAATGTAAATCTATGCAATGTGTTTATAAACACAGATAGATCAAGGCCATGGAAACTTCAGGCCCAAAAAGCAATGGAACTTAAATGCTATATCAAAACAATTGCTGGCCTTATTTGTATTATGGATTGTGTGCATCTGTTAATGGTGAGTAAACCCTCTTTGAACAACTCATCCATTTGTGAGACACCTCCATTCCCTGTGTTGTTGCTCATTCAGTATATACTATGGTGTGTATTCCCTTTCCCTTTGCCAAAGTGTCACAAAGTTAAGTCAGTCAAGTCATCCCTTAGCCTAGCCAGTTATTTTAGCCTTCACCCTTCACTAGCAAATTGATCACAGCTATGAAGTGAGTATGATTTTGAAAGTCTAGTCTGAGTAATAATAATAACTAATGCCATTATATATTTGGATTTAGATCGCCGGTAATGATTACTTTGTGTTATAATTGTTATTTGAATAAGTTGTAGAGCATGCATTAACCTTTGACACTTTGCGGCAGCTTCTGATGATGGTCTGAGTTATATTTGGTCATGTTGACTTGGTCAAACATAGTTTGACCAAGGTCAACCATAGGACATGAGATGGTTAGACCTTGTGATGATATGGATAGATGATATATGGTCTATGTACATGTACATGATGATTCTGTGCAGCAACTACAGGGTTATGATGATGATTCATGGTTTACAACAGTATTTGATCATTTACAGATTATTATTATTTGACCTGTTCCGGTATATTGGATATATATTTCGATCATGCAGAGATTCATATGGTGTATGAGTACACATCTTGGATAGATTTGGACCTTCTGAGTACAATGAGACAGTCTGTTTTCAGTTTCGGGCACTTACAGTGATGATTGAGCCTCAGTAGGCTATCCCAGTGCAGTTTTGGTCTGTCGGAGACCCTGTCAGAGCAGATGTGATTTTTATCCGGTTGACTTAGGGTGCTGTGCTTGGAGGGGGTGGTCCAGCCACTTGTTTTTACCATAGTACCCCCCCTCCCGGACACACTGGTGCCCTCACCTTGACAGCGCAGGCACTCCAGGAGGTAGTTTGGGGCAGTTTCACGCTTCCCGAGGCATTTCAGGATTGGTAGAAATGGCTATTGAGGAATTCGATTTGGGCTACTGAGGCAATGTCTTGGCATGGGATGATCAGTGATGATGGATTGATGTCTTCCACACCTCCTCCAGCAGTTTCAGCTTCATCGGGACCCGCATCCATCACTTATGGCACTTTCTGATGATTTCTGAGGTCTTTTGAGGCCTACTATTTGTCCATAGAGGCACGATTTGGCATATTGATGACTATTTTATTATTATTGTGCTATGGGGATTGACCAAGGGTGGCTGAAATTACCCCTTGGACCCACCATAAGCTTCTTATTATATTTTGTCATCATGATTTGATGGGATTCCCCTCTTCTAGGGCGATTTTGTCCACTTATGTTATATTTTATGAGTGATCCATGTATTTTATTGTTGAGCTCATCTCAACCATTGATTAGACTTTTGTATCTTTTAATCTTAGCCACTCATTCAAAAACTGGTTAGCATTTTGATGCCTCTCCTTCCTATTTAAAGGAGAGAGCTTCTCATTTGTAAAGGGGACTTGTGGCTCTGGATTATTGGAATAGAAAATTATTATTGCATCTATCTCCAGTGTTGTGGTGAATGTTTTTGGTGTTCGTTCGTTGGTTCTTCCTTTGCACTGAGTTATTGGAGATCTTGTTTTGCCATATCTTTTGTACCACGTTTTTGCATCTACAGGTGGAGGCCGATTTGCTTTGAGGAGGAAGTATTGGTAGGGGAAGACTCTCCCTACTTCTTCTTTGGATCTCTTCATTGGTAACAGGGAGTATTACTGCCCCAGGACCTTCTATTCTATGTTATCATTGCATTTTACTTGTATTTCCTCCATACTTGACCTCTCTGATTGAAATCGATTTTCCTTGGATTGACAGGTAGAGGAGGGTGCACTTGTGGGCTAGGGCATCAATTTGGCAATCAAAATCAACAATCTCTCATTTGATCTCTGCGGGAATCTTCCTCAACATCAAAGCATCTCTCTTCATCACTCAGGTATGATCTCAAGGTAAGTTCTATCTCCATGATCTATCCACTTGTCTAAAACATTTAAAACCCTAATTAATCAAAACCCCCATTTTTACATTTTTTCAGATCTACTAAGATCTAGTGGCTTGTTGGGTGTAATATTGAAAACCCACCTCTATAGTATCCAAGGCATCCCGGATCTATAGTTTGGTGAGGATTGGCCTCCATTTGACCCCCTTCCCAGGCCAACTTAGCCTCTCCAAGTGAGGTCGCACTCCTTGGGGAAGGTGAGTTACCCTAGATCCAGTTAATGGGTAGTTGAGATCCCACTTGATTCATGATCTACACATCCAATAACCTACCCTCAGATTGTCACTTTTCTGATTTCTACCTTGTGGGTCCTATTCCATGTTTTAAGGGATTTAATCCCATTTTTTGGACCACTTGGTATCTTTAAACTCAGATCTAGTAAAATCTAGCCATTGGATTGCTTTGAAACTATAGATCCATATCCTCACTTGATCAACCTACTTGGATCTAAATTTTGGATGCCATTGGACTTGTCTTGATACATTTATCCCACCTTTTTAGCCTCCTTGGGTAAAGTCGCACCACCTTGGAGAAGTGAGTTGGTCCATTTCTAGGACGTGGGTACTTGAGATTTTAGTGGATTTGGAACGAGCATAATTCAAAACCTAGGTCTAGTTGGTCACTTCATCAAATCTTGCCTTGGGGATAGTATTCCTTGTTTTAAGGGATTGTGGTCCACTCAGCTCAAACCTTGAATCTCTAGATCTAGACCTATTCATCCATCAAGACTTTAATTGCCCACTTGTCTCATGCAATAGGAACCATCAACCACAAGTTAACTTCACTTTGACTCCATTATCCCAATTCCCAAGGCACTAGTCTCTCTCCAAGTCAATTCGACTTTCCTAGATTGTTGGATTAACTTGTGGTTTGACCCTTGTGTGGTGGACTAAACCCTTTTGATGTCATCATACTTTATGATCAAGCTTGTCACTTGTACTAGTTAGCTCCAATTCAACCCCTAAACTACCCTGCATTGGACACAATTCCCAAGGCAGTGGATTTTCTCACATTGACTAGTACCTTAATCCTGGATCTTATTTCAAACATCATAAGTCACTCTCACATTAACAATGAACCAAAGCTATACTCATTGAACCCCTCACTTGTCTTGTGACTTCATCCTCAGGTCTAGGATAAACCATACACCTTACTTCACTTAGAATTAACTTGATTTGGTGTTTTGGTTTTGATCTCTCCTGTCGGGAGTAGATTGGGTCTCCCCCTTTGTTGTCCGGGCTAGATAACATAAAGTGAAGGTTGCCTCGACTGGCGTGACAACCATCTATTGGAGGTCGAGGTGATCGTGGTTGCACCTTTTGAGTTGCCCTTTCCTGTTGCCATCCACGAGTGGATACATCCATAGGGTAACTACAGTTTAGGTGATAACATTTCCTTCTGTAATACTGTTTGAATGATCAGCTTTATAAGTCCATGATGAAATAAGGATTGCCTTGTATGCTCAAGATGCACTTTCACCTTATTTGACATTTTTTGGATGCTCTTGTACAAGAAGTAGGGCAAATTTATTTATAGTGCAATTTAAGATGCATCAAAAACCTAACATGGTATTTAAAAACCATTGAGAACCTGCCCTCACATGTAATGTAGGCTTGTATAATGCCGAGCACCTCCCTCCATTCTGGTTGAAAATTTGTTATATGAACTCCATTGCTCCAATTGAGGGTTTTATTACCTGGTAGCAAGAAAGGAATTGGGTCAAACTTGAAAGGAACTTTTTTGAACCACAATACCCCGTCCATGGCGATGCCAATAGCTTCAGAAATTAAGACTTCCATGAGCCGAAATTTTAAGGTTTTGAACTTAATAACATCATCAGTCAGATTCTTTGCAAAGTAAATCGAAACCTCTTCATTAAACCCAGTTACTTTCTCGAAGAAATTGAACCATCCAGCTGCTTTAAACAAGTCTGCACATTTCAAAAATTGCGCAGCCCACTTCATGTCCATTGGTTCTACCCTGTTAATCTTGCCACTTTTTCCCATCTTATAATTGCAAGTTTGTTAATTAAGCTTCTGAGGAAAAACAAAGGTGACAAATGTTCAAAGATCCAGGACTAACCGTGTTCAGCTACAAATGTCTTCAGCTTGGCATTTTGCGATCCCTAAATGGACTCGTGGCACTTCAAACCCCGATCCCTCTCGATGATGGAATGTAATAGAGCTTGCAACTATCATCATTGTTCAACATGTGTTTTAGCATCTCAAGTCATCATAACTCATAACGAGCCACCATTCAGCATGAATAACCACGATCTTTTCATCATATCGGATTCCTGTAGCGCATTAGGGGTCTGTTTTGAACTTTGCGCTGCAAGAATTTTTTCACATAGCCAATTTAACAAATACACTTTGGATAAAGGTTAGATCTTGGTTATAAGCTTTATAATAAGGCTAAATAGATATAATTGAGGACTTTGAGATAAATAACATGTTGCATAAGCCATTTAAAGGTTTTTGAACTAAAGAAATTAAAAGCAATCAGAAATAAATAAAAATTGAAAACAAAATAATCAAAATCATGGATAAATAAAAGGAAAATGAAGTTCAAACAATCCTAAAAGAAACAAATAAAAATGAGAACAATTTCAGCCTTAACAAGCTCGATCGAGGGTTTAATTGAGCTTTGAAGTTCAATGGAAGGTTAGCTAAACCCTCGATCGAGCTATTTAATCATAAAAAACTTTAAATTTTATATGGAAAAAAATAGCCATTAGCTCAAATACCTCAATCAAGCTATTCAAGCTAATAGTTTTTTTCCATATAATTTTTTTTATGATTGTTATATTTTTTATTTCATTTAAACATTAAATAATACTAAATACATAATATTTATAACCATAGTTTATTACAATTTTTTCGTAATAAGGGTATTATTTGAATCCGTAAATAGTAATTAGCTTAACTCATATTTGTTGTTAGTGATTTTTGCTCATGGTTTTGGTAACCTATGGTAAATTTTCCCATGGTAACACATCAAAAACATGGTAGATTTGCCCATGGTATTTGATGTGATACCATGGGCAAATTTACCATGGTTTTGGTAACCCATGGTAAATATGCCCATGGTATTTACCATGGGCATATTTACCATGGTTTACCAAAACCATGGGCCATAAATCACTAACAACAAATATGTAGATTCAAATATAACCTTATTACAAAAGATTTGAAATATTAAATAACTACGGTTTTAAGTAATATGTATTTTATATTATTTAATGTTTAAATGAAATAAAAATATAACAATCATGAAAAATTAAATTTTAGATGGAAAAGGTATTAGCTCAAATAGCTCGATTGAGCTATTTGAGCTAATATTATTTTTTTCCATATAATTTTTTTATTTTTTATGATTAAATAGTTGATCGAGCTATTTTCTGCATGTAATTGATCTAGGTTTTTTAAGACCTCGATCGAGATATTTTAAAAACAGGACTCTAGCCCCTTTTCCTGTAGATTTTATTTTATTGGCCTTTTTGAAAGGTATAAACCCTTTCATTAATTGCACCTTAGGTGGCAGGCTTCATGCCGTGGATTCACCAACGAGTCGTCTATCCACTGGCATCTAATTTACGCGTTTTCGAGTTCGAATGATATATTTTTTTAATTTTCTTCTAAAACTTGCACTTAAAAACCTTGTCCACAACTTCGAAGGAGCTCAAAGAAAAATCAACAACATAAAAAGTAGACGACCAAAAATTTTTAAACAATATATACACCCCACATTGACCCATCCTCTTCAAAAAGGTATTTCTAGTTTTTCAATTTATGTAAGTAGTAAAAAAAAGGTTTACGTGTGTTGCCTCCTAATATGCACCTCGGGTAATGTGGTAGAAATCTTCAAGCCACTGGGTGCGTCTTTGGGGGCAAGTCACGAGTCAAGTGCTGTCACCTGATACTTGACTACTCCGTCTAGGCCAACTCCTAGAGAAGCCAAGGGGGGTGGTCCCTAAGAAAATAAAACTATGGCTTTTAAGCTAAGTTACGAGAATGAAATTAATTCTAGGAGTTTGAAAATATCGAAGCAAGAGAGCAACAACAATGAATTAAATCAACAACATACAATATCATGAACCATGGCACATAGTTTGATTTAAACAAAAGTGATTGGATAGTAGATCAGTGCCAATGGAGTCAAATAGCTGCTGATAAAAGTAAATATTTTGCTGTGCTTCCTGGTCGGTTTTAGATTTATTATGGATGAGTGGATTACGAGAAGTGGGATTCCAATATACCGTGAGGTATGTGGAACAAGTTTGGATCGTCAAGTGTGGCTCCACATGAGAAGAAAGGCTAGATCGGAGTCGCGGCGGTATGTCCAACATTGACACCAAACTAGGGTGTAGCTTGACAGGTCCCCACGGTCACTACCTAGTTGTTCCCTTTTCACTGTGAAATTTTCCCACAAAAGACAAAAGGTAAGACGTTGGATTTTCATTTGTAAGGGAAGTTAATTTTTAATTAAGTGTGAAAATTAATTAAGTGCTACAAGTCCTGTTTTTTATTGTTCCAAAGCTTAGGCAAGCCTACTATGGACAAGAGCATACGTGGAGACTGAGCTAAATATTCGTGACAATAACTTGGAAGATCAACTTGCAAATAAAGTGTTTTGCTAATTACTAAACTACGAATCTCTTTTCTAATACCACCTACTTAGGCAAGCCTTTTCAGTAGCACCGTACTTCGGGAAAGCGTAGTGGGTTCGTTACTTTATTGCGAAATGAATGAGATGAAACTAAATACTTTAGTTTAGTGTGCGTAAATGATTAATTAACTTTACAAAAGAAGAAATTAATCTAAGTTAGCCAATCCAAACAAAACAAAAACAGGAAAGCAGAAAAACTTCACGTCATGAAAATGGCACAGACCCCCAAGGTGGATAGGGTGTTGGTGTTGGGTAGCCCACTTGCTTTATTATTAAATTTACAATTTAAAAGGCGGATGCCTTTGGTCCTTATAGATCTATATCCAAAGGCTTACAAGGTTTACAAATAAGACATGTTCGAGATATGTTGCTCCGGGAGGCCCTGGATGGCCTAAATCTTAGAATTTTCGGCAACACCTCCTTTTGCCTATTTGTTAAAAGATAAAACCAGCCACCTATTATGCACCAAATGTGCCAAATACAACATTGAAAGCATAAAATATTTGAAGTACTTGAAGGATGTGAACTTGAGAAAGAACTAAGTACTTAAATCAAAACTAGATCTACTTCGAAAAATGTTACTTTGCATTTCTACATCTAGTTACAAAATCAAATAAATCAACCTTTAGATATTCTTTTAAAGGAAAACTAATATACTTAAGCATGTAAAAATGTACCCAAGAGAAAGAATTTAAATTTGAGAGTGAAGGAAAGAGGGAATAAGAGGAAGCAAGCTCAAGCTTGAATCTTTGAAAGCTGAGGAGGTGTCCGTGGGAAACAAGGGCATTAGATCCACTTAGAATTTTTGAAGATAGAAGAAGATGCAGTTGAGTTCAACTCCTTCAGAATAACAACCTGCACAGCGAAACAACCTTCTGACTATAGCATGGTACTCCTAGATCTCTAAAAGTAAAGAAATAAACAAGTAAATTGAAGCTTCAAATACTTGCTCTATGGGTTGGTAGCAACCTTCTAAGCCAGATCAATCTACAATTTCATTAACAAGGAAGAAATAACTAGCATGATATTACCTCAATTTAGACCAAAGCATTTACAAGAGACTGTTGCACCACATGGACCTCCAAAGCCTTATTGTTATTCAAAATATAAAAACGTTACACAATACAAGAGCACATGCAGCCTTTTGGTCCTTTGGCTATGAGAAATGAGGAAAGGATGCTTGCTTAAATAAAAATGGGAACCCAGGGGGTTCATTCCCAAGAGAGAGTGAACTAGAGAGGAAGAGGGAGCTTGCTTGAGTGAACAAGGACTGTGCTGGAGTGATTTAAGGAGGATTGGCGCCACCTCTAAGGAGGTTGGGCATCCATTCAATAGATGCCACATCTCCAAGTGAAGTGCGCCCTCCCTCCTGGAGAAATGCGCCCTGTTACGATGGTACTAGCACCAGTGTACCTGCAGAGGTGCCCCAGGGAGAGGGCGTCTTTTTCTAACCAGGAGGGGTGTTTAGCCAGCTCATTCTGAGGTAGGGGCATGGCCAGACCCTCTGGCTTCTCTTCTGGAAGTACTATGGCTTAATGGCATCGCCGACTGCGTCACGAAAGGGTTTGAAACTCTCAGGTTGGTGTCCGGGGCTTCCAGGGGTGGGTCACATGATCCTGACCTTGTTTTATCACTCCAGCGTCAAGTTTTTCAGCACTGGGACACTCTCTTATCTCCCAGAGTACCTCCAGCACCCTCTTGGCCGTACAATTCAGTAGTGCCCTCCCTCTGGGCCCTCCTTCCGAGGATGACGTCATCCTCCTGGGCAGACTGTTTGCTTGCTAAAAAGGGAGGGGGGGGGGGCGTTGAGGGTTTTCATCACTGTTGGGGTTAGTTGGGGAATGATGATCCCCCTGCACAGTACGGCCTTCGGTTCCGTCAAAATTGGCCTTGTTTAGCATATTTTTGCACCTAGGGGAAAAAATACCCCAGGTAGCCTACAATAGGCCATCTTTAGATTATTTTATATTATTTTTGTTATATTTTTAAGTTGACATTTTTAAATATTAAATTGACCTTATTTGGTGTAAAGTGAGTGTGAGATCATATAAATAAGATCTCCTCACTTCATTTTTAGATATCAACTTTTGGGATAAGATCATTATGTCTGCTATTTGCCTTAGCTAGGGCTCTTTGAAGGGATGCACTCTCCTTGATGAAGGTTATTTTGCAAGTTTGAAGCATTTCTTGAAGTCTTACTATTGTTCATGCCATTGCTAAGGTGGGGCTAGAGTTGTTTGCTTAACACATGCACTTGGAGGTCTCTATACTTTTTTGTTTGATGTCTCTTAGTCAACTTGTATGGAGGTGATGCTTGTTAGGGTTGGATGGAAGCCATTTGATTCATTTTGTCTTGATTTGCATTTCATTTTCATCATTGATCATTATTGCATTCAAGCTTGAGCTTTAGGTCTTCAAGTCTTGCTAAGCTAGTCTCCCTCTACGAATCTTAGAGATTGTTGAGGTGAGCCCTAGTTTGCTAAGCTTGACAAGTACCATTTCAAGGAGGATTGCTCCTCTCATTAATGCCCTAGGTTTGGTGATTAGCTCTCATCTTGAAAACCCTAGTTGTTCATCTACTTTTAAAAACTTAATTTCTGAGTTGTGGATTTGTAATTATTATGTTAGCTTAGTTCTTTTAAATTCTGAGTTTATATGATTTTTGTTAATATTATTTTAACTTAAAATTGATTCTTTTATGTTTTTATGCATTTTTTGAAGTGACAAAACCTAAAACTAAACCCGTTTTCTGTTGTAAAAACCCTAGCGACCTAACCCTAGCCTCCTCTAGCACCCTCGCCCTCTTCTCCACCACAACTCCTTTCTTTTCCCGCTGCTCCCACCTGTTGCCCTATCCTTAGCCCTCGACCACTTCTGCTCTTCCCATCGCGGCCTTCTCCAAAAACCTGCTGCAACCTCCCTACTTCTCTGCTCCCCTTCCCTCCGACCCGCGACCTTTCCTTCGTTGCTCCCTTCTACTCCTCGGACACTCCATCCGAGCCTTTACCTGCTCCTCCCGTATCTGCAACCACCTCTCTCTCCTTCCAGCTCGACATCCCCCGCTCCGTCTTCTATACCTGCTCACCCGCGGGCTCTCATTCCTTCGTAGGCCTACCACCCGCGCCCTCTCATTCCTTCGTAGGCCTACCACCCGCGGCCTTCCCTATCTCCCCTAGCTGCGGCCTCCTTCTCCTTTCATAACTCGAGACCGCTCCTATCTGCTCCATCTTCCCCATCCTCCTTCCTCCTTCCGGACCAACCTTCCCTTCTTCATCCTTTACACAGGACTGCCAAATTGGCAGCCCTTGTGTGCCCAAATTTTACCCTATCTACACATAAACACAAACCACGAAAAACCAAGTACTAAAATCAATCTTTTTCTAACCTAATAAGCTGTACATTGGTCTTAGAGTTAGTATCTTGAGCAAATAAAATGGTAACATATACTGTGTAACTTTGCCTCAGAAACCACCACACAGATCTGAACATTGCATTTGAAACACATTCAATTTTCAAAATGTTAACACAATGTTGGTAAATGCTAGTTGTTGGAGATATTTTCATGAGCTTTATTAACTTCTGCTGCTACAGATCAGTCAAGGTGTGGCTGCAGTTTGCACACATATCCGGTTTACTTTCGCAAGCTGAAGCACATTTGATCTATTGAATAATAAATGCTTATGAATGATGTCAAATGTTGAAAACTGATGTCTCCTTAAATTGCCATATCTAGCTGATAAAAGTCTTGATGATTGGTTAATTATTGATATTAAATGCTAAAGGAAAACTGATTTGAATGCCAAGGAAATATTTACATTGATACAGACTTGAGCCTTATAATACTTTTGCTAAATAGCAACATTGGAATGATACATGCTCTTTGACGCTTTAATTGATGAACAAAACTGATGTCTCATTGATGTATTAATATTGCATTTTTTTGAAGGAATAGTCCTTGCATCATTTCAATCATTTGCTTATACTGCTATACTTAATTGTTAAATCTGATATGGTCATATTTAGCTAATTGATTATTGGATTGCCATGCACAAACCTATATCTGGTTAATGAAAGATAATGAACTACAACCCGAGGCAAATTTGGTTAATGGTTGATGGTTTATTGGCAATATAGTCTTTTGATCCAATATTGATTATTACATTACATGTGTACACGTTTTGATATTTTATTGAATGATCTAGGTGGATTATTATTTTTGGTCATATCTTTACACCATTGGCAATGATCATAATTCTATTGGCTCCATTTGGGCACTGGTCTAACCATAAGATTGCGTAGAATATAGTTTGTTGGTTGTTCTAGTGTCTTTACAGGGTTTCATAAGGATACTTCTCCTTGGAGGTTTCGACTTCCGAAGGAGTTAGAACGGTGACCGAGGTGACATTGGGTCATTCTTCTTATTTATGCTTACTGGGAATTAGCCCTGCTAATTTGCCCGGTAACACGCCCCACTCAAATGAGATCTCAATCATATCCTAAACGAATCAGCTTGGCTCTCTCTAACTGAATCAACTCGCCACCACTGCAAGTAACCGAGACATGCCCTAGACAAACTTCCTCAATCAGTGGGATTTGATTTTGCCTTTGTTTTGTCTTTTAGGCCATTTATTTGGTCTTTTTTGCCTTTTTCGAGAGAAAATCAATTTTGATGATAAATAATCATGATTTTACTCTCGAAAGTGGGTCTAGGGCTTAAGTGGGTGCTACGGGTTAGAAAACGAGCACCCCCATGGAAAATTCCATCTCCTAACCACACTTTTATGACTTTTAGATTTTTTACATTAAAAACATAAAAAAAAATTCTCTGTTTTACAGAATTTTTTTTTATTTGCGGAAAATTAAAAAAACCTAGGGGGGACCTAGTGCATGTTCATAAGACTCAAAAATGTTGACTAGCATGGTAATATACACAGACACTTAGATTTTAATAACCTCCTAAGGCCTAACCACCAAGACGAATACTCCAGCTTTGGAGGTGTGAGTGAAAAACTCAAAAATTATACGTCACTAAAAAAAACATATAATTAACAAGGAAAAAACACTCTGGAGTAATGCATTGATGTCTAAGTCCTAAGAGAGCCAAGTCTTTTGCAAAGGACATCATGCTATGTCAACTTATTACAATTTCCCTGAGGGGTATCAACATGCAAATTTTTTGAAAAAGGCCAGAATTGACCTGCACAAACTTCTGAACACTTGATGATGAACAAGGGACTTGTAATACTTTGGCGGCTCATTGGAAATCCAACTAAGTACAACTTAGGTGGTAACAACGTGCACACAAATGTGGTTAGTGGGCAATTTTGAAAATTAATAAAAAATATAACTTTCCAAAATAAATTAGAAAAAAAGTATGCCCCAGTTCATTTTGTGTAGATCATGTTCGTATATATATTTTTTTGAAAATTATACATTTAGCATTAAATTATTTTACATGCACACCAGCCACTTGTTAACGTTTCCTGAAATTTGCAAAGACAAACATTTCATTAAATGCAATTTTGACACATTAAATGATATTAGTATTTTAAAAAAAATATATCATTGGAAAGACAACATAATTCCCTACAATTTGTTTTTTAATTGCATGTCAAAATTCATAAGGCATATATGATTTTTTAGGGCTTCGATTTAATCAATGAGTAAAATATCGAATTTCATCGTGACTTTTGGCCAAAAAGTATTACCCATCTTCATGGATTCACCCATGGTCACCCTTGTATTGAGTTGGGTATTCATAAAACAACTCTTCTTTGTGTTCTAGCATTGACCAACCTTTATTCGGTTGGGTATTGTTAACCCCCAGATTTGACCCTTGTTCAAATCAAAATGAAATGCAATAAACAACAAGTGCAATGCATGGGTAAATGTAAATGTTGAAATCAAACGAAACTAAATCTATTACAAGGATGGTGAAAGAAATAAATCAACTGAAATAATACCACTAGTGAAGCCACCTTAGCATCTCATTCATGCTAGGCCTTCTTCCTTTGTCTTTGGAAGTAGTCCAAGGCAAAACCGCGTCAATGGTAAGTTGAGTAGATGTCATTATCTTCATTTAAATGGAACTAGAACAATGGAAAGGATCACAAACCTGGATGCCTTTAAATTTCTGCCAAGAAGAAGGACCCCTTTCACAAGCCCCCTCTATCCAAGCTTGGACGGGGCTCCAAGTTCAAATTGCTATCATCGTAAGCCTGCTCACTAATCTCTACTTGCTGCCCCAAGTGACCCCTAAAACCAGCAAGGAATCCCTGCATAATGAGGAAGAATTTTTTTTTCCATGTTGTTCATAAACTTGTGTATATGCTTGTTGTCATAAAAAATCTGCCAATCTTCGAGATTATCAGGAATTGAAGGTTTGAAAACTACTTGCACTTTTTTTTTATTTTGGGACGGCCTTGCAAGGGTAAAGTAGCGAAGGAGAAACTGTTAGGGAATTGGCTAGCTGATTTTGAGCTTTGGGAATCACTTGTAAAGATAAGGCGTTGAAATTTTCCAAGGCTAATCCCACTGCATCCCTATACCCTTTCAATCTTTGATATTTGCATGCAAACTTTCCTTTGACTTGCATCACAATTAGATTAGAGTCGCCATTAATATGTAAAAACTTAATACCATAATCTTTAGCTAACTCAAGGCCATGCAAGAGAGCTTCATATTCAACCACATTGTTAGTACCTTCAAATTCTACGCAGAAAGTGAAACAATGTTTATTAGCACAAGGAGAAGTTAATACAATACCTACACCCATACCTAATTGAAACTTGGCCCCATCGAAGTTCATTGTCCAAAACTTATCAGTATCTTCATGGATTTTGTCAGCAAAATCTTTTTCACGTTCTTCTAGGTCCACGACAATCTTTTCTCAGACATGCTCATCAACTTGATCAACTTTGCCATGGACCTTTCCAAGGTCTTCATCATAAGGGGAACACTAGGAAGCATCAATTACATCTTTACCAACCATGTTTTCAACAATCTTTTCAATCGGAAATAGTTCTTAAAGAGCTTCTCCAATTTTTTCTTGATTTTCATGAAAACCTTTTGTATGTCGTTCGATGCCTACATGAAAACTCGGCTTTTCCTAATCCAAATTGAGAATCTCTTTGCCTTTATATAATAGAAAAGAGTCATGGACATCTTCTTCAAAACATCTGTGACTTGAAATATCAAGTACAACACTCCTGGCCCTCGAAGAAGCATATAGATGGGAGGGCCAAGAAACCTCCAATACTTATCGTCTTCTTTGTTACGCAGAGGAATTCGCCATTTTCTTTTGAAAGGCCCAAGACATCGTAAGAATCTTCGAAACAACGGTCGGGAAAACTCACCATTTTCTTGTTTTCTTCCATCGAGGCTTCTTGGTCTTCATGTATGAAAGTACCATACTTTCCAAGCTTGGGGCCTGAGATATTGTTTTCCTTGGCTTTCTCAAAATTTTGAACCGCATATTCTTCCACAAAATCTTCCTCGTGTCCTTCCATATCTGCAACAACAAGTGGCTGGAAACCCTCGAGGATTTTTTCTTGGACATGTTCTTCTTTTAAATATGTTTCCTCTTCAAGCTCCGTCTCTAGATCTTCACCATGGACTTCCTCGATTTCTTTGACAAAGTCCTCAACCAAAGGTTCTTCAACAATGGCTTCTTCACGAGAGCTTTATAGGGGTTGATTTTCGTTACTATCTTCATCTTCAAGCAATGTGCTAGAAGTGTCCTTTACAATGTGTTGCCGCCTAATATGCACCTCGGGTAACGTGGAAAAAATCTTCAAGCCACTGGGTGCGTCCTTGGGGGCAAGCTAGAGTCAAGTACTGTCACTTGATCTTGACTCCTCTGTCTAGGCCAACTCCTAGCGAAGCCAAGGGGGGTGGTCCCTAAGAAAATAAACTAAGCTTGATTACACTACAACAAAAAGAAAAACTATTCTAGGAGTTTATTGATTAGTAACAAGAGTAATGAAAACATATAACTTCAACAACATGTAAAAGAGGTCATCATCATTTTGCATAAAGTGAAAACTTGAAGCAAGATAATAAGCAAGTATAGACGAGTGCTAGAAATAAATCACAAGATGCCGAAAGTAAAATGTTTTGCTACGCTCTTGGTTAATTTTATTATTATTAGGTGTTGCTTATGAGTGGGTTCGTTCTTGCTTATGAGTGCAGAGCAACTATACCAAGTGTCCAACGAGGCGAGATATAAAGTCTACTTTGGGTAGCCCCCTGAGTCTATAGTAAGTTCAATGCGACCTCCCGAGTTCTTGTAAATAAGTTTCAGTGGATTGTCCTATTAGGCTAGTCACTCTAGTCCCTTTCTGATTGTCCCACCGATTTGGTTGAAGGCCTACAGTGTTCACAAGAGAGCATACAGGGATTTCAAGCCAAAGTTCGTTACAAGAACTAAAATGAAATAAGCAACTTTGTAGAAAGGAAAATGCTATGTAATTAATCTAAGGTTACGAATCTTTTTTTTGATTGTAAACCACCTACTCAAGCAAGCCTTTTCAGTAGCAACAAGATCATACTTCGTGAAATCGTAGCTGGGTTTGTTACTTTTGCAAAAAATGAAAGACTGAAAAGAACAATTAATTAATCTAATCTGACAAAGCAAACTACTCTACGGGTTAGTAATCAAAAGAAAAACAAAAGCAAAAAAGGAAATAAGCACACCACCAAGAGACGACACAAATCCCCCAAGGGGATGGGGTGTGGGCATTGGGTACCCCACCTACTCTTCTTTTATTATTTTCTTTTTACAACTTTATTTGGGATGCCTTTGGTCCTTTATAATTTAGGATCCAGAAGGCTTATGAGGTTTTAAAATGGTTTAAAATAAAAGCTAGGTATTCCAGGTGCTTCAGATGGTTCAAATCTTCAGAAAATCGAGCAACACTTCCGCTTACCTAGTGAGAAAAATAAAAAAATCAGCGAGCAATTAGTCCTAAAAGATGCCCAAAGACACTTTGGAAGTATTTTTGGACAACATTGGTAAAATCTAAAAAATGCTAAGTTAAACTATCTTAAAACTTTTACAAATTAACCAAAGGAAAAACGGGCTATAAAGCAAGTTCCTTTGGGATCTTGCTTGCCCTTTTGGGGCAGCAAAAAGAAAGGCACTAGATTGCCGAATCTAACTCTTAAAATCAAAGAAAGAAACTTTTATTCAAGCTTTCAGATCTAACAATAAAACAACTTGCAAAATGAAATAACTTTGTGCTAGATCTAGTTTCTATTTATGAGATCTTTAGAAAACGAACTATGATCTATTTGAAGTGAAATGCAAAATCAGATATACTTGAGCTTTAACTTTAGATGGTAAATCTAACTATGCACTTGAAAGTAACCGGAAAATAATGAAAATAATGGAGTGAGAGAGAGAAGAGAAGAAGTGTGATGGGATTGCCGGACTCTGAAGCCTGCTTGTGGAACACCTAGGGACTATATCTTTCGAATGATTCTTGGAAAAGGAGCAAAAACAAGCAATATTTTCATCTCTCCAAGCCGATGAACCTATAGCTAACATCAAACTTGCACACAACCCATTAAATTTGGAAAAAAGCGAGAAATCAAGAGAACATGCACATTAACAAATGAAACATATTTATCTTGGATCTCTAAGCATATGTAAATAAAGAGACTAGATAAGTAAACAAACTTATTAATCCTTCCTACAAATTGATAGCAATATTTAGAAGTAGGCCAAATCTAGATAAGCAAATGAACAAGTAGCTAAATACAAGTTACCTCATGCACCAAGATAATAAGCATCCACACATTTACAACATTACACAGGTATGACCTCCAAAGTCTTCTTATTCCCAATAAAATAATGAAAAGCAATTACAATAGCAAGCCTCTACTCCACAACTCCAACTAGTCTGAATGAGGAGAGAGGCCTTGCTTAAATAGAAAAATAGAGCCCCAGGGGGCGCATTTCCCAAGAGGGAGTAGTCTGAAGTGGAGGGGAGCTCGCTTGAGTTGAACTGGGGTCCTTGAGAGATATTTGAGGGATTGATTCCTTTGATTGATGCTACCAAACTCATGAAGGATGCGCCCCCTCTCACAAGAAGCCACCTCACCTCAGATGGATGCGCCCATCCTCATGTAATGCACCCTCTCTTGAGTGAATGCACCAGCTCTGGATGAGTGGCTCAACAACCAAATCCTGACCTCAGTTAACTTGAAATCAACAACCATTTAACTTTCCACCACTGCCAATTTGTCTCCCGCATATTTCCTCGGGAAAAGGGATGCCGATTTAGACTTTATTATGTATTTTTTGGCCATTTATTTTGTGTTTTTGGCCTTTTTTGAGAGAAAATCCATTTAAGAGTTAAATAATTACTAATTCTCTCTCAAAAGTGGGTTTAGGGGTTAAGTGGGTGCTTTGGGTTAGAAAACGAGTACCCCCATGGCCAATTCCACCTCCTAACACCAGTTTTATGACCTTTTTTATTTTACATAAAAACATTAAAATTTGCCCGTTTTACAAGAAATTTTTTTATTAGTGGAAAATTGAAAAAACCTAAGGGGGACTTAGCACATGTTCATACGACTCAAAAATAATTCCTAGCATGGTAATATACATTGACACTTAGACTTTAATAACCTCCTAAGGCCTAAGCACCAAGACAACTACTCCTGCTTTGGAGGATTGGGTGAAAAACTCAAAAATTATAAGTCGCTAAAGAGCAACCTATAATTAACAAGGAAAAAATACTCTTGCGTAGTTAGATTGATGTCTAAGTCCTAGGAAAGCCAAGTTTGTTACATAAGTTCATCATGCTACGACACTTTATTACAATTCCCCCAAGGGGGTATGAACATGTGGAAAAAAAAGAAAAGGGGCCACAAAGGCCTGCATGGACTTCTGAACTCTGGTTACAAACAAGTAACTTGTTCATACTTTGGTGGCTTACTTGCAAGTCTAACTTAAGTGCAACTTAGTGGGTAACACAATGAAACGATCACAACCCTCCATGAGACTAGGATCTCATCTCTTGCAAAATATCTTGATGTTTTTTTCAAGTGAGGATATTCCCTTCTTAGGAAGCCAATGATACCTATCCCATACATCCTTATCTTTCAAGTCAAAAGACATCACAAACATCTTCATTTTAACATCTTCATGTACCACATCTGATACTGCGAGAAATTTCTTAAATGACATAATATGCATTGCAATTTTATCCTTATATCCATTATGTCCACGGATTTTGGGATGTTTTTAATCCAATCCTTGTTATTAAAACGATTTGGATATCTCGGGATGTCTGAGGAATCCAGTGGATCAAATCGACCAATGACCGATTGGAGCTCAAGAAACTCCATGTCACTTCCCATTCTTCAAACTCCAATATACATGAAATCATACCTCGATCTAGAATCAAAAGGTGGAGTCGCCAAGATGAGCTCTTCTCTTTAATAGCTAAGACTTCTATTTTGAAGTGTACTTCTTTGTTCATATTTTTCTTTAGTGGAGTCGCCAGATAAGACCTACAAGGTTAGTCCTTAATCATTATCTCATCAAATTCTAAGTCATCGGATTCGACAAATTTAGTGGTTCAAATTCGAAGGCCGTCGAATTTCATCAAGTGTTGAATTTTATGGTTCAAGTTCACCCAATTTTATAAGGTGAAACCACGGATTTCGACTCGCCCACGCCTGCCGTCATTGATTCGTCTGATGCTCGCCCCTCGATTGATTGACTGGCGCTCATTGTTCGTCGCTTGTCCCTCGGCCTTGACTCACTCTGGGGTCAATCATGGCTCACTATCGCCCCCCGCTCTCTGTGTTGTGTCCTGTTCCCATTCCTTGTGCCTTCCCATTGGCCTCTTGAATGCATAAATTAGGGGGGCGTTCTCTACATTCATTCAGAGGATAAGAGAGAAGCACCATTAGAAGGATGGATCTATTTCGTTCTCAAATCCTCTCCCTCTTAAGGGAGAGAAATGACCTCTCTTTATTTTATTTGCTTTTTTAAGGATAGACTTTCACTTTTTAAGTGAAACACCCCCTTTATGACGATGAAAAGGAAAGGAAAAGCAATATATATATACCAAAGCAATTTAATGCCGAATTTTATCATTGAAATTTTCATTGCTGAATTTTTTACGAACTTCAAGGTCATTGATCTCTAACACGAATTGGAACCAGGTGACTTAGATCAAAGTACCAAAGCAAAAACTTACCTCGACTTTCTTACCAAATTTGTCGTTCTTGCTAGGGGATCAAAACTTTGACTTCAGCAACACGCCCCAACTATCATGCAACGATCTTCGAGCTTCCCCGACAACGGCGGCAAAAAATGTTACCAACTTACCACTCAAAATAGCACCCTTGATCAAAGTCACGGATCTCGGTGCAATGAGTGGTAAGCACGGGAGAAGTTAGTGCCCAACGTCACCACGACCTAGCTTCTTAACACTTTAGGTCAACTCCTAAGACCAAGGGGAAGTCCCTAGAATTTGGTGAATGATATTTGCAATTACTTAAACAACACACAAACATCTTTCCCAAGAATCCTCTCAACGAAGATCAGTGCCTTATGGAGTCAAAATAATGAAGCAATAATAACACTAAGTGAGAGTAAGGAGTTATAACACTTTGCCATGGATTCCAAGAAAGATAACTTCAATATGTTACTGCTGTTATGAAGTTGCAGCAATCAAAACACTTCAGAAAATCAATAGAATCTCAATCAACCCAAACATTGCCAACTTTCCATATATAGTGTACCTTGTATAGTAGGGCAAGTGACGTGCTTCTAGAGAGTGACAGGAAGCCTTAAATCAGATTAAAAAGTGTATAACCAGATATGGTGCATGCTCCAACCAGCCCGCAAATAGATGGTGGACCCACTTAAAACATTTTCTAATAGATGTCGAACCCCTCAAGGGTCAACCTAGGCCCAAATCCTTGATTTTTAGGCCTTCAAACTTTGTTGATTTGACTGATGTTCCTGCTGTACTTGTTATAACAGATCTGCAAAAAGGAAACCCTAGAATACATAGATCACAGTATATCTCACAAAATAACCACTGGAAAAGGGCCCCCCTAAAAATCTACCATAAAATCAGCTAGGGTGCACTTTTCTAGTGTAGCAGAAGTTCCAAATTCCAAATATTTTTTGATATATGAATTTTTCTAATTTTTATGGTTTTTCCAATATTATATTTTTTTGGTATTTTTATAATAAATATACAAGAGAATTTGATAAAAAAGAGAAGAGAAGGGGTTATGACCTTAGTCCTCAATCCTAGGACAATTGGAGATCGAGGTCAATGACCCTACTCAATTTGACTATTCAAGATTTACCAACTAGGGCAAAGGCTAGTAACCCAATACTAGGTCGAACTAGCCAAACCCTAATTAGGGCAAATAATGAATCCCAACGCCCACAGTGGATAGCTCCTTCAAAAGGAAAGTCTCCTGAAACAAGACTAATAGGATGCTAATAAAACCCTAATTTACCTTGCTTAAGGTGCAATAGCAACGTCAAACAAGAAAATGGAGAGATCTTACCAACATCAACCAAGGAAAGAGCAAGAGAAAGAGTTCCTAACTCCTCCTTAGCCACGAGTTATTACAACTATTCTTTGGATCAACCTTGCAATATAGTAAACCCTAGAAATCTACCATTCAACCTTCATCACTTGGAAAACTTGCCAAAGAGAGAGTTGCACATCACTTAGATGCTCCAATATACCAAGATAAAGACAAAAAAGTACATAATTAGAACCCTTGTCTTGTTTACAAATGAGTGCTAGGAGCCTTTATTTATATGAGGCCTACTAGTCTTTTTAAGTTTTAGAGCCCACCTTGCTAAAAAGTAAAATAACTTAAAATTAGGGTTTGTCACCCACAAGCCAGGGACTAAACCACAAAAGACAAAAAATAATGTTAAAATGATGTAATTGGCTTCATCGAAGTGAAGTGATCCGTTGGAGGAGGATGTCATGCCCCAACTAACCCCAATGATGTAAAAGATCCCTCAATGTCCTCCCCTTTAGTAAGGTAAGGCCTTCTTTAAGAAGATGACATCATCATGGATTTTGCACATGTAGACCAAGAAGAGGGGTAGTATATGAAAGAGAAGGTCCAAGTGGGCATAAATGAGGTGTGCTAAGGCGGGTATGACAACCTTTACAAGCACGATCACCTTCTACATATCATAAACATGAGTGTAGCTAGGAGACCCTAAGCCATGTGTCCTAGTGGAGCCATCCTGAGAAGCATTGGAGCACCAACCCCAGGGCACAAAGGCCCAACATGACGGGGGACTTTTTCTCATCAAGGAGCAGTCAACAAAGCCACTAATCCAATACTCCTTGGAATGAAAACCAAGAGGACCTACCATGACTAGACCATCAGTCTTGAGCCCCGTTAAATCAACACTTTTACACAACCAAGCCTAGATTTGACCTTTTACAATGGTAAAAGATCCCATCACAATGGTATATCTTGAAAGGCAAGTTGCAGACAATATGGGGCGTAACAACTGGCTCCAACTGTAAGTCATGCACTCTTCTTGGGACTGTATGAGAACCCCATAGAATATCTTGGAACCTGTAGACCTACACACACATCTAACAACAACTATGTCAAATGCATTAAAGGCAAACATTTTTGTTCTGCTTTGTTCAAATCAAAATGAAATGCAATAAACAACAAGTGCAGTGCATGGGTAAAAGTAAATGTTGAAATCAAACGAAACTAAATCTACTATATGCATGGTGAAAGAAATAAGTCAAGTGAAATCATACCACTAGTGACGCCACCTTAGCATCTCATTCATGTTAGGGCTTCTTCCTTTGTCTTTGGCAATAGTCCAAGACAAAACCATGTCAATGGTGAGCTGAGTAAATATCATTACCTTCATCGAAATGGGGCTGGAACAATGGAAGGGATTAGAAACCTAGATGCCTTTATATTCCCGCCAAGAAGAAGGGCCCCTTTTACAAGCTCCCTCTATCCAAGCTTGGACTAGGCTCAAGTACAAATTGCCATCATCATAAGCTTGCTCACTGATCTTTGCTTGTTTCCCCAAGTGACCCTTAAAACCAACAAGGAACCCTGCATAATGAGGCTGAAAAAATTTCGCCATGTTGTTCACAAACTTGTGTATCTACTTGTCATCATAAAAAATTTGCCAATCTTCAAGGTTATCAAAAGCTGAAGGTTTGAAATTACTAAGTTGCAGGAAACGTGGGTTAGGGCCACGTTTCTACAGCGGAAACCACTTGAAACGCTGAAAAGCATACGGAACGAGGTTGAAACTCGTTTCAGTTGGACGAAACGTCATCCGCGTGGTGGAAACGGGTTTCAGAAATTCGGATACTCGTTTCTATCTTGTTTCCTTCTTGAAATATGGCGTTTCCTTCTAAAAAAGGCGGGTTTTCGTCATTTAAAACACGGTTTTCCTCCTTTGGCGGTTTTGATGAACTGTAACTAGTTTAGGTATGAAAAGATAAAAAAAACGTGGTTTCCAGAAGCATCTACGCGGTAGTTTCTTAGTTATAAAAAACGGAGGCACCTCACTCACTCTTCATGTATTCAACTTGACAGCGAGTTCGGTTTCCGGTTCCAGTGTCAACTTGACAGCGATTTCGGGCAGTGAATAGAAGCATTCAACTGGAGGCTCCTCTATCACTCTTCAGGCATTCAACTGTTTCGGTTTCCAGACAGTGATTTCGGGGCAACGATTTCCAAACAGAGATTTCGGGCAGCGAGTTCCAAACAACGATTTCCAAACAGCGATTTCCAGACAGTGATTTCGGTTTCCAGACAGTGTTTTCGGGCAGTGAGTTCCAAACAACGATTTCCAGGCAGTGATTTCGGGCAACAAATTGTTCATTGGAGGCAGCCGACAGCGTTATTGTCATCTGTGTTTTGGCGGCAGCTTGCTCATTGGACCCTCACTCTTAGTAGTAACGTAAACTGAACCCTCAGCAAGTTAGCTGCTATTATTATTTGGTTTTTAATATTTTACAAAATTGTGTTTTTTGTGGAGCGCTTTTGAAATCACTTTTGTTGTTGCTATTCCACTATAATTTCATCTTCCAGCTTGTTGATAGAACTGGTGATGGGCTTGTGCAGAGGTTATCCCTTACTCTACTTACCGAAACTTAGAAGCTACAGTCTATAGGCTACCGCTACAACCATTCTTTGCAAGTTTGTTGTTGTTCTGTGGTGTTTCCAGTTAGCTTCATCCTAAGCATACAGAGTAGTGTTTTTGTGGTGAGCACATTGAATTTTTAATTTTTTAGTGTTTTACTTTTACTTCAAGTTCAGTTTGATTTTTCAATTTTTCTGGTGATTATTTTCTTATTTATTGCATAACTGTTTTTTAAATTTTTTGCAGCAGCAATGGCTTCCAACCAAGCTACTCCTTTAGTCCCTAAGCCCAACAAGAGGGGTGACTACTATCCTCTTTGGAGGTACGTTCAAAGAATTTCCAGATGTGGAGGTGGTGGTTCATGGGAATGGCAGTGCACTCTTTGTAATGGCAAATATAAGGGATCCTATCCAAGAGTTGAGGCACATTTTTTGCATGATTTAGGAAAGGGGGTTGAGCATTGCCCAAAAACAAATGACCCTGTTGAGAGTAGGAAGTATCAGACTGAGCAGGATGAGGATGATAAGACTAAAAGAAGACATGAACATCTTTCTCAGCCTACTCCTCAAGCTCCAAACATGCTCGAGCCAAGAATTGTGCAAGAGGCAAGGAAGAGGAAAGCAAATCAGATACAACAACAAGCATAAAAAAATCCTAAAGAATCAACTTCAATTCAAGAGAGCAGGATAGCAAAACTAGTAAATATTCAAGGGAGAGAAGAAGCTGAAACAAGAGTGGCTAGGACCATCTATGCTTGTGGCATCCCTTTTAATGTGGTTCGGTCTCCTTACTGGCAAGATATGGTGAGGGAAATAAACACAACTCCTAAAGGGTTCAAGGGGCCCAACTATGAAAAAATCTGAACCGATTTGCTCAAAAAGGAGAAGGAGCTTGTGGAGGATATATTAGCTCCGGTTCGTGCTTCACGGAGTAGCTCTGGGGTTACTATTGTCTCAGATGGATGGACAGATACCAGGCGTAGGCCTTTGATAAACATCATTGCCACATCACCAAAAGGAGCAATGTTTCTAAAGGCTGAAGATTGCTCAGGGGAGGTGAAAGATGCTCATTTCATTGCTGATGTTATAATCAAGTCTATTGAGCAAATAGGGCCTAGTAAGGTGGTGCAAGTTGTCACGGATGATGCACCGGTTTGTAAAGCTGCAGGTTTAATTGTTGAGAGTAGGTATGATCACATTTTCTGGACACCTTGCATTGTCCACAATCTGAATTTGATCTTAGAAGAGATTGACAGTAAAGTTCCATGGATAAAGGAATTCACAGGGGATGCAAGGGAAATAATAAAATTCACCACCAACCACCACCACTCTCAAGCAATATTTCGAGAATACTCGAAATTGGAGTTGTTGAAAGTTGCTGAGACAAGATATGCCTCCAACTTCATCATGTTGCGTCGCCTTGTTGAGGTAAAGCAAGCATTGGTTTCTATGGTGGTGAGTCAACTTTGGGCCAAGTGGAGACAAGCAGATACAGAGCGGAGAGCTACGGTGCGTAGGTTGTGCCTTGATGAGGAATGGTGGAGCAAGATAGATTTCTTGCTCAAGTTCACAACCCCTGCATTTGAGCTTCTCCGAAGTGCAGACACAGACCAACCTTTCTTGGGAGAGGTTTATGATGGCATGGATACCATGGTTGAGAAAACCATGGAAATCATTTCACAGGAGTCTCCTCAACTTTTATTTGTTGATGTTGTTTTTGCTGATTTAGTGCAGAAAGTCATTGTTGACAGGTGGAACAGTTTCAACACTCCATTGCACACTTTAGCATATGCATTGAACCCAAGATTTTATGATGAAGGGCTCATTGCTCAAAGCAATGGGAAGAGGAAGGCACCACATCAGGATAGAGAGGTGGCCAATGGAGTGAAAAAGGCCCTTATGAGAATTTTTCCAGTCGATCTTCACAGGGAGGTCAAGGAAGAATTTGCTAGTTTTGCTGCAGGGTTGGATGATTATTCAGACATATCAGCTTTGGATGAGAGAAGCACCATGAACCCAATTAGGTGGTGGATTTGTCATGGAGCAAATGGTGTACATTTGCAAACCCTTGCCATTCGTATTCTTTCATAGGTAGCAAGTTCTTCATCGACAGAAAGGAATTGGAGCACATATGGTTTTATTCATTCTGTGAAGCGCAATAGGTTGGGTTCACAGAAGGTTGAGGATCTTTTTTATGTGCATTCCAACCTTCGCCTTGCATCTCGTAAGGGTCCAGAATATAGCAATGGGCCTTGCAAAGATTGGGATGTTGATCCTGAATCTGCCGACTTAGACCTCTCTCTTGCTGCACTGAATATTGAGGAACCTAGAAGTGGAATTGAAAGTTCTTCCGCTTCACATTCCTTTGCTAGGCGTGCTTCCTGTTCTATTTTTGAGGAAGATTATGAAGATGAGGATGATCAAGATGACTATTAGTCTGAGCTCTCATCTCATATTTTATTTCTAACTTTCTATGCTAGTATGTTCATTGTTCACAGTTTGAACTTCGATATGCTGTACTTGTAGCCTCATACATAAAGGCTAATTTTGGATATATGCTATATAGCCTCGTTTATAAAGGTTGTTTTTGGATATTATTACTTGCATTATGTGATCATCTATGATAAGAAATGAATGAAATACTATACACATAGGTTCATGAGTAAAATGTGATGTGACATGTATGTTTTAAATTTATATTGCTTGGAGGTGGAGCTTATTGTAATTATGATTTATGTTTTAAATATTTTAAATTTTCTCATATATATATATATATATTGCGTTTCCCCGTTTCCTAAAATGGCGAGGGTCACGTTTCCGCGTTTCCCCGTTTCGTCCCCGTTTCCTCGTTTCGTGCAACTTAGTTTGAAAACTACTTGCACTTTTCTTGATTCTGGGACGACCTCGCAAGGGTAAAGAACAAAAGCAGAGACTGCTAGGGAATTGACTACCTGATTTCCATGGCTAATCACTCTGCATCCCTGTACCCTTTCAACCTTTGAATTTTACATGCAAACTTTCCTTTGACTTCCTTTGACTTTAGCTGATTTCCATCACAATTAGATCAGAGTCACCAATAATATCTAAAAACTCAATACCATAATCTTTATCTAACTCAAAGCCATGCAAGAGAGCTTCATATTCAGCCACATTGTTAGTACCTTCAAATTCTAGGTGGAAAGAGATAATGTTTATCAGCACAAGGAGAAGTTAATACAATACCTACACCCATACCTGACTGAGACTTGACCCCATCAAAGTTCATCGTCCAAAACTTATCAGTATCTTCTTCATTATCTTCATTAGTTTTGTCGACAAAATCTTTTTGACGTTCTTTTAGGTCCACGACAATCTTTTCTCAGACATGCTCGTCAACATTATTAGCTTTGCCATGGACCTTTCCAAGGTCTTCATCATAAGGGAAACAAGGGGAAGCATCAACTACATCTTTTCCAACCATGTTTTCAACACTCTTTTCAATCTGAAATGGTTCTTTAAGAGCTTCTCCATTTTCTTCTTGATCTTCATGAAAACCTTTTGTATGTCGTTCCATGCCTACATGAAAACTCGTCTTTGCTTGATCCAAATTGAGAATCTCTTTGCTTCTATTTAGCAGAAAAAATCATGGACATCTTCGTTGAAACATCTGTGGCTTGAAATATCAAGTACAACACTCCCATCTCTCAAAGAATCATAGATGGAAAGGCCAAGAAACTTTCAATAATTATCATTTTCTTTGTCACGCAAAGGAATCTTGCCATTTTCTTTCAAAAGGCCCAAGACATCATAAGAATGTTCGAAACAACAGTTAGGAAAACTCACCATTTCTTTGTTTTCTTCCATTAGGGCTTCTTGGTTTTCATGTCTGAAAGTACCATCCTTTCCAAGCCTAGGGCTCAAGATATCGTCTTCCTAGGCTTCCTCAAAATTCTGAACAACATATTTTTCCACAAAATCTTCCTCGTGTCCTTGCTTATCTGCAACAAGAAGTGGCTGGAAACCCTCAAGGATTTCTTCTTGGACATGTTCTTCTTTTAAATATGTTTCCTCTTCAAGCTCCATCTCTAGATCTTCACCATGGACTTGATTTCTTTGACGAAGTCTTCATCCAAAGGTTCTTCAACAATGGCTTCTTCATGAGAGCTTTATAGCGGTTGATCTTTGTCACTATCTTCATCTTCAAGCATTGTGCTAGAAGTGTCCTTTTCAATGAGACAGTCAATCCTCCATGAGACTAGGATCCCATCTCTAGCAAAATATCTTGAATTTTTTTTCAAGTGAGTATTTTCTCTTCTTAGGAAGCCAATGCTACCAATCCCATACATCCTTATTTTTCAAGTCAAAAGACATTGCAAACATCTTCATGTACCACATTTGATATTGAGAGAAATTTCATAAATGATACAATACGCATTGCAACTGTAACCTTATGTCCACGAAATTTTGGAATGTTTTTAATCCAATCCTTGTTATCAAAACGATTTGGATATCTCAGGATGTTCGAGGAATCCAATGGATCAAACCGACCAATGACTGATTGGAGCCCAAGAAACTTCATGTCACTTCCCATTCTTCAAACTCCAATATACAGGAAATCATACCTCAATCAAGAATCAAAATGGTGGAGTCGCCGAGATGAGCTCTTCTTCTTAACTGACGAATGTGCTCACCTTTAACTCGATAATGTCATTAATAGTTGAGACTTTTGTCTTGAAGTGTACTTCTTTGTTCGTATTTTTCTTCAGTGGAATCGCCAGATAAGACCTGCAAGGTTAGTCCTTAACGATAATTTCATCAAAGTACCAAAACAAAAACTTACCTCAACTTTCTTACCAAATCTGTCATTCTTGCCAGGGGTAGGAAGACTTTGACTTGAGCAACATGCCTCAACTGTCATGCAACAATATTCGAGCTTCCCTGACAACGGCGCCAAAAATTTTTACCGTTCAAAATAACACCCTTGATCAAGATCACGGATCTCGGTGCAACGATTGGTAAGCATGGGAGAAGCTAGTGCCCAATGTGACAACGCCCTAGCTTCTTAATACTTTAGGTCAACTCCTAAGACCAAGGGGGGAGTCCCTAGAATTTGGTGAATGATATCTGCAATTACTTAAACAACACACAAACACCATTCCCAAGAAACCTCTTAGCGAAGATCATTGCCTTATGGAGTCAAACTAATGAAGCAATAATAACACTGGTGACAGGAAAGAGTTATAACACTTTGTTACTGATCCCAAGAAAGATAACTTCAATATGGTACAACTATTATGAAGTTGCAGTAGTCAAAACACTTCAGAAAATTAATAGAAATAAACCTAAACAACACCAACTTACCATATATAGTGTACCTTGTATAGTAGGGCAAGTGACATGCTTCTAGAGAGTGACGGGAAGCCCTAAATCATATATGAAAAGTGTATAACTAGATTTGGTTCGTGCTCCAACCAACACTCAAATAGATGGTGGACTTGCTTAAAATGTTTTCCAACACATGTCCATCCCCCCAAGGGTCGACCTAGGCCCAAATCCTTGCTTCCTAGTCCTTCAAACTTTGTTGATTCAATTGTTGTACCTGTTATAATAGATCCGCAAAAAGGAAACCAATAGAATACACAAATCACAATATATCTCACAAACTAACGATGGGAAAAATGCGTTCGTGAAAATCTACCATAAAATCATCTAGGGCGCACTTTTCCAGTGGATCAAAAGTTCCAAATTCCAAATATTTTTTGAGATATGAATTTTTCTAATATTATATTTTTTTGGTATTTTTATAATAAATATACAAGAGAATTTTGATAAAAAAGAGAAGAGAAGGGGTTATGACCTTAGTCCTCAACCCTAGGTAAATTAGAGATCAAGGTCAACGTCTTTACTCAATTTGGCTATTCAACATTTACCAACTAGGGCAAAGGCTAGTAACTCGATACTAGGGCAAAGTAGCCAAACCCTAATTAGGGCAAACAATGAATCTCAAGGCTCATAGTGGAGATAATAAGATAAGATAAAATGATTTTATTAATGTCCAACAAATGACCGCAGAAGTAGCTCAACGGGACTATGTGGTACCAATGAATAATACAAAGTGGGAGCGTAAAAGTAGCTCTTTAAGAGGAAAGTCTCCTCAAACAAGACTAATAAGATGCCAACAAAACCCTAAAGTACCTTACTTAAGGTGCAAGAGCAACCTCAAACAAAAAAATGGAGAGATCTTACCAACATCAACCAAGGAAAGAACAAGAGCAAGAGTTTGTAGGTTCTCCTTAGCCACAAGTTATGACAACTATTCTTTGGATCAATCTTGCAAGATATTAAACCCTAGAAATTCCACCATTCAACCTTCATCACATGAAAAGCTTGCTAATGAGAGAGGTGTGCATCACTTAGAAGCTCCAATATACCAAAATAAAGAAAAAAAAGTACATAATTAGAATCCTTGTCTTGTTTACAAATGAGTGCTAGTAGCCTTTATTTATATGAGGTCTCGTAGTCTTTTTTATGTTTTAGAGCCTGACTTACCCAAAAGTAAAATAACCTAAGTCACTTGACATGAGGACACAAGATTTCTAGAATATGAGTATTTGACAAGAACACGACGACCCACAGAATTAGGAGGCAGATGACACGCTATATATATATATATATATATATATATATATATATATATATATATATATATATAATGGAACACATCACAGTAAACCCTTGGTCACTTCCCCTCATTTCGAGGATGGTACTTGTTACAATGGTACTAGCACCAACGTGCTCGCAGAGGTTCCCCAGGGAGAGGGTGTCTTTTTTCTGACCAGGAGGGGTGTTTAGCCAGCTCATTTTGAGGTAGGGGCATGGCCAGACCCCCTCTGGATTCTCTTTTGGAAGTACTATGGCTTAATGGCATCACTGATTGCCTCATGAAAGGGTTTGAAACCCTGAGGTTGGTGTCTGGGGCTTCCAGGGGTGGGTCACTGGGTCACATGACCCCGACCTTGTTTCAATACTCCAGCGACAGTGGTTCTAACACTGAGACTCACTTTCATCTTCCAGAACACATCCAACACCCTCCTAGTCCTCCAGTTCAACAACGCCCTCCCTCTGGGCCCTCTTTTAGAGGATGACGTCGTCCTCCCGGGCAGACTGATTGCTTGCTAAAAAGGTGGGGCCGTTGAGGGTTTTCATCACTGTTGGGGTTAGTTGGGGCATGACGACCTCCCCTGCACAGTCTGGCCTTCGATTTCGTCAAAATTGGCCTTGTTTAGCCATTTTACTCAAGTAGGGGTCAAATCTGGAGAAAACATCCCAATTTACCCACTACTTAGATTATTTTATATTATTTTAATTTTAATTTTAAGGTGACATTTTTAATATTAAATTGACCTTATTTTATGTAAAAGTGAGTGTGAGATCATATAAATTCAATCTCCTCACTTCATTTTCATCATCAACTTTTGGGGATAAGATCATTATGTTTGCTATTTTCCCTAACTAGGGATGCACTCTTTGATGAAGGTTATTTTGCAAGTTTGAAGCATTTCTTGGAAGTTTTACTATTGTTCATGCCATTGCTAAGGTGAAGCTAGAGTTGTTTGCTTAACACATGCACTTGGAGGTATCTATACTTTTGGTTTGATGTCTCTTTGTCAATTTGTATGAAAGTGATGCTTGTTAGGGTTGAATGGAAGCCATTGTTGCTTCATTTTGTCTTGATTTGCATTTCATTTTTGTCATTGGTCACCATAGCATTCAAGCTTGAGCCTTAGGTCTTCAAGTCTTGCTTAAGCTAGGCTTCCTCTACGAATCCTAGAGATTGTCGAGGTGAGCCCTAGTTAGCTAAGCTTGCCATGTACCATCTCAAGGAGAGTTACTCCTCTAATTGATGCCCTAGGTTTGGTGAGTAGTTTTCTATTGATGCCCTAGTTGTTCAACTACTTCATTAAACTTAATTTTCTGAGTTGTAATGTTTGTAAATATTAGTCGTAACCTAGTTTTTCTACGTTAATTAGTCTTACATTTCATTTTTGAGTTAGTTGTTAATTTTATGTTAAGAAAAACCTAAAAAGTAGTGATAAAAAATTTGTGAAAAAACCCCAAGTCTGAGTTTTTCTGAGGTAAACCCTTATTGCAGCCCTGGAAACTCCCACGACCTAAACCTATCCCCCTCTCTTCTCCTTCGCTCACCATCCAAAGTACCTCGGCCTCCTTCCTCCACCTTGTTCCCCCCTTCGGCCTCCCCATCCAACTCCTCGCTGCCCTACCCACAACCCTTCCTCCGCTACCCGAGCTCTTCCTTTCAAACACCTACGGCTGCCACCCGATCTACTCCTCCGCAGCCATTTCCTTCTTCTCCAGCTCTTCTGCGGCCTCTCCAGCTCTTCCGCGGCCTTTTCTGCTCACGCGCAACTCTCTCGTTCTGCTCGCGGCCTTCCTTTCACGCCGCAGCTCCAAGCCCGTGGCTCCCTCTCTTCTTTTGCGTCCGCGTCCTCCCATCAACCTGCGGCCGCTGCCTCCTTTCTATCCGCGGGCTCCCTTCGTGGCCCACCTTTCTCACTGCTCCTCACCTTCCCTGCTCCCTATCCACGACCTCAATTTCTGCTGCCTCGCATTCCTTCCTCCGCAGCTCGACCACCTCCTTCCTCTTCCTACCCGAGACTCCACTCCTTCCACCTTATCCTCGCGGCCCTTTCTCCCTGCCATCTCCTTGCATCCTCCACATCCCTTCCTCCCCTGTGGGCCTCCCTTTACCCTATCCGAGTTCCCTTCGTATCCTAACACAGGTCTGCAATAAGTATTGCAGACCTTGTGTGCCCTTCCCTTATTTTCCCAGCTGCAAACATAAACCAATAAAGAACTGAGTTAGTAGGTAAATACATATAAATTGCTAAGCTCGTGGTCTTTCCTTTCTGGTTTTGTGTATTTTCCGCATTATTACATTTACATCGGAAATTCATTTACAGATTTGCAAATGGTGGTTTAATTATTGAGTTGAAGTATGTTATTGGATGGTTAAATTGAAAGTTGATATCAACTCGTTGCTCCTTCAAAACCTTGAATGCACACACGACATACAGATCTGGATTTTAACTGGGCATATATCATACTTGTTGATGAATGATAGTCATTGCATTCTTTTCTATCATCTACTTCTGCTGCAATAATTATCATAATCATATACAAAACTGGAAAGTGTATTAAGCAACCGAGCCCTGATTTGATTGCATTTACCACAGACCTCTAGTTATAAGTTTTACTTGCTAAATAATACATCTTTGCATGCCTGACCAATGTAACTGTTTGATGTATGAGTTTGATACCTCATTGCTATACTTAATATAATCTCATTCATACATGAATTAGTTTCTTTTCTCTTGTCGCTCTAAGGTATTGCCATTACACCAAATTGCATAGTGAATGACTTTAACTAATGGGCAAAACTGATATATTAATATTGTCTCATTAAAGGAATCGTCTTTACATCAATCGTTTGCTTACGCTGCTATACTTGATACTTGAACTGGTTGGTGCCATTGCTAGTGACTACCTTTGCATATACCTAATTAATGAACAATACTGATATCTTATTGTTATATTGATTATAAGTCTTGTTCTCTAATTGAATGACACTTAAAGACATATTTGGTTAATAATTATTTGACAATATAGTCTTTTGATCCAATATTGATTATTGTGTTACACATGTACGTGTTTTCTTACTTATATAGTGAATTTGGTGAATAATTATTATCTCTTGGTCTATCATTGACTTGCATGCTTACACATACGTGGATTGTTCATCATATCTTTTGCACTCATTGACATTGGACATAATATTTTTGACTCTATTTAGGCACTGATCTAACCATACAATCGTGTAGAATATAGTTGGTTGGTTGTTTTAGTGTCTTTACAGGATTCCATAAGGATACTTCTCCTTGGAGGTTTCGAATTCCGAAGAAGTTAGAACGGTGACCGAGGTGACATTGGGCCACTATTCTTATTTTTGTTTACTGGGAATTAGCCCTGCTAATTTGCCCGATAACAGTATCCAAGGTAAACCGTTCAGGAGCAGTTAATTGCACCCTAACCCGACGGGGACATCAAGTGAGGCCCTTGCATAGCCACTCGAGGATTTGACCTCGAGACACATTACTTACATGATAAAGCACTCAATCACTTGAGCTAACCCACCGGGCTATATATATATATATCGAAATTTTTGTAGAAACTAGAAATATCCAAATTTTTGTAGAAACTAGAACATTTACAAATATTCAATAGAAATTACAATCAATACACATTACACATTCACAAATCACAATGCATATGCCAATGATTGGCGGAAACTAGAAAGAGATAGGCCTCACTCCACTATTGGAACAAGGGAAAAAGGTTGGTGATTGGCTTCCCCCGCCCCCACTATTGGATGCCCGTGAGAGGCATAAGAAAGTCAACCAAAATAGGAATATTTCTATTTGATTAGATTACATGGATGGCGGCCACACCCTATTATTATCTTTTCCCATTACTAAACACCCTATATATTTTAGATTATGCCACTTACAATGATGATGCCACTTCGATTGAATGTCATGGGTACGTAGAAATAAGGGGTAACCTCGCCTATATGAAATGAATCCCCTTATGATGTTGTTTGTGGAATATGCCCCCACAAAATACTTATTGGTGTGCTCCTTGACTTGATTTGAGAGGTTAAGAGCCAAACATTGTACATGGAAGAATAATAAAAATACATCACAAACTGTAGATATAGAAGGATGACAAACATGGGGGGCTGTAATTCCATCAGTGTAGTGGGTTCTCATAGACTCATAAAATTTCTCATTAAGTCATCAAAATCAAAATGTTCTATTACATAGATGTCGGAATCATCTTTCTCATTAAGTCATCAACATCAAAATGTATTACATAGATGTCAAAATGCCACTGGCAAGTACAAAAAGGGGTAGATCAAGATTGAAAACCTTCTAATGCTCTTCACCTACAAAAAATCCCCTCTCAGAGCTCAAACCTCACTGAAAAATGTGAATGAATGAGGGTGAAATTGTTTTTTCACAGTTTTTTTTGGGTTAGAAGTGTCATGTTTTATGGACATGATTCACATAGGTTGGGACATGTCATGACATGGTGTTAGACATGTGTTTTGGACGTGTCCTAAAACAGGACATGTCCAAAACACCTCTGACACCGTGTTAAGACGTGTCCGTCTCTGACAAGTGGATACAAGACACTTTAGGCCTAAAGGTCGTGTCCGGTATCATAGAAAATAACTTATAATTATGGTTTGTTACGCACAAGCTGAAGACTAAACCACAACATACTAAAATTAATGATAAAAAGATGCAATTGGCTTCAGCCTAGTGAAGTGATGAGCCAGAGGAGGACGTCATGCCCCAACTAATCCCAACGATGTAAAAGATGACTCAACGTCCTCCTGTTTAGCAAGGTAAGGCCTTCTTCAAGAAGATGATGTCATGATGGGTTTTGCACATGTAGACCAAGAGGAGGGGTAGTACATGAAAGAGAAGCTCCAAGTGGGCATAAATGAGGTGTGCTAAGGTGGGTATGACAACCCTTACAAGAGCAATCACCTTCTACATATCATAAACATGAGTGTGGGTAGGAGCTCCGAAGCCATGTGTCCTAGTGGGGCAATCCCAAGAAGCACCAGATCACCAACCTAAGGCACAAAGGCCCAACAAGACTTCCGCCCATTAAGGGCAGCCAACAAAGTCACTAAGCCAATACTCCTTGGAATGAAAATCAAGAGGACTTGCCATGACCAAACCATGGGTCTTGAGCCCCGCTAGACCAACACTTTTGCATAAACAAGCCCAGGCTTGGCCTTTTACAATGGCAAAAGACCCCTCCAGTCTGGTATGTCTTGAAAGGCACGCTGTAGACAATCTGGGGCGTAATAGGGCCCATTACCTCATTGGTGGGTTTCTTCACTCCTAGTAGATGTTTTCATCATTGACATCTGTTAGATGACTCTCTCCCATGTGTTGACTTCAACAAATTTTCCATTGGGAGGAGTATACATGATAGTTGGGTAGTAGGTAGCAGTTATGGATGGACATATGTGGGTAAGGCTTCCTTCCATCCATTTAGTCAAGGCACCATGTATACCTTTGACTCCATTGCCCACAGGACAGTTTGCTTTCACAAATTATCATTCATTATACAAGCATAGAGATCATGAGGCTCTTGACTTCTCATAGGGGGATCCCGTCCCTTTGAGTTTCCATTGTTAACCCCCATATTTGCCCCTTGGCAATCTAGAGGGTTAAGGGCCAACTAATTCTATTAGGATGCTATTTAGACAGTATTTCCAGCCCCAGAGACATCTTTGCTTGAGCTAGGGTTGGTTCCCATTGAGTTCAAATATAGGATTGGTTCAGTGATGTTTTCATGATTCAGAGACAGATAGATAGTTCATACTTCATAGGATCTCGTCAGATTTTGGAGAGTTGCTATTTTTGGTAGTATTCCTATATTTTAGGAGATAGGGTTTAGAGGTTTGCATGTTAGAGATGATCATATTTTTGACATCCTTATGAGCTCAGGATTCCAGTGAGCCTTTTTCAGATGATATGCATGGTATTTCTTTTTTTGGAAAATTAGGCTTTGACTTGCATGGCGTTGCATGGAACTATCAGGGACATGCATGGACATGCATGTTTTTGCATGCCAAACATTCAAATATGCAAGCAATTTCCTATTTTTTAGCAGTGAGTTATGCATGCCTGACACATGGTAGGCTTAGGTGATGACATGTGGTAGCTTCTAGTTGACATGTGGTAGGATCTGTGGGCCCACATGAGTTAGCAATGATATGGCAACCACTTGAGTTCACTGGAAAGTTTCATGAGTTATCAGAGCACATGCCTTGGTCAACTGGAGACAACTAGGTTGCTTGTGGCATTAGGGTGATTTAACTGGATGTCTATGTCAGTTGACTAAAGTGCCCTCCTTAGTAGACTGAAGTAAAGAGCACTTCACATCAGTTAGTCTACAGTTACTCTCAGTTTACCTTTACTTCTTTGGTTCGCATGGGCTTCTCTCACTTCACTCAGGATCCAACTCAAAGTATATTCACTTAACTTAGTGCTTTGACACCTCACCTTAGTGAACATTAGTCTAACTAAAGTGCTTGATCCTCTCTCTCCAGTTTGTTGCCATTCAACTCAAACACACTTTGAGAAAGAATAGTTTGCATGACTTATTGGACTACATTCCTAACTAGTCCAACTAAAATGCATCCTTGGTTCACTCTTTACTTCACATCAGTTCAGTTCAAGTCAATCTCCACTTCATAAATGTGCATGGCATCTCCTTCTCACTCCTTTGAGTTAACTAAAGCGCATGAGGAAAGACTTCACATGGACTAAGTAGATGGTTCACTTCATTCAGTCTCTCATCCAGTTAACAAGGCGCCCCTGTCATCACTCAACTCCATCATTACTTCACTCCGGTGCATCTCCAGAGGATCAAGGGCACATGGTCTTTTCAGAGCAGTTCGTCAGCAGTCAAACCATAGGTGTCTTCACTTCACTCCAGCGCATCCTCTCTCAGGTCATTCAAATGTGCATTGGATTTCTCTTTAAAAGGAAGAGGTTGCTATTGGTTTGTGGGTTGGATTTTCTTCAGCAGGAGCATTCTCTCTCATGTTTCTCTCCTTCTCTTCTAGCTTCTATATTTTTGTGTAGGAAACATCATTGTACCAGTTCCATATCTGTCTCTTTGGTGCAATTATTCAGAATAAAGCTTACTTATGCTCGTATCAGACTATCATAGTTTGATGTTATCTTGATGGGTTTTTGTGCAATATTTTAGAAGTTTTCAGCCTTTTAACTGGGTAGAATCTACCATTTATAAGCGCTTTCAATGTCTGTTTGTTCCATTTCTTTGAAGTTAATGTTGAAGGGAATTCCACCAACATTTATAAAATCAATTGTAGTGACCCTTTTGGCTGTTTAATCACAGACCAAAGATCTTTTCTTGCTGCTGTTTTTGTTGTGTTTTATTGTATATTTACAGGTGGAAGTCAGTGAAGAAAGATGTTAGGGGGGATATACAGGCTGAAGGCAGTAAAGAAAGAAGTTAGGACACCCCCCCTGAGGTTGGCATGCACCAGCCCAAATGGAGAGGGTTCTGCTAGTGACCTTGGGCAGCTTTCTCCTAGAAGTTACACTTATTTATGATTATTGATCCATAGAGTTATTCATACTTACATGCTTGCAGAAATTTGTGCTAGCAAGTATTTACATAAACCCACAACTATTTCCAGCAATGGTTGCTTTTATCGAGTTGGGTTTCCATAAACCCACTCTCATTTGTATTTCATCATTTCTCTCCATAGACTTCTGTCTAGCTTATTGGGGTGTGTTGGAATGGTGTTCTTTTCACATTTGGCTACAGTCAACTCATATTGTATCATTAATGCACTTGGCTAAGCATTGATGTAATCATTTATTATAATACAAGGTTGTGGTTAAGGCTCACCTAGTCATCTTGATGTAGGCCCATAACCCCACCTTGGGGAAAATGCCCTACCTACTTGAGTTGTGTATCTATACAACAAAAATCTCATTTGTAAGATATCATCTTGTGATCTTCTTGATCTCTCTTACAAAATGTTTTATGCCTAAGGGCACCTATATCAAGTGTTGCACTCTATTGTTCATGGGTTTATTTCTCTCTAGTGCTTGGTGATCCTCTCTCTAGTGCACTAATGGTTCAGCTTTAGCGTAATGCTAGTTTTTCCCTTTTTATTGCAGGATTTTGGGATTGCTGTTGGTTTCATTCGATCCCCTCTATGCTTTTGTGATCTCAACATGTGAAGGGTTTTAAATTCACATGTAGTGCAATCTTGTCAACCAGAGTCAGCCAAAACATTGTCAAGTCTGAAAACATCTAAGACTGCAGGATTTATATTATAAAGAAAAAGTTGTCAATAAATATAGGCACAAAAATTGGTAAGATAGATGTCTAGGGAAATTTGAACAATGGATTATTTGATTAGAATCAACATAAAATGTGGCATTTTAATTTTTAACATGGCAACATGTAAATGCAGATTTTAAAGTGTAATGTATTTCTTTATGGCCTCAAGGCGACAGATGAACTCTTGAGTATAGATCATACAAGAATGATCGAGAATAGCTGATCTAGATTTCAAGTCAAAACTCATAATCAATAACTTGGATGATAGAGAAAAATATTTCTTTATGGCCTCAAGGCGACAGATGAACTCTTGAGTATAGATCATACAAGAATGATCGAGAATAGCTGATCTAGATTTTAAGTCAAAACTTATAATCAATAACTTGGATGATAGAGAAAAATCATAGCAAGATGAAGATAGTAGTGCCCTTTAGTTGATTGGGCACTTGTGGAGAGTCCAAACTATCATGCTCCAGCACTCCAGCATATGGTCCATTGTAAATGGACTGTTCCACAGGTCTTTGTCCAAGCCGAGTTTGGGGCCCAAGTGATTTTCTGATGTGGAATCAAGCATTGGCAGTTATTGAAACTAACGCAAATGTGAAATTCTGGACATTGACCTTTATTACTCTTTATCAATATTGGTGAGAAACTGGAATGCATGCAACTATGTTTTGCATTTTAAACGTTTGCATATCAGAAGCACTTTGATCTGGAAGTTCTTTGCCAAAGAATAACGTACAGATTGTATCAATACGAGTCTTAAATTGAGAAGAATATTGTAGAAAAGTGGAGGCATATGCCAACAAACTTTGCAGGCCAAGTCCTTACAATATATCATGCTGTGAAAAAGAAACAGACATACTGGATTCATCTTTTATGATTACCATTAGTGAGATCTCAATCAGAAAGGCACAATGACTACAATAATATTTTGATTATTGATTAAGATTTTGTTTATCTGTTACCATTAACATTCAAGTTTATGCAAGGTAATAGATGAGCACAGTGAAGATACTTGTGGAGTTTCTAGTGCTTGTCCCTCCTAGTTTTTCCAATTTCAATATTAGATTAGGATGCCTTTCATTCTCAATTATTCATTTTTTAGATTATATTATTTTTAAGGATCATAGGGATGCCATGCTAAGATCCAATTAGTTTGATTCTTGAGATGAATCAAAATTGCTTTGAAAGAGAAGCCTTCCTACATACTTGCAAGAACTTTCCAGGGATGCAGTTAAGTATCAGGAGTGTTTGGAAAGGAGTATAATATAGCATTTAATCCATATTTCCATGATGGTTTTTCTATTGTTTTACTTTTAACCTATAAGTGAACTTTTGAATAATAATAATGGTCTGAGAGGGTGTCCTTGTAATCAGTTGGGTTTGAATAAGCTAGTGTTGAGGTTTGCAGGCACTAGGATTTTTAGTGCTATTAGGGTGAAACTGGCTGGTGGAACCATTGACGCATATAAGCCTCATACTCAAATTTAATAAAAAAGTAGTTTTCTTGGAAATCATTCATCATTAAAATTCATCATCTAGCATATTTGACAACACTTCACTTGCTTATATTTAGCTTGCTTGAAAGATTTAGTATTTTCTGCTTGCTTAATATGCTCTGAGTAGTTTCCCTTTTCCAGATGCGGTGGTTCCTATTGCATGTCTTATACTGGTAGGCCTATTTGCACTACAACACTATGGCACACATCGGGTGGGATTCATGTTCGCACCAATTGTTTTGACTTGGCTACTCTGTATCAGTTCCATTGGTCTCTATAATATTATTCGCTGGAATCCACGTGTTTATCGAGCACTCTCTCCATATTACATGTACACCTTTTTGAAGAAGACACAAAAAGGAGGTTGGATGTCCTTGGGAGGCATTCTATTGTGCATCACAGGTGAGTTGGAGAGTTTCCTGAAAATTCTGATGCCATTTAGAGTAGGATGGGATTGTCTGAAGATCAAGTCATATTGGAAGTCCTTTTATAACCTATTTTAACTTGTTTCATTTATGATTTCAGGCTCAGAGGCAATGTTTGCAGATCTTGGGCACTTTTCACAATTATCAATCAAGGTCCAATACAAGCTCGAACTTTACCACTCTTTCATGATTCTATGTACGAGAGACAAACTTAAATAACATGCATTTTCTACGGTGTTTTTCAAGAACCTTAGCATAAGTTTTTCATTAAGTTTCTTCTTACTGCAGATTGCTTTTACTTCCATAGTCTATCCTGCCCTGATTTTGGCATACATGGGCCAAGCTGCATATATCTCAGAACATCATGCCTTCACTGCTAATGATCAGATTGGCTTTTATGTATCTGTACCAGGTAATGGTTCATTTTTTATGCTTTTAAAAGTTATTTACCTTTTTTTGTCCCATGTATTATTGTAGATAATTTTTGCTAAAAGATGTGTGCTTGCCTAGTTAAGTTTAATAAATTACCTGATTTTTTATATTAAATCTATTTACAGAACATCTAAGATGGCCTGTACTGGCAATCGCAATACTTGCATCAGTGGTTGGAAGCCAAGCAGTCATCACTGGGACTTTTTCAATCATTAAACAATCCTTGGCATTAGGCTGCTTTCCAAGAGTGAAAGTGGTGCACACGTCAGATAAAATATATGGACAGATATACATTCCAGAGATCAACTGGATCTTAATGAGCCTCTGTCTTGCTGTTACAATTGGTTTTAGGGATACTAAACACATGGGAAATGCTTCCGGTAAGTGACTGCTCATTCCCCTAACGCCCTTGTTCATAACAGCTTCATTTCACTATACAATTCAATATTCATCATTTGATTAACCGATTAATTTGGAATTTTTGACATTGAGGCATTCTCCTTTGCAGGTTTGGCTGTCATCACTGTTATGTTGGTCACAACTTGTCTCATGTCACTAGTAATTATTTTGTGCTGGCACAAAAGTGCTTTGCTAGCTTTTTCCTTTATCCTCTGCTTCGGATCAATTGAAGCCCTCTACTTTTCAGCTTCTCTCATTAAATTCTTAGAAGGAGCCTGGGTACCTTTAGTTCTTGCATTCATATTCATGTTTGTAATGTATGTATGGCACTATGGAACAATTAAGAAATATGAGTTTGACTTGCAAAACAAGGTCTCTATGAAGTGGCTGCTTGGTCTTGGACCAAGTCTGGGGATTGTGCGTGTTCCTGGTATTGGACTCATACATACAGAGCTGGTCACAGGAATACCTGCAATTTTTACACATTTTGTGACAAATCTTCCAGCATTCCATCAGGTGCTTGTCTTTGTGTGCATCAAGTCAGTACCAGTACCTTATGTCAGGCCAGAGGAACGATATCTTATAGGGCGTATTGGGCCTAAGGAATACAGGCTATATAGATGCATTGTGAGGTATGGATATCGTGATGCCCACATAGATGAGCATGAATTTGAGAATCAGCTTGTTTTCAGCATTGGAGAGTTTATTCGTTCGGAAAGGCAAAGCTTGTCTGCAAATGAGGATTTTTCTCAAGATGGGAAGATGACTGTAATTGGAACTCCAAGGAGAGAAGATATGACAAATGATGAAACAGATGAGTGTATGCAATCTGCTTCTGCATCCAATACTAGGTCCCCTATTATGCAAAGCATCCATGATATTATAGAGGCAAACTCTCCTAAACTTGTAAGGAGAAAGAAAGTGAGGTTTTTGTTGCCTAATAGCCCTGAAATGGATGCCACTGTAAGAGATGAGCTGCAAGAACTTTCGGATGCTAAGGAAGCTGGAACTGCCTTTATATTAGGTCACTCCTATGTGAAGGCAAAAAGAGGCTCTTCTTTTCTTAGGAAGTTCGTTATCAATGTGGCATATGACTTTCTCAGAAGGAACTGCAGGGGACCATCAGCTGCTTTGAATATACCTCATATTTCTCTTTTAGAGGTCGGTATGGTTTATCAGGTTTAAGTAATAATGTTTGTAACCAAATATATATTTTCTCTGGCTTATGTTATACTAACAACTGTATCAATATGTTTTTTGGCTGAAGTTCTTGTAAGCCACGAGAAATAGACCATAATAAAGCTCATAACCATGAATAATTTCCTGGAATACATCATTTGGAAATAGACTCAGGAATGCTGCATTCAGTGCTCTTTAGGTAAAGAGAGAACTTGTATAATTATACATGTTTAAACTCATAACTGAATTTGTATGCTGAGTTCATTTGAATGTAAGGTCCAATGCTAGTAGAGACCAAACAGACAGCACATGGATATCTGCTCATGCTTAGCTGTTGGTTAATCTTGGACCTTCCAATAACATTTATTTCATGGAAAATGATATACAGGAATAAAACTGCAGAGGGTTTTGTTAGATCAATAACCACAGCCTTTGTATGTCTAATGGTCACAATCTGAGGGCTATAGTCCCCTTTCAAAAAATACAACACAGAAGACTAACAACAATTAGACTTTTGCTCCATGCACTGGTGCAATTACATTGTTAATGTACAAAGACCAAGGACACTGAAAGTGAGAGAGACAATATTGCTGTAATTTGTTGAAACTGTAATAGAAGATCAATACAGTGTTGCAAAACTCATTGATTTCTTCCAGTTTTCCCAAGTTTTGAGTTTTTCCAAGTTTTTCAGGTCTGAAAATATGCTTGCCAAGTTTTGCCCATTTTTCCCCGATTTTGCTGCTTTACCAGGTTGATGATCCCCCTGCTGATTTTTTGCTGAAGACGAGTTTTGCAACACTGAATAGATAGCTACTGCAACTAATCTTGACAATTTCTTTCACAGATCATGTAGGTCTGATGATCCAGGATATGGTTTTTTGCCTGATAAAAAAAATCCACTCTTTTCAAACAGATTTCTTCAGCCGTATGTCTCCTCCATTATTAACTTTCTTGATTGATTTGTCATGTTGCCAGTATTTATTGGAGCGTGCAGTCCCTCTTTATCTCGTATTTGGTTGATATTCATCGTAATAAAGTATTTTATGGTTGTCCATTTGAGGTGGTCTTTTACGTCACGAGTGCTTATGGGAGCATGTAATTATTGCTTATCTCAAATTTGGTTCATGTCATTGTAAGGAGGGTGATCTAGGATTGTGTGTATTTGTCACAGCCCTGGTTGAAACCCCTTGTCTGATAATGTCAAGATGTAACTATGGTCTATGAATGTTCGAAAGGCTGAACATATTGTATTTTTTGCAATTATTAATATTAAAAATCCAAAAATCCACAACTGCCTGTGGCTTAGGTGGAACCCTGAAGAGATAGGGGACTCATGTATTCACCATAGACGATAAGGGGGTTAAAAGTGTCTTTGGAGGAAAACTATGCTATGACACTTTTAAATCTTCAAGTCCCTAAAATTACCTTATCTCATGAATTGAGCCAAAATTCCCTTTTAATTAACTTAACTTGTTTTATGGCATGATTGGGATTAAGTTTGATTAAGGGGATGGTTTAGAAGAAAAATAAAAAGAGAGAAACGTGTCTCATGGGAGAGACCACGTGGGGAGGGAGCTTTCAAAGCAATAAGAACAAATCTAAATTTGCCCAAGCCCATAGAGAGAGTCTGGGGGGAATTGAAGACGAGTTTTCGGTGGAAAGAAAAGCTGGTACTGAATTTTGAGCCAGTGAATCAAATTGTGGAGAGTTGCCGTTGAAATTGTGTCCATTTTTCTTTTTCCTTTGGTCATTCCAGTGAATGGAAAATGGTGTATGGAGCTAACTTGGTGGAATTCTGAGCACTGTGAACAGTGATGTATCTCACTATTGTGTTGTCAAAAGGAAGCTAGGGAGGCAAATCGCATTGTTTGGCATGAAATTGGATATAAGCCAGCTTCTTGTTTGCCAACTATAAAATTATGAAATTATGGGACTGGTGAGTGGTCTGACAGGTGAATGCATGAGTCTCAGCTTGGGGGTGGCATTTTGCTGACAGATTAATGAGCAAAATAGCCTATATGGTTGGGTAGAGCATGCTTCACAAACAACCAGTTGCCCATTACAAGTATTGCACAGATAAGTAATTGTTGGTTATGTATTTCTGAGTTCTCATACTAAGTGGTTGCTATATTGTATCAAAGAAAATTATCACTGTTTAATATTAGTAGCATTCTTATTTGCAAAAATAAATTAATAAATGGATTTCCTGTGAAATGTGCAGGAGATTTCATTGTGCTGAGAATGCGTTTTTTCCATTGAAAGAATTGTTTTAGGTTTGCACACAAAGTGCTTGACAAAATGCCATAATAGATTTAAAAACTTTGCATGTGAAGTGTTTGTTAATATTTCTCAATGAGATATGGTTAGATGAATGTCCAAATTTCCCTTTTAGAAATTCCGGTAGTCACCTCACAAACCGGTGGTTGGAATGCTGTGATTCTAGCAGTTGTTCTGAGTAAATTCTTGTAGTTGGAGTTACCGGAATTTTTGTGTTTGAAATTTCAGTAATGAAACTGATTCTAGTAGTGTGTTTTCCAAGGGTCTCTAAGAGACTTGAAATTTGCATATGATGTGTTTAACAAATTGTCCAAAGCGGTTTGAACTTTGCACCTCATGTGTTGGCCAAAACTTGCCAAGGAGACCTTAAGCTTTGACAATTTGAACTTGCATGCAATGTGCTTTACGAATGTCATCAAGAGTTAATGCTCTATGAAATGTCAAATTACCGTTGTAGAATTTTTGGAAATCATCATGTAGTTTAAGCTTAATTTTTTTGAGTTGGAACTGTTATATTCCCTAGCTCTATGAAATGTTAAATTACCGTTCTAGAATTTTTGGAAATCATCATGTAGTTTAAGCTTAATTTTTTTGAGTTGGAACTGTTATATTCCTGTAGCAAGATATTCACCTAAGAAGTTTAATGTTCTGATATTTCCTAATTACCATAATCCAATAACAAATAGGTTTATGTCTGTGGTATGGCATCTATAATCAAAATTGCAAAACTGATATATAAAAAGCATCTATAATCAAAATTGCAAAACTGATATATAAAAAATGCATGAAGATTTAGATTATGTTTCCTAAACTTAGATCGTTGATTGCAATTGCATCTAATTTATTAACTCTTTAGACTTCCAAAGTTCAATAATAAATAGAGATTGCATTGAAATTATAGTTGAGTGGTATTTGCTAATAGGCCCACCGTTATAATCTGTATGAGCAAGGAAAACTTTAAGAACCCCCCCTAAATTTCCATGTATAATAAATGGACGAATCCCCATGATACATAGGAAAATATAAAGGTTATTTTATCAATGTTATATTATGTATATATAATTTTTTGGCGAATCTCTTATTGAATTATATAATCTTCTAAAATCTTGGCAAATCTTTTACTAAATTATAAAACCTTGTAAAATCTTGACGAATCTTTCACTAAATTATAAAACCTTGCAAAGTGTTGGTGAATATTTACTAAATTATAAAATCTCGTGAAGTCTTGGTGATTTTTTGGTAAAGTATAAAATCATATATAATAATAGGAAAACATATACACAAAATATTAAAAAGGAGATAAATATAAATAAACAATCTCATAACATAGCCTCTTTTGGTGGTAGTTTGTTACCTCACTCTAACTATCGTAGTACATAGAAATTTACCATATTCTAGTAATATTCTTGGAAAACAACAATGAAAATTTTCATCACCATGACAAATATAATCAATGTTTATATGAGGGCCCATCAACACTTCGATCCTCATTTAGCTCTCCATTCTATTACAAGGGCCCACCAACACCTCATTTATGCACACACCTGACCAAAGATGATCTTTAAGAGAGCAATACCAATGCATATAGGTATGTTTTTAATGATCACAAGTATGGGAGAATCTTATCAAGGACCAACTGTAAATATATATAGATCTAGAGATCACTACTCCCTTTGGATCAGTCTGAGACCTCAAGTAGTATGAATCTCAATGTCGGTACATACTCATAAAAAACATCGACTCAAACCACTAGATCTGCATCTACAAACAACATATAAATGCAATCAACCATAATAGACAACAGATGTACCCTGGAACCCTTTCGGGAAAAACCAGCTAACTAGGGGGTTATCTTCTCTCTCGAGCCCAGAGCATATAGAAGTATAAAAGACAGTACAATACAGAATTACCCTAGCCGGTAACTCAATCCCTCTCTGAACAGGACAACCTCTAACTTGCATGCATCCAGCTGATGCATGCACTGACGAAGTATGCCCTAATTGTCAAATTGGATCTGAGTGCTCTGACGGTGCCTCTGATAGATCTGCCCTCTCTAGATCTCTTTGCTTTGAAGACCGCACATTGATGAAATCAACCCTCTCTGCATGCACAAGTGCGCCCTCCCCTCTGGATGTCAAATGCTTGTACTGCTCTAGATCTCAATAGATCTGAGCTTCGTTCGTCCCTAACCTTCCTCAAATCTCGAGGCAAGGCTATCCTGGAAGTCTCGGACTCCTAATCGGTCAATCCAGTGCACAATGAGCTTCTCCTCCTCAGGAAAAACGTCCTCCAAGCGAACTTGGCCTCCTCCAATCTCCACAGTAAAATCATTGATGAGCTCTCTCAGCTCACAGACCTAGGTATCTAGACTCTCTGGAACTGAAGGTCACTGATTTAGCTCAGATATGACCTTCCTAGCTCCTGCGGCAACTCCTCTCTATCTCAGAAAGTCGCCCCACATGGACAGATTCTTCCCCCACTCTGGCAGTATCTCTCTCTGATGATACAACTGAGTAACCCCATCTGGAGACCCCCTGCCTCTATAAATAATTTCACCGATGAATTAGGTTTTCCAAAACCCTAATTCCCGGTGCATGCAAAAAGTCACTTTTGCATGTAGTCACTGAATACTAGCAGGTCATGCAATACTCATGCATGCAAAGGTCAATCTCTCATGAAGCTCCGCATGCAGCCCCTGTTGGGCTCATGCCACTGAGTAGAGTGCATCTCACTCTCTACTCCATCTTGATGCCTATGGTACTGATTTCCCTCCATGCAAGGCATCGGAGTCATGGAGGACATCCCAAAGTTACCATAATCTAACACCAACATCTTGCTTTATGTACCCAAAGTTACCATAATCTAACACCAACATCTTGCTTTATGTATCTTAATTCACCCCAAGACATCTTTGCATACTAAATTTAGGAAGAGTCAGTCAAATAACACACAATATCATCAATTCTTACATAGCATCATACACACTTTTCTATGTGGCATCCAAAAAAACAGAGTTAAACATTTCATACATTCATTGATGCTAAACATTTCATGCCTTCTCTGATGCTTCCCATATCCATTTTTAAAGCTCTGTAAGTCCATATTTAATGTATTGCTTATTTTGTAGATGGTTGGAGAGGAAGACTGCGTTAGCTGGTATTTTTTTCTCATTACTAAAAGAGAAACATTCATGTCATAAAAATAGGATAACCAACCACAAAATACAATTTCAACCCTACAAAAATCATTTAAAAACCATAAAATTCAATAAACAAACAAGAAACATGCCAAAATACCTGACAACACCCAAAGCAAAAGAAGTAGCAAAAAGAGAGATTCTATGTTGCTCCACCCATGGCCTGTCTAGAAAGGAGAACACAAACACAAGTAGAAACAAAATGGCACTGGTTATAAGCAGCGCCATGCCCTCCTACATGCCCAAATATGTGGCTATGAATGAAGTCCCAACCCCAGGCATGATGCCCCAAACACACAGAGAAACATTATTGCCACATCATCGATCACGAGTTTCACAGTCTCCATGTTTCTTGGGGAAAGTTTGGATTTGGGGCAATGGGATTCAAAACTCTCCTAGATGCAAATAGGTCATTAGAAGACGTGATAGTAAATATCAACTACCCTTCTCATGTGGACATTAAGCAACTTTCAAAACGAGATTCAACTCATAAAATATGGACGAATGTAACTATGACTTCGATTTCCATGAACAATAGAAGGCGAAAGAGCCCCTAGGAACTACCATATCTAGAAATCAGGGGTGAATGGGAGCTACCTAACAATTTTTGTGGGGAACAAAGGTTTAAATCGAGTTTTATAGGGGCTAAATTGTTTTATCTTGCCTCCCCTTTTAAAATTTGATGGGGCTAACATTTTATTCATTAAAAATAAATAAATAAAATGTGGGCTAATCATACATAATGGTTGTTTAATAAAAAAATAACCCATTGAAAATTTAAAAGTCCTAAATTTAACCCATGGGCTAAGATTAGCCACTAAAATTTTCCATGATGGGGAGATTTATATGAGGCTAGGATTGTTATATTTCCTATAGTAAATTGTGTCGATATGTTAGTTATATGAAGGTTATATTGTTGCTTGTGTTTTCCAAGCATTCAATAACATAAAAATTTCCAAGCCTTAAACATCATTGGAATTTACAAATTGAATGTAGCTCTTTGAGCTTAGAAATTAAACGGACATGTAAAGGTTGAGAAACAAAATTAATTTTGTACAACTTATCCTTAAAGCCTTAGAATTACCAAAATTTCCAACTTCCGTAATTGGAGTAATCTACAGGAGTTCCAGTAGCCGATAGTAACGTTTACAATTCCAGTAGCATTGTTCTGGAATGTTAAATTTTGAGCATTATTTCACAATACTCTAGGATCTTCACTGAGAGAATAACATGTACAGTATATCAATGCATAACAATCACAATAAGCATGACAAGCATCACAAGAATCAAAAGCATGAGAGACAAGAGACACAGAGTTTCCGTGGGGAAAACCCTGAGGTGAAAAACCCCACAACTTCCTCAGAGATAGAGAGAGCAATGGCTCAACCAAAGTACAACCAAAATACACTGAGATAGTCTTCTAGTAGCAGATGATCCTCCTCCTCACTAGTGCGCCACTTTTTGAGTGAGGGAAGTGTGAGTTTCCGAGTGATGCAAATAGAGATCTCCCGATCTCTATTTATACTAGTTTGTTTGCCCAATTACACTATGGGGCCGACTTGTCTAGCTAGGTACATCCACAATATAATATATATTTCAGGGCCGACCCCACACATGGTGGTCTAATAACCCATCGGCAAGTACACACACTTGCGACACTTGTCAATACACATGACGACACTTCCTTATAGAGGAATAACACATCTCTTATAAGGGTACAATAAATATATATGAAATACATAGATGAAATACATTCCGAAGTTACATATACATCAACACTCCCTCTAAATTAGGAAGGTATTTCTCGACACAGTTCTGCTAGACAAGTCTTCTTCTCGGGATCATCGTCATCATCATCGTCACTGCTGCTGCTATCTCAACCAATCTCTGACTCTACTCGTCATAGGAAGTTCTACAGAGCCAGTCCTTTTTCATACTGGATGTAGGCCCACCACCTGCAGGTCTTCATCATCACTGGCCATATTGTGGAATCCTCAGGACTAATTACTTGAGTCAACAAAACCTCGAAAGAGCATCCCAGGACTGATTATGAGCACACAGCTCAACCTATCGGATCTCCCAGGATCTTTTACATGTTACTGCACAACCTGTCCACGGCCACAGAGTATCACGAAGCACAACCCAGATGCACACACACAGCACTTACACTCACCGGCATGGGAGGACCAACCTACCACCATCTGTGAAAGGCTCACATCACTTACATCAACGACCATGGGAGAACACATCTACCACCATGTCGGAAAGGCTCCGCACTTACATCAACACACATGGGGGAACACATCTACCACCATGTTGGAAAGGCTCTGCACTTACATCAACGCGCATGGGAGAACACATCTACCACCATGTCGGAAAGGCACTGCACTTACATCAATGCGCATGGGAGAACACATCTACCACCATGTCGGAAAGGCTCTGCACTTACATCAACGCACATGGGAGAACACATCTACCACCATGTCGAAAAGGCACTGTGCATCTGTGTTTTCAGAACTCATCACACATAATCCAACTGATTATGTAATGTATCCACCTGATACATATGATCATCCCGATCATCATCACTGTACCATCCTGGTACATATCATCTGGAGCAACATCCTGAAGCTCGTCATCATGATCATCCTGATCATACAATGCATCTACCTGATGCATACCAAGTATCTACCTGATACATATCATCATACATGATCCACCTGATCATACAGTGTATCCACCTAATACAAATACAAATACATGATACATATCAACATATATGATCCACCTGATCATACAATGTATCCACCTGATACATATACAGATACATGGTCCAAGCATCCAACATGATGCATATATAAAATACATACAAATGATCCAACTGATCATATCCAGCATCCAACATGATGCGTACATACATATACATATAAATGATCCAACTGATCATATCCAACATCCAACATGATGCGTACATACACATATAAATGATCCAACTGATCATACAAAGCAGAAACCAGAACATCATCCTAATGCTCATCATCCAGCGCTTACATCCACAGCCATGTGAAGGATCCTCCTTCCAACATGTTTGGAATGGCTTCAACAAATGTGTCCATCACTTCTTCCTCGAAGTGTCCTCGATCTGAAGAACACCAAGCCTCTCCCTGAAGTACTCGAACTTCACCCTGGCTAGTGGCTTCGTCAGCACATCTGCAATCTGCTCGTCCGTCTCAACATACAGGAGCTTCACAGCTCCTCTCTGCACCATATCCCTGATATAGTGATATTTGATCTCTATGTGTTTCGACCTGTCATGAAACACTGGGTTCTCATACAGCTTTACACAACTCTGGTTATCACAGAAGATACCAGTAGCATCCAATGGGAGATCAAATAACTCAGACAGTAGCTTCCGTAGCCATACTGCCTCACAACTAGCTGAACAAGCTACAACATACTCTACCTCAGCTGTACTCAGTGCTACGTTGGACTGCTTCCTGCTAAACCAAGAGATCACACCTGGTCCCATACTGAAGCAACACCTAGATGTGCTCTTCCTATCTGCAGCATTGCCTGCCCAATCTGAATCAACATAACCCTGCAGTTTAAACTTTTGATTCACTTCATATTTGAGCCCATAATCCACTGTACCCTTCAGGTACCTCAGAACATGCTTTATAGCAACTAGGTGAACACTCCTTGGATCTGTCAAGAACTGACTCAATGTGTTCACAGCAAAGCAAATATCTGGTCTCGTGTTCATCAGGTACATCAAGGACCCAATCATCTGACGATACATAGAGATATCAACTGGCTCAGATGAAGTATCACATAGAAGCTTCGAGTTCGATGCCATAGGTGTGCCCATGGCCTTGCAATCCATCATCCCGAATCTCTTCAGGATATCTACTGTGTACTTCCCTTGACCAAGGAAGATCCCACCTGCATTCTGCCACACCTCCATACCTAAGAAATAATGCATCATTCCCAAATCTTTCATATCGAACTCAGCAGCAAGCTTCCTCTTAGTATCTGCAATCAATCTGTCATCTCCTGTTACAAATAAGTCATCCACGTACAGAAGTAGAATCACAGGATTCCCTTCCTCAACCTTGTAGTAAAGGTTGGAATCTGCTTTACTCTTGGTAAAGCCCAAACTAGATAGGAAACTGTCTATCCTACCAAGTTCTGCACATATATGACTCCCTGTTATGTGCCTCAGAACCAAGTGGCTGCTCCACACATACTTCTTCTTCAACTACACCATTCAAGAAAGTTGTCTTGAAATCCATCTGGTGTATCTTTTATTTCATCACTTTTATATTTCTCTATGCTGCCATCTGCAGCATGCTTGATCTGATAGATCCATATGGAAGTCATAACAAACTTCCCTTCAGGTCTTGGGACTACATCCCAAACATCATTCTTCATGATCGACGGATCATGGAATTCTTCCATTACTTCATCCCAGATCCTGGGAACTTCAATATCTTCAATATCTTCAATAGATATCTTCGTTGCTGGAACAAATGTTGTAGTCCTTCTTTTGTAGGTGATGGTATACGATCTTTCTTACAAAACAAGTTAAATTGCATGACTAGAAACATCTCATAGTTTTCAGAACAAATTCTTACACATAAAGAAATATGTCATAGAGTCATGCAATTATCTTAGCCAATGCTTCAATACAACATTTATCCATGTTCCATAACTTTCTAGATGCCTTCCAGTCTCTACCAGAACATTGTTAAGAGTTTGCACTACTCCCAACATGTCAGCAAAGAGGTTTCATTCTAGATAAGTAGCAATGGAATGTTGTATAGTGCCATAGGCCACTTACCCATTAGTAGTATACTGTTCATTGATGCAATCATTTTAACATGCACAATACATATCCTAAGTTTAGGAACATAAGCATATACATCATTGAACAATTTTATTTAAACAAACAAATATGTAAGAAATGGTAATTAAAATACTTATCTTTGTTTGTTTGTTGGGTGAACTCCCTCTGATTCTTTGCTTCCTTGCAAGAACTGCTGAAGTATGTTGTAGAATGTAGAAAGATGGTCAACTCCCTCTGAATATATGCATCCTTGCAGAAACTACTGGAATGTGCTTCTTCTTGATCTTTGCTTCCTTGCAAGGGCAACTGGAATGTGCTCCCTCTTGATCTTTGCTTCCTGGATTACCTATCCTTGAACTTATATTCATCCTTGATCCCTATGCATGCTTATTAGTATCATGATTGTGTTATCCTTGTGATCTCATACAAAATCATACATTCATTAGTATATTCTCAATACTATCAAAACACGTTAATCTCAAGCATGTATAGTCATGTTCATTTAAAACAAAAATAATAAGCATTAGCATTCAAGGTTTATATAGGACTCTTATGGTTAGTCATAACATGTCTAAACCTATGATTACTCAAACCTATGACTCTTCTGGTTAGTCAAAGCATTAAATAAGGTAATACACGTAATATGCATATACCCATGATTATTCAAACCTATGACTTCATGAATAAACATCATCAATCATGTCATGCATACTTATATAATAGATCCTATGATATAAGAAACACATACCTGGTCACCATATTTGTCAGTTATGTCTAGCAATGTGTTCTTGTTCTCTTCAATGACCTGCATAACTCATTAGTTAACTTTTTGCAAAAACAAATTATACATACTTCTATGTGATCCATGACTATGGATGAATCTTTGTCTTCATAGCATGTTCGGGTTGTCCCTTTAATTTGTACAATCCTCCCTCTTGCTCTCCAATCACTACTGCATCATCGATTGTTTTTCCTTTTGGCCACATTAGGACTTGGCCATCCACAAATGCAACCCTCATACCTTTTGTATCCAAAGCAGAGATGGAGAGTAAGTTCTTCTTGAGCCCAGGTACATAAAGGACTTCTTTCATCTTCAAAGATTTTCCAGAATCTAGGTTGTAGGAGGCTTCACCACTTCCTTTGATTGGGTATTGATAATCATCCCCAAGTTTCACCTTATGGGGTGATTCATGTTTAGATAGGTTTACAAAAGATTCCTTAAACCCAGTCATGTGTTTGGAAGCCCCACTGTCAATTAACCAATCATTACAACCATGGGAGATAGTACCTGTGAGAGCAGAGATTAGAACATACTCTTCTTCACTTGATGAGTCATCATCACTATCATCACTTTCTGCCCTAGCCTTCTTCTTGGGTGGTTCATCATCTTCAGCAGCATGAGCATGATATCTTTTCCTACTGCCCTTCTTCTTCTTGATGTTGTTGTTCCTTTTGTTCTTGGAACACTCTGAAGCAAAATGACCTTTCTCATTACATGTGAAGCATCTGAGATCTTTCTTATCTTTATGTTGTTGATGGTGTGAAGATTTCTTGGCATGAGAGTGCTCTCTCTTTGACCTTCCTTTCTTGGTGTGTACTGTGAGAGCTTGATCTTCACTTCCCATCTTTTCTTCTCGGGCCACAAGCCTTGCTTCTTCTTGAGAACATTCTTCCCGCAATCTGTTGAAGGAGATCAACTTCTTCCTTGCACAAATTCCTTGAATAAAGGAATCCCATGACCTGGGTAGGCCATTTAGAGTGGTCATGACAACTTCACCATTCTCCACCATTTCATCCACTGCTTCCAGTTGTTCCTTAATCTGAGAGACCCTAGAAAAATAAGATTGAATGGTTTCTCCATTCTGAAACTTTACTCATTTGATTGGTTCCGCAAGGTCATCTTCCGATTTATGTTCTTCCCTTCAAATAGCTTGGTCAGAAAATCAAACATTTCTTTGGGTGTCTTTAGAGATGACACATGTGGGATAAGATGATCCTTGATAGAATCAGCAATGATTCTCTTTGCCTTGACCAAGTTCTTCTTATGCAATACTTTAGACTCTTCATCCTCTGGGATAGGGATGTCTTCTTTTATATATGAGTCCAACTCATTCTCTTCCAGGATTAACTTAATCCTATACTTCCAAGCTCGGAAGTTATCAGCCCCTTCAAGCTTATCCTCAAGCTTGGTGTGGTGAGACATATTAAAGAGTACTTCAAATGGAAATAGAAAAGATTTAGGTCTTACCACTTGAAATGTTGAAAACTGGATCTGGTCCCGGATTAGGGTTTGTCGAAAAAACCCTAAAAATTCAAAATGTGAATTTCAACTTTCTGAAATGATAGAAAGATGCGCCTTGATGAGCTGATCAACCTGCTGTATTCAGAATTTGAGATCAGCAAAGATTTACCCTTCAGATTTGCCTTTTTGTCCTCCCGGGTTCACTGGGGAGAGCCCTGAATTAGGGTTTGAGATTCCCGGAGATCTACCCAGCCAAAAATCTCGATCCAAAGCTCTAAACTTCGATTTTTGCAAGGAGCTTTCAGCTATGTCTTCAAATTTTAGAAATTCTTATTTTTGTGGAAACCCTAATTTTTAGGGCCAAATCTGAAAATGCTCAGAATTGAATTCTGATTGGACAGATAGATTCTCCTTGATGAGTAGAGTCAATCTACTATACTGCTTTTCCAAAAACTGTGGAGAGAAACCCAATAAACAAGAAACTCAAGTTTCCGTCACTACAAAATGTCTTCTTCTCAGGTTAGCTCTGATACCATGTTAAATTTTGAGCATTAATTCACAATACTCTAGGATCTTCACTGAGAGAATAACATGTACAGTATATCAATGCATAACAATCACAATAAGCATCACAAGCATCACAAGAATCAAAAGCATGAGAGACAAGAGACACATAGTTTCCGTGGGGAAAACCCTAAGGTGAAAAACCCCACAACTTCCTCAGAGATAGAGAGAGCAATGGCTCAACCAAAGTAAAACCAAAATACACTGAGATAGTCTCCTAGTAGCAGATGATCCTCCTCCTCACTAGTGCGCCACTTTCTGAGTGAGGGAAGTGTGAGTTTCCGAGTGATGCAAATAGAGATCTCCCGATCTCTATTTATACTAGTCTATTTTCCCAGTTACACTATGGGGCTGACTTGTCTAGCTAGGTACATCCACAATATAATATATATTTCAGGGCCGACCCCACACATGGTGGTCTAATAACCCATCGGCAAGTACACACACTTGCGACACTTGTCAATACACATGACGACACTTCTTTATAGAGGAATAACACATCTCTTATAAGGGTACAATAAATATATATGAAATACATAGATGAAATACATTCCAAAGTTACATATACATCAACGCGGAAGTCCGGTATCATTGTCCCCAGTTCTGATAGCCGAAAGTATTGTCTACAGTTTCGGTAGCCGGTAGCATTGTTTGTAGTTCCTGTAGCAGTCGCGTGTATACCATTTAAATATAATTTGAATGGCATTCTTCAACCATGAATTCAACAGGCCTTGCATAAAAACAAAAAGAAATTTATTCTCTTATGTAATTCTAGTAATTACTGGAGTTAGTGATTCCGGTAGTGGATTGCAAGTCCAGTAATGGGCCTATATGATCTCAGTAGTCACATGGGTGTTGATGGAACATAGAAACATGAGTAATTATGTATGCCTACATGTGTTTATGTATAGGCTTAAATGTGTATTCTTGCTTAACTATATATATATATATATATACATATAAAAAAATGGGTGTGATTTTGACTCCAATAACGTAAGGGTACGTTACAAATTGGTATCAGAGTTGAGGCTTTGACACTCTGATTCTCAATAAATATATATTTATGGTCATTAACGAGTTGTTGAGGCTATGTCTTTATGAGTTTCCAAGTAAGGGAAGAACTGAAATTTTTACCCTACCTGGGGAAGGATGGAATGATTTTAGTTCCATCTGTTGGTAATATTGGAATGGTATGATAATTTTTTATGCATATGATTATTTTATAAATTTTATGCCTTTTCCCCATATTCTTGTTATCGGTTAGAAATTTTAATTTCTGAGTTTAATTTTTGTAGAAGAAAACCCTGTATGCAGAGCTCAAGTGGGTACTTGACCTCTTGCTGAAATGTTGTGTATTCCCAATTTATTTAATTATTATAATATTTATGTGTTGTGTAGTCATGCAGGGTTGTGCATGCAACTGTTAATGTAATTTACTTTTGCAATTGTTTGTCTCCTGGAGAGTGTGAATCTTAGGAGTTAAAATATTCCAAGCAAGCTGAAATCTCAAATGAAAAATTGTTGTACCTATCTGCTTGCTTTGTGTATGTTCAATTTAGTTCGATGAAGCTTAATATCCATCTTTTAGAAAACGAATCTTTGAAATTTATTCCAGGAAAACAAATTAAATTTTGGAATGAGTGTTTGATGCCCTATTAATTTGAGTTGTGTTAAGCTCAAACCTATAATTTTTACATGTTGAAGGTTGTTGTCCTCATGTGTTCTCACGAGTATAATGTTGACTCTTGTCTTGAGAAAGCAAGTGTAAAATTCATGCCCTCCATTGGGTATCAGTGTTGGTAATAAGTTGTGGTGTGTTAAGTAAATGTTTTAACTTATTTTGTTTATTCAAGAATGGAACAGACATATGTTGATGAACTCTGAATCAAGTGAGAATTATCTAGAATGGCCCAGTATCAAGCGGATGAGTTATAGATAAAAGTGTGTACCCTTATTTATTATTGTCATTATTAATTAATAATCCAGTGTATGAGCTGGGTGTCAAAGGTTGATAACCAATTAATGTTAGAATGTTAAGTGCAATAACATTAAGGATCACTGAAAGATCCTGGGAAAACCCTCGTGGGACAGAAAAACCCAACAAACTTCTTCTAAATAGATTCGTCAAAATGTACAATAGTATTCCTCGTGCAATGACCCAAAACAAGAAGAATCCAAAAGAAGCTATTCACTTGAATCTCTCTCTCCTACTCATGCGAACTTGATGAGTGAGTGAGGTGACCAAATGAGGAGGGCGAGCTCCTCATTTATACTAATCATTCCCTTGACCTTTTTCGCAAACAGGGCCGACTTGACTCTCCTAATAGGGTTGATTTATCTAGTTAACAATAAAATACTATTTTCTGGATCTTTCCAGGCCGACCTAACATGTAGGGTTTACATTGACTCTTTCAATGACTTTTACATGATCAATTACATCAATAATAATTCCCGAAGGAAGTATAATACAAATAATACAAATGATACAAATAAGACTATCTTTCGAATTACATTATTCAACACTCCCTCTTAACAAGCAAGGTATTCTTTTGGCTTCGTCACCATCGTCTTCCAGCTGCTGCACTTCTTGTACTTTAACTATTGACATCTGCTATCTCTCGGATCTATATATCATAAGAAGTTTCATAGAGCCAACCCTTTTTCATGCTGGATGCAACTCTCCACAGAGCCAAGTACCCTTTTTCATGCTGGATGTGCCTTTCTAAAGAGCCATCTCTTTTTCATGTTGGATGTATCTATCTCATAGATCTAGGCCTCTTTCATGCTAGATGCAAACTCCTACAAAGCCAATCCTCTTTCATACTGGATCTAGCTATCCTGCAGAGCCAATCCTTTTGCATATTGGATGCGAACCAATACAAAGCCAATCCTTTTTCATACTAGATGTAGATATCCTGCATAGCTAGTTCTTTTTCATACTAGATGCACACCACTACAAAGCCAATCCTTTTTCATACTGGATGTAGATATCCTGTAGAGCCAGTCCTTTTTCATACTGGATGCACACCACTATAGAGCCAGTCTTTTTTCATATTGGATGTAGATATCCTGCAGAGTTGGTCCTTTTTCATACCATATGCAACTGTCCTCTTCCACGAACCAAACAAGCCATTTGGTGGGTCCATCCCGGGAGCTCCATTACGTTGCACACCGCAACTACTTGCGTTACCTCACCGCTCGCCCATATTCTCTCATAGCCTAGGAGACTCAATTACGTCACATGACCCATGACTACCTACTACCTCATGCGAGCTCATCACTCCCTCTTGATCTGGACCACTCCAAGCTTGTCCCTGAAGTACTCGAACTTTCCCCTTGATAGAGGCTTTCTCAACACATTGGCTATCTGCTCCTCGGTTGATATATATTGGAGCTTCACTGCTCCCTTCTTCACCATATCCCAGATATAGTGATACATGATCTCAATGTGCTTCGACTTGTCATGAAACACAGGGTTCTTAGACAACTTCACATAGCTCTGGTTGTAACAAAACACACAAGTCGCCTCTAACTCGAGATCAAACAGCCCTGTAATCAACTTCCAAAGCTACACTACCTCGCAACTTGTCGAACAAGCTTCCATATACTCGGCTTCGGCTGTACTGAGTGCCACACTTGTCTAGTTCCTACTGAACCATGAGATCATACCTAATCCCAAACTAAAGCAACACCCTGATATGCTCTTTCTATCTATGACACTCCTGGCCCAATCCGCATCAACATAACCCTGTAGGTTAATCTTCTGATCCGATGCATATCTAAGGCCATAATCAACCGTACCCTTCAGGTACTTCAGCACATGCTTTGCCGAAACCAGGTGAACATGTCTCAGCTCTACCATATACTGACTCAGAGTGTTCACCGCAAAGCATAAATCTTTCCTCGTGTTCTTCAAGTACATCAACGAACCAATCATCTACCTATATATCGTGGCATCCACCAGTTTTGAAGAAGTATCACTCAACAACTTCATATTCGATTCCATAGGTGTGTCCATGGCCTTACAATCCATCATCTCGAATCTCTTCAAGATATCTACCGCATATTTTCCTTGACTCAGGAAAAGTTCCTCTAGATTCTGCCACACCTCAAGATCTAATAAATAGTGCATCATACCAAGGTCTTTCATCTCAAACTTTGCATCAAGATTCCTCTTTGTTTCTGCTATGGGCTTCTCATCACTTGTAAAAAAAAAATCATCTACATATAATAGTAGAATCTCAACATTTCCGTAAAAAAAAATCATCTACATATAATAGTAGAATCTCAATATTTCCCTCTTCAACCTTGTAGTAAAGGTTGGAATCCGATTTACTCTTGGTAAAGCCCAAGCTCGTTAGAAACGCATCAATCATGTCATAACATGTCATGGGTTCTGGTTTCAAATCGTACAAGGCCTTATTTAATCTAAACACATGAGTCTGTCTGTCATGTGTCTCAAAACCTAGTGACTGCTCCACATATACTTCCTCCTCTACTATGCCATTCAGGAAGGAAGTCTTCACATCCATCTAATCTACCTTCCACTTCATCACTTTGGCTATAGAAAGTATAGATCTGATAGAAGTGTATCTAGCCACAGGAGAAAATGTCTCTTCATAATGTATGCCTTCTTTATGGGAGAACCCTCGAGCCACAAATCTCGCCTTGTATTTATCAACACTTCCCTCTGTTGCATGCTTGATCGTGTAGATCCATTTGGAAGACACTGCTGACTTCCCTTTTGGTCTCGAAACCACCTCCCAGACATCATTCTTCATGATCAAATGATATTCCTCGATCATAGCATCCTTCCATACTTTCTTTTCAGTCGCCTCTTCATAACTAGAAGGTTCAACATCATTGATATCACACAGTAATGCCACATAACTAGAGTATGGTCGAGGTCTCTTGCTTTCTTTGGAAGTCCCTTCTGGAGCACCATAATTCTCTGCATCCTGAATAATATCTCGTATCGAGGTTGGTTTTCTCTTGTGCATGTTCATCTCTTTCGGTGGATCTACAAGTCTCCATGGCTCAATCATATCATGTTCTTCAGGTTCTTCTGGAATCTACTCTTCCATCACAATATCTCTAACTCTGGGAGTATCAGGTTCTTCTTCATGTACTTCGTCGGAGTGAATCTTCCTAGATCTACTAAAGGTTGTATCTTCATCAAAGGTTACATATCTGCTAGTGTTGATCTTCTTGAATCTTGGTATATATATTTTGTATTCCTTTGATGAATCACTATAACCGACGAATATTCCCTTCTTCCTTGAAGACTCCAACTTGGTTCTCTTCTCTTTCAGAACATGTATGTATGTAAGGCAGCCAAATATTCTGAGATGGATGACTTCTGGATTCTCTCCTGTAAACATCTCCTCTGGTGTCTTGTTCTCAAGTACTTGGTGGGGAGTTTTATTTTGAACATATACTATTGTTCTTGCTGCTTCTTCCCATAAGTGCATTGGAAGGTCCTGATCATGGATCACGACCTTCACTGCTTCCATTAGTTTTCTATTCAGGCCTTTCTGCAGTCCCATTTTGTTGTGGATTATAGGGAGTGCTCATCTCCCTCTTGTTCCCTGAGTCTTTACATAATGTTTTGAAACCTCCTGAGCTAAATTCACCTCCATTATCTGATCTTAATGTTTTTATTTTCTTTTTAGTCTGATTTTCTAAATACTTCATCTTTTGGTTTCAAGAAATAAATCTAGGTCTTACGAGAATAATCATCAATAAAAGAAACATAGTAGGCATACCTGCCTAATGAGTTGGAAGGCATAGGTTTGCAAAAATATGAATGTATAAGCTCCAAAATCTCCTTAGCTTTGTTGACACTGCTTGGAAATGGCTTCTTCACATTCTTCCCTTTTCGCACATCCTTTACATATGCCTTCATGCTTAGTCTGGATCTCGGGTAGCCCATTCACTATCTTGCTTACGATTGGTAGTGTCTTATAGTTGATGTAAGCAAATTTTATGTGCCATAATTCACTTGGTTCCTAGTTTCATGAACCAAGGCTTGTTCTGGTTGTCCCTTGAGCTTGTATAATCCTCCCTCTTGCACCCCAATTATTACTGCATCATCAAATGTCTTACCTTTGGGCCACATAAGTACTTGGACATCAACAAATTCTACTCTGAATCCTTTCTCATCTAGTGCTGAGATGGAAAGTAAATTCTTCTTCAATCTAGGTACATATAGAACATCCTTAATTTTAATAGGCTTTCCAGATTCAACCTCGTAAGAAGCTTCTCCTACAACGCCAATTTCATTAAACTTGGACATATTCTAGTCCAAGTCACATTGAAGACAGGTAAAAAAGAACCTTTCTAAACCCCAAAATCAAGCAAAATCCGGTTCCAAAAGTGCCAAATACGGGTTCCAAAAGTGCCAAATCCAGGTTCCAAAAGTGACAAAACCGGTTCCAAAAGTGCCAAATTCCGTTCCAAAAGTTCCAAAACCGGTTCCGAAAGCACCAAATCCATTTCCAAAAGTGCCAAATCTAGGTTCCAAAAGTGCCAAATCCAGGTTCCAAAAGCATACTTTTGCTTTTGACATCGCCACTTTTGAAATTGGTTTTTGCGCTTTTCCGATATGATAAATATGATAGTGGCACTTTTAGAACCTACTTTTTTCCCTTTTGGAAGGCTACTTTTGATACTTCTAATACTTAATTTTGAAATTTTAAAACAGATTTTAGCACTTTCAAACTCCGATTTTGCATTTTCGAAAACCAAACTTGACACTTTACAAGAATTATAATCACAATGAAATTGAACATACTAGTACAAACAAACATTCAAGTGTATTATTTAACAAAATACTTTCATTTTCATTTTATTCACAATTGGCCTCATATCACTCACGCCATTCAGGTGCAGCAAGCAAGGCCATAATCGATCTAACAAGAATGTGTCATTGACATCTTGGCAAGTATAAGTTTTTGTTATAATACAGTTCCCTTCCTCGTTACAAACATGTTTTTCTTTCGAGTCATCTACAATCACTATATTTGTAGCATCCCAACCATGGATCAAAATGTTCCAAACTTTGTTTAAAGGCTTGATAAATACATAAGGATTTCCATCACCCTGATAACCCTCTCTGGCTATGCAAGAACAATATTATTGTGTTAAAATTACTCTAAATTGTTCCCTTTGCAATCCCGTTCTTTGTAATAATGTTGGCAAAAACTCGTCAACATTTTTTTGTTGTGCAGATGTGCATAACCCAACTTCAAATATACTAAAGCATTTTTCAAAAAAATCCCTTAATCCTGGACGTATAAAATAATACTTTGTGGTTGATTCGATATCCGGTGTTCGTGGCAATCCGAATTTCTTTTTTTTATGAACTACGTGTAACAAAACTCCATTGAAATCGAAAATAATCAATGGTTTACTGGTAACAAATCTTCTAGTATCTGCAAACAAAAAAAACACACACACAACACAGTAAATAAAATATTATGTTTCAATGTTTCTAAGTATATTGCTTTCATGTTCTGCAATTTTTGAAACAATGTTTGAAACACATCACTAGATACATGATACTATGTCCATAAATAATATGAGAATTGTCCAATAAAATTTACATCAATTAAATTTAGAAGTTGTAAAAAATATACAAATCACTAAATGAATTGTTGATTGTATAATATGTCGGTCATTTGAAGTTGAATGTCTTTAACCAACGCCCCATTATTGAATGAGGCCCGAGATAAATGAATGAAGGGGCGGCCGAACCTTCTTCTGCCCAGTATTAGTTTCATAATATTTCTAGACTGCAAGAAGGGGCGGCTAATCCTTCTTGTCAGAAGTCGGGTTAAATATTGTTTATATGTTATAACTTATCCAATGTCCCGATCCCTACCATTTACTGCGGAAGTCAGTAGTCAGGAATTGTCGTCCCAACCTTCGTAGATTAAATATTTTTACATTTCTCCATTAAATTAAGGGTCAGCCGACCCTTCTTGTGCTTAGTATTTTTCCAGTCTTCACCATTCAGGATGATACATGAATTGAGAGCCTAGACTTCGTAGGTTGAATATTTGCACAATTCCCTCATAAATGAAGGGGCGACCGACCCTTCTTTTGCCTAGTATTAGTTTCATACTAGTTCTAGACTGCAAGAAGGGTTGTTCAATCCTTCTTGTGTTCATCATTCTCGATACAGGTGAATTGCTGGATATTGGTGTTCACAATTATCTACTAAACGAAGGGTCGACCGACCCTTTGATGAGATATTGATAATCATCTCCCAGTTTCACCTTGTGAGGTGAGTCATTTTATGTGAGGTTATTGAGAGCATCCTTGAAACCTGTCATGTGCTTAGAAGTACCGCTATCAACAAGCCAATCATTGTTACCAAGTGAGACTGTACCTGTGAGTGTTGGAATCGGAACATCTTCTTCATCACTTGAAGAATCCTCTTTTGCTTTCTTCCTTACAAGTTCATCGTTCTCCGTAACATGAGCATGATGTATTTTCTTGTTTCCTTTCTTCTTGGGACAATTCCTAGCATTGTGTCACATCTCATCACAATGGTAGCATCTGAAGCTTAAATAGTCTCTAGAAGGTCTTTTACCCTTATGTGATTTCTTGTGATGGTGATCTTCTTTCTTGCCTCTCTTGGCATGAGCTACCAGAGCTTGATTATCTTCATCTCCTAACTTTTTTTCTTCGTGATTCACAAACTGACAGGATCTACTAACACTTGAATTTGCATGTGAATTCTTAAACCAATTAACTTGTAAAAAGGCTTTAAATAACAAGTTTATGAAAGACTTAAAGAACTGAAAAACATAAATAACACAAGATATGCAAACCATAAAAATGAAGACACCATGTGATAACGGAGTTCATTCCTGATGGAATACGTCTCCAGGTCCAGCTCCAATGAGGAGCAATCTTATTAGTCTCTCTCCAAAACTCTCCAGAGTGGCTACAAGCCTCTTACAAAGAAAAGATTACAAAGACTTTACAAAGGCATAATGAATTCTTACAATTCTCTCCTTAAAAGCTTCAAACCTTCCATGCATTTTCCAATACCTTCAATGCCTTCCCATGGAAAATTACAATGGTTTATATAGCCCCAAAATCCATATCTTATCCCCAAATTGAGTGGGATTTACAAATATTTGATCACCAAATTTAACGGGATAAAGATCCATTAAAAATGGATAAAAATATGGTAAATATTCTTAAATATACATTTTTGTTTAAAAAATAAGCAAAAATCCAAAATATAATATATATATGGTTAAAGAAAAACCATATAATAGTTTGAACTTGGTTTAAAATAGGCCAAAAGTGGAGCGCGCCCTTTTAGGGGTTAAATCTGATCCAAATTCTAACTTAAAAACAATATATACCATACCCCATCAAATGTGGTGGCCTTGATGCAATGGTTAAGGCATTGGTAAAGGGGGAGGAGGTCACAGGTTCAAACCCGCGGACCTCTCCCATTAGTGCGTTTTTGTTGGCATTAATGTATTGTGGTGTTATGTTGTTGGCTCGACGGTGGTGGTTGGTCACGTGGCATAGCAAATGGCATAACAAATGGCGCCTCCTTACCCTTTTTAAAAATGACGAAGGCTCCAATTATTTTGGTAAACTTTCCAACTAAATGCCAACAGGGATGCCACGTGGTAGGCCCTGATTGGTCCACAGAGATGCCACTTCTTTCACTTGTCAACCTGTCATTGGTCCCCTTTCCTGCCATGTCACCTCCACGTGGCTTCATGCAAAACTGCCATGTCACCTCCACGTGGCCTCTTGCAGAACTGTAATGTCACCTCCACGTGGCCTCCTGCAAAACTGCCACATCACCACTCTGCTGAATGTACCTTCCAACTGTGCATTCCATGTGGTTCTCTGTGGTAGTTCCACGTCAGTGCCATACATGCCACGTGTCACACTTACAGTGGTGCCACGTGGCACCCTTTTTTTCCAAATTTACTTATTTTACAGAATGTTTAGAACTGAATAACTTTCACGTCCGGAGTCCGTTTTACACGAAACGAACCACTCTGCTGAATGTACCTTCCAACTGTGCATTCCATGTGGTTATCTATGGTAGTTCCACGTCAGTTCCATACATGCCACGTATCACACTTACAATGGTGCCACGTGGCACCCTTTTTTTCCAAATTTACTTATTTTACAGAACGTTCAGAACTGAATAACTTTCACGTTCGGAGTCCGTTTTACACAAAACGAACGTTGTTGGAAATATCTCGTCAATATTTATGCAGATGCAAGATTCAATTCGCATTTTGAAGACTTCAATTTTGATCGATCTCAGAGATCCTCCTCCTGGATCAAACCTTCCCACTGAGAAGCTTTTGGACCACCAAAATCCTAAACCATTCAGAATTCAAGTGAGGACATGTTTGTATCACTTTTCCCATATCATTTGTCCATTCTTCCTGGAACCTTTACATATGACTCATCATAATAAAAATTAACAATGCACTGACGTTGTTAAGTACATTAATCCATTTTTCAACCAAATCTACATTCAATATTCTCGGAACCAACTGTATACTACTGATCAGTAGAAAGTTGAATATCAAAATTGAACATATGAAAGAGATTGTACTCATATCATGCTTATGTTTTACCATAGGAACACTATCAACCATGATAGGTGCATTGTGGATAAATTACACTTCCTTTTCATGCTTGGGATTCTTTTCTTCCTTACATTGCATAGACATAAGTACCAAATTCCGACTTGCATTAACAACCCTTTTTAGTTGTTTGCTACGAATATTAATGGCATATTAAATAAAATAATAGTTGTTAATTATTTAAGTAGTTTACTATTAATGTGAAGGGACGTAACCCTTCACTACGAATGCTGAAGCCATATAAAAGGCGAGCTATGTTGTAATATTAAATCATCTCTTATCTATTCAATTATCAATATTATTTATTATTCATGGCATACTTAATTTATCAAGTAATTTGGTGAATTATTTGTGTGAATGAACTATTGTTCGCTTCATTTGGTATCAGAGTGCTCATTGCTTGATCTGGCCGGTGGTCATCAATTCAGGCTTTGTTTGAGGAAATCAGGGTTTCCTTGAGTTACAGGTCTTTTACTTTTCCCCTCCAACAAAAAAAAAATTATCACTGCACTCCCACGCAAAAGCTCACTTCACTCCTCACTCCTCTCTCTTTCCACGTTTTTCGCTCAACCCAACGTACTCTCTCTTTCATTCCTCTTCATGCCACCCTTCCGCTCACACTCCACAAGCCATCACCCGCGCATTCTTTTTGTGCTCAGCCTCCCGTTTGCGCCTCGCACCAGCCATCCCCTCACACTGCTTCCCCCCCAACCCGTTGCATCCACCGTCACGCCAGCCCGTCCAGTGCTGCCTATCCACACTGCGCCTCCTCCTCCACACTGCTCTCCGTTGCGCCTGCTTCCACCTTCCCGCCACTCCCCATCTTCCCATGCCTTCCATTCCTATCTACCTTACCCTTGCGCTCCACCCTACCCTCCTCAGCTTCCACCCCCGCGCATCTCTCCCCTTCGCATCTCCCATCTGCACCCACCCTTCCCTTCACAGCTCCACACTACCATGATGCCTCTCCCGCGCCGCTCCTCCCATCTTGACCACAAACCCACATTCACCATGCCTCCTCCTCATATGCCTTCCTGCGCCTGCACCACCACTCCTCCCGCCCTCTCTCGCCAACACCCTTCCTCCTGCTGCCACCCCACTCCCCTACACCTTCACACACTCCTTCCATCGCTTCCACGAGCCCTCCTCTCCACCGCCGCCTCTCCTTCCACGGCGCCATTCCTCCTTCAAATCCTAATTCAAAAAAATATACAAATTTGAATTAAACAAGAATTATTATAATAAATTAAATATTATTATATAATATTTAATATTATTACCATTTTGTTTTTATTAAATTTTTTATTATCAAAATTTTACCATAAAATTAAAATTATATAATTATAATAATCATATTATTATATTATATATATATTTTTACTTCATTCACCCTTACCTATTCAAAAACTTCATAGTGATATTATTATTACAAATAATAATAATAATAATTATTTAATAATTGTTTAACAATTATTAATTACAAAAAAGAAAGAGAAGAAATACCAAAAAGAAGACAAGAAGAAGTCAAGGAAGACAAATTATCGCTGAAAATTTGAAAATCAAAGGAATAATCATCGAAGAAGTCAAGTCAATTGAAGGCTCGTCAAAGAATTCAAAAGAACAACCATCTATCAGTCAAAGACCATGGAAGCCAGTTTGCGACTTCAAATAGAGAAATTAGAAGCCAAGTTAAAGTGCTATCGAAGAGACAATGAAGAATTACGAGACATTAATACAAAATCAGAAGTAATGATTAAACTACATAAGATACAAGAATGGTTCAATGAACAAAAAATATCCGACCAGGAAAATCATATAGAAAAATTATGTACGCAAATCAAGGAATTAAAAGACGAGAGTGATTTCAATCATAGATTAAAAAATCAAGATATAAAAAAAAATAGACAATACGCTTGAACAAAGTCGTTAATGACAAGGACGAAGAACTGAAGCCGATACAAAAGAAATTTGAGGATCAAGAATCAGAGGTCGACCAGTGCCGACAACAGATAAAAGTTTTTCAACAACAAAATGACGACTCAAAAAAGGGATGCAAGTGGGAGATTGCAAAATGTAATAAAGCATTATCCAACAACTTTGAAGAAATATTCAGATTAAAGAACCATAATAAGGCGTTAGTCACAAAAATTAAGAAGTTGAAAAATAGTCGGAAGGCAGAACACTCTACTGAAGACATTGAAGGAAAACTTCTAAACAAGCAGGAAGAAAATTGTTGCATCAGAAGTCATAACGAAGATCTCATGGAACAACTTAAGAAGTCTGAAGATGACAGAAAATCGCAAGTAGAATTGATTAAGAAGTTTCAAAATGATAACATGCAGTTAGAAAACAAGTTGGAAAAGATACATAACGAAACCTTTAAACCTAAAGGGATGAAAATACAACTTCCATCTTAGATAAATGATCAAAAGACGACACTCGTAAAAGAAAATGACATTGTGAGAATTCCCTATCGACACCCCAACCATAAAACCTATATTCAAAAAAAAGGGAACTATCGAAACATAATAGTACTAATGTGATCAAATCTCCCGACGACATATCAATAGGGAATCCCAACAGTCAGCAACAAATCAATTTGGGATGGATCGACCCATCCACATATCGGAAGTTATGCTCTACACTTAGCAGTTCGTATCGACATGTTTCGTCAGCCACGACATCGCAAAGAACAATGCAACAACATTATGAGACTTTGAGGACAAAGCCTTTCTAAGAGAGCGGCAATGCTATGAATATTAATGGCATATTAAATAAAATAATAGTTGTTAATGATTTAAGTAGTTCACTATTAATGTGAAGGGACGTAACCCTTCACTACGAATTCTCAAGCCATATAAAAGGCAAGCTATGTTGTAATATTAAATCATCTCTTATCTATTCAATTATCAATATGATTTATTATTCATGGCATACTTAATTTATCAAGTATTTTGGTGAATTATTTGTGTGAATGAACTATTGTTCGCTTCATTGTTGTGTAGTTCTCAATGATCTGCCATTTTTAAATGAATGCGAATGTACTATATACTCAATTCCTTCCTTAAAAAAATGATACTGATTATATTCTCTATAGAAAATTTCCTTTCGATCATATAAGTATGGGCTACCCGACACAACTCCACAGATATCTAGTGGAACCACATCAAATTCAACTTCATCTATAAACTTGGATGTTATTACAAATTTTAGATCACATTGCTTTGTTACTTGTAATAATTTATCTTTGCATACCCAGCCTAATGGATAAGGTTTCCTGTGTGGTTTTGTTGTTAATCCCAATTTCTTAACTACTTCTGAAATAATATTAACTTGGGATCCACTATCTATGAGTGTGTTGATCTTAGTTTGTTTTGTAATTACCCTTATATGAAACAATGCATTCATTTTTCTATCCTTAGAACTGTCATGATATTTAGAAGTAGAAGCACATGAAGAACAAATGTTAGAATCATTACCAACAATAGCTTTACCTTTCAAACCTACGATTGATATCTTTGTTTTGTCCTCAAAATTTCATCTAAGGTCCTCAACAATAACCGTGGCATTTTGCTTCCCTTTCCGATCCTTAAACCACTTCGGTTTAAATTCTGGATGTAGCTTCCAACAATGTTCTGCATCATGTCCATCTCTCTAATAATGAGAACATGAAATTTTTGTATCCCCTTCTTCACGGTAGCTGTATGCTTGCTCTTCCCTTTGTCCTTGACTTCTTTCAAATAACTGGATTCAACTGAGTGATTGTCATCATAGGTATTCTTCCCTTTAGATTCAATATGTGTGGTTTGAACACACACTTCATCCAGGTTAGTAGGATTAAACATAAGTATTATATGACGCAAATAACTATATAATCCTCCAATAAAATTGAGAAGAGTTTCTTAACTATAAAGAGGTATACCCAAAATCAAAGCTCTCTTTCTGAATTCCTGAGTGTATTCTTGTACATTCTGACCTTCACCTTTCCTTAAGTTTTTCCAATCCATCATGGCTTGCTGTATGTAGCCTAATGGATAAAATTGTTTCTTTAACGCAACAATAAGTTCATACCAGGAAGAAATAATTTTACCTTTTGTAAGGAGGTCTTCCCGTGTCTTACTCTCCCACCAGATGAGTGCAGTTCCTCCAAGACGGAGAGTATCCAACTGGATCTTTGCACTATAATCTACAAGCTTTTGGATCTTGCAATACACTTCAATATTCTAGATCCAATCATCCAACTTTTCGATGTTAAGTTCACCATTATATGTAGGAAAATCAAACTTAATATAAAGTTTCAAATAAGGTAAATCAGACTTAGTCTTCTCAGGTTGTTTTTTTGAATTTGAAGAAGCAGTACTGGAACTTTCAGAAGAGGAAGAAGAAGATGGAGAATAAGGCTCAGATGGGTCTCCTCCTTTTCCCGAAGTATTATCCTTTTCTTTCTCCTTCTTCATTTTCTTCTTTTCCAACCTCTCTTGATAATCTACAAACAAATTTTCTACTCTATCTGCCATCTGATAGAAATCCTCGCGGAAAGCCTTCTCATCTTCTTCTCGGTAGTCTTCATCTATCATTTTCTTTCTTTGATGTGTATGTCCAATCTCTGGATCAAAAGGAACAAGCTCTCATTCACCTGCTTTAAGCTTGCCTCTAGTTAACATTCACACTTTTAAATTCCCTGGTTAGCCTGCTCTGATACCAAACATGATCCAAAAATGACAGGATCTACTAACACTTGAATTTGCATGTGAATTCTTAAACCAGTTAACTTGTAAAAAGGATTTAAATAACAAGTTTATGAAAGGCTTAAAGAACTAAAAAACATAAATAACAAAAGATATGCAAACCATAAAAATGAAGACACCATGTGATAACGGAGTTCGTCCTTGATGGACTACGTCTCTGGGTCAAGCTCCAATGCGGACCGATCTTATTAGTCTTCAAAATGATTGAACATGTACAAAAATGTCTTCTTCACAACTGCTACAAAGAGACTTAGGCTTCAACAATGAAGTCCTCTTAGTCTCCAAAACTCTCAAGAGTGGCTACAAGCCTATTACAAAGCCTTTACAAAGGCATAATGGTTTCTTACCATTCTCTCCTCAAAAGATTCAAACCTTTCTTGCATTTTCCAATACCTTCAATGCCTTCCCATTGTCACATACCCAAAATCTGAACATTTTATGTTATGAGAAAAACATTATGTTTTATGTTATTGTAAAGATTTATGATTATTGACCAAGTGGGGTCAAGGATGACTGTAATTAATTACTCTAATATTTTATTATTAATAAATAAAAGAGTAGACAAATATCCAAAGGAGACTGTTGAAAAGAGTGTTCACTGACCCACTAGGAGGAATGGACTGGGGTGGAGAGGAACTGACACTTGGAAGCATCATCAATTCACTTCTATTTGTTGCAGGGGGCAACTTCCCTATTTTTATGGTCATGTTCCCCAAGAAAGTGGAACTGAGCAGGTGGCTCAATAACTAAGAAACTGACCAAAGACCTAGGCATGCTATAACACCCATCGAATTGAGCAGGAGGCTCATCAAGTTTTCCTTGTGACAATTTCTGAAAAGAGAAAGACAAGACAACACAAGAGATTCGATGAGGGGAAGGCTAGGAAGTGATTGATGGAGTTAGTCTGCATTATGAACTAGTACTGCTTCATGCAGCGTTCAATATTGCTAAAGACAGAAGTATTATGTAACAAACCTAAAATATATAGATATTAAATAATAATAGTAATAATAGTATATAGATATTAAATAATAATAGTAATAATAGTAATTAACAATAATTATCGAAGGGACATAACCCTTGTGAACAACCATTAGAGGTGCCCTTTGGAATTGTATTTATACAGGGCCTTTCATTACATTGTAATCATCTTATTATCTTATCATCTATTACTATTTACTAAAATGTGGGATTCAGATTGCCTATGGGCCTTTTAAAGAATTTACGAGTGTAATAAGAAGCTTTTACGCTTCATTGGTATCAGAGCCTCGTGCTTGATTCCAGACTTTGGCTTTCCTTTGGTTTTTAAACATAAGATTAGGGTTTCCCTAAAAATAGGATCTTGTCCTAAAAAGAAAAGAAAAAGTAAAAAGAAAAAAAAAAAAAAAAGTAAAAGAAAAAGAAAAAAAAAACAACAAAAAAAAAGTAAAAAAGAAAGAAAGAAGAAGTAAAACCGCACATGGTTTTATGAATGTGCACATGGTTTTGTGAGCCTTTGGTTTTATAAAACCATCCCTTTGTTTTATAAAAACAACTCTTAGTTTTATAAAGAAACCAACTCACACCCTTAGTTGAATATTAATAATAATAATAAAAAACTATACATCTAGTTTATATTAAACATTAATAATAATAATAATAATAATAATAATAATAATAATTAATAATTATTATTATTAAAAAAAAATTATTATTATTTTATTGAAATAATAATTATTTTTGGGAAAGGAAAAAAGTTATTTAACCTAATACGAAGACAAAAAAATAGAAGGAAACAAAATCAAAGAAAAAAGCCAAAGTCAAAGGAAGACTCGACAAGGAAGAAATCAAGTTAAGAAGACCAAGTTATCGTCCAAAGTCAGGAATTATGGCGAATTCTAAATCAGAATTGCAGTCCCGAATACAAGCAGCATTGGACAAAGCATTTGACATGACGAAGCAGGATATGTCTAAGCGATTAATAGAGCAGGAGAATCATTATCTAAAAAGTCGTATTGAGAGATTATCTACTCAAATTAAGGAATTAATGAGTAAAAAATATACCAATCAGAATCTACAAAACCAAAAAAGCATGAAAAATGCAGTCAAGAATAAAGAAGAAATAAAACGATTAAACAAAATCATCAAGGACAAAGATGACGAAATCACGCAAATTCAGACAAAAGTAAGATGCCAAGAAGCAGAGAATTGCCACCTTCAGCAGTAGATTGAGGAACTTCAGCAGAAAGACGAGGACTCAAAAAAAACACACAAGTTGGAAATTACGAAATTCAATAACAAATTAGCAAGCAATACTGAAGAACTATTTCGACGAATAATTCATAACAAGACATTACTTACGAAAATCAAGAAGCTAAAACATAGTTGGAAGACGAAGCATTCAAATGAAGACCTTGAAGGAAGAATACTAGAAAATCAAGAAGAAAACCAACACCTCAGAAAGTTTAATCAAGAACTAGAGGAAGAAGTCAAGAAGTTAAAAGAGGACAAAAAGTCACAAGACGAAAGGTTCGAGAAAATTCAGAGTAAAAACAATCTACTGGAGAATAAAGTAGCGCAATTCCAGAAGGAAGCATCTGAACTCTCCAGAAAACAAACTCAAGTTGAAGAAGAAGAATTAAATACAAATTCAATCCTTGTGACAGATAAAAAATGAGTCAATCCAACAGAAAAACAAACAACAAGAACTCCTTATTGACACCCCAATTATAAACATCATTTTGACCAACGACAGGGTCAAAATGAACATACACCGAGGAATTACGATGCCAGACAAGCAAGAACATCAAATCAACATACTAAGCAACAAACGAAAAGACCCATCCCACAAAACGATCAAAGAGCTCCGATAAAAATAGATCTCAGATGGACCACATCAGAAACAATGCGACAGTTCTTCTGTGGAATTCGTAACTCGTATCGCCTCATTTCCTCGAGTGTCGCAAATACTAAAAGAAAGGATCTAGAGAGGACAGATCAAACAAAAAATCAGACATAACCCTGGTCTTCAACAAGCTTTGAGAACAAAGCTTCCCTTAAGGGGAAGGCAATGTAACAAACCTAAAATATATAGATATTAAAAATAATAGTAATAATAGTATATAGATATTAAATAATAATAGTAATAATAGTAATTAACAATAATTATCGAAGGGACATAACCCTTGTGAACAACCATGAGAGGTGCCCTTTCGAATTGTATTTATACGGGGCCTCTCATTACATTATAATCATCTTATTATCTTATCATCTATCAATATCTATTATTATTTACTAAAATGTCGGATTCAGATTGCCTATGGGCCTTTTAAAGAATTTGCGAGCGTAATAAGAAGCTTTTACGCTTCTACTATTGAGTACTACTGCTGAGTTGCAGAGGATTTTATCCATACCTCCACATAGCATCTTCGTTCTGGTGGTTCAGTGAACAAGCTCGGGGGTCCTAAGGCAAGTGATTTGGCTGTCTTCAGGAGAAGGTTGGGTGGAACAAGCTCCTTTGGCTATTTGTCCCTTCTATAGTTATCAGGTTCTAAATGTGTTATCTTGTTTACTTTCTGTCAATCTATTTACTGAATGAATGTGTGTAAATATGTTATAAGCTTTCCATTAAAACTTAGATATTATTTGGTTGTTCTAAATGTTTTAATTCTATACTGCTATCTATTCTGAAATTTCATTAAACTTAACTGCTAGATTTAAATGTTGAATTGATAGTTTATTTTCTACTTGAATGAATAAAATACTTCTCTGTATTTTTCCACACACAGTTAAGTGTTGTACTCTAGTACAGAGGAGTTAAATTATAAATAGATCAACATGATTGGAAATATCTTAGATAGAAACTGTTTGAAAGACATAATAGTGAATCTATTTCATTTGTAAAAGCAGTAAAATACTGATTTATTTTAGGACAGAACATTTATTTCAATATTGAAGATATCTTTATTACATATGCTTAGTCTCTTATAAACTGAAACAAAGTTGACTTACAGTCAAACAAAATTTTTTTATTACACAGTATCATAATACAAACCCTAGAATGTTATATTCTAGTATAGGTTAAGTACTATACATTATACAGTAATTATACAAGTATTATTTCTATAAAATTTTATATATACATATAGGCCTCAAGCCTTAGTAAAAAAATAGAATTCATATCAAAATATCAACTAACGAAATAACTCTGTAATTATTTACTCCTTATCAATTATGTTATCATACTAATGTTATAATTAAGATGTAATATAAACCTAACAATGATTTTATAAACAAGTTAGGGTTTATCCAAACACTTTATTTTCAAGAATATTCAGGCTCGGCATATGCCCAACATTTTTTAAAATAACAAACAAATTTAAGAACTGTCTTTATCATATAATCTTACCCAAATAATATTAAAAGAAAACAAGCAATTATATCGAAGGTCGAAACGTAAAACATAATGTGTACAACTTCCAGAACTAAACAAGTTAAAATACATAGCATCAAATTAATATACAGAGTATCGAGCCCAACATCTTATATAATGCGTGCACAATAAAAGTTTTAAATCGAATGCAGTTGCAAATCCTAAACTCTATGAATACACATATTCATATATCAAATGTTTTGTTAATTACAAACCATAAATCTAAGCGCATTATTATTTAAAGAAATCAATAATACTAATTCTGATCAAAGTAAGCTTTCGGGCAAGGCTGAGAGAAGTACCATGATCGAGACCCATTAGGGTCCGGATATTTCATTAAAACTTACAGTCTTTCCTTGTACACATAAAACCCCAACCCGTAGTTAGGGTTCATACAGAGTTTAACTCTGTCTATAAAACAAATTATAAATATATAATTTTCTTTTAATCGAACTTAGGTCAAGTGATTTGTCATGGCCGTAAAAGCTAAGAGCCATTTTATTTATTAAACCAACAAAGGTTTTACTTATGAAAATCTTTAAAAACTAAAACGCAGAGTTCACAAATGGGACAGTTACATGCCCAGAACTAAATATACAATAGTAATCTTAACTCAGGGTATACCCGAATACAATTTCCTGGTATTAAATTATTCTTACGCTTATAGACAAAAATGAAAGAGCTTCGAAGCTCGGGCTTAAACCCTCTTATCAAAACATTATTAATATCAAATTAAAAATGAAACTACACTTTAATTCAAGAGCACAAGTATTCGAGGACTGGCGCCGTGCCCAGGAAAAATAACACTTACACACATTTTGGAAGCAGGGTTCAACCCAGAAAGGATTCTGAATATTTATAAACACATTTCACAAGATTTTAACAAAACAAAAGAGTATTTTCCATTATCAATATCTTTCCAAGTAAAATTTTACAAGAGCCGTAACTCATGAGTACAATACCCTACTTCTTTTTACAGAAAATGCCAAATGGCTCACAATCGCCTAAACAAAACATTATCACCAAGTTTAAAGTCGAAACTGCATCTCAACGAAGTTTATACAAACTGGCATCAATGCCCTAGCTTCACCTTTCATTCTAGAATCACTACTTAGGGTGACCAAACAACCATCGAGGCTTACCAGGGCCTTTCTTTGTATCATCGCCATCAATAGGTAAACACATATTGCACACAGGGGTAAGCTTTGCCAAGAACATACCTTTCACTCCAACATGAATTTTAGGAGTTAGTAACGAAGTAATGTTTTAATTTAAAACTCAGACCTACTAAAACAGAATTGGTTGGGAATGTTTACCTTCGTTGTGTAACAACAAGCCATGACCACGAAGCTACCATTGAATTCTTGAGGATGCACAAAGCTTTAAAAAAAAACCCTACACTCTCGGAGGACTGTCGACCTTCACTACTAGCATTACCGAATGAACAAATGAGTTAAGTGAAGATTTGTTGAAGTCTTTCAAAGCACACTTAGGGTTTTAGACAAACCCTATGCCCATCACGTGGGTTATGCTGCGATGGCATGCCACCGTGTTTTCCACCATTGAAGTCATTAATTGCATTTAAGATACAACCTGTCAATGTTTAATACATCTGCCAACCATACTTTCCACCATAGATTAAATCTGAAGCTCATGCCTATAGTCGAGAACCGATGTTAGTCTAATATTTACACATACAAGATTTATAATCAAAAGCTTAGACTATAGTTTTTCTTAAAATCGATGTTGATAGGTATTTAACTACCATATTGTAAATAGAGGATATCAACTTCATAGGAATAATGTATTATCATTTTTATGATATGATATGAATATTGTGTCACCATTTATATCCTAGGATATGGTATCAAAGCTTTACACATATATTTTAATGAGCACCAACTCTAACATAAAAGAGAACAGATTAATGACGGGTACATAGAAATATTTTCTCATATTAAATGAGTCCTAGTTATATTATGACTTATCATAGCATGTCTAGGACATGTTTTCTAAGCTTTAAGACAATAACTTCTTGTGCATACCATGACGTAGATTTCGACATAATAAGTTCAAGACAGTTTTACGTACACCATGTAAATCTTCAATCGCCAACTTTAAAGTACTGAAATAGTATAATTCTTACCTGCAGTACTGAACAGATTAGCATATGCATTAGCTAGATAATATCTAAGTAAGCCACGGGTATCTTAGGACCCCTTCAATTAAGAAAGAAAAGAGTTAGAAATCATATTCAGAAATACATCTATAGAATTACTTCATTTCTGTTTACGACATTTAAATATTAAATGTTTCGTTCAAGCAAACATTTAGATGACGAAGATAGATGCATAGAACTAAAAGCAGTTACGACATAACCAAAGATTTCAGTATTACGACATTACTATACTTTAAAACAAATTGACGTGTGCAGGTGATTAATTAAGATGTGCCTTCATATGCATAACTAAAGTGTTATTGAAAAGAATAATTTGCCATTATCATACTTTCCGCATAACAAACATTAGCATTAAATGTTGTATAGAATTTTTGGTAAATTTTGGGGATGTTACATGTGGTATCAGAGCACAAGTTCAAACTCTAGGCCTGAAAGTGGCCCAACTCACGCAATTTAAAATTTAAAATAGAAATACAATTACTAATTTTTGTTTAATTTTTTTTTTTTTTCTACACTTTTTATATTAAGTTTGCAGGTATGGAAGGACCAGAAGAGTCATATGAGGACAGGTCCCATCCTAATGATCAAAATAATAATTTGAGCAGGAACATATTAGTGCAGAAAATATATTTGTTCAATTAAACAATAACTTATCTGAATTATTGATAACAATAAGAGATTTAAAAATAGAAATAAAAACTGTTAAGGAGGAGAACGAACGAATTCTCAAAGCTCAAGAGGAGCTGAATCAAATCCTGTTGGATAAATTCCATAATAATGATAAGAATGAAGGGACAGAAAATAATTCTGAATCTGGAACCCTTCCATACCAATGTAAAGGTAAAAAGTTAAAACTTATTGATTATGAAACTAGTTCTTCTTCTGAAATTAATGTTAAATCGCGCAGGAAGAAGCATCAATATTCCAGCGATAGTAGTGAAAGTGACTGCTACACTAAAAAGAAGAAGTACAAACCATACGAAGAAATTTTTGGAGAATTTAAGAAGATTAAACCACCAACTTTTAATGGAGAAACAGAAAAGAGTGAGGAAGCCGAAGCATGGCTGTTTGGTATGAATAAATATTTCCAAATTTACAACTACTCAAGTTAGTTAAAAACTAAAATGACAATTTACAATCTGACAGGAAAAACCGACATTTGGTGGCAAGATTTGAAACGAGTAAGAGGCTTAAAAGAGAAAAACACAAACTGGAGTAAATTTAAGAAGTATTTTAAAATGAAATTTATGTCGGAACAATATTACGAGGAACGAGCTAAAGAGTTTTATGAATTAAAGTTAGGTTCCATGAATATGAAGGAATTAAGCAGCAAGTTTCTAAGTTTGTTGAGGTATGTGCCTTATATTACTAATGAAAAGCCTAAGATACATAGATTTATGAGTTGTTTACCCTCTCATATAAATGACTGAATCGAGTATGACGATCCTAGAACTCTTGAAGAGGCCATGAGAAAAGCAAATATCTGTTATGAACATAACAGAAAAAAGGGAAGGCATACCAAACTGGAAAGTAAAAAGGCCTAATAATTTTGAGCAAAGAAAGAAGCATTATACATTTAATCGAAATTTTGGAAACAATAATTCTCATAACTCTTCTAACAAAAAATTTCAAGGAAATAATTTAAGAGGCAATGTACATCCAAATTTTACAGCTGCAAGGAACAGAGATCCACCTAATTTTTTTGTTAAAAACAATGAACAGAAAGAACTTGTTAAATGTTGGGACTGTCAAGGGCCTCAGTATGCATCAAACTATCCACTCAGAAAGAGGACCGTCAACAACATACATATAGTGCAGAAGGAGGCTATTGTTGGTGACTTAGTGAGGAAAATGCCCAGGATCAATGTAGCTTTGGAAAACAGACAGACTGATCATCAAACTTCAATGGTTGAAGTGGAAGGTATGCTGAAAGATAAACCTATTTCTATTTTAATTGATCTAGGAGAAAGTCTTAGCTATATGCCACCTGATTTAGTAAAATCTTGCAATTTGAAAATAAACAAGTTTGAAAAGTCATGGCTGGTTCAATTAGCTACCGGAACAAAAAGAAAAGTAATTGATTTTGTAAATAATTATGAATTGTTGATGAATCAGTTTAGGACTCATGTTAAGTTGAATGTATTACCATTGGGTTCTTACGATGTTCTAATTGGAATGGACTGGCTGGAAAAGCATAGGGTAGTGTTAAATTGTTTTGAAAAGGCTTTTACTTGTTTGAATGATAAATGTGAAACAATAAAACAGTAAAAGGGATTCCTAGAAAAACTTCAGTTAGATAGATTTATGCTTAGCAAGTTAAAATGGTTGTTCATAAAGGATGTAAACTGTTTGCCATAAATGTAATTAATGACGAACATTCAACTAAGGAAGATAAGTTAAAGTTGGAAGACATACCTATTCTAAAGGAATTTTTTGATGTATTCTCGGAAGAAATTCTAGCACTACCTCCGAAAAGGGAATTAGATTTCACCATTGAGTTGGTACCGGGAGCAGTACCAAACTCAAAAGCTCCTTATAGAATGAACATTCTGGAACTTAATGAACTTAAATCACAATAAAAGAACTAATTGATAAAAAATTTATAAGGCCAAGTGTGTCTCCGTGGGGAGTACCTGTTATTTTTTTTAAAAAGAAGGACGGTACCTTGCGTTTATGCATAAACTACCGTCAGTTAATTAAAATGACCATTAAGAAAGATATCCCTTGCCCCATATTGACTATCTGTTTGATCAATTATGCGGTGCAACGATATTCTCTAAAATAGACCTGAGGTCTGGGTACCATCAAGTCAAAATTAAAGATGAGGACATCTTTAAGACTGCTTTCAGAACTCGCTATGGGCATTACGAGTTTGTGGTTATGCCTTTTGGGCTAACCAATGCTCCAGCAAATTTCATGTGTCTAATGAATAATTTTTTCCATAATTACTTGGATAAATTTGTAGTGGTATTCATAGATGACATTTTAATTTATTCAAAAACTAAAGAAGACCATGACGAACACTTAAAGATAATTTTACAAGTGTTAAGAGAACACCAACTTTACGCTAAATTTAGCAAATGTGATTTCTTCAAAGATAAAATACAGTATCTAGGGCATGTGATATCCAATGATGGAATCGCAGTAGACCCGGACAAGATAAAATAAATTAATGAATGGCCTGCCCCTAAAGACATAACTGGTGTATGATCTTTCATGGGAATTACAGGTCACTACCGGAATTTTATAGAAGGATTCTCATGAATTACGAATCCTATAACTTCTTTGCAAAAGAAGGGTAAGAAATTTGTTTGGGATCAAAAGTGTGAAGAAAGTTTTAAAAAATTAAAAGAATTGTTAACAACTGCACCAATTTTAAAAATAGCGGACCCAAACAAGGACTTTGTTCTATGCACAGATGCATGCAACGATGGTCTTGGAGGAGTCTTAACACAAGAGGGTCATGTAATAGCATATGAGTCTAGAAAGCTAAAAATTCATGAAAAGAACTGCGCTACTTACGAATTAGAGTTGGCTCTCATGATACATGCTTTAAAAATGTGGCGTCATCATCTAATCAGAAGGAAGTTTTCATTAATGACAGATAATAAAGGTTTAAAATATTTGTTGGATCAACCAAATCTGAACGCAAGGCAAGCTAGGTGGTTAGCTTTCCTCAGTGAATATGATTTCGAGATTCAACACATTAAAGGAAAAGAAAATAAAGTTGTTGATGCCTTAAGAAGAAATGTAAGACTAAATTTTGTAGCAGCAATTGACACTTATAAAACAAACTTAGAAAATCAGCTTGAAGAAGGAATAAAATTGGATGAAAATTATTTGAAATTACAGCAAAGGGTTGCTGAAAATATATCAGAAAATTTAATAACAGATTATAGTCTGAATGAACAAGGTTTAATGACATATAAAAATAGACTGTATGTACCAAATGTACCTAAATTTAAGCTGTTGATTTTAAATGAAGTACATAAAAGTTCTTATTCAGGACATCCTAGTTACCAAAAGATTATAACCATGCTGAGGAAAGATTACTTTTGGCCAAATAAAAATGAGGTGGCTGAATACATTGCTAGGTGTATGGAATGTCAGCAAATAAAGGCTAGGCATCAACACCCAGTTGGACTGTTGCAGCCACTACCAGTTCCAGATTGGAAGTGGGAAATAATTAGTATTGGTTTTATAACTAGTTTACCTAAAAATCAGAAATATAATGATTCTATAATGGTAGTTGTGGACAAGCTTAGTAAAGAAGCCCATTTTATACCTATTAAAACCACTTACAAGGCTGCTAACATTGCTGAAATTTTTATGAAACAAATTTTTCGTTTGCATGGAATTCCTAAAGTCATAATTTCTGATAGAGACTCTAAATTTATGGGAAATTTCTGGAAGTATTTGTTTAAAGGTTTAGATACTACTTTAAATTTCAGTACATCATTTCATCCACGAACGGATGGGAAAACAGAAAGAGTAAATCAGATTCTTGAAGATATGTTAAGAATGTATGTTAGAGATCAGCCAGGTAAATGAGAAGATTTTTTGCACTTAGCTGAATTCGCTTATAATAATCATTATCAAGCTTCAACAAAACTCAGTCCATTTGAAATTTTGTACGGTAGAAAGTGTAATACACCTATTTCATGGAGTAATCCATTTGACAGGTTGATTTTAGGACCTGAGTTATTAAAAGAAATAGAACTAACAATTAAACAGGTACAAGGCAATTTGAAAATTGCACAAGATAGACAGAAAAGTCATGCAGATCTCAAAAGAACTCAGAAAGAGTTTCAGGTTGGTGAGAATGTTTTCATCAAGGTAAAACCCAAAAAGAGTTCCTTAAAGTTAGGAAGTTGTGCTAAACTAGAAGTAAGGTATTGTGGAACTTTTGAAATAATGTCCAAGGTTGGACCAGTGGCATATCAGTTGGCCTTGCCACCAAATCTTAAAGTACATAATGTATTCCATATTTCTATTCTGAAAAAGTATGTGCATGATGCTACTCATGTGATTAATTGGAATGGTGTACAGGTGGAACCATAAGGAGATTTTCTAGTGGAACCGGATTGTATCCTCGACAAGAGGAAAATTTTGCTTCAGAATCACACCATTGGATAGGTAAAGGTGCAATGGAAGCACCTTAGTCCAGATGAAGCAACCTGGGAATTGGAAAGTAATATGCGGGTGGCATATCCAATTATGTTCTAGGAAGACTTAGAGGATGATGAATAAAGCAACATCGAGGACAATGTTGAACTTAAGAGGGGGTGTTTGTCACATGCCCAAAATCTGAACATTTTATGTTATGAGAAAAACATTATGTTTTATGTTATTGTAAAGTCTTATGATTATTGACCAAGTGGAGTCAAGGATGACTGTAATTAATTACTCTAATATTTTATTATTAATAAATAAAAGAGGAGACAAATATCCAAAGGATATTGTTGAAAAGAGTTCATTGACCCACTAGGAGGAATGGAATGGGGTGGAGAGGAAACTGACACTTGGCAGCATCATCAATTCACTTCTAGCTATTGCAGGGGAAACTTCCATATTTTTATGGTCATGTTCCCCAAGAAAGTGGAACTGAACAGGTGGCTCAATAACTAAGAAACTGACCAAAGACCTAGGCATGCTATAACACCCATCGAATTGAGCAGGAGGCTCATCAAGTTTTCCTTGTGACAATTTTTGAAAAGAGAAAGACAGGACAACACAAGAGATTCGATGAGGGGAAGACTAGGAAGTGATTGATGGAGTTAATCTGCATTCTGAACTAGTATTGCTTCATGCAGAGTTCAATATTGCTAAAGGCAGATGTATTACTATTGAGTACTACTGTTGAGTTGCAGAGGATTTTATCCATACCTCCACACAACATATTCGTCCTGGTGGTTCAGTGAACAGGCTCGGGGGTCCTAAGGCAAGTGATTTGGATGTCTTCAGGAGAAGGTTGGGTGGAATAGGCTCCTTTGGTTGTTTGTTCCTTCTATAGTTATCAGGTTCTAATTGTGTTATCTTGTTTACTTTCTGTCGATCTATTTACTGAATGAATGTGTGTAAATATGTTATAAGCTTTCCATTAAAACTTAGATATTATTTGTTTGTTCTAAATGTTTTAATTCTGTAATGCTATCTATTATGGAATTTCATTAAACTTAACTGCTAGATTTAATTGTTGAACTGATAGTTTATTTTCTAGTTGAATGAATAAAATACGTCTCTGTATTTTTCCACACACAGTTAAGTGTTGTACTCTAGTACAGAGGAGTTAAATTATAAATAGATCAGCATGATTGGAAATATCTTAGATAGAGACTATTTTAAAGACCCATAATAGTGAATCTATTTCATTTGTAAAAGCAGTAAAATACTATTTATTTTAGGACAAAACATTTATTTCAATATTGAAGATATATGTATTACATATGCTTAGTCTCTTATAAACTGAAACAAAGTTTACTTACAGTCAAACAAAAAAATGTTATTACACAGTATCATAATACAAACCCTAGAATGTTATATTCCAGTCTAGGTTAAGTAATATACATTATACAGTAATTATACAAGTATTATTTCTATAAAATTTTATATATACATATAGGCCTCAAGCCTTAGTAAAAAAATAGAATTTATCTCAAAATATCAACTAATGAAATAACTCTGTAATTATTTACTCCTTATCAATTATGTTATCATACTAATGTTATAATTAAGATGTAAGATAAACCTAACAATGATTTTATAAACAAGTTAGGGTTTATCCAAACACTTTATTTTCAAGAATATTCAGGCTCGGGATATGCCCAACATCTTTTAAAATAACAAACGAATTTAAGTACTGCCAATTATCATATAATCTTACCCAAATATAATTAAAAGAAAACAAGCAATTATATTCAAGGTCAAAACGTAAAACATAATGCGTACAACTTCCAGAACTAAACAAGTTAAAATACACAGCATCAAATTAATATATAGAGTATCGAGCCCAGCTTCTTATATATTGCGTGCACAGTAAAGTTTTAAATCGAATGCAATTGCAAATCCTAAACTCTATGAATACACATATTCATATATCAAATGTTTTGTTAATTACAAACCATAAATCTAAGCGCATTACTATTTAAAGAAATCAATAATACTAATTCTGATCAAAGTAAGCTTTCGGGCAAGGCTGAGAGAGGTACCATGATCGAGACCCATCAGGGTTCAGATATTTCATTAAAACTTACATTCTTTCCTTGTACACATAAAACCCCAACCCGTAGTTAGAGTTCATACAGAGTTTAACTCTGTTTATAAAACAAATTATAAACATATAATTTTCTTTTAATCGAACTTACGTCAAGTGATTCGTCATGGCCGTAAACTCTAAGAGCCATTTTATTTATTAAACCAACAAAGGTTTAACTTCTGAAAATATTTAAAAACTAAAATGCAGAGTTCAAAAATGGGACAGTTACATGCCCAGAACTAAATATACAGTAGTAATCTTAACGCAGGGTATACCCGAATACAATTTCCTGGTATTAAATTATTCTTACGCTTACAGAAAAAAATGAAAGAGCTTCGAAGCTTAGGCTTAAACCCTCTTATCAAAACATTATTAATATCAAATTAAAAACTAAACTACACTTTAGTTCGAGAGCACAAGTATTAGAGAAAGGCGTTGTGCCCAGGAAAAATAACACTTGCACACGTTTTGGAAGCAGGGTTCAACCCATAAAGGGTTCTGAATATTTTTAAACACATTTCACAAGATTTTAGCAAAACAAAAGAGTCTTTTCCATTATCAATATCTTTCCAAGTAAAATTTACAAGAGCCGTAGCTCATGAGTACAATACCCTACTTATTTTTACAGAAAATGCCAAATAGCTCACAGTCACCTAAACAAAACATTATCACCAATTTTAAAGTCGAAACTGCATCTCAACGAAGTTTATACAAACTGGCATCAATGCCCTAGCTTCACCTTTCATTCTAGAATCACGACTTAGGGTGACCAAAGAACCACCGAGGCTTACCAGGGCCTTTCTTTGTATCATCGCCATCAATAGGTAAACGCATACTGCACACAGGGGTAAGCTTTGCCAAGAACATACTTGTTACTCTAGCATGAATTTTAGGAGTTAGTAACGAAGTAATGTTTTAATTTAAAACTTAGACCAACTAAAACAGAATTGGTTGGGAATATTTACATTCATTGTGTAATAGAAATCCATGACCATGAAGCTACTATTGAATCCCTGAGGATGCACAAAGCCTAAAAAAAAACCCTACACTCTCGGAGGACTATTGGCCTTCACTACCAGCATTACCGAATGAACAAATGAGTTAAGTGAAGATGTGTTGAAGTCTTTCAAAGAATGCTTAGGGATTTAGACAAACCCTATTCCCATCACGTGGGTTATGCTGCGATGGCATGCCACCGTGATTTCCACCATTGAAGTCATTTATTGCATTTAAGAGAAACCCTCTCAATGTTTAATACATCTGCCAACCATACTTTCCACCATAGATTAAATCTGAAGCTTGTGCCTATAGTCGAGAAACGTTGTTAGTCTAATATTTACACATACGAGATTTATAATCAAAATCTTAGACTATAGTTTTTCTTAAAATCGATGTTGATAGGTATTTAACCACCATATTATAAATAGAGGATATCAACTTAATAGGAATAAGGTATTATCATTTTTATGATATGATATGAATATTGTGTCACCATTTATATCTTAGGATATGGTATCAAAGCTATACAAATATATTTTAATGAGAACCGACTCTAACATAAAAGAGAACATATTAATGACGGGTACATAGAAATATTTTCTCATATTAAATGGGTCCTAGTTATATTATGACTTATCATAGCACGTTTAGGACATGTTTTCTAAGCTTTAAGACAATAACTTCTTGTGCATACCAATGTCGTAGATTTCGACATAATAAGTTCAAGACAGTTTTACGTACACCATGTAAATCTTCGATCGCCAACTATAAAGTACTGAAATAGTATAATTCTTACCTGCAGTATTGAACATATTAGTATATGCATTAGCTAGATAATAGCTAAGTAAGCCACGGGGTATCTTAGGACCCTTCAATCAAGAAAGAAAAGAGTTAGAAATCATATTCATAAATACAGCTATAGAATTACTTCATTTTTGTTTACGACATTTAAATATTAAATGTTTCGTTCAAGCAAACATTTAGAGGACACAGATAGATGCATAGAACTAAAAGTAGTTACGACAAAACCAAAGATTTCAGTATTATGACATTACGATATTGTAAAACAAACTGACGTGTGCAGGTGATTAATTAAGATGTGTCGTCATATGCATAACTGAACTGTTATTGAAAAGAATAATTTCCCATTATCATACTTTCTGCATAACAAACATTAGCATTAAATGCCGTATAGAAATTTTTTAAATTTTTAGTAAATTTTGGGGATGTTACACCCATGGCAAATTACAATGGTTTATATAACTCCAAAATCCATATCTTATCCCCAAAATGAGTGGGATTTACAAATATTTGATCCCCAAATTTAATGGGATAAAGATCCATTAAAAATTGATTAAAATATGGTTAATCTCCTTAAATATACATTTTTGTTTAAAAAATAAGCAAAATTCCAAAATATAATATATATATGGTTAAAGAAAAATCGTATAATAGTTTGAACTTGGTTTAAAATATGCCAAAAGTGGAGCACGTCCTTTTGGGGGTTAAATCCAATCTATATACCATATCCCATCAAATGCGGCAGCCTTGGCGCAATGGTTAAGGCGTTGGCAAAGGGGGAGCAGGTCAGGGGTTCAAGCCCGCGAACCTCGCCCCTAAGTGCATTTTTAATTGGCATTAATGTATTGTGGTGTTATGATGTTGGCTCGACAGTGGTGGTTGGTCAAGTGGCATAACAAATGGGGTCGAGGGCTTAGTCCTCAGCCTTCCCCTTTTTCAAAATAGAAATATTTACAACTTTATAGAAATATTTACAACTTTAAATAGTAGTAAAGAACTATAATAAGAAACAAATGGCGGAGAGATGGTTAGGTGGATTTGGTGGAGGTTTATGCGAAGAGGAGGTCGGGGGTTTGATCCTCCTTGAATCCATTTCTTTTGTTAAACTTTCTAACTAACTGCGAACATGGATGCCATGTGGCAAGCCTTGATTGGTCCACATAGATGCCACTTATGCCTCTTGTCAACCTGTCATTGGTCTACTTTCCTGCCATGTCACTTCCATGTGGCCTCTTGCAAAATTGCCATGTCACCACTCTATTGTGCATGCCATGTGGCGGTCTGTGGTAGTTCCACGTCAACACCGTATAGGCCACGTTTCACCCTTACAGTGGTGCCACATGGCACCCTTTTTTTCCAAATTTACTTGTTTTGCCTAAAGTTTAGAACTGAATAAATTTCATGTTCGGAGTCTGTTTTACATGAAATGAACGTTGCTGGAAAACTCTCGTCGAGATCTACACAACTGCAAGCTTCTATTCGCATTATGAATACTTTAATTTTGATCGATCTTGGAGATCCTTCTGGATCACTCTGGCTGCAATCCTAGCTTTCTCTTGGGTGCATGATTCTAAAAGTGCACTGAACAAGGTAAGATTCTTCCTGGAACATATCCCTTGAATATATGATTCCCATGATCTTGGAAGACCATTTAGGGTAGTCATCACTAGTTCCGCATTTTCAACCTCGTCTCCAATGGCACTTAGTTAATCTCGGATGTTGGAGACCCTTGTGAAGTAAGATTGGATACTTTCATTGAGTTGCATATTCACAACCTTGAGTTGAGTCCTCATGGTCATCTTCCTATTGATGTTGGTTTCTTCAAATAGTCCCTTATGTGCATCAAACATCTCTTTCAGAGTTTTCAGAGATGAGATGTGTGGGATCAAGTGATCCTTGATGGAGTCAACTATGATCCTCTTAGCTTTGATCAGATTCTTCTTATGCTTTGATTTGTTCTCATATCCCTCTATCTCCGCAACTACTTCTATGACATACTTGTCCAATTCATGATCTTCTAGGATGAGCATCACCCTATACTTCCATGCTCATAAGTTCTCCACCCCTTTAAGCTTATCCTCAAGCTTGGTATGATTTTTCATCTTGATAAACTTGATAAATGAGAACCTCAAATGGAAATATAGAGAGTATAACTTACCAAATGAGATGCTCCAATCAAAAGTTGATTTCTATGATTCGGCTTCAAGAGGTCTTAGGGTTTGTCAGAGAAACCCTAATTTCTCAACTTTTGAATCTTGAAAATATGTGAGGAGGAAAAGATGCACCTCACCAAGGCGAGACGAGCAAAGGTACTTTTTCTTTGATTATGTTGACAGATTCTCCAAAAAATTGATGCCCTAGTTTCCTGAGTTGTAGTGGTGGGCCCAAAAATGAAACTTCTCAGATTGAAGTTTTGCTTCGACAAAAAGATGTGTCCTAGTGAGGTGAGTTATTTGGACCCTCTTTTTCAACTGATCTCTGGAGAAATATTCCAGAAATAGAAACCCTAGCTTTTGCAGTTGTAGTAGCTGCAAGCACATCATAGACAATAGTACACAATAATTTATCCTAGAAAAACCATCCTGGGGCAGAAAAACCCAACAAACTTCTTCTATATAGATTTGTCAGAATGTACAATAGTATTATTTGTGCAATGATCCAAAACAAGAAGACTGCAAAAGTAGCTATTCACTTGACTATATCTCCCATACTCATGCGAACTTGATGAGTGAGTGAGGTGATCAAATGAGGAGGGCGAGCTCCTCATTTATACTAATCATTCACTTGACCTTTATCCCAAATAGGGCTGACTTGACTCTCCTAACAGGGCCGACTTGTCCAGTTAACAATAAAATAATATTTTCTAGATCTTTCCAGGCCGACCTAACAGTTAGAGTTTACATTGATTCTTTCAATGACTTTTACATGATCAATTACATCAATAATAATTCCCGAAGGAAGTACAATACAAATGATACAAATAAGAATATCCGTTCCGAAGTTACATGCTTCAACAATTAATTGTGTGTTAAGCATGTTGATGTTTGTGTGAAGCCTGTTGATGCTTATGTTGAACGTGTTGATGCTCCGGTATGTTAAGTATAGTAATGATTATATAAATGTTTGATCTTATTATGTTTTGTTGTAGCCAGTGGAAAAACTGAGCTGGCTGATCATGAATGATCATTATAATCAATTGTGATAGAGGTATATGCTATGTAAGTCGGTTGATTGTAGGTTGTTGTTAAATTAAAAGGTTGTTTCCTAGATGAGCATAGGGTAGAAGATTTAAATTTTAATATCATAATCCTTTAGGAGGTGTCTGCTATGAAAGCCTTGTGGTTGTTGGTTGCTTTTTGTTTGCTTCCTGAAGTAAAATATTTGAAAGCATGTGTATTTTTTATTTGTTTATTCAAAGTTGTGTCAGAGTTGTGCAACGAGTTTGAAAGGTGTTGAAAAATGCATAGGTTGCTTATGCATGTGCTATAGGAAGTTTAAGTTTCTTATTAAAGAGTTATGTTATGTTAATATGCTTAGTAGAATAATCCTTCTAGATGAGTATGGATTGCTAAGTGAAGTATGGATTTCCAAGTGGTTTGGTGCCTGAAAGGGAATATGTTGTTTAAAGCTTGGAATTTATATTCCTTGTCAAGGAATTATGTTCATGTACTTATTTTCAGTAAGAATGATTCTTTTCTATTCTTAGAATCTCTAATTGATTTTTGCTAGTTAATATGGATTACTGAGTGGTATATTGATTGCATATTGGTGTCTGCATGTATTTATGACAAAGTGATCTTTGTCATGTCAATTTTTTTGTATACCGTGACCGGTGGAATGGTGTTAATTGATAGGAGTAGAGTTTAGGTTATGTCGGCAATAATTCTAAAAAGGTTGATACCTCTTAAGAGGCTAACGGGGTATGGACTACCATCTTCTACTCACGCTAAAGAGAACCTAGAGGGGGTAATGCCCGAGGGACTAATTGTGCAGAGAAGGGGTACCTCCTTGGTGTTATGTGAGGTAAGTGTTGAGGAGGTTTAGACTTGTTGAGACCTGAGGTGCCTACTAGTTTGGAAAACTTGGTTTCATAACTCACTCTTGTAGCCTGTAAATACTAGCAGAGTGTAGGTTTGGCTTGTATTTTAGTCCTTGGTGACTATTTGTTGCTTGTGCATGGCCTGTGTTTTAGTCCTTGGTGATGGTATGCGGCATGTACGTGTTCTGTATTTGATTCCTTGATGACCGATTGTATCTTGTACTTTTCTTGTGTTTAAATCCTTGGGGGATGGTTGTAGCCGTGCTTGGCTTGTATTTGAGTCTCATGATAGAAGACCATATTGGAAAATTAATTAATTCCTTGGATAGGCTCATGTGTGTTCCATCGGTGAAAGGAATAAGATTATTTTAAAATCAATAATTAAATATTGGCGTTAATTAAAAATTAAGTTCAATTGTAGAATTTTCCAGCTAATAATTTTCAATGCAATGTGCAAAGGATCGGGAACAACGATGAAATGTTTGAATTTAGATGAATGTTTTCTCAACTAAACTTTGCACTCATATGTTTAGTGCTGGTTTGAAATATTGGTTTGGAGTCACTTTGTTTTATTTAACGAAAAATAATTTTGAGTAAGCTGGAAATGAACTCTTAAAACTTTTAGACCGATGTCACGAGTATATGTTAAATAAAATTGTTAACTGCTAATAATTGTTAATTAGTTAACTAATGCTAACTGATGCTATTTGGTATGAACTGTTGTTATGAACATGTTATACTGAACTTTTGATGCAGAGGATGAGACCACAACATAAAATTTCTATTGCAATATATAAAGTTTCTTTTGCAAATAATAAAATGCAATATTTCCTTGGAACTTTCAGGAAATGCATGTGTAAATCATGGTGATTTATTGAAGAATGTATATGGAGGAAGGGGGTAATCTTACTCAAACCTCAATTTTAGTTTTGAAAAGAATTTAATAAGAGCATTATATTCACAAAACTTAGAATGAGAGAAACTCTTAACTCTCTTGACTTGGAAGACATCTGAGATGCAACCTTTCTACCGACACTAATAGCACCACATTAATATATACCTCACAAACAGATGGTTGGAATGATGTGATTCCAACAGTTGTTCTAAGTAAATTCCTATAGTTGGAGTTACCGACATTTCTGTGTTTGAAATTTCAGTTATGAAATTGATTCTGGTAGTGTGTTTTCCAAGGGTTTCTAAGAGACTTGAAACTTGCATATGATGTGTTTAACAAATTGTCCAAAGAGGTTTGAACTTTGCACCTCTTGTGTTTGTCAAAACATGCCAAGAAGAAGAAGACCTTAAGACTTGACAATTTGAACTTGCATGCAATGTGTTGATGAAATGTCATCAAGAGTTAATGCTCTATGAAATGTTAAATTACCTTTGTAGAATTTTTGGAAATCATCATGTATTTAAGCTTAATTTTCCTAAATTGGAACTGCTATATTCTTGTAGCAAGACATTCACCTAAGAAGTTTAATGTTCTGATATTTCCTGATTACCAGAATCCAATAACTAGCAGGTTTATGTCTGTGTTATGACATCTATAATTAGAATTGCAGAACTGATATATCTAAAATGCCTGAAGATTTAGATTGTGTTTCCTAAACTTAGATTGTTGATTGCAATTGCTTCTAATTTACAAACTTTGCAGACTTCCTAAGTTCAATTATAAATAGAGAATGCAATGAAATTATAATTGAATGGTAGTTGCTAATAGGTCCACCGTTATAATATGTATGGGGATATTTATATGAGGCTGTGATTGTTATATTTCCTGTAGGAAATTGTGTTGTTATGTTAGTTATATGAATGTTATGTTGCTGCTTGTATTTTCCAAGCCTTCAATAACATAAGAATTCCCAAGCCTTAAACATCAATGGAATCTACAAATTGAATGTAACTCTTTGTGCTTAGAAATTAAATGGACATGTAAAGGATGAGAAACGAATGTAATCTTGTTGAACTTATCCTCAAAACCTTAGAATTACCAAAATTACCAACTTCCATAATTGGAGTAACCTACAGGAGTTCTGGTAGCTGGTAGTATTGTCTGCAATTCCGGTAGCATTATCTGCATTTCCAGTAGCCAACAGTACTATTTGCAGTTCCGGTAGCTGGTAGCACTAACTGTAGTGCCGGCAGCATTGTCAGCAGTTCTTGTAGCAGTTGTGTGCATACCGTTTAAATAACATTTAAATGGAATTCTTCAGCCATGAATTCAACAGAACTTGCATAATAACAATAAGAAATTTATTATCTTATGTAATTCCAGTAATTACTGAAGTTAGTGATTCCAGTAGTGGACTGCAAGTCCAGTAATGGGCCTAATGATCTCGGTGGTCACATGGGTGTTGATGGAACATAAAAACACGAGTAATTATGTATGCCTACAGGTGTTTATGTACAAGCTTAAATATGTATTCTTGCTTAACTACACACATATATATAATTGGGTATGATTTTGAGTCTAGTAACATAACATAAGGGTACATTACAGTTTTCCTCTGAAAGAGGCTATTTTCTTATATATATTTAACAAGTCTCAGCAGAATTCTTCGTGTTTATTTCAACAATAATTCTTGTAGTTGGATATTTTGTTTGTAGGCTGTTGGATATACTCTTGGAAGATTGCTGTTTCCATGTTAAAAAAAAAAAAATTCCTATAGTTGCCAATATTTGTTAGGGAATAAAAGATTGCAATATTTGTAGTGTGTTATGCTGGCAAAATCTTCTTAAGCTCTATATGACGATTTGAATCTCAACTTTAATTTTAAGGAAGCCTTCAGGACTTATGAGGGTTGTTATATGTTTTCTTATGACAAAATTACCAGTTCAAATAACACAACAACATGATCATCCAAGCACTACAAAAACAACTTGTCCGGGATTTTGTAATTTCTAAAAGCCAGATAAACATCCCAAGTTTTGAAGGGTCATATATTTAGTAGGACAATATTCAAGGTTGCAAAATGTTAAGAGACTTGCCATGCTTCAAGCCTATGATTTCCCTTTGCCAACCATTCTTTTTTGCCTCTATTGCACTTATACACTTACTTTAGCAGACGATATTCATAAATATTTTATCTACCAAATGAAAGGAATGCATCAAATATATTAGTTGTTAGGTTTTGCTGATGAGCTGGTCAGTTCATGATCAATATAGCATTAAGTGTAAATTGTCAGGAATTGAAAATTTGCATATCTATTTTGTTAGTTTTGTACCTAGGGAAGTGTTCCCCAAGTGACATTAGCCTAATGTCACTTAGAAGGGGGAAAAAGGTGACCCTCACATTAATTGTCATTAATGAGACTTTATAACATTAAAGTCACTTTTTGTTAAAGTTAAGTGGGTGAGTGAAATATTTATTTAAGTGATTTTTACTCTCATTGATTCTTATCCCTTGGATTGGATCTATCTCCACCGTCGGATTAGATACCCACTTAGGGTTAGAACAAAAAGCTTGAGGGAGGCTTGCGAGCTCACTTTTGCATTTTAGAAAGTGAAGAAGAGAAGAGAGAAGCGCTGGGTGTGGCACGAATTTCGAGGAGCTCATTTGAGGGTTTTCAGTTGGCACGAAAATCGAGGCACTGGTTTTCAATTTGGAGAGAGAGCACACATTTCGAGACAACATTTATATTGCAGCAGGCACAAATATTGAGGTAGCTCCAGTCAGGCACAGAAATCGAGAAACCGTACTGCAACATTTAATGCTGTCCGTACAGCACTGTTTTCGAGGTGTTTGCTGGGCTCATTTCCCGAGGAGATAGGCACATTCTTCCAGACATAAATCTGGGCACAATTTCCAAGATAATCTGCTGCACAGTTTTCTAGAATCCGTACAGTCCGTACGGTCTGCATTTTCTGCACAGTTTTCGAGGTGGTTTTGCTGCACCGTTTTCTAGTAATTTTGGCATAGTTTTCAAGGTGTTCATGCACAGAAATCGAGGCAGAGTTGTGTACAAGATTCGTGAAGTTGTGGCATAGATTTCGAGACCGTGAGGCACAAAAATCGAGGCAGAAATCTGGGTGTCTGTGTGTGGTCAGATAAGTACATTTTGACTGTAATATTTGTACTAGAATATTTTGCTGATGAAATAAAACTCTCTCTCTCTCTCTTACTGGTTTTCCCCGTGGGGGTTTTTCCAGGGCTCAAATGCCAAAAACCTCTGAGTCTCTTTTATGGTGTGCATGTGTTAATATTTACTTTCAGCCTGTCATTGTGTTTTTACTGTGTGTTTGAGTGTTACAGTATTTTTCATAAGTAACCTTCAGCCAATGCAAAACTGGCTGTTGGTGAAAATCATTGAAAAGATGACATAAACCAGCAAACAGTAAAACCCAGAAAAAATCTACATGGTATCAGAGCGCAGGGGCAGAAAACAGTAGTATTTTTGCAGCATATAGAAATTTCCAGAACTCAGAAATTTTGTGATTTTTTCTTCTGTTAGTGATTAGCATTCTGTTGGGTTGAAGTTGAGATGGCTACAGGTCTGAGGATTGAGGATAGGTTGAATGGGACTGAGAATTTTGTGCCATGGAAGGCCAGAATTTTGTTGATTTTGGAGGAGAATGAACTATGGGCGGAGGCGGTTAAAAGTACTACAGCCAACCCCATTGTTATTCCAGATGGTACAGATGCAGCAGTCCTTTCAGCCTTCAACAAGAAGGACTGTAAGGCTAGGAGGATTATCCTTGACGCAGTTAAAGACCACATAATCCCTCACATTTCTGGTAAGACCAGGGCACATGAGATGTGGAGTGCCTTGACCAGCTTGTATGAGAGTTCCAATGAGAACATAAAGATGGTTCTCAAAGAGAAACTCAAGAGTATCAAGATGAATAGAGGAGAGGGAGTCACAGCTTACCTCACTAGGATTTCTGCAGTTCGGGATGAACTGGCAGCGGTTGGTGAAGTGGTATCTGCTATTGAGCTTGTACGCACAACAGTGAATGGGGCTTCAAAGTCCTGGAGTGTATTTGTGCAGGCCATAGTGGGTAGAGAGAACCACCGTCTTGGGAGAGACTGTGGGATGACTTTGTGCAGGAGGAGACCAGGAGGGGTCTCGTACAGGGCAGTTCATCACAGAGTGGGGTGGATGAGGAGAATGTGGCACTGACAGCCAAGGGTAAGAAGAAGAAGGGTCCCAAGAAGGGTGGGGCCAAGAGGCAGCAGCAACAGCAACCACAGAGTGGACAAAAGAAGGACTTGAGTAAAATCAAGTGCTATTGTTGTCAGGTGTTTGGGCACTATGCATCACAGTGTCCAAGCAAGAGGAAGAAGAAGGGACAGGGACATCAGACAGCAGCCTCAGCAGAGGTTGATGATTTTGGTGACAGGTTTCAGAGGGAGTTTTCCCTATATGCTGGACATATTGAGAGAGAGAGTCTCCTTAGCCACTAGCATAGATATGGATATGGAGAGTGAGCATTCATTGTTGACAGGGCATCAGACAGGTCCATCCACCACTAGTACGTGGTACATTGACAGCGGAGCCTCGAGACACATGACAGGTGCTCGAGAGTTGTTCTCCGAGCTATCGGGGACAGTTAGAGATGTGGAGGTGGTACTTGGTGATAATACCATTGTTAGAGCAGTTGGTCAAGGGACCATTACATTTGAGAGGGAGTCCATGAGTCCCATGACTTTGAGGGATGTGTTGTACGTCCCTAGGCTGAAAAAGAACCTTGTTTTAGTTTCCATTATTGAGGACAGGGGTCTTGGGGTGTGTTTCTTAGATGGGAGAGTGCAGGTGTTCCCCAGGACTACAGTTGTATCTACCCCCATGGATATTGGAGTTAGATGTGGACGACTATACAAGTTATTGTTTCAGCCGCAGCATGCTCTAGCACACAGTAGCAGCAGTGAGCTATGTGAGCTATGGCACAGAAGGATGGCCCACTTACATCACCCAACTCTGAGATTGTTGAGGAGCATGGTTACAGGATTACCCGAGTTCGACACTAAGCAGAGTGATGTGTGCAGGGGGTGTGCTTTGGGAAAGTACACCAAGACTGCTTTTCCAAGCAGTGACACGAGAGCAGCAGGAGTGCTTGACTTGATCCATTCTGACATTTGTGGTCCTATGTCTTCAATATCTTTGACTGGTCACGAGTACTATATTAGCTTCATTGATGACTACTCCAGGAAGACCTAGATCTACTTCTTGAGGAACAAGAAGTCCCCACTAGTGTTGAGTGTCTTCCAAGGGTTCAAAGCCCTTGTGGAGAAGCAGACGGGGAGGAAGATCAGGATGTTGAGATCATACAATGGGGGTGAGTATACCTTCAAGGAGTTCAATGCTTTTTGCAGTCAGGAGGGTATACAGAGACAGTTGACAGTTCCCTACACTCCTGAGCAGAATGGAGTAGCAGAGAGAGAGAACAGGTCGATCGTGGGAGTAGCGAGAGCCATGCTTCATGATCAGGGGTTACCGTTCTTTCTATGGGCAGAGGTTTGCAACACTGCAGTGTATCTGCAGAACAAGAGTCCTCACCGTGCTTTGGGGAGGATGACTCCAGAGGAGATGTATTCAGGAAAGAAGCTTGAGGTGAGCCATTTTCAGATATTTGGCTCTCTGACTTACTCTCACATCCCTTCTGAGAAGAGGACAAAGTTCGAGCCCACTGTAGAGAGAGGTATCTTTGTGGGTTACGATGAGACTTCGAAGGCATATCGACTTTACATTCCTGGCCAGAGGAGAGTTGTAGTGAGGTGGGAAGTGAAGTTTGATGAGGAGAGGGCCTTCAGGAAGTCGAGAGAGATGGAGCAGAGGGAGCCACCAGCTCCCACACCTCAGTTGACATAGGATTCTTCGATACAGGTTTCAAGTCCGCAGGTTTCTGGAGTGACTGGATCACAGGGCACAGGCACAGCTTCTACAGGATCAGTGGTTCAGGTGACAGGTACTTCAAGGTCAGGTTCAGGGACAGGCACAGGTTCAGGTTCACAGGTTACAGGGTCTTCAGGGACTGGTTCATCAGTCACTGGTCCTCGGGGTGTTAGACCTTCTGCTTCTGGGAGTTCCTCAGATGAGGATCGACCAGTTTGGGAGGAGCCTTCAAGGAAGAAGAAGCCTAAGTGGCTTCAGGACACCTTGAAGGAAGCAGAAGCATTTGGTAGACCTCAGGAGGCAATCAGGTCAGTAGTTGAGCCAGACAGATATGGGATGGCCCTTGTTGCGAGTCTTCGTGACTCTGCTCCTTCTACTTTTGAGGAGGCTTCTCAGCATCAGGTATGGAGAGATGCCATGATGGAAGAGTGCCATTCCATCATGAAGAATGATGCTTGGGAGATTGTGTCGAGACCTGAGGGGAAGTCAGTGGTGACTTCCAAGTGGCTTTACAAGATCAAGCATGCTGCAGATGGCAGTGTGGAGAAATTCAAGGCTCGGTTTGTGGCTAGGGGGTTCTCATAGGTTGAGGGAGTTGACTATGATGAGACATTTGCTCCCATTGCTCGATATTCCTCCATCAGAGCAGTGATATCTATAGCAGCGGAGATGGGTTGGAAGATCCACCAGATGGATGTGAAGACCGCGTTTCTCAATGGTCTTTGGAGGAGGAGGTGTACTTGGAGCAGCCACAAGGATTCGAGATACATGGGAGAGATTCTCATGTGTGCAAGCTTAGGAAATCCTTGTACGGTCTGAAGCAAGCTCCTAGAGCTTGGTACTCCAGGATAGATGCATATTTGACTTCGATGGGATTTCAGAAGAGTGAGGCTGATCCCAACCTTTACTACATTGTGGTTGGTGGAGATCCTCTCATTCTTCCGTTATAGGTTGATGACTTATTTATCACTGGAGATGAGTGTCTTATTGCACAGTGCAAGAGAGACCTTGCAGCTGAGTATGAGATGACTGATATTGGGCTGATGCATTACTATTTGGGGATGGAGGTTTGGCAGGAGCCTGGACATATTTTCCTAGGACAGGGGAAGTATGCAGTAGATATTCTGAAGAGTTATCGGATGGAGGACTGCAGGCCTATGTCTACACCTATGATCACCAACTTGAAGCAACTTCATGCTTTAGAGGGTAAGTTGGTGGATCCCACACTCTATCGTCAGCTCATTGGATCGTTGATGTATCTGGTCAACACCAGGCTAGACCTGTGTTTTGCGGTCAACACTCTTAGCCAGTTCATGGTGCAGCCTAGGAGTGTGCATTGGACTGCCATAAAGCACATTCTGAGATACCTAGCAGGTACAGTGGATTATGGTCTGGACTACAAGAGTTCGGGTGGAGTCAGCTTGGTTGGGTTCACAGATTCAGACTGGGCAGGTTGTGTGAGGGATCGGAAGAGCACTTCCGGTTGCTGTTTCAGCTTGGGCTCGGCAGCAGTGTCATGGTTCAGCAGGAAACAGAAGTCCATTGCATTGAGTTCTGCTGAGGCTGAGTATATGGCAGCCAGTCAGGCGACTTGCGAAGCACTGTGGCTTCGTAAGTTATTGGTAGATTTATTCGATCAGCAACTGAGACCTACGGTGATCTATTGCGACAATCAGAGTTGCATTCAGCTCTCTAAGAATCCGGTGTTCCATGACAGGTCGAAGCACATTGAGATCAGGTACCATTTCATCCGGGACTACGTCCAGAGAGGGGCAGTTGAGTTGCAGTATATTTCCACTGATGAGCAGGTAGCAGATGTCCTGACGAAGTCTTTGGGGAAGGGGAAGTTTGTCTTCTTCAGAGATAAGTTGGGAGTGGTGCGGAACACCTTCCTCGGTAAGAGGGAGTGTTCGTTTTGTACCTAGGGAAGTGTTCCCCAAGTGACATTAGCCTAATGTCACTTAGAAGGGGGAAAAAGGTGACCCTCACATTAATTGTCATTAATGAGACTTTATAACATTAAAGTCACTTTTTGCTAAAGTTAAGTGGGTGAGTGAAATATTTATTTAAGTGATTTTTATTCTCATTGATTCTTATCCCTTGGATTGGATCTATCTCCACCGTCGGATTAGATACCCGCTTAGGGTTAGAACAAAAAGCTTGAGGGAGGCTTGAGAGCTCACTTTTGCATTTCAAAAAGTGAAGAAGAGAAGAGAGAAGAGCTGGGTGTGGCACGAATTTCGAGGAGCTCATTTGAGGGTTTTCAGTTGGCACGAAAATCGAGGCACTGGTTTTCAGCTTGGAGAGAGAGCACACATTTCGAGACAGCATTTATATTGCAGTAGGCACAAATATCGAGGTAGCTCCAGTTAGGCACAGAAATCGAGAAACCGTACTGCAACATTTAATGTTGTCCGTACAGCACTGTTTTCGAGGTGTTTGCTGGGCTCATTTCTCGAGGAGATAGGCACATTCTTCCAGAAAGAAATCTGGGCACGATTTACAAGATAATCTGCTGCACAGTTTTCTAGGATCCGTACAGTCCGTACGGTCTGCATTTTCTGCACAGTTTTCGAGGTGGTTCTACTGCACTGTTTTCTAGTAATTTTGGCATAGTTTTCGGGGTGTTGTTCATGCACAGAAATCGAGGCAGAGTTGTGTACAAGATTCGTGAAGTTGTGGCACAGATTTCGAGACCGTGAGGCACAGAAATCGAGGCAAAAATTTGGGTGTCTGTGGGTGGTCAGATAAGTACATTTTGACTGGAATATTTTGTTGATGAAATAAAACTCTCTCTCTCTCTCTCTTACTGGTTTTCCCCGTGGGGGTTTTTCCAGGGCATAAATGCCAAAAAAATCTGAGTCTCTTTTATGGTGTGCATGTGTTAATATTTACTTTCAGCCTGTCATTGTGTTTTTACTGTGTGTTTAAGTGTTACAGTATTTTTCATAAGTAACTGTTGGCTGCTTTTCTGGGCAGACCCGGGTTTTAATGAAGCGCAGCAACAAAACCCCTTGGCGCACTGGCCCTCTCGGCAACGAGCTGCGCGGCAGCTCGAGGTCTCACCCGAAGTGGCTATGGGGGGGTTAAGGAATCAGGTTTCCTTAACCGGGGTGACGCGGAGATGGCTCTTCCTTGAATGGTTCCTGTGAAATCGGCGGTCGGACCTTCCCGCAGGCCGCTCGTCGCAGCTGCGTGGGTCCCTTCCTTGGCAGGTCTACTGCGCAGTTTCTTCTCTCTAACGCAGCAGGCAACTATCCCTTGGGTCGACGCGCTGAACACTTCCTCGCCCTTCACATCTAGCGCAGTAACGCAGTCTGCTCTCGCCGCAGCGACCGTGCGTTACTACCTCTTTAGTACTTAAGACACTTCTAGTTATCAAAGGATCTTTCCAACTTGCTCAAACAGTCACAAAGATAAGACAGAAGTCTTGCATACACAAATAATGAACTCTAAATAGTTATCATTCACGCAAACATTATAACAAGAAGACATAAGTGAAGCTCATCCCCTCGAGGAAAACCACATCCACGGGAGCGTTATATTAACCAGAAAATGATAGAGTCATACAATATGCTGCGCACACAGCTGCAGCCTTAGATCTTACAGGAAACTCCACGCACACAGCTGGGAGCCCTTCTCTCAAGCTTGTCTCCTCTCTATGGAGATTACAAAGGCACAGACGTCGACTCAGACTGTCTGGCAACTCAGGGATTAGCTCCTCGGCTATCCGATTTCCTCTCTCTAGTTCTACACACCGGGTAGAAATTACAGTGAAGGATAATCAACACATGATCTATCCTTTAGACTGGCTCTCTAACAGTCTAGTGTCCAACTCTCTAACTCTCCAAAAGGAAGGAACTGAAGGAAGGGAGGAAGAACCCTCTACCCATTACAATGATTCATCTATATAGGTAGCCATGACGGTCACACCTTTACAAAACTGTGGGCCTTTCCCAACAGTGATTCCCAAAAACCCTAACCACGCACATGGCTAGGTGTACTGTAGGCGCCGCTTGCAGTCACGTCGCCGCTTCCTGCAGGCTCCGTGAATTCCGGCGCAGATTGTGGGTATGGGCGATCGTCCTTCGCCTTCAATGCTCTGGTCCGTTGCTCCTCCTTGATCCGAGCAACCATAACTTCTGTACTAAGCCTTTAAATGAGGGTAGCTAAGCCCTCTACTCCATCGCCTTTATTTATTATGGTAGCTGAGCCACCTTCATTCTTTGATGACGTGCGCGCGATCTCCGCAATTTCCGGTCCATGATCTGCGCTGAGATCATCCATCTGGCACCGTACTGCGCACCGTCTCCTTCTTACCCAAAACTTAGTGCTTGTCCCAAAATTAGCACTTTCCTTCCATACTCGTGATTTTTCCCAAAATTCGCAGCTTTTACTATAGCTGCGACCTTGGCCCCAACAGGCCCCCAACACTCACTTGTGGCTCGCCCTCGAGCCACTCGCACTAGCGCGTGGTCTTTGGATTTGCGCCTCTGTGTTTGCTTGAATCTCCGCGAATGTTTTCTGCCACTTCGCAATAGCGGAGTCCAATTCCTCAATACACTGATCAGCTGTCTGTACTGTTTCTGCGGTTGTTTCATCTTTAGTGAGTGTATCAATGATCTCTTGAGACTCGGCAATCTCTTTGATTTTTGTCTCAATCTGGCCAACGATTTCAGCATACTCATCCATGAATGGCTGAATGCTGTTGGTGAGCTTCTCATCTTCAGTTCTGAGCTTGTGCAGTTGCTGCTGCATTTTGCGCACTTCGCCCATTTTCTTCATCTTTGGCAAGCCTGTTAAGGACTTGGCTTCTTCATTCAGGACAGTGAGAGACTGTTCTGCAGCTTGCACCTGTTCTGATAGTCCCACTTTAAAAGGGAGGTTCACAAGCTCTGACCATGCTTCCATAGCCTGGTCCATCAGGTTCTTGGCTTCCTGTACTCGAGCTTTCATTCGTGTGGAAGCTCTGCTCAATGCTTCAAATTGTACCTGCGCATCATCCGTAAGATGCGCAGCGACGCGAGCTTCTAGCTCAGCAATCTGGGTTTTATGGCCTTCTGCCATAGCAGCTATTTCTTGCTCCAGGGTTTTCGCCCTTTCGCCAATAATTTGAACTTTTGCAACCAGAGGGAGGTCTGGTTGAATCTCGCAAGCCGGCAATTCCTGAGCAATCTCTTCTATTGCGTTTCTGATGCCGGTGTCTTGCGCCTCATAGAGTGCAAGCTTCGCAGAGATATTCTTATGACTTTCCTTCAGCTCTATCTCCTGCGATTGCAGTCGTTGGTTTGCCTGGAAAGTAGAGAGCTCTCTAGCTCTCAACTCAAGAGAAACTTTCTCCTGTACTAGCTGTAGAGTTTCTATAGGAATCATAGACAAATTAATTTCTACAGGTCCAACTGTGCTTACCTGCAGTTCAGCTAGGGGATCTGGAAGTGTCATGCTGGTAGGCGGAATATGCACGACAGTGTGCCTTTCTGTGAGTTCTTCAACTCGCTCACCAGTTGGAATTTCTTGTGGCGCCTGCGAAGTAGATGCTGGCGCATGGGTCTGCGCAATCCTTCCTGCGAGACCTTTTAGTTCTACAAATTGTAAGTCTAGAGCACCTCGGATGTGAGCATGCATGTTCCTCATCTCACGAAATTGGTCTTTCAAATATTTGTCGATCTCCGAGGGAATGGCCTCAGTGGGATGCGACACTTTCTGCTTCTTTGTGGCTGGTTCTGTTGAGCCTTCATCGCTTCTTTGCTCAGGGGCTTCCTTGCCCTTATTTTTTTCTTGCGCAGCGGCGGGTGGCATCGCAGGTGCGATGTCAGCTGCTGCTCTCCATTCATCGGACCACGACTTAATGGTTTCTTCGACATCTTCTGTGGTCATCCTGTAAAGACCTAGCGCCCAGTCACCTGGAATGTCGCAAGGCCGAAGGTAGAGTTGATGGATGTCGGCAGTAAAAGCCAACTTCCCGTCATACAATGTGGCTGTCTCCTCGCTCAGCCTTGGCATATCTTGTATGGTCTCTCGGAGGAGATAGTAATACTCACAAAAAACAGCGCGATTCATCTTGCGCTTCGCGGGATTAGGGGAATCCCAGAGGTTGATGTAGCGCATGCCGGCAACCTCTCCTGCGCGGCGTGGACGGAACTGAGTATTCGGGGGCTCCTTCCACCCGACGAGAGCACATAGAATTAGAAGCCACGAAAAATGGAATGATTGGCCTGCATTGTCCTGCACATTCAGGCAATCAGCCAAAAAAGAATTCAGCAGGAAGAGAGACCAATTGTACTGTTCTCCCTCCGCAGCTGCGATAGCGAGCTCTACGACAGCTCCAGTAACTTCTTTTGGTCGGCACTTGGTGAGAAGTCTGCCTGCAAGCAGACTTCCTGTGAAGCGAAGTGCCTCATCTTCAACTGTGGTGAGGTCATAAGCCCGACCTCCTCTTGTCAAGTTATATTTCTGGACCAGCTTTGCAGCTAATTTTCGGTCCTTCTCCTTTCCCGCAAAATGGATATTGGGATCCTTCCCGACCTTAGATAGGCCGGTGATACGGTGTATCAAATCAACATTTAGATCAATTGGCCTCCCGAGCCAAAGGTAACCTCCATGAACGCAGGATAGCAGTGTTTTAACGACTGCGTTCACTTCATTGCTACGCCCAAAGTGCGGTAGCTTCAACAAATTCAAGAGTCCAGGGCGCTCAAGATTTGCTGCAAATCCCTTCGGGATAAACTCATCAACGTTTCTGGTGGGATTATGGACGATATCCAAATATCGGTCCAACTGAAACTGAGGATATGTCTTATAGTCTCCAAGGTTAAAATCAGAGAATTTAACCAATGGAATGTTTCCCAATAGTTGGCCCTCTACCCGCACACTAGCCGGTAGTGGCGGTAGCGGAATTGGATACTTTGCATTCTTCGGAATCTGTACATCCGGCGCATCATCTGGACGCGGCGGAAGGTAGTTCACCATAGACGCGAGCGGCTCTGGAACAGGTTCCTCCTGCTGCTGCTGAGATGCTCTTGTGCCTGGAGATGTTCTGGGATCAGTAGCACCGGGGTGTACGTAGGTCGAAGCCGTCACCGGAGTGGCCATGCCGAAATCTAAGCCTCGGCGTAGAAATTGACGAACAACTTCTTCAGTCGATAAATTCTCCGTTGTGAACCAATGTAAATAACAAAACTCTGGACAGCAAATGGCGGAACTGCGTAGGGTATAGACTCTGAAAACAAGGGAAAATAGTCTGCACACTCGGCTCTGAAAACAATAATGCAGATCTTCAAACACAACTTATGCAACTCGAGACAGTAACCCGAAATTGGTACAAGTGTGAGGTATGTATAGCCAGCGGGGTTAGTAAATGCGACCAAGTGGGGTTACGTAGCTATAGGCGGCTACAGATGAGTTGACAACACGCTATCCTCCTTGCCGTAGCGGTGCATTTAGTGTGATTGACGGGTTCTGACAGCCTTCCGGGAGAAGCTAATGCTTTCGGCGCCTGAGTTAAATGCAAATCTTTCGGAGATTAAGCCGAATCCGTCAGAACGGGTAGAATTAAATAGCGGCCTTATCCTTCATTTATTCAAACGCAGCTACATAACTGCTGTAATTCAAAATTTCCGGTGGGTCATTTCAACTTAGGAAACCGTGCCTCTATGGGTCCACAACAAAACTCTTTTCAGCGGCAAATTATGAAAGGGGACTTCGCAAGAGCGATAGTCCAATGGTCCACAAAGCAAAACTTCGCCAGAGCGGACTGCTAAGCTTTGCTCAAGCAATTTTTATTCAGGATGCGCGGATATTTCAAGGAACTGCGCAGGAAGCTGGAAACTGAGGGTGTGTCGCAGCTTCCGTGTAGACTAAATGCGATGTCTCTTTCAACTACACTGGGCATCTGCATTCCTGAGTAATATATTATGTCGACAGGGCGGAGTGGCCGTCGCAATAAAGCTTAAGCCGACTCCCGTTTATCATTGTAGGTAGTAGTTCTCCATTCAGCTTCGCAAGCTGAACTGCGCCTCCGTCTGTTATTTTTAGTACCTGAAAAGGACCTAACCAATGCACACGAAACTTGCCTGGAAACTTGATGAATTTACTATCGTAAAGGAGTACCAAGTCTCCTTCTTCAAAGTGCTTATGCTTAATGTGCCTGTCATGCCAAGCTTTCTGTCTTGCCTTCTGTACCTGTTGATGAAATCCGGCCATAAGTCTGTCTTCTTCTAAAGAAAGCAGTTGCGAAAGTCTTTCATTCATAGTGTCAGGATCTGCCATTTCTGTAATTTGCGCAATCCGGAGACTGGGAACAATGTATTCCATGGGCATAACTGCTTCTTGTCCATACACCAAGCTGAAAGGTGTGTGACCTGTTAATTTCTTGCAAGTGGTTCTGTAAGCCCATAATACAGCTGTGACTCTAAGGTCCCAATCATCTCTTTGTTGATTACAGATCTTCGTCAGGGCATTCTCAAGGATCTTATTGAATGCTTCCACCGTACCATTAGCTTGAGGATGGTAGGGTGTACTCTTATGGTGATTAATTTGAAATTCTTCAGTAAGGGCCTCTATAGTCTCATTGAGGAAATGTGTACCTTGATCACTCATGAGGATCACTGGGCATCCAAACCTAGTGATAATGTTCTCGAAAATGAACTGCGCGGCAGTAGCAGCGTCGCAGTTCTTAACTGGCTTCGCCTCAGCCCATCGGGTGAGGTACTCAGTAGCTGTAATGATATATCTTGCGCCAGTTCTTTTTCCTGGTGGGTTAATAGGTCCTACAAAGTCAATGGCCCATTTATCAAAAGCACGCAGTGTGATCTGGGGTCTTAGCGGCATTTCATCTCTCCTTGAGGGTTTTCCTGTGCGCTGGCACACATCGCAACATTTACAGAATTCCTTAGTATCTTTGTGCAATGTCGGCCACCAAAGTCCTGCGGCTAATATCTTCTGCGCAGTCGGCTTTCCTGCGAAATGGCCTCCTGCGGTACCTGAATGCGCTTCTGCGATGATAGAGCTCTTTTCATGTGGTAAGATACATCTGCGCAAAATTTCGTTAGGGCCCAACTTATAAAGCTGGCCTGCTATCAAAGTGAAGTCTGCGGCTCTGACAACAAGTTGCTTCTTCTGCTGGATTGTAAACTCAGCCGGCGCTTGTCCGGTAGTGAGAAACTTAAGAATATCAGAGTAATATTCGTCTGCTGCTTGGATATAAAACAACTGTGCGTCAGGCAGATTGTCCTCCAGACTCGTAGGTTCCTCTCCTGACTCTATTCTGGATAGATGGTCAGGCCCTGCATTCAATCTGCCTGGCTTTACAATAACCTCAAAATCATACTCTTGAAAGAGCAATAGCCATCTGCAAATTCTGCCTCCTAAAACTGGTTTATTGACCAAATATTTCAAAGCAGAATGATCAGTATACATTTTAAAGTGAGCTCCTAACAGGTAGTGTCTGAATTTCTGTAAGGCATACACCATAGCTAGTCCTTCCCGTTCTGTAGTGGTGTAGTTCTTCTCAGCTGTAGAGAGCTTTCTGCTGGAGTAAGCAATTGGGTGATCAATACTTCCTTCTCCAGACTGTGTAAGCACGATTCCTAATGCTATGGAAGAAGCATCAACATGAACATGAAAAGGTTTTCTCCAATCCGGGAAAACTAGAATAGGCGCTGTGATCATCTTTTCTTTAAGTGTGTCCAAGCTCTGTTGGCATTCCTCTGTCCATTGGAACTTCGAATCCTTCTTCAGCAATCTTTCCATAGGCGCTGTGATCCTTGCATATCCTTTGATGAATTTTCTGTAGTATCCTGTATGTCCCAATGTAGTGCGCAATTGCTTAACTGAGTTGGGCGCAGGTAACTTAGCAATGATGGCAACCTTCGCAGGATCCATCAAGAGTCCTTGTCTGCATACAATATGTCCCAACAAAATACCAAAGGGGGCACAGAATATACATTTTTTCAAGTTAAGGGAAATCTGATGCTGTCTACATTTTTCTAGCATCATGCGCAGATTCGCAATATGGTTCTTGAGTAAACCAAATACAGTCCAGTCATCAAAATAGACTTCTAAAAACTTGTGGATAAATTCTTTAAAAACAGCAACAACAACTCTAGAGAAAATAGCAGGTGCGTTTTTAAGACCAAAGGGCATTACCGTATACTGGAATGAGCCCCATTCAGTTGCAAAAGTAGTCTTGTGGCGGTCATCCGGATGGATTCTAATCTGATGATATCCCGAAAATCCATCAGTGAAAGAGTAAGCCTCTTGTCCTCCAACATTATCAAGTACTTCATCTGTGAAAGGAGTGGGAAATGGGTCGTGCGCTGATGCATCATTGAGTTTGCGCAAGTCGACACAAATTCTTATTTCACCTTTCGTTTTCTTTTCTTGGACCACCATAGGACTAATCCAATCGCTTTCCTCTACTGGCTCAATAATACCTGCTGCAAGCATCTTATCAATTTCTTCTTTGACTTTTTCTTTGTAGCGCGGGTTCAACCTGTATGGGCGCTGCTTTACTGGCTTGGCGTCGGGTTTCAGAGGTATGCGCATCACTCCTAAGTCTCCTAGGATGCCTTTCATTTCTGTGAACTTGGTAGGAAAGATATCCTGGTAATCACGTAATAAATCTGAAACATGCGCAACGGTTTCATCATCTCAATAATCTCCTATAGAAGCAAACTTTGGGTCAGCTTCTGTACCAATGTTAACTTTCTTGAGCTTGACGTGTTCTGCGATGGCAGGAATGTCAAGCTCAGGACCTTCAATATTGCGCGTCCCTTCTGATTCTGGGATATTGATGTTGCGAGGATCGTCCTCCTCATCTTCAGCGGTGAAGTTATAGCATTCCAGGGCATGTTCTATCTGGACAGCCCAATCTGGTTGGGAATATTCTGTTACTAGACCTGGTTCAAATACCTTCTTTTTAATACACTTCAGAGCCTGATCAATGCTTGGATGCTCTGACTCAAAGCTGAATGTAAGTTGAAAACTTTCTATCATAAGAGCCCAAGTAAGAGTGCCTTTGCGCAATTCTATTTCAGTATACCAATTCCTTGGAATTGTATCTAATGTGTGGATGAATTGGTGAACCCATTCATCTTCCGGAATATCTGACCATTGCTGAATACATGCTTCAATGTGTGACCTGGGGTCACTCTGTCCTTCATATTTGCGTAGCGCTTCGGCTGTGGTGTCCTGAAATCTGCGCAGTATCAATCTGCGACAGTCTTTCCATGTATGAATATTCTCCTTGTGCGCAATCCACCATCTTGCGGGTGTAGCGCGCAATGCTATATCCAGTGCCTGGATGTGCTGCGGTTCTGGAAGCTTTTGTTCATATTCCTGTATGAATTTAGTTACTTCAGTTAAGCCATCAAAAGTTGGAGTATCAATTAATTCTGTGCCAATCCATCGGATGGATTTAGTCATCATGGCGCAACGTCTTGCAGAAACCTCATGTAGACGATTCTGCCAGTTTTCCAATCCTGCATCTGAATCTGATGTGCACGAGCTATCACATCGCCAGCTGATATGGCCGTCTGCTGTGGGGTTGACATAGTCACTGTGGTTAGTGGTCATCTGATACAAGCTTTCCATGTGGCGCGCTTCCTCTTCTGCGCGAATGGGTTCTATATATCTTGGTCCTTGAATAGGATCAAGAGGTGCGATGACCCTGATCTGGTCATCCTCAAAGGTCATCTGTCTTTTCTTCAGGTTAATGACAGCCAAATTATCAAGTGCCCAGTCTATTCCTAACAGCGCTGGGTATGGTCTACTATCATCCATAATTTTGATTACTTCAAAATCTGCAGAGCTTCTTACTCCTTCAATATCAATAGGTACATTGGGTAATCTGCCCAATGGAGAGACTCGTTGCTGATTTGCGAGTCTTAGCTGGATAGGGGATCTTGTAAGCTGAGGGCTTCCCATCTGTTCCCATGTCTGCATAGTGAGAACATTGGCTTCTGAGCCCAAGTCTAACATGACTTTGTCCATTTCAAATGCTCCAATCTGCGCTGTAAGCCTCATCTCTTTTCCAGTTCTAGTGTGACTCCTAATCTGGTGAACAGCACGCTGTGGTGTGTTCGTCGAAGCAGAGTGTTGGCACTGATCCAACAGGTGTTGGAGTTCTAGAGTTGCTTGTTCATTGCGCAACAATTTTAAACATTGTCGCAGGAACGCATGAACACTGCCTAGTGCATGCTCCTTATCGTCATCAGGTCTTCTAGCTGTAGTGGCCTGTTCTTGTACCAGGTTGTCTTGTCTTAGCACTTGCGATCTACTATTGTTCTGCGGAATTGCGGCAGAACTTGAAGCTCTCGGATCTGAGAAATACTCTTGAGCTTGCTTAAATGCTTCTTTTTGCTTCTGTAGGTTAAGTGGGGCTGGTTTAATGTTAGCGCGGCGCACCCATTGCGTCGCTTGCTTTCCCGTTCCCATCTCTTGCGCACCAGTGGTAGCTCCACTGCGTGTCACTATATTAACTGTAGGGTCTGGTTCTCTTTTTTCTGCTCCAATCAACTGGATATTCTGATTGACCTGTGGTGTCTTTGCTTGCATCTTAGCCTGTAACTGAGGGCATTCTTCAATGATATGGTCAGAAGATTTACAATACCTGCAGAGGGTTGTAGGATTTTGGCAATCCCTAGCAAAATGACCTTGTTCTCCGCAATTATAACAAGTGATCTGTCCTCTTCCACGACCAAAGTTTGTTGTGCGTCCGCGTCCTCTGTAATTTGCTGCTCGGGCGTCCCGAGGTTGGTCATAAGGTGGACCTGCTGTGGGTCCTTGTGTCTCTGCTTGTACCCTATAAACATCATGCTTTCTTTCTATCATAAGATCATATGCTCTACAGTTGTTCTCATCATGACCTACTGATTTACAGAAATTACAATATAGATTCTTTGGAGTTTGTACATATTTCTGAAGTAAGTGGCATTCTTGTGGTCTATGACCTCTAGTTCTGCAGATTTCACACCAAGGCCCTTGTGCCTGTGGTAAAGGATTAGGTGCTCCAGTTGCAATATAGTCTATGAAAACAGGACAATGGTCCTTTGAATGACCTTGGGCTTTACATTTTGTACACCAAATTTCTTCCTTAATCTCCTTGCCTTTCTTAATATCATGCACTTGCAAGGTTAAGTTTGCTAATTGGTTCTGTAAATGCGCAACATCGTTGCTTGTTCCTGCAATTGGCGAAGCTTCTAGTTTCATAGCCATTTCTAGAGCTTGTTCCTGAGTATTGAGATTCTGTTGCATAAGAGGAAGTCTAATGTGTGGAAGCAGTGCAGCAATGAACCATTCTTTATGTTGCTGTGGTGCAAACTCGAAGCTTACTTGATCTATCAAGGCTTTGAACTTCTGGTCAAAGTCCCATACTGATTCTGTAGGTAACTGTTTGATGTCTTTGAGCTCTGTTATACACTGTGATTCTGACTTAGGTTTCTTGAATTCTCTAATCATGGCATTTCTTACCTCAGCAAGCGTCCTATTCTGTGCTGCTGAGTATTTCATGAACCAAGTCAAGGCTCTTTCTCTTAGTGTGGTTGCTAACTGAACCAGTTTAACAGCATCATCATTAATTTGCTTAATTGTCCAAATGGCTTCACATAAGAACCAGTGCTGCTCAGGGTCCTCTATCCCTGTTCCTCTAAAAGTTGGTAGTTTCATGTCATCACCCATCCTTCTTGCACGGGTTTGAGATGGAGGTACTGTAGCAGTGCCTCCGGGATGGTTAAACAAAGGTGGTACAGAGGTACTAGAAGTAGCGTGTGGGCTACTAGAAGGTGTTACTGTAGGATTATACTGAGCTCCGTCTGGTTTTTGCGGTGTAAAGGGGTAATACGGGATATGAGCACTCCCTTGTCTTTCTATATGGCTTGCTCTAGGAACTTGGCTATCGTTTGGGCTAGACTCAAAAGGATATTGGTCAAGGCCTACTTTATATCGTTTTCCACTACGAGTGCAACCAATAACTTCAGGATCACTATCAGAATCTACGGACATTACTTGACTATGCTATTCATCAGAAGCAATACATAGCTTTCCTTTTTCATACAGAAGCATTTTAATCCATAAGTTCAGAGAATTTAAGAACTTACCTCTGTGTACTTGGAAGAAACTCCTCTCAGCTTCACTGAAACTCTTTCTTGTATCGACTGCAAATTCGGTAATAAAACCTTCCAGTAGACTATTCAACCAAAAGTCTACTGCGCGGGACACAGGATTGTCTATCCGCTTCACAATACTAACTAGCTCAGGCGTCCACGTGACGGGTCGATCAACATGCAGCGTAGGTCTAGATTCTGCTAACTTGGCTATCCAAGCGTGTAACTCCAATGCAAACGTAACAAAGAAGATTTCGTAAAGGTCAGCATAAATATACTTCTGTAACCAATCTTCTGTTTGAAGCGTAGGGCTTCTATTTTCTTGTTCAGCAAACTCTTTAGCCTTTAAATCAAACCAATCTCCAATTTCCTTAGCTGTAGGATTCCAGTAACACATTTGTTAGCTGAGCAAGTCTCAGTGTAACAGAACCTTATGTTGTCTTCAGCAACAGTCTCAGATGTCGCGTGACTAGTAAGTCTTACAGCAACAAGTCGCAAGGCAAAGGAATCATTTGTTGGCTCAATCAACAGGGTTCAAAGCCATGGAAGTAATGTGATCAAAAAGTCATAAGGCAACAGAACCATTTGTTGGTCACTAGGCAACGGAACCATTTGTTGGCTCTTCTATCTCGCGCGTTGCCAAAATAACAAGTCTCATTCGCGCGGCAACGGAACCATTTGTTGGCTCTTCTATCTCGCGCGTCGCCAAAATAACAAGTCTCATTCGCGCGGCAACGGAACCATTTGTTGGCTCTTCTATCTCGCGCGTCGCCAAAATAACAAGTCTCATTCGCGCGGCAACGGAACCATTTGTTGGCTGCTTTTCTGGGCAGACCCGGGTTTTAATGAAGCGCAGCAACAAAACCCCTTGGCGCACTGGCCCTCTCGGCAACGAGCTGCGCGGCAGCTCGAGGTCTCACCCGAAGTGGCTATGGGGGGGTTAAGGAATCAGGTTTCCTTAACCGGGGTGACGCGGAGATGGCTCTTCCTTGAATGGTTCCTGTGAAATCGGCGGTCGGACCTTCCCGCAGGCCGCTCGTCGCAGCTGCGTGGGTCCCTTCCTTGGCAGGTCTACTGCGCAGTTTCTTCTCTCTAACGCAGCAGGCAACTATCCCTTGGGTCGACGCGCTGAACACTTCCTCGCCCTTCACATCTAGCGCAGTAACGCAGTCTGCTCTCGCCGCAGCGACCGTGCGTTACTACCTCTTTAGTACTTAAGACACTTCTAGTTATCAAAGGATCTTTCCAACTTGCTCAAACAGTCACAAAGATAAGACAGAAGTCTTGCATACACAAATAATGAACTCTAAATAGTTATCATTCACGCAAACATTATAACAAGAAGACATAAGTGAAGCTCATCCCCTCGAGGAAAACCACATCCACGGGAGCGTTATATTAACCAGAAAATGATAGAGTCATACAATATGCTGCGCACACAGCTGCGGCCTTAGATCTTACAGGAAACTCCACGCACACAGCTGGGAGCCCTTCTCTCAAGCTTGTCTCCTCTCTATGGAGATTACAAAGGCACAGACGTCGACTCAGACTGTCTGGCAACTCAGGGATTAGCTCCTCGGCTATCCGATTTCCTCTCTCTAGTTCTACACACCGGGTAGAAATTACAGTGAAGGATAATCAACACATGATCTATCCTTTAGACTGGCTCTCTAACAGTCTAGTGTCCAACTCTCTAACTCTCCAAAAGGAAGGAACTGAAGGAAGGGAGGAAGAACCCTCTACCCATTACAATGATTCATCTATATAGGTAGCCATGACGGTCACGCCTTTACAAAACTGTGGGCCTTTCCCAACAGTGATTCCCAAAAACCCTAACCACGCACATGGCTAGGTGTACTGTAGGCGCCGCTTGCAGTCACGTCGCCGCTTCCTGCAGGCTCCGTGAATTCCGGCGCAGATTGTGGGTATGGGCGATCGTCCTTCGCCTTCAATGCTCTGGTCCGTTGCTCCTCCTTGATCCGAGCAACCATAACTTCTGTACTAAGCCTTTAAATGAGGGTAGCTAAGCCCTCTACTCCATCGCTTTTATTTATTATGGTAGCTGAGCCACCTTCATTCTTTGATGACGTGCGCGCGATCTCCGCAATTTCCGGTCCATGATCTGCGCTGAGATCATCCATCTGGCACCGTACTGCGCACCGTCTCCTTCTTACCCAAAACTTAGTGCTTGTCCCAAAATTAGCACTTTCCTTCCATACTCGTGATTTTTCCCAAAATTCGCAGCTTTTACTATAGCTGCGACCTTGGCCCCAACAGTAACCTTCAGCCAATGCAAAACCGGCTGTTGGTGAAAATCATTGAAAAGATGACATAAACCAGCAAACAGTAAAACCTAGAAAAAATCTACATATTTGTTCTAAGCTGCTCAAAATTATAATCCATATCAACAACCATACAACAGAAACCCCGTCACCCTATGAGATTAATGAATTTTGTGTGTTTCAAAGAAGCAATTGTTCCCCAATTTATCAACCTTGTAGTAAAAAGCCATTCCACAAACAACATTAATCAATGACAAGCCACATTCTGGATTCTTTTTTCTTGCAAGTGGAAATTTTTTTCTAGTCTATGTTATGTTTAATCCTTACATAGGAACAATTTCCCATGACCTACTTTTGTAGCCCCAACTGCTCATGAAACAATTTCCCACAACCTACTTTTGTAGCCCCCACTACTCATGAAGGGTCTAAAGACACCATGGCATATAGGGTATTTGTTCCACCAAAATTACCTAGGATTTGCAACTGGCCCCAATCATGTTGTTTGGCCCTAGATTGTAACTGTGGTGGTTGGTGTAGCACACAATCATGATTATTGGGATGATCAAGTTTTTTATTCCAACAGAATTGCCTAGGACTTGCAACTAGCCCCAATCATGTTGTGTGGCCCTAGATTGGAATTGTGGTGGTTGGTGTAGCATACAATCATGATTATTGGGATGATCTAGTTTTTTGTTCCAACAAAATTGTATAGAACTTGCAACTGGCCCCAATCATGTTGTGGGTCTCTTAATTGGAAGCTTGATGGTAGAGGATATTTATTCCACCAAAATTGCCTAGGATTTGTAACTGGCCTTAATCATGTTGTGGGGCCCTAGATTGGAACTGTGGTGGTTAGTATATAGCGCAATCATGATTATTGGCATGCTCTAGTTTGATCGATTTGACACTAGGGAATAACACTAAAAATTACACCACCAGATGGTAGGATAAAGAGCACCCAAACCACTTTGACTCATGTAAATTTTTCTAATTTAAATTTAATGGTAATTACATTTCCATGTTAATTCGGGTTCCTTAATGAAAACATTGTCCCCTCTCTTTCAATCAACCCATAATTTCAAAATCCAAAAAAATGACAAGATACATTATTTGATTGGATTCCAACATAACTTGCTGGAAACTAGGTGTTTTGAGTGTCCTGAAAACCAAGTGTTCGAAGTGTTCTTTATCAAGTACACATGATAGACTCAATTGTTGTAGATGCATAAAGTACAAACTATATATAAACAAGTTAGGCAATTATTTTTCAAAATTTTTTGCTGGAAACTAGGTGTTTTGAGTGTCCTGAAAACCAAGTGTTCAAAGTGTTCTTTATCAAATGCACATGAGTAGACTCAATTTTTTTAGAAACTAGGTGTTTTGAGTGTCCTGAAAACCAAGTGTTCGAAGTGTTCTTTATCAAATGCACATGATAGACTCAATTTTTTAGATGCATAAAGTACAAACTATATATAACCAAAAGAGGCCATTATTTTTCAAAATTTATTTTTGTGGATTGTTTTGATAACCAATATTCAACAAACTTAATTGAATTTGATAACCAACATTCGAAAAACTTAATTTTTTTTTAAATTTGTATCATACTATTCTATCATGCATCATATATGTTTGATGAAGGCATGCTATTTTATCATATATCATTTCATTTATGTTTAATAAGGAATGGGAAAAAATCTTCAAATATAAATATATATATGAATGAACGTCTGATCATGACGAACTTTATTCGAATTTCATGGCTGTTGAATTTGAATGCGAACACTAACCATGCGACAAAACTTGGTCGATCAAAACTTTGATCAGAACACTGTGTTGCTTTTAGGGTTTTGAGACAAGATCCAAAACCTTAAAAGATATGAAAAATATTTCCCCGTCGACTGGAACAATGACCCTGATGATTCATCCTTTTTTTTTTCCGGTGCGTTTTGAGTACCATCTTTTGACGCCAGCAACATGTGCATGGAAACATCACAAACATTAAAAATTTCAGCTGCATTTCAAATTACGAGCGAGGATTGCCCCACTGAAAGATTCAGTTTGAAGCACAAATCATGTACACAGATGAAAAGGCAGATAACTAGATTACTGGAAGCCATGAAAATGTATTTTGAAGAACTGCATTCAGTTTTCCTTAACAGAAACAAGGGTTTTATATTAAACTTGGACGTAGATAGCTGGCCGGTTATACTCGTAACCTGCTTACACTCGGGAAAAACTAGGATTTATTTTACATAAAAAATTCTACATATAGCATACTCCTAACATGGATTTGCATTCGAAATGACAGCCATGAAATTTTGTGATTGTTTGTTATCACGGTCATTGTCTTCCTTCATCGGAATCTTGGTTTTCTTGTTCAGGTACTCGTTAGAGTTCTGGATTTGAATATCTGTGCATTCTAGAGATCTTGAGAGCTGAGGCTCCATCTGATTGCTGATTCCAACATGGAAATGGGCAGAGAATATGGGAGTGGTCACTGCAAAGTTTCAGCCGCCTGGCACTCTTCCTTTGGCTTTGGATGAGGTGGTCCAGATCACGGAGTCTCGACCCTCCCGTGATGAGTTGGTAGATACATTGGGGCCACCACCCATGACTGGAAGCCATAGGTGTTGGGAATGGTAGATTCTTCTTTTTCTCCGAGAGTTGGCTAATCATTTTACATTTTCCAATTTTTGGGTTATTTTTTTTTTAGAATCTTGAGATTTTATTATTTAAATTGTATTTTTTATTGCATAAATAAATTGAGTATTCTCTAAAACCTCTGTACCAAAACTTTTTTTAGACTCTGATTATGCAATTTCAAAAACCTATATCTACAATTTTAACAATTCCAACCAAATTTTAGTAAAAAAGTAACTTAAAAAACGTTCCAACCTGAATGCCTACCCCTGGGATGCGCTCTTCAGTCAATAAATGTGGCTGTTGTAGTGGTTCTTACCCCTACCAATTTACCTGCTGAAACAAAGGCTGACTGATCACGAAGCTGTCTTTTCACGAACGACTGCCAAGAAGAAAATATGTATGTAGTATCAGTGCTCATCTTACGCTAAAAGGTAGGAGCTGCAGCAGTTGGGTCCCCTGTACACCTACCCTCTATGTTGAAGCCCGTACAACGAGGCTCTCTCCTTCCTCTCTATGTGAAGCCCTTCCATCCAATAATATCTGATGCTATAATGGGGCATTACTAAGATTGGTTAAGTGAGGTGCATAGCATAAAACCAGCCAGGTGATCCTTCCTGTCTGAGTCTGTCTGGCCTGAAGCTTGTGCTCCCTGGGCTAGCTTAGCTTCTTACTGAGTAGTGGGTGGGGAGACTTGCTTGTGGGCTAGCTTCCTTACTGGGTGGGGTTATATATATCTTGCTGTAGGGCCAAGAAAGTCAGGTTGTTAGAGTGCAAGCGATCCGATCTCATAATTTCATGGGGTAAAGAAACATAGAACTTTTAGCTTACACCCTTTGGTCCAGAGTGACATTTTAAAAATTACATATAAATTTTAAAGTCACTTGTTATTTATAAAGGATAACAAATATTATAAAATTTTAAAAAAAAATTACATTTTTTTAATAATGTATCAATCTCCCTCCTCTCAAACTCAGGGTGGTTCATTGAGCATTGTAACTTTCATATTATATGACGTTGGATGTTTGGCTCTCATCTATTCTTTGATATGGTATACATTTCTATAATATTAAATCCATTATATAAGTTTGTTTAGATAATATTACCACTATATACATGTATCCACCATTCTTAGTGTAACTTAATGAAAGTTTCAAAGAGAAGCTCCAACACCTTATCTTTTTGAATTTGCATTTGAATTCATGTCTTATATGTTTTTTTAAATCCTCGTAGATATGATAATTGACATCAAAATTTAATGTCCATATTTAAGGTGTTCAAATCCCACACTTGCTACAATATCATTTCCATTGTTATCTTTGCATATGTTTTTGGCTTTGCAAAACACCAAAACAATTAGTCATGAGAGCTAGGGTGTAAATGTGATGGAATTGGAAACTTACTAGTAAAATTTAATGTAAATGAGTAGTTTAATGATAACTCTGAAGAGCAAACAATAGACACTCACCAAACCTAAGACAATCAAGTCATATTTGCTTATTCTTGTTAACTCGTTTCATCTCTCTAAAATTATCTAACATGTTGATTCATAGTTATTTTGTTGCATTGATAATGCTATATGTCTAACTATCATAAGTCATGACATGGTTATAGTGTTGGTATCTAATATTTTATTATTAGTTGAGAGCATTTGCTAGTCTCTCGACCACTTGATATGTAGTTCATGCCCTTTAAATTATTTCAATATATACTTAATGGAAAAATATCACAATTAATACTTGAATGTTAATTTCTCAACCACCAATCTTGCACATGTTTGGTCAAGCTAATCATAAAGATAATGCACAATTTTCTTTGTTTCACACAAAACTATGTTAATGATTTTGTTTGAGATAAATTTTTTTATTAAGATCAATGATAATTTATATGTTCTGATCATGTTTAGATATGAACCTAGACAAGATGGACCTTTCCACGTCACAAAACCTAAAACTGGAATTACAGTGGTGAGAATTGTGATTGCATTTACTTTCCTCTTGGTGTTTCTAGCAACATTGACATTAGTGTCAAAAATTTAAGAATGCTCCATAGGTATCTTTCCCCTTGCTTCATCCCAAGCCTAATATCCATGAGATAATATACTTTACAACCTTAATGTTTGGATGAACAATTTTTATGCCCAAGTGAGATTCTTAAGAAAGATATGGAGAAAGTAACATAATTCATGTTATCATCAAATTTGTGCATTAGCAATTATGCCCTAAAATCCACTATGTCACACATTTTTGCATGATTTGAGAGGTAAAGTGAACATTGAATCCTCATTAAGAATAGCATACTTGGTGGTCTTGATGAATAATTCCATTTTTCTTTGTGTTGAACTTTGGTTGTCATTGATGTCAAACAGGATTCATTATCCTTGTGCCAATTTGAAGAAGTATATGAAAGCGAGTTTAAAGAAGTATATGGTATCCAGTTTGAAGAAGTACATCCAGATTATAGTAGTACATCCAGTACATCTAGTTTGAAGAAGTACATAAGGTACATGCACAAGTCCTAAGTCCACCTAGTCATTCTACCTCAAGGTAAAGTCAAAAGAATTGGTTGGACAAGTTTTGGGAGTGCGCAAGAGGCTTGGAAGCAAGAAGCGGTTGGACAGGTATGCAAGTCCCAGAAGTGTGCAAGATTCACTAATCGGAAGAAGTATACAAGTTGTTAAAGTGCGCAAGAGTACCTGAAGAAAGTGGCGGTCGGAGAATTCAAGTGCGCAAGACCCACAAGCGATGGTACATCAAGGGTGCAAGACCACACACGAAGTGCACAAGTGCCACCACTATGCAAAGGACCAAGTATGTGTAAGATCCACAAGGGATTACACCTCAATGGCGCAGAACATGACAAGTGGTGGAAGCATGAATTAAGCTTGACTGAGAAGCAAAGAAGAAGGGATGCTACGACCAACTTGTGGACATGCCATTCATGTAGGACAAGTATAAATAAGAAGCCAAGTTGGAGAGTTGAAGTAATCTTGAACCTTGAAGATGCGAAAGTGGTAGTTCTCTGATTTGGCAAGCTTCTTATTTTGGGGTATCAATGGCCCATGGAACCATAACAACATGATCTAGCAGAGAGCCAAGTGCGCACGAATAGATGAACATAAATGTTGATGGTGCGTAGGATGACGTGGTTTATCTGTGATAGTTGCACGAAGATAGAAATGCAGGATTATAGATGACGCGCAAATGCGTGAGAACAAAATGATAGTACCACATACAGTATGTTGAAATTCATAGATGATCTAAGACTGATGCACAAAGACAAAGTTGTAGCATAACAAAAGATGCATAGTATGATAAGGGTAATCTGAGACAAGTGCGAAGAACAGAGAGGCATTATCACAGATGGTACACAAAATATCACGGATTCTCTAAGACAAATGCACCAAGAAAAAAGTGCAGTAAAAGGTGTGTAGATTGATCCGATATAAATGCAAGAAGTCAGAACATCAACACAGCACCAGATGCGCAGTATCAGTTAAGTTTGCAGATGCGCGAAAACAAAACGACATAATAAACCTAAGCGCATATTGCAGAATGTGATGAAGTATGAAGTCAAGTGTGAAATGTTGATATAGTGAAGTGAAGTATGTGATATAGTTCAATGATTGCAATATATCAATATACAAAAGGTGCGCACAACAAAATGAACTCCAGACAATCTGAAGAGTGCGTGGATCAATGGAATACGAAAGAAACATATTCTACAGTCATATCAGGGCGGTAGGACTGGGAAATGAATGTTGATGTATATGTAACTGCCGAATGTATTTCATTTATGTATTTCATATATATTTATTGTACCCTTGTTAGAGATGTGTTATTCCTCTATAAGGAAGTGTCGTCATGTGGATTGACAAGTGTCGCAAGTGTGTGTACTTACCGATGGGTTATTAGACCACCATGTGTGGGGTCGGACCTAAAATATATATATTATAATGTGGATGTACCTAGCTAGACAAGTCGGCCCCATAAGGTCACTGGGCAAACAGATTAGTATAAATAGAGATCAGGTGATCTCTATTTAGATCATTCGGAAAGTTATATCTCTCTCACTCAGAAAGTGGCGCACTAGTGAGGAGGAGGATCATCTGCTACTAGGAGACTATCTCAGTGTATTTTGGTTGTACTTTGGTTGAGCCATTGCTCTCTCTATCTCTGAGGAAGTTGTGGGGTTTTTCACCTTAGGGTTTTCCCCACAAAAACTCTATGTCTCTTGTCTCTCATGCTTTTGATTCTTGTGATGCTTATTGTGATTGTCATGCATTGATATACTATATATGTTATTCTCTCAGTGAAGATCCTAGAGTATTGTGAATTAATGCTCAAAATTTAACAATGAATAGGGGATTGGTGCCTCCTTCCAGTTGAAGCTGATAAATCAGGGATTCAATGCTTCCTTCAGTTTGTATCCTATAAAACCAGGGGGTCGGTTCCTCCTTCCAGTTGGTGCTAGAGAAATTCAACAGTTGGTGCTTCCATGAATGTAATATTTTAATATAAGAGAGCATTCTATGGCTTTCTTCCATTTGGGTTTCCACATAAAAATCTATGTGTTATGTGTTTTGCGCATGTTATGTTGAATGTTTCTATTTATGGTGAATGCATAATTTAAGTTCCAGTGCAATTTGATAAGAAGTAAAAATTGTTCATAATTGTGCTAATACTGAATCACTCCCCTCTTAGTATTAATAAGATTCCAACAATTGGTATCAGAGTGAGTGTCTTCAGTAATGACCTAACATCTGGAAGATAGATCCGTGCACAGATATGGACATGCAAGAGAAACTCTTCACAGCCAACGAAGACGATCTAGAAAATATGGATGAGGGGATGGCTGAAGTAGACTTTGAAGGAGAGTTGATCAATGCATTGGAAGAACTTAAAAAATCAAGGAAGAAAAACAAACATTTGCAGGAATCGCTATAAAAATTAGAAGCAGATACAACAAGACAGTTGAAATTGAGAGAAGAAAAGAGTGAAAAACTAGAAGCTGAGGCCACTTCTCTATAGGAAGAATTAAAAAGGATCAACATCCAACTAGAAAATGAACGAAAGATCGGAAACAACACCAAAATCCTATCAAGACTAGACTATGAAGGTTCGAACTTAGTCCGAGAAACAAAAATTTATGTCGATGCGCTCAAAAGTTCCATCCCAAAGAAAAATAAGAGGTTTGAAGAGGAGAACAGGGAGTCAATCCACATGGAAACATGATCTGCACAGTTCATAAGAACTCATCCGACCAGGTATCAAGCTCTCTTTTCGGGTAATTTTCATTTTTGTCATAATTTTGGTCATAAGGCAATAAATTGCAGACCACATGCACATGTGAATGCTAGAATAAATGACAACTGTAATCAAGCCAGCCCCAGATAGAACAATGTCAAAAACCTAATTGAAACTCCAAAAGGAAATTTCAATCCATTCAATCTCCTGAACCTAGATAGTGAATGTTATAAGTGTCACAATCATGTTCATGACAATCAAGATTGTAAAGATTAGTTGCCACATGCGTAGTTGGCCAAAGCCAAAAACCATCCCAGCAAAATAGAATTTGCATATTTCTAGAAAGATCAAATTCATCATGAAGGATGCAACTTAGCTTTACATGCACAAAATAAGAGAGTACAATGGTACATTGACAATGGTTGTTCTAAACACATGACAGGGGACATAAGCAGTTTCCTAAAATACATGGAAGAAAAAGGAGGCAGTGTCTACTTTGGGGATAACGGCTCTGCCAAAATACTAGGCAAAGGCTTAGTAATCTTGGGAAATAGAAGGATCAAAGCAAAGAATGTCTTACTGGTTGAAAACATGAAACATGATCTCCTTAGCGTTAGCCAAATGTGTGATCAAGGACATAAACTTACCTTTGAGTCAGAAAAATGCAAAATTAGAAATAGGAATACATGTAGACTAGTAGCAACAACCACCATAACCCCTAATAATGTATACATTATGGATGAAAGAAAGAAAAATGTTACATGGGACAAATAGACGAAATTTGGATCTAGCACAGATGATTGGGACATATCAATTTTGACAATATGGTCAGAATTAGTAAGAAATAAGTTGTAAGAGACATTCCAAAAATCATGAAACCATTGAATCATGTCTGCAAGCACTACCTGCATGAAAAGCAAACAAGAGTTACCTTTAAGACAACATAGTACTCCACATCAAAACCTTTGGAGCTAGTGCACACTGATCTCTGTGGTCCAATGAGAACCAAATGGTTAAATGGTGAGTCTTACTTTTTTATTTTCATTGATGATTATACTAGAATGACATGAGTGTTCTTTCTTAAAGAAAAACCGGGGATTTTTTAATGCTTCAAGGTTTTTAAAGAGGTGGTTGAGAATAAAATTGAATTAAGGATTACGTGTTTAGGATCTGATAATGGAGGTGAATACACGTCGAAAAAATTTGAAAACTTTTGTGAAAAACATGGAACCAGGAGACAATTCTCAGCTTCCAAAACTCCACGGCAAAATGGAGTCACAGAAAGGAAGAACAAAACTGTGCAGGAAATGGCCAGAATCATGTTGAACGATTCAAAGTTATCAGACATTTTTTGGACTCAGGCCATTCATACAGCTATACACATCCTTAACAAATGCCAGATAAGGACAAACAGTAACTCGACGCCTTATGAACTCTGGAAAGAAAGGCCATCCACTGTCAAGCACTTCAAGGTATTTGGAAGCAAGTGCTATATCAAAAGAAACAATGAAAACTTGGGAAAGTTAGACTCCATATCAGATGAAGGAATCTTTCTTGGATATGCTACAAGAAGAAAAGCATACAAGTGCTATAATCTATGACTAAGAAAGATGGTAAAAAGTCCAGACATAAAGGTAGATTAAGTGTTTGTGCATAGAAAAGTAGAAGACGATGATGACCAACCAATGTTTGAACAATCATCTGAGGAACTGCTATCAACGTGAATTAGAAGAAGGGAGATAGGATACAAAAACTTCTTCCAGATACGTTCAAAAGAATCATTCACAGGATTTGATTATTGGAGATAAAAATGCCAATATAAAGACCAGAAGAAGATGTTTAAGAGATACGACTGAAGAAGTTCATTTTTCTTTACTATCCCAAATAGAACCAAAAGGTTTTGAAGAATCCATAACAAATGAGCACTGGATTAAAGCAATGGAGGAAAAATTAGAGTAGATTGAAGATAATCAGACCTGGGCACTTGTTCCAAGACCCAAAAATAAAAATGTTATCGGTAAAGAATGGGTATTCCGGAACAAATTTAATGAAGAAGTACAAATTGTCAAAAACAAAGCAAGGACAGTGTGCAAAGGATATGCACATATTGAAGGAATAGATTTTGAAGAAACCTTCACTCGTGTAGCACAAATGGAAGCAATTAGGTTGTTCCTTGCCTATGCTTGTGTTGAAAATGTCAAGGTATATCAAAAGGATGTAAAATCAACATTCTTAAAAGGATATCTTGAAGAAGAAGTATACATTGAACAGTCAAAAGGATTCTCTCTTCCATATAATAGAGACTATGTATGCAAATTAAATAAAACTATGTACGGACTCGAGTAGGAACCCAGGGCTTGGTATTTAAGATTAGACAAATATCCGCAACAACAAGGTTTCAAGAGGGGTAGTGTAGATAGTCATCTTTACATAAATATTGAGCATGAAAATATTATTGTTGTTGCAGTAAATGTTGATGATATCCTTTTTGGAAGCAATGGTGACGAGATGAATCAACAATTTTCTAAGGACACGCATAAGGAGTTTGAAATGTCTATGCTTGGAGAATTGTCTTTTTTCCTCGAACTCTAGATATCTCACCTGGATAATGGCATCTTCATCTCTCAAACCAAATATGTGAAAGAAATGCTAAATAAATTTAATATGGAAGACTGCAAATCAGTATGTACACCCATGGTCACTAGGTGCAAATTAAGTAAAGAGGATGAAGTAGAGGAAGTAGATAAAAGACTATACAGATCAATGATTGGCATCCTATTATATGTACCTACCTCAAGACTAGACATAATGCAAGATGTAGGACTCATTGCAAGATTTCAAGAAGCACCCATGGAAACACATGTCCAAGCAGTGAAGAGAATTTTTAGATATTTGAAAGGGACCATAAATATTGATTTGTGGTGTCCATGAAGTAACGATTTGAACTTAGTAGCATATATTGACGTAGACTGGGTAGGTAGTGTTGATGATAGAAGAAGTACTAGCGGAGCTGCATTATTTCTAGGAAATTGCCTTGTATCTTGGATTAGCAAAAAACAACCATCAATCGCACTATCTATAACAGAAGCATAATATATTGCAGCAGTTGCCTATTGCGTGCATGTTCTTTGGATGAAAAAACCCCCGAAGGATCTACAAGTGAAACTTGAACAGCCCATACAAATTTTATGCGATAATACAAGTGCGGTTAGCATCTCAAAGAATCCTTTCATGCACTACAAAACTAAACATATTCCCATCAAATATCATTTTGTGAGAGAACAAGTCACTAAAAACACTGTCAAACTAGAATATGTCAACACCAAAGAATAGATTGTGTATATATTTACATAACTGCTCCCAAGAAACACGTTTGAATATCTCATGCAGAAACTGGGTGTGGTACACAATCCACAACAGGATGAGAGCCTTGAAAAGAGGACATAAAAGAAGATGGAACTCTGTAATGTGCATTGAATACGATTGGAAGATGGCCTGGAAGATTGCGCAAGAAATGAAGAAGTGTGATTGATTAATGAGTATGACATGAACAGAAGATCAAGATAGAAGGAAGTTGGCAAATGTATAGGGAGAGCATATTCAAGACTGGTACAGAAACAATGTTGAATGTACAGATTGCAAGGTGACTGAACTCTGTGTAGCAACCCCAACAAAAGGAAGAAAGCTCAAAGACAGGGGGAGTAATCAAAGCAAGCAGATGTTTGAAGGAAAGTGCAAAATAAAAGAAATGAGAACTTGTAATTGTGCATTGAAGGCACCTCTTTGCCATTGATGTCAAAGGAGGAGAAAGATTATGAAGCATACGAGTAATATCATGAAGCATGCGATCGACGTAGAGATGAAAAAAAACAGAGAAGTATTGATCCGTGGTAGCGCAAAGGAACAAAGGAGTAGAATGAATCCGCACAGAAATGAAAGATAGTAGAAAAGTATTGAGAACAGTGCAAATGAGCAAAGGCTCATACTGGAAAGAACACAGGGGGAGTACACATAGGGGGAGTATTGTGACTAGAATAGAGAAAGAGCACAACTTCATGAGCTATTGAAATCAATTCCAAAGGGGAAGATTGTTGAACTTTGGTTGTCATTGATGTTAATTGATGTTGAAAAGGACTTAGTATCCTTGTGTCAGTTTGAAGAAGTATATGAAAGCCAGTTTGAAGAAGTATATGGAATCTAGTTTGAAGAAGCACATAAGAAGTACATCCAAATTACAGTAGTACATCCATTACATCAAGTTTGAAGATGTACATAAGGTACATGCGCAAGTCCTAAGTCCACCTAGTCATTCTACCTCAAGGTAAAATCAAAAGAGCTGGTTGGACAAGTTTCAAGAGTAGGAAAGAGGATCGGAAGCAAGAAGTGGTTGGACAGGTATGCAAGTCCTGGAAGTGTGCAAGACTCGCCAATAAGAAGAAGTATACAAGTTGTTAAAGCGCACAAGAGTACCAAAAGAAAGTGGCAGTTAGAGAAGTCAAGTGCGCAAGACCCACAAGCGATGGTACATCAAGGGCGCAATACCACACACGAAGTGTGCAAGTCCCACTATGCAAAGGACCAAGTATGTGCAAGATCCACAAGGGATTACACCTCAGTGGTGTAGAACATGACAAGTGGTGGAAGCATGAGTTAAGCTTGACCGAGAAGCAAGGAAGAAGAGACGCTACGACCAACTTTTGGACATACCATCCACGTAGGACAAGTATAAATAAGAAGAAAATTTGGAGAGTTGAAGTAAGCTTGAAGCTTGAAGATGCGAAAGTGGTAGTATTTTGATTTGGAAAGCTTATTTTGGGGTATCAATGGCTTGTGGAACCAGAACAACATGATCTAGCAGAGACCCAAGTGTGCACGAACAAATGAACAAAAATGTTGATGGTGCACAGGATGATGTAGTTTATCTGTCATTGTTGCACGAAGATAGAAATGCAGGATTACAGATGATGCGCAAGTGCATGAGAACAAAATGATAGTACCATAGACAGTACACTGAAAGTCACATATGATCTAAGATTGATGCACAAAGACAGTTGCAGTACATCAGAAGATGCATAGTATGATGAGGGTAATTTGAGACAAGTGCGAAGAACAGAGAGGCGGTATCACAGATGGTACACAAAAGGTCACATATTCTCTAAGACAGATGCAACAAGACATAAGTACATCAGAAGGTGCATAGATTGATATGATACTGATGTGTAAAGTTAGAACAACAGTACATCACCAGATGCGTAGTACCAATTAAGTTTGTAGATACGTAGAAACAGAACGACATATTGAACCTGAGCATAGATTGAAAAATGTGATGAAGTATGAGGTCAAGTGTAAAATGTTGATGTAGTGTGGTGAATTATGTGATATAGTTCAGTGATTGCAAGATATCAATATATAGAAGGTGCGCACAATAAAATGAACTGCGGAAAATTTGAAGAGTGCTCAGATCAATAGAATACCAAAGAAATATCTTCTATAGCCATATCAAGGTGGTAGGATGGGGCAAGGAATAAGGGGTCAGTGACTCCTTCCAGTTGAAGCTGGTAAATCATGGATTCGGTGCTTCCTTCAGGTCATAGCCTGTAAAACCAGGGATTCAGTGCCTCCTTCCAGTTGGTGCTGGAGAACTTTGGAATTTGGTGCTTCCATGAGTGTAATCTTTTAATATAAGAGACCATTCTGTGGTTTTCTCCTGTTTTGGTTTCCACATAAAAATATATGTGTTCTGTGTTTTGCGAATGTGATGTTGAATGTTTCTATTTATGGTGAATGCATCATTTAAGTTCCAGTGCAATTTGATAAGAAGTAAAAATTATTGATAACTGCACTAATACTCATTCACCCCCCCTCTTAATATTAATAAGATTCCAACAATTTGTATGTATATGGACCTTAGGAAGATCCAAATCATAGACATCTTCGCCTAAATAATAAAAATAAGATGCAATCATTGCTAGATTTGTGTGTTTCTTGAGTTTAATAAAGCAAATATTCATGCCGCTTATAGTTTTTGATAAAATTAGCACCCTTCAACAAAGACTTCAAGGTCTACTATATTTTCTTCATTCCTAATGACATCTACAATGAACATAACTCCCAGGATTAATCATGATTGTGATATGCTCATGTGTGAATCCAATATAAAATCCCCACTCATCATATGGATACATAGAACAAATCCTCATGTGGGCATCCACGAAAAATATTTGATTCTAACATTATCTTTGAAACTTTACATTGTTATTTTTCATACTTTGAGATAGCTTCAAAGAAATCAAGCATGACTCAGCGTTTAAGATATTTTAATTTTTTTTCATGTACATGTAACCCATTCTAATATTACAATGAAATTACAAAGTATGCTTATTATTATTTTCTACTGAAATTACAACTTATCTATTTGGTGGTTTATTAACTTTTAAACATTGTGAAAAATTGGAAGGGCAACATTTTATTTAGAATAATTTTATTTTGAAATGTGAACATAGTTTACTCTCGTCAATTGAAGTACAACTACTTTGCAACTTCTCATCATGGAAGGGGTAGATGAAAATATACCCTTTAACTAGAAATTAAGAGTAGCTCTTTAAATTTGATCATTATATAAGGGGTACATTTGGGTAGGTGGAACCCTGCATATTTATAAGGATTCGGGGAGAGAACCTTCCACATCAAGGTTTTGGGCATGGATTTTTCATGATGCTTAATGCTTTTTGCACCTTAAGCTCTAGATCCTACCTCCAATTTCTTAACTTCCTAATCCTAGAGGATTGGAGTATGACCTCAAGTGAGCATTCTAACATCTAGTGTTGACTTTTTTGAGTCATGTTGGTGGAATTGGTTAGAGGTCTTTGTTACTTTGTTAGTGGTCTTGAGCTCCAACCTCTAGTGCCTCAACAATCAATGAGGTGGAACACATTGGGGACTACAACCCCAAAGTATCAAGGGGTTGTTGTCCAACATCCATCAATAACAACGATTTGTCATAGGGCCAAACTCCGTACGGGTTCCAATTATAAGTGGTATTTCCAACAATGGGGATGACTAAGTTTCATCATGAGACATGTCACTCTCTCATTGGGGATGATAACTAACGTGACATAGTGTATAGAGCTTCGACCCCTCTGGGCATGTGTTATGATTCTCCTTATGAGTGTAATGGGGGGTCAAATGACCCATTAGAGTAATAATAGTGGATTCCATTCAATGTAAGGTGTACAAAGTCTATTATATTTGTTATTATTAAATAACACCCAATATGGTAGTATTATTGAATAAATATAATGGGACCTCATTAAAGAAATTCCACTAGGTAATTAAGAGGTTGTTATGGTTAGAATTCTCTTGTGATCTATAAATAAAGATGGAGTCCTCCTTATGAAGATGTGTGGAAGAATATTGTAATTGGAGCTAAGCTCTAGAGAGGTCACCCAATCTTAAGAGGCAAGTGAATAAGAGTGGATTCCTTCCATAAATGATCAATTATAAGGTGTTTTCTACCTTAAGGGTTTTGATATTAATAAAGTGTGGAGAATTTCTATATTATCATTGGATATCTTGTATGTGGTAATATCATTGCATATCCATACAAGATATCTTGTATGGATATCTTGTATGTGGTAATATACGAGGATACGAGGATCATTTACAATCTTCCGTGAAAAATTAGCAAATAAGGTCACCTACATACTTATATTGGAAAGGAAAATGCCTTCCTTGGTTTACAAGACTTGGAGGCCAAGAAAATAATGTAAATGTCCTAAATCTGTCATTTCAAATTTCTTCATAATACTAGATTTCACATGGGTTAAAGTTATGGGGTCAGTATTAGTGAGTATAAGGTCATTAGTGTAGAGAAAAAGTATTATGATATGGTTACCCACTTTCTTAGTAGAGACATTGGGGTTAGAATGACATCTAGAAAAAATGACGTCAAGAAGAAAGGTATCAATTTTAGCATACCAAGGCTAAGGAGTTTGCTTAAGGCCATAGAGAGATTACTTAAGGTGGGTGGTAAACAAGAATGGAGTCATTTTGAATATAGCTAGGAGGTTGCTCCATTTAAATTTCTTCTTGCAATTCTACATGCAAGAAGGAAAATTTAACATCTATATGATGGAATTCCCATTTATATCTAACGATTTTTTTTCCCATTTGGAAGGGGGACAAGATCCCAAGTATCATTTTCCATTAACAAATGATATTTTTCATTCATTATTGAATCCCAATCTGGATGGTCGAAAGCTTATTCAAATGTTTCTATATCATGGGTCTTTGAAACTTGAGCCAACTCTTTAAAATTTGAAACCATGTTGTGCATCCATAATGACATGGAAAAACCTCTAATTGCCATGTGGCGCCTTGGTTTCCATTTTGACATTTTATGCATTTCTTCAAACATGCATAACTTTATCATCTGAAGTCCATTTTCAATGTTGTTTTTAATATATTATAAACTATCTATTTTTTTTACCTCTCTCCATTTGAACAATCAATATCTAATTTTGAAACCATCTTACATTCATATTGTAATATGGAGAGTCCAAGCGAGATCCTACTTACTAGTTCTAACTACTTTTTATAGTGGTGTTTTGTCACCAATATGTACTAAGAAGCACCTACTTAATGGTTGTAGTCATTAAGTAGCAGATTGTTCAAATCTATTTAATATTGAGAGGGTGGGTGAATCAGTGTTAGCGTTGTTAAGAACAATTTTTACTTTGTTATCAGATTAATCAGAACTTGAGCTTGATCTTTAATTAACCATCCACCATAAATAAAGCATTCATCCACATATGCACCAAAACACAGAACACGGGAGACACATAATTTTTATGTGGAAATCCAAACGGGAGAAAACCACAGAATGCTCTTTTAATGAAAAATATTACATTTGAGGAAGCATCGACTTCCTATTCTTACCAACACCAACTGGAAGGAGGCACCGACACCCTGGTTTTACAGGCACTGACTCGAAGGAAGCTGCAACACCTTGTGTTCTCCGGCACCAACTGGAAGGAGGCTACGACCCCCTGCTCCTTGCCCTGTCCTGCTGCCCAGATTTATAAGAATAGGATGTTACTCTGTTGAACTTCTGATACACGCACACTTCTTGTCTTCTGATGTTCGTTCTGTAGTGCGCACCTTCTATATGCAGTAGAATTGTTGTCACTGTGTTGCATACAATACTTCACTTTCAACTCTTCACTTTAACTTCAACATCACTTTCAACTTCATCATTGTTGTCGCACTTCATATAATGTGTGTTGTTTCATCCATTGCAGTCTGTGCAATATCCTTGTTGTACTTCTGATACGCGCACACTTCTAGTCTTCTAATGTTCGTTCTTCTGTCCGCACCTTCATTCTTAAACTGATACTGTGCATCAATTGATAACTGTTGTTTTGAGATTGTGCACTAGTATCAGATGGAACTGTGCACTTCCTAAGATGTGTATGTTTAGTTTAAGTTCCACAATCTTCAGGCAATCTGTAATATTCTGTGCATCATATGATTTGTCCTTTTAGTTTAACGCACTTGTCTCAGATCATCCTCATCATGATGTGCAAAATTGATTCTGTTGCAACTCTATCTTTGCGCATCTGATGGTATTCTCTATTTTGCACACTTCAACTCGGTCCTTGTGTGTCAGTGCAACTTCTTTACGTCGTGCATTACAAGATATACTTCAGTTTTGTTTATGCACGCTTTTGAACATCTGTGACTGCCTGTGTGATGTCTGTGACACTATCATTCGGTCCTCACGCACTTGCACATACTTCTGTAATTCTGCCTTTCTGTATTTGCAATTTTGTGCGACCATCACAAATTCACATCATCATACTACGCACTGCCAACTATCTCATTCTTCTGCATGTGCGCATTCGACTCTTTGTCTAGATCATGCTTTACTGATTCCACGAGCCCTTGATGCCCCGAATATAAATCTGTATCTTCCACTTACAAGCCCTTCATCCTTGCTATCAAGCTTACTTCAAATCTCCAAATTGCTTCTTATTTATACATGTCCTGCATGGATTGTATGTCCACAAGTTGGTTGTGGCATTCCTTCTTCCTTGCTTCACAGGTTATGCTTTTTCCACATGTCATCAGCTGCATTGCTGATGTGTTATCTCTTATGAATCTTGTGCATGCATGGTCCTCAACTTAGTTGGACTTTAACCCTTGTGGTACGATCACTTGTGGGTCTTGTGCACTTGATGTATCATCGACAGTGGAATTTGCGCATATACTAATTTCAACTGCTAAACCCTTCTTGGAACTTGTGCACACTTTAACAACTGAAAGCCTCTTCTGATTGGAGAGACTTGTGTGCTTTCAGAACTGTTCAACCATAAGCTTGTTCCATGCTGCTTGCGCACTCCCGATCCGTGTCCATTCAATGCTTGACTTGCTTGCGCGCTTGCACATTTGTCCAACCAACTCTTTGGCTTTATTGCACACTTGTACCTTTGTCCAACCAACTCTTTGGATTTTACCTTGAAGGAGTGTGACTTTGTGGACTTGATGTATGCACATGTACCACATGTAGTAGGATGCATTCTTTATGTACTTCTTAAAACTAGATATGCATGATGTACCTTTGAAATATACTTTTTTCAGACTGGATGCACTTCTAGATATACTTCTTCATACTGGCATCCATATTCTTCTTCATCCTATGTGTGCATATATCAATTCAAGGAGGCTTCCATATACTTCTTCAAACTGCCATAAGAATGCCCAATCTTCTTTGTCATCATTTGGCATCCTCTTTGACATTAGTTGACATGACAACCAAAGTTCAACAATTTCTCCCTTTGGCATTGATGTCAACACCTTATGAAGCTGTGCATAATCATCTCCTTGTGCTTGTATGCTCCATATGTGTTTGTCGCAGTACTCCCCTTGTGTACTTTGCCAATTGAGCCTTTAATATCTATGGATCCTACTGTCAATGCTTTTGTTACTTCTGTGTAGAACGCATGCTTCATGATCATCTCCATTGCTCTATTGCATGCTTCATGATCATCTCCATTGCTCTATTGCATGCTTCATGGTTAGTTTCATGTTCTTAAGCTCCATTGCCTTTTTTATCATCTTCATGCCATTTCTCCAATGATATACTTCATGCTCTTTCACAACTTTGTTGTTGCATGCTCTTGCTTTCCGGCTCCATGTTATTTCTCCCTGGTCAGCTTTATGATTCTGAGTCATGTTCTTCGGCTTCATGCTTTTTCTCCCCCTTTGACATCGATGGGAAAGAGGTTCCATTATTGCGAAACTATTGGTTCTTATGGCCTTCATTCACTGCTCATAGGGATGACTCCTCCTATCTTCATGATTCATTTCTTTTGCTGAATTTTCTGCGCTGACATCCTGTAGTTTGGACATTGTTTTCGTAACCATCTTTGATGTGCTTCCCTTGTAAAGGTGTTGTCTTATTTGTGTATCTTAATATTCTATTCCTATCACAATACTTCATCATTCCTTGTGTCGATCCTCAAGCAATCTTCCTGTTGCACCAACTATGCAGTACTGAACCCTGTTTGTATTCATGTTTCCTAGCCTAGGTTCTCATTCTGTTGTGGATTGAAAATAACACCCATTTTTTCCCTGAGAGATTCAAATGTACCTCGTGGAAGAGGTTTTGTGAATATATTTGCAATCTGTTATTTAGTATCATCATATTTTAGTTTGACAATATTTTCAGCGAACTTGCTCTCTCACAAAGTGGTATTTGATGGGAATGTGTTTAGTTTTGCAGTGCATAACAGGATTCTTGGAAATACTTATTGCGCTCGTATTGTCACATAAAATTTGTATCAGCTAATCAATGTTCACATGTAGATCCTTGAGAGTTTGTTTCATCCAGAATACATGTGCATAGCAGGAAGCCGCTACAATATATTTTGCTTATGTCGTTGATTGTGCAACTAATGGTTGCTTTTTGTTGATCCAAGACACAAGACAATTTCCCAAAAAAAAAACAATTCCACTAATGCTTCTTCTATCACCATTATCAACACTACCTACCCAGTCAGCATTAGTATAGGCTACTAAATTCAGATCATTCTTTCGTGGATACCATAGTCCAAAGTTCATGGTTCCTTTCAAGTATCTGAAAATTCTCTTTACAACTTGAACATGTATTTCTTTGGGTGCTTCCTAAAACCTTGTGACGAGTCCTACGGCTTGCATTATGTCAAGTCTTGAGGCAGTTATATACAACAAGCTACCAATCATTGATTTATAGAGTCTTTTGTCGACTTCTGTTGCTTCGTCTTCTTTACTTAAAGTGCATCCAATAATCATAGGTGTGCATACCCATTTGCATTCTTCCATATTGAATTTCTTTAGTATTTCTTTCGGGTATTTGGTTTGAGATATGAAAATGCCATTGTCCAGTTGAGATATCTGGAGTCCTAAGAAAAAGGACAGTTCTCCAAGCATGGACATTTTGAATTCTTTTGCATCTCTTTAGCAAGTTGTTGACTTAACTTGTTAGATCATTGCTCCCGAAGATAATATCACCAACATATACTTCGACAACCATCATTTTCTTAGGTTCAACTTTGATGTAGAGATTACTATCCACACTGCCCTAAATCTAAAACCTTGTTGTTGCAGATACTTGTCCAGTCTTGAAGACCAAGCTCTGGGAGCTTGCTTGAGTCCATACAAAGCTTTCTTTAATTTGTAGAGGCAGTCTTTATTTCCAAAAAGGGAGAATCCATCTGGTTGTTCAATGTACACTTCTTATTCAAGATCGCCATTTAGAAATGCAGATTTTACATCCATTTGATACACTTTGACATTTTCAGTGCAAGCATATGCCAGGAATACTTTGATTGCTTCCATTGGCGCCATAGGGGGAAAAGTTTCTTCAAAATATACTCCTTCAATCTGCGCATAACCTTTGCACACCAATATTGCTTTGCTTCTGACAACTTGTTCGTCTTCATTTAGTTCATTTATGAAAACCCATTTTGTGCCAATGACATTTTTATGTTTGGGTCTTGGAACTAGTTTCGAGGTCTGATTCTTTTCAATTTCATCTAATTCTTCGTTCATGGCTTTAAACCAATGATCATCAGTTCTTGCCTCTTCAAATCCCTCTGGTTCAATTTATGATAAAAGAGAGAAATGAACCTCTTCAGATGAATCTCTCAAGCTTCTTCTGATTCTTATTCCATCATTTTTGTCCCCGATAATTCTTCTGAATGATTCTTTTGAACATATCTGGAGGGACCCTTTGTATCCTCTCTTTCGTCTTCTAATTCACGTTGATCTATCACTTCCCATGGTACTTCTGCCTCTTTATGTTCTGATTGTTCCTCATATGACCATTTGAGCAAACACAAATCATCATCATCTTCTACTCTCCTGTGAGTAAACACTTCATTAATCTTCACATTTGAACTTTCTACTATATTTCTAAGTTGTAGATTGTAGCATTTGTAAGCCTTGCTTTTGGTAGAATAACCATGAAAAATTCCTTCATCTGATCTAGAGTCAAACTTTCCAATATTGCCATCATTTCTTTTGATGTAGCACTTGCTTCCAAATATCTTGAAGTACTTAATAGAGGTTGGCCTTCCTTTCCATAGCTCATAGGGTGTTGAACAGTTGTTTGTTCTATTCTGACATTTGTTGAGGATGTGTACAGTTGTATGAATGGCTTGAGTCCAAAACATATCCGATAACTTTGATTCATTCGACATTGTTCTGGCCATTTCCTACACTGTTATGTTTTTTTCTTTTTACCACTCCATTTTGCTAAGAATTGTCTTCTGATTCCATGTTTTTCATAGAAGTTGTCAAACTTACTTGACTTCTATTCTCCTCCATTGTCAGATCTCAAACACTTTATCCTTAATTATGTTTCATTTTCAACTACTTATTTAAAGGCCCTGCATTATGTGGTATCAGTACCAACACACCTTCAGATGTGTCCCCAGAGAGAGAGGGTCATTTTTTTTAGACCAATAGGATCGTATCTAGCATTTTCTGAGTCGAGGTTATGGCTAGACCTTTCGGTCCTTCTCTTAGGAGTACTATGGCTTAGTGGAATTACTGACTGCCTCATTATAGGGCTTGTAGCCCTGAGGTTGGTGTCTGGGGCTCCTAGGGGTGTGTCACTAGGTCACATGGCCCCCCACTTGTTCCACTACTCCAGTGATAGTTCTGTCTATTGTGAGGCTCTTGCCTCTCTTCTAGGTCACCTCAGGAACCCTCCTAGTCCCTCTGTGACATAGCGTTCTCTCTCCTTAGGCCTCTTCCAAGGATGATGTCATCATCCTCATGAGGTCGTACTGCTTGTTCTGGGGGGGCGTTGAGGGATTATCAACATTGTTGGAGTTAAATGGGGTACGACGCCCCTCCCTTCCTACTCCAGCCTTTAATTTGGAGTATTTTGCTCAGTTTTAGCTATTTTAGTCATTTTTTGGTAAACTCTAGGGAAAATGCCCCAAGTTACCCACATGTTTGATTATTTTATATTATTTTATGTTATAATTTTAAGTTGACATGTTATAATTTTAAGTTGACATGTTATAATTTTAAATTGACATTTTAAGGCAGGTAGGCTTGGTTATTTTGTAAAAATGAGTGTGAGAACATATAAATAAAGTCTCCTTACTTCATTTCTAAAACACAACTTATGGGATAAAATTCGTTTTGCTACTCTTTTACCCTAGAAGGGCCTTATGAAGTACTGTGCACCTTTTGGAGGGATGGTTTTTCTTGCTCTTGGATGAAGTTGGATGCTTTTTTGTCTTGTTAATGCTTTGTGGATGCTAGAATAGTTGGAATAACTCATGCTCAAGTAAGTCTCTTACTTTTTTAAGTATTGCTTGGTGAAAGGTAGGTATTTTTGCTTCTTGAATGAATGAATGGTAGCCCTAGGGCTACATTCTTTTTTAATAGGGCCTTTGTCTATTTTCATATCCCCTTAGCATAGTAGAAACACTCATAAGATGAGGTTTTTACAAAGTTTGGACTTGGAGCTCCAATTTTGCCCTAGTTTAGGCTCTTGAAACCAACCCTAGAGGTTGTTTCAAGAAGCCCTAACCTAGTAGCAAGGAGAATTACCTCAAAGAGAAAGGTTGGTCACCTTCCTCGAAGGCTAGGGTTTGGGGTAACATCCATTAAAACCCTAAGTTATCAACTTTTACTAAATTTCAGTTGCATTTTCATGGTAGAATTAGGTTTAAAATTAGGTCTACAATTTTATGTTAAAAACACTAGAAAATAAAAAAAATTAATTTTTTTTTTCGGTTTTTTGGCCTCCCTAAAATGTTAGCCCTATCTCCTACAATTTCATCCTACCTTCTTAAGCCCTAAAAACCCTAGGGCGAAATTTTTGGAAGCCCTGAAAATTCAAAAATATAAAAAAATCCCCTAAAAACCTTAATTGTACATGTGTAAATATTATTTTTAGGTTAATTTTAAGTTTTTCTTTTGTAAGTAGATTTTATTTCTAAATTTTGTGCATAATTTAAACCCTAAAATACTAAACCTAATAGTCCTAATCTAGTCCTAACTTACCCTAGCGAACTCACTTTCCCTTCTTTTGGAGGTTCGCTCTCTCTTCCTAGGGCTTTGCCCTTCTTCCCTCTCCTTCCTAACACCCTTGTTTCACCTTCTCCTTTGCTCATTGCCCTCTTTTCCTCCATCTTCTTCCACCTTTCCTTCTCTTTCTTTCCACCTTCCAGCCTGTCCTTATCTCCTTCTTCCTCCTCTCTTCCTCCTTATCTCTCCTTCCCCCTTCCTCTCCTCTCTCATCCCTCTTCTCTTTAAACCCTCGGCCAGCCCTAAAGGGAGTTCGACCTCGCCTAACAAGACCTTGGTCCTCTACATTTGGGCTTCTCTAGTCCTTGGGCTTAACCTATAAGGTTCAGTCCTCCTTTAAGGCCTCTCCAAAGGGATGCAACGAGTATTCAAACTGACTCTTTACTATTGTTAAGGTATGTAATTAGCAGACTGTTAAAACTTGGACAGTTGCCTCCTTTAGGCCATAACACCTACAAAATAAAACAAAAACAAGTTGGTTATCTATCATTCAGTACTATTGTTGTTAAAGGAGGTCTGAAAGTGTTCAGTTATTGTTGTCATAAAGTTTGAAAGTTCATGTTAATAAATGTGATGGAAATTTGAATTAACATTGTCAAACACATTACATGCAGCTACATTGATTGCATCAAAGGAATACTTTCACCACTAAGAGGAGGTCTGAAACATATGTTTACATACAACCTGATAACTTGAATTTGATGCATGAGAGTTAGTGGTCAAGCTGGTTGAAAGTGCAAGTAATATTGGTAATCTTGTTCTCATCTTTTTGATTGGCTTACAACTGTTACAAATTGACGTTGGAGTAACAAGTGTACTTATGTTAATGCCCTCATATACAGTTTAAAAACTAATGTTATTTGATTGACATAAAGTGGTTAAGTGTTTGGGGCATATCTCATAATCTTTTGTAATGCATATTGCATTGAACTTATTGCTATTGTACACAGGTGTTTGGACTGCCATTATCATACTGTATTAATTGTCATATTATACTCAGTTCTTAAATTGTTACTGGTGATTATCTTTTCTTGTCATTGGGTGATATATATCATGTGGTGGAATATTAATCATTAATGAGTGACCTAACTTACATCCTAAATTGCCAATGATTATTCTTGTTGCTACACTGACTTGATATATTTGGCGTCTACGAAGTACATAATTAATTAGTATGTCTTCTTCATTTGCAAAAACATATTGGTTAAGGCACTGGTCACTAACTTGTTATTTAGAAGAAATAGCATCTTAAGTGTTTTGCAGACCACAGAAGGGCTCTCCCCTTGGAGGTTCTAACTCTCCAAAGCAGTTTGGAGAAGTGGCTAAGGTGACAGTGATCACTTTCTCCTATATTTGTTCATTGGATACTAGCCCTGCTAGTTCATCCAGTAACACCTTGAAACATTCAAACGTTTCTGATTTTTCTTTGGGAAAGAACATCTATGTCATTCTAGTATAATCATCAATGGAGAGAAGGAAATAAGATTCACCATTGTATCATTTGGTTCTCATTGGACCGCAAATATTTGAATGTACCAATTCCAAAGGTTTTGAAGTAGTGTGCTCTTTTGTTTTGAATGTAACCCTTCTTTGTTTTCCAAGCACACAGTGTTTGTAGAATGAGTTTAATGGTTTAGTAATTCTTGGAATGTCCCTCACAACTTGTTTCCTGCTAATTCTAATTAGATTACCAAAATTTATGTGTCCTAATATTCAAAGTCGTAACCAACTTTCATCAGTTTGTCCCATGTAGCACTTTTCTTCCTTCTCTTCATCCAAAATATAAACATTGTTAGGAGTTCTGTAGGTTGTTGCTACTACTATGCATGTATCTATGTTTCTAATTCTGCATTTTTCTGGGTCAAACGTGAGTGTGTTCCCTTGGTCGCACATCTGACTGACACTTAGAAGATTTTTGCTTCATGTGTTCAACTAGTAAGACGTTTTCTGCCTTGGTCCTTTTGTTTCCCAAACTTGCCAAACCTTTTCCTAGTATTTTGGTAGAGCCATTGTCCCCAAAGTAGACACTACCTCCCTTTTCTTCCCTCTATTTTAGAAAAGTATTTTTGTCTCCTTTCATATGTTTATAGCACCCACTGACAATGTACCATTGTCCTCTTTTATTTTGTCCTGTAAGGCTAGGATGCATGCCTCTTGATAGACTTGATCCTTCTGATCTTCAGCGAATTCTTTTGATTGCGCAGATGGCAACTGATTTTCATAGTCCTAACTATCATGACCATGATTATGACATTTACAACACTCATTATCCAAATTCAAAACGTTGAAGGGATTGAGATATTCTCTTGGGATCTCATCTATTCTCCTGAGGTTGTTGGGTTCATCTGATTACACCATACATTTCTCCTAGCATGCCCGAGTGCACGAGCTCTGCAATTTATTGCTTTATGACCAAAATTGTGATAGTAATAATAGTTGCCCAATAATAGATTTTGATACCTCATTGGATGAACTCTTATGAATTGCACGGATTCAGATTTTATATAATTTGGCTTCCTATGCTCTTCTTCAAATTTCAGATTGTTCTGTAAGAACGAAGTTTTGAGTGCGTTGACATAGCTCTTTACGAAGTTTGATTCTTCATTGGCATTGTTTCTAAGTTCATGCTCCAATTGGTTGCTCACCTTTTGCAGTTCTTTTCTTAGGGAAACAATTTCAGCTTCCAATTTCTCACACTTTTTTCCCTTAATTTCAATTACCTGATAGTATTTGCTTCTAATCTCAGAAGTGATTCAGTTCATGTAGAGCACTTATCAATTCTCCTTCAAAATCTACCTCAGCCACTTCTTCATATTTTGTAGCCATGTATGTTGAATGTTCAATCCTGCGCGGGGATCTATCTTCCAAATGTTAAGCTGTTATTGAAGACACCCGCTTTGATACCAATTGTTGGAATCTATTAATACTGAGAGGGGGGGTGAATAATTATTAGTGCAGTTAAGAACAATTTTTACTTTGTTATTAGATTAATCAGAACTTAAACTTGATCTAAACTTAACCATCCACCATAAATAAAACATTCATCCACATATGCACCAAAACATAGAACACAGGAGACATAGAATTTTTACGTGGAAACCCAAACGGGAGAAAACCACAGAATGCTCTTTTATAATGAAAAAGATTACATTCAAGGAAGCGTCGACTTCCTGTGTTTACCAGCACCAACTGGAAGGAGGCACCAATCCCTTGATTTTACAGGCACTAACATGAAAGAAGCCACAACTCCTTGTGTTCTCCGGCACCAACTGGAAGGAGGCTACGACCCCCTGTTCCTTGCCCCATCCTGCCACCCAGATATATAAGAATATGATGTTACTCTACTGAACTTCTGATACGCACACACTTCTAGTCTTCTGATGTTCATTATGTTGTGTGCACCTTCAGTATGCAGTAGAATTGAGGTCACTCTGTTGCATACAATACTTCACTTTAACTTCAACATCACTTTCAACTTCATCACTAATGTTGCACTTCATATAATGTGTGTTGCTTCATCCACTCTAGTCTATGTAATATCCTTGTTGTACTTCTGATACACACACACTTCTAGTCTTCTAATGTTCGTTTTGTTGTGTGTACCTGCATTCGTCAACTGATATCGCACATCAACTTATCATTATTGTTATGATATTGCACACTAGTATCAAATGAAATTGCGCACTTCCTAAGATGTGTTCGTTCAGTTTAAATGCCACAGTCTTTCAGACAATCTGCGACCTTATGTACATCATATGATTTGTCCTTTCGGTTTAACGCACTTGTCTCATATAATCCTCATCATGACGCGCAAACTTGATTCCACTGCAACTCTATCTTTGCGCATATGATGGTCTTCTCTACTTTGCACACTTCAACTTGGTCATTGTGTGCCAGTGCAACTTCTTCACGTCACGGATTACAAGATATACTTCAGTTTTGTTTATGCGCGCTTCTGAACATTTGTGACTGTCTGTGATATTATCATTTGGCCCTCATGCACTTGCGCATACTTCTGTATTTCTTCCTTTTTGTTTTTGCGCAACCATCACAAATTCACATCATCATACTGCGCACTGTCAGCTATCTCATTCTTCTGCATGTGCCGTCACAGATTCACATCATCATACTGCGCACTGTCAGCTATCTCATTCTTCTGCATGTGCGCATTCAGCTCTTCGTCTAGATCATGTTGTATTGATTCCATGAGCCCTTGATGCCCCAAATATAAATCTGTATCTTCTACTTAGAAGCCCTTCATCCTTGCTATCAAGCTTACTTCAAATCTCCAACTTGCTTCTGATTTATGCATGTCCTGCATGGATTGTATGTCCACAAGTTGGTTGTGGCATTCCTTCTTTCTTTGCTTCACGGTGTAATACCCCCATTTTGACCATTGGAATTATTGGCTTAATGTGTAAATATTGTGCATACGCGATGTATAAATTCCTAGCGTGGAGCTCAAGGCCAAGGCCTCGCTAGTGAATGCTCGGCTTTAAAAGGCAAGTATTTTATATTTTGTGAACCATGTGTTAGTAAACCATGGGAATTGTAAAATCATGCAAATATTTATGATGTAAATAAAATTCCAAGAACTGGCTATGGAAACAACTAAAAATGAGGGGGATGAATGTATCCACTGGGGAGAGGTGAGGGGTTGGGGGATTCAATCATTTGTTGCCAAGTGTCATTTTGGGAACCCATCTTGACTAACATGCTGAGATTTATTTCTTTTAGGAAGAAGTAGCTAAGAAATCAATTCATGGAATTAATGGGGCATGGGAAAGCTCATAAATTCATATGTTAGGTTATGCGCTCAGTTTATTTGGCCCAGAAGTTAACTTCCTCATGGAAATTCATTTTTCCATCATCCCCATGTCATTGTTGAACAACCAGACATCAATTCTCAGCCATTATGCATTCCCAACAGTGAAGAATTGCAGAAATCGTAACCAGGAAGAAGCCACGATTTTGAGTTCCAAAAACGCCCAAAATTTGATGTGAGCGGCAAAATCCAGTTGCGAATCCATAGACACAAGCCCTGGGGTGAATTTGAGAGTGCCAAATGCCCAAAAATCCATAGGAAAACCTTGATTTGGAAGTTGGGAAATTCAATTCTATTTTTAGGAGTCACGTGGCCAAAATTTGGAAGAATCCAAGAGTGGAACGAATTGGGAGAGAGATCAAAGCTCGGAATTGCTTGATAAACCTAGTGAAAGCAAGAATATCTATGGATCTAGTAGCTGGACCTTTCTATGCCCACCCTGAAGAGCAATGGAGGGAAGGGGCACCTGAGGTATTGTGTAGCAGAGAAGGGGACCTTCCTTGTGTTGGGTGTGGTAGGTATTGTGGGTGCTAAGGCCGTCTGAGATCATATGAGATCCATGTAGCTATGTGGTCGAGCTCACTGGCTTAGCATTCGCCTTTCTTATCTCCCTACACGCTTGACAAACCCGACTATGTGTTGGCTTAGCATGAGTGATTGTGCCTGTGGTTGTGGGTGAGCTTGCGTAGTTCCTCCTTAGTGGATACATATCCCAGCTCGAGGGTGGTCTCTCAGCTAAAGTAATATAGGCTGGACAGAGACCTATGGTTGGGTGGAACGTTGCTCTTCCATAGCCAGTTGCTTGGACAACTCCAATTAAAGATAAGTGTTCACTGATGTTTTTAATCATGTCATTAAGTATTATGAGTGATTGTTTGTTTATGTTAAATTGAATGAAGGAGCCAATTTGAATTGTTGCAACTAAATTCCTATGAACAACATAAGATGAGTATATTTATATGCATGAGTTTATTGTTATGCATGTGATGAATATGTTGATACATGCATGTTGTGTGTGTAATTGAGTATGATTCCACAGTGTATTTTAATATGCATCACACACGCATTTAGATGTTATTGCATTTAAATTTAAACAAAATTTGATAATACGACCTCAATGGGGGATTTTAGCACCCTGTGGATCCGTTATGTTCCCTCCGCTAGTCAGATTGATTGGAGGGGACGTGACACATGGGTTATGCTTCTTCCACATGTCATCATCTGCGTTGCTGATGTGTCATCTCTTATGAATCTTGCGCATTCATGGTCATCGACTTAGTGGGACTTTAACCCTTGCGGTACCATCACTTGTAGGTCTTGCACACTTGATGTATCATCGACTGTGGAATTTGTGCATATACTAACTTCAACCGCTACACCCTTCTTGGAATGTGTGCACGCTTTAACAATTGAAAGCCTCTTCTGATTGGTGAGACTTGCGCACTTTCAGAACTATTCGACCATAAGCTTGTTCCATGTTGCTTCCGCACTCCCAATCCTTGTCCATTCAACGCTTGACTTGCTTGCGCACTTGCACCTTTGTCCAACCAACTCTTTGTCTTTCTTGCGCACTTGTACCTTTATCTAACCAACTCTTTGGCTTTTACCTTGAAGGAGTGTGACTTCGTGGACTTGATGTCTGGGCTTGTACCACATATAGTAGGATGCATTCTTTATGTACTTCTTCAAATTGGATATGCATGATGTACCTCTTAAATATACTTTTTCAGACTAGATGCACTTTTGGATATACTTCTCATACTAGCACCCATATTCTTCTTCATCTTATGTGAACATATACCACTTCAAGGAGGCTTCGTCATATACTTCTTCAAATTGCCATAAGAATGTTGAATCTTCTTTGTCATCGATTGACATCCTCTTTGACATTAATTGACATCGATGACAACCAAAGTTCAACACAGATAACGAAAAAGTAAGCCCAAAGCTTATGCATTAAGTAATCATTCTCTACTCTATCTTATTCCAAAGAAAGTAAATTACATAACAAGAAGCTTCCCATGTTCTTAAAGCACAAGATATACATAAAGAATGTAGAGAATTCAACTAATATGCATGCCTTCGACTCCCTCAACACAAGGAGCGGAGCGAGAAAAAAATCATTTCAGATATAATGGACTGCTATGAGAATTGAGATGGTTTTAGAAATAAGAATAGGCAGATAGGGGGTCAGATTCAATCATGACCGAAGAATAAGAGCCAAGGCCTTTTATCTGTCAATCACTGAACCAAGGCATTGCATCATTCATGTGCACTTAAAGTAATAGAGTCAGTGAAGCAAACCAATCAAAGAACCCAAAATAATCCCGGAATATCGATCGTATCAAAAGCATAAATTGCAAAAACAAAAGACTCATAAACAACACCTTGAAATAATTGATGAAGTAGGAAGGGCTTCACAGTTACCTCAAGGCGAGGTCCTTCACCCCCTTGTGTGCTCCACTCCAAGATTTATGTGGTAGATAAAAAAAATTGTATGTGGTATAAAGAATAGGCCTATAGTTCTTCTTTCTGAAGGAAAGTTGGTAGCATAACCTTGCAAAGGATGAGTGGTATTTTGGGTAACCTGAATGGATATTTTTATAGGAAAACATGTGGACCTCCTAAGCCTAATATCTTCAATGTGAATAATATTATTATATTCATGAAGTAGTGGGATCAGGATAAGTATTTAAGACCAAATCAAAATCTAGTTTGGGAATAACAGATTAGCAAAGTCCATTTTAGGCACTACACTAGTTTTTTAAGGCATACAACATTAACAAGCTTTATATTTTGGGACCACAACATGTTTTTCAAGGGACTTAGCATGTACCATGTGTAGATAATTAGGCAAATACTGCGGCTAACTTTATTGGTCAAAATTGAGATTTGGATAATCTTTTGTTGATGAGGTTGAGGTCATATGGTCATAGAGGTGATGGAGATGAGGGCCAAGGCTTTCAAACCGATGCATATGGATCATGAAGTACTCATGACGAAGTAACTGAGAAAAATTAGATTAATAATAGTTGCCCTTTAATGAGGAGGTTAAGAGCACATAGCATGGCCAAAATATATCACAAGTTTTTGTCTCTCAAACTAAGGAAATAAAACACGTAACCAAGGAGTGAAAGTGGTCAAAGAGAAAGCCTAACTCCCAAAAGAGTCATGGAACCCACTTGCAAACAACCAATCAATGGCGTAAAGTGTGTATATAATTTCAATATGAATGAGGTACGCATCCACGTGCTTGTGTAAGTGACTCAATACAATATGGGATAAGGGCATGCTGAAACTAGATTGAAGTAGACAAAAATATTGTACTATGGCATGTTGAAACTAGATTGAAGTTGACAAAAATATTGTACTATAGCATGTTGAAACTAGATCGAAGTTGTCTTCATTTCATCCCATTTATACTTGTTGAAAAATAAAAAGTGCCACAGTACAACCAGGATTAAGAAGGATCCAATCCAACTTTCCAAATACATAAGTGTGACCAATATTTCATCTAATTTGAATACATGTGAAGGAACAATAACATTTGGAGGGATTCCAAATCACAACAAGTGAAGCCCTATGGAACAATAGAGGGGCCCAAGATCTAGAATGAGTTATAAAACAAGCAGCTCATCATAGGTGGCTCAAAAAAATTGGAATAGAGCCAAATAAGTCCAAAGAATTGCAATTGAATCTTGATCACTATCTCTAATGTAGCTCAGACACAGAGGAAGCAATTTGATTGGTAGCTCCAACATAGAATCAAAATATAGGTAGCTTGAGTAAAAAATGGTTAGCCAGTTTTCGACCAAACTAAGACACTAAAACAAACCATGTTGTACAATTCTCAATGGTGTGATAATGAGTTGGAGCCGAGCATGTGATAATCAACTAACTAAAGAGGCAATGATGACTCCTCATACCTAGTTTTGGGTACCCCATCGATGATGAAAATGGGCCAATGTACATAAGGTCTCTAAACCAAACCCCTAGAATATAGGATGTGGAAGTCCACAAGGGTAGGTTAGTTAGGAGAAAAGTATGAGGGCACCTTTCCGTACTAGCATGAGGTATGATACAAGGATGATGGATAACATTGAGACTGAGATACAAGTGGATAAAAGGTCAAACAATAATGGACTTAAAAATTCCTTTGTTTAGAGCATAAAGAAGGCTGACTTGGCAACAAATGTATAACTTTGATGTGAATTATTAATATGTATAAATGGGGTGAATGAAAACAGATTAGAAAAGAGATATAAAGGGTGACCAATAAAGGCTTATAAATACTCATCGAAGATTGTCAATGTGATTAATGGAAATTGGGGACTAACGCCATAAGACTCCAAGTGTAACTCATCATAGGATCCTATGAACAAAGGTGACTTGGGATGTTTCTATAAGAGATCATATACATTTTGAAAATGTGGTAAGGAGCATTTTATTGGTTTCCCAAAGAATAAATGAATTGGGATGATGCTACAAACAAGTAGAGAAGGGCCCTTAAGAAGACCACGTGGATCAACTTGAAGTGCGATGACAAATGGAAGCAATGATGGGGTGGGTATTGAGGGCAATCTCCTTGAGGGTAAATGAATGGAAATGAAAAAATGAAAGTAATATCTATGGTGTGGATGAAGTGGTGAGCGTATGGTATAGTAGAAACAATAGCAATTGATGCCTTTATACTGAAATTGCTTGAGAGTCTAGGGAAGTAAGCCGATGATCATGGGGAGAATGAAAAGAGGCTAAACTCTAGGTCATGGATTATATGGACCCTTAATCCTAAATGGGTAATTGAGGCATGGGTGCCATGATGCATATGGGTACTAATGAGTGGTAACCTATGTGGGTAAAGTATTATGACTAGGAAAGGGGAATGTAAAAGTGGCTAAGCTAGGCCACTTGCCTGAATGGGGGGGGTGTACCTACAAATAAATGGGCGTAAACAAATAGGGAAAATGCAAGAAATACATAGGGGGTAGTTGATCTATATGCCAATTTGAAGAAGTATACATGTAAGAGTAGTAGTGGTCTATGAGACCTGTCAGAACAAAAAATTGTTGTCCAAAAATGTACCTTTACACATGGAAACAAGGCCATAGCTTAAAAGTGCCCTTGAAAATGGAGCCAGTGGTGAAAATGGCATGAAAAGTGAAGGTATAGAATCTAAGTTACACACATATAACTTCTATGGGGAAATAGGGATTCTTTGTTGGTTGGTCCAAGTGGATGCCTCCCCCTATATTGGTCAAATATCTTACCACATCCTTGTAAATCATGTCAAATTCCAAGTAAAATTGGAGGTGATTTCTCAAGGTAGGAAATATATTTGCCACTTTGGTCTAGACTGATCTCTTGATTATGTTAGTGTTCTGACCATTCTTGCCTCAGTTAATGCTTCTTCATGTCTACCCTTTTAAGTGTTTATTTCTTCTTCAAGTGCAACAATCTCTTTTTTGGTGTTCATGCACTTTCTTTTCTATTGCACTCAACTTCTCTCATTGCTTCTTTATTTGTAGTTTTATTCCTAATTTTGCTGAAATTGCTAAACCTTTGAATAAATTGTTTAAGAAGGATGCAGATTTCACATGGGACGAAAAGTTAAAGAACGCTTTTGAAGAAACCAAGAATGCTATTGTGAGAGCTCCGACAATGGTAAGTCCTGAAATCAAGAATGTTATTTTGCTTCTACTGACACTATTGCAGGAGTTCCTCTACAAAAGAACGATCAAAATGAAGAACAACCTATCGCTTTCATGAGCAAAGCTTTGAAGAGTGTAGATTTAAAGTACCACATTATGGAAATGCAAGCATATGCTCTTGTGATGTCACTAAAGCACTTCAAAATTGACATTGGATATTCAAATATCATTGTTTATGTACCTCACCCAACAGTAAAAGAAATACTAAAGCAACACAACAATCTTGAAACCAAGGGAAAGTGGATCACCAAGATCCAAGAGTATGATTTAGATTCAACCTACAAAATTGATAAAGGGTAAAGGCTTGGCTGAGTTAATCATAGAAGGAAATGAAGTTTCCCTTGGTCTAAACCATCTTTGAAAACCTTGAATAGTGTGATTGGTATAAAGACATTGTGTACTATCTAAAAAACCTTGTATGTTCCAGACATCTTTTGGATCATAAGAAGAGAGCGTTAAAATTAAATGCAGTCAAGTAGTGTTTCATGGATCAGGGCCTTGGGTGTAAGAATTTGGATGGATTGATACTCAGATGTGTTAACTCCTCGAAAGCAAATCAATTTGTGTAAGAATTGAACAAAGGAATATGTGGTGGCCATCATTCAACTTCTACCATCACTCATAAGATCTTAAGGGCAAGATACTATTGGCCTACTATCATCAAGATGTGCATAAATTCTTAAGGAATTGTCAACCTTTCTAGCTCTTTACAGGTAAGCAGAAGCTTGCAACTTTGTCGTTGCAGCGAGTCATAGTGGAAGCAACCTTCCAACATTGGGCCTTGATTTTATCAATGAATTTAAAGAAAACTCAAGCAATGGGCATAAGTGGATCATAACAACTACATATTACTTTATCGGATGGATTGAAGCAATTCCAACAAAAAGGTTACATCAAATGTGGTTATGGATTTTCGTGGAAAAAAAATTATCACTCGTTTTGAAGTTGCAACCAAAATTAATACAGATAATGAAGATTTCAATTCAGGTGATTTGTCCACCTTCTATTTTGATTATGACATCATCCTATCTCATTCCTCCAACTATTATCCACAAGGGAATGGTTTGGCTTAATCAAGCAATAAGAATCTAATGAATATCATAAAGAAGATTGTTATGGGCTCGCTGAATAACAAGGAAAGAATCCACTCAAAATAGCCTATTTGAGCTAAGCATACGAGCTTGATGTTACCTTGCCCATCCATCTAAAGATTCCAACATACAAATTCCTCCAACAACATGCCTCACATCTCGATGTAGTCCAAAGCAAAATCAACCATCTGATACAGCTTGACAAGAGCAGAAGAAGAGCATTTGATTACAAGAAGGCCTTGGACAAGACGGCCCACTAACAAAGCTTTAAGAAAGGTGACCTCGTCCTCCTGTGGAACAAACTAAATGAATAACTAGGTAATCACGATAAGTTTGAAAGTCTTTGGTTGGGTCCTTCTCAAATTGAATATGTTAGAAGTACCAGTTCCTTCTTCTTGAGCCATCTAAATGGAGAAAAACTACCATTGCCTGTAAATGGGCAAGCATTGAATTTTTTTACTCAAGTGATACCTAATGTCCTCCAAACATCCCTTGTATTATTGTAGATGTGGTTTCATTTGATTTTGGCATTTATTTTTACTCGTGCATTGCATTTGTTGTTTATTTCATTTCATTTTGATTTGAACAAGTCAAGACGGAAGTGTCTGCCATCGATATATTTGACATATTTGTTGTCAGATGTGTGTGTAGGTCTACAGGTACCAGATGATTTAGAGATTCTCGTTCACCCCCAGAGAAGTGCATGTCCCGCAATTGGAGCTAGTTGTTACGTTTTAGACCGTTTGTAGCATACTTACCAGGATACAACAGAGTGAGGGGGTCTTTTGCCATTGTAAAAGGCCAAGTCTGGGTTTGTTTATGTAAACGTGTTGGTCTAGCAGGGCTCAAGACCCATGGTTTGGTCATGCCAGTTCCTCTTGGTTTTCATCTCAAGGAGTATTGGTTTAGTGGCATTGTTGAATGCCCTTTAATGGGTGGAAGTCCCCCATCATATAGGGCCATTTGTGCCCTGGGATGGTGTCTGATGCTTCTTGGGATGGACCCATTTGGGCACATGGCTTAAAGACTCCTAGACACAATCATATTTTTGCTATGTAGAAGGTGGTTGCACATGTAAGAGTGTGTTGTCATACCTGTTTTAACACACCTCATTTATGCCCACTTGGGCTTTCTTTTACTCATGTATCACCCCTCCTCTCGGTCTACATGTGCACACTCCATGATGATGTCATACACTTCAAGAGAGCCTTGCCTTACTAAAGGGGAGGACGTTGAGGAATCTTCTACGTCATTGAGGTTAGTTAGGGCCTCATGTCCTCCTTCGGCTTATCACTTCACTCAGATGAAGCCTCTTGCATCATTTTGTCATTATTTTTAGTATGTGTACTTTAGTCCCCAGCTTGTGGGTGACAAACCCTAAAATTAAGTTATTTTACTTTTTGGTTAGGTAGGTTCTAAAGTTAGATAAGATTAGGAAGCTTCATAAAATAAATGCTCCTAGCACTCATTGTAAACAATACAAAGGTTCTAATTATGTACTTTTTTCTTTTCATATTGGTATATTGGAGCTTCTAGTGATGTGCACCTCTCTCTTTGGCAAGTTTTTGGTATGATAAGGAGGTACATCATACTATCCATCTTGCAAGGCTAATTCAAAGAATAGTTGTAATAACACGTGGATAAGGAGGACTTAAGTACTCTCTTGCTATTGCCTTGGTTGATGTTGGTAAGATCTCTCCATTTTCCTATTTGACATTGCTTTTGCACCTTAAGCAAGGTAAAACTATGGTTTTATTGGCATCTTGTTAGTCTTGTTAGAGAAAACTTTCCTCTTGGAGGAGCTATTCATTGTGGCCCTTAGAATTCATTATTACCCTAATTAGGGTTTGACTACTTTGACATGGTATCAGGTTACAAGCCTTTGCCCTAGTTAGTAAATCTTGAATAACCAAATTGAGTAGGGACATTGATCTCGATCTCTAATTGCCCTAGAGTTGAGGACTAAGGTCATAACTCCTTCTCTTCATATTTTTTATCAAAATTCTCTTGTATTTTTTTCCACTAAGAAAAAAGCAGTTAACATGTTAGCTGTCCATAGGGAGAGATCAAAATTCTCTTGTATATTTAATATAAAAATCCCCAAAAACTAATTTAAAAAAAAGTCATATCCCAAAAATACTTGCAATTTGGAATTTGTGTTCGAATAGACAAGTGCATTCTAGGCAATTTAACGATGAATCTTCAAGGGCATTTTGATCCTATGGTTGATTTGTGAGGTTTTGGGCAAGCTGTGCATGATAGGGTTTGGTTTTGTAGATTTGTTATTGCAAGTGCAACAAGTATATTGATCATTTCAAGCAAGTTTGAAACCCTAAACAATGGGAATTGGGGCATAAATTAATCCTTGGGAGGTTTAGAAATTCATTGGGAAACATGATAAATGGGACCGTCATCTATTTGAGGGTTGTTCTAGGGCACATACCAAATCTGATTTTACATATTCATATATGATTAAAAACCCTTCTTCATCCTTTTGCATATCCCCCTTACCTACATACCTCAAGGTACATCTTATATGGTAAGTTGGTGGAGTTTTGTTGATTTTTATCAAGTTTTTTTAAGTGATTTTACTGCTGCAATTTCATAACAGCAATGGCATATCGAAGTTATCTTTATTGGAATTAGTGACATAGTGATATAACTACTACCTCTTTTTTAGTGTTATTATTGTATCATTGTTTTGACTCCATAAGGCACTAATCTTCGTTCTGAAGTTTCTTGGGAAAGGTGTTTGTGTGTTGTTTAAGCAATTGCAGATATCATTCACCGAAATCTAGGGACTCCCCCTTGGTCTTAGGAGTTGACCTAAAGTGTTAAGGGGCTAGGTTGTGGTGACATTGAGCATTAGTTCCTCTTGTGCTTCCCACTTGTCGCACCTTGATCCGTGACCTTGGTCGTGGGTGCTATTTTGAGCATCTTTGGTTTTGAGATTTTAAGACCAAACCTCTACAGCCATGGGTTCTTTGAGGTATGTGGCCATGGTTGTGCAAATGCATAATCAATCAATAGGGTCTCAATTGTTCTATGTTTCGAAAACAACAATGTGTTCTTTGACAAAAAGAGAGATATTCAATTGAAAAATATGTTTACTCAAGCTTCTTGGGTTAATGATACAAAATTTGTGGACTCGAAAGATGATGGGGTCAAGAACAAAGACCCTCAACTTCACTTAATGAGCTCCTTGATCGAGGATTAGATTATGGTGAGGCACTTTATCCACTGGACTCCAAAGTCATAGACATGGAGGAAGATAAAAATCCTTAGCGTGCCCTTGTAATTCTTAATCAAGTCCTCGATTTCAATAAGAAACAATTTTTCCAAAAACACCAAACATGATTTCCAAAATCTACACAGGAAGCTTTAACAGACCCGTATCATAAACAATGAATTAACATATGGGTATTTCTTCCCAGATATGAACCCACATGTGATTCATGATCTTTCTGGTGTGTGCATTGATCGATGTAGTGGAGAGACATTCAAGGTTGCTTTGATGCTAACGAGAAAAGTGGTCCTAAATTTAGAAAAATATGCTATTAACAATTGCATGCATCAAACATGTCATTGCTAACAATTCTATTGTTGCGAATACATTAATAAAATACCTTGATAGCCATACAACTTCCATGATTGAGCAGTGTTTGATGTATGCACCAACTATTGGATATTGAATCAAGGGTCTTCAATAGTGTTGGTTTAAATTTGTTTGATAGTCCAGGATAAGCCCTACATGCAACAAAAAAGCTTTCTTTAAAGAGTTTGTGGATCTGCAGGTGGAAGTGATCAAGAATTTGCACAACAAGCTTGAGTACACCCATGTCAGAAACAATGACTTCACACATAGGGTTTTCTTCCTATTTATGAAGTCCTTTGTGTGAATGAAAAATATATTACTGCCCAAAGGGGTTGGATCCATTGGTGAAGAGCGAGGACTTTTTCACCAGTGGACAAGGTTCAATTCCAATGTGAGCCAAACCTGGAGCCATGGGGGCACCTTGAGGTAGTGATCAAACATGTGGTTCCACCCAAAGAGATTGTATTAAATGATATCTTGACCCGTGGACACATAAGTGGATCAAAGCCCACCCCATGTCCTCCTAACATTTAATCAATTCTCGCTGGCTCATTCGGTTAAGGTGTGGGTCTTGTCAGCAGGGCAACTCAAGTTCAATTCCCCGTAGGGATGAGCTAGTTGGGAGGAGACACCCAAAAATCCAGCCATCATAAGGGTTAATGTGGCCTAGGCCAAGTGCGATCCCTAAGTGACTTTGAAGGCTTAGATGCCCCTAGGTTGCAATTCTTAACCAATGGTTGATTGCTACCGGCCGCAAGTGACAAGCAACCGAACAAACAAAAAAAGAAAAAGATCTTGCTAGAAAACGATGAATTTGCGAGCATCTAAAAGTATGCCATTGTTATATAATATGCTTTTGCATCTCTGGTATAAGTATTTTCTCAAAATTTTCCATTATTTCTAATTACTATAAGACTATCTTTTAGATTTCATTGCAAAACTCCGAAGCTCTCTTTGCAATTATTTCAAGTCTTAATAGTGAATACCTTACCTAGTGAATTTGATATATTGTGGCACTCCAATCCAAACTGATTAATGTTAGGATATTCCTATACTCCATCCTAATCCTAACAGTATTTCCATTATTTACATTTCCAGTCTTGCATGCATTTTTGCATGCAGCATGCATTCTGCATGCATCCCAGTCATCAGGCCCAGCACCTAGCCCTCAGCTAGCTAGCCCCGGGAGCTTCTCACGGATCAGTATTAGCCCTCCTAGAGCTTAGTACGCCCTTCTTCCTTGATTTTAGGAAGCCACTCGTCCTCTCTCACCTACCACTCAGTTACACTTCAGTTACCTTTAGTTCTTTCCTTGATTTAAGGAAAGACTGACTCTCAAATCACTCCGATGGACCTCCAATGAAACTAGACTGCCCATTCTGACTCCAGTTAACTCCTCATGCACCCTCCACTGAGCCTCCTTCATTCAGTTAGTGCCAGTTACACTCAATTACACCTACCACACTCAGTTTGACTCAATTTGACTTATGGTTGATAGTTACTTGAGCATTTATGACTTTATTGATGATGATGAAGACTTTTAGTTGTGCTCTGATGACACTTCAATGATCTTTTGATCACTCCATGAAGGCTAATTCAAATTGCCACCTTGGCATTCAAATCCTTATGCATTGTACTACTTATTTGTCCATATTGTGATTAATGAATTAGTGTGTGTGTAAAGTTATTTTGCTTCTATCCGAGTTCTACTGTATTATTATTCTGTTGCTCATTTTACTGCATTGACCACTCTTAATCTTATTCCTAAATTCTTTTTGTGAGGTATACATCAGCTCTTAGATCTGCTGTGAGGATTTTCACAATTAATTATAGGCAACAAAAAGAGATACAATGAAGTCAAAAACGTCAACTACAACTGTATTTTCATATTTTTGTGCAAACACAAGCTTATCAGGCTAGATCCTGAAGAATTGTCATTGTTTTTCCTTATTTAAGAGAGTTGCAGTCAAATCATATGCTTATTTCTCATTCAAATCAAAAGAGCATCCACAAAAACATTGCAGTCCCAACCCATCTAGCACAATTCAATAGAGAAATCAGGGACATGGATTGGGAAAAGGCATAGGACACAATAGAGCCCTTTTCACCTAATGAATTTATCGACTGCAATATGTGTTAACAAGATATAACAATGGCATCTAGTATCGGCTTAAGATGAGGGAGAGAACGTTATAGAGCTTAATATTGGAGAATGTTAGTACATTTTCAATTTTCTATTTATAAAATAAGCAAGAACGAAATATTTCAAAATATTTCCTAACCTCATAAAGCCTATATCATAACCTCCTTAGCTTCTCCTTGGTTTCAACATTGATTTCAGCAATGTTCAAGGTATGTCTTTGCATGCTACTCTCTTTAACTTCTGTGTCAGTTTCAGTGCCACCAATATTCCTTGTAGGTATGGCCAGACACAAGCCTAGCTTTACTTCACACAATAAAAGGATATGCAGGCTTGTAAGGATTTAGAATTGCCAATTCTAGCCAAAACTGGCGTGGAGAGGCATTGGCAATGAGGCTATTTCAGCACATTAATGTAGTATTAATGTGGTTACACACAATGTGAGTTTTGACATAAAATATTCACTAACATATTATGTTACATATCAGTTATGACTCTGACATACCCTATTTTTAAAGGAAACATTAATTTCATTTTTTATATATATTAAATTCATTTTTAGAATTTGACCAATCAAAAAAATGAAATTTTGAATAAAATAAAAGGTGTAGTCTAAATATTCTAAGTTTTCAACCTTTTACGAGCATATTTTCCGTCTAGTTTTGTTTGTCTAGTTTTGTTTGTATTCAGGTTAGAAATTTTTAAAAATTCTTAGAATCACATATATTAGTTATGAAAATTGCATAATTTGGGTGCCATGGGGGTATTTGGAGGTGTTGAATCTATTTATGGATTCAAAGAATACAATTTAAACACGTAAACATTTGGATTTTACCCCAAAAAATTACTAGATTCCGACCAAAAGTACCGTAAAGTAGAAAACTCAGAATAAATTGACATCCAAAATAAAATAATAAAATTAATGCATGCTTTTATAAAAAAATTAATGCATGCTTTTGAAAAAAGTAAAAATAATAAGTGAAATATTACCAAAAACAATAGTCCTTGCTTTGGTAAGGACTAATAAAAGTTGTTATCAAGTTATATAATGATAGTCATGTAAAGGTCATAAAGAAACCATTTTTGAAAGCCAAAAACTGTGTGGAATCATGTTAGGAGTGGCATGGGCATTGGGCTGCATCACCATTAGAGACCTCATTGGTGATAAAGGTAGTACTCCCTAACCATATGTGGTGGAAACTTTGTGATTATTATATGGTATGGTGGAAACATACGCCATGTTTGATGGGCAATTCAGGGCTGGAATTTGGCAGGCAAAATGCCCATCATGGGCCTTTTGGCCCATCAAATATGGCGTATGTTTCATACTAACCGTAAAAAAAAACGAAGAAAATGGTAAAATGTCTGTATTTAGTGTCGAAACCATCAATTTTTACAGGTGGGATGTTTACCAAATTCCTACACTGGGCATTAAACACGGAGATGCTAAAACCATTAATAATGTACTTAGTGTGTGACATAGCTAACCTACTTTAAGTTTTGTTGCACAAAATGATATAGTTAATGCCATGTGCGTCAAAGAAAATATTCATACACTAAGATGTCATTGATTAACACAGACTCGTTGAGTCTACACAACCACAAAATTGATAGGACTTGAAATGAAGTGCTAAGCTTTGGAATTCATCGATTCTTGCAACACAATTGAAAAATTGTGCTAATATCCCCAATTTGGATCCTATGAGAATAAGTTGAGGGACATCCATAGGAGTGAGAACACCTAAGCATATGGCGTGGAAACAAATAGTTTTACTCTAGAGGATACAAACATAGCGAGAGATCGCATTAGAGTATGCAAATAAACAACAAAATATGCATTAACTAGAAGGTACAACAAATATGATGCTGAGAAGAGACCTAGAAAAGGACTCTATAACAATTGTCATTGATAGCCACAGTCTAACTTGCTATGACATCTACTTGTTATGACCATTTCTTGAACTTTTAGACAGGAGGTGCAATCAGTCTAATTTTAGAGCAGCAATATGCTTGCATAAGTAAAATCTGCAAATCATTGTTACAACTAAGAATAAGATGTAATGCAGAAGTGTTTTATGCAAAATCAAGGATGAAACAATTGACCATCTTTTTGTTCATTGTTCTTACTTGAAAACTATATGAAATGATGTTCTCCATGCTGTAAATGGAACGACAGCTAGAGATCATTGTAGCAAAGAATCTTTGGCGGGATGCTTTGAAACCTGGTTTCAAGGTCGATCTTTGCTATGTTTTAGAGATTTATCTTGCTATGTGCCTCAGGGTTGTTGGTTGTCAAGAAACAAATGGTAGGAAAATGTATAGACTCTAGTCAGGTCACTCACAAGATTAGGGTCTCCTTTGAGGGTAGCTCGAAGGCTCCCACTGCAAAAGGTGATCTCTATCATTCAAGAGATTGCCTGGGGTTTCTTTGATGGAGCCAGCCAAGGAACCCCAACTGATAAGGGCTTGGATAAGCTTCAGGTAATGGGACAAATGAAAAAAAAGCAAAATTCAGAATCTAGTTTTAATTCCAATTACAAACAGAATTCCGGAGGAGCCTCTTTCTTTGCAGGAGGGCATGTTTTTGGAACAAGAATACAAGGACAACTCGTTACTATCAAAATCCTTGATATCAATCTTTTAATAGCTGTTGAGCCTTTGGCTAAAGGTGTATGAGGAATGATCATTTGTCCTGAAGAGGTTGTTACAGTTGTTGACAGCTGTCTGTTATGTTTTGTGTTTGGAGAAGGTAGTCTTAAACCCTTGGTTTGTGTTTTTGATTATGTAAGGACCACTGTAATTTTGTCATGTAAGTCTGTGTTGAGATGTTTCTGATAACTCCCCTTTTGTGACTTCAGAGCTACACTAAGTAATATTCTGATTTCATCTCAGATAATATAAAAAGGCGTGGTTTTGATGTAGGGAGTTGTGCTGTAAAGTTGCAATACACAGACAGAGTGGAGCTCGCAAAAATAAAGTTATGACAGAACAGACCCTTTGAGTGTTGGTTCCCAAATATGTAATAGATACAACGAATGTTTCTAACCAAGGAAGTTGCCACACAGAACATTGCAAAACCCTCAAACAGCAAGTTGCCGAAACCCCAGAAGCTAATGCTGTGGAAGCATGTGAGGATGCTAAGCACACTCTACTCGATCAATTTGCAAGGCTGCCAATAGCCTTAATCCCCTAGTTGCATCATCGTACCAGATGAATACCACTCTGTTATTGGATGTAATTTTAGTTAAATTCGGACCTGACACTTTAATATATTCTCAACCTTAGGGAACTCCCTGAACTTTGAATATAACCAAATGGGTCAAAACCTCACACCCCAACTTTCAACACTCTCCAAGAACTTTCTTGAATAATCAAATATAATGAATTGAGTTAGAAGCCGACTTTATATATACACTACTAGGCTACGAATGGCCAACCCTGAATGTTGCGGACACCACACAAGAGTCCCAGCCCTATGGTTGCAGGGGAAAATTGTAGACAAATGTAAATGCTATAATTTGTACATGTTGCAATATGCAATTGTTTCAGACTACAAATATGGCAGACTAGGAAGGGTTGTGATGCCATAAAAAATGGGTGTATAAGAGCAAATTCTGCAAAGATATGAATACTGACTACAAAGACTAAACCTCACAGATCGTAGGAAATGTGAAGTCTAATGATGCAAAATGTGGAGGTTTGTAACCCCAAATTTACAGAGAACTTGTGGCCCCAAAATTGTAGAGATAAAAATAGATTAGACTGTCATTAACACTAAATTTTCATGCCAGAAAAATGCCAAATTATAAAACATCCTTGCACTCAAATAATTTACAATGTGCACAGTAGCAATGCCAGAAAAGCTGTTCAAGGATCGATGTGTTTAGCCGTCCAAATTCTCCTTCTAGTGAGATATAAACCCAACAGTAGAATATTTCTACGAATATATAGAAACTTATAATACAAGGGAGATACAAAACTCTAACAGCAGTGTATTTTCGTACTCTACGTTTTAAAACGGTTCTACCTCATTATACTGTAAGGCATAATGACGCTGAGTTCATAAGCAAATTCTAAAATGTCCATATGGTTTATGCCTAAAGAAGCTCAGTGCACAAGCACATTCTGAAATCCCCTTGGGCCATATAACACCGATTATAACCCAGTTTAGAGACACTAATGCATAACTAATTTCAAAGAGTATTTAATGGTATCAAGGTAAACCATTTTTCTTTCAAAACTAAAAGTTTGGCTTGTAGAAAGAAAGGGCAGTTCAAGCGCAATTAAATAAAATTTACAGAGAATCTTCATAGATCGTTTTAACAATTATATATGAGCCTTTGTTGTCAGATGGGTTAGATAAGATTATAAATGTATAACAGTTAGATCTTATGGACCAGTTACAAAAACATTGAAGTACTGGCTACAGCTGTGCTGTTATCAATTGAGTATATTGCATATTCACAATATAAGTTGTATTACAGCATATACCAGAAAATAAGGAAAGGAAAAGAGAACAAAAGCCTGATAACTGCTACAGCAGCTTAAAATAAGAAGAAAAGGCAAAAAAATTCACAAAATGCTACAGAAGCTTCTTTTTATAACGTTTTACAGGTACTATTTGAAAACTCAAATGTGAATGGACACTGAAGAAGTGCTACAAATCCGATTGGTTTTGCAACATTTATCAGAAAATGTATTTTCCGATGGCAACTTAAAAGTTGAGAGACCCTTCTATGAACTTATCAGATTCGACCAGGCTTTAAAAACCATAATTTCAAAAACGTATCAATAAAAGATAAGAAAAGCAAACAAAATTATATATATGTATGCCAATTTCTGGATACTGAAGACCGATGAAACTTACCAATCTCCCGGAAATCCAGAAAGGCTGATTCAATATATGGAGCTTCATGAGAAGTGGAGAGACATGGAGGCAAAACTCCCTCATCCCCTTCACTCAAACTCCAATCAAATAACCCCCAAGCCCTACATTTTTAAAAATGCTGAGAACATTTACTGTTTTACTCCAAAAACAGAGGCGGCCATGCACACAAAATATAGTTTCAAAACACTCAACAACCGAAAATAAAAACCCATAAAGTGCAGTATCTATTGGAAAAACACATGCACGACAATGTCGGATTCATACCCCATGAGCATGCTGTCGACGCAAGCCATAACGACTTTTTCTAAGGTTTTCCATGGCCTAACAACAGACTTCGAATCGATGGTAGTTTAGAGCTATAGCGATTTTAGGATTTAAAGACTAAACTCTGCTGGGTTTCTAAGGGTTTTGACGAGTCGGGTTTTCCATTAGGGTTTTGTACACCTTTTAGGTTATATGAGGTCCAATGGGATTTTCACGGTTTTGAACAATCCACTAAACGATCTGGCGAGAGAGCGATAATTCTATATTGCGTTTTTCTTTTCTTTCTTTTTCAATTATGCGTCGGTGAAAACAGTTCCAATCCTTCCAAACTCAAACCTTTCTTTTCATAGGAAAAGAAAAAGTAACTTGCTATTTCAGGTAAGAATCAAAGTTACAACAAAGAACTCGACTCCGACTCTGGGCTGAAGAACTCCAAAAGACATCAGATTAATGAGGACTAAGCCTACCTAAATAAAGAGTAGAGCCTCACCTATGTCCTGAAACAAAACATAAACACCAATACGTAGACACTATTACACTTTGCATCATGTCAATGTTGTCGTCATACCATAGATAGGTCAGAACTGAAAAAACTATTACAACTCCAAATGCATAACCCCATACTTTGAAGAGGAATGAAAACTAAAAAAGAACATGGGGTCTATCCGGATGTAATCGATGTTAATATAACAAGATAGATCCAGATTTAGTAACAAAAAAGTCAATCGATTTTTCAAAAAATAACATGCCTTCTGGACAGTTAATTCCTTTCTTTGGTAATTTATCTGTTTCCTGGTTGTAGCGCCTATCTATATGGAAAATTGAAATGTTCGGAAAGTTGTCCAGAAGGTCCCTCACCCTATCACACCAGTGAGTCAGCAAATCCACCTATAAATTTGAAATATTCCTGCTCCAATCTATAATAATATTTTTGTCTCCATATAACCATTCCAAGTTTAATGAATTAATTTTAGTAAAACTAAGAATGCCGATGATAAGGCCATTAATTTCGCTCTATTATTGGAACCTTGGTTGCATCCCATCCACAAGGAGTATCTACTCTTTTCATCAATTTGTATAAGCATTCCCTCCCCATTGCTTACCTCAGTCATTGCACCATCGAAGAAATCGTAGATCATGTTTTGTGGAAATACAGGTTCAATATAAATCTTCAAACATTGGTGAAGCCTCTATATGTAACACTCTCTAAACATTCCAATGCATTTTGCTGAAATATTCCTCAGCTTGATCTTTTTGTCCTAAAAAATCGACTCGTTCCTCGCTTTCCAAATGAACCAGCAAATGATGAGAGGCAAGGATCTATAGTTTGGAGCATTTTTATACTAGACGGTCCAACTAACAGAAAAATCATCCTAAGGTCATCGAGTAGGAATCCTTAAATAGGTGGTGATGTCCTCCCAAACCAATTGGGTAACTGGGTAGTCAATGAACAAATGTTGCATAGGCTCATTATCGTTTTTACAGAGCACGTAGACACTAGTTCCATGAAAGCCCCTTTTAAATAAGTTTTCCCAAGTAAGAATCCTCTTTTCCAAACAACACCATGCAAAGCATCGAATTTTGAGAGGACATGAGAGTTTCCATAGTGGTTTGGACCACCATGGAATACAGTAATTAGAATGAAAAGCAACAATAAAATCATACCTGCATTTAACTAATAGTTGTCCAAACAATATAATTCGGCTTGTGATGTAGTTGAATACCCAGGTGGTTAAGTCGTGAGAGATAGGAAGGCCACTCCAAAGCAATAGAAACGTCTAAGCCAAGATCTCGTGTAGTGAACCAATACAAGGTCGATCCCATTGTTTTCCTTATTTTTGAGACATCCTAAAAATACCTATCGCCTGTAGATGAGAAATGAGCTCTTCAGACAACTGATAAAAATATTCACCACCAATGAAGGAGTCTACTCCAAGAAAGATTAGGCATATGTCACCAATATTCCAAGCAAGACCATCCTGTAACCATTTCAGGACCTTCATTAGACCCTTCCAAAGCGAAGAAGCATGTGACCACTTTAATGGAGGATCTATGATCCAATGTATAACAAGAATACTTTTTAGATACTTTCGAGCAATAAGGTCTTTCCAAATACCTTCTCCAAAAAGAGCTCGACGAAGGCTCTTCAATCTCAAGGCATCACTAAACAATGATAAGTTTTGCAACCCCCAACCACTTGCATCTTTGGGTCTTTCTATTGTATCCCAACATGAGAGATGATTCTTAGAATGAGGAGAATTTCTAGACCATAAAAAGTTGAATATTTTCTTCCCGAGAGAATTCATAATCGACTTTGGGATCTCCATTAGAGTCATCCAATAAACTGGAATACTTTCTAAGACATACTTTTCCATGATGAGATGACCACCAAATGATAGCCACTTATAACACCATTTATTGATTCGTGGATCCAACCTATGAATAAGCCAAAACCAGACTGCATTCTTATAATTGTTAGGTTTTAAAGAAAAACCCAGGTATTTAAAACCATCAGTTAAATACACCACTTTATATGGAAGCCACTGTAGGATAGAAACCAAAGAAATCTCTGGCACTGCATTCTAAATGAAAAAAATACTTTTTTTTGGCTAACCTCCATGCCATAAGCATTGCAGAAGGTATGAATTAAATCGAAGAAGACCTTCCATTCACCGCTAGTTCCATCCCCAAAGAGAAAAATGTCATCAACAAGGAGTAAGTGGGAGATATTAAGTGTTGAGGACACCTTCACCCCATTCAACTTATGCTCAAGTTTAGTTGTTCCTATGAGTCCATTGAGTCCCTCCACGACCAATAGAAAGCGGAGAGGTGACAAAGGGAAGCCTTGTCACAACCCTATGGAACATTTGAAGAAACTAGTATGACAACCATTTACTAGAATAGAAAAATTAGCAGACTGAACACATGCCATAATCCACTCAACCATAAGCATTAGAAAGCCAATCTGAATGAAAATTAATCTTAAAAAACCCCAATCCACACGGTCATATGCTTTGAACAGGTCCAATTTAAGGATCAATGCTTCAAGATGTTTGATTTTAATCGAATGGATACTTTCCTAGGCCACTCCAATGGCATCAATAATTTGTTTATTTCTCAGGAACCCAAACTGTTAAGGGGACAGACAATCTGCAAGCTTGGATTTGATACGAGTGGCAATAATTTTGGAGATTATCTTATACAAAAGGTTACATAATGAAATTTCTCAGAATTCATCAAAGGATGAAGGGTTTGAAGACTTAGGAGTAAGGGCCAAAAAGGTGGCATTTAGAGCACCTGAAACCATTCCCTTTAGATGAGATTCTCCCACAACCTGCAAATGTCATTGCCCATAATGTCAAAGAAATCCGCATATAGCTCCACTGTCCACCCATCTGGTCCGGGGCTCTTAGACCTTGCAAATTTCTTAATGACACCCTCAACCTCAATCAAAGTAACAGGGCCTCCCAAAAGAGGACCATCCTCCTCGGAGAAGAACCATGGGAAGAGTTGAGCTACTTTGAGTTGTGAAAGGATATCAATAGATTTTGGATCTTTAAATAAAGTAGAGTAAAAGGAGCAAACCTCATTCTCAAGGTCTTGTTGACATAAAGCTACAGATCCATCACATCTCTTCAATTCCCATATAGAGTTCCTTATTCTTCTATGGTTTGCAAAGGCATGAAAGAACTTAGTGTTATTGTCACCGAGTTGTATCCAGGTTGCCCAACTTTTTAGTCTTCACTCCTCTTCATTTAGTCTAAGAATATGATCATTTCTGGACTCCTTGTCAGCAAGGAGTGAATTGTCCTCAATAGAAAGAATGTCGGAGGAATTCTATTCAAACAAAGACTCAATATCTTCTTCAATGGCCGCTAGGTCATAATTCAAGGACAATTTCTTGATTTTTTCCCACAAAGTCACCTCCCTTTTCAGTGCTTTAAGTTTAGCAACCATTGCATCCATAGCGGAGGAAAAGTTTGAAGTTGAAAACAAGAGCTAGAAGGATCAAACCATATCCAGGAAGTCTAGTTCCTTAAGCTAGGAATCATTAAATCTGAAAGGAGGAATCATATTTTTCGATTCTACTTCCAATTGAAGAAAAATTGGTTGATGATCAAAGATCCCCACTAACCCTATCCATGACCAATGGCGCCATAGGGAATGAATCAACAATTCCAAAAGCAGACATATATCCAGTCGTTTCACAACCCCCGTCAAACCCGACCAACCATTTCTCTAAGTTGGACTCATCGGGAAAGGAGGAATGTCCACCATATTAGCCTCAGTAAAAAGATCGGAGAATAAATCCACTAATGGATCAAGTTAAGGAGAAGCGCCCCATAGTTCACTAACAAAGTGTGTAAGGTTTAGGTCCCCTGCTAGAATGAGAAAATACGCATTAAGGATTCCACAATCCACCACCTTCGACCAAAATTGTTCTCTAGAAGAATATGGAGCATAACAACTAATGATTTTAAGACTTCTATCAAAGCCCCTCATTTTCCCCTCTAAAACAATGCCAACAGGGGAACTAAAAGATTCAAAAGAGATTGGGTTCCAAATCAATAGTAGACCACCGGACAAAGCATTGGCTGCCAACCCCCTCACTTCCCATCCAAGAAAAAGTTCGAGAAAAAACTCACAATTTTTTTTAGTAGAGCACATAGTGTCCTGAATCAAAACCACATCGATTTTGTTTTGAGCAAAAAAATGTTTGAGGGCATTTTGTTTGTCTCGCCCCCCGATGTTAAATATACAACATCAGGATACATTCTCCAAACCAATCTTGTGTAGTCAAGATTGATCCTCCCGTATAGAGGTGAGCACTTTGATTTACTTCCGTGTAAAGGTTATTCCTCCCATATAGAGGCAATTGATCAAAGTAATGATGTTGTAAAGTCTTGTTGGACAAGGCAGGCTTTGAACTTGTGTGTATCAAGTCATGATTATCACGTGAACCTTCTGTATAAAGGTATCCATGAGATGGACCTCCCGTATAGAGGTGGACCTTTCGTATAAAGGTCATGCTTGTTAAAAGCATTTAATGTTGTGTAATATATTATTAACCATGATCACCAGATTGCTATTAAGTCTCCTTTAGAGATTGATCACCTCTAAAGTGAATTACTTTAGCATATGATCATTTGGTCTCGAATAATATAATATGATCACAGCATCCAATAATTCTTCTTAGTATAATGTAATGTGATGGATAATTAAAGTTAGCACATATTGACCATGCAGTAAGAGAAAGAAATAAAAGATAAAGCATAGAGATCAAGAGAATTCGAAATTTCCCATGCAGACACTTCAGCTAATTAAAGAGAACTCGAATTATTAAAGCTTCAGTTATAATGCTTCAGTTAAGTATCGATGCTTCAGTTAATGCATCGGTTAAAGACATGTCTCAGTTAACTAAAGAACTCACAGTGGTCACTTCAAGTAAATCAATCAACATGATTTCAGTTAACTAAGTGTTAAATAAAAGGGACTAGTTAACTAAAGTATTTTTACTTTAGTTAAACTAAAAGATGACACTTCAGTTAAAGAGAGTTGACTAAGTGACAACAAAGAAGATCTAGTTAACTAAGTGTGATTGCATGACGACAATTATGTTAAACTAAAATATGACATGTGAGTTGTGACACTTGCATGTCGACACTTAAGTTAGCCACCTAACTAAGTGGGAAAGCTTTCAGTTAAGAGGCGAGTTCATCCTAAGTGACAACTCAATGAGATGAAGTACTGCATGAGAAGTGGAGCGCACCACTCCATGCAAGGTTAATACATCCAGTTTGAGGGCGAGTTTATCCTAGAGTTAGAAGTTAAAAATAGAAGAGAAGAACGTATAAATATGATATACAGGATTTTTGAATCCAGTGTGAAGCGAATTCTCTTCTCCATTGAAGGCAAGGCACTTCTCTTTGTGTAGGGTATTGTTCGTGCTTGTTATTGTTGTGATGGGCACACATCCGATTGATCTCTCTTCTCTATTGCTTTTCTATCTTCACCAATAAGTTTGGTGATCTCTTATCTTCCGAAAGCAATCAACTATGTTGTAAAAGAAATCATTCTCTGCTATCCATTATATTATACTGAGAAGAATTATTGGGGTTTTTGTTCTCATAATTTTGAGGATTTTACCCAGGGTATATCTTGTGTTATGGTTGTATGAATTTCATGGATTGAATTGTCTCATTGCTTCAAGTCTCTACATCTAAAAGAACTAACGATCAAAGCTCAACCAAATTTCAACATGGTATCGGAGCTCAGGGCGTGAAGGAGCTCAGTTTTGCATGCTAGCTAGATCCTACGTAGATCATGAGAAGTTGAGCAAAAGATTTGAATACTATGGCATTAGTCTCTGTACGACTGGAAGAACATCTTGAGGGAACATCAAACTTCAACACTTGGAAGGATAGGATTCTCAACATCCTAGAGGAACATGACTTGGATGGCTATGTATCCACTGTGGTGCAGGAGCCTACATCTAATGCAGGGCGCATCAACTTCAAGAAGAATCAAGCTAAGGCTAAACAAATCATCTATGATTCGGTAAAAGATAAATTGATGCCCATGATCACACTGTTGAAGACCACGAAAGAATGTTATGATGCATTGACTAATCTATATGAGAAGAAGGCCCCAAGTCAAAAGAGGGCATTGAAGAATAAGCTTCGAAACTTAAATATGGATATGGATGAGACAGTGGCCTCCTTCTTCTCCAAGATCTCTCAGGTAAGAGATCAACTTGCTAGTATTGGAGTAGTGGTGGATGAAGATGATCTTCTCCAAACTGTTATTGATGGTCTCCCATACTCATGGGAGACATTCTTGGCTGTGGTAAATGGCTGAGAGGTACAAACTAACTTCGAAAGGTTGTGGCATGATTGCCTCCAAGAGGAGAGGCGAATCCAGAGCAAGTCAGTGTGCATCAAAGAAGAAAATCTTGCCCTCACAGCAAGAATGAAGAAAGGAAAGAAACCCTTATTCCAAAAGAAGTTCTCTCATCCAAAGAAGAAGAATTTCAACAAAGGCTTTGACAAGTCAAAAGCTAGATGCTTCAATTGTAACAAGAAAGGAAATTTCTCAAGAGATTGCAAAGCAAAGTGGAAAGGAAAGTTCCATGCTTCTACCACCATAGAAGATGAAATCACTCAAAAGAATGCATCCAAAGAAAAGGAGACAAGAAGGGGGTATTATCTTGTCTCATCCCTTTCGAGATCCCTCATCACAAATGCAGACACATGGTTGATTGACAGTGGTGCATCCACACATATGACTGGTTACAAGAGTACCATCATTGGTCTAAAAGAGAAAGAATTCACATGCATGGTAGAGTTGGGGGGCAACTCAACTTATTCGATCCAAGGAGTTGGATCCACCTCATTCCAACTAAGCACCGATGATATTCTACACGTGGAGGACATTCTATATGTTCCAGGCTTGAAGAAGAAACTCCTCTCAGTTTTAGTTCTTGAAGATAAAGGTTTCTAAGTTATCTTCATGGATAACAAATCACTTTTATTGCCGAAGAACAAAATCCTAGAATCTGCTGCTGTGATTGGAGTTCGAAAGGGAGGACTCTACAAGGTACCTAGGAAGTACATTCAAGCTATGATTCACCACACTATCAGTCCATGTGAGCTATGGCACCAAAGGATTGGACACCTACACTACAAAGAGCTACCAGGACTTCAAAAGATGGTAAAAGGTATGCCCATATTTGATTTTGAGCATGATAGAGTGTGTCGGGGTTGTGTACTTGGGAAGAATGTTAAGAACATATTTTCTAGCAGTTCTACTAGATCTAAAGGGATTTTAGATTTAATACATCCCAATGTATGTGGTCCCATGTCATCCCCCTCCCTGAGTGGCTTCTTATATTATGTACTGTTCACAAATTATTTTTCTAGGAAGTCATCGATTTATTTCAAGAAGGCTAAAAGTGAAACTCTTATCAAATTTAAAGAGTTTAAAGCCCCAGTTGAGAATCAACAAGAAAATCACATTTGTGCATTAAGGTCTAATAATGGAGGTGAATTTGATTCACATGCATTTAATGAGCTATGTAGTGATGCAAGAATATGTAGACAGTTAACAGTACCATACAACCCTTCAACAAAATGGGGTTTCCGAAATAAAGAATAGAATGTAATGTACCAACTAGGATTAGTGATACAAAAACTCAATTTCTCAAAGAATCAATTAAAAACAGTGCTTTGGTGAGAAAGTTTGACTGTAGGGGGATAGGATCAGAAGTTCTGGGTGGAAGGAAGGTTGGGATAGAATTTAATACCTCTGCACAAAGTACTGGGACCATTGTTGGGTCGAAATCAGCAAGGCTGAAATCTACTGCAATGCTCCTGGGCACCCCAACATATGCAGACTAGTATCACTCTATGTTTTGATTGAATGCTATGAATGAGTGTTTATGAATCAGGGAGGATAATAAACATGAAATATCATTCAATTTACAGTCATATATAACTCCATAAATTTTAAGGAAGATATGAGAAATAATTACAAAAAGACAAGTAAAATAACATTCTCAGATTGCATAGCTAGTAAAATTCAGGAGCTTCCAAACATGAAAGGAAGGATCACGAATTCCTCTTCTTAGAAATGGATTGGATCATAAATCATGTTAAATAAAATCAAGAATAGAAATGAGCTCATATGGATCTATTCGCATTCATCTACCACAAGCATTTTGAAAACTAGTTAAAATCTAGGCAATTCTAGAGGGGATGGAGAAAATGAAGAAATTATCGGACTTCTGCAATATAAAATGTACTGACTGATATCATAGATTATTATTGAATTTGATTAAATCATATTAGAGCCATGAGGATTCTCAAATCATTATAGAAACACCTCTCCTCTTCTACACAAGAATCTAGCTCTAGAAATCCAAAGGAAGCTTGGAGATTCGAACCATGAACTGAATGATGCTTCTTCTGAACTTCAAATTCGACTTGATTAGCTATAGGAATTGCAAATAAAATCAATGATAATGGTTGAATACCATCATCCTCTCACAGAAAGCAGGGGCACATCTTCCATCTTGGACTAGGGGCACATCTCCCAAGTCTCTGAGGCACAATTGCTCTCAATCAAAAAATCAAACTAACAAAAGATGTGAATGTGGTGTGCACTGGTTCATTTATAGAGAGATGATTAATTTTGGAGAAAGTATCCTTATCTAATGTGCTCTCCATGAGCGGATAAGAAAATCTATCTTTCCTTCCTTTTCCTTTTCTGTTTACGTGTCCACTTTCTATTTGCTTTTCCAGTTTCTTCTTTAGTTTTTTTCGCTTTTTATGGATTTTCCAATTTATCCTGTGTTACACCCAAAATCTCACCATCATGAGACATATATCAACTCAGTGCCTCAATCCCTGAAGTCCCATGATCAAGTTAGTCAATTAGAGCAAGTTGATGTCCTTTATCCACATTCCTAATTAGGCCGGTGCATGTTGTCTTTGGGCAAGAAGCGTCGGTGCAGGTTGTCCTCATGCAGCCTGCGCCGGAGTCAGTTTAATGAGATAAAGGTAGATTTCAAGTGAATTCTAGAAGTTGGATGAGGTGGATCCCTATCCCTAACTCCTAGGTGCGTTGGCCTTCGGTTCCCTAACCTAATGGGAGGATCCCTTATCCCTCTCCCCATGATCCTCAACTTACTCTATCCACTTGGTCCTATAAATAAAAGAGCCCTCTCCATTCCAAAGGGAGGAAGGCTATAGCATCCATATGCTGGTGGAATAGAGCTTAGGAGATCATCATTCATCCATTGGAGGCGCCCATTTCTCCTTAGAGGCATTGGCTTGGCTTGTTGGAGGAATATTGCAACGTTAGGGCTTGGTTGTAATCCTCACTCTTCTATGTATTTCCACTTTTATATACATTAATACAAAACTATTTCCATAAATGTCTTGTTGCTCATTTGATATTTATAGTTTACTTCCTTAACCGTTTACTTAGATCAATTATTGTGTAGATGTGCTATTACTGCTTGTTTGTCTCTTGCATGTTCTGACGGGTCTTGCAACTTTGGATCTGACAATCGTGGAGCTTGAAGTGATGAGGGAGAAAGATCTATAGATCTGAAAGGTAAGATGTCCACGTCTATTAATCTCTAATTTGATCTAGGAAGGTAGATTTGTATTCTGTCTGATTTGTTCTAGATTCACGTTGAACTAGGGAGATCACGCCTTAAGTCCACTTTCGGTAGATTGTCCAATAACATCCTGCTTTTATGAACTTTCTTTCTTTTTTGATTTATCCTGCTTTCTACTTTTATGATGGTTTATGCTTTATGCTTCTTTTCCTGAGTTTTTGATGCTTTTCTGGTTTGTTCCATCTTTCTTTCCTTTTTCTTGATTTTCTAGATTTAGGTGCTTTCTCCTTAACTTCTTCTTCAAGCCATCTCCAAGTCAAACTCATCCACTAATGTGCCCTAGTGGAGCATTATCCTCATTTATTTAAGATAAAATTATTAAATGCATGAAAATTAAATATTCCAAGTGCATAATAAACTTTGGATAAAAATTAATCCACACTCCTAATTAATTAAATGCCTGGAATTCAAAATTAACCCCTTAGTAATTAATTAATTCCAATTTGTCATTAGGATCCATGGGGTTTGATCTGCTTCATGGTGCTGAAAAAATAGGAACATGACAGTTGTCCCCTCCCAAGATTGCTTGTCCTCAAGCAAGAAACCAAATACAACCATCTATGAAGCCAACCAGTGACTTCACCCCTCAAAATATGCTGCTGGCTATCTAGAATTGAAATCCTCAATTCCAAGCAAAATACCAAAAGTCCACCATGTTTCTGCTGCACCACTCTGATTATCTGTATCTTCAAGATTGATCTCAGGGTCCCACTGTTTATGTTGCATTCCTCCAAACATCAAGGCAAACTGAAATGACCCATCAATTCCTAGATCCCACTGCCAATGTTGCATGTCTACCGATAGCACTATTGCTTGTGGAAAACTATCATCCTAAAGAATTACAGGGTCCCATTGTCTTAACTGGATCCTCCCAAACATCAGTATCAACAAAAAGAATATATCATCATGGGGGATGTCTATAATACTCCACCAAAGTGGAATTTCATCACTCCTAAAGTAATGTTGAATCTCCTCACAAGCCATGTGCAAACTAGCACTGCAATTCCCATTCTTAAGACATAGATGGAAATCCCATGTCCATTCAAGTATACTGAAGACACCACATAGCAGCCATAAATGCCTATACAATTGATCAGAAAAGATGGATGATGTGTCCATAATCTTTCCACTAATTCAAGCAACAAAATTACATCTTGGGGTACTCAACTCCCTTATGTAATTATCCACCCAATCAATGGATGAATGCATACTCCAACTTAGTGATCTGGATGGAGAATGTGGAATCAACTCTCTATGATAGTCATCCATCATGGTAGGCTCAACTGAAGGGAGATCATGTGCCTCCTTGACCTCAAACTCCCCAAGCACATGCAAATCAGATTGTACTTCATATGCCCAATGCGCACAAGTACCAAAAATTAAAACATTGTTGTTCCAATGTGTTGATGCCTCGGATATCGTAGCATCAATCAGAAAGGGATTCTCCCCGAGAGATGGTCCCAATTAGACTATCTCCCGTTTGGTGTAGGGGATCCGTCCGGTTAGCGGTTCCGGCAACCGTGGGTTTGGAGTTCAAATCCGATTCTACCGGTTATGGCCCGATCCACCTTTTTTTTTTTGTTGGATTTTATGTCTTTTAAATGATATGCAAATGCCTAGTAATATTTGATCTAAATGCAACTAAAACAGATCTAAGTCTAGAAAGTGAAATAAATCTACCTATCCTTGCAGGGAACACGTTTAAAGGATGAGCGATAAGCTGTAACAAATAACGTGAGGAGAGAACAGATAGCTGTTAATTCTCACGAGCAAAGCCACAGCAAGGTAAAGATCCTTAGAAGATAGCTTCTAATTCAATATGAAACGCATCTATTGCTCACGAAACAGAAGAGAATCGAAAATATCTAATCTAAATAGCAAGAACGCAGAAACAGATCTAAATGTAACAAACTGAAATTAAATTTAAAGATCCCTGCAAGGAGCAAATTAAAGGCATGAACAATGAGCCATATGAATTATCTTGAAGAAAGAACAGTTAGCCGTTTAATCTAAAAGAGAATTCTACAGCAATGGTAAATATATCAGCAGGTAGCTCCTGATTTACTATGAAACGCATTCATTGTTCATGAAATGGAGAAAATCGTTCACACATAAATAAGCAAAATCATTTGTTGCCAAGAAATAGTTCAAATAGCAATGCAGATTTCACATTACAGTATAGATGTCATCAGAAGAGTCCATAACACATCCATCTTCCGTTCCCCATGTAAAACGTCCATCTCCCTGGCTTCTATTAGAAAATTCAAATTTACAGGCCCGATACAAGATAGCTCGTATGGGTTTCAAAAATTTCCTTCCCTGCCAAAAGTCCTGTTCTATTCTTCCTAGCTTCTATTTATAATTACAATTCTGCCGTTTGGGCTACCACCTAGCACCTTCCACTTGTCAATTACAGGAATTTCTTCCATAACCGACCACCAAAAAATGACCCTTTATTTTACAAAATTGTTTTGACAAAAAATAGGGACAGCTGTCCCATGGCTTACGCCTTACATGTTCGAAATCTTAACAAACTATACATAGCAGAAATAATGCTAACACCAACGCTTTCCCTGCTGTACACGTGTTTGGTGGAAGAGAGCTGCTCAACTGAATTTAGTTTATTTCATTCCCGTGCGTGAGCTTCTGCTGGCAGAGGATTGCCCAAGTTAATTGCTGCTGAGGCTGCCTGGGAGGAGACACTCGAGCCTATTGCTGATGCTGCTTCTAATTGGGAAGGAAGGATTGAGCTGGCCAGGATTTCTGCCACTGCTGGGGAAGAGGAAATCGAGCCCACTGCTGTAGCCGGGCTGGCTGCTGGGAGAGAAGATCCTGGATCTGCTGATGCTCCTGCTGTTGCTGCAGCTTTCCTTTCCTCCTATGCTATGTAGCTGTACCACACACCTGTGTCCCTTATGACTATGTTTGTTGCAGCGGGGAACAAGATTTTCTGAGAAGTCACATTCTTCCCGAGCTCTGCTTTAATGCTTTGAACTTCCGCCATTGCAGCTTGATGCACTTCCTTCAGCAGATGGTTGTGGAGTGATGATGACCCAATATAATTTTGGAGGTCATCAATAGCCAGGACATCAATCCTCTTCACATACTCCGTTTGAATGCCCAATTCTTCCTTTAGTTGGGACAAACGCTGCTCCTTTTCCGGAAAGTCCTCCAGGGTCTGAGGGCAACTCAATGTGCATTTGTCATGTGCCTCTTGGAGTCTTTGGTAGAGACTGCTGATTTTATCTGTTGTTCTTTGCACACTGGCCATCAGCTTATTGGCGCAGTTCCTGCCAAACTCCAACAGTGCTACATCCTCATTAAAACTGTCCACAGATTTAAATGGGAGGTGCGCAGGGAAACCCCCTTTTCCTTCTCTCCATGCCATCTGACTGATGATATTTGCCTTAACACGGGTATTCTTCGCTTTGAGCCTATGGGCTTCCGCATTGATTTCTTTTAACCTAACCACCATGGCCTTGAGCTTGCAAACATCATCAGTGATTAGCTCCTGAGTGTCATACACTTGTTTCAGGATGCTGCATGACAGCTCATGGAAGGGAGACATGTCCATTGTTCTGCTCTCCGCTTGCTCTAAACGCTCAGCTAATGCTTGCTTGTCTGCTTCTAGCTGAGATGCCTTTTCTTCTGCTCCACTCTTCTCCGCTTCTACAATCATTATTTGGAGTGTTAGCTCGTCCTTTTCCTCCTCCAGCTGGCTGTACTTGTTTGACAGCTCCTTATGCTCAGCGTACAAGCAATTATACTTGTTCACTACCAGATCTCTTTGGGCTTGCTCATTAGCCACAGTTTGTTGTAGCGTACGAGCTCTCTTCTTTGTCAATAGATTTTCTTTAACTATGACCCCTACATTGGCAAATGATGCCTTTGCTGTTGCTACAGCTACGGATGCCATAGCAAAGGGATCTTGATCCGTGTTTTTCATTACAGTGACCTCTCGGTGGGTAACGATGTCTTCATGGAAGGGACTTTTTATCCTCTCTTCTGATTTGAGGACCATAGCCTTCCTTTTCTTATCGTAGGCAAACTCATTCCACTTGGACACTGTACGCTTTCCCAATGGCGTGTACGGGATAATTGGTCGGTTTATGATGTCTATGTCTTCTTCAGGTGGGGTCCGGACTTCCTGAGCTGGGTCCACGCTCTTATTTTGGGTACCGGAGCCACCTGCTTGAGATGTGTCTATATCCATGTCTTGGGCACCAGACCCACTGGCTTGAGCATCTTCCCTTGCTTTCAATTCTTCTTCCGCCTTCCTTTCTGCCTCAGCCTGCTCAGCTTCAGCCTCTTTCTGCTTTTGGGCTTCCTCAGCCTCTTTCCGCAGTCTTTCATTTTCAGCTTCTTGCTGCATTCTCGCCACTTCAACTTCCTGCTGCTTCCTTGCTTCCTCAGCTTCCCGCTGTAACCTCGCTTCTTCTCTTAATCTGAGCTCTTCCTGAGCTCGGGCATCCTCAGCTTCTTTCTCCTTTTGCTGGCTGGTCTTCTGGGGCTTGGTTGAGCTAGAGCTTGCTCCAGTGCTTTGGCGACAGACCCGTAGCTCAGCCATGTTGCTGATGCCTCTGAATGCCTCTTCCTCGGAATCAAGATAGTGGGAGTACTCGAAGTGAGCATAGATATCCTTACAGTCCTCAACAACTCTTCCCTTTCTGTCATTCCTGTGGAAGATTAACTCACCGAAGTGGAAGGCTTTCAGCTCTTGAACAAATTCGTCGGCCGAGGCAACCCCTGAAAACTTGTAAGCACCTATGCAGAAAGGTAGGGGGGAAAGGAAGCCTTATGCTGTTTGTGGAGCATTGCTCCAATCCCATCCAGGAAGAGTTGTCTTACTGCTTCTTTGAGAACCACATAGTCTGTGGCATACTGCGGCAAGATGTATGGGGGCTTAGTCCCTCCAAACATTCTCAGGTAGGTACCTTGCTCCGAAAAGTAAAAATCCCCATAATCCTCAAGGACTTCCAAAGCATTCTCTGATAGGCAGTTTGGTTCTTCCTTGAACATTTTCTCATATAGGGGCATGATGAACCCCTCACAGATGAGTTTGTAGCTGGGCTTGTAATTTTGAGCCCACAACATCTTTAATACGATATAGACCGAGGCGGTGGCCCTATCCCATGTGCATCCCAATTTGGGGAAGTCAATCTTGGCCAAAATACAATCAATCAGATACAAAGACATGAAAAATTCAGCCTTCTTCAAGGCTAGTCCTTCTTTAGCAGCAACTATCATTGAGGCCAGACTATCTGACAGGATAGTGGCCCAGTCAAACACAGTTCCCTGGAATGCTACGTAGTGGATGATAGGGATCCACTGAATCTTATACACTGTGCCATCGGGCATGCTGAAGATTCTGCACAGCATTAGAGAGATCAATCTGAAAGGAGCTCTCAGATTCTGTACGTCATATTCATCACTTCCTTTCTTTCTCAAATGTTTGCCTGCCATTAGCAGCTTCTTGGCCATCTCGACGTTATTCATCTGGCTCAACCATTCATCAGTCAGAGCTTGTTGGACACGGGGAAATTTGTAGGCTGCCGCAATATACGCGGGTTGAAATGAGGCAATAGCCACTTTCCCGCTATCATTTATCACTCTCCCTTCAGCATCGGCATGTTGGAGTATCCATCCGATCACTTCAGCACAGGGGAACAGCTCAGGGCGGGTAGCGGCTCTAATTATGCCTGAGGCTCTGATATTGAGATAGATTGGCCCTTCCTCTAGCAACATATCTGGGATTTCTTGGTCCCGGATCATCCTGTAGATGTCACCCCATCTGATTTCAGGAGGGACACTGATGGTGCACCTAGTGTCCTGGAGTGAAGTTTCAGTTTTGAGTGGCGCAGGCTTCTTTTCTGTCATCTTAGCCTTCTTCTTACCGATTTTCGGCATCTTGACTTATCCCTGATAGCACCCATATACAATTCATCATAAACTTGAGCAACATACTGTGAGGTTTTGACAGAGAGCACCATTGTTTTGATATGTGAATGAAAATTAAAAAAAAAACAATGGGGAGCTGTATGTTTAGGAAGCAGAATACACCATTCCAATATGAAAAAAAAATTTACACATTTGAATCTTTAAACGGGAAGAATTTGGAATGCTCCCGAGAGGATAGGTGTGTCGCGGAACAATCCGCTCTCGGGTTGCCCTGGGAGAAATGATGATCTTCGTTTCAGCAGGAACATGATTATCAATTTTAGCCATCCTAATTTTTTAAAGGGGCAGGTTTGGGATGCTCTTGTGAAGATAAGCACGTTGCGGAAGCAACGTGCTTTCGGTCTAGCTCTGCGGAAGAGGGTAACTTTCGTCCCTGCTGTGGTTTGAAAGGCTAATTGCGGGTAAGCTCAGGTTGGAAAGACTCTGTGACGAAATAAGGAGGCCTTTCGTATTTAAGACCCGGCGAGGGCTTCGAATTCTATTGTTATTTATGACACTTGCCGAGGTGTTCTATGGAAATTTTTTAGTTCGAGCTAGGGTGATGGCGCCGGAGACATACTGACGAAAAGGTTCGGGTGGCCATAATTTCGGGTTTTGGCTCGCTCAACTTGAACGCTTACGGGGTTTGAACAGGGGCAATGGCGCCAGTTTCTAGGACTTGAATTAGGTAACGGTGTCTTCATGGAACTGAGGATTACGAAGAGGCTCGGGGTTTTACGTCTTAACCTTTTGGCCGGGGATATGAAAAGTCCATGGGGCTTCGGCGGCTGGAGAGGAAAATGGGACAAGTTTAACCGTCCAAACTAGCTGTCTCTTACTTACAAACGCTTATCCTGTCTCTGTTTTATATAACGAGAAGAACTTGATTCAAATCGTATTTGACGGGCAAAAATCGCCCATGACGGGCGTTTTGCCCGTCAAAACCCCACCAATGCCCATCATTTTCAAAAGAAAGGTAACCCAATAGCAATACGATGTGTAGGGGGACAAATTTACGGTTAAGATCCTACCTGGCACCGACGAGAAATGCTAACTGAGGTGGCCGTGAACGTGGTTGAGGAATCCGAGCTGGAGCAGTTTGTGCGGCGTCCAACAAATCATCCAATTGGAGAATTAAGAATGCGTTGGCTCGTACCCCCACCGCCTATTTAAACAGAACAGGCACGTGCGAGCATTCAATTTGGTGGGTGGCGCAATTAAAATGTGGCTTAAATACGTCGCCCGTTGCGGTCACGTCAAAATGTTTCGATCCGCGTGTGACCGCCATTTGCGGGACCACCTTGCGAATCACACCCGCCGTTGCGGAAGGATTCAGGGAAATTTTTCGCCATTTCGGGACGCGTCGCGGAAGGAAAACTCGAAGCCTTCCGCAAAAGAATCTCGTGTCGCGGACGGATAATGCCAAGGATTCCACCGTTTCGAGAGCTATTTGCAAAGGGTTTCCGCAAATCGAAAAGTTTCTAAGTCTCGCGGGGTTTCGGGAAGATATGGCGAATGCTCCCCGTAGTTTCAGAAGGGAAACTTGAAAGTTTCCGCGGTTTCGGGAGGCTTCTTTGAATTGTTCCGGAAGGGCCTCAACGTTTCGGCGTTTCGGCAAGTCAGGGGGAACTTTTCGCGGTTTCGGGAGGGATTCACCAGCAGCTTCCGCAATCGCTTAATCGAAGATTTTTCTAAGTCTTTTCGGGCGGTTTAGCCGAATGGCTTCCACCGTTTCGGGAGAGAAGGCTGAAAGCTTCCGTAAAAGGAAAAATTCTACGTCTCTCTATAGTTTCGGAAGGAAGTTCGTGAATTTCTCCGTGGTGTTTTGGAAAGATTTTGTGAATGGCGTCCGCCGTTTCGGAAGGAAAACCCCAAGGTTTTCGCAAATTTTCGAAAGTTTTCTAAGTTTCTCTTCGGAAAGTTTATGCGAACGGCTTCCGTCGTTTCGGACAACTTCGCTGAATTCTTCCGCCGTTTCGGGCAGCTTTCATCAGAAGCTTCCCTGATTTTAACAAAATATTCCAAATCCTTTCGGGCGTCTTTCCCAAGTTCTCCCGCCGTTTCGGGAAGAAAACCCCAATGTTTCTGCAATTTTCCTTCTCATGGTCTGCGATTTGCAAACAAAATCTAAGTTCCGTTCCGGAAGGCTTAACAAAAGGCTTCCACCTTTCGGGACAGAAACCCGAAACACTTGGCATTTGCGGAAGGTTTGAACGGAGGATTCCGCCGTTTCGGGAGCTATTTGCCAATGGTTCCCGCGTTCTTCCAACAAAATTTTCTAAGTCTTCCTTGGTTAAGCTTATGCGAGTTGCTTCCGCAACTGCGGGGAGATAACCCGAGAGACTCCAAAACGTCGGAAAAAAATCTAAGTTCCCTTTAGGTTCCTTGGGGGAAAGAGGAAAGGTTTATGGCCAGAATTTTCGTTGGGAAACCAGATTTCATGCTAAAAACACAGATAACAGCTGGGATGGCTTCTTAAGGCAAACTTTCTACAAAAAAGAGAGGAGGGGCCCCAATATGTACAAATTTTTTTTGGGGGGGGGTTGCTGCAACAACAATGGCGAGTCGCTGGCGAACACAGATCTCTGAAAAAATTCCTCTTCATGGTCCGAAACCTCATCGAAGACATTCATCTTAGGTGCACTACTCAACTGAGCATTTTAAATTCATGCGAGGGGAAGGAGGCACTTTACCTGCTAGCCATTGGGGAAAAGGGGAGCTTTGACCGAGACATCTTCACCACTCTCAAAGGGCCAGCATATGAGATTCATTTTAGGAAGGTCATCTTACAAATGGCCACTACTGCCGGACTCCACAGGATCTGCAACACTTTCTCATGGACATTATTGCTCTTGTTCCTCATTCCCATGCTGCTTGCATCCTTTTGGATGTTTGTACTTTGAACAACTTAGCTGTTTGAGCCTTCTAGAGATATTTTCTTTGGACATGATCTTTGATTTAGGCTCCTCAATCCATAATGTCCTTCTGTGTGAGTAAGAAATTTCATTGATTTGATCAAACTTCACGGACGGAGAGGAGCCCATTTTGAGTTGAGCCTTTTGGACGACCTTCTTGATTTTACATGTCTTTTGCTTTTGTCTCACCTATGCTTTAATTGATGTGAGAATCTCTGGAAAACATATTCTTGAGTATAAGCCATTTTGGGCTGTTAGATTTGCAGCATGGAGTCATTTCAATACCTTATGCCCTCGAGGAGTGCTACTTTCCATGGGTCCAACATTGGTAACCTTCTTGAGATGCCTTTAAAGTGTGAGAGTGGGTGGAGCCCAACGATAGTAGTGAAGATGGTCATAGGCCTCTGCTATTAAACAGGATTAGTGAGACTAGCAGGGTAGGCTTCCTTCCTTCTGAACATTTCTGCGAGAACACAACAGACAGAATTCATTTGAGCACAGTTCCGGACTCATGGGTCGCAAGTTTTCTTTGAGAGAGTTATCTTCAACGGGGATCTCAACCAAAAGGGCATTCAGAAAACAAAACTTGTCGTAAAAGTTCAAATAACAAAGAGAGAAACAACATGGCCGAAAAAATAAAGCAACTAAAGGCTAAAGCAAAATGAAAACTTTATTTATGTACAGGAAGTCTCGAAGAGACTATGCGAAGTATTGTTTCAGAGCGAGGCCATTGAGAGGAAGGGTTACTTCTTCTCCCTCGAGGTTTTCCAATTTGTAAGTGAATGGGCCTAATTTTGCAGAAATTTGGTACGGGCCTACCCATAGATGTTGAAATTTCATATGCATTCCTTTGCCTTCATGATTATGGTCCCATTTCAGGACTAAATCCCCAACTTCAAAATCTCTCTTACCGGATTTCCTCTTATCGAACCATCTCTTAACTATGTCCTGGTGTTGATGGAATCAGTCTTTAGCTTTGTGTCGGGCTTCTTCCAGTTGAAGCAGGGTGTCGATCCTGGATTGTAAGGCTCGGCTACCAGAACCCCGAGAGGCTTGGGACAATTGCAAGGGTGGTAGTAAGATGTTAGGCGGAAGAATGGCTTCCTTGCCATAGACAAGAGTGAAAGGGGAGACACCTAAAGCGTTCTTCGGGGTTACCCCATCTGCCCATAAGGCGTTTGGGAGAGCCACATGCCAGCTTCTCTGGTTTTCTATCACAGTTTTCTTAAGGATTCGAATCAGATTCTTGTTTGAGGATTCAGCTAATCCGTTCCCCTGAGGGTAGTAATTGGCTGAATAATGCAACTTAATTCCCCATTCATAAACAAACTCATTTATCTTGCAAGATGAAAAATAAGTAGCATGATCAAAAACAAGGGAAATTGGAACCCCAAACCTGGTTATGATGTTCTCTTTCAAGAAGCTGATAACTGCGTCTTCATTGATCTTGCGCAATGGGATGGCCTCCGTCCACCTAGTGAAGTAGTCGGTAGCCGTCAGGATGTATCAATGTTGCAATGAAGAATTTGGATTTATTTCTCCGATAACATCTATGCCCCATTGCTCAAAAGGCTCCGAGATGATGACCGACTGCAATGGTCCTGCTGCCTTGGGTAACTTCCCAGCACTTCTCTGGCATACATCACAGTTTCGTGCATATGTGTGGGAATCTCGAAACAGAGTGGGCCAGTAATACCCAGCTCTCAGTATCTTGTGTGCTGTTGTCTCACTGGAATAATGTCCACCTGCGGGGCCATCATGTAATTCTTTGACAACTTTGTTTGCATCTTCCCTCTCCAAACATCTAAGGAGAACTCCATCATAATTCCTCCTGAAAAGAATCCCATCAATGATTTGATAGGGTGCTGATTTCAAACGGAGTGCCCTTCTTTGCTTGGAGTTCCAGTGTTCAGGTAGATATCCCTGCTGCAAATAGTGCACCAGATCCCTATACCATGACTGGGGAGCTGTGAAGATATGACACACCTCAACCGAATTTAACTCTGCCTCATTCTTCCAATGTTGTTCTTCATCAGTTGAGTTTCCTGCAAGTAATTTGCACAGGCCTTGCCCTTTGATGATTGTAGCTGGTTTAAATTCCAAATCATACTCCTGCAGAGCTGTGACCCAGTTCCCTCTCCTTTCTCCCAATTCCTTTTGAACGAAAAGGGATCTAACAGCCGGATGGGGACCTATGACTTTAGTTCTGTTCTTCAAAATGTATGGCCTAAACTGCTTGACCGCTTTGAAGACCGCATACGCATGCTTGTCAACTACGGGGTAATTCAGTTCAGCCCCCTGCAGACCAGTGCTCATAAACGAGATTGGGTATTCATCCCCCAACTCCACCTTTTGCATGAGTACAGCTACGAGAGAGTCATCCGAAGCAAATGTATACAAGATGAAATCCTTATCAAAATCCAGGCTTCTTAAGGAAGGATCCTTAGCTACAGCTGCCTTGATATCTCTAAATGCGTCCTTCTCCAAATCTGTCCACTTGAATTGTATGCTTTGTTTAACCATCTGTTGCAATGGCTTAACAATTTGTGCGAAATCCGGAACAAATCTGCGGACAAAATTGATGGTGCCCATAAAAGACTGCATAGATTTCTTGTTGTGAGGCATTGGAATCTTATTAATAGCTTGGACTCTTTCTTGATCAATTGACACTCCCCCTTTGGAGATGATATGACCTAAGAGCTTACCTTCGGGAACAGCAAACACGCTCTTCTTGGGATTCAAGGAAATACCATATTTCCGGCAGCGATAAAAAATATGCTTTAGATACACGACATGATCTTCCCTTTTCTTTGAAAAGACTGTCACATCATCTAAGTAAACAACAACACATTGCCCACCCAATCCTCGGAAGGCAATATCCATCTCCCTTTGGAATGTAGCTCCTGCATTTATCAAACCAAATGGCATTCTTCTGTAGGAGAAAGTTCCCCACTTAGTTCTGAAAGTAGTCTTAAGGCGATCTTCTTCGGCTACTAACACTTGATTGTAGCCAGAGAAACCGTCGAGGAGAGAAAACAGTTCGGATCCCGACACCATTTGTAGGATCTGCTCCATTGAAGGTACGGGGTAGTTGTCTTTATCCGAGGCTTTGTTTAAATTTCTGAAATCTACACATAGCCTTATTTCTCCCGACTTCTTCCTTACGGGAACCAAGTTTGCAACCCACTCGGAATGCCTAACTTTGAAAATTATCTTAGCGTCCAGGAGCTCCTTTAATTCCTTTTGGATCAGCGGTTCTAGAGTGGGATGCATTCTTCTTAACTGCTGCTGAAATGGTTTGACGCCCACTTTCATTGGAATAACATGCTGAATAATGCGGATGTCATATGTTTTCAGATCTTCATAGGTCCATGCAAAAACATCCTTGTATTGTTTGAACAGTTTAATGAACCTTTCTCTTTCTCCTGGTGAACAACACTTGCCAAGGTTAACAAATCTTGGTTCTGCCTCGGTACCCAAATTAACCAACTCATGTTGAATTGACGAGCTGTTAGTTTTGGTATTAGCTGGCCTTTTGAACTTATTTTGAAGATCGAACAACATTTCGAGGGACCTTACTCCTTTGGGCATGAAATTTCCTTTCTCCTCTTCCTTCTTCATCAAATCAGCATCATGTTCTTCCTCATCTATTGCAGCTCCTTGAAAGCTATCTTCGTTTGTTAGGAAGCTGATAATTTGTTCATCATCATCGAAGACTCTGAAGTTCGTGATGTTATCGGGAACGGAAGGCCTGAAAATAAATTCAATTGAGCATTTATTATTTGACGGCACAAGTCTAGAAGCAGATGTTGCTAACAAATCAGCAGCAGAATTTCGCAATCTAGGAATTGATTTTATATTGAAAGCATCAAAATGCATGATTAAATCCCATACCTCAGTCTGATAACCTTTCAAGTGAGGTGAGAGACAATGAATGGTGTCCCTTACCTGTCTTACAACTATCTCGGAGTCACCAAAGACCTTCAGGTACTTAACATTTAAGCCAATGGCCTTCTTCAATCCATGTACCAAAGCTTCATATTCAGCGGTGTTATTAGTACAATCGAATTCTAATCTACAAGACAAAAAATACTTGTTTCCTTTTGGATCCACTAGAACACAATCGGCTCCGGATCCTTCCAGAGTTTTAGAGCCATCAAAGTATAATGTCCAAAAAACATCTTTAGATTCAACTAAGTTAGTTTCTTTGTGATCTATGTCAGTAACTAAATTGACTATGTTACAATCAACATCATCAGTCCGAGATAAATGAAGGAGATCGGACTGTTTATCTGATTCATGGCTAATGGTTTCAGATCGATAATTACCCGGATCCATTTCTAAGAAGTAATTCCCCAGAACCGAGGATGAGAAAGCTACGGCCTCATTCTTTTCTTCTAACTGAGTTACGTTTTGTTTCATATGAGGTTCCCTAAGAACTTTAATCTGATTCTATCTGTTCTGATAAGGTAGCCATAGGTGTGACCAATCAGTAGCAAAATAGCCACTTAGCTTGGTAGACCAATCCCTACTTAAAATCAGCCCATAGGCTTCAGGGATATCGACCACCATTATGTCAATGAATTGACAGACTCTAGGGTCAGCTAATAGTCTAATTAAAACATCTTTCATCTCCCCAATAACCTTGACAGCAGTCCTATCTAATTGGATAATTTGAGCTGGAGATGGCACGGGCTGCCCATTAATTTTCCTACAAATTGACAGTGGCATAACGTTTGAGGATGCTCCAGAATCTACCAAACAGTTGTGAACATTATGGTTGAAAATTTCGAACGTCAATAGGAATGGCAAAGTTTGAGATTTAGACTTCCCACCGATGCTAGCCTCATTAATTTTGGGACTGTTTTGAGAATCTGTTAATGGAGTGCTGGTCTGAGGTTGCAGAACATGCAACAGTTTGTCTCGTTGATGGGGCAAGCTACACATGTCAAATATTGACACATTGGCTTTGACTTTCTTGATGTCTTCGATAATATCGTATCCTATGTCAGATTCGTTTCCCATTCGAGCTTGCTGATCTGTTTTGCTCGTTGTGACCTTAGGTGGCTGAACTATGGTGTCAACGCTTGGCTGTTTGGTCACTGTTTGGCTAACTTTGGGTTGTTGTGGGATAACTGTTATATGCCTCCTAGGCGGCTCTTTTGAGACTTTAGGCTTATGAGGAGCTATGCTTGGCACGGGATCGGCAATAGGGCCTTTGCTGCGAGTAGCAACGTTTATGGTAGAGGGAGAGCTATCTATGTGATCTTCTTCTACTAATTTAGTCATAGGTACCCAATCCCACAACACCATAGTAGTGTCCGGGGTTGGTTCCTCTAACTCAGGGCTCGATTCTTCTGGAGGATCATCATGGTCTGGGATCTGAGAATCTAACATCTAGTTCATGACTAAGCTCATGGAATTGATCCATTGCGGGCAGCTCTTTTCCGAATGTGGTTCTTGGTGAAAAGTGCAGAAATTTTCCATCCCAATCTCATTCAAGTTCAAAACAGGGGTAGCGTTCATTGGTGGATGAGTCTGTTCCCCGTCTTCCCTTCTTTTATAAAATGGCTTGAAAGGTTTCCTAGATGTGCTAGCAGCCTTGTCTTTCTCGAGATCTACGATTTTGTTAGATAATTTCTGCATCATTTTGACTACATTTTCCATGTCTGTAGATGGCTCTTCTTTACCTCTAGTGAGCAGCAAAGGTTTTTTGCTAGCTGCTGGTTTTGGTTCTACATCTAAGGCATGTTTAGCAATGCTATCAGCCTCTTCTTCTACCTTTCTAGCTTCCTCAAAGTTCTCTATCAGGGTAGTTTTCTTGGACCTCTTTATGAACATTGCTATGGGCCATCAAGAGCGGTTGTATAGTATTCAATCAGAGATTCCTCGGCTGGTTTATTAGCTTCACTGAAGTTATTTAACATCGTTGTGAATCTTTGATTGAAATCTTGAACCTTTTCTTTCTTTTCCATTCTCATGGATAAGATTTCTTTCATAAGTGTTGCCACAGTCTTTTGGTTTCCGTATTTCTTTAGGAAACATTTTTCGAATTCATCCCAACTAGAGATTGAGCTGGGTTGTAGGCTAAAGTACCATGATGATACTTTTGGCTCGAATGCATATGGAAACAACCTACAGAATACGTCTTCATGTTGTACATTTAAAAGGTTCAGAGCTAAGTAAAAACTCTTGAGGTGATCTTCCGCCGAAATGGCTTTCCCTGGATCGTACTTAGGCAAGACCTTTTCTGGGTTTTTAGGAAGATTATGGAATGGTCCAGCTAAGTTCAGCGCTCCCCTTGCTCTCCAAGCAGGTACAACCATGTTTGGATGTGGAGACCCGGGTGGAGAATTGTATGGTGAATTGTGAGGAGTACTTTTGGGAGTGGTAATCTCTTCAAGGTTTTCTTGGTCTGAAATTTTGTCTGAGTTTTCCAGATCTGCCTTGTTAAGAGTGTCAGAGATTTCTTCCAAATTCAGATTTACCAGTTCTTCAAAACTTTGAACGAGAATTGAATCATGGGTGTACCGTGGCTCCTTTCTAGGTGTAATTTTCTTAGGGAGGAAGTTGACAGCACTTAAACCACCTAGCTGTCTAACATAGGATCTGGTATGTCTTCTTAAATCCTCTACTTCTGTAAAAGGGACAGCGTACAAAGATTCTTGAATCTCAGGGTCAGAAATGAGGCGTTCTTGATTTGTTAATCCAAGATCTGGGCTGTTTGCAATGCTTTCTTTAAGCGGGTTTACAATGTCTTCTATGGCAGTGGGAGATTTTCCTCTATCAGCCATGCACTTTCAGGCCCTCCTTCTAGCGCCAAAAAATGTTGATGCCTCGGATATCGTAGCATCAATCAGAAAGGGATTCTCCCCGAGAGATGGTCCCAATTAGACTATCTCCCGTTTGGTGTAGGGGATCCGTCTGGTTAGCGGTTCCGGCAACCGTGGGTTTGGAGTTCAAATCCGAGTCTACCGGTTATGGCCCGATCCACTTTTTTTTTTTTTTGGATTTTATGTCTTTTAAATGATATGCAAATGCCTAGTAATATTTGATCTAAATGCAACTAAAACAGATCTAAGTCTAGAAAGTGAAATAAATCTACCTATCCTTGCAGGGAACACGTTTAAAGGATGAGCGATAAGCTGTAACAAATAACGTGAGGAGAGAACAGATAGCTGTTAATTCTCACGAGCAAAGCCACAGCAAGGTAAAGATCCTTAGAAGATAGCTTCTAATTCAATATGAAACGCATCTATTGCTCACGAAACAGAAGAGAATCGAAAATATCTAATCTAAATAGCAAGAACGCAGAAACAGATCTAAATGTAACAAATTGAAATTAAATTTAAAGATCCCTGCAAGGATCAAATTAAAGGCATGAACAATGAGCCATACGAATGATCTTGAAGTAAGAACAGTTAGCCATTTAATCTAAAAGAGAATTCTACAGCAATGGTAAATATATCAGCAGGTAGCTCCTGATTTACTATGAAACGCATTCATTGTTCATGAAATGGAGAAAATCGTTCACACATAAATAAGCAAAATCATTTGTTGCCAAGAAATAGTTCAAATAGCAATGCAAATTTCACATTACAGTATAGATGTCATCAGAAGAGTCCAACACACATCCATCTTCCGTTCCCCATGTAAAACGTCCATCTCCCTGGCTTCTATTAGAAAATTCAATTTTACAGGCCCGATACAAGATAGCTCGTATGGGTTTCAAAAATTTCCTTCCCTGCCAAAAGTCCTGTTCTATTCTTCCTAGCTTCTATTTATAATTACAATTCTGCCGTTTGGGCTGCCACCTAGCACCTTCCACTTGTCAATTACAGGAATTTCTTCCATAACCGACCACCAAAAAATGACCATTTCTTTTACAAAATTGTTTTGACAAAAAATAGGGACAGCTGTCCCATGGCTTACGCCTTACATGTTCGAAAGCTTAACAAACTATACATAGCAGAAATAATGCTAACACCAACGCTTTCCTTGCTGTACACGTGTTTGGTGGAAGAGAGCTGCTCAACTGAATTTAGTTTATTTCATTCCTGTGCGTGAGCTTCTGCTGGCAGAGGATCGCCCAAGTTAATTGCTGCTGAGGCTGCCTGGGAGGAGACACTCGAGCCTATTGCTGATGCTGCTTCTAATTGGGAAGGAGGGATTGAGCTGGCCAGGCTTTCTGCCACTGCTGGGGAAGAGGGAATCAAGCCCACTGCTGTAGCCGGGCTGGCTGCTGGGAGAGAAGATCCTGGATCTGCTGATGCTCCTGCTGCTGCTGCAGCTTTCCTTTTCTCCTCTGCTATGTAGCTGTACCACACACCTGTGTCCCTTATGACTATGTTTGCTGCAGCGGGGAACAAGATTTTCTGAGAAGTCACATTCTTCCCGAGCTCTGCTTTAATGCTTTGAACTTTCGCCATTGCAGCTTGATGCACTTCCTTCAGCAGATGGTTGTGGAGTGATGACGATCCAATATAATGTTGGAGGTCATCAATAGCCAGGACATCAATCCTCTTCACATACTCCGTTTGAATGCCCAATTCTTCCTTTAGTTGGGACAAACACTGCTCCTTTTCCGAAAAGTCCTCCAGGGTCTGAGGGAAACTCAATGTGAATTTGTCATGTGCCTCTTAGAGCCTTTGGTAGAGACTGCTGATTTTATCTGTTGTTCTTTGCACACTGGCCATCAGCTTACTGGCGCAGTTCCTGCCAAACTCCAACAGTGCTACTTCCTCATTAAAAATTTCCATAGATTTAAATGGGAGGTGCACAGGGAAACCCCCTTTTCCTTCTCTCCATGCCATATGACTGATGATATTTTCCTTAACACGGGTATTCTTCGCTTTGAGCCTATGGGCTTCCGCAATGATTTCTTTTAACCTAACCACCATGGCCTTGAGCTTGCAAACCTCATCAGTGATTAGCTCCTGAGTGTCATACACTTGTTTCAGGATGCTGCATGACAGCTCATGGAAGGGAGACATGTCCATTGTTCTGCTCTCCGCTTGCTCTAAACGCTCAGCTAATGCTTGCTTGTCTGCTTCTAGCTGAGATGCCTTTTCTTCTGCCCCACTCTTCTCCGCTTCTCCAATCATTATTTGGAGTGTTAGCTGGTCCTTTTCCTCCTCCAGCTGGCTGTACTTGTTTGACAACTCCTTATGCTCAGCGTACAAGCAATTATACTTGTTCACTGCCAAATCTCTTTGGGCTTGCTCATTAGCCATAGTCTGTTGTAGCATACGAGCTCTCTTCTTTGTCAATAGATTTTCTTTAACTATGACCCCTACATTGGCAAATGATGCCTTTGCTATTGCTACAGCTGCGGATGCCATAGCAAAGGGATCTTGATCCGTGTTTTTCATTACAGTGACCTATCTATGGGTAACGATGTCTTCATGGAAGGGACTTTTTATCCTCTCTTCTGATTTGAGGACCATAGCCTTCCTTTTCTTATCGTAGACAAACTCATTCCACTTGGAAACTGTACGCTTTCCCGATGGCGTGTACGGGACAATTGGTCGGTTTATGATGTCTATGTCTTCTTCAGGTGGGGTCCGGACTTCCTGAGCTGGGTCCACGCCCTTATTTTGGGTACCAGAGCCACCTGCTTGAGATGTGTCTATATCCATGTCTTGGGCACCGGACCCACTGGCTTGAGCATCTTCCCTTGCTTTCAATTCTTCTTCCGCCTTCCTTTCTGCCTCAGCCTGCTTAGCTTCAGCCTCTTTATGCTTTTGGGCTTCCTTAGCCTCTTTTCGCAGTCTTTCATTTTCAGCTTCTTGCTGCATTCTCGCCACTTCAGCTTCCTGCTGCTTCCTTGCTTCCTTAGCTTCCCGCTGTAACCTCGCTTCTTCTCTTAATTTGAGATCTTCCTGAGCTCGGGAATCCTCAGCTTCTTTCTCCTTTTACTGGCTGGTCTTCTGGGCCTTGGTTGAGCTAGAGCTTGCTCCAGTGCTTTGGCGACAGAATCGTAGCTCAACCATGTTGCTGATGCCTCTGAATGCCTCTTCCTCGGCATCAGGATAGTGGGAGTACTCGAAGTGAGCATAGATATCCTTATAGTGCTCAGCAACTCTTCCCTTTCTGTCATTCCTGTGGAAGATTACCTCACCGAAGTGGAAGGCTTTCAGATCTTGAACAAATTCATCGGCCAAGGAAACCCCTGAAAACTTGTAAGCACCTATGCAGAAAGGTAGGGGGGAAAGGAAGCCTTATGCTGTTTGTGGAGCATTGCTCCAATCCCATCCAGGAAGAGTTGTCTTACTGCTTCTTTGAGAACCACATAGTCTGTGGCATACTGCGGCAAGATGTATGGGGGCTTAGTCCCTCCAAACATTCTCAGGTAGGTACCTTGCTCTGAAAAGTAAAAATCCCCATAATCCTCAAGGACTTCCAAAGCATTCTCTGATAGGCAGTTTGGTTCTTCCTTGAACATTTTCTCATATAGGGGCATGATGAACCCCTCACAGATGAGTTTGTAGCTGGGCTTGTAATTCTGAGCCCACAACATCTTGAATGCGATATACACCGGGGCGGTGGCCCTATCCCATGTGCATCCCAATTTGGGGAAGTCAATCTTGGCCAAAATACAATCAATCAGATACAAAGACATGAAAAATTCAGCCTTCTTCAAGGCTAGTCCTTCTTTAGCAACAACTATCATTGAAGCCAGACTATCTGACAAGATAGTGGCCCAGTCAAACACAGTTCCCTGGAATGCCACGTAGTGGATGATAGGGATCCACTGAATCTTATACACTGTGCCATCGGGCATGCCGAAGATTCTGCACAGCATTAGAGCGATCAATCTGAAAGGAGCTCTCAGATTCTGTACGTCATATTCATCACTTCCTTTCTTTCTCAAATGTTTGCCTGCCATTAGCAGCTTCTTGGCCATCTCAACGTTATTCATCTGGCTCAACCATTCATCAGTCAGAGCTTGTTGGACATGGGGAAATTTGTAGGCTGCCGCAATATACGCGGGTTGAAATGAGGCAATAGCCACTTTCCCGCTATCATTTATCACTCTCCCTTCAGCATCGGCATGTTGGAGTATCCATCCGATCACTTCAGCACAGGGGAATAGCTCAGGGCGGGTAGCGGCTCTAGTTATGCTTGAGGCTCTGATATTGAGATAGATTGGCCCTTCCTCTAGCAACATATCTGGGATTTCTTGGTCCTGGATCATCCTGTAGATGTCACCCCATCTGATTTCAGGAGGGACACCGGTGGTGCACCTAGTGTCCTGGAGTGAAGTTTCAGTTTTGAGTGGCGCAGGCTTCTTTTCTGTCATCTTAGCCTTCTTCTTACCGGTTTTCGGCATCTTGACTTATCCCTGATAGCACCCATATACAAGTCATCATAAACTTGAGCAGCATACTGTGAGGTTTTGACAGAGAGCACCATTGTTTTGATATGTGAATGAAAATTAAAAAAAAAACAATGGGGAGCTGTATGTTTAGGAAGCAGAATACACCATTCCAATATGAAAAACAAATTTACACATTTGAATCTTTAAACGGGAAGAATTTGGAATGCTCCCGAGAGGATAGGTGTGTTGCGGAACAATCCGCTCTCGGGTTGCCCTGGGAGAAATGATGATCTTCGTTTCAGCAGGAACATGATTATCAATTTTAGCCATCCTAATTTTTTAGAGGGGCAGGTTTGGGATGCTCTTGTGAAGATAAGCGCGTTGCGGAAGCAACGTGCTTTCGGTCTAGCTCTGGGGAAGAGGGTAACTTTCGTCCCTGCTGTGGTTTGAAAGGCTAATTGTGGGTAAGCTCAGGTTGGAAAGACTCTGTGACGAAATAAGGAGGCGTTTCGTATTTAAGACCTGGCGAGGGCTTCGAATGCTATTGTTATTTATGACACTTGCCGAGATGTTCTATGGAAATTTTTTAGTTCGAGCTAGGGTGATGGAGCCGGAGACATACTTACGAAAAGGCTCGGGTGGCCATAATTTCAGGTTTCGGCTCGCGCAACTTGAACGCTTATGGTGTTTGAACAGGGGCAATGGCGCCGGTTTCTAGGACTTGAATTAGGTAACGGTGTCTTCATGGAACTGAGGATTACGAAGAGGCTCGGGGTTTTACGTCTTAACCTTTCGACTGGGGATATGAAAAGTCCATGGTGCTTCGGCGGCTGGAGAGGAAAATGGGACAAGTTTAACCGTCCAAACTAGCTGTCTCTTACTTACAAACGCTTATCCTGTCTCTGTTTTATATAACGAGAAGAACTTGATTCAAATTGTATTTGTCGGGAAAAAATCGCCCATGACGGGCGTTTTGCCCGTCAAAAACCCACCAATGCCCATCATTTTCAAAAGAAAGGTAACCCAATAGCAATACGACGTGTAGGGGGACAATTTTATGGTTAAGATCCTACCTGGCACCGACGAGAAACGCTAACTTAGGTGGCCGTGAACGTGGTTGAGGAATCCGAGCTGGAGCAGTTTGCGCGGCGTCCAACAAATCGTCCAATTGGAGAATTAACATTGCGTTGGCTCGTACCCCCACCGCCTATTTAAACAGAACAGGCACATGCGAGCATTCAATTTGGTGGGTGGCGCAATTAAAATGCGGCTTAAATACGTCGCCCGTTGCGGTCACGTCAAAATGTTTCGATCCGCGTGCGACCACCATTTGCGGGACCACCTTGCGAATCACACCCGCCGTTGCGGAAGGATTCAGGGAAAGTTTCCGCCGTTTCGGGACGCGTCGCGGAAGGGAAACTCGAAGCCTTCCGCAAAAGAATCCCACGTCGCGGACGGATAACGCCAAGGCTTCTGCCGTTTCGGGAGCTATTTGCGAAGGGTTTCCGCAAATCGAAAAGTTTCTAAGTCTCGAGGGGTTTCGGGAAGATATGGCGAATGCTCCCCTTAGTTTCGGAAGGGAAACTTGAAAGTTTCCGCGGTTTCGAGAGGCTTCTTTGAATTGTTCCGGAAGGGCCTCAGCGTTTTGGCGTTTCGGCAAGTCAGGGTGAACTTTTCGCGGTTTCGGGAGGGATTCACCAGCAGCTTCCGCAATCACTTAATCGAAGATTTTTCTAAGTCTTTTCGGGCAGTTTAGCCAAATGGCTTCCGCCGTTTCGGGAGAGAAGGCTGAAAGCTTCCGTAAAAGGAAAAATTCTACGTCTCTCTATAGTTTCGGAAGGAAGTTCGTGAATTTCTCCGTGGTATTTCAGAAAGCTTTTGTGAATGGCGTCTGCCATTTCGGAAAGAAAACCCCAAGGTTTTCGCAAATTTTCGAAAGTTTTCTAAGTTTCTCTTCGAAAAGTTTATGCGAACGGCTTCCGTCGTTTCGGACAACTTCGCTGAATTCTTCCATCGTTTCGGGCAGCTTTCATCAGAAGCTTCCGCGATTTTAACAAAATATTCCAAATCCTTTCGGGCGTCTTTCCCAAGTTCTCCCACCGTTTCGGGAAGAAAAACCCCAATGTTTCCGCAATTTTCCTTCTCATGGTCTGCGATTTGCAAACAAAATCTAAGTTCCGTTCCGGAAGGCTTAACAAAAGGCTTCCACCTTTCGGGAGAGAAACCCGAAACACTTGGCGTTTGCGGAAGGTTTGAACGGAGGACTCCGCCGTTTCGGGAGCTATTTCCCAATGGTTCCCGCGTTCTTCCAACAAAATTTTCTAAGTCTTCCTTCGAGAAGCTTATGCGAGTTGCTTCCGCAACTGCGGGGAGATAACTCGAGAGACTCCAAAACGTCGGAAAAAAATCTAAGTTCCCTTTAGGTTCCTTGGGGGAAAGAGGAAAGGTTTATGGCCAGAATTTTCGTTGGGAAACCAGATTTCATGCTGAAAAACATAGATAACAGCTGGGATGGCTTCTTAAGGAAAACTTTCTACAAAAAAGAGAGGAGGGGCCCCAATATGTACAAAAATTTTTTGGGGGGGGTTGTTGCAACATCACAATGACAAGGGTGAAAGTCCTATGTCCAGTCACAAAGAGGATAGGCATCATCACAAGTCCATGGAGGCCCTTGCTGCTCACAAAAAGTGTAAAATGTATCCTATAAGTCTCCATAGATGCAAGCAAGAATATCACTCATGTGTCTTTTCTCCCAAATAGGGAAAGAAGAGACACTCCAACCCAATGCTCCGACTCGGAAGCAAGATGCTTCCCTATGTGAGTGCTCCCAATCGATCAACTCTCTGCCATTGGTACAAAGATGAACCAAATTTCTGTAACAAGTATCCACCAAATATGTGGATGCATCAACTCCATCAAAGGCTGGTACATCATGCATGAGCTCTTCTGACTCCTTATTGGAGGAATGACTCACTCGAAGAAGAAGCTTAGTTTGGCTCTAGAATGTAGTATGTGCTTGGAACTCATCATCTGCATCTCTAAAATCCTCAAGCACATGCATGTCATCATGGATCTCATGAAGCACCATATCATGAGGTTCCTCCATAGAAATATGAATGCCATCAACCGAAAGAGGATGGCTGATTTGAATGTAGGAGGGAGTATGTGATTTCTGCAATTCTTGGTGAAATTGTTCTATCTCCATCTTGGATTCCAAGAGGGCACTTTGAGTGCTTCACAAAGAATCTTGGGTGGAAATCAAATCATCACTGAGCTTGCAAATATATTCATCATCCTTCAAGTATGATTCTTGCAACATATGAAGAAGATCATGCAAATAATCTGTGTCATAAAGCATATGTGAAAATTTACCTTGGTTTGTAGTCTTTGCTTTCTGAATCTTCTCCATGTTAAGGACTTTGTTCCTTATGCACATGTACTCTATTCTGACCTTCATCTTCACCAGGCCCATAAGAAATGCAAGAGGACTTGGTTTTATGTGTCTCCATTCAAAGAAAATCTTGAGGTCCCTTTCATTTCCTTCCTTGAACCTTTTCAATTGCTTGTAATGAAAGATATTGATGGATTGCACATCCATCATTAATTCAGCCTCATGCTTCTTCACCTTGTCAGGTGGTCTACCCGGTGGGTGGTATTCAAGAGCCTTCTCATGTTGTTGTAGTGAATTACATATGACCTTGATATGATGTAAGTAGTCCATACTAGTGCCTTGAATGGTGGTGAGGCCCTCAGTAGCCCCCACAATGTCACCATGCTTTTACTATGAATATCATGCCGTGGGATATCTCTTCATCTGCTATGTAATTTTTCCTCCCAGGTATGAATGGAAATGTATGTTAAAAATCATATTGCAGCCATATATGCCTTGCATGTTTCTCATTGATCATAACAAATTTGAATGCAATAATAGATCCATTACTAATGCAAAATAACTCTTACCCATGTGAGCTAGTCTTGCACAATATTGAGTCTCCATCTCGGTGATGTAGCTATCCATCCAATTCAATGATGAATATGATTATTTGCTTGCTGATCCAAATGGAATGTAATCAACCATATTCATCAAGGATGAACCTTCCTTACATGAAAGAGGTTCATAATCTCTCTGGAGTGAAACAGGTGCCTGACAATCATCCTGTAAATCAATGCTTTCTTGAAGCACTTGTAAATATGAGGACTCCTTATGTTTACCTTGGAAATGATGCTGCTCCATAATGTCATGTGTACTATTAGACACAAAGATATGATCACATGTGTGTTCATGCCACTCTTGAGAATCATGCAAACTCTCTTTTAAAAATTCGTCCTTCTCAAAATTTTGGATCTCAGTACTAGAAGGATATTTTATGCCAACCTTATCACTGGAAATGGCTGCAATATCAAGATGAAACAAACATATTTGGGAATGAAAAAATAAGAATAGTTGTAATACCTTTGTGACACCTCTATCTCTTCATGATGTGGAGTGGTGATGGCATGATCCCCCTCCAAATCTCCAGGTTCACTCTCAACTGAAGTGTGGATGTATTTTTATCCACAAGGATATTTTGAGAATGCTTGAAGGGTTGATCCTTTGTCTTTTGTGATTAACTTAGTGGGATATTCTTCAGATTGATGAAAAAAAGAATTGATGCTACCAAGATCAGATTTACCTTCCTTCCTTAGCTTGAAGTCCTCTTGTTCTTGCTCAATGCATTCATTAGAGGAAACACATGGCTCTTCTCTTGGAAGATTGCTGCTCCTCTCCTTTGATGGTTGGTTGTTACTCTGCTTTTTCTCCTTCAAGCTAGTTGATGCATTTTTCTCCTTGGTAACCTTAGAAGCAGTATTATTGGAGACTTTGTTTGAAGAGAATCCGAAAAGTCTCTTCATGCTAGAAACAATGGCATCCAATGAGGCTTCACCTTCGATTCCTCTTTCTTCTTATTTTCTCACAGAGGTGGAACAACTTGTTTCCTCTATGGGTGGTTTTTTGCTCTCTATTAAATCCAAAGATTAATCTTTGATCTCAAATCCAAATCTGCAATAAAAATAATCTTTGAAGGAAATGGCTTTACGAATCTCTTCTTTCAAAGCCAGATACTCCTGGTAGTGGTAGGGCAAATTTTTACCTGTAGATATCCTTTTTGCTAACTCCTTCTTAGGATTAGCCATCAGTGGTTCATCCCATTGATCTATGTACATATTGTCACAAATGTAACCATCATCATCTCTTGGTAGGCCCCCATCAATTTAAATGATTTATTCTTCCTCGTATAACTCAAAGCCTTCATCTTCCATGACCGTGTCTAGTTTTACAGCTGCAACTTGAAAATAGTTCTGAGATATTTCTTCATCTGAGATTTAATTTCCACTGGATGAGCCAAGGAAAGTGCTCTGATACCATTGTAATGTACCAACTAGGATTAGTGATACAAAAACTCAATTTCTCAAAGAATAAATTAAAAACACTGTTTTGGTGAGCTAGTTTGACTATAGGGGGATAGGATCATAAGATCTGGGTGGAAGGAAGGTTGGGATAGAATTTAATACCTCTGAACAAAGTACTAGGACCATTGATGGGTCAAAATCAGCAAGGCTGAAATCTAGTGCAATGCTCCTAGGCACCCTAGGATATGTAGACTAGTATTACTTTATGTTTTGACTGAATGCTATGAATGAGTGTTTCTCACTCAGAGAGGTTAATAAAAATGAAATATAATTCAATTTATAGTCATATATAACTCCAACAAGTTTAAGGAATATCTGAGAAATAATTACAAAAATACAAGTAAAATAACATTCTAGGATTGCATAGCTAGTAAAATTCAGGAGCTTCCAAACATGCAAGGAAGGCTCACTAATTCCCCTTCTAAAAAATGTATTGGACCATGAATCATGTTAACTAACATCAGGAATATAAATGAGATCATTTGGATCTATTCTCATTCATCTACCACAAGCATTCTGAAAACTAGTTAAAATCTAGGCAATTCTAGAGGGGGTGGAGAAAATGAAGAAATTATCAGACTTCTGCAATATAAAATGTACTGACTGATATCAGATATTATTATTGACTGTTATTCAATCATATCAGAGCCATGAGGCTTCTCAAATCATTATATAAACACCTCTCCTCTTCTACACAAGAATCTAGCTCTAGAAATCCATAAGAAGCTTGGAGATTCGAACCATGAACTGAATGATGCTTCTTCTGAACTTCAAATTCGACTTGATTAGCTGCAGGAATTGCAAATAAACTAAGTGATAATGGCTGAATACCATCATCCTCTCATAGTAAGCAGGGGCACATCTCCCAGCTTGGACTAGGGGCACATCTCCCAAGTCTCCAAGGCACAATTGCTCTCAATCAAAACATCAAACTAACAAAAGATGTGAATGTGATGTGCACTGGTTCATTTATAGAGAGAGGATGAATTGTGGATCAAGTCTCCTTATCTAATGCGCCCTCCATGAGTGGATAAGGAAAGCTAACTTTCCTTCCTTTTCCCTTTTTGCTTTGCTTTCCTTCTTTTTCCTTTTCTGTTTGCTTTTCCACTTTCTTCTTTAGATTTTTCTGCTTTTTCTGGCTTTTCTGATTTATCCCGCTTTACTGAACTTTCCTTCTTTTCTGATTTATCATGCTTTCTACTTTTATGTTGCTTTTCCTGAGTTTTTGTTGCTTTTTTGATTTGCTCCATCTTTCTTTCATTTTTCCTGATTTTCTATATTTAGGTGCTTTCTGCTTAACTTCTTCTTCAAGCCATCTTCAAGTCAACCTCATCCACTAATGTGCCCTAGTGGAGCATTATCCTCATTTATTTAAGATAAAATTATTAAATGCATGAAAATTAAATATTCCAAGTGCATAATAAACTTTGGATAAAAATTAATCCACACTCCTAATTAATTAAATGTCTGGAATTCAAAATTAACCCCTCAGTAATTAATTAATTCCAATCTGTCATTGGGATCCATGGGGTTTGATCTACTTCATGGTGCTGACAAAATAAGAACATGACAGGTGGCTTCTTATATTATATACTGTTCATAGATGATTTTTCTAGGAAGTCATGGATTTATTTCAAGAAGGCTAAAAGTGATACTCTTAGCAAATTTAAAGAGTGTAAAGCCCTAGTTGAAAATCAGAAAGAAGATCACATCCATGCATTAAGGTTTGATAATGGAGGTGAATTTGATTCACATGCATTTAATGATCTATGCAGTGATGCATGAATATGTATATAGTTAACAGTACCATACAACCCTCAACAAAATGGGGTTGTCAAAAGAAATAATAGAACCATATGTGAGGCTGCAAAAGCCACGATGCATGATCAAGATATGTCTACCTCATTATGGGTAGAAGACACCCATACAACTGTGTACATCTAGAATAGAAGCCCACATTCCATTCTAGATGAGAAGATACCAAAAGAAGTGTTTACCGGTGAGAAGCCAAACATCTCACACTTGAGGATCTTCGGGATCCCAGTATACATTTGTGTACCGAAAGAAAAGAGAACAAAGATGGATCCTTCTGGAAAGAAATGCACCTTTGTGGGTTATAGCGAGTCATCCAAAGCATACCGAATATATGTATATGGTGAGAGACACATTGAAGTCAACCGAGATGTTAACTTCCATGAGGAATCTGATTTCAAAAGATCGAAAGAGATTCAATGTGATTCAGAGATGGAGGATCCCAAGTATGTTTGTCCCCCTTCAGAGTCAGAGAGGGAGAAACCAGAAGATGCCTCATATTCGCTAGCTCCTGAAGAACCAGTAGAACTAGTTGAGAGGTCACCTGATGAACCTCCCGCTAAAACAAGATCTACTTGGTACTGAGACATCTTACAAAATGTAGAGAAACATGGAGCACCAATAGGCTCTTCCAGAGAGTGCAAGCAACCTGACAGATATTCAGGGTATGTTGCACTGATGAGTCACATCAGTGATTCAGAACCATCCTGATATGAAGAAGCTGCAAAGCAGTAAGTTTGGAAAGATGCAATGATAGAAGAGTACATGTTGGCAAGCGGTTTGGAGATGGAGTACTGCAGCATTGCGGATGCTGCGACAGGAAGAAGGTACTGCGGAAGGCGGAAGGACGAGCACCCGCGACAAGTATTTTTGGGTATTTTTGAGTCAGTTAGACCTCAGTATGTGGGTTTTTGGGTCATTGGACCATGACAGATGTATTTTGGGTCATTTGGACTGGGTCATATGTATTTTGAGACATTTAGACCGCATTGTGCAGATTTTGAGTATGTTTTGTAGAAATGTCGGTTAGAAAGTAGTTAGATTGTGGACAAGCGATGTAAGGCGGAAGCCTATAAGTAGTCATAAGTTGTAAGTGTTGAAGGGGATGGACGTGAATATTGGAGTGGAGATATCGATGAGATCTGCATTTTGTGGAGATGTTGTATTTGGGCTTTTTGTGGAGTTAATATGATATGACATAGCTGATTTGCGGAACTCTTGTATCGTGTCTGTTTTTCTATGTGATAATGCATGTTGCAATATGGGTATATGAATGATGCAGTGTTTTCTTATTGCAATCAATGTTTTAATGTTATATCTGCTAAGTGATTAGGGTTCAAATGTTTAAGTTGGAATGTCTAGATCCGGTTTTGAATGTAGCGATAAGTTGAATGTATGATGCCCCATATCTTCCTACATTCGGCGGAAACCTGGTTCCATCAACACTCCCTTGTGTGCCTCAGGTGAGACCTCATCTGCTCTGTAAGTGTTTTCGGATGGGGTAAAACCTGTCTGGGCCGGTGCTCAGGGAGATCGCGGCGGTTTGGGTGTCAACAGTGCTGGGAACCCCTGTCAACTGGGCTTTTGTGTCAACGGATGGTTCCATTGCTGGGACCTGTGTGAAGTGACGGAAGGATATGTGGCATCTGACGAAACCAGAAATTGAGGATTGGTTCAACCAGAAGTTGAAGGAGTTTGCTGAAAAAGAAAACCAGAACCCTCAGTGGACAGTAGAATAGTGGTTAGGAAGGTACATTCACGACGGTCCACACAAATACTTTTTCTGTGAATTTCCGATCTTGCTGTTTGAGTGGTTGGAAAAATTGACCTTTCAGAAGAAGAATTTTCAAGGAGGTGACCCGACGTCTTGGAACCCATAGCTGATCCAAGAACTCCAAGAAGTTGACAACAAGGTATTGCGGGCTGTCGAAGTTTGGCTCGAAAACGTGCTAGAAGGCTATATTAGTCAGTTCGCGATCGATACAAGGAAATCCTATAGTGAAGCCGAAAGATATTTCTTCACCGGACCACGGGGTAGGTCTCTGTTGTTGCTGCAGTTATCAATCAAGATGCTCGTCTGCGAGAAGGGCATATTGAAGATGCACCTTGATCTGTAGACACCTTGGTGGGCGGGGGCTTTGGGGATCGCAGCAGAAAGGTGTGCGAAGAATGGAATGATATGGGGTAGATGTGTAAGTTGTGACGTGACTGTGAAAGAAGCCGAGGAAGAGAGTGGTTTTACGATGGGAGGAGCAAGGTTTCAACAGGAGAAGAGGCAAAGGACAGGAGAAGGTCCCGCTACGATTGAAATGCAAAGCCGTGATGGAAGACCACACGGGACGAAGCGACCTCACAGTGTCGACAGAGACAACCAGGCTATGCCCAGGATAGAAGCAGGACCATATCCCAACAGTAGCGTTCCCACACCTCCGCTCACTATCGCACACGCAGCAAGAAATACCGCGTCAACACCATTGTGTTCTTCGTGTCAACAACAGTTACTTACTAGTGGATCAACAACTACAGGAAGGAAGCCTAGGATGGAGGGTGAAGATGCAAAGATGCCGCTATTCTAAGGAAGTGGAACAAACAACCCATAGCAGTATTGGTTTCTATGTGACGCCGTATGGACTATCAAGTAGATTAATGATGAGAATGCTAAGAAAGGACAATCGCGACAACTCTCCAAGGTCGCGCATTAGACTGGTTTATGAAATTTATCCAAGTTCCCACTGGCGCCCCAGAAAAGACGCTGGAGGAGATCAGAAAAGGATTGATTGTAGAATTTAGGAAGCCTAAATCAGAGGCACAGTACATTATAGAATTCAAAGAAATTAAGCAGTATCCCAATGAAATAGTGTGGGACTTTGATCAGTGGTTCAAAACGTTGATGGCACGGGTTAGCTTTGACATGAGCGAGGTCCAGCACAAAGAGTGGTTTATTGCTATGATGCTACCTCACATTCGGTTTCCATTGATGCAACATAACATTACAACCCCAAGTGAAGCACTGGAAATCATGATGCGGTTGGAAGCTTCCCTGATTGGTGAGAACGCAGCTGGTATGTCGCAAATTCAAACGCAATTGGCCAACCTCACAATATAGTTGCAGGACTTGAGGAAGGACAAGGAACATCATGTGGAGGCTTGGTGTACACGATGTCGGGCGGAAGGGCATACTAAGGACAACTGCCTAGACTTTCGCAACTATTTGATATTAGGCGCACCGAACCCACTGAGTGGCGCGGGTATGCCGTGGTTTCATATCTGTCGGGTATATGGACATCGGCATGAGGAATGTCAGTACATGCAGAAAATGGTAACACAACCGATGAACTTGTATTGCACTTTCTGTAAGTTTGTGGGACATGACGATGAGGATTGCCGTGCACACGGCTTGCTTCAAGAGAGAACGCATGATGCTTACTATGTGAAAGATGTAGCACCACAACCGGCGGTGGCCCAACCGCCACCACAGCCACAGATGCAGTTCGGACCTCGGTTGCAACAACAATTTGCTCAGCAACTGCAGTTTGTTCAAGAGCCGCAGTTTGTTCAACAACCGCAGTATGTTCAACAACCGCAGTATGCTCAGGGAGGGCAGCAGCAGTTCAATCAACAGGGGGGTTTCCATGGCAGATTTCAGGGAGGACGCGGTGGAGGTTTCAGAGGTCGCAGAGGAGGATGAGGTCGCGGCCCAGTTCAATGTTGTAACTGTGGAAAATTGGGGCATTATAAGAGGGATTGTCCACTACTGCCGCCATAGTGTTCGTATTGTTTTGCTGATCACACCATTGTCAATTGTCCACAGCTAATTGCGCAATGGCAGGCCAGAAATATACCATAGATCCAGAACCAGAACCAGAACTAGGTGCCGAATCAAAATCAACCGCAGAACCAGAATCAGCGACCGCCACCTCAGAATGTGAATCAGACTGTGAACCAACCACCAAACCAGAATCAAGGTCCGACTGTGGCGATGATTGTTGCAGAACCGAGGGCGCAAGATGTTGATGTCACCATTATCACTCGAGGAGGTGTAGCGACAGGTTCATATAGTTCACAACCTCTGATACAACCGGCTAAGATGAAGAAAGTGCAGTTTGACATTGATGATGAGCGCAATGCATTTTTTCAAGCACGTAATGCGATGGCAAAAGATCTCGGTAAGTCAATTGTTTATGATATGCCCCCAGTTTTTAACTTGACCTTGGATGCAGGCCCATCAAGTCAGCGTTGTACCTTACAACAATTCTTGGAAATTTGCCTATTGCTATCTAGAGACCCTGAAGCATTGGCCGAAATTAAGAATTGGTTGCGGCGACCAACTCACGGACGGACAAAATCTGCAGTAAATTCATTGCAGAAGAAAAAGACTGGCAAGGAAATGCGCATGAACATTCAGATCGGGGACTATGAAGTTGACTCGGTTATTTTGGATCTCGGATCCGATGTTACCATTTTGACCAAACAAGCATGGCAGAAGATGGGGAGCCCACAGTTGAGTTGGTCCCCGGTGCAGTTGCGACTGGCTAATCAAGCCATTGTAACACCAATTGGGCGCATTCCACGCCTTGCTGTGGATATCGAAGGCATGACAATAGTTGCTGACTTCGACATTATTGAGGTCATCGAAGGTGGGAAGTCTTATCCCATGTTGCTGGGAAATGGGTGGGCCAATGACACTGGCACAGTTATTGACTTTAAGCGACGTATGATGACCTTCGAAAACCGAGATTTCTGCGTCATTGCACCTTTGGATCCAGTAGAAGGATGACGCTACCTCGAACCAGTGAAGGATGAAGTAGTCTGCAGTTGGGGTCATGCCTATAACATTTCAGAGGACTACGTTCACCTTACTGAGGAAGGTGAACTTGGTTTCCACATCTCCAGCCCTGCGACTTCTGATTCTGAAGATGCTTTAGAGAATTGCCAGAACCGCATGCATGAGGTATCGCTTAGAAAATGTGGGTTGGTCCAACAGCCGCTGTACTGTGTTGCGACTGAGGTGGTCGAGTTTCCAATCTATGAAGGACTCCTAGGGTTGTCTGACTTTCTGGAGATCTTTGAAGAAAGGGTGCCATAACCTAAGCAGTTGCTGGCGTTAGACGAAGCGTTGAAGGCTGTTCCAGCATGTTGGTGGGAAACCCATTGTCAGAAAAATAGGATCGCAGAGCAATAACAATAAAAAGAAATGCAAATATAATCACACATACACATTACAAGAGAGACACAGATATATCGTGGTTCACCCAACTTGGGCTACGTCCACACTGAATTTGCCAGTCCTTATTATTATTACCGTCCAGCAAGGTGAAGGGATACAACTTGCAGCACAACCGCTGCACTTCCTCTTCTTTGTTTCACAGTCTCTCTCCTGATCTCAGAGATCTTTACAATGCATAAAACCTAATACATCATCATCCCTACCTGTATTACAATGTCTTTATTTTATAAGGGAAATACATTGGGAAAATACCATGGGATACCCAAAACCATGGGCCCGCAAAACAACTGGCGAAAACAGCTCCGTGGGGGGGCGATGCCCCCCCACACCCCTCCGCTAGGGTGACTGTACAGTCCACCTACATATCACATAAAACTGGGGTACAAACACGGCTGATACAATATCATCTAGGAGACTAGAACATCTAGCTCCACAACCAACACCCATAAACCATACATCGCTGGATGGTCATAGTGTCAGAGGTTGATATCTATTTGATTTGGTGACGCAGAGGTATATTACACTGGCAAGTATGATGGATGGAATAGTCCCTTCAGTCATCTACTGGAATGTGAAGCTTTGTGGGCATCACGACCAGAGGATGAATGGGTCCATGCCTTCATTCATACTTTGGATGACATGCCGCAATCCTGGTACACTGCGACCGAGCTGCGTAGGGAGATTACTACCTGGCTAGAATTGATGGTCTCCTTTACTCAGAATTTTAGCTTTGCGGATGACAATCCAGACGTCAACAATGCTCTGCAGATCATCCGTGACATAGTTTTGAAGGTTGTCCCAGTAGCTTACCCAATGGATCCCCACATGCAGTGTCCAATGCAGTCCTTGATGGAGTGTTACAATGTCACTGGTGGGCCGACAGATGATGATGAACCGCGGAATGTTAATATCTTAGAGACAACAGGTAGTCGGGGTATTGCAACGCCTAATGTATTCACAGATGCGATCAATTAGCCACTAAAGCTCCGGAAGGTGAACATTGGGTCATAGGCGAACCCAAAATTTGCAAATGTTGGGGATTATTGGGATGAGGATCTGATGGCCAAAATCACGGATTTGCTGCACGAGTTCTAGGATTTATTTCCTACAAAGTTTTCAGAAATGAAGGGCATTCTAGGTGACTTAGGGGAGATGAAGATCCCATTAAAACTAGATGCGAAGCCGGTCAGACAGTGACCCTACCGCTTGAATCCACGGCACAAGGAGCACGTCAAGGCAGAGATTGACAGGATGTTGGATGTTGGCATCATTGAACCAATGGAAGAATCGAAGTGGATCAGTCCTATGGTAGTCCAGGACAAGAAGACAGGGGAGGTGCGCATATGTGTCGACTTAAGGAAACTAAATGAGGCGTGCCTACATGATCCATTCCCAATGCCTTTTACAGATGAAGTGCTTGAAGGCATGGGCGGTCAAGAGATGTACTCTTTTATGGATGGCTTTTCGGGCTATCACCAGATTAAGATTGCGAAAGAGGATCGCCATAAGACTACATTTGTGACTGAATGGGGATGCTTTCAGTACACTGTGATGCCGTTTGGCCTTAAGAATGTGCCCACAGTTTTCTCCCGTGTGGTTGTGGCTGCCTTTCGGGATTTCATTCAGAAGTTTCTGCAGGTCTACATGGATGATTGGATGGTGTACGGTCCGGTCAAGGAGCATTTGGAGAACCTTCGACTGATGTTAGAGCGGTGTCGACAACATCAGATATCGCCGAACCTAAAAAAGTGTATCTTTTGTGCACCATTTGGGATACTGTTGGGTCACATTGTTTGCAAAGAGGGTCTGTTGGTGGATCCAACAAAGATTGCGTTGATTTTGAGTTTTCCGCCACCTACCACTGTGAAGCAGTTGAGAGCAACGTTGGGACACACCAGATATTATCGCAAGTTCATCAGGGGTTATGTAGCGATTACTGCCCCTATGGAGAAGTTACTAAAGAAAGATGCAGTCTTTCAGTGGAGCCCCGAATGTCAAGATAGCTTTGAGATGTTGAAGGTTAAGCTGGCTTCAACACCAATATTAGTATTTCCGGATTGGAATAAGGAATTCCATGTCCATGTTGATGCATCGTTTATCGCACTAGGTGTGGTGCTAGCGCAACCAGGGGAAGGGGATATCAATCACCCTATCGCTTTTGCAAGTCGGAAGTTGTCATCCGCAAAAAGGAATTACACCACTATCGAGAGGGAAGGTCTGGTGATGGTGTATGCACTGCAGAAGTTTCAGCATTACATCTTGGGAGGCCATTTTAAAATGTTTACAGATCATTCTGCGTTGAAATATCTAGTGAATAAGCCTGTGTTGGGGGGGAAGATATGCTGATCGCTACTTCTTTTCCAGGAGTTTGATTTTGAAGTCATCATGAAGCCAGGCCGATTGAACGCTGGGCCAGACCATTTGTCATGGATTGAGACCAGTGAGGAACCGACAAATATTGAAGATGGGTTGCCAAATGGCTAGTTCTTCCGCATGGAGATGGTTGATGGCTATTACGAGGAGATAATTCAGTTCTTGTTGACAGGAATTGCACCAGAAGGGTTCACTACAGCTTAGAAGAAGCAGCTGGTGGTTAAGGCTGCAGATTTCTAGTTAATCGCAGGGAAGCTATACAAACTAAGACCAGATGAGGTTTTGCGATGATGTGTCCTCCTACATGAACAGGGGCAGATACTGAAGGAGGCACATGGAGGTGTCGCTGGTGGGCACTATGGCGGCTGCGCAACCATAAAGAAGGTGCTTCGTGCAGGACTTTGGTGGCCTACCTTGTATAACGATGCGATAGACTATTCCTAGACTTGTGATGTTTGTCAACGTATAGGAAAACCATCAAGGAGGGAAGAGATGCCACTGGTACCGCAGATGACGTTGCAGCCGTTTGAAAAATGGCTTGTAGATTTTGTGGGTCCCATCAACCCACCTAGGAAGCGCACTGGAGCACACTATATCATTACCACAACAGAGTATTTGATGAGATGGGCGTAGGCTGCACCTGTTGTAGATTGTACCGCTGCAACTGCAGCAAGGTTTATGTTCGACCACATTGTTACCAGGTTTGGCTGTCTAAAGATACCGATGAGTGATCAAGGGAGCCACTTCATAAATCACATGGTGCAGGCGTTGATAGAAGAACTCCAGATATAGCACAAGAAGAGTACGCTGTATCATTCACAGGACAATTGAATAATGGAGGCATTCAACAAAGTTATGGAGCATGCACTCACTAAGGTATGTAACGCAAGTCGTGATGATTGGGATTTGAAGATACCAGCAGTTCTGTGGGCGTATCGCACTACCTACGAAAGGTTGACGGGACAGACACCATTCAAGTTGGTATACAGACAAGAGGCGATTATGCCCAGTCTACGTATTGCAGTAGCAATAGGTATGAATGATGATGCCGCGATGGCCGAGTGCATGATGAAGTTTGTGTAGCTTGAGGAGGATCGCTTTATTGCAGGATTCCATCAACTTGTGGAGAAAGATCGCTAGAAGGCTTGGCATGATCGCCATATTAAAAATAAATAGTTTCAGGAGGGCGACTTGGTGTTGTTGTATGACAACAAGTTTATGAAACATCCAGGAAAGTTGCAGATGCATTGGCTTGGTCCATACCGCATCAGTAGTATCACTTAAGGAGGCATGGTACAGTTACAGTAGCTGGATGGAGCAATGCTCCCCAAGTTGATTAATGGTAGCAAGTTGAAGCCCTATAGGTCGGGCTTGGAACAACGCGATGCTGGAGTCGCATCGAAAAAAATAAAAAATAAAAAAAATGCAGGGAGAACGGTGGCAGGATGGCGCACTGACAGAGTTAAGAAGGCGCAGGCAGGAAGGTTTGTGCCACAAGTTAGGAGCGGTCCGTGACAGCGGCAGGGTCACAACCGGGTCAAATCAGCAATAAATGCTGAAAAGTGTAGACAATTAATTAACAGCGCTCATTGGTATGATGAGCATTAATGGCAGATTTGACCGATCGGATGACAAGATCAACGACGGATTTGGGTCATTAATACAGAATTTCGACTGAATTAATGCAGGATTTAGTGATGATTAGGAAGGATTGGGGTGGATGCTATGAGAGCGGGTCGAAGCTGGTCGGAAAGCACCATGAGAATTCGGTTGTTAAGGGTGCGAGATTATGCAGTGTTGCAGAGTGTTGTTGTTGTTTAGTGAGTGAGTTTGCGAATTGGGCAAGGTTCAGTTGAACTTGCAGAGTGTCATTGCTGAGTGTTGAGTGCATTGCACTGGTTCAAGTTGGCATTTGCTGAGTTGGACGGGTTGTTAAATAGTCTGGAAGAAGCTCCAGTACAGTAGCTATGGTAGGGTCTCGATCCTGTCAAATCCTCGAGCTTCAGAATGATTCCATCCGATAGGTCTAAGGGTACCCTGTCAAGATCGATATGTGAGGGAGGTATGTTGAATATTGTAACTTCAAAGAATATTATATTTGTACTTTATTATTCCGGAGATGTTTCATTCCTCCGAGGTAACCCTATCATGTATCTGGAGATGGTTATTCCTCCAAGGGATTGTATTAACTAGGGTTATTAGACCCACCATGTGTGGGTCGGCCCTGTAGTTATATTTTAGGGGTTATTAGACTTCTCCAGGTGAGGTCGGCCCCATAAGTCTTTTAGTCAGTTGGAAGTCAAGTATAAATAGAGGAGGTGAACTCCTCATTAGTTTATTCACTCACTTGTGGAAGAGTGCGCACTAGTTGAGGAGATCTGCTAAGGAGTCAAGGAGAAGGAGCACATCTTGTATTTTGGTTGATCATCTTATTGAGGAAAGCTTTGCTGGGTTTTCTACCCCATGAGGGTTTCCCAGGGTATATTGTGTGTCTATCTTGTGATTGTGTTTCTTTCAGAGATCTTGTTTGTCTATTTGGCACATGGCACACACCGGGCCAGTATGGCTGGTGGTACTCGGCATGAGCAATCACATGCTTTAGACGTAGGATCCATGATGGCGGGATGGTTTCCCTTTTTGTGAGTTAGCAGTTGGGTTTACGCACGCAGGAACGAGCCGCATCACATGCTCGACGCCATAGGCGAGTGGCAGTAGAATCATTGTCCAGGTAGATGACGGGGCTGAGGCTTGGGCATAAATATCAGACACATAACTTAGTTCTACATAAGAGGTATCTATCAGAAGTGAAGTGTTAATGCTACAAGAGCATTTAGTAAGTTTCTAAGTTAGGAATTCCAAGGAGGATGTGGAAATGATTCACTTCATTTCTTGCGGTAGCACACCAGGTGCGTTGAGGGCCCAAACGACGAGTGTCCATGAGCGCCTTGATATGGCCGCCGCAATGCCACTCGACTGCAACAACCCCATAGGTTTTTCCAAGACGTTTAGGCACATGGTGTTAGTTTGAAGGGTGGTGGTCCGTCCGACCACTGCGAAGGACGGGGTGACAGCCCCCTGGTCCCAGTAGGCAATGATCGATGGTGCGAAACAGATGTTCCAAAACCTTTGGCCAATTGCAGGAATCAACCCAAGGAGGGCTTGTGGGTGGAAGAAAGTGAAGATGAGCCATTGGCTGGTTTCGCACCTTGGTACTGTTCGTCCCCTTTTCCTCCATCGGCTTTTGGCTCCAAGGGACTGGAGTATGAGTTTGAACAATGCCCGATCGTCAGTTTGGAGGGCCCTGTATCGATGTGAGAAGTACATGACAGGGCACCTGTAACCAAGATAGTTGCTTGCAAGATACACTATAGCGAGCTCCAGACAGCAAGAACAATATCGACAACCACAGAGTAAACCATGTCCAGCTAACGTGGCTCGAAGGCGAGCCACAAGATTGTGTTGGGGGCCTGTTGGTAGATGGTTTGGAGATGGAGTACCGCAACATCGCGGATGCTGCAACAGGCAGAAGGTACTGTGGAAGGTGGAAGGACGAGAACCCGTGACAAGTATTTTTGGGTATTTTTGAGTCAGTTAGACCGCAGTATGTGGGTTTTTGGGTCATTGGACCATGACAGATGTATTTTGGGTCATTTGGACCGGGTCATATGTATTTTGAGTCATTTAGACCGCATTGTGCGGATTTTAAGTATGTTTTGTAGAAATGTCGGTTATAAAGTAGTTAGAATGTGGACAAGTGATGTAAGGCGGAAGCTTATAAGAAGTCATAAGTTGTAAGTGTTGAAGGGGATGGACGTGAATATTGGAGTGGAGATATCGATGAGATCTGCATTTTGTGGAGATGTTGTATTTGGGATTTTTGTGGAGTTAATATGATATGACATAGCTGATTTGCGGAACTCTTGTATCGTGTCTATTTTTCTCTGTGATAATGCATGTTGCAATATGGGTATATGAATGATGTGGTGTTTTCTTATTGCAATCAATGTTTTAATGTTATATCTGCTAAGTGATTAGGGTTCAAATGTTTAAGTTGGAATGTCTAGATCTGGTTTTGAATGTTGCGATAAGTTGAATGTCTGATGCCCCATATCTTCTTGCATTCGGCGGAAACCTGGTTCCATCAAAACTCCCTTGTGTGCCTCGGGTGAGACCTCATCTGCTCTGTAGGTGTTGCCGGACAGGGTAAACCTGTCTGGGCCGGTGCTCAGGGAGATCGCGACTGTTTGGGTGTCGATAGTGCTGGGAACCCCTGTCGACTGGGATTTTGTGTCAATAATACAACTCTATAATGAATAATGATGTTTGGGAGGTTGTTCCCAAACCTGATGGGAAGTCCATTGTGACGCCCAGATGGATTTACAAGATAAAGCATGCTACGTATGGTAGCATTGAGAAGTATAAATCTAGATTAGTTACCAGACGTTTTTCTCAGAAATAAGGCATCGATTATGATGAGACCTTTTCCCCTGTGGAAAGGTACACCACAATCCGAGCAATGATTTCACTTGCATATGTTCTAGGATGGAATATTCACCAGATGGATGTAAAGATTGCCTTTCTCAATGGTGAGGTTGAGGAAGAGGTTTAAATTCAGCAGCCTGAAGGATTTTTGGTACATGGGAAGGAGTCCCATGTTTTAAAGCTAAAGAAATCTCTATATGGGATTAAGCAAGCCCCTAGGTATTGGTGCTCCATAATTGATACTTACCTTCATAAACTAGGTTTCTGTAAGAGTGAAGCTTATCCGAATTTGTACTTCAAAGTAGTGAAGAACCAACCGTTGATATTGGTTTTGTATGTTGATGGTTTGTTTTTCACTGGAGAGGAACATCTGATTGCTTCGTGCAAGAGGAAGCTCACCTCAGAGTTCGAGATGAAAGAGTTAGGTCTAATGCACTACTTTCTTGGCCTTGAGATCTGGGAAAGAAAAGATGAAATTTTTGTATTTCAAGGGAAGTACAACGTGGATATATTCCACAGGTTTGGCATGATAGATTGCAAATCTATGACTACACCGATTGTTTCCAATTTGAGGAAACCTCATGAGTCAGGCTCTAGATTAGATCTAGTAGATCCCACTTTGCATAGACAACTTATAGTCTCACTAATGTACTTGATACATTCGAGGCCTGATATATGTTATGTTGTGAGCATTCAGAGTCAATTTAGGTCTGATTTGAGACACATACACTTGATTGTTGCTAAGCATCTGCTTAGGTACAATTTCATATGGACTCAGATATGCCTCCAGTGGAGGAGTCATGTTACTTGGTTATTCAGATTCAGAATGGGGAGGAAGCATTGTGGACCGTAAGAGAACATCTGGATACTGTTATAACCTAGGATCAACTATGATATCTTGGTCTAGCAGGAAGCAGGGCTCCGTAGCCCAGAGCATTACCGAAGCAGAATACATAGCTGCTAGTGTTTCCTTCTGGGAAGCAGTGTTCAGAAAGCTACTTGCAGGGTTGTTTGGTGAAAATATTGAGCCTAAGGTTATTAGGTGCGACAATCAGAGTTGCATCAAGCTTTTAGAAAACCCAGTGTTTCACGACAAGTCGAAGCACATTGAAATGAAGTATCACTTCATTCGAGATATGGTCCAGAAAGGTACATTGAAACTTCAGTACATTGCTACTGATGAGTGGATTGCAGATGTGTTAACAAAGCCTCTGTCAGTGACGAAGTTCAGGTACTTTCGAGACAAGCTTGGTATGGAAAAGAATGCCTCCCTCGTTGAGAGGGAGTGTTAAATATACAACATCAGGAGACATTCTCCAAACGAATCTTGTGTTGTCAAGATTGATTCTCCCATATAGAGGTGAGCACTTTGATTTCCTTCCATGTAAAGGTTATTCCTCCCATATAGAGGTAATTGATCAAAGTAATGATGTTGTAAAGTCTTGTTGGACAAGGATCCGAACTTGTGTGTATCAAGTCATGATTATCATGTGAACCTTCCGTATAAAGGTATCCATGAGATGGACCTCCCCTATAGAGGTGGACCTTCCATATAAAGGTCATGCTTTACTTGTTAAAAGCATATAATGTTGTGTGATATATTATTAACCATGATCACCGAATTTATATTAAGTCTCATTTAGAGATTGATAACCTCTAAAGTGAATTACTTTAACATATGATCATTTGGTCTGGAATAATATAATATGATCACAATATCCGAAAATTCTTCTTATTATAATGTAATGTGATGGATAATTAAAGTTAGCACATATTGACCATGCAGTAAGAGATAAATAAAAAAAAGATAAAGCATAGAGATCAAGAGAATTCGAAATTGTCCATGCAGACACTTCAGCTAATTAAAGAGAACTCTATTATTAAAGCTTCAGTTAAGTATCAATGCTTCAGTTAAGGCATCAATTAAAGATATGTCTCAGTTAACTAATGAAATCACAGTGGTCACTTCAAGTAAATCAATCAACATGATTTCAGTTAACTAAGTGTTAAACAAAAGGGACTAGTTAACTAAAATATTTTCACTTTAGTTAAACTAAAAGATGACACTTCAGTTAAAGAGAGTTAACTAAGTGACAACTAAGAAGATCTAGTTAACTAAGTGTTATTGCATGATAAAACTTATGTTAAACTAAAAGATGACATGTGAGTTGTGACACTTGCATGTCGACACTTAAGTTAGCCACCTAACTAAGTGGGAAAGCTTTCAGTTAAGAGGCGAGTTCATCCTAAGTGACAACTCAGTGTGATGAAGCACTGCATGAGAAGTGGAGCGCACCACTCCATGTAGTATTAATACATCCAGTTTGAGGGCGAGTTTATCCTGAAGTTAGAAGTTAAAAATAGAATATAAGAATGTATAAATATGATATACATGATTGTTGAATCCAGTGTGAGGCGAATTCTCTTCTCCATTGAAGGCAAGGCGCTTCTCTTTGTGCAGGGTATTGTGCGTGCTTGTTATTGTTGTGTTGAGCACACATCCGATTGATCTCTCTTCTTTATTGATTCTGTATCTCCACAAGAAGTTTGGTGATATCTTATCTTATGAAAGCAATCTGCTATGTTGTAAAAGAAAGCATTCTCGACTATCCATTATATTATATTGAGAAGAATTGTTGGGGTTTTTGTTTTCATAATTTTGAGGATTTTCCCCGAGGTATATTTTGTGTTATGGTTGTATGACTTTCATGGATTGAATTGTCTCATTGCTTCAAGTCTCTACATCTAAAAGAATTAAAGATCAAAGCTCTACCAAATTTAAACATGGTATTAGAGCTCAGGGCATGAAGGAGCTCAGTTTTGCATGCCAGCTAGAGCCTACTTAGATCATGAGAAGTTGAGCACAAGATTTGAAGACTATGGAATTAGTCTCTACACAACTGAAATACTATCTTGAGGTCACCTCAAACTTCAACACTTGGAAGGCTAGGATTCTAAACATCCTAGAGGAACATGACATGGATGGCTATGTACCCACTGTGGTGGAGGAGCCTACATCTAATGCAAGGCACATCAAATTCAAGAAGAATCAAGCTAAGGCTAAACTGATCATCTATGATTCAGTAAAAGATAACTCGATGCTCGTGATCACACCGTTGAAGACCGTGAAAGAATGTTATGATATATTGACTAATCTATATGAGAAGAATGCCCCGAGTCAAAAGAGGGAATTGAAGAATAAGATTCGAAACTTAAATATAGGGAGGAATGAGATAGTGGCCTCCTTCTTCTCCAAGATCTATCAGGTAAGAGATCATCTTGCTAGTATTAGAGTAGTGGTGGATGAAGATGATCTTCTCCAAACTGCTATTGATGGTCTCCTATCCTCATGGGAGACATTATTGGCTGTGGTAAATGGTCGATAGGTACAACCTAACTTTGAAAGGTTGTGGCATGATTTCCTCCAAGAGGAGGGGAGAATCCAGAGCAAGTTATTGTGCATCAAAGAAAAAAAAATTTCCCTCACGGTAAGAATGAAGAAAGGAAAGAAACCCTTATTCCAAAAGAAGTTCTCTCATCCAATGAAGAAGGAGTTCAACAAATGCTTTGACAAGTCAAAAGATAGATGCTTCAAATGCAACAAGAAAGACTATTTCTTAAGAGATTGTAGAGCAAAGAAGAAAGGAAATTTTCATGCTTCTACCACCATAGAAGATGAAATCACTCAAAATAATGAATCCGAATAAAAGGAGACAAGAAGGGAGTATTATCTTGTCTCATCCCTTTGGGGATCCATCATCACGAATGCAGAAAAATAGGGCACCCTCGTTGCAGCTGCACAGAGCATCTCCCAGTATAACTAGAATAGCAATGTACATTCCTTATTCCGTTCTTGTTCTTGGACAAACCACAGGTTTTGATACCGCGCGCCACGACGCTCTTTTGCAGCGTCAACCTCCATACCCTAGTACACGTCGGGCTCCTTCCAAGCCACAAGTGCAATTAGCAGCAACAACCAGCTATATGTGAATGAGCCCTTACCAGCTTGGACCGCCGTGGCATCATCCACCAACTGATTCAACAGAAACAGTGACCAGTTCATCTGCACCCCGGATGCACATTGTTCAACACACACCACAATGCCCGAATTACATTGATTGGGTCAGCCACCCTGTACCACTTTGCAGGAAAGTATCTTGGTTCCGGTGAGCACCGCCTTATCATTGATGCCACTGTTGCATTAGCCCTGGCCATCCTTCTCCAACTTGTAGCGCTTGACCAACTGCGTGGCTAGCTTTTTTTGATTCTCCTTTCCTCGGAAATATTGCAATGGGTCAACCCCATCCTTGGGCAACCCGGTGATCTCTGCGATCAAGTGCACTGTGACGGGAATTCCTTCGTCTAGCCACAACATACCGCTGTGAAAGCATGCCAGCAGCTACTTCACACATGCATTGACCTTCGGTAGCCATCCAAAATGGGGCATATTAATAAGGCCTAGTAGACCTACTTGTTGCAAACCCCGCGCCCAATCAAGCAGAACCGGCTTACCGCTCAATTGCGATTCTGGCTCATAAGGGGCCGATGTGATCTCCTTATACCCACCATGTCATGGTCGTCATATCTCATATGCATCAACGTCGACGCAATATCAATAGAGCACTCCATCCCAGCAGGGAGTGCTGGCATCTTTAGTGGGTACTTCTTATTCCTCTGCACCTTCTGGGAAGGTGCCCCGGGTACCCCAGGTCGACTGGAGGTGACATACCCCGGGATATCAGTGGCCAAGAGTCTTTCCCATGCAGTGGACTCATCAACTCGATGGCTGGATGGCTCCGCTTCCCCTTGTGCATCTCCCGCCACAGCAGTGGAGGACCGAAGTTGATGCTTGCTCTGCGGGGATTCAGACAGCTGACCTCCTCGACGCTTCTTAGCAATTATCGACTCTCCCACAGGCATGTTTTCAATCTCAACCTCAAGATTAACGTCTCTTGCAGACTCGACTTATTCTTCAATAGCAATCCCAGTGAAAGGAGACTTGGCTTCACTGCTAATCTCAACTGTTTGTAGCTCTCGTGTCATACCTTACCCAGCGTTGCAACTGATGGCTTCACTGGTGTAATTAACGGACCCACTGATCACTCAGCACTCTGCAAGTTCAACTGAACCTTTCCCAACTCACAACTACACGTACTAGGAAACAACGGGACTCTAGAACTCTACACAGGCACTTAACAACTAAATTGTCGGTGCCTTCCGACCAACTTCGACCCGTTCTTATAGCGTCCAACCGAATCCTCCATAATCATCACTAAATCCTACATTAACTCAACTGAAATCCCGTATTAATGACGCAAATCCGCTGTCGATCTTGTCAGCCGATCGGCCGTATCCTCCATTAATGCCCATCATTTGAACAAGCGTCATCAATTAATTGTTTGAGCTTTTGGAATTTATTGCTAATTTGACCTGGTCGCAGCCCTGCCACTTGGTGCAGACCATTCCTAATTTGCGGCACAAGCCTCCCCGCTTGCGCATTCTCATCTCAATTGGTGCGCCATCTTGCCACCAATCACCCTACATTTTTTTTCCCGATGTGACTCAGGCATCGCGCTGTTCCAAGCCCGACCGATAGGGCTTCAACCGGCTACCGTTAATCAACTTTGGGAGCATCGCTCCATCCAACTGCTGCAACTGTACCACACCTCCTGAAGTGATGCTACTGACACGATACAGACCAAGCCAATGCATCTGCAATTCTTCTGTATGTTTCATAAACTTGCTGTCGTACAACAGCACCAAGTATCCCTGCTGAAACTGCTTGTTTTTTATATGGCGATCATGCCAAGCTTTCTGACGATCCTGTTAATTTTTTAGCATCAATTCAATATGATCTAGGATCTTAACTAAGAGAATAACATGTACAGCATATCAATCACAAGAAGCAATCAAAAGAGACAATAGACACACAGTGTTTCCTTGGGGAAAACCATAAAGGTGAAAAACCCCAATAACTTCCTCAAAGATAGATAGAGCAATGATACAAAACCCAAGCATAAGAGATAGTCTCCTAGCAGCAGCTTCTCCTCCTCCACTAGTGCACCACTCTCCAATGAGTGTATGAGTGTGAAAGTGAATGAATAAATAGAGTGCCTCCCGCACTCTATTTATACTTGACTTGACTTGCCTAATAACCTTTACTAGGTCAGCCTCAACTTAACCACTTAACATAATGCTGACAGGGCCGACCCCCAATAGGGTGGTCTAATAACCCTTTAACCCACATGACTTATACAGGGCCGACCCCATCAAGGTGGTCTAATAACCCATCAAGTATAAGTTACGATACTTGCAATATAAATGACGACACTTCCGTATAGAGGAATAATAACATCTCTATAGGAATACAATATACATATATGAAATACATTCCGAAGTTACAAATACATCAACACTCCCTCTTAAATAGGAAGGTATTTTCTCGACATAGATCTGCTAGCACAAGTCTTCTTCTTTGGATCATCGTCATTGGATCATCGTCATCATCATTGTTGCTGCTATCTCAATCAATCTCCAATCTACTCGTCATAGGAAGTTCTATAGGGCCAGTCCTTTTTCATACTAGATGTAGGCCCACCACCTGTAGGTCTTCATCATCAGTGGCCATACTGTGGATCCCAGGACTTATTATGTGCATCAACAAAACCTCGAAAGAGCATCCTAGGACTGATTACGAGCTTACTGCTCAACCTATCAGATCTCCCAGGATCTTTTACATGTTGACTCCACACACCACAAAACCTTTAAAGAGCGTCTTGCATCCTGTAAGTACTCTAAAGAGAATCCCAGGACTAATTACGAGCTTACTACTCAACCTCTTGGATCTCTAGGGCTAATTACATGTGGTTAGGAAAAACCTTTAAAGAGTGTCTTGCATCCTGCAAGTACTCTTAAGAGCATCCCATGACTGATTATGATCTTACTGCTCAACCTCTCGGAGCTCTAGGGCTGATTATATGCCTCTAGTAGCAAAACCTCGAAAGAGCATCCCAGGACTTATTTACGAGCTTACTACTCAACCTGTCTGGATCTCTATATCCTAGGATGTTATGAGCACACTGCTCTACCTATCCGTATCTTGAGGATCTTTTCTATGCTACCTGCACAACCTTTCCACGGCCACAAAGTATCAACCTGATACTCATCATACATCATCCTGATGTACATGATCATCCTGATCATCATCACTGCATCGTCCTAATGCATATCATCTGGAGCAACATCCTAAAGCTTGTCATCCATGACCATCCTGATCATACAATGCATCCACCTAATGCATACATAAGTACATGATCCACTTGATCATACAATGCATCCACCTGATACATACATAAGTACATGATCCACCTAATCATACATAAGTACATGATCCACCTGATCATACAATGCATCCACCTAATACATATACAAATACATGATCCACTTGATTATATCAAGCATCCAACATGATGCATATACAAATGCATGATCCAACTGATCATATCAAGCATCCAACATGATGCATATACAAATACATGATCAAACCGATCAAACCATCCAACATGATGCATATACAAATACATGATCAAACTGATCAAAGCATCCAACATAATGCATATACAAATACATGATCAAACTAATCAAAGCATCCAACATGATGCATATAGAAAGTAGTAACTGGAGCATCCTCCTGATGCTCATCATCCAGTGCTTACATCCACAGTCATGGGAAGGATCCTCCTCTCACCATGCTTGGAATGGCTCCTGCAAATGTGTCAATCACTTCTTCCTTGAAGTGTCGTCAATCTGAAGAACACCAAGCCTCTCTCTGAAGTACTCAAACTTCACTCTGGCTAGTGGTTTCGTCAACACATCTGCAACCTGCTCATTTGTTGCAACATACAGGAGATTCACTGCTCCTCTCTGCACCATATCCCTGATATAGTGATATTTGATCTCAATGTGCTTCGACCTGTCATGGAACACCGGGTTCTCAGAAAGCTTCACACAACTCTGGTTGTCACAAAAGATACCAGTAGCATCCAACAGGAGATCAAATAGCTCAGACAGTAGCTTCCGGAGCCACGCTGCCTCACAACTAGCCGAACAAGTTGCGACATACTCTACCTCGGCTGTACTCAGTGCTACGTAAGACTGCTTCCTGCTAAAACAAGAGATCATACCTGATCCCATACTGAAGCAACACCCCGAAGTGCTCTTTCGATCAATGGAACTACCTGCCCAATCCGAATCAACATAACCCTCCAGGTTAAACTTTTGATTCGCCTCATACTTGAGCCCATAGTCAACTGTACCCTTCAAGTACCTCAGAATATGCTTTGTAGCTATTAGGTGAACATGTCTTGGATTTGTCAAGTACTGGTTCAAGGTGTTCACCGCAAATCAGATATTTGGTCTTGTATTCGTCAGGTACATCAAGGACCCAATCATCTGACGATACATCGTGGCATCAACCAGCTCAAATGAAGCATCACACAGAAGCTTCAAGTTCGATGCCATAGGTGTGGCTATGGCCTTGCAGTCCATCATCCTGAACCCCTTCAGGATCTCTACTGCATACTTCTCTTTTCCAAGGAAGACTCTATCTGCATTCTGCCACACCTCCATGCTTAGAAAATAATGCATCATCCCCAAGTCCTTCATCTCGAACTCGGCATCAAGCTTCCTCTTCGTATCGGCAATCAATCTATCCTCACCTGTAACAAACAGGACATCCACATACAAAATTAGTATCACTGGATTGCCTTCCTCAACCTTGTAGTAAAGGTTGGAATCCGCTTTACTCTTGGTAAAGCCTAGACTGGATAGAAAGCTGTCTATTTGACCATACCAAGTTCTAGGAGCTTGCTTTAAGCCATACAAGGCTTTCTTCAACCTGCACACATATGACTCCCTGTCATGTGTCTCAAAAACAAGTGGCTGCTCCACATACACTTCCTTTGCGACTACACCATTCAAGAAGGCTGTCTTGACATCCATCTGGTGTATTTTCCATTCCATTATTGCAGCCATAGAAAGTACTGATATGATGGAAGTGTACATGGCTACAGGGGCAAAAGTCTCTTCATAATCAATCCCTTCTTTCTGGGAGAAGCCACGAGCTACAAACCTTGCTTTGTATTTCTCCATGCTATCATATGCAGCATGCTTGATCTTATAGATCTACTTGGAAGTCACAACATACTTCCCTTTAGGTCTTGGGATCACATCCCAAACATCATTCTTCATGATCGACAAATCATGTCATCCTTCCATTACTTCATCTTGGATCCTGGGAACTTCAGATTCTTCAATAGATAACTTTGTTGGTGGAACAAATGTTGTAGTTCTTCTTTTGTACATGATGGTATACGATCTTTCCTACAAGACAAGTTAAATTGCATGATTAGAGACATCTCATAGTTTTCAAATCAAATTCTTACACATAAAGAAATATGTCATACAGTCATGCAATTATTTTAGCCAATGCTTCAATACAACATTGATCCATATCTCGTAACTTTCTAGATGCCTTCCAATCTCTACTAGAACATTGTTAAGAGTGTGCACAACTCCCAACATGTCAGCAAAGAGGTTTCATTCTAGATAAGTAGCAATGGAATGTTGTACAGTGCCATAGGCCACTTACCCATTACATGCGTATTAGTAGTATACTGTTCATTAATGCAATTATTCTAATATGCACAATACACAACCTAAGTTTAGGAACATAAGTATCTGCATCATTGAACAATATTATTTAAACAATAAGAAATTCCAATTCAAATACTTATCTTTGTTTGGTTGTAGGGTGGACTCCCTCTCAATCTTTGCTTCCTTGCAGGAACTATCGGAGTGTGCTCCCTCTTGATCTTTGCTTCCTGGATTACCTGTCCTTGAACTTATATTCATCCTGGGCCACTATGCATGCTTAAGTGTGCACTAGTGTCATGATTGTGCCATCCTCAAGATCTCATACATAATCATACATTCATTAGTGTAATCTCAAAACAAAATAATCTTAAACATGTATATTTCAAACACAGATAATAAGCATTAGTATTCAAGGTTTCAGGGAGTACTTCTTTTACTTATGCATATTTTTATTTGACCATAGAACTCTTCTGGTTAGTCATATCATCAATCAAGGTAAGAGACATAATATGCATAAACCCTAGATTACTCAAACTTATAACTTCATGAATAATCATTATCAATCATACAAAAGTATAAGATCCTAACACAAGGTAGGATTCTAACTTGATATTGGAAAAACATACATGGTTATCATATTTGCTAGTTATGTCTAGCAATGTTTCCTTGTTCTCTTCAATGACCTGCATAACTCATGATTTAACCATTGTAGAACCAAATTATACATACCTCTATGTGATCCATGACTATGGATGAGTCTCTGTCTTCATGTCACCATGGTCTTGATCTAGAACTTGATTTGTACCTTCATGTTAGCGGATATTATTATCCTCATACAACACCATAGTGCATTAGTACAATCATAAGTGTCATAACCCTAATCAATGAATGTCTTCTATCATGCATTCATACTTTTACTAGGGTGATAAGACAAGTCTAAAATTAAACAAGATTGTTACTAAACTCAATAACATGAAGACAATCATATTTCAAAAACTTAATCATGAACATACCTGTAAGTCATACCTGTCAGATTGCTTGTAGTAGTTGTTGTTGTTGTTCTTTTTGTTCTTAGGACAATTCTTCTTGGTATGTGCTATGAGAGCTTGATCTTCATTCCCCATCTTTTCTTCTCGAGCTACAATCCGAGCTTCTTCCTGTGAGCATTCTTCCCACAACCTACTGAATGAGATAAGTTTCTTCCTAGCACAAATTCCTTGGATGAAGGAATCCCATGACCTAGGAAGGCCATTAAGAGTAGTCATTACCACTTCTCCATTCTCTATATCTTCTCCCACAACTTCAAGTTGTTCTTTTTTCTGGGAGACCCTTGAGAAATAAGACTGCATGGTCTCCGCATTTTGGAACTTGATATTCTTCAATTGATTCCTCAAGGTCATCTTCCGATTTATATTCTTCCCTTCAAATAGCTTGGTCAAGGAATCAAACATCTCCTTAGGTGTCTTCAGAGATGACATATGTGGCATGAGATGGTCTTTGATAGAATCCGCAATGATCCTTTTAGCCTTGACTAAGTTCCTCTTGAGAAAGGCCTTAGCCTCTTCTCCATATGGGACTGGAACCTCTTCACTTGTGTAAGTGTCCAACTCATTCTCCTCTAGGATTAACCCAATCCTATACTTCCATGCTCGGAAGTTATCAACCCCTTCTAGCTTATCCTCAAGCTTGGTGTGGTGAGACATCTTAAGAAGTACTTCAAATGGAAATAGAAATGTTATTAGGTCTTACCACTTGATTTGCTGAAAGCTGGATTTGGAGCTGGATTAAGGTTTGTTAGAGAAACCCTAAAAATTCAAACTTTGAATTTCAAACTTCTGAAAGGATAGAAAGATGCGCCTTGATGAGCGGATCAAGATGGTATACTCAGAATTTGAAAACTGCAAAGTTTCACCCCTTAAATTTGCTTTTCAAACTTCCAAATTCACTAGGGAGGACCTTGAATTAGGGTTTGATTTTCCTGGAGCTTCACCCATCCAAAAATTTCAATCTTGGTCTCTAAACTTCTATTTTTCAGAGGAGCTTCCAGCCATGGTCTCAGATTTCAGAAATTCCAACTTTTGCAGAAACCCTAATTTTTGACTTCACTAGACAGGACCCCAAACTAGGGTTTGATTTTCCTAGAGCTTCACCCAACCAAAAAGTTTGATCCAAAGCTATAAAATTTGATTTTTCCAAGGAGCTTCTAGCCATGGTTTCAAAATTCAGAAATTCCTATTTTTGTGGAAACCCTAATTTTTAGGGCCAAAACTGAAAATGCTCAGAATTGAATTCTGTTTCGACAGAAAGATGTGCCTTGCTGAGGAGAGTCAATCTAGCCTCCTTCCTTTCAAGATCTATGGAGAGAAACCCAAAAAACAATAAGCCCTAGCTTCCGCAACTACACAATGTCTTCTTCTCAGGTTAGCTCTGATACCATGTTAATTTTTGAGCATCAATTCAATATGATCTAGGATCTTGAATGAGAGAATAACATGTACAACATATCAATCACAAGAAGCAATCACAAGAGACAATAGACACACGAAGTTTCCTTGGGGAAAACCATAAAGGTGAAAAACCCCAATAACTTCCTCAGAGATAAATAGAGCAATGATACAAAACCCAAGCATAAGAGATAGTCTCCTAGCAGTAGCTTCTCCTCCTCCACTAGTGCGGCACTCTCCAATGAGTGTATGAGTGTGAAATTGAATGATCAAATAGAGTGCCTCCCGCACTCTATTTATACTTGACTTGACTTGCCTAATAACCTTTACTAGGTCGGCCTCAACTTAACCACTTAAGATAATGTTGACAGGGCCGACCCCCAATAGGGTGGTCTAATAACCCTTTAACCCACATGAATTATACAGGTCTGACCCCATCAAGGTGGTCTAATGACCCATCAAGTATAAGTTACGATACTTACAATATAAATGACGACACTTCCGTATAGAGGAATAATAACATCTCTATAGGAATACAATATACATATATGAAATACATTCCGAAGTTACAAATACATCAACAGATCCTTCTCCACTGCCTGGTGGAATCCTACAATGAAGCCATCTTCCTCTAGCTGTACTACCTGCGCTAGACGTTCTTCCAATGCCGCTGTTGTATCCATACCTGTCACTACCTCTATGCGTAGACTCCGAACAATGTACTCCATCGGCATAATCGCTTCTTGACCATATACTAACTTGAAGGGTGTTTGACCCGTCAACCTTTTATATGTGGTGCGATAGGCCCACAATATTGTTGGGATTTTTAGATCCCAGTCATCGTGGTTCGCATTGCACACCTTTGTCAGCGCTGTTGGTTGTGGAGCCTGATCTCCAGATTCAGAGATATTATTATTCAGCCGTGTTTGCACCCCAGATTTATATGATATGTAAAAAGGACTGTACACTCACCCCAATGGGGGGGGTGTGGGGGTTATAACCCCCAGTTGGGGGCTCCGGGGGCAACGCCCCTGAAGGAAATTTTTGGGGCTGTTTTATGGGCCCATGGTTTTGGGTAACCCATGGTATTTTCCCATTGTATCTCCCTTATGAAAGAGTTGATGGATTAAGTTTTATGCATTGTAAAGATCTCTGAGATCATAAGAGATACGGTGAGACAGTGAAGAGGAAGTGTAGCAGTTGTGCTGCAGGTTGTATCCCTTCACTTTTCTGGATGGAATAATAATAAGGACTGGAAACTTCAGTGTGGAAGTAGCCCAAGTTGGGTGAACCATGATATATATGTGTCTCTCTTGTAATGTGTATGTGTGATTATATTTGCATTTATGTTTATTGTTATTGCTCTGCGATCCTGTTTTTCTAACAAGCGTATGCTCCAATATCTTATTGAAAGCTTCCACCGTGCCGTTGGCTTGCGGATGCTATGACGTACTCTTCTTATGCTGTATCTGCAACTCCTCTGTTAATGCGCTGATGGTGATATTGAGAAAGTGGCTACCTTGATCACTCAGCAATAGCTTAGGGAAGCCGAAGCGAGTGACAATGTTGTCAAACAAAAACCGTGCTGCCATGGATGTAGAACAATAAAAAACTGGTGCATCCTCTGCCCATCTCGTCAAATAATATGTTGCTGTAATGATGTATCTTTCCCAAGTGCACTTCCTCAGTGGATTGATTGGTCCCACAAAATCCACTGCCCATTTATCAAATGGCTGTAGTGTTAGTTGAGGGATCAACGACATCTCGTCCCTCCTAGAAGGATTCCCGGTTCTCTAACAAACATCGCAGAACCGTGCATAGTCTGTCGCATCATTGTGCAGTGTGGGTCACCAAAGCCCCGCACAAAGCACCTTCCTGGCAGTCGCCCGACCGTCGTAGTGCCCTCCAGCCACTCCTCTGTGTGCTTCTGACAAGATCTGTGCTTGGTCATGTGGAAAGACACATCGTCGCAATATCTCGTCTGCACCCATCTTGTATAACGCTCCTGCGATGAGCTGGAAGTTGACAACTTTAACCACCAACTGCTTCTTTTGACTAGTGGTGAACTCATCTGGTGTAGTACCTGTTGCGAGCAATTGAAAGATGTCTTCAAAATAGCCATCGGCTACTTGAACCCTAAAAAATTGTGCATCAGGAAACTTGTCTTCAATGTTAGTTGGCTCCTCTCCCGTGTCAATCCGTGATAGATGATCAGGGCCAAAATTCAACCGCCCTGGCTTCACAATTACTTCAAAGTCAAACTCTTGAAAAAGAAGTAACCATTGGCATATCTTCCCCCCCAACACAGGCTTATTGACTAGGTATTTCAATGGAGAGTGGTCTATGAACATCTTAAAATGTCCACCCAATAAGTAGTGTCAAAACTTCTGCAGCGCATAGACCATCTCCAATCCTTCCCTCTCAGTAGTGGTGTAGTTCCTTTCGGCTGATGGTAGCTTCGAACTGGCGAAAGCAATTGGGTGATCGAGATCACCCTCTCTTGGTTTCTCTATCACCACACCAAGTGCAATTGACGATGCATCAACATGGACATGGAATTCATTACTCCAGTCCGGGAATACTAGTATCGGTGCCGAAGCCATCTTAACCTTCAGCTGTTCAAAACTCTCCTGACATTCAGTGCTCCATTGAAATACGACATCTTTCTTCAATAGCTTCTTCATAGGGGCGGTGATCACTGCATATCCCCTGATGAACTTGCGATAATACTTGGTATGCCCCAACGTCACCCTCAACTGCTTAACAGTGGTTGGCGGTGTCAAGCTCAAAATGAGCGCAATCTTTGCTGGGTCGACTAAAAACCCTTGTTTTCACATGATGTGGCCCAACAATATCCCGAACAGTGCGCAAAAGATGCACTTCTTCAAATTCAGTGATATCTGGTGTTGGCGACAGCGCTCCAGCATGAACAGCAGATTGGCCAAATGATCGCGGATCAAACCATAAACTGTCCAATCATCCATGTATACCTGCAAGAAATTCTAGATGAAATCCTTGAATGCAGCAACAACAACTCACGGAAATATCGTATGTGCATTCTTCAATCCAAATGGCATCACGGTATACTGAAACCATCCCCATTCTGTCACAAAAGTCATCTTGTGGTGGTCTTATTTTGCAATATGGATCTGATGATAACTTGAGAACCCATCTGTGAAAGCATACATCTCATGGCCACCTACTCCCTCCAGTACTTCATCATTAAACGGGGTCGAAAAGGGATCATGCAAGCAGGCATCATTTAACTTCCGCAAATCAACGCAGATGCATACCTCACCAGTCTTCTTGTCCTGTACCACCATAGGACTGATCCATTTTGACTCTTCAACCGGTTCAATGATACCAGCATCGAATATGCGATCAAGTTTTGCCTTGACCTTCTCCTTATGCCACGGATTTAGCCGATAAGGTTGCTGCCTAATCGGTTTAGCATCTGGTCGCAAGGAAATCTTCATCTCGCCTAGATCACCCAAAATACCTTTCATTTCAGAGAACTTTGTAGGAAAAAGGTCTTAGAACTCATGCAGCAACTCAATGACCTTTCCCATCATCTCGTCGTCCCAATAATCTCCAACATTCGTGAACATGAGAGTGGCCTCCGTCCCAATATTGATCTTGCGAAGCTTCAAGGGCTGACTGAACGGATCAGTTGGCGCACCAGGTGGAACCACGTCGCGACTTCCTTCAGACTCTGGAATATTGATATTCCACGGATCATCACCGTCTTCGAGACCACCAGTGATATTATAACACTCCATTATAGATTGCATCTAACAGTGCGTATGCGGATCCACCGAGCACACTACGAGAACAAACTTTGGAACCACATCGTGGATGATCTACAAAGCGTTATTGACATGCGGGTTGGGATAAACAAAATTGAACGTATGAGTAAAGCATATTGTAAACTCCAACCAAGTAGTGATTTCTCCCCGTAATTCAGCTGCAGTATACCATGACTGCGACATTTCATCCAGGGTATGGATAAATGCATGGACCCACTCATCTATTGGTCATGATGCCCATAATGTCTGACACTTCATCAAATGGCCTCCAAGATCATGCCGACCATCATATTTCCTTATGTGGTAAACTTATCTATTGCCAAAGAGAACTGTCATCAATCTTCTGCATTTTGACCATCCATCAATTGATGCCTTGTGCGTTTCCCACCAGCCTGCTGGAGCAGCCTTCAGTGCTTCATTTAATGCCAGCAATCGCTGGAGTTTTGAAACATGTTCCTTGAACTTCACCAGAAAATCAGACAGACCAGGCAGCCCTTCGTATACTAGTAGTGTGACCATTTCAGTTGCGATGTGGCACAACGACTGCGTGATTAACCCACACTTGCAGAATGACACATCATGGAAGTGGTTCTGCCAGTGTTCTAGCGTGTCATCAGAGTCGGAAGACGCAGAGCTCTCACTGCGCCATCCCAGCTCACTGTTGGCAGTTGGATGAATATAGTCTTCAGAAATGTTGAATGCATGGTGCCATCCATTGGGATCGTCGTCCTTTACTGGCTCAATGTATCGACGTCCTTCAACCGGATCCAATAGGGCTATGACTCTAAGATTGCGATTTTCAAAATTCATCATTCACTGCTTGAAGTTGATTACCGCTCCACTGTCGTTATCCCATCCGATCCCCAGAAACACAGGATACAAACTCCCTCCTTCAACCACTTCAATGACATCAAAGTCAACGTAGGTCTGCATGCCCTCAATATCCACCACCAAGCGTGGGACTCTCCCAATCGGCGTCACTTTAGCATGATTAGCTAACCAGAGATGTACAGGAGACCAGCTCAATGGGGGGCTCCCCATTTTCTTCCATGCCTGCTTGGTTAAGATATTGACATCCGAACCAAGATCCAAAATAACTGAATCAACATCATAGTCCCCAATCTATATATTCATTCGCATCTCCTTACCTGTCTTCCACCGCTGTAAGGAGTTTACCGCGGACTCTTGCCATCCCCTAGCTGGACGCTGCAATAGCCCTTCAATCTCAGCAAGGGCTACATGATCTCTTGGCAATAATAAATAGCTCTCAAGAAACTTCTGCAAGGTTCTAGACTGTGCTGATGGACTCACCTTTTAAGTCACATAAAAAATAGGGGGCATGTCGCAGATGATAGCTTTGCCTCGATCCTGGTCCAATGCATGACGTGCCTGAAAGAATGTATTGCACTCTGACTCAACATCAAATGATGCCTTCTTCTACCTAGCCTTTCGAATATCCCCTCCTATTGCTACGCCTCCCCGCGTAATAACTGCGACAGCTGCATCTTGTGGTCTCGGCTCCGAAGAAATTCTCGCAACATTCGCACCCTGATTCTGATTTGGCGCCAGGTTCCCTGGTTGGTTCACAGTTTGATTAACGTTCAGAATGGGACGTTGGTTTTGGTTCTACACCGGCTGTTGTACCGGTTGCTGCCCCTGATTCTGTACTAGTGGTTGTGCTTGGCTTTGCAACTGCGAAACATTCCCTGCCTACCATCGTGCAATCAACTGTGGGCAGTTCTCCATTGTATGATATGTAACAAAGAAAAATGTACACTACGTCTGCATTAGTGGACAATCGCGCTGATAGTGTCCCCATACTGCACAGTGTTAGCACTAAACAGGTCCACAACCTCCTCGTCCTCCTCCATGACCAAATCCTCCACCGCGTCCACCTCGGAATCCTCCACAGAATTTGCCCTGTTGTTGGTATTGTGGTTGGTTGTATTGTTGCTGCATCAGAGCTGGTTGCATGCCTTTCCCTTGCTGCGCATATTGCGGTTGCTGAACGTACAGTGGCTGTTGTGGAGCCATTTGTATTGGGGCATATTGCAACACAAATTGCTGCTGTGGTGGTTGCTGCGGCACAAGCTGTACCTGTGGTTGAGGTAGCGGCTTGGCTACCCATGGCTGCAGTTGCGGTTGTTGAACGACACACTAGTCATCCATTACCGAGAATTCATTGTACGTTCTCTCGTGATGTAATCCATATGCCAGGCAATCTTTGTCATCATGTCCCACCGATTTACAGAAAGTGCAATACAGATTCATCGGCTTGGTGACCATTTTCTACATATATGGACATTCTTCATGACGGTGCCCAAATACATGACAACCGCGACACCACAGCATGCCACCCCCATTCGACGGATTTGGCGCTCTTGAAACCAAATAGTTGTGGAAGTCGAGGCAATTGTCCTTTGTATTCCCTTCCCCTCAACATCGTGTGCACCATACTTCTTCGCGCTATTCCTTTCCCTTCTTCAAATCTTGCAGCTGTATGGTCAAGTGAGCCAGCTATGTCTGTATCTGCGACATCCCAGCCGCATTTTTGCCAATCGGTGATGCCTCCAATCGCATTTCAATCTCCAGAGCTTCATTGGGCGTTGTGATGTTTTGTTGCATCAATGATAGCCGAATGTGCAGTAGCAGTGTCGTGATGAACCACTCTTTATGTTGGGCCGCACTCATGTCGAAACTAACCCTTTCCATTAGCGTTTTGAACCGCTGGTCAAAATCCTACACCGTCTCATTGGGATACTGCTTAATTTCTTTCAATTCTGTGATATATTGAGCCTCAGACGTGGGCTTCCTAAATTATGCAATCAACCCATCCCTGATCTCATCGAGTGACTTCGCCGGAGCTCCTGTAGGGACTAGAACAAATTTCATAAACCAATCTAAGGCGTGACCTCGCAAATTTGTCGCCAGCTGTCCTTTCTTAGCGTTATCATCAAAGATCTGTTTTACGGTCCATACCGCTTCACACAAAAACCAATAATGTTCTGGGTTATCTGTCCCATTCCCATGGAACAATGGTAACTTAGCATCATCTCCTACCATCCCGGGCTTCCTTCTTGTTGGTATTGAACTACTAGCGATCACGTTTTGTTGACCCGGTGGGGTCGTAGTGGTGCTTCTTATTGGTTGATTGATAGTGAGCAGAGGTGTGGGTACGTTGCTGCTGGGGTTAGGTCCTACCTCTATCCTGGGCGTAGCCTGTGCATCTTTGTCCGGACTATGAGGTCACTTCATCTCTTGTGGTCTTCCTTCGCGAACTTGTGGTTCGATCGCAGCAAGACCTTCTCCTATGCTCTGCCTCTTTTCCTGTCAAAACCTCGCTCCTCCCCTTGTAAGACCACTCTCTTCCTCGACTTCACTCACAGTCTCGTTGTGACCTATACCCACCTACCCTTGATTATTCCTTGCATCACCCCCCTGCCTTCAAAACACCCACGGCCTCTGCCCATTAGGCCGCTTACTGATCCAGATGCATCGTCAATATACCCTTCTCGCAAATAATCATCTTAATGGACAGTTGAAGTGACAGCAGAAGCCTTCCCTGGGGTTTGCGGAAGAAATACCTTTCAGCTTCACTATAGGACTTCTGCATATCAATCGTGAATTCAGTGATATATCCTTCCAAGATTCTATCAAGCCACACTTCGACAGCCCGTGATGCTTTATTGTCGACTTCCTGCAGTTCTTGGATCAGCTTTGGGGTCCAAGTCGTCAGCTCACCACCTTGCTGGTTCCTTTTCTGAAATGTCAACTTCACCAACCACTCGAATAAAAGGACTGGGAATTCACAGAAAAACCATTCATGCGAACCATCGTGAATATATCTGCCCACCCACTGATCTACTATCAGTCGAGTGTTCCGACTTTCTTCTTCAGCAAACTCCTGCAACTTCTAATCAAACGATCTCTATATTTCCGATTTTGTCGGATGCCACAACATGTCCTCCTTTCACTTGCACACGGTCCCGACAACAGAATCATTTGTTGATTCACACCGAGTTGACAGGGTTCCCATCATTGTCGACACTAACCCACCATGATCTCCCTAAGCACCAGCCTAGATAGGTTTTACCCTGTCCAGCAACACCTGCGGAGCAGATGAGGTCTCACCCGAGGCGATCAAGGGAGAGTGGACGGAACCATGTTTCCACCAAATGAAGGAGGATGATTGTGGCAATATCTGCTTACTTAACTTATCACAACATTTAAGACAGATCTATGCATTCAAATTCATCATCATTCATATTCATAGCATCATTCCACAAAAACATTCATCGCGACAAGTATAATATTAAAGTATTAACTGTAGCAAGAAACCATCGCAACATGCATAAAAGGTACACAAGGAATTTCACCAAACAGTTCAGTCATGTCATATTACTTCAACAAAAAACCTGATACAATATCTCTGCAAAACTAGATCTCAGCAATATCTCCCGATCTCACATACAAACCCAAAGATGCGCACAATCAACATCCAAATATCTGTACCAATATGCCATTACACTTACAACTTATGAATTTATATAGGCTTCCGCCTTTACAATGCTTGTCCACTTACTAACGACTTCCTAACTGACACTTGGACAAATGACCCAAAATCTAGCTGACACAATCCAAATGACCCAAAAACCTGCCTACTGCGGTACAATTAACTCAAAATTACATATTATCTGGTCCTAATGGCCCCAAAATCTGCATTCCACGGTACAATTGACTCAAAAATACATAAAAATACTCTAACCTTCTGCCTTTCGCAACCTCTTCTAATTTGTTGCAACATCGGTGAAGCTATGATTCTTCCTTTCCAAACCGCTTGCCAACAGGTCCCCAACACAATCTTGTGGCTCGCCCTTGAGCCATGTCAACTGGACATGGTGTACTTTATGGTATTGACTCTGAAGTCCTCGTACTACTGTTCGATTGTTGTCACCATTTCCTTCACTGCCGTAGCCACCTCCTGACTGTCGACGACATCCTGGGGCAATGGGTGTACGATCAGCTTTGCAGTCACTTGTTGATGATGTCCCTGCACTACTTGGAGAACTTCATTAGCCTTTGTCATAAATTGGCCACCAACATCTTGAAACTCCTCCAGCTGTGCGGCATGCTTCTTCTATCTCTCATCGGCCTTGGTGCTGCTGCAGATCTTTCAAATCTGTAGACTTAGCAACCTTCTCCATGGGTGGCATCACGCGCATTGCCTCTTTGAGTGTCACCAACTTCCCCTTCGCTTCCTGCCGAACCTTCATCAGTTGTTCGACCTACTCATCCTGAACGATCCGACCCCAGAATTGCACAGTGTCAGCTGTGAGCCTTGTTGCTACTGTCGCCATATCCACAAGCTGTGTTGCTATCTCCTCAATTACGTGTTTACGGTCCTCCACTTCTGCTTGAGGGGTGTCGGGGTTCACCTGGGATTTAAGATCCTGTTTCTCGTGCCGCAACTGGAAAATGACAGCCCCCATTTTCTGCACACATTGAAGCATATCCACCTCTTCAGTGGGCTCCGACACATGGTGATAAGCGTCCGCAATGGCTTGGTCTACCTGCACACTGTCATCCCACATAATGGCCTTCTCTGCGATGAGGCGGTCCTACTCTTTCCTTAATTCTTCAATCTTGCGAGCCTTCTCAGCTCGTTCCTTCTTGATATCTTCCTCAAGTTCATCCACAGCCTGCCGTGCTGCAGCGGCCCATCCCGTCAACTCTGCAATGTTTTCTTGTGAAGCTACCTCACACTCCTGCAACGTCGTGCACTTAACACTGATCTCGTGCATTCTGTCAGTCATTTTTCGGCTAGCCAATGTCTGGATAGTTGCCAATCCTTGCGCCAACAATGCATTAACATTGATGGACACCTTCTTCAACTCCTACAGCAAGGTGTTCACGGTCGCATCTTCAGTCACAATCGTAGTTGGGGTAATTTCCACATTCCTGACCTACAACTCGGTGCTTATTGTGCTAACTTGCGGTGCTACTGCTTCTTCAGGTGCCCTCCGTGAAACCATGTCACACAAAGAGTCCATACGAGCAATAAGCGCATGGAATCCTTCATCGGTCTCCCTTGTCATCTTCTGAGTTGCTGCGGTGGATAAATTAGTGATTTCTTTTATAAATCGGCCCAACTACGCTTCCATTGACAAGGGCATCCCATTGATTGTCGTAGGGTCCTGGTGCCCTTTCATTCTGTTTCCTTCAAGGGCGAAATCAATGTCGTCATATGTCGGTGTCTTGATAGATTCTCGATCTGAGTCATGATGACTGTGCTGGTCCTGCGCCAATATAGGATCATTTGGACCTTGCGCCGATTCCCTAGCCTCAATCTCGGCCAACCCCATAGGTTCAGCCATTCCGCTGGCCAGTTGTTCACAATAGCCTCCACTTCTGCCATCGTTACCTTATATGATGTCAGCAACCATTTCCTATCTGGGTCACGACGAGCTTGGACATAAATTGAATGTGGTCTAATTGCAAATACCATGACCGGCTTAAATTGCACTGCGGTTTCTTCAGACAAACGGGGCACCCTTGTCACAGTCGCACAGAGCATCTCCCAGTATAACCAGAATAACAGTGTGCATTCCTTATTCCGTTCTTGTTCTCGGACAAACCACAGGTTTTGATACTGCGCTCCACGACGCTCTTTTGCAGCGTCAACCTCCATACCCTCATACACGTCGGGCTCCTTCCAAGCCACAAGTGCAATAAGCAGCAACACCAACTATATGTGAACGAGCTCTTACCGACTTGGACCGCTGCGGCATCCTACGCCAACTGATTCAACAGAAACAGTGACCAGTTCATCTGCACCTCGGACACACACTGTTCAGCACACGCCACAATGCCCGAATTACACTGATTGAGTCAGCCACCCCCTACCACTTTGCAGGAAAGTATCTTGGTGCCGGTGAGCACCACCTTATCATTGATGCTGCTGGTGCGGTAGCCCCGGCCATCCTTCTCCAACTTGTAGTGCTTAACCAACTGTGCGACCAACCTTTTGTCATTCTCCTTTCCTCGGAAATATTGCAATGGGTCGAACCCATCCTTAAGCAACCCGGTGATCTCTGTGATAGAGTGCACTGTGACGGGAATTCCTTTGTCCGGCCACAACGTACCACCGTGAAAGCATGCCAGTAGCTGCTTCACACATGCATTGACCTCTGGAAGCCATCCAAAATGGGGCATATTAATAAGGCCTAGCAGACCTGCTTGTTGCAAACCCCAAGCCCAATCACGTGGAATCGACTTATCGCTCAATTGTGATCCTGGCTCATAAGGGGCCGACGTGATCACCTTGTACGCCACCATGTAATGGTCGTCATATCTCAAACGCATCAACGCCGACGCAATATCAATAGAGCACTCCATCCTAGCAGGGAGTGCTGGCATCTTCAATGGGTACTTCTGGTTGCTCTGCACCTTTCGGGAAGCTGCCCCGGGTACCCCGGGTCAACTAGGGGCGACATACCCCGGGATATCAGTGGCCGAGAGTCCTTCCCATGCGACGGACTCATCAACCCGATGGCTGGATGGCCCCGCTTCCCCTTGTGCTTCCCTCGCCACAACAATGGAGGACTGAAGCCGACGCTTGCTCTGCGGGGATTCATACATCTGACCTCCCTGACGATTCTTAGCAATTATCGACTCTCCCACAGGCATGTTTGCAATCTCAGCCTCAAGATTGACGTCTCTTACAGACTCGAATTCTTCTTCAATAGCAATCCCGGTGAAAGGAGACTCGGCTTCACTGCTATTCTCAACTTTTTCTAGCTCTTGTGGCATACCTTACCCAGCTTCGCAACTGATGGCTTCACTGACGTAATTGATGGACCCAATGACCACTCAGCACTCTGCAAGTTTGACTGAACCTTACCCAACTCACAACTACACACACTAGGAAACAACGAACCTCTATAGCTCTGCACATGCACTTAACAACTGAAGTATCGGTGCCTTCCGACCAACTTCGACCTGTTCTTATAGCATCCAACTGAATCCTCCATAATCATCACTAAATGCTGCATTAACTCAACCAAAATCCCGTATTAATGACACAAATTCGTCATCGATCCTGTCAGCCGATCAGCCGGTTCGCGATTAATGCCCATCATTCGAACAAGCGTCATTAATTAACTGTTTGAGCTTTTGGCATTTATTTCTGATTTGACCCGGTCGCAGCCCTGCCACTTGGTGTGGACCGTTCCTAACTTGCGGCACAAGCCTCCCCGCCTGCGCATTCTCATCTCAGTTGGTGTGCCATCCTACCACCGATCACCCTGCATTTTTTTTTCCCGATGCAACTCAGGCATCGTGTTGTTCCAAGCCTGACCGATAGGGCTTCAACTGGCTACCGTTAATCAACTTTGGGAGAATCGCTCCATCCATCTGCTGCAACTGGATTGCACCTCCTAAAGTGATGCTACTGACGCGATACGGACCAAGCCAATGCATGTGCAATTTTCCTAGATGTTTCATACACTTGCTGTCGTACAAAAACACCAAGTCTCCCTGCTGAAACTGCTTGTTTTTGATATGGTTATCATGCCAAGCTTTCTGATGATCCTTCTCTACTGCCTGGTGGAATCCTGCGATGAAGCAATCTTCCTCTAGCTTTACTACCTGCGCTAGACGTTCTTCCAATGCCGCTGCTGTATCCATACCTGTCACTGCCGCTATGCGTAGACTCGGAACAATGTACTCCATCGGCATAATCACTTCTTGGCCATATACTAACTTGAAGGGTGTTTGACCCGTCAACCTTTTACATGTGGTGCGATAGGCCCATAATACTGTTGGGATTTTCAGATCCCAATCATCGTGGTTTGCATTGCACACCTTTGTCAGCACATGCTCCAATATCTTATTGAAAGCTTCCACCGTGTCTTTGGCCTGTGGATGATACAACGTACTCTTCTTATGCTGTATCTGCAATTGCTCTGTCAATGCGCTGATGGTGCGATTGAGAAAGTGGATGCCTTGATCACTCAGCAATATCTTGGGGCAGCCGAAGCGAGTGACAATGTTGTCAAACAAAAACCATGCTGCCGTGGCCGCAGAACAATCAACAACTGGTGCAACTTTCGCCCATCTCGTCAAATAATCTGTCGCTGTAATGATGTATCTTGCCCCAGTGCACTTCCTCGGTGGATTGATTGGTCCCACAAAATCCACTGCCCATTTATCAAATGGCTGTAGTGTTAGCTAAGGGATCAGCGACATCTCGTCCCTCCTGGATGGTTTCTTGGTTCTCTGACAAACATCGCAGAACCGCGCATAGTCTGTCGCATCATTATGCAGCATGGGCCACCAAATCCCCGCACGAAGCACCTTCCTGGTAGTCGCCCGATCACCATAGTGCCCTCCAGCCACTCCTCCGTGTGCTTCTGACAAGATCTGCGCTTGCTCATGTGGCAAGACACACTGTCGCAATATCTCGTCTGCACCCATCTTATATAACACTCCTGCGATGAGTTGGAAGTCGACAGCTTTAACCACCAACTGCTTCTTTTGACTAGTGGTGAACTCGTCTAGTGCGGTGCCTGTTGCCAGCAATTGAATGATGTCTTCAAAATAGCCATTGGGTACTTCAACCTTGAACAGTTGTGCATCAGGCAACCCATCTTCAATGTTAGTTGGATCCTCTCCTGTGTCAATCCGCGATAGATGATCAGGGCCAAAATTTAACCGCCCTGGCTTCACAATTACTTCAAAGTCAAACTCTTGAAAAAGAAGTAACCATCGGCATATCTTCCCCCCCAACATAGGCTTATTGACCAGGTATTTCAACGCAGAGTGGTTTGTGAACATCTTAAAATGTCCACCCAATAAGTAGTGTCAGAACTTCTGCAGCACATAGACCATCACCAATCCTTCCCTCTCAATAGTGGTGTAGTTCGTTTCGGCTGATGATAGCTTCCGACTAGTGAAAGCAATAGGGTGATCGAGATCCCCCTCTGCTGGTTGCACTAGCACCACACCAAGTGCAATTGACGATGCATCAACGTGTACATGGAATTCCTTACTCCAGTTCGGGAATACTAGTATCAGTGCTGAAGCCATCTTAGCCTGCAGCTGTTCAAAACTATCATGACATTCAGTGCTCCATTGAAATACGAAATCTTTTTTCAATAGCTTCTCCATAGGGGTGGTGATCGCTGCATATCCCCTGATGAACTTGCGATAATACCCAATATGCCCCAACATCACCCTCAACTGCTTAACAGTGGTTGGCGGTGTCAAGCTCAAAATGAGTGCAATATTTGCTCGATCGACTAACAACCCTTGTTTGCACACGATGTGACCCAACAATATCCCGAACGGTGCGCAAAAGATGGACTTCTTCAAATTTAGTGATATCTGGTGTTGGCAACAGTGCTCCAGCATCAACTGCAGATTGGCCAGATGATCGCGGATCAAACCATAAACTGTCCAATCATCCATGTACACCTGCTAGAACTTTTGGATGAAATCCTTGAATGCAGCAACAACAACCCGCGAAAATATCGCAGGTGCATTCTTCAATCCAAATGGCATCACGGTATACTGAAAGCATCCCCATTCTGTCACTTGTGGTGGTCTTCTTTTGCAATATGGATCTGATGATAAACTGAGAACCCATCCGTGAAAGAATACATAACCTGGCCACCTACTCCTTCTGGTACTTCATCAGTAAACAGGGTCGGAAAGGGATCATGCAAGCAGGCATCATTTAACTTCCGCAAATCAACGCAGATGCGTACCTCACCAGTCTTCTTGTCTTGTACCACCATAGGACTGATCCATTCTGATTCTTCAACCGGTTCAATGATACCAGCATCCAACATGCGATCAAGTTCTTCCTTGACCTTCTCCTTATGTCGCGGATTTAGCCGATAAGGTCGCTGCCTAATCAGTTTAGCATCTGGTCGCAAGAGAATCTTCATCTCTCTTGGATCACCCAAAATACCTTTTATTTCAGAGAACTTTGTAGGAAAAAGGTCTTGGAACTCATGTAGCGACTCAGTGACCTTTCCCATCATCTCGTCGTCCCAATAATCTCCAACATTCGTGAACTTGGGAGTGGCCTCCATCCCAATATTGATCTTGCGAAGCTTCAAGGGCTGGTTGAACGGATTAGTTGGCGCACTAGGTAGAACCACGTCGCAACTTCCTTCAGACTCCGGAATATTGACATTCCATGGATCATGACCGTCTTCGGGCCCACCAGTGATATTATAACACTCCATTATAGATTGCATCTAACAGTGCGTATGCGGATCCGCCGGGCACGCCACGGGAACAACCTTTAGAACCGCATCGCGGATGATCTGTAGAGCGTTATGGACATCCGGGTAGGGATCAACAAAACTGAACGTATGAGTAAAGCATATTGTCAACTCCAACCAAGTAGTGATTTCTCTCCGTAATTTAGCTGCAGTATACCATGACCGTGACATTTCATCTAGGGTATGGATAAATGCATGGACCCACTCATCTCTTGGTCGAGATGCCCATAATGTCTGACACTTCATCAAATGGCTTCCAGGATCATGCCGACCATCATATTTCCCTGTGTGGTAAACTTTGCTATCGCTGAAGTGAACCGTCATAAATCTTCTTCATTTTGACCATCCATCAATTGATGCCTTGTGCATTTCCCACCAGTGTGCTAGAGCAGCCTTCGGTGCTTCATTCAATGCCAGCAATCACTGGTGTTCTGAAACATGTTCCTCGAACTTCACCAGAAAGTCAGATAGACCAGGAAACCCTTCATATATTGGTAGTGTTACCGTTCCAGTTGGGATGCGGCACAACGACTGCATGATTAACCCACACTTGTGGAATGACACATCATGGAAGCGGTTCTGCCTGTGTTCTAGTGCGTCATCAGAGTTGGAAGACGCAGAGTTCTCACTGCGCCATCCTAGCTCACAGTTGGCAGTTGGATGAATATAGTCTTCAGAAATGTTGAATGAATGGTCCCATCCATTGGGATCGTCGTCCTTTACTGGCTCATTGTATTGGCGTCCTTCAACCAGATCCAACAGGGCTATGACTCTGAGATCGCGGTTTTCAAAAGTCATCATTCACCGCTTGATGTTGATTACCACTCCACTGTCGTTATCCCATCCGATCCCCATAAACGCAGGATGCAAACGCCCTCCTTCAACCACTTCGATGACATCGAAGTCAGCATAGGTCTGCATGCCCTCAATATCCACCACCAAGCGTGGGAATCTCCCAATCGGCGTCACTTTAGCATGATTAGCTAACCGAAGATGTACAGGAGACCAACTCAATGGGGGGCTCCCCATTTTCTTCCATGCCTGCTTGGTTAAGATGTTGACATCCGAACCAAGATCCATAATAACTGAATCAACATCATAGTCCCCAATCTGTATATTCATTCGCATCTCCTTACCTGTCTTCCACCGCTGTAAGGAGTTTACCGCGGACTCTTGCCGACCCCTAGCTAGACGCTGCAACAAACCTTCAATCTCAGCAAGGGCTGGAGGATCTCTTGGCAACAATAAACAACTCTCAAGAAACTTCTGCAAGGTTCCAGACTGTGTTGATGGACCCGCCTTTGAAGTCGCATAAAAAACAGGGGGCATGTCGTAGATGATAGCTTTGCAGCGATCCTGGTCCAATGCATGACGTGCCTGAAAGAATGTATTGCGCTTCGACTCAACATCAAATGATGCCTTATTCTTCCCGGCCTTTCGAATATACCCTCCTGTTGCTGCACCTCCCTGCATAATAACTGCGACAACTCCATCTTGTGGTCTTGGCTCCACAGAAATTGTCACAACATTCACTCCCTGATTTTGATTTGGCGCCAGGTTCCCTGGTTGGTTCACGGTTTGATTAACGTTTGGAATGGGACGTTGGTTCTGGTTCTGCACCGGTTGTTGCACCTGATTCTGTACTAGTGGTTGTGCCTGGTTCTGCAACAGTGGAACATTCCCTTCCTGCCATCATGCAATCAACTGTGGGCAGTTCTCCACTGTATGATCTGTAACAAAGAAAAATCTACACTGCATCTACAGTAGTGGACAATCACACTGATAGTGTCCCCATACTGCATAGTGATAGCACTAAACAGGTCTGCGACCTCCTCGTCCTCCTCCACGACCAAATCCTCCACCGCGTCCACCTCGGAATCCTCCATGAAATCTCCCCTGTTGTTGGTACTGCGGTTGGTTGTATTGTTGCTGCATCGGAGCTAGTTACATGCCTTGCCCTTGCTGCGCATATTGCGGTTGCTGAACATACTGTGGCTGTTGTGGAGACATTTTTATCGGGGCATATTGTGGCACAAATTGCTGCTGCGGTACAAACTATACCTGCAGTTGAGGTAGCGGCTGGGCTACCTACGGCTGCAGTTGCGATTGTTGTACGACACGCTAGTCATCCTTTATATAGAATGCATCGTACGTTCTCTCATGAAGTAACCCATATGCTCGACAATCTTTGTCATCATGTCCCATCGATTTATGGAAAGTGCAATACAGATTCATCGATTTGGTGACCATTTTCTGCATATATGGACATTCTTCATGATGGTGCCCAAATACCTGACAACCGCGACAACACGGCATGCCACCCCCATTCAACAGGTTTGGCGCTCCTGAAACCAAATAGTTGCGGAAGTCGGGACAATTATCCTTCATATGCCCTTCCCCTCGACATCGTGTGCACCATACTTCTTTGCGCTGTTCCTTGCCCTTCTTCAAATCTTGCAGTTCTATGGTCAAGTTATCCAGCTGTGTTTGTATTTGCGACATCCCAGCCACATTTTCGCCAATCAGCGTCGCCTCCAATCGCATTGCAATCTCTAGAGCTTCACTGGGCGTTGTGATGTTCTGTTGCATCAATGGTAACCGAATTTCGATGAACCACTCTTTATGTTGGACCGCACTCATGTCGAAACTAAGCCTTGCCATTAGTGTTTTGAACCACTAGTCAAAATCCCACACCATCTCATTGGGATACTGCTTAATTTCTTTCAATTCTGTGATATATTGAGCCTCAGACTTGGGCTTCCTAAATTCTGCAATCAACCCATCCATGATCTCATCGAGTGACTTTGCCAGAGCTCCTGTAGGGACTAGAACAAATTTCATAAACCAATCTAAGGCGTGACCTCGCAAAGTTGTCGCTAGCTGTCCTTTATTGGCGTCATCATCAGTGATTTGTTTTACAGTCCATACCGCTTCACACAAAAACCAATACTGTTCTGGGTTATCTGTCCCATTCCCATGGAACAATGGTAACTTAGCATCATCACCCACCATCCCAAGATTCCTTCCTATAGGTATTGAAATACTAGAGATCAAGTTTTGTTGACCCGGTGGGGTCGAAGTGGTGTTTCTTACTGGTTGACAGATAGTGAGCGGAGATGTGGGTACGTTGCTACTGGGGTCAGGTCTTGCCTCTATCCTGGGCATAGCCTGTGTGTCTTTGTCTGCACTGTGAGGTCGCTTCGTCCTGTGTGGTCTTCCTTTGCGAACTTGCGGTTTTATCACGGCATGACCTTCTCCAATCCTCTGCCTCTTTTCCTGTCGAAACCTCGCTCCTCCCCTTGTAAGACCACTCTCTTCCTCAACTTCGCTCACAGTATCGTCATGAATTGCACCCATCTACCCCCGATTATTCCATGCACTGCCCCCCTGCCGTCGTGACACCCACGACCTCCACCCACCAGGATGCTTACTGATCCAGATGCATCTTCAATATACCCTTCTCTCAAATAAGTATCTTAATGGATAGTTGATGCGATAGTAGAAGCCTTCCCAGGGGTTTGCGGAAGAAATACCTTTAAGCTTCACTATAGGACTTCTATGTATCAACTGCGAATTCAGTGATATATCCTTCCAAGATACTATCAAGCCACACTTCGACAGCCTGCGATGCTTTATTGTCGACTTCCTGCAGTTCTTGGATTAGCTCCGGGGTCCAATTCGTCGGCTCACCACCTTGGTGGTTCCTTTTCTGAAATGTCAACTTCACCAACCGATCGAACAAAAGGACTAAGAATTCATAGAAAAACCATTCATGCGGACCGTCGTGAATATATCTTCCCACCCACTAATCTACTGTCAGTCGAGTGTTCCGACTTTCTTCTTCAACAAAATCCTGCAACTTCTGATCAAACCATCTCTGTATTTCCGGTTTCGTTGGATGCCACAACATGTCCTCCTTTCACTTGCACACGGTCTCGAAAACATAACCATTTGTTGACTCACACCGAGTCGACAGGGGTTCCCATCACTGTCGACACCAACCCACCGCGATCTCCCTGAGCACTAGCCCATACAGGTTTTACCCTGTCCAGCAACACCTACGGAGAAGATGAGGTCTCACCCAAGGCGATCAAGGGAGAGTAGACGGAACCATGTTTCTACCAAATGGAGGATGATTGTAGCAATATTTGCTTACTTAACTTATCGCAACATTTAAGACAGATCTATGCATTCAAATTCATCATCATTCATATTCATAGCATCATTCCACAAAAACATTCATCGTGACAAGTAGAATATTAAAGTATTAATTGTAGCAAGAAACGATCGCAACATGCATAAAAGGTACACAAGGAATTTCACCAAACAATTCAGTCATGTCATATTACTTCAGCAAAAACCCTGATACAATATCTCTGCAAAACCAGATCTCGACAATATCTCTCGATCTCACATACAGACCCAAAGATGCGCACAATCAACATCCAAAGATCCGTACCAATATGCCATTACACTTACAACTTATGACTTTATATAGGCTTCCGCCTTTACAATGCTTGTCCATTTACTAACGACTTCCTAACCGACACTTGGACAAATGACCCAAAATCTAGCTGACGTAGTCCAAATGACCCAAAAACCCGCCTACTGCAGTACAATTAACTCAAAATTACATATTATCTGGTCCTAATGGCCCCAAAACCCGCATTCTGTGGTACAATCAACTCAAAAATACATAAAAATACTCTAGCCTTTTTCCTTCCGTAACCTCTTCTGACATGTCAGAGCATCGACGAAGCTGTGATTATTCCTTGCCAAACCGCATGCCAACATGGTTCTTGAAGAATATGGTTTTCGAGTTATTTTCATGGATAACAAAGCACTTTTATGGCCGAAGAACAAAATCCTAGAATTTGCTGCTGTGATTGGAGTAAGAGAGGGAGGACTCTACAAGGTACTCAGGAAGTACATTCAAGTTATGATTCACCACACTATCAATCCATGCGAGCTATGGCATCGAAGGCTTGGAAACCTACACTACAAACCTCTACAAGGACTTCAAAAGATGGTAAAAGGTATGCCCATATTTGATTTTGAGAATGATAGTGTATGTCGGGGTTGTGCACTTGGGAAGAATGTTAAGAAAATATTTTCTAGCAGTTCTACTAGATCAAAAGGGATTTTAGATTTAATACATTCTGATGTATGTGCTCCCATGTCACCCCCCTCCTCGAGTGGCATTTTTCTAGGAATTCATGGATTTATTTCACGAAGGCTAAAAGTGAAACTCTTACAAATTTAAAGAGTTTAAAGCCCTAGTTGAAAATTAGAAATAAAATCACATCTGTGCATTAAGGTTTGATAATGGAGGTGAATTTGATTCACATGCATTTAATGAGCTATGTAGTGATGCGGGAATATGTATACAGTTAACAGTACCATACAACCCTCAACAAAATTGGTTTGCTAAAAGAAAGAATAGAACCATATGTGAGGCTGCAAAAGCCATGATGCATGATCAAGATATGCCTACCTCATTATGGGAAGAAGCCACCCGTACAGCTGTGTACATCCAAAATAGAATCCTGCATGCGATTCTAGATGATAAGATACCATAAGAAGTGTTTACCGGTGAGAAGCCATACATCTCACACTTGATTATCTTTGGGAGCCCAATATACATTCATGTACCGAAAGAAAAGAGAACATAGATGGAGCCTTCTGGAAAGAAAGGCACCTTTGTGGGTTATAATAATTCATCCAAAGCATACCAAATATATCTATATGGTGAGAGACATATTGAATGCAATCGAGATGTTACCTTCCATGAGGAAGCTGCTTTCAAAAGATCGAAAGAGATTCGATGTGATTCAGAGATGGAGGATTCCGAGTCTGTTTCCACCCCTTCAGAGGTTGAGAGGGAGAAACCAGAAGATGCCTCAGATTCGCTAGCTCCTGAAGAACCAGTAGAACTGGTTGAGAGGTCACCTGATGAACCTCCCACTAAAAGAAGATTTGCTTAGTGTCGAGACATCTTACAAAATGTAGAGAAACATGAAGCACCAGCAGGCTCATCCAGAGAGTGCAAACAACCTGACATATATTCATGGTATGTTTCACTGATGAGTCACATCAGTGATTTAGAACCATCCTCATATGAAGAAGCTGCAAAGAAACAATTTTGGAAATATGCAATGATAGAAGAGTACAACTCTATAATGAAGAATGATGTTTGGGAGGTTGTTCCCAAACCTGATGGGAAATCCATTGTGACTTCAAGGTGGCTTTTCAAGATAAAGCATGCTATGGATGATAGCATTGAGAAGTATAAAGCCATAATTGTTTCCAGAGGTTTCTCTCAGAAAGAAGGCATCGATTATGATGAGACCTTTTCCCCTATGGCAAGGTACATCACAATCCGAGCAATGATTGCACTTGCATCTATTCTAGGATGGAAAATTCACCAGATGGATGTGAAGACAACCTTTCTCAATGTTGAGGTTGAGGAAGAGGTCTATATTCAGCAGCCTGGAGGATTTTTGGTACATGGGAAGGAGTCCCATGTTTCCAAGCTAAAGAAATATCTATGTGGGCTTAAGCAAGACTTAGGGCTTGGTACTCCAGAATTGATAGCTACCTTCAGAAACTGGATTTCTGTAAGAGTGAAGCTTATCCAAATTTGTAATTCAAAGTAGTGAAGAACCAACTGTTGATATTGGTTATGTATGTTGATGATTTGTTTCTCACTGGAGAGGAACATCTGATTGCTTGGTGCAAGAGGGAGCTCACCTCAGAGTTCAATATGAAATACTTAGGTTTAATGCACTACTTTCTTGGCCTTGAGATCTGGGAAAGAAAAGATGAAATTTTTCTATCTCAAGGGAAGTACAACGTGCATATATTGCGCAGGTTTGGCATGATAGATTGCAAATCTATGACTACACCGATGGTTTCCAATTTGAGGAAACTTCATGATTCAGGCTCTAGATTAGATCTAGTAGATCCCACTTTGTATAGACAACTTATAGGCTCGCTAATGTACTTGATACATTTGAGGTCTGATATATGTTATGCTGTGAGCATTCTGAGTCGATTTATGTCTGATCCAAGACACAGACACTGGACAACTGCTAAGCATGTGCTTAGGTACCTTCAAGGTACAATTTCATATGGACTCAGATATGCCTCCAGTGGAGGAGTCATGTTACTTGGTTATATAGACTCATACTGGGAAGGAATCATTGTGGACTGTAAGAGCACATCCGACTACTGTTATAGCCTAGGATCAACTATCATATCTTGGTCCAGCAGGAAGTAGGGATCTATAGCCTAGAGCACTACTGAAGCATAATACATAGCTACTAGTGTTGCCTACCGGGAAGCACTGTGGATCAGAAAGCTACTTTTAGGGTTGTTTGGTGAAAAGCTTGAGCCTACAATTATTAGGTGTGATAGTCAGAGTTGCATCAAGCTTTCTGAAAACCCAGTGTTTCATGACAAGTCGAAGCACATTGAAATGAAGTATCACTTCATCCAAGATATCGTCTAGAAAGGTACAATGAAACCTCAGTACATTGCTACTGATGAGCAGATTGCAAATGTGTTAACAAAGCCTTTGTCAGTGACGAAGTACAGGTACTTCCGAGACAAGCTTGGTATGGAAGCGAATGCCTCCGTCGCTAAGAGGGAGTGTTAAATATACATCATCAGGAGACATTCTCCAAACCAATCTTGTGTAGTCAAGATTGATCATCCAGTATAGAGGTGAGCACTTTGATTTCCTTCCGTGTAAAGGTTATTCCTCCCGTATAGAGGTAATTGATCAAAGTAATGATGTTGTGAAGTCTTGTTGTACAAGGCTTTGAACTTGTGTGTATCAAGTCATGATTATCACGTGAACCTTCTGTATAAAGGTAAACATGAGATGGACCTCCCATATAGATGTGGACCTTAGGTATAAAGGTCATGTATTACTTGTTAAAAACATTTAATGTTATGTGATATATTATTAACCATGATCACCAGATTTCTATTAAGTCTCCTTTAGATATTGATCACCTCTAGAGTGAATTACTTTAGCATATGATCATTTGGTCCGGAATAATATAATATGATCATAGCATCCGATAATTATTCTTAGTATAATGTAATATTATGGATAATTAAATTTAGCACATATTGACCATGTAGTAAGAGATAAATAAATAAAAGATAAAGCATATAGATCAAGAGAATTCAAAATTTTCCATGTAGACACTTCAACTAATTAAAGAGAACTCGAATTATTAAAGCTTCAATTAAGTATCAATGCTTTAGTTAAAGCATCGGTTAAAGATATGTCCCAATTAACTAAAGAACTCATAGTGGTCACTTCAAGTAAATCAATCAATATGATTTCAGTTAAATAAGTGTTAAACAAAAGGGACTAGTTAACTAAAGTATTTTCACTTTAGTTAAACTAAAAGATGACACTTCAGTTAAAGAGAGTTAACTAAGTGGGAACAAAGAAGATCTAGTTAACTAAGTGTTATTGCATGACGAAACTTATGTTAAACTAAAAGATCACATGTGAGTTGTGTCACTTGCATGTGACACTTAAGTTAGACACCTAAATAAGTGGGAAATAATTAAATTAAGAGGCGAGTTCATCCTAAGTGACAACTCAGTGAGATGAAGCACTGCATGAGAAGTGGAGCACACCACTCCATGCAAGATTAATACATCTAGTTTGAGGGTGAGTTTATCCTGAATTTAGAAGTTAAAAATAGAATATAAGAATGTATAAATATGATATACAGGATTGTTGAATCCAGTGTGAAGCGAATTCTCTTCTCCATTGAAGGCAAGGCGCTTCTCTTTTTGCAGGGTATTGTTCGTGCTTGTTATTGTTGTGCTAGGCACACATTTGTTTGATCTCTCTTCTCTATTGCTTTTGTATATTCACCAAGAAGTTTGGTGATCTCTTATCTTCCAAAAGAAATCTGCTATGTTGTAAAAGAAAGCATTCTCGGCTATCCATTATATTATACTGAGGATAATTGCTGGGGTTTTTGTTCTCATAATTTTGAAGATTTTCCCTAGGGTATGTCTTTTGTTATGGTTGTATTAATTTCATGGATTGAATTGTCTCATTTCTTCAAGTATTTGCATCTAAACGAATTAAATATCAAAGCTCAACCAAATTTCAACATGGAATCAGAGCTCATGGCATGAAGGAGCTTAGTTTTGCATGCCGGCTAGAGCCTACGTAGACCATGAGAAGTTGAGCAAAAGATTTGAAGACTATGGCATCAGTATCTGTACGACCAAAAGACCATCTTGAGACACCTCAAACTTCAACACGTGGAAGGCTAGGATTATAAACATCCTAGAGGAACATGACTTGGATGGATATGTATCCAGTGTGGTGGAGGAGCCTGCCTCTAATGCAAGGTGCTTCAACTTCAAGAAGGATCAAGCTAAGGGTAAATGGATCATCTCGAATTCGATAAAAGATAACTTGATGCTTGTGATCACACCGTTGAAGACCGCGAAATAATGTTATGATACATTGACTAATATATATGAGACGAAGGTCTCGATTCACAAGAGGGCATTGAAGAATAAGCTTCGAAACTTAAAGATGGAGATGAATGAGACAATAGCTTCCTTCTTCTCCAAGATCTCCCAGGTAAGAGATCAGCTTGCTAGTATTGGAGTAGTGGTGGATGAAGATGATATTCTCCAAACCACTATTGAAGGTCTCCCATCCTAATGGGATACATTCTAGGCTGCGATAAATGGTTGAGAGGTACAACCTAACTCAAAAGGTTGTGGCATGATTTCCTCCAAGAGGAGGGGCGAATCAAGAGTAAGTTAGTGTGCATCAAAGAAGAAAATATTGCCCTCATGGAAAGAATGAAGAAAGGAAAGAAACCCTTCTTCAAAAAGAATTTCTCTCATCCAAAGAAGAAGGAGTTCAACAAAGGATCTAACAAGTCAAAAGCTAGATGCTTCAATTACAACAAGAAAGACCATTTCTCAAGAGATTTCAGAACACAGCGGAAATGAAAGTTTCATGCTTCTACTGCCATAGAAGATGAAATCACTCAAAAGAATGCATCCGAATAAAATGATACAAGAAGGGAGTATTATCTTGTCTCATCCCTTTCGGGATCTGTCATCACAAATGAAAACACATGGTTGATTGATAATGGTGCATCCAAACATATGGCTAGTTATAAGAGTACCATCACCGATCTAAAAGAGAAAGAATTCACATGCATGGTAGAGTTGGGGGACAACTCAACTTATTCGATCCAAGGATTTGGATCCACCTCATTCCAACTGAGCACCGGTGATATTCTACATGTGGAGGACATTCTATATGTTACAAGATTGAAGAAGACCATCCTCTTAGTTTCGGTTCTTGAAGACAAAGGCTTCTGAGTTATCTTCATGGATAACAAAGCACTTTTATGGTTGAAGAACAAAATCCTAGAATCTGCTGCTGTGATTGGAGTTCGAGAGGGAGGACTCTACAAGGTACCCGGGAAGTACATTCAAGCTATGATTCATCACACTATCATTCTATGCGAGCTATGGCACTGAAGGCTTGGACACCTACACTACAAAGCGCTACCAGGAATTCGAAAGATGGTAAAAGGTATGCCCATATTTGAATTTGAGCATGATAGTGTATGTTAGGGTGGTGCACTTTGGAGAAATGTCAAGAAAATATTTTCTAGCAGTTATACTAGATCTAAAGGGATTTTAGATTTAATACATTCTGATGTATGTGGTCCCTTGTCACCCCCCTCCCTGAGTGGCTTCTTATATTATGTACTGTTCATAGATGATTTTTCTAGGAAGTCATGGATTTATTTCATGAAGGCTAAAAGTGAAACTCCTAGCAAATTTAAAGAGTTTAAATCCCTAGTTGAAAATCATAAAGAAAATCACATCCATGCATTAAAGTCTAATAATGGCGATGAATCTGATTCACATGCATTTAATGAGCTATGTAGTGATCCAGGAATATGTAGAATGTTAAGGATGATGAAACTGCGTTACCTCATTCTCGAAAAATTTGAAAATGGATATGAAACGATGCTCTAAGATTAGCTATGGACGAAGGAGGAGGACCAATCCCTCCTCTGCCCCCTCCATTGCTGCCTCACGTTCCTAAAGAGACCGTGGACTTCAGAATACTGGTAGCAACTCAAGGAAAGACGCATGCACCCTTGGGCCCGCAACAATTCGTAAAAAAACTTGTTGAAATCCTTATCATGGCTCTTCCAAGATCGAGGCCTTGCAGGACGACTTTAAATCTATCAGAAAGTGCTTTGATTGGCCAGTTCACAGGCTTATGGCCTTCGCCAAAAGAAATTGAATCCTGGGTGAAACAGAACTAGAATCCGTTGATTAAGGAAGAGGAAAGCAATTTCTTTGTTGGAAGAGGATATTTTGTATTTGTTTTTTAGAGTAAACTGGATAAAGATATTATATTCAGGAATGTCCCTATTGTAGGTACAACAGATTCCGTGTTCAGTTTGAACATGGGAGCCCCAAGATTCATAAATGCAAAGGTAATGGTTCAAATTCCTTTATCATTATGGGGTTGTCCATCATATTTATCATGATATTATTCCTTTACATTTGGTTTGATGTAATTAGGATTTTCCCTTTGAAAATTTCTAGTTTTTGAATTTTTTTTTGAAAGTTGCGGGAAGGTTTGATTTTCCTCAGAAAGTCATTTTCATCTCGCAAACCCCTCAAACCCGCAAACCCGCAATCCCGCAATTGCGGATTGCGGGAACTTGTTTTTCTTTTCGGAATTTAGTCATCCCGCATCCCGCAACCCGCAATTGCAGATTGCAAGAAGACTTTGTAAATAAGTTTTGAACTTTTCATTCCACAACCCGCAACCCGCAATTGCACACTGCGGATTGTGGAAATGTTATTTTTGTTTTAAAAGTTGTTTGCATTTTGCATCCTGCTACCCGCATTTGTGGATTGTGGATTGCAGAAAATCTTTTTCCTATTGGCTTGCTAAGTTGCGATACCACAACCCGCAACCTGCAATTGCGGATTGTGGATTTCGGGAAGAATGTACAAAGTTGGAAAATAAATGCCCTCAACTCTTCTCCTGCAGTTTAGATCTTTGGTATTATTTGGACTGTTTCCATTTTTACTGATCTCTAGCTTATATTTCTCTTTTATTCATTTGTGTTGGTTCCATGATCTTGGTGGTTTTCTTATCATGTTGTCTTTCACATTCCCCACCTGGATTTGGTCTTCACTGCATAAAATGATCATTCAAGATGATGGCTGGTCATTATTTTCATTCTGGGATTTTGATTCATCTTGTGGTTTCTTCTCTCATTATTTTGGATATTGCATTAGTATGATATTTGAGCTTCATAGATTTTTATTTTAACTATTGCATGCCTAGAATCATAATGTAAATATTGTAAATAATCTTAGCCTTTGAGTTTGTTTTCTTATATTAGTTTAACATTTTTAGTGTTTAAATTAAGCTTCTTGAAATCTTTTAAATATTCATGGTCATGCTTTGACTTTCATTAACTTAATTTGTGTATTTCATTAAACCCATATATTAAATTTATACAATATTATGAAAATCAAACGAACACATGTTTTAGTTTGTTTGAGTTCTAATTTCCCTAATTTCTATGAGACTTGGTTTTATGATTATTTGGAAATTAGTGGGATTAAAGTTCAACATTCAAATTTAAATTTAGTTTGATCATGGATAAGTCTTTTATTTTTAATAAGCTAATTTGATTTGTTTTTCCATTTTTGCAATTTAAAAGGATTCTTAATTATTAATTTGGTAAATGAAGTATCATTATTCTCTTCTTGGTTTTCTATTTTTGAAAAATGATTATGTTAGAAACCTATTTATGGAATTCATTAACCCTCATATATTTTAGGAGTGATTATTTTCTTATATACTTAACTTGTTTCAAACATTTATTTTCTTAATAATTAATTTGTAAATAGTTTTGGTTTTTACTTCTAGGTTCATGGTTTCTCGATATTGGATTTTCTTTCACTTTGTAAATATTTCTAGATTTTTAATCTTTTCTCTATTGTTGTTTTATTTTAATCTACTTCATATAACATTAAAGAAAATAAAATAAAAAAATTTCATTTTTTCAAAGTTTTCCAATCATTTTTATGCGTTTGTTGAACCTTTAATTTTGTTAAATTTCAACATTTCCGCAATCAATTGTATTTGCATGTTTCCGCAACCCACAATATGCGGGAACTTTGGTTTTAATTTTTAGATTTTTGACATTCCCGCAACCCACAATCCGCAATGCGGAATGCGGATTGCGGGAATCACTTTTTCACATTTCCATTCCCGCATTTTTCCGGACCCTAAGTTTATCTTAGGTTATGTTTTGATTTAATTTCGGGTTCGTAAATTTTGATAATTTTATTTTTACTTAGGTTTTTGATTTTTTGATTTTCCCGATTTTGATTTGTTTAAATAATTTTTCCGAATTCAAAATTTTCTTCCCGACATGTGATTTCTGATTATTTTGGGAATAGAGATTTTGGATTTTTGTTTGGTTTAATTCATTTGGAAAATAACTGACATGAATAATAGATTTATTTGTTAGGATCAATGGCCATAGTTCACCCAAACAATTAAATCAACGGTTGCCAAGTCTTAACTTCCGGGAGCAATATCTTGAGATTTATAAGTCCAAATCAAGACCAAGATAGCTCGTTGGAAAGCTAGAAGGATGATGAATGATTTGGGAAGATTATTTTTTCCAAATAAATAGCTTAACCACCCCGAAAATCTGCCTGAACATTCAACTTCGGATTTGCATAAGATTTGTTCATTTTCAATATTTTTGATTTGCAAATGAATTGTTATTAATTTAGATTTCTGTCATTAGATTTGGAATGATATTTTAATTTTTATTTTGAATTGTACAGGTGTGGATTTGGATTTGGAGGAATCAAATTGAAGAATTTACATCCCAAGTTTGGAGTGATCAAAACATGCCAAGTGGGAAGTAGTGATCTTTGGTCGTGTTTTTTGGAGCGATGGAGATGAATCTGGAAAATACGAGACATGGGTTTTGTGCAGAAGATGCCCAATCAGTTTGCCGTTGAGCAGAATCTGCAGAAATTTTTTCATTTGGGAAATTCAATTGGTTTTCCAAAACGAAATTTCCTAGGTTTTTCTCATGGACGGATCTGGTAAATGGAACAACTCAACTAGTTAGCTCAGCAATTAGCGACATAGATCTTATCTCTTCCTGTAATTTTCTTTGTATAAATACCTATCTTTTATGATCTAAGAGGGGGGAAATTTGGAGGAAAAAATCAGTAGAAGAGATTGGAGACACCCTGTTTAATACATAGATTGTAATTTCTTGCGACTTTTGGTTATATAGTAAAGTTTTTCTTAGATCCTCTTTTGTTTATTGATCAAGTTTCTTTGATAATATTGATTTTTACTTCAAATTGCTTATCTAACACTGTTAATATTTTTGTAATTCGTAATTACATTTATCTACAGCTTTGGTTTCTCTCTGCTCATGATCTGTGTATGATTGAGGTTTTAAAAGATTTTATTCAATTAAAACTTTTATCTATTTCTGCAAATGGTTTACAAGCAGTTATAATTTATGTTAATTTTTCAATTGACATATCGGTTATAGGTTAATCTTGAATGTTTCTAAATCCTTAACTTACCATTAACCAATTTTAATTGATTGGTAATAATTTGAGTATGATAAGTAATTAAATCTCTTTCACATTTCTGTTAAATTGATGAACATGTATATATTTTCACATCAAGTTAATCTACACATAAATAAGACATCATCTCAGGGTAGGTCTAAATTAGTTTATATTTCCTTTCTAGGTAGATTTGTTTTAGACTTTAGACACTTTGTTTTCCTCTTCAGGAAGACAGATCCTTTTAGGATCAAAACTCATCAACTCATAGAGTGCTGACGGAGGCCGAATATCCATGGGAGATTACTATTCGAAATAGGCCGGGGATAGAACTATCCTTGCGTAGGATCTTTTGAAGCCTTTTAGTCTGGGTTTTCCCCCTCTGTTGTTTTCCTTGGACACCATTCCAGCACATACATAACCGAGGCATCAACAGGCCCCTATTTTAAGGGTCCTCAAGGGATTTATTTGAACAAATGGTCTCTTGATTTTGATGCTACCCAAGATGTCCCTTCAACAGTACCTATCTGATTAAGGCTCACATGTCTCCCTCTGCACTGCTGGAATCCTGAATCTTTGGATGTTTTTGGCAATACCCTGGGCAAATACATTGATGTAGTAGACATGAATGATGAAAGATCAATATTCTTGTGCTAGGATCTGTGTAGAGGTAGATTTGGAAGAGGGGCTACCATAATCTATCAAGCTCACGGTGGAAGAATGGTCTCACATTAGAGAGCTAGACTACGAGCATATACCCTTCAAATATTGTCATTACCATGAATATGGGAATTTCTTTAGACACTATAAAAAGAAATCGGATGAAGTAGAAGAGGGAGGAAAAGCAGAGCAATGGTAGACAATTCAAAGAAGTTCTGGTCAAAAAACCAATATCAAAGTAAAAGAAAAGGGAGGAAAAAAAGGAGTAGGGGGTCCATCAAAATATATTCCAATCCCTCAGACCCCCTTTAGCCCTCAGAAAGACCCTCAAAAGGAAACAGATAAATCAAAAAATAAGTTTGCTCTCTTAGAATCATAGGGAGAATCTCAGGAAGAAGAAGAGTTACAAGAAGTGCAAGAAGAGGGAGAAATTACTCAAAAGAAAGAAGAAAGAGAAGCAAAAACTCCAAAGAAACCCTCAAATCACGGTGATAACTCTCCCCAAAAATATCCCTCTAAAGGACTATCCTCTTCTCCCTCCTATGCAGAAATGACCAAGAGAAAACCTCTAGAGGTAGCATCCTCTTCAGAAGAAGATTTTTTTGATAAATCTTCAAAAAAATAGGGAAGGAAATCTAATAAGGAAATAAGAGAAGAAGAAGCATAAAAACAAAAAATACAGGGAAATCAAGCTACCTTGGATATGTCCTTTACAAGAAGCTCCAGGGAACGCAACAATAGAGGAGGTTCTGTCTCCTTCCAAAGTAAATAATGAAATTGGTCTCTTGGAACTGCAGAGGGCTGGGTAACCCCATTAAAGTAAAGGCAGTAAAATATATTTTAAGAATGGAACCCATCGTTGTTCTCATGATCCAAGAGACCAAATTAGAGGAAGTAACAGTTCTCTCAATAAGTAGCTTGAATTGGAAAAAACAAGAAGGTTTAGCAGTAAATGCTCGAGGGGCCTCAGGGGGTCTAGCTACGCTTTGGAACAAAAACTCTTTCTCTCTTATAAACTCCTTTGCCACACAGCATTAGATTTTCACATAACTTCTCCAAATTAAAAGTAAGGTGGGTATCTCACTGTTCAGTGTATATGCTCCTGCTCTTTATTCAGAAGAAAAGATTGTTGGAATACTCTAGCAGATTTCCTAGAAATTTACTCCCCTCCAAATATTATATTCGTTGGGGACTTTAACTTGGTTCTGAAGCTAGAAGAAAAGAAAGGAGGATCCTTTGGGAAAGACACCTTTAGGAATCAACTAGAGGATATCATTAAAAAATGGGATCTAATTGATATCAAACCCAAATAAGGCCACTTCACTTGGACAAACAAAAGAGTGAGCTTGGATCATATTGCGGCTCGCCTAAACAAATTTCTAGTTCAGAGTTCTCTACTCCTTGAGGGGAAACTCCTAATCTCCCCAAATTTGTCCAATTTAGCCTCTGATCACAATCCAATCCTACTATCCTCAAGCGATGTAGAAAATTTGGGTCCGATTGCATTCCGGTTCAGTCTACAAAGGATTCTCATACCAGGGTTCACTGAAACTATAAACAAGGCTTGGAACATCCCGGTTCAAGGTTCCCCGGACTATGTTTGGGAACAAAAACTCAAGAACACTAAGTTTTCTCTCAAGGATTGGATCAAAGCAATACATAACTCCCCTTCAAAATTGAGACAAGAAGCGGTAGATACACTCCTTGCAGCCCAATTAGAAATGAAGCAAAAGCAACCGAAGCATGAAGACTTAGCCGAAGAAGTAAAACTTCAGGTCAATACCTTTCAAGTATTTCGAAAGGAAGAAGAATATTGGAGATTGAAATAAAAAAGAACTTGGTTACAATCTAGAGACAGGAACACTTCCTTTTTTCACAAACAAGCAAAGGCCCATCAATCTTTAAACCATATATCACAAATTTGTAAAAATTCTGGAGAAATAGCAAAAGGACAAGACCAAGTCAAGGAATCAGATCAAGAGCACTTCCATAAATTGTTTTCAGAAGAAGGAGAAACTGATGAGGAGATCACCAAGGAGTTTCTAGATCATATTCCTACCCTAGTTTAGCAGTCGGAGAATGAATAACTACTAAAACTGTTTTCAGAAACATAAATTATCAATGTAATTTGGGCTTTGGATCCGAAGAAGGCGCCTAGACCAGACAGATTTACTACTCACTTCTACAGAGCTTGTTGGCCATTAACTAGAGGGGACCTTTTGAGAATGATAAGAAAATTTCAAAAGAAAGCTAAAATGAGAGAGGGTACAAATTAGACTTTCCTTGCTTTAATTCCTAAGGAAACCAATTCGGGATCATTTGCTCGTTTTAGGCCTATCTCCCTTTGTAACGCCTCTTACAAAATTCTTCTTAGCAAGCTTATATCCCCGAATCAAGGAGGCTTTATCAAAGGCCTTCAAATCCTAGATAATGCCATTCTTGTTAAGAGGGTATTCATTCCAGCAAGAATCGTAAAGACAAAGGTATGAAAATAAAATTTTATATGGCTAATGCATTTGATAGAGTGAAGCATTCTTATCTCTTCAGGGTCTTGGAGAAATTTGGATTCAACAACAACTTCATCAAGCAAATCAAAGCATGTATAGGGAACCCATGGATAAATCCGTTGATCAATGGAAGACCGACCCACTTCTTCCAAGCCACTCAAGGTATCAGTCAAGGTTGCCCTCTCTCCCCCTGCATGTATATTTTAATGGATTAATATTTGAGCAGGAAACTCCTAGCAGAAAGAAATGATGGCAACCTTCTAGGAATAGAAATAGTATAGGGAGTGCGACGAACCACTCTCTTTTTGTAGATGACTCTCCGTTCTTGGGAGGAGCCTCTCTAAATATTTCCAAAGCTTTCAAGTCGATCCTTCGAAAATATTGTGTGGCCTCCGGAGGACTGATAATTATAACAAAAGTTCAATTTACAGTTGGAATGCATATCAAATAACTCTCTCCAGGATAGCAAGAACTCTTGGAATGAAAGGACTTGATAATTGTAAAATTTTTAAGTATTTGGGGCTCCCAATATTAACAGGTTACTCCAAGGAAAACCATTGGAATGAAATTGTTATCAAGATTCTATCGAAAATCAGATCCTAGGGAGGTCGATGGACAAATCGAGCTGGGAAGTTAGTCCTAATTAACTCTGTTCTCACCTCTCTCCAAATTTATTAGGCCTTAGTTACCTTGGATCCTAAATCAATCACTGAAAAAATATCCAAACTAATAAGAGATTTCCTTTGGAGAGGAGGCAAAGACAACCAAAACAAAGTTCACCTTGTGAATTGGAATGTGGTAAAAAGATCAAAAAAGGAAGGAGGACTACAAATTCGAGAACCCCATCTAGTAAACTTAGCTATGGGAGGAAAAATTATTTGGCAAATCATCTCCAATAAAAACCATTGGGTAAGCAAAAATTTGAGAAAGAAATATCTGACAGGTTGTGGCTTAAGATGTTTAAAAAAATAAAATATCCCAAAAGGAACCTCCCTTTGGAATCTTTGCAAGACCAGTTTGTAGTTTTTATTGCCTCACCTACATTGGATCCCAGGTAATGGAGAAACAATTCTCCTTTGGGCATACATAATTATTGGACATCCTCCACTCAACAGCATCTCAGAGCTGGAGAACATTCGGAGATGGACCCTGGTAAGAGGAATCAAAACTTTGAAGAATATTGCTAGCTAGAATGAAAATGGATTATGGAAATATTGGGAGTTGACAGAATTACCTAATTTCTTGAAACAAGAAAAATCCCTCCTGTTTGATAAACTCACAGTGTGTGCTCCTATTCAAAGATCTTTTAAAGAGAAAACAGGGTGGGGAGACACAGGTGAATACACCTTTGCCTCAGGCTGTAATTTGCTCCAGAATGATAAAGATCCCTTGACTCATTAGAAGCTTTGGAAAATTGTTTGGAATTCCTTTGGTTTACCAAAAGTGAACTTCTTTTCTTGGCTCCTATCCCATAGGAAAATTCTTACTGGTGAAAATATGGAAAAAAGAGGCATTCTAGGTTCTCATAGGTGCCCTCTCTACTGCCAATCCCTTGAATCTATTGACCACCTATTCTTGGATTGTTCCTTCTCCGCTCAGGTATGGCATATCTTATTAAAATATTTAAATGTACCTGCCCCTTCTGATACTCCTATCTCCTAGGTTTTTCTTAATTGGAAAAGCCGATATCCTCTTCCCCTAAAAGATAAACCAGTCTGGAAACAAATCTGGTTGACTCTTCCAAAATTTACCTATTGGAAAATATGGCTTGCAATAAATAAAGTCATATTAAAAAATCTTAGCTCCACTCCTCTCCAAGTGGCAGGGAAAGATAAAGCCCTTATATTGGAAGTAATAAAGGTCTCCAGTAAGCAGATGGGCAAGTCCACCACAAATTTGGAAAGGACTTGGATTGGCTATCTCCCACCTATGGAATTTCCTTTTATCCTCTCCTGTCCCATAAAGGAATAGCATTGGAAAACCAGAATTTCAATACAAGAATACAAACTCTAGAGAAAGGACCAGAATAAATTAGGACTCTCCTTTGATGGAGCATCCAGAGGTAACCCCAAGGCAGTAGGAGCGGGTGGGGAAATCATTTTCCCTGGAGGAAAAACAAAAATAAGTTACAGTTGCGGATTGGGGAAGAAAACTAATAATCAAGCTGAATCTCTAGCCCTTCTCAAAGGATGCCAACTAGCCCTACAAATGGGATTCGATGATATTTAGATATTCAGAGACTTGTTGTTGCTTATCATAACCTTACATTATGAATTGAGTTCCAAAAATGCAAAACTCAATTCCTACTTGGACCAGTTAAAAATTCTTTTGACCAACTTCACCTCTTATCAACTGTTCCATGTTCTTCGGGATATAAATGATGAAGCAGACACAACAAAAAATACAGGAGTCAGTTTGGCTCAAGGAATGCTCTCTTTTACGTTTCATCCCGATGAACTGCATCCCATAGCATGAAAAAAACTAAAAAAATAAAAGGCCACAGTATAGAAGACTCTGTTTGCAGTTGCATTCAGAAGGAAAGAGCTCAGGGAGGCCCACTTGGCATTGGGAACACAAGGAGGCCCACCAGATTATTGAATATTAAAGGAGGCTCTCACAGCACAAGAAAAATAACGTCCCTTCCCTCCAGCAAGACGACATTGCCAAACACGAGACCCTGATCTTTCTCACCTCACAAGAGAAGAAATGTTTAGTGAAATTACGGATCACAACCATTCTGGTATGATTCTTTTAATGTATGGTCATTTTCCTGTCTAAATGAAAATAAGGCGGTGGAGACAATAACTCAAAGTGTCAGAGTTTTGTTTGAGAAAAGGCAGAATTTGGAGGTTTGGAGGTTATTGAGTCAATAGAAACAACCTTTTTCTGTAATAGACGACTGATTTTGGCATTAGCCACGACACCTCCTTTATAATACAAATATACCCGTTATTGTGAAAAAACAATATGTAGACAATTAACAGTACCATACAACCCTCAGCAAAATGGGTTTGCTGAAAGAAAGAATAGAACCATATGTGAGGCTGTAAAAGACATGATGCATGATCAAGATATTCCTAGCTCATTATTGGCAGAAGCCACATGTACACCTTGTTAGGATACTCCTATACTCCATCCTAGTCCCACCAGTATTTTGATCATTTACATTTTCAGTCATGCATGCACTTTTAGGGTTTGCATGCATCATTTAGGGTTTGCATGCATCATTTAGAGTTTGCATGCATTCCAGTCATCAGTCCAACACCTAGCCCTCAGTTAGCTAGCCCCCGAGAGATTCTCTCAGATCAGTTTTATCCCTCCTAGAGCTTAGTGCACCCTTCCTCCTTGATTTAAGGAAGCCACTCATCCTTTCTCACCTACCAGTCTAGTTTACTTCAGTTAACCACCAGTCTTTCCTTGATTTGAGGCCAAACTGACTCCTCACTGCTGTTATCACTCTGATTGACCTCTGATGAGACATGACTACCTGTTCTGACTCCAGTTAGCTCCTCATGCGCCCTCCATTGAGCCTCCTTCATTCAGTTAGTGTCTCCATGTGCCAGTTACATTCAGTTACACCTACCACACTCAGTTAGACTCAGTTTGACTGACGGTTGACAGTTACTTGTGCATTGATGACTCCAGTGATGATGAGATAGACTACTAGTTGTGATTCGATGACACTCCAGTGATCTTTTGATCACTCCATGAAGGCTAATTCAAATTGCCACCTTGGCATTCGAATCCTCATGCATTGTACTATTTATTTGTCCATATTGTGATTAATTAATTAGCGTGTGTGAAGTATTTTTGCTTCTATCCAAGTTCTACTATATTATTATTCCATTGCTCATTACACTGCATTGACCACTCTTCTTATATCTTCCTGCTTATCATAATTACTCTTGTGAGGTATACATCATCTCTTAGATCTGCTGTGAGGATTTTCACACATCTGTGTACATCCAAAATAGAAGCCCACGTGCCATTTTAGATGAGAAGACACTAGAAGAAGTGTTACCGGTGAGAAGCCAAACATATCACACTTGAGGATCTTAGGGATCCCAGTATACATTCATGTACCGAAAGAAAAAAGAACAAAGATGGAGCCTTCTGGAAAGAAAGGCACCTTTGAGGGTTATGGAGAGTCATCCAAAGCATACCGAATATATCTATATGGTGAGAGACACATTGAAGTCAGCCGAGATTTTACCTTCCATGAGGAAGCTGCTTTCAAAAGATTGAAAAAGATTCAATGTGATTTAGAGATGGAAGATCTCGAGGCTGATTCTCCCCCTTCAAAGTTAGAGAGGGAGAAACCAGAAGATGCCTCAGATTCACTAGCTCCTAAGAACCAATAGACCTGGTTGAGAGGTCACCTAATGAACCTCCGGCTAAAAGAAGATCTTCTTGGTGCTAAGAAATATTAGAAAATGTAGAGAACCATGGAGAACCAGTAGGCTCATCCAGAGAGCACAAGAAACTTGACATATATTCAGGGTATGTTGCACCGATGAGTCACATTAGTGATTTATAACCATCCTCATATGAAGAAGCTGTAAAGAAGCAAGTTTGGAAAGATACAATGAAAAAAGGGTACAACTCTACAATGAAGAATGATGTTTGGGAGGTTGTTCCCAAACCCGATGGGAAGTCCATTGTGACTTCCAGATGGATTTACAAGATAAAGCATGCTGCAGATGGTAGCATTGAGAAGTATAAAGGAATATTTGTTGCAAGAGGTTTCTCTCAGAAAGAAGGCATCGATTATGATTAGACCTTTGCCCTTGTGGCAAGGTAAACCACAATCTGAGCAATGATTGCACTTGCATATGTTCTAGGATGGAAAATTCACCAGGTGGATTTGAAGACAACCTTTCTCAATGGTGAGGTTGAGGAAGAGGTTTATATTCAACATACTGAAGGATTTGTGCTACATGGGAAAGAGTGCCCTGTGTTACACCTAAATATCGTCATCATGAGTCCCATGTTAACTCAGTGCCTTGATCACTAAAGTTTCCCTAACCAGAAATCATCTAGAGCAAGTTGTTGATCCTTTATCCACATTCTCGAGTTAGGCCGGCGCAGCTTGTCTTCCAACAAGATGCGTCTGAATAGGCTCGGTGCATAGTGTCATTTAACAGCCTACGCCGGTGGCTCAGGTTGACTTCATGCAACCTGCGCTTGCCCCTTCCTAGTGCAAATTTCCCTCATGCAGCATGCGTCGGGGTTGGTTAAAATGGATAAATGAGTCCTTCGAGCAACTTCTTGAAGCTTGGTGAGGTGGATCTATATCCCTAACTTCTAGGTGAGCTGGAATTTGGTTCCCTAACCTAATGGGAAGATCCCTTAGACCTCTCCTATCATTTCTCAACCTACTCTATCCACTTGGTCTTATAAATATGAAGCTCCTCCCCATTCCAAAGGGTGGAAGGTCTATAGCACTCTCATGTTGGTGGAATTGGCTTAGGTTATCTTTGTACATCCTTGGGATTCCTACTTCATCCTTGGAGGCTTTGGTTTGGCTTGTTGGAAGGAAGGTTGTGACGTTAAGGCATAGGTTGTAACGTTCTTGTCTTTTGTACTCTCTTTCGTTACAGTTAATACAATCTCTTCCCATATATGTTATTGCATTGTTAATGTGTAGAGCTTACTTCCTTAACTGTGAGTTTAGATCAGTCATATGAAATATATGCTTTTACTGCTTGTTTGTGTATGCTTGTTCAACAGGGTTTTGCAGCTGCAGATCTGAAGATTTTGGAGCATTGGATCAAGCAAGGAGAAAAGGGATCGTAAATCTTAGGTAAGATACTCGCTTGTTATTTTATGACTCTATTGATCTAGGGAAGCTGATTCTATTATGTATCTATTTGTTCTAGATTTAGTTAGACTAGGGAGATCTAGCCTTTAAGTCCACTTAGGTAGATTGTCCGAAAACAAATTTGGTGACCATACCGGGGAGTACTTTTTCTTTGATTTCAGTTGAGTGTGATTCCATTGATTTATTGGTGATCCATTTCTTAGCCTCCTGTTCCCTTCCTACCATTAGATCTTATCATTAGAAACTCTGTTTATTTCCTCTGATTCTTTTCAGATCATTCTCAGGTCATTTGCTTTTTATTGTTTGGAGATAATTTAGTTTTTACAAGTGATTATTCGCCCGACGCACTTGGGATGTGCATCCAGTGCGCCTAGACCCATCCAACGCTTTCCCTATGTGTGCAATCTGCACCGGCGATGCTATTTCCCTACACACAGTCTGCGCTAGCTACACTTTTCCCTTGTAGACAGTCTACACCAGGCGCTCTGCAGCATATTGGCAGAGTGCGCCAGCCTTTTGAGCTTGGTGCTTGGTTCAAACCCTCTCCAATTTTTGCTTTTTGATCTGATTTGCAAGCTTTTGTGTGCTGTATCTTCCAGTCATATACTTGTTTGCACAGCTTGCTTGAGTTTGGTTTTGTTTTGTTGATTTTTGGGTTCCATTTGGTCAAGTTAGAGATTTGGTGGTGGTGGGAAATTTCAATCCCCTACGTTCATCCGCTCGATCTTACATTCCCTGATAACCTTACCATATCTATTCATTGTTTTGGATATGATTCCAAACTCTTTCTGCACTTAGCCATTTAGTTTTGTTTGCATTTGATTGATTTTGAGTGATTTGAGTGTCTTTGGACCCATTTGAGTGCTTGCCATTTTTTCTTTGAGAATTTCTGAATCATTGGAGTGTTACAATCAGTCTCTTGTTTTCTACCATTAGATCTGAAAGCACCATTATTATCAGATCTTGTTTTGATATATGTATTGGAAAAATCGAAAGTGATTCATTTTTACTATTTTCAAGATCATTTGGAAATTAGTGTGGAATTGTTTCATGCTTTGGAATTCGTTATTTATATTTTCGAGAATTTTGAAAAGAAAATCGGTTGATTACATTTTTCTTAGTTATGAGTTTTTCATGTCTTTAAAAAGATCAAGTGAATTCAAGCTCTTGCAAAGTATTTCAAATTCGAAACGTTATATGCACTTTTGGTCTTTTTGTGCTTTTGGTTCATCATTGCGGAAATTGAAGAGTTAGTAAATTCTAAGCAGAAATCCTCCTTTTCATTATTACTTAGATTCATTCTAGTTTGAAAAGACAAAAGGAAAAAGTTTTGATTTGGTGTGTTATTGATTTTTGTGTTTTGATGGAAAAACGAAAAGAGTGCTTTTATCATCTTTGGTAGATTTTGGAACTTGTTGAGATTTACTATTTTGCAAGACCATTGAAAAAAGAGATTTCTCCTTACCTTACATAGGTTTCATTGAAAGAAAAGAAATGTGCACCTTCATGTAGCTAGGGTTGCATTATTTTTAAATTTTTGTCTACACCTCATGCATTCACCTAACTGCATAAGATAAAATGAATCGGTAGTGTTAGTTTAAAATTTACTAGTAACTTGTGTGATAAGTTAGTGATGTGTTTCGGCATCGTAAAACGTGGAAGCTGTCATTATTTTCCTGCACTGCATCTGAGGGGCCTGCAGTTCTTCAACGTACCAATTAGTATATCGAAGGCTCTTTCACGTACCCTTGGGTATATCGAAAGGCAATTCACATACCCGGTAGTATATCGGAAGGCTCTTGTTGTATGGTTGTGCATTAGACAACACCACTACGGATTTGTGCTCCGTCGTGCCTTGAGTATATTGAGAGACTCTCCTAGGATTCCTGAAACCAACCAAGCTAACCATTTGGCCGTCTTGGTAGAGCAATACACCGAGAACAACACTTGGGGAGCTAGTACACATGTGCTTCTAGGTAGTCGGATTATACGGTCAGGGCTACGGTCCTAATCCTCCCTAGTTAGTGCTCTGAAAAATTGAGCCGAGTATAACTATTGAACCCTGGGGTATATCGCGAGTTGCGAAGCCTTGAAAATCTCGTGAGGTTCCATACTTTTGAATCCACACTTGTCACATAAGTTTGCTTGTGGCCTTATATTGTGTAGATTTCAGATTACTTTTATTTTTTATAGAAGACACTTAGGAGAAATTCTACTTCAGTCATTCTGGCTGAATAACCTTTGAGAAACTCCCATAGAATTTTAAACTTGCCACCCGAATATCCCCTTAAATAGGAGGTACTTTCAAGGGAAAAAGTGGATCCACCTGTTACTGTCATGTCACCTGAAGAAGAAAACTCCCCCATGGAGTCGAGAATGAACTTTTTACTTCCCTTGAGTCCACTAATCACTGATCCTCCAAGGTCTGTGACCATGGAACCATCTACTTCACGAGACACATCTTTCCACCATTTGGTGGAAGGAGAACCTGGGACTATAGATTGGTAAAATCAACCCCAGTATGACCCTGTATCTGCAACTTTTGGTCCATATGCATCCTTTTGGGACACCAATCTAGGGAAACAATGGGCCCACCTTGCATTACATCCCGAGGAAAAATCTTCCCCCCTTCAATGGGTCCCCCATGATGAGTGCTTGGATCTAGTCTATGAGCACATCGCTCAATTATGCCAACGTGGTGATATCCTTCAACACTAGAGTCTCTCACGGAGAAGAGACACCTTAGAAGTGCCCATATTTGGACATATCCCAATTCGTTCACTATCTCTTGCCTCACTGGAAACACCTATACATGACATGACCACTTACGAACCTGGTCAACCCTCATTTCCTGCGAGTACACCTCTTAATCAGGAGATCAGTTCCATACCCCAAGTGACTCAAAACATCGAAGGACAACAGTCCAACACCCCGCATACTTCTACTGGAACATTACCCACCCCTCCCCGACCCCAAAATTCATGGGGAGGATACTCTTTACCTCCTGATTTTATCACGTGTAGTGTTCCTCCAATAGTAAGTAATCATCAACCTATTATGAGTCAACCATCGATAAGTGGTCAAAACATTGTTACTGGGGGGAAACCCCTGTTTGCTAACCATAATATGAGTGGAGGGATTCCAACTAGTCATTTCATTGGAAGCTCCTTACCATTCGCAGGACCTACCATGGGATTACCTCATGGTGGGGGACCATCCAACCTAAATAAATCACTATGGAGTTATATGTATCCAGGTAATTTCAACCCTACATCGGTACAACACCAGTCAGGAAACATGCTTCACGGGGTACCTTATCCCGGAAACTCAAACACTCCATGGGGACATCATAATGTTATGCCAAGTGGACCCACACCAACCTTTCCTCAAGTCCCACCACCCACAACACCGTTGGTCCGCTGCCACCTCCTTCTGGAGGCTGTAGGCCCCCACCTCATTCTGGAGGGGGTATACCTCCACCTTTCGATGGAGGGCCACCCCATTCCGGCAGTGACGACCCACCCCAATTCGATGGAGGAGGCGCAGGCCAACCCCCTTTCGGCAGTGGAGGATCCCCACCTTCAGGCGGAGGCCCTCCTTATTCTGGAGGTGGCGGACCACCTTATTTCGGTGCTGGAGGACCCCCACATTTTGGTGGAGGCCTGCCCTATTCTGGCGGAGGAGGTGGAGGACCACTTTATTCCGGCGGTGGTGGAGGACCCCCACCTTTTGGAGGAGGTCCACCTTATTCTGGGGGTGGTGGATGAATCCCACATTTTGGCGGGGGGCCACCTTATGCCGACGCCAGCGGAGGACTCCCAAATTTCGGTGGTGGACCACCCTATTATGGCGGTGGAACACCATCAAGTCCACCACCAAACCCAGGCGGCACACCCCCCTATGGCCAATTATCGATTGAAACACCTTACAATTAGTCGTTTCAAGGTCCTACTGGTCCGTATATGCCATATCAATACTATTAATATCTGTAGCAAAACAACAAACTTCCATTTCTAACTACTTTAGACCTACCAGACCTATCTCATTTGACCAATGATCCCATCCTACATGGTTATAATTAGCCACCCATTCCGGTTAAGTTAACTTCTGATATTCCCAAAGAACCATGTGATGACATACCATCTATGGTGTTTGTCCAATTCCTTGATGGATGATTTGATTCGTCTGAGTTTATTTCAATGGACCCTCACCGGTTCAACAACCAAGTGGTATATTGAAATACCACCGCACTCGTTTTCCGATTTTCGTTCTTTAGCTATGTCGTTCCTGACTCATTTCCAGTTACCCATCCGTTATGAAACTAGTACGGACTTATTAAATTCTCTCCGCCAGACTACCACAACTCATATATCCGATCATATCCACGAGTGGCGGAGGAGACAATGTCTCATTAAATCTCCCATTCCAGACCAACTATTAGCTGATTGGTTTACAAAGTCTCTTTTACTCACCATAACTAGAGATGTAGCTATGGGAGGGGCCGTCACCGAGGAACAGGCTATCGCTCGTGCGCACTAGTTAGACCTTGTCTATGCCCAATTCGGCATGTTATATGACATTGTTCCTGACGCCCCCCGCCCCACCTATGATCCTACAAAACCACCTCAGGGATGTCATGCCGATGACATTATTGGTTTCGTAAACTCCCATCCTCCTAATCAAACCGGTGGATCGTCAAACCACCATGGTTCTTCCCCACCCTCGGCATAGGCTGGAAGCAACACCACCAAGTCACCCACTCCTACTCCCACTGAGGGGGTGAATTCTGTTCAATCAGATTCACCTCAGAAATCCGGTGGAACACAAGAAGTCTTCCAACTAGTAGGAACACAAGAACCCTCCTGAAGACACGAAACATAAATAGAAGCTCAAGTATCCTTGTTTACTGTGTGGTGGTGACCATTTCTCCAAAGAATGTCCCCACAGAGATGGAGTGCAGAATTTTCTTAAGGGAAACCCCACACCCATAATTCTCAATGATCCCTTCCCCACCCAAAACCAACAAATGATTGCCCAACCCTCTCCTTCTCAAGGAGAAACATCATCCATTGTGCATGTTCTCATGATGCGTAGTGAAATGGTTAACCTGAATACATGATCACGATCATACGACTTAGTCCCTCCTAAGGAACCCGTCGGAAGTAATACTGAAAAATATTCCACCTCTACCCCGGATATTTCCATGCCATAAGGTCCTCTCACCATTGAGAAACCTTCATTAGATTCAGTGTTCCGTCCTCCTAAGAGCATGATTCAAAAAGCAGTTTTCAAACCTAATGCTCGAGCAGCTCAAAACTATAACATTGTAGAGGACTTGGCGCAAGCTCCTCGTGCCATGTCGACGCTACAATTCTTGCAGAATTGTCCCAATCAACACAAGACTCTTCTCACTTCCATTGGCATGGTAGACCCAGATTCCTCGAATATGAGCATGTTTAGACTTGAGTATTTTAAACTGAGGCTTTCCCACCAGCTGGCTTTCCAAATTGCCACTAAGGTTGCTAGGAAGACAATCCATCGTATTGTATTAGATGAAGGTTCCTCCACCTAGGTCATGTGGTTATCTTGTTGGTGAGCCATTGGTTCTCCTAAGTTAAACTGTTCTCCTACTACCCTGAAAGCATTCGACGGTCATGGATTTCAACCCCATGGGATATTACAAGCCCTAGTAGTAGAGTTGGGGGGTAAGGCTGTAACCATTAACGTGGAAGTAGTCACAACCCCTTTGGATTATAATCTCTTACTTGGTCATAATTGGCTTTATGCCATGACTGCGGACGCATCATCTGTCTTCCGCATTGTGCAATTCCCCCATCAAGGCCGAACTGTCACTATCGACCAATTGTACTTCTGTACACCGAACACTGCTACTCATCCCGATGATAATGTCCCTTTGTTAGGGCAATCTTCACAGTTATATGAGAGCGTGGGGGTCGGCCTCATAAAATATTCATCTCTTATGGGTGTCTTTCCAACCCCAGATCCCCCTAACCATGTTGCCACGGTGAACATGATCTCCTTCATGATTCCATCTTCTTCCAACTCTACCGATCAATGGCTCATGCCCGATGAGGCCACCATGCGTTTGATTGGAGATTCTATGCCGCTCTCACCAGCTGAAGCTACTTATGAGGCTATCAAGTCAGCACTTAAGGACCACTTGGTCGTGGCCTCTACATCTTGTTCTCTACAGCGGACATCATCTTCACTAGATCCTCTGCGCCGAAATTTCCATTCGGATGAGTCCATTATGGATATTATGAGCACATATGAACCTCCGTGGGAAGATCTTCACCATCGATCATCTTTCCTACCCTCATTAGATTCTGTGGAAAATGCTATCACTACCATTTTTACACCAGATGTCTATCCTTGCCCACAGTCACCGATCCTCACTTGCGATACGGTTACGGAAGGCAACATGGCGAACATCAAGCCCACCATTCCGATTGACATCTTGGTTACACCCGACATCGTGGAACATATCCGCATTGGATAGACTTTCTCTCCTGAAGAGCTCACCACATTCACAACATTATTTAAACAATATCATGACATCTTCGCATGGACCTATAAGGAAATGCCTGGGATTGATCCTATGATTGTTTTGCATGAGATCAAAACTTATCCCGACGCTAAGCCTATCCGCCAAAAATTATGACCAGTACACCCTTTAAAAACTTTGGCAATTAAAGCTGAGATTGAAAATCTCTTGAAGGACGGCTTCATCTATCTTGTTCCTTTGACAGAATGGGTCTCTAATGTCATCCATGTGGCCAAGAAGTAGTGTACAATTAGGGTCTATGTCAACTATAGGGACCTGAACAAGGCTTGTCCTAAGGATAATTACCCTACTCCCTTCATCGATTAGATCATCGACAATTGCGCCGGGAGCGTCATCTTCTAGTTTATGGATGGATTTTCTGGTTATAATCAAATAGAGATCCACCTGGCCGACCAACACAAGACCGCTTTCATCTTCTCCTGGGGTACGTTTGCTTATCGTAAACTCCCCTTTGATCTTAAAAATGCTGGGGCTACATTCTAGCGGGCCATGTCGTATGCTTTTCATTATGTGAAGGACTTTGTGGAGCCCTACCTCGACGATCTCCCTGCTCATTCACAGCATCATGAGTTCCACATCGATCATCTGACGGCTGTTTTCCTCAGATGACAGTGGTATAACATCCAACTGAATCCTCACAAGTGTATTTTCTGCATTGAATTAGGACGCCTCCTAGGTTTTATCATTTCAAAGGATGGGATCTGCATTGATCCCTTGAATGTGGAAGCCATTATCGATCTCCCACCTCATATTGATATCACAGAACTACAGGGTTTGCAAGGGAAGGAAACCTACCTATAGTGTTTTGCTTGTAATTTCACTCAAAAGACACAGGGCTATATGCGATTTCTCAAGAAGGATGTCCCTTTCATTTGGGACGACCAAGCCCAACAATCCTTTGACAAATTGAAGTCTACCATTACTCACACCCTTGTGCTCCAACCACCCAATTACTATAAGGATTACATCCTTTATCTTTCCGCTTCCACCACCACGATTTCCATGGTCTTGGTCCAGGAAGATGATAACACCCAGGAACATGTGATCTATTACCTCAGTAAGGGTCCTATTGAATCTGAAACCCGTTACTCACATGTAGAGAAACTCGCTCTCGTGGTAGTCATTGCCATCCAAAAGTTCCGTCACTACATCCTACTCTGCACCACTATTGTTATTGCTGACTTGAACCCCATGTACCATGTCCTTACACGTCAGGTGCTCGAGGGAAAATATTCACGCTGGATTGTGATACTTCAGGAATTTGATCTCCTCTTCGAGAAATCCAAGTCAAATAAATGCTTGGTGTTCACGAAGCTCATTTGCGATCTTCCCCGTGTTGATTTGGGAACTTAGCCCATAAAATCCCTTCCAGACGAGTCATTGTTTATCATCAGCACGTATGACCCATGGTATGGAGATATCACATTATATCTTCAGACCCAACGGTTCAACCTCCAACTATCTCATGACGACCGTCATCGTATCCGCCACCACGCCAAGTATTACTTGATCATCAGTGATACCTTGTATTGTTGTGGCATAGACTCTATCATTCGACGTTGTTTAACACACGAGGAGGATGAACACGTATTGAATGTGTAGCTAGGGTTTTACCCCTAGCTTGTGCCAATGAGCACCTATTAAGGAGAATGGACTCCTTAGTAGCAGTTCAATAATGATTAAATGATTAAGCTAAAACAACAATTAACAAACTACTTTAAACATTGCATGAGACATAAATGAAAGATGTAAAAAATGGTTTTATATTAATGTTACCTTGAGTGTCAAGGTTGATGAAGCCCTTTGCAGTGTCCAAGAGGATGCTCCAAGCTTCAGAATGCTCCTTTCTCCTTCTCCAATGTTGGGGATGGGCCAAAGGTGGCTCTCAAGGTGAAAATAGTTCAAAGGTGAACTAGGGTTTCGAGAGAGATTTTGGCAGAGTAAGGGTGCTTGTGATTGTGGATATGGAATAAGGGATCTCCATCACCTATTTATAGTTTTTTGGTGGTGGAGTGCTGACCCATGGTTTTGGGAAACACATGGTTTTGGGCAGCTGTATAGGGTTTTTTCTTCCTTTTCCTCATTATTTTATATTTTTTATTCCCTTTTTAGGGGATTTTTGCTATTTTTGGAGGAAAAGGGGGTTTTTTGGCCTTTTTTAGGCTATTTTGATGGTTTTATGGCCTTTCGGAGGCATTTTAGTGGGATTTTTAATGGAAATATGGTAGGAAAATGGACAAATGAGCCATATAATGTGGTAAATGAGCTAGTGAGCACTTTTTGGGTGTTAACAGATTGCCCCCTGATGTGCGAGGTCAGGAGCTCATCGTATGGCCGATGGACATCATAAGTCATGAATGGTTTTCCTGGGATGTGGAGAGAAGAGAAGAAACAAACTGAAGCCCGGAACAACGATCCCGAACAACTGCAAGAACTTAAAAGTACATAACCTCAATAAAGGATGAGGAAGCATCTGATCATATGGACGAGGCGGGCATACCCATGCTCGTATCAGGATATAACATAACAATAACAATGGGGTCCAAAAAATGGGGACCTGAAATATACATGACCTCAAATACTGACTGAGGAATAATCTCAATATATGGACGAGGCGGGCATACCCATGCTCGTATCAAGATACATAAACAGAACTGTGAGGCCCGAAAAGGGGGACCTGTAAGATACATGACCACTGTGTACATCATAAGAGTCCAGAGGGGACACAAATCTGGGACATACTGCTGAGCTGATCATGTGTGAACTGGATAAATGGTGCACTGGAACGGAACTGAAATGGGTACTCGAGGAAGCATATAGCTGGATGGCTTCCGAATACAATCGCCAACGCAGCCCGGACATCCATGGGAACATAGAACTGGGTGTTCCGAAGTGACTCACCAATGTGCTAGAGTCGGGGGAAATCCGGGGTCTTCGACAAATAATGATGGGATATAATACTACGCGATCCTCAACGATGCGATCAAGGTGCTGAAGTCGAGCATGTGAGGAACAACCACTCAGAGAGGCAATGATGTCTCCTCTCAGAATGATCCATAGGCACTTACCACAGATGGTGATAAGTCCAAGGCGTAGGGACCTCTGGGCCTATCCTCTGGAATAGAGGAGCTGTCGTCGACAGAGGGAGACCTGCCCCTATCAAGGCAATGATGTTTCCTTGACAGGAGCGCGAGGTAGAGAACCGAAATGTGGTAGTACTGATGGCAGGACTGATCAAAATGTGGGTGGATAACTGGGCTAGTAGAGTGGGTGGACTCAAACTTCCTTTGTTCAGAGTATGATAATGGGAATGATCTGGCAGCATATGAAACTGACTGAGGGGAAAGGGATCATAGCTGTAATGGCTTAGGGAGGGTGACGGGTCTGAGGGAGACTCAAGCTGGTATAAAAATGGCAGGAGACTGCAGAATACTCTGAACAAAGGCGACCTGATTGGGGGTGCTGCCGAGATGATCTAGCATAGTGCCATGAGGCATGGGAGGATACTTCTTCATGGGTTAAGGAACTAGAAGAAGTGTGTGGATAAAATGATACTGTTGTGTGGATTTTACGAGCCCAGGACAGTTCATGCTCGTGGTGGCTTTCAATTTTAAGGAGTCTGAAAGCGATAAGAAGACTATGAAGTAAAGGAATGGTACTGTCGTGTGGATTTAACGAGCCCAGGACAGCGCATGCTCGTGGTTGCTTTCAATTTTAGAGAGTCTGAAAGCAAGTAAGAAGACTCCAGGGGGTTGCTTTTTCGTAGATTTAGTCTCCAAGGCCCAAAGAAGCATAAAAGGATGCAATGAAGAACTCTTCTAGCCGGTGTGACTAGAGTATTCCTTTTTCGTAATTAGTCTACCAGGTCCGGAAAAGGGTTAAACTTATACCAGATAGACGCCCTTTCAGGTACTTTAACGAGCATGAAAGGAAGCAAGATTGCTCGGCGATCTTTTCATTCTTTTAGGAGTCAGAAAAGAGCTTAACGGAAACTCCCTAAGTGCCTTTTTCGTAAAGGAGTTGTCCGGCCCGAAAAAGGGATAAAATTATACCGAACAAAAGGAATGGCCAGGCAAGGAGGAAGTGTTCAATCAAGGTTGAGTAATGATGACCAAGAACGAGGGTAGGTGGGAACACTGATGGACCTCGTTGCGGGGTAGATGAGATGGTGGAAAAATAACGAGACATTTGCAGTATGACAGGAGTGAATGGCTCATGTAAAAATGTGGAACAATCCGATAGCGACCGATGTGGCACGCGAACCGAGGCAGCAAGGTGTTGGGACACAATGTTGAAATTGTACCAAGTGAGAGCGAGAAATGATCTCAAGCATCATCACGAGCTCGAAAAAATGAATCCGGCGATATAAAGGATGTCAAAAACGGGTGACGGCCGATGTGGCACGCAAACCGAGGTGACGGGGGCATTTAAAAAATGCCCGGAAAAATTGAAGGGGAGAGCGAGAAATGATCTCAAGCATCATCACCAGGCCATGTGTCAATATGGTGCTCTATAATTGCGGGGTCAAGACCAGGCATTTCGGTATAGGACCAGGCAAAGACATCACGGAATTCTTTGAAAAGGTGTATGTAGTCCTCAATCTCTTGTTTACTGCAGAATGCTCCTAAAGTAATGAGTTCAGGGGCACGACCTGGAGCAGCAATATCAACTTGGATGACAGGTGAGATGTTGGCCATGTTGCCCTCCTCGAAGGCATCAGGAGCAGGAATAGGGTCCTTGAACCAGTCAACCTTGGTGGGGAGGAAGTCTTTGGATTCGACCGCGTATTGGGTAGCGGTGCTAGAGGAAGACGCTTCTGGGATGAAATAGGAACGATGGTGCATATCATCCCAAGGATAATCCGGGGCAGTTAGGGCCTCAAGAATCTCCTCATCAGTACGGAAAGTCTGCGTCGTCAAATCGGTTGACGAGGGGGGGGGTGGTTGAAGTAGTAGTAGTGGTGGAAGAGATCATATAGATGATATTAACCTCTTCAGAAGGGGGAGAGACCGGGGGGTAAATCTCCTCAATGGTAGGTGGTGCCGTCTCAAGATCCAGATTGTTCATCTCATAGAGAGCCGCTCTGTAATCCGGGAGATCGGGACAATGATGTGAATAGTGCCCGTAAATACCGCATATGGCACAGGAGTGGTTGGTATGTAGGGACTTATCTTTAGGCTTGGGAGTGGGGTTTAGTTCGACTGTTGGGATGTTGGGGTCATCATCGAGCATTTGCATGTGCTTCTGCAATGCGGGTAACTGTGGGCACTGATGGGTCGCATGGCCCAACTCGTCACACAGCGAGCATTTGGGAGGAGCACGAAACACTGGAGGGTTTTTGACTGTCTTGGGAGGTGGTACAGCAGTGTAAGGTTGTGGACCTCTGCCCCCAGTGGGTTTGGGAGTAGGAGGAGGTGTCGTAGAGGATGAAGGGGTAGAGACACCGGGAGGTGGGTGGGTGGTAGTAGCCATGGGTTGCACCGGCTGGAGGACGACATCTGGTGTCGGCGGGCGAACGGGAGGCGAAAGATACCATACAGGTAATCCCAAGGTTAACCCAGGGAGGCTAAGGGTAGCCATGACCGGGGCGCTTACTACTCCGGCGGGAGGAACGAGGAAGGGGATCGTATGGATCGGTGTAACACCAATGTGACTAGGTACCAATGGTGGTTTAGGCAACAAGGATGGTTGATTGTTAGGTGGTAGGATGTCATGGGACAAGGTACATAAGTCAGACATTTCGGGCGTAGATGACGGTGGAGGAATGGAGTGAAAGGTGGAAGTCATCGGCGCGTCTGAGTAGACTCCAGGCCCCGTGGAGGAAACAAACGAGGTGGAGGCAGGAGAAACAGGTTGTTCAACCATGGGGAGAACATTTTCTGGTGCCGCTGGAGCACTTGGATCATAGTAGGTGAGCTGGTCAATCTTAACCACGCGTCCTTCATGGGGGAACATCATGGTGCGAAAGATAGAAGAGGAAACCGCCCGCATGGCATACATGTAGCTGCGGCCAAGTAGAAGGTTGTAATCCAATTGGGCATTGATTACCTCTATATCAATAAGGATTGTTTTACCACCTAACTGGACTGGAACGTTGGGTAGAAGGCCTTGGGGCTGGGGCCGAACGACCGTCGTAGGCACGTAACGCAGTGGTGGACTGCTGGAGAGGAGGGGATCCTAACTTCTGCCATACAAATGTAGACATAACGCATGTGGAGGCACCCTCATCGATGATGCACCGATGGATAACAAGGTTCCTAACGGAGACAGTAACTTGGAAGGCTAAGCTGGAAGGTAGGCGTGGTTCAGACTGGTCTAAATCAAAGGCCATCAAATGCGAATCGGTTGGGTCAATCCCCCCAATGGCGGAGAGTAAAGTCTTGCGCTGGGAAGGGAAGTTCTTCAAGACTTCTAACGCAGACATGGCTGCGGGAGATTGGGCTAGGTCATCTACGATGTTGTAGTTTGACGCAGCGCGCGCATTAGGGTTATTGTTGATTCGGCGAAGTGGGAAACGAGGTGCTTTCGCGGTGCCGTCTATGGGAGGCGGAGGTATACGTAACGCCTGATTGGTGGGATGAGCATTAGTAGTTTTATCCGTGGGAGTGGCTTCAGAAGTGGAGCCATATTGGTTCCGACGGGTCTGGAGGTTGACGTCAGCGGATGACATCATCAGTAAGTGGTGGGTACCTGAGTCAAACATGGGTTGATCAGGAGCAGCGTAAGTGATCTGTTGTTGTTGGGGTGCATTGGCTTGCTGGGGAGCCAACGGCTGAGTGTTCACTACGCCTTGGGTCGGTAATGGGTTTTGCAGCACCAAAGGGGGTTGTTGAGGTTGGGGGGGGTTGGGTGGCGCTTGGGGAGCCGCATGCCCTTGGCGATGGGCCTCGTCAACCCAGAGCTGCCGAGCTCGCTCCAAGTGTGGGCAAGCATGTGTGTAATGTCCATAGACCCCGCAAATAGAACAAGGGTGATTTGTTCGCAGATTGGGGTTTTTAGCCTGCTTGGGCGGGCGATCAGGGTTTTGATTAGCGGGGGCTGCGTTGTTATTGTCAGGGGGATTAGCCGGTTGACTAGCTTGGTCTGCAGGTTGGTTGTTTCCCCGATTACGGCCCTTGCCGCAGTTCTGTTGGCCCTGGTTACGTTGGTTGTTCTGGTTTTGCTGCGGATTCTGTTGGGCGTAAAATTGCCCTTTGGCAGCAGGTGGATTCTGAGGTTGCGTAGGTGCAGGAGCAGGCTGCGGGGGATGATATGCAGGTTGAGGCTGAGCAGGTGCAGCAACTTGAGGGGGTTGCTGATAGGACTACGGAGCAGGTTGTGGATGTGCCGCAGGGGCTGCCTGGGGCGGATAATAAGCTGGTGGGGATTGTGAAGGCGCAGGAGCTGGGGCAGTCTGCTGATGGTAGTAAGGCTGAGGGGCGACTGGAGGGGCATAAGCAGGAGTCGCATACCCAAAGCACTGAGGTGGACATGAGGGTCCATGGGAATGGTGATGTGTCATGGGAGCATACGAGTTGGTTGCTCCTGACTGTGAAGTAGCCCGCGACAGATCGGGGCCAGGGGTAGGACGTGCTATAGAAAATGGTTGGGGATGCGAAGAAACACGGCCAATGATACCATCTGCAGCGTGGGATGCCCCCGGTGCATCATGCTGGGAGGACTCGCCGCGAGGGGCGTCAGGTATAATGGTATAAAGGTAACCCGATTGGGCGTAAATGAGGTCGAACTGTTGTGCCTTAAGGATGGCTTCTTCTTCAGACTGGGGTCTTTCTGAGGCCACATCCTTAGCAATAACAGGGAGAAGGGATTTGAGGAACCAATCTAGGAATATACGGTCGTCTAGTTTGATCTTGCATAAGCTACGGCGTCTACGCCACTCATGGATATGGTCCGTGATATGGGTAGCCGTGTTTTGTCTACAAGATAGAAGGATCTCAACACCCGCGTCATAGCGGACAGGCAACTGGAAGAACTGCAGAAAGGTCGAGGCCAGGGAAGCAAAGGTGGCATGGGTCCCATGAGGCTGCTCAATATACCACTTGGCTGCAGAGCCAGTAAAGGTGCGCTGTAAGAGACGGAGGCGAACAGAGTCATCCACTATGGAGTTAGAGGAACACCATAGGTGGAAAGACATGATATGGTTTTGAGGGTCCTCACCGGCCTTGCCCTTGAACTTAGGGATGTCCGAGGGGAGCTTGGTAGGCATATGAGGCCATGTGGGGTCGTGTCGAATAGGATCGTTGGTCAATCTGGCCAGGTCAGGTAGGTTGAGGCTAGCCATGAATGGCAAACTGGAAGAGGGCTGTGACACAGTAGTGCTATGGACCAAGTTGGGGCCAGTGCCCCCAAGTGGAGGGACAAAATTAAGGGTGGTGCCCCCAAGTGGGGGAACTGAGGTAGTGGAGGATGGTCCAGCACCACCATGGGTAATGTGAGCCACTGATGTAGTGGGCGTGGGTATTCCCGCTGTGGGTATAGGTACCGTGGGGGGAACAGTAGATGGTTGCCCCATGGAGGGCATACCAAAAACATGTGTAGTCACTGGTGTAGTGGTGGATGTGCCACCAATGGCCCCTATGACAAATGGAGTGGAAGTCGTGCCAGCCATGGGGCTAGTAGGGGCAGTATAAATAGGGTTCTCAGACTCTTCGTCAGAATCAGAGGTAAAGTAAGGTGCGTCACTATCTGGTGACGGAGACCTACGTCGCTGACGAGTGGAGTCAAGTGACAAGGCTCTAGATCTGTGATGAGTGGTATCAACGGACAATGATCGGAATCTATGACGAGTGGTGTCAAGAGAACCGTGTTGTGGGGGCTCGCCCCTGAGGCGCCGAGAATGTCTCGGGGAACTCAATGGTGACAGATGGTGTCTAATCTCTGTGGGTTGAGGTGAGTAAAAACAGCTCAAAAAGGGCCTAATGCAACCGAGTGTGCAGAAGGAGAGCTAAAAAACAAGGCACTCAGGCCAACAACCAACTCAAAACACCCACTGCAACAGCTGTGCTACAATAGGTGGAGTGTCAACAAAGATGGTCAGAATACCAACAAGCAGCAGGTTTCCTAAAAAAGAAAAATGGTGGACTCACTAGACCAAAGGGAGGTAAAGGAGCATGCAAACACCTAACTAAAAGTATTCTGACTTAACTAAACATATCCTCTGCAAGGTGATGAAATCCAAGTCAGACAATATGAGTAGGAAAGCCAAGTGGCTATGATATCCCCCTACCGGGAGGGACACCGGGTAGTCAATCCTAGAAGAATGGCAACTAAGATACCCCGTTCATGACACGTCCAGAAAGGTGAATCTGCCGTTTAGTTCGTTGACCGCAATACCCCTACACAGGGATATCCCACGAACCGCGAAAGGTAGCCCTTCGGTTACTGAATGGAGTGCGGTATTCCACTCAGGCCTCCGGAACCAGTCTCCCGACTTCAACCCTCCTAAGGGAGAGGCCCTCTGATAAACTGGTCGTGACCGTGCCAAAAAGTACTAGGGGATTTTGGTTCCCTATTTGGACAACAACTATGTCTCAAGTGAAAGTAACCAAGGGGTGTTATTGGAAGCCTATCCCCCTGATCCTACCTAACTACAATGATTCTTTTGTGTTCCCCAAGTGGGGTTAGAATGTTGGTTTAGTTAGGTACTTTTTAAGGCTCACTTGATTTTATGTGACAGAGTGTGTGCTCGTGAGGTAATGATCCCAAAAATAGAAGTGCCACAAGGGAGGGCAACTTCCAATCTATCAATAATGCTGAAATTGATTCTTTGAACTTGCAAAATTTTTTGAAATAAAAATACTGAAATTTTAAAAAGATTCTGTAAAAGGAACAGAAATTATGTTGCAGAAAGGCTGTAAGGAAGTGGGCTGCAGGTGGGACAGAGGGCTGTTCAAATGCAGAAAATATTGCAGCAAGAGGGCCTGGGCTCAAAACAGGAAAAGAGCAGAAATCAGACCGCGGGTCTGTGGCGGATCAGAACAGGCCGACCGCGGGTTTGAGGGAAACAGCGGCGGTCAGGTCGCGGCTATCGGGCCAACAGAGGCAGTTGGGACGCAGGAAACAGGGGAAAAGACACAGTCGGGTCGCGGCAGAAAGGCTAACAGGCGCAGTCGGGACGCCCGAAAGAGGCAGAAAGCCGCAGTCGGGACGCGTGAAAAAAGGCCGACAGGCGCAGTCAGATCGCGGCAAACAGGCTGATTAGCCACAGTCGGATCGCAGGTAACAGACTTGAATCCGCTGGCAGAGCGTCGGAAGCAGTCTGAGAGCCACGATCGGATCGCGGGTAAAGGTCTGAAAGGCGCGGTCGGGACGCGACTGCAGAGGGAAAAAATGCGGTATGCGGCGGCCGAAAGGGACAGCCGAAAAGAAAAAATTTAAAAAACGGAAACCAGAAATTCGAAAACTAGGGGAGTCGCCAAAACTGTAGCTAGGGTTTTACCCCTAGCTTGTGCCAATGAGCACCTATTAAGGAGAATGGACTCCTTAGTAGCAGTTCAATAATGATTAAATGATTAAGCTAAAACAACAATTAACAAACTACTTTAAACATTGCATGAGACATAAATGAAAGATGTAAAAAATGGTTTTATATTAATGTTACCTTGAGTGTCAAGGTTGATGAAGCCCTTTGCAGTGTCCAAGAGGATGCTCCAAGCTTCAGAATGCTCCTTTCTCCTTCTCCAATGTTGGGGATGGGCCAAAGGTGGCTCTCAAGGTGAAAATAGTTCAAAGGTGAACTAGGGTTTCGAGAGAGATTTTGGCAGAGTAAGGGTGCTTGTGATTGTGGATATGGAATAAGGGATCTCCATCACCTATTTATAGTTTTTTGGTGGTGGAGTGCTGACCCATGGTTTTGGGAAACACATGGTTTTGGGCAGCTGTATAGGGTTTTTTCTTCCTTTTCCTCATTATTTTATATTTTTTATTCCCTTTTTAGGGGATTTTTGCTATTTTTGGAGGAAAAGGGGGTTTTTTTGGCCTTTTTTAGGCTATTTTGATGGTTTTATGGCCTTTCGGAGGCATTTTAGTGGGATTTTTAATGGAAATATGGTAGGAAAATGGACAAATGAGCCATATAATGTGGTAAATGAGCTAGTGAGCACTTTTTGGGTGTTAACAGAATGACTATCACTCCGGGGCTTATGGCGGTCATCTTTCTGGGATAGCTACAACCTAGAAAATACGACGCATAGGATACTACCGGCCTTCGATCTTCACGGACTATATTGAGGTCGTTAAGAAGTGTCCTCCATGCCAGCACTTTCAATTCAAAAAGCACTCTCATCCAGCCCCTTTACATCCGGTTTTTTCCGTCGGCCCCTTTGCTAAATGGGGCATATATTTCATGCACTGTAAGCCTACCTTGGCTGGGGGGAATGGTTACGTCATTGTAGCCGTCGATTATTTTACTAAATGGGATGAGGCGATGCCTACGTACAATGAGGACAGAAAAATGGCCGAACTCTTCATGTTTAACCATGTCATTGTGTGATTCGGAGTTCCGCAAGCCATCGTTACCGATCACAGATCTCACTTTCAAAACAAGATGGTAGATGAATTGAGTTCCATATTGGGTTTTCGCCATGAGAACTCAACCCCATACTACCCACAGTCCAATGGAAAAGTAGAGGCCATCAATAAGGTCTTGAAAACCATGATTCAATGCATGGCGGGTACTCACAAATCAAACTGGCATAACATGCTCTTTTCTGCCCTATGGGCATACAGGACCTCCATTAAGACTGCCACCCAGTTCACACCTTTATAACTAGTATACGGATTGGAGGCAGTTCTACCGATAGAGTGCGAGATTCCATCAGTGAAACTTGTAGTTGAACTTCTCCTGCACACCACTGTAGAGGAAGAACGCTTCCTTCACTTGGAAAAATTCGACAAAACCCGCCAAGATGTTTCTCTTGCCAACAAAACGCATAAGAAACGCATTAAAGCCTAGTACGATAAGGCATTCAAACCTCGTGTCTTTAACGAGGGGGGATTTTTTCCTCACATATGACCAGAAACATGATAAGTTGGGGGCAGGCATGTTTGAGTTCATGTGGCACGGGCCATATGTTGTAAACGTGTCTTGGAGAAGGGAGCCTACGAGCTTAAGGATTATGATGGAATATCTCTAGGGGAGCCTCGCAATGGGATCTACTTGAAGAGATACTATGCTTGAGCTTTTCACGAATTAGTATCTTGTATATACTATACATGGTGTGTATTTTGTGTGGTGTGACACTTTGCTTTAGTGTGTTAGGATCTTGGTTTTACGCTTACATCGTATTCTTCCTGCATGTGCAGATGGAAACCTGTTTTGGATTTGCTGACGGCGTCATTCGGCACACCCAAAACCTCACTTCTGTAGCCTAGGTACTTTATTCCCCTATCGGCGAGCTCATTAGTTTGGGAGGGAGTTGTCTAGGGTACGAAACCAACAATGGCGTAGAATATCACGTAGTGATTGGAGTCTTAATCGATGCTCTTTCTGTTGGTATGGACCACATTGTTGTCCACCTCAAATCACAATTAGTGGTCTCCCACCTTAACCGTATCTATACCATCTGTGATCCGACATTACTCTGTCTTTTTCGACAAGTACGTCTCTCAGATAGGTCCTTCAAATTTGTTCAGTACTGTTAACACCCAAAAAGTGTTCACTACCTCATCTACCACATTATATGGCTCATTTGTCCATTTTCCTACCATATTTCCCTTAAAATCCCAAAAAATCCCATTAAAAAGCCTCCAAAAGGCCTAAAATGCCTCCAAAAGGCCACAAAACCCTCAAAATAGCCTAAAAAAGGCTAAAAAAACCCCCTTTTTCCTCTAAAAATAGCAAAAACCCTTAAAAAAGGAAGAAAAAATATAAAATAATGAGGAAAAGGAGGAAAAAACCCTATACAGCTGCATAAAACCATGTGTTTCCCAAAACCATGGGTCAGCACTCCACCACCAAAAAACTATAAATAGGTGATGGAGATCCTTTATTCCATATCCACAATCACAAGCACCCTTACTCTGCCAAAATCTCTCTCGAAACCCTAGTTCACCATTGAACTATTTTCACCTTGAGAGCCACCTTTGGCCCATTCCCATCATTGGAGAAGGAGAAGGAGCATATTGAAGCTTGGAGCATCCTCTTGGACACTGCAAAGGGCTTCATCAACCTCCACATTGGAGGTAATATCAATATATAAAACCACTTTTTATATCTTTTGTTTATGTTTCATGCAAAGTAATTTAATTTCTGTTTTAGCTTAATTATTTACATTTACTGAACTGCTACTAAGGAGTCCATTCTCCTTAGTAGGTTCTCATTTGCACAAGCTAGGGGTAAAACCCTAGCTACAGTTTTGGCGACTCCCCTAGATTTTGAATTTCTGGTTTCCGTTTTGAATTTTTTACTTTCGGCTGTCCCTTCGGCCGCCGCATACCGCGTCTTTTCCCTCTGCAGTCGCGTCCCGACCGCGCCTTTCAGGCCTTTACCTGCGATCCGACCGCGGCTCTCAGACTGCTTCCGACGCCCTGCCGGCGGATTCAAGTCTGTTACCTGCGATCCGACCGTGGCTAATCAGCCTGTTTGCCGCGATCTGACTGCGCCTGTCGGCCATTTTCCCGCGTCCCGACTGCGGCTATCTGCCTCTTTCGGGCGTCCCGACTGCGTCTGTTAGCCCTTTTGCCGCGACCCGACAGCGTCTTTTTCGCTATTTACTGCATCCCGACTGCGTCTGTTGGCCGAAAGCCGCGACCTGACCGCGGCTGTTTCCCTCAAACCCACGGTCTGCCTGTTCTGTTCCGCCACAGACCCGTGGTCTGATTTTTGCTCTTTTCCTGTTTTGAGCCCAGCCCCTTTTGCTGCAATATTTTCTGCATCTGAACAGCCCTCTGTCCCACCTGCAGCCTCACTACCTTACAGCCTTTCTGCAACATAATTTCTGTGCCCTTTACAGAATTCTTTTAAAATTTCGTTATTTTTAATTCAGAAAATTTTGCAAGTTAAAATTTCAATTTCAGCATTATTGATAGTTGGAAGTTGCCCCCTTGTGGCACTTCTATACTTTGGGTTCATCACCTCACGAGCACACACTCTGTCACATAAATCAAGTGAGCCTTAAAAAGTACCTAATTAAACCAACATTCTAACCCCACTTGGGGAACACAAAAGAATCATTGTAGTTAGGTAGGGTCGGGGGGATAGGCTTCCAATAACACCCCTCGGTCACTTTCACTTGAGACATAGTTGTTGTCCAAATAGGGAACCAAAATCCCTAGTACTTTTTGGCACGGTCACGACCAGTTTATCAGAGGGCCTCTCCCTTAGGAGGGTTGAAGTCAGGAGACTGGTTCCGGAGGCCTGAGTGGAATACCGCACTCCATTCAGTAACCGAAGGGCTACCTTTCGCGGTTCGCGGGATATCCCTGTATAGGGGTATTGCGGTCAACGAACTAAACGGCAGATTCACCTTTATGGACGTGTCATGAACGGGGTATCTTAGTTGCCATTCTTCTAGGATTGACTACCCGGTGTCCCTCCCGGTAGGGGGGATATCATAGCCACTTGGCTTCTCTACTCATATTGTCTGACTTGGATTTCATCACCTTGCAGAGGATATGTTTAGTTGAGTCAGAATACTTTTAGTTAGGTGTTTGCATGCTCCTTTACCTCCCTTTGGTCTAGTGAGTCCACCATTTTTTCTTTTTAGGAAACTTGCTGCTTGTTGGTATTCTGACCATCTTTGTTGATACTCCACCTATTGTAGCACAGCTGCTGCAGTGGGTGTTTTGAGTTGGTTGTTGGCCTGAGTGCCTTGTTTTCTAGCTCTCCTTCTGCACACTCGTTGCATTAGGCCTTTTTGAGCTGTTTTTATACTCACCTCAACCCACATAGATTTGACACCATCTGTCACCATTGAGTCCCCGCGACATTCTCGGCGCCTCAGGGGCGAGCCCCCACAGCACTGTTCTCTCGACACCACCCGTCATAGATTCCGATCATTGTCCGTTGATACCACTCATCACAGATCTAGAGCCTTGTCACTTGACTCCACTCGTCAGCGACGTAGGACTCCGTCACCACATAGTGACGCCCCTTACTTTACCTCGGATTCTGACGAAGAGTCTGAGAACCCTATTTACACTGCCCCTACTAGCCCCATGGCTGGCACGACTTCCACTCCGTTTGTTATAGGGACCATTGGTGGCACATCCACCACTACACCAGTTACTACACCTGTTTTGGGTATGCCCTCCATGGGACCCTCATCTACTGTACCCCTCACGGTACCTATTCCCGCAGCGGGAATACCTATCCCCACTACATCAGTGGCTCACACTACCCATGGTGGTGCTGGACCATCCTCCACTACCTCAGTTCCCCCACTTGGGGGCACCACCCCAAATCTTGTCCCTCCACTTGGGGGCACTGGCCCCAACTTGGTCCAACCCACTACTGTGTCACATCCTTCTTCCAGTTTGCCATTCATGGCTAGCCTCAACCTACCTGACCTGGCCAGATTAACCAATGATCCTATTCGACACGACCCCACGTGGCCTCATATGCCTACCAAGCTCCCCTCGGACATCCCTAAGTTTGAGGGCAAGGCCGGGTGAGGACCCACAAAACCATATCATGTCTTTCCACCTATGGTGTTCCTCTAACTCCATCGTGGATGACTCTGTTCGCCTCCGTCTCTTACAGCGCACCTTTACTGGCTCTGCAGCCAAATGGTATATTGAGCAACCACATGGGACCCATGCCACCTTTGCCTCCCTTGCCTCTACCTTCCTGCAGTTCTTCCAGTTACCTGTCCGCTATGACGCGGGCGTTGAGATCCTCCTATCCTGCAGACAAAACACGGCTACCCATATCACGGACCACATCCATGAGTGGCGTCGACGCCGTAGCTTATGCAAGATCAAACTAGACGACCGTATCTTCCTTGATTGGTTCCTCAAGTCCCTGCTTCCTGTTATTGCTAAGGATGTAGCTTCAGAAAGACCCCAGTTTGAAGAAGAGGCCATCCTTAAGGCACAGCAGTTCGACCTCATTTACGCCCAATCGGGTTACCTTTATACCATTATACCTGACGCCCCTCGCGGCGAGTCCTCCCAGCATGATGCACCGGGGGCATCCCACGCTGCAGACGGCATCATCGGTCGTGTTTCTTCGCATCCTCAACCATTTTCTATAGCACGACCTACCCCCTGGCCCCGACCTGTCGTGGGCCACCTTACAGTCTGGAGCAACCAACTCGTATGCTCCCATGACACACCACCATGGACCCTCATGTCCACCTTAGTGCTTCGGGTATGCGACTCCTACTTATGCTCCCCCAGTCGCCCCTCATCCTTACTACCATCCGCAGACTGCCCCAGCTCCTGCGCCTTCACAAGCCCAACCGCTTATTATCCGCCCCAGGCAGCCCCTGCGGCACACCCACAACCCGCTCCACAGCCATATCAGCAACCCCCTCAGGTTGCTGCACCTGCTCAGCCTCAACCTGCATACCATCCACCGCAGCCTGCTCCCGCACCTGCCCAACCTCAGAATCCCCCTGCTGCCCAAGGGCAAGTTTACGCCCAACAAAACCCGCAGCAAAACCAAAATAACCAGCGCAACCAGGGCCAACAGAACCGCGGCAAGGGCCGTAATAGGGGGAACAACCAACCTGCAGACCAAGCTGGTCAACCAGCTAATCCTCCCGACAATAACAATGCGGCCCCCGCTAACCAGAACCCTGATCGCCCGCCCAAGCAGGCTAAAAACCCCAATTTGTGAATGAACCACCCTTGTTCTATCTGCAGGGTCTATGGCCATTACACACATGCTTGCCCACACTTAGAGCGAGCTCGGCGACTCTGGGTTGACGAGGCCCATCGCCAAGGGCATGCGGCTCCCCAAGCGCCGCCAAACCCCCCCCAACCTCAACAACCCCCTTTGGTACTGCAAAACCCCTTACCAACCCAAGGCGTGGTGAACACTCAGCTGTTGGCCCCTCAAGCTAACACGCAACCCCAACAACAACAGATCACATACGCCGCTCCTGATCAACCCATGTTTGACTCAGGTACCCACCACTTGCTGATGATGTCCTCTGCTGACGTCAACCTACAGACCCGTCGGAACCAATATGGCTCCACCTCTGAAGCCACTCCCACGGACAAGCCCACTAATGCCCATCCCACCGATCAAACGTTACGTATTCCTCCCCCTCCCATAGATGGCGCTGCAAAAGCCCCTCGTTTCCCACTTCGTCGTCTCAACAATAACCCTAATGCGCGTGCTGCGTCAAACTACAACATCGTAGACGACCTAGCCCAATCTCCCGCAGCCATGTCTGCATTAGAAGTCTTGAAGAACTTCCCTTCCCAGTGCAAGACTTTACTTTCCTCCATTGGGGGGATTGACCCAACTGATTCGCATTTGATGGCATTTGATTTAGACCAGTCTGAACCACGCCTACCTTCCAGCTTAGCATTCCAAGTTACTGTCTCCGTTAGGAATCTTGTCATCCATCGGTGCATCATCGATGAGGGTGCCTCCACATGCGTTATGTCTACATTTGTATGGCAGAAGCTGGGCTCCCCTCCTCTCCAGCAGTCCACCACTGCATTACGCGCCTACGACGGTCGTTCGGCTCAGCCCCAAGGCCTCCTAGCCAATGTCCCCGTCCAGTTAGGTGGCAAAACTGTACTCATTGACATTGAGGTAATCAATGCCCAAATGGATTATAACCTTTTACTTGGCCGCAGCTACATGTATGCCATGCGGGCGGTTAACCTCTTCTGTCTTTCGCACCATGATGTTCCCCCATGAGGGATGTGTGGTTCAAATTGACCAGCTCACCTACTATGATCCCCGTGCTCCCGCGGCACCTGAAAATGTTCTCCCCATGGTTGAACAACCTGTTTCTCCTGCCACCACCTCGTTTGTTTCCTCTACGGGGCCTGGAGTCTACTCAGACGCGCCGATGACCTCCACCTTTCAATCCATTCCTCCCCCGTCATCTACGCCCGAAGTGTCTGACTTATGTACCTTGTCCCATGACAACCTACCACCTAGTAATCAACCACCCTTGTTGCCTAAACCACCATTGGTACCTAGCCACATTGGTGTTACACCGATCCATACCATCCCCTTTCTAGTCCCTCCATCGGGAGTAGTCAGCGCCCCGGTTATGGCTACCCTTAGCCTCCCGGGGTTAACCTTGGGATTACCTGTCTGGTATCTTTCGCCTCCCGTTCGCCCGCCGACACCAGATGTCGTCCTCCAGCCGGTGCAACCCATGGCTACTACCTCTCAGCCACCTCCTGGTGTCTCTACCCCTTCGTCCTCCACGACTCCCCCTCCTCCTCCCAAACCCACTGGGGGCAGAGGTCCACAACCTTACACTGCTGTACCACCTCCAAAGACAGTAAAACACCCTCCAGTCTTTCGTGCTCCTCCCAAATGCTCGCTGTGCGACGAGTTGGGCCATGCGACCCACCAATGCCCACAGTTACCAGCATTACAGAAGCACATGCAGATGCTCGACGATGATCCTAACATCCCAACTGTCGAACTAAACCCCACTCCTAAGCCTAAAGATAAGTCCCTACGTACCAACCACTCCTGCGCCATATGCGGTATTTACGGGCATTATTTACATCATTGTCCCGATCTCCCGGATTACAGAGCAGCTCTATAAGATGAACAATCTGGATCTTGAGACGGCACCACCTACCATTGAGGAGATCTACCCACCAGACTCTTCACCTTCTGGAGAGATTAATACCATCTATATGATTTCTTCCACCACTTCCCCCTCGTCAACCGATTTGACGACGCAAACTTTCCGTACCGATGAGGAGATTCTTGAGGCCCTTACTGCCCCGGATTATCCCTGGGATGATATGCATCGTCGTTCCTACTTCATCCCAGAAGCATCCTCCTCTAGCCCCGCTACCCAATTCACAGTTGAGTCCAAAGACTTCCTCCCCACTAAGGTCGACTGGTTCAAGGACCCTATTCCTGCTCCTGATGCCTTCGAGGAAGGTAACATGGCCAACATCTCACCTGTCATCCAAGTTGATATCGCTGCCCCAAGACGTGCCCCTGAACTCCTCACTTTAGGAGCATTCTGCAGTAAACAAGAGATTGAGGAGTACCAAAAACTCTTCCAGGAATTCCGTGATGTCTTTTCCTGGTCCTATACTGAGATGCCCGGTCTCGACCCCGCCATTATAGAGCACCACCTTGACACCTCTAAGTCAAGGGGCATAATAGATCACCTCGACCCTGGGATAGGGGGCACGATCAATCACTTTGAACATTCCCCATCACATCTATCTCAGCACGTCAATGAACCCATTGTTCAAACCCACACATATGTGATCCAAAATCACAAACCCCATGCACATAGCATGGGGGCAAGTCATTAACCCTGCTCACTTTTTCACACTTGTGATCTCAACCATTTTTGAGGTCACATATCACTTGTAGATTTGATTTGCTTTGATACACCTAGTATTATGCCCTCCATTTTTTCGCACCATTTGCACTGCCGGATTCATTTTTCCGTGCCCGTGATGATGCTTGAGATCATTTCTCGCTCTCACCTCCAGATTTTCCGGGCATTTTTTCTAAAATGCCCCCGTCACCTCGGTTTGCGTGCCACATCGGCCGTTACCCATTTTTGACATCCTTTATATCGCCGGATTCATTTTTCCGAGCTCGTGATGATGCTTGAGATCATTTCTCGCTCTCACTTGGTACAATTTTAACATTGTGTCCTGACACCTTGCTGCCTCGGTTTGCGTGCCACATCGGCTGCTATCGGATTGTTCCACTTTTGTACATGAGCCATTCACTCCTGTCATACTGCAAATGTCTCGTTATTTTGCCACCATTTCATCTACCCCGCAAGGAGGCCCACCAGTGTTTCCCACCTACCCTCGTTCTTGGTCACCATAAAATCTGCCTTGATCGAACACTTCCTCCTTACCTGGCCATTCCTTTTGTTCGGTATAATTTTATCCCTTTTTCGGGCCGGACAACTCCTTTACGAAAAAGGCACTTAGGGAGTTTCCGTTAAGCTCTTTTCTGACTCCTAAAAGAATGAAAAGATCGCCGAGCAATCTTGCTTCCTTTCATGCTCGTTAAAGTACCTGAAAGGGCGTCTATCTGGTATAAGTTTAACCCTTTTCCAGACCTGGTAGACTAATTACGAAAAAGGAATACTCTAGTCACACCGGCTAGAAGAGTTCTTCATTGCATCCTTTTATGCTTCTTTGGGCCTTGGAGACTAAATCTACGAAAAAGCAACCCCCTGGAGTCTTCTTACTTGCTTTCAGACTCTCTAAAATTGAAAGCAACCACGAGCATGAACTGTCCTGGGCTCGTAAAATCCACCCGACAGTACCATTTCATCATTTCAGAGTCTTCTTATTTGCTTTCAGACTCCTTAAAATTGAAAGAAACCACGAGCATGAACTGTCCTGGGCTCGTAAAATCCACACGACAGTACCATTTTACACACACTAACCCATGAAGAAGTACCCTCCTGTGCCTCCTGGCACTATGATCGATCATCTCGGTAGCACCCCCAATCAGGTCGCCTTTGTTCAGAGTATTAAGCAGTCTTCTGCCATTTTACACCAGATTGAGTCTCCCTCAGCCAGTTATCCTCCCAAATCCAATACAGCTATGATCCCTTTCCCCTCAGTTAGTTTCATATGCTGTCAGATCATTCCCATTATCATACTCTGAACAAAGGAAGTTTGAGTCCACCCACTCTACTTGCCCAGTTGTCACCACCAGTTTGTCAGTCCTGCCCTCAGTACTATCACATTTCGGTTCTTCACCTCGCGCTCCTGTCAAGGAAACATCATTGCCTTGATAGTTGCAGGTCTCCCTCTGTCGATGACAGCCCCTCTATTCCAGAGGATAGGCCCAGAGGTCCCTACGCCTTGGACTTATCACCATCTGTGGTAAGTGCCTACGGATCATTCTGAGAGGAGTCATCATTGCCTCTCCGAGTGGTTGTTCCTCACATGCTCGACTTCAGCACCTTGATCGCATCGTTGAGGATCGCGTAGGATTATATCCCATCAGTTTTTAGTCGAAGACCCCGGATTTCCCTTGACTCTAGCACATTGGTGAGTCACTTCGGAACGCCCAGTTGTATGTTCCCGTGGATGTCCGGGCTGCGTTGGCGATTGTATTCGGAAGCCATCCAGCTATATGCTTCCTCGAGTACCCATTCTAGTTCCAGTCCAGTGTACCATGGACAGTATGACCCCAGTCACTATGATCCAGCAGCTCATCAGTTCCTTTGGTACCACACTCAGTAGCACTGTTGATTGTTCCAGTGCACCATTTATCCAGATCACACATGATCAGCTCAGCAGTATGTCCCAGATTTGTGTCCCCTCTGGACTCTTATGATGTACACAGTGATCATGTATCTTACAGGTCCCCCTTTTCGGGCCTCACAGTTCTGTTTATGTATCTTGATACGAGCATGGGTATGCCCGCCTCGTCCACATATTGAGATTATACCTCAGTCAGTATTTGAGGTCATGTATATTTCAGGTCCCCATTTTTTGGACCCCATTGTTATTGTTATGTTATATCCTGATACGAGCATGGGAATGCCCGCCTCGTCCATATGATCAGATGATTCCTCATCCATTATTGAGGTTATGTACTTTTAGTTCTTGCAGTTGTTCGGGATTGTTGTTCCGGGCTTCAGTTTGTTTCTTCTCTTCTCTCCACATCCCAGGAAAACCATTCATGACTTATGATGTCCATCGGCCATACGATGAGCTCCTGACCTCGCACATCAGGGGGCAATCTGTTAACACCCAAAAAGTGTTCACTACCTCATCTACCACATTATATGGCTCATTTGTCCATTTTCCTACCATATTTCCCTTAAAATCCCAAAAAATCCCATTAAAAAGCCTCCAAAAGGCCTAAAATGCCTCCAAAAGGCCACAAAACCCTCAAAATAGCCTAAAAAAGGCTAAAAAAACCCCCTTTTTCCTCTAAAAATAGCAAAAACCCTTAAAAAAGGAAGAAAAAATATAAAATAATGAGGAAAAGGAGGAAAAAACCCTATACAGCTGCATAAAACCACGTGTTTCCCAAAACCATGGGTCAGCACTCCACCACCAAAAAACTATAAATAGGTGATGGAGATCCTTTATTCCATATCCACAATCACAAGCACCCTTACTCTGCCAAAATCTCTCTCGAAACCCTAGTTCACCATTGAACTATTTTCACCTTGAGAGCCACCTTTGGCCCATTCCCATCATTGGAGAAGGAGAAGGAGCATATTGAAGCTTGGAGCATCCTCTTGGACACTGCAAAGGGCTTCATCAACCTCCACATTGGAGGTAATATCAATATATAAAACCACTTTTTATATCTTTTGTTTATGTTTCATGCAAAGTAATTTAATTTCTATTTTAGCTTAATTATTTACATTTACTGAACTGCTACTAAGGAGTCCATTCTCCTTAGTAGGTGCTCATTTGCACAAGCTAGGGGTAAAACCCTAGCTACAAGTACCTGCACATTTCAAGAGACATGAACACCATTGCTAATTCCATGGCCAATTTCATATTGGACTGGTACATTCCACATACATGAAAACATTCATAAACATAAAAGTGGCACGACATGTACATAATGCGTAAACATAACACATAGACAAGATCCGACAATCATCCATAAAAACACGATGTATAAATCCGCCATAGAGTTTTTATATATCATATCAAAATGTAGTATTGATACAAAATATGAAACGTATAAGCTTTTAGTAAATATCCTTCGATACAAAATATGAAGCCTATAGCTTTTAATACATAAACATATACAAGTGGGCCTACTCCGCACAATGCTCGTGGTAGCAGATGATCTCCCTTGCTACTTTCCTAAAGTAGAGTACCAAAATGATCAGACACTCCAATGGTCTGGCGCTGGTACCGGCAAGGTAAATCATGAAACCTGGGATCTGGAAGTTCTAGAGTCAAGTGCTGGAGGTTCTCCTCTAGCTCATCCAACTCCTCTACAGCATCGTGCGCTATAGAACCTAACACCGACACTGCTCCTCTCCGTGCGGTCGGAGATACACCTGCTGGTCATGACTGGCCACATCTGCATCAAGCTTATGTCAACCATCAGTACTACTCCAAAAAAATCAAATATATATAAAATGAAAAACAAAGTAGAGTTGTCGTTCTTACCAATGTCAACCCACTGTGTCCCCTCGAGAAGCACTAGGTCTGGGTCTCCCTTGAAGTCGGTCCCGTTGTATGGATCATCCTCTACCATGAGGATTTGACCCCTAAACCACCAGAAGAAGGGTGTACCAAAAGTGATAATGGGACCACTGTCACCATGGCGGGATAGTACTTCTGTCGAATGCATCATGTGTTAATCTCTCAGATCCAGATCCTCTATGTCAACCTGCGGGCGCAGATGAGGCACCCGCTCCAGGAAGAACGTAACTACAACTGAGCCATAACCAAATTGTTTCAGTGCCCTGCGCCGATACTTGGTGAGATGTTCTCGCAAAATCGCGAGAATTCCCTCACACTAGTTGAAGACTGTTGGAGCCATGCACTCCTCAGCATACATCATCAGGGACTTGCTCGCAAGATGAGCAGATCTATTTTCAGCCACCCTCACAATCGTAAATAGAACTGTGCGAAGAGGTCGATCTCTAACCTCTTTGATGGGAATCTTCCCACCTACCATCTAGGTTCTGTTAGTGCACCATTGGTCGATCAAATCCTCTACGGTACGATCACCTCCTCGTGATCCTGCTAATGATACAGGATTCCCCCATCGAGACAGACCAGTCAAGAAATATATATCCTCGATATCTATCATCAAGGTGTGAACACCAATCTGAAAATGTTGCTGCACCGGATCCCAACATTGGATCAAGTTCTCCAATAACGACACTTGGGCTCTCATGCCCGCTACCTGGAAGTACTTTAGTAATCCACAATTCCTCAATGTGGCCATGCATTGAGGGTCATTTTTCGCTTGGGAATCTTCGATCTCATGCTCTCCTTCGCACCATTTGACCATTGTGTTCACTTGAACCCTGCCCAAAAGTCCATAAAAACACCATTAGGACCTTTCCAAACCATCAAAAGCATCAATTTTTGGTTGTATTTTGAGTTTTCCATGTGGAATTTCCTTGGCACAGCCCGTCCTTTCGGACAGGGCACCGCTGACGCAAGACAACTTTTTAGGATTTGTGCAGCTTATCGGGATTTGTGCCGGTGCGCCCTTGGTGCAGTTCCTGAAAGGGGAGATTGCGCCGGTCTGTGGGCGCAATATCCTTCATTAAGCAAGCTAAAAAAAAGAAGAGAGAAATAAATAAAAAATGTAAACCACTAGAAAGAAAGAGGGCAGAGTTTAGGGTTACTTGACGCTGACGGCACAGGAAATGGCTGATCACGGCTCCTACAATCGACGGTTGAAAATCACTCCCCAAAGGTCACTTTCACTCTCTAACTTGGTAAAAAACAATAATAATTCTTTTTCACTATTTGGCCCTATTTATATTGAAAACAAAATATTCCCTTTTTAATTTATTTGTTTATTGGACTATTTTTCCTATAGTTGGAAGTGTTTTGCATGTCTGAACACCTAATCGATTGTTTTGACCTAGTTTTGGGAGATTTGCGGGTGCGGTAAGATGCTATAAATGATTGCTCGTGTTTGTATCCTTTTCACACTCGCTGTTGGGTGTGAAAAACTCTTCAAACATTTTTGTGTCATTGTCCCGCTCGTTAAAATCAATTAATGACAACACCGAGCTAACTCATTGTTCCATCTCGTGCTCGTAAAACAATGAGAATAAGTTACTGAGTTATAGTTTATCGATTTTTCGGGCTCGTTAAACTTCCACGAAAAAGGAACCCCTCCGAGTCTTTCTTTAAGCTCTTTTCAAGCTCTCAAAATACGAAAAGATCGCTAAGAAAACTTGATGTGTTCACGCTTGTAAAAGTATTTGAATGATCATCTTCCTTGTTAGGAACCCATGCCTTTACTTTGTTAGTATATTGTTGTTGGACGCATATGCTTTGTAAGTTGTCCCATAGTATTTGTTGATCCATAGTTTATATTAGCCCATAGTATTGACCCATAGTATTGGACGCATATGCTTTGTAAGTCGTCCCATAGTATTATATGTCCCATGGTTTTGACTCATAGTATTGGCGCCTAGACTTAGCCCATGGTTTGTATTGACACATAGTATTGACCCATGGTATTGGCGCCTAGACTTAGTATATAAGTGTGTGTTGAGGCCTATGAAGGCACTGTGAAGTTAATTGTATTGAGCTTTCTCAAAGGAGGTTTCCCCCTCGAAGTGGCCCGTGATCAATATAAAAGTGATTCTGTTCTATTATTTCTGATATCTCGTGTATTTGCATTAATTAATTATTGCAGGTTCATCACATCTGATATCAGAGCACTTTCTTGGGCTCGTTGGGTGGATTTTCTGCCAAATTTTTTTTCGCATCTGTTGCAGCTTCGAATTTGGGAATAATCCCTATCCGCTTAACTATGGGAAGTATTTGGGCATAATCCCTAAAAATCATTGTGAGGAGTACCATAGGAACCCCAAAGTATCTGGCCCATTGAGAGGACCTGCCAGCGAAAAGGGAAACGACCCCTACCTAATTGACTAGTTCCCACCTGTGAGGTAAACCAAGAGCTGTCGTTTGTGGCAAAGCGGTTATCAGTTTTACCTGAGCCGTGGAGTGAAGGGTACTACCCCAATATGAAAGCCGTCAGATAGCATTGGTGGCCGAGTGAAACACCTGAACTGTTAGGAAGCCGTACATACCTAGGGTCCATATCTATTTTCAGTTGAACTGTTGCCGATCACTTTCGCTCCAGATCCAGCCGTTTCAGATCTATTCTGAAAGTTGTTCTAGATCTAGTCACCATTTCAGATCCAGCCATTTTCGATCCCTTCTGCGCCATTGCAGATCCATCTGTTGTGGATCCCTTCCGCACCGCTGTTGCCGATCCAAAAAAAAAAAAAAAAAAAACAGTTTTTTCTCCATATCTCCCTTGTTTTCACTCTGTTTCCCTTGAAATTTTCGGGGAACCCCTGTCATCCCATTCTGCATCTTTCATTCCTGAGGACCCTATCCCCAATTCCCCTTCCCAAAGCCCGAAATCCCACATTTTTCTATTTTTAGGGTTTGCCATAACTTCCTCAGATTTCACCCAATCACCTTCAAATTTTACCACAGAGTTCCTTTCTGAATTCTGCTTCTTTGTCCCTCTCTGCCAAATTTTCTCATTCTATCACCCCGCTTCTGAAATACCCCTTTTTGCTTTCTTGTCCTTTCGACAATGTCCAAAATCTAGTCAAACCCCAATTACCCATCAAATTGTTTCCCCAATCCAAATTTCCCTTTACTAAATCAGCTTCTGTTTGTGTTTTTCTACCCATTCCACCAAAAAAAAAAAAAAAAAAAAAAAACCTGGTTATGGTTGTCACCCATGCAGGAGCACACACCATGGAGGAAGCACTTGCAGCCATCCAAACCAAACTCCAAGATCTGGATGAAAAATTTCTCAGCCTCCATCTTCAGCATTCAGCCATGAACAATACCAGACAGCCAGAATCTTCTGCAGCCACCGGGTTCTCTTCTTCTAGCAATTTTCGTGGGCCGAAGCTTGATTTTCCTCGCTTCAGTGGTATTGATTCGAATGGATGGATATATCGAGCAGAACAATATTTCAGTCTGCATAATACTTCTGATGCCCAGAAAGTTCCACTTGCATCCTTTCATTTGGAACAGGAAGCCCTTCAATGGTACCGTTGGTACATCAAAGCTCATCCTGAGCCAAACTGGACAGATTTTTTCCAACTCATTTTGCCATGATTTGGTCCTAGTGCTTTTGATGATTTCACAGGAGCACTCACTAAACTTCACCAAATTGGCACAGTGAGAGAGTATCAGACAGAATTTGAGAAATTGGCCAATCACATAGAAGGATTGTCTGATGAATTCTATAGGAGTTGTTTTATCAGTGGTCTCAAGGATGAAATCCACTTAGAGGTCAAAATGTTTTGTCCCAACACAATGATGGAATTCCTAGGGTTGGCTAAGTTGGCCGAGGACAAGATCGCAGCTCACAACGCTCCAAACCCACCTTTGTTCCCTTCAGAAATATGGGTTCCCAACGACCTCCCATCACTCCTGCTCCTCAACCAACTCCTATCAAGCATTTGTCTGAAATAGAAATGCAGGCACGCCGAGAAAAAGGGCTTTGCTATAATTGTGATGAGAAATTCACTCGGGGACATAGATGTGTTCAACAAAAGCTCTATCTCTTGGATGTGGATTCTCCACCTGCCTTAGAACTTGGTGAAGAAGCTACAAATACAGTAGATGATCAGGTCAACATTCAACACCTGCCTGTTGACACCCCATCTCAGGACGACCCACCCGAGATCTCTCTCCATGCTGTAACCGACATCACCACCCCACAAACAATGCGGGTCAGGGGATACTTCAAGAAGCTCCCTCTTACCATACTCATTGATTCTGGTAGCACTCATAACTTCATTGACCCTCGGATTGCCAAACAGGATGATTGTTTTGTCCATCCTTGCTCCAACTTTGAAGTCATGGTTGCCAATGGGGGCACCTTACCTTGCAAGGGGAAGTGTCACAATGTGCGTATCTCTATGGAAGATTATAACCTACGCTCTGACATGTTTTCCTTGTCCTTAGGCGGATGTGATGTGGTTTTGGGCGTTCAATGGTTACACACACTTGGCCCCATCTTATGGGATTTTGCTGAACTTTGGATGCAGTTTTCAACCAATGGGACACAACACAAAATTATGGGCTTACAACCAGGGTCTCTCTGCATCATAAGTTCACATCGCCTGGAAAAGATCCTTAAGAAGAATTCACATGGTGTCATTGCTCATCTCCATTCCCTTCAGATGCACCCACCAATGGTCTCTACTACTTCCTTGGATAGATATGCAGGTGTCTTTGTTGCACCCGTGGGCTTGCCTTCTTCACGAGACCTTTCCGGTAAGCATTTAGCTTCATCTACATATCATCAAGACATGATGGCTATTTTGCATACAGTACAGAAGTGGCAGCCATCCCTATTGGGGAATTATTTCTGCATTAAGACTGATCTCCAGAGTCTCGAAACTTTCCTGGAAAAATGGGTCTCCTCCCCAGCACACCTGAAATGGGTTATCCAACTCATGGGTTATGACTATGCGACCACTTACCAGAAGGGTAAGGACAATATGGTGGAAGATGCTCCTCCTCGCACATTTGATGACCCAGTTTCTCTTACAGCTATTTCTCTATTTGTTCCAAATTGGTTGCAATCTGTTCAATGGGGCTATCTCTTCTATGAACTCCATGCTTCTTCATCAGTAGGGCACTCTGGGTTCCTCAAAATGTATGACCAGGAACAATGTAACTTCTTTTGGGAGGGACTCAAAAGGACAATTCAATGGATGGTGGTTGACTGTGATACTTTCCAGGTCAACAAGGGTGAAATGACCCTCCTTTCAGGATTGCTCGAACCCTTACCCATCCCTCCACAGATTTGGACAACTATTTCTATGGATTTCGTAGAAGCACTCCAGTGGTATAGTACCACATCTCAAAGGACACCATATGAAGTAGTCTTTGTACATGCACCACCAGTTCTTCTTCCATACACCTTCAGCAGCTCCCCATTTCAGGCAATTGACTCAATTCTTCAAAACCGTGATTAACTTCTTCTCATTTTGCAGGACAATTTTCAAATGGCAAGAATTCGACTGAAACAAAAAGATGATCAACACCGTTCTAAGTGCACTTTTCACATCGCTGACATGGTTCTTCTTCGTCTACAGCCTTCCATGCAATCCTCCCTGAAACTCCAAAGGTGCTAGTGGTTCGGAATGCAACTCGAGGATGCTACAGGGGACCCACTCCTTCAGATTCTGCATCAATTTCCACATCTAAAGCTTTGAGGACAAAGCTTTTTCTAAGGGAGAGGGGATGTTAGGAACCCATGTCTTTACTTTGTTAGTATATTATTGTTGGACGCATATGTTTTGTAAGTCGTCCCGTAGTATTTGTTGATCCATAGTTTATATTAGCCCATAGTATTGACCCATAGTATTGGACGCATATGCTTTGTAAGTTGTCCCATAGTATTATATGTCCCATGGTTTTGACTCATAGTATTGGTGCCTAGACTTAGCCCATGGTTTGTATTGACACATAGTATTGACCCATGGTATTGGCGCCTAGACTTAGTATATAAGTGTGTGTTGAGGCCTATGAAGGCACCGTGAAGTTAATTGTATTGAGCTTGCTCAAAGGAGGTTGCCCCCTCGAAGTGGCCCGTGATCAATATAAAAGTGATTCTGTTCTATTATTTCTGATATCTCATGTATTTGCATTAATTAATTATTGCAGGTTCATCACATTCCTGGTGATAGTTTACCCCTTTTTGGGACCATGAGATACTATTTACGAAAAAGGAGCATTCCATCCAATCATGGCTGGAAGAGTTCTCTCTTGCATTGTTTTACCCTTTTTCGGGTGGAGAGACTCACTTTACGAACAAAGGAACTTTGGAGTCTTCTTTAGTTCTTTTCAGAATCTCTAAACATGAAATGATGCCGAGTTTACCTTCTTTGGACTCATTAAAATCTGACATAGAAGGGCCTGTTTTGGGACGAACCTCTCCTATCCTAGGTTCGTAAAACATTGAGATTGGACTCATCCATGGGATGAGCTATACCGAGCATCTATTATCCTCCTCAAGCTTATTAAAAACAAAAGAGGTACTCATCAATCATGATGGGGAATAGGGATGAGATTGTGTTTATTGTAGTTATGGAAGTACATAGTCGCTCTTGAACATGGCACTTGTTTGCATTTGCATTCAGTACTTGGGTAATCTGTTTGTCTTCGAGTCCTGCTGATTCCATGAGTGTCATCACTCCTTTAGGTCATCCGAAGAATGATTCCATCATCAGTTGCATTAGGGGTTGGTATCATTCTTGTCGTTTCAATACTGCCAAGTCATGCCATGCCCATGTTCAAGAGATGTTCGTTATTCATCATCTACAATCATTGTACCTTCTTTTATGTTGGTTTACCCTGAGTCAGTCTTACACATCACTCTACTGTCTGATTCACTCCAAACATCTGTGATCGTGTTTCATGTCGATGATGGGGGATTCATCATGGCCCTCCTTCGATGGATTCATCCTTGTCGACTTCAACACGTCATCCAAGGATAGAATCTAGAAACCAATCGAGTGCCTTGGGCCTGCATGCCTCAATGACAGGTTACCTCGCTTTCAACATGAGTTTACATCATTGACTCTTGATTGAAAGATCCCGTTGAGTGTTCAAACTCAACTCATTAATTCACACTCGATGGCATGTACTATGATACCTTGGGAATCATTGACATCAATGGTGATTTTCCTCGTGCTTGTTAATGGTATACATCAATGACCGGTAATCAAGTGGTTTATACCATGTTCGACTCCAAAACATTGTAATCACATGGATAGATTCGTATCATTGCGGGTTTGGCTTGAAGATGCTGGGTTGTTTCATATTCTACCCAGGTTGCGATGGAGATTGTTTGGGTCATATCACATGGATCCACTTTGTATTGGTCGTGGCTATGTTATCATCTCATCATGGATCTACGATTGTGTCTAGTAGCCATGATTGTGTTCAGTCGGTCTTTACTACCATGGATTTGCTTTGTATTGGTCGACAGCCATGTTGTGAGTCATATGACACATATCTCAGAGTCAATAGTACTGTAGCAACACCTTCCGACCAACAAGTCCTTGCCATCTATCTTGCAAAGCATATCACTTGTCTCATTTTTCTAGCTTCATGCTTTGGGGGGCATTCTGTTACACCTAAATCTTGTCATCATGAGTCCCATGTTAACTCAGTGCCTTGATGTCACATCCCCAAAATTTCAATAAAATTAAAATTTATTTCTAGATGATTAAACGTCATTAAATACTATGGAGAAGATAAAATATGTTCAACATCTATATCACTGTTTTAATAAAGTATCATCATAACATCTCAAAAATTTCAACCTTTAATAATTTATCGTAAATATTTTTGCTTGTTGGCACAAAGGTCTCCTATATTTTTACAAGCAACCTCGATCATAATTATACAACCATTTTAAGCCCTTTTAGCCGTGATACTTACTGATCTTCAAGGACTTTATAAAGATGGGATAAGATATAACTACTTTTTCTGTGTCACACATTCCTTCTACTAACTTAATCAAAAAGTGAAATGATAAGTGCATTGTACCCCAAACTTTTCCATAGTCATACAAAATAATGATACTCTATTTAACTTATTCTTCTTCATTTATCCTTGCAGAATTACTAATGGTGAATGTAGTTACTCATCATACATGAGCCACATCTATGAGGAAAATAAATAAAGTATCAACATGTTTTTAATTCAACAACTGACCCACAAGTACTCTTAAAATTGATTAACCCCAACTTATCTACACATGTAAACAAGAAGCAATGATATAAATAACTACCATCATAAAAATACCTAAGGTACACAAATTTAAAACAACCATAACCAAGATAAAAGTTGAGACACAACATCAAGAGAGAGATACACAAGGAATACATACGAAGAGAACATTTTCATGTGGTTCACCCATCTTGGGCTATGTCCACCAAAGGTTTGTGTTATATTAAAATAGGTGAAGGGTTACATTCTACCGTGACACAATTGTCGCAAGGCTTATTTTCTTCAAGCCTTCCTTACATGAGACATTTTCCCGAATAATAAATCCTTCGTTGGAAAGATGAAGTTCTTCATATAAGAATACAAGGATTGATGTAATGAATACCTTTCTACATAATTCTCAAAGATTAACTCCCTTTTTATTCTATGACTTTTATTTCCAATTGTAATTATCCTACACATACCATACGTCACATGGTAATGTAATAATATCTATATATAACCTAAATATTTTATAAATATACACCTTTGACACATATCTCTTATCCATATTCCACTATTTATCCATGTGATAATAAAAAAATATAAATTCATAACCTAAATATATTATAATATTACAACATATTATAATATACATCTTTGACACAAATCTCTTAGTCTAGCTCATGTAAATACTTTAATTTTATAATAACAAGGGACAACTTCCCTTTTGTCACCCTACAATGTATTAACATACGCAAAATATAGTACCTATATATTAAATATTCCAAAAATATAAATGAAGTAAGGCTATGTTTAATGCCCTTGAATAACTTTTAGTTATACCCAAGAGATTATATGTCTCGGTAACACTTAATGTAGTTTCACTTTTTATATATATATATTTTATAGTTTTATAATGACCTTGACTGCAAGTCATGAGCACGAGGGCTAAAATATCATATACATATTTTGTTTCCATCATGAATAAACTCAATAGTTACAATATAAACCTATGGGGATGTTCTCAAAATCGAAAATAGTTCTTGTTGATACTTGGGGTTCCTAACTGGCAGTACCCTGTTTACACTTTTCTTGTCCGGAGTCCTTTCTACGAAAAAAAAATAAACATAGTAGTAGTAGTGCCCCGCAATCATAGATTCCCACTATTGGTGCAATGTATATTAAGACCTAAAAGAAGACTGCAGGAAATATTGCAGGAATGACACATACTAAACGTTGACATAAATGAATTAATAACACATTCGATTTTATGATATAATACTGCGAAAATTTCACTTGATGTATAAATTAGATATCAATTCTACCCAGCCCCAGAACTCACTTGAGTTTTCCAACACATGGCCAAACCCAACAAGAAAAAAAATCGTCAAGGCAACATACTAAACTCCTCGTATCAAGGGTGTTTCCTCTTAATCGGTGCATTCCTATTAAAAGTAAATCTCGAAAGAAGTAGTCCATGAAGATCAAGTTTCGCAACTTAAATCCTAGATGGGGTTCTGTAGAATATATGAATTTATCTACCTATATATATATATATATTAGAATTCATAGTCTTTCCAATCAAGGTCATATGTAGATTACTAGATTCCACTACTTATCACATATATATATGTATACTTAAAATATAAGTGGAATATAAAATTAATTTTCCATACATGTTCAAAATAGCACTGATGGCATGGATAGAATTTTGTAATTTCTTTGACCAACATAAGTTGTTATGCACACTTACCTAGTCACCTGTAGAGCCTACCATAATATTAATATCTTTAAAAGATCAAATATTATATATAAATATATATGCTTCATTCAAAGAAACACTCCTATAAATATGTATATCATGTTATATATTATATATATATAAAACATGGTTATTTAAATGTTGACATCATGTGTCTTTTAAAAATATATACTTATTTCATATATACATGCATGATAGGGAATCCTTTGGAATGAGTCATTTCTTTTCCATTCTAAGGCTATTATAAAATATTATCTAAAAGATAACTCTCTTAGTTAGCCCCTATTTCAGAGCTTTATAGATGACACTCTCGCATTCTATGCTGAGTTTAAGATAATTATAAGATTTACAAAATTGGATTACCCTTATTATGTTTATCATGGTTGAGAAGTAGGCCTTAGTAACTAAGTTAGATGCTTACGGTATAATGTAATCCTGCTAGGGTGAACTTCTACCTAATACCATCATATCGTAATAGGATACGTAGTACTATGGTCAACCACTCATGACTTCTTAGTCCTTAAATTTTCTTATGGGTGCATTTGGTTACTTATCATTTAGTTGCTTTACCATTCTTTAGTCTTCTAGGCTTAAATTAAGACTTATAAACATAACACTAGCTTGAGGTCCACTGGTGGGGCCTTGGCCTTGAGCTCCTCACCAGGGCCGTTTACACAATTCATAATTACATTTATAATAACAATAGGGGTCAAATTGGAGGGATGTTACACTTGATCCCTGAAGTTTCCCTGAACAGAAATCATCTAGAGAAAGTTGTTGATCCTTTACCCACATTCTCTAGTTAGGCCAGCGCAGCTTGTCTTCCAGCAAGATGCGCTTGACTAGGCTCAGCGCAGATTTTCATCTGACAGCCTGCACTGATGGCTCAGTTTGCCTTCATGAAACCTGTGCTTGCCCCTTCCTTGCGCAAATTTCCCTCATGCAGCATGTGCCGGGGTTGGTTAAAATGGATAACTGAGTCCTTCGAGCGACTTATCAAAGCTTGGTGAGGTGAATATATATCCCTAACGTCTAGGTGAGCTAGCATTCAGTTCCCTAACCTAATGGGAAGATCCCTTAGACCTCTCCCCTCATTTCTCAACCTACTCTATCCACTTGGTCTTCTAAATATGAAGCTCCTCCCCATTCCAAAGGGACAAAGGTCTATAGCACTCTCATGATGGTGGAATTGGCTTAGATGATCTTTGTACATCCTTGGGAGTCCCACATCATCCTTGGAGGCTTTGGTTTGGATTGTTGGAAGGAAGGTTGCGACATTAAGGCATAGGTTGTAACGTTCTTCTCTTTTGTACTCTCTTTAATTATAGTTAATACAATCTCTTCCCATATATGTTATTGCGTTGTTAATGTGTAGAGCTTACTTCCTTAACTGTTAGTTTAGATCAGTCATATGAAATATATGCTTTTACTGCTTGTGTTTGTCTGCTTGTTCAACAGGATTTTGTAGCTGAAGATATGAATATTGTGGAGCATTGGATCAAGCAAGGAGCAAAGGGATCGTAAATCTCAGGTAAGATACTCGCTTGTTATTTTATGACTCTATTGATTTAGAGAAGCTGATTCTATTATGTATCTATTTGTTCTAGATCTAGTTAGACTAGGGAGATATGGACTTTAAGTCTGCTTAGGTATATTGTCCGAAAACACCATGTTTGCAAGCTAAAGAAATATCTATATGTGCTTAAGAAAGCCCCTAGGGCTTGGTACTCTAGAATTGATAGCTACCTTCAGAAACTAGGTTTCTATAAGAGTGAAGCTGATCCGAATTTGTACTTCAATTTAGTGAAGAAACAACCATTGATATTGGTTTTATATGTTGATGATTTGTTTCCCATTGGAGAGGAACATCTGATTGCTTGGTGCAAGAGGGAGCTCACCTCAGAGTTCGATATGAAAGGCTTAGGTCTAATGCACTACTTTCTTGGCCTTGAGATCTAGCAAAGAAAAGATGAATTTTTTCTATCTCAAGGGAAATACATTGTGCATATATTGCGCAGGTTTGGCATGATAGATTGCAAATCTATGACTACATCGATGGTTTCAAATTTGAGGGAACTTCATGAGTCAGGCTCTGGATCAGATGCAGTAGATCCCACTTTGTATAGACAACTTATAGGCTTGCTAATGTACTTGATAAATTCGTGGTCTGATATATGTTATGCTGTGAGCATTCCGAGTCAATTTATGTTTGATCCAAGACACAGACACTGGACAACTACTAAGCATGTGCTTAGGTACCTCTGAGGTACAATTTCATATGGACTCAAATATGCCTCCAGTGGAGGAGTCATGTTACTTGGTTATACAAACTCAGATTGGGGAGGAAGCATTGTGGATCGTAAGAGCACATCCGACTATTGTTATAGCCTAGTATCAACTATGATATCTTGGTCCAGTAGGAGGCAGGGCTCTGTGGCCTGGAGCACTACTGAATCAGAACACATAGTTGCAAGTGTTTTCTATTGGAAAGCAATGTGTCTTAGAAAGCTACTTGCAGGGTTATTCGATGAAAATCTTGAGCCTATAGTTATTAGGTGTGAGAATCAAAGTTGCATCAAGATTTACGATAATCCAGTGTTTCATGACAAGTCGAAGCACATTGAAATGAAGTATCACTTCATCCGAGACATGGTCCAAAAAGGTATAGTGAAACTTTAGTACATTGCTACTGATGAGTATATTTCAAATGTGTTAAAAAAGCCTCTGTCAGTGATAGAGTTCAGGTACTTCTGAGACAATCTTGGTATGGAAGAGAATGCCTCCCTAGCTGAGAAGGAGTTTTAAATATACAACATTAGGAGACATTATCCAAACCAATCTTGTGTAGTCAAGATTGATCCTCTCGTATAGAGGTGGGCACTTTGATTGCATTCCATGTAAAGGTTATTCCTCCCGTATATAGGTAATTGATCAAAGTAATGATGCTGTAAAGTCTTGTTTGACAAGGCTCCGAACTTGTTTGTATCAAGTCATGATTATCATGTGAACCTTCCGTATAAAGGTATCCATGAGATGGACCTCCCGTATAGAGGTGGACCTTCTGTATAAAGGTAATGATTTACTTGTTAAAAGAATTTATTGTTGTGTGATATATTATTAACCATTATCACCAGATTGCTATTAAGTATCCTTTAGATATTGATCACCTCTAAAGTGAATTACTTTAACATATGATCATTTGGTTCGGAATAATATAATATTATCACAGTATTCGATCATTCTTCTTAGTATAATGTAATGTGATGGATAATTAAAGTTAGCACGTATTGACCATGCAGTAAGAGATAAAGAAATAAAATATAAAGCATAGAGATCAAGAGAATTCAGAATTTCCCATGCAGACACTTCAGCTAATTAAAGAGAACTCGAATTATTAAAGCTTCAGTTATAAAGCTCCATTTAAGTATCAATGCTTCAGTTAAAGCATCAGTTAAATATATGTCTTAGTTAACTAAAGAACTCAAAGTGGTCACTTCAAGTAAATCAATCAACATGATTTCAATTAACTAAGTGTTAAATAAAAGGGACTAGTTAACTAAAGTATTTTCACTTTATTTAAACTAAAAGATGACACGTGAGTTGTGACACTTGCATGTCGACACTTAAGTTATCCACCTAACTAAGTGGACAAGCTTTCAGTTAAGAGACGAGTTCATCCTAAGTGACAGCTCAGTGAGATGAAGTACTGCATGAGAAGTGGAGTGCACCACTCCATGCAATATTAATACATACAGTTTGAGGGCAAGTTTATCCTGAAGTTAGAAGTTAAAAATAGAAGAGAAGAATGTATAAATATGATATACATGATTGTTGAATCCAGTGTGAAGCGAATTCTATTCTCCATTGAAGGAAAGGCATTTTTCTTTGTGTAGGGTATTGTTTGTGCTTGCTATTCTTGTGTTGAGCACACATCTGATTGATCTCTATTATCTATTGCTTCCATATCTTCACCAAAATTTTTGGTGATCTCTTATTCTTCCAAAAGCAATCAACTATGTTGTAAAAGAAAGCATTCTCTACTAGCCATTATATTATACTGAGAAAAATTGATGGGATTTTTGTTCTCATAATTTTGAGGATTTTCCCCAGGGTATATCTTGTGTTATGGTTGTATGAATTTCATGGATTGAATTGTCTCATTGCTTCAAGTATATGCATCTAAAAGAATTAAAGATAAAATCTCAACCAAATTTCAACACCCGAGACCCCTGATATTAAAGGATGTCAAATTCATTGCAAACCATGGTTCAAGGGGATAGATTCTCTAAGATCCCTAGGGGTCGAAATTGAGACAGGATGAGAAAATCAGTTGTCGATTGCAAACGAGATGACAGAGGGATGTATTCCAAGGGCCCAATATCCTCTTCAAGAGGCTGACCACCAACTTCTTTAGCCAATGCTTTCATTTTCTTTTTCTTTTAGATCGTAACATTGGCACACTTCAAAGAGGACAAGGGAAGGACCTCCTCTCTTGAAGGCCTATCTAAGAAGACCAAAATAGGGGAAAAAGTTGGTAACTCTTCGTCCATATAAACAATAGAATTTAAAACACCATGAAAAGGGAGGAGACCAATATCAGAAGTGCCTCTATCTTCAGGTAACCTATCCCCATCCTTATCGGGCACTGTGTAGTTCAATGAAACCTTCCCAAAGGAAGAAGGAGTCAGATTCCCATGACAAGCAAGGTTACAAACAGGTCCCTGACCAACTATTTCCACATTAGGTGACAACCTTGATCCTAGATCACTTCCCCTAAAGGAAGTACAGTCACCCAAAGGAGACAGAGGAATGAAACCCATGAAAACCCTCAGTTGATGTAGAGAGCGGTTCACAGAGGGAGACATGGGGTTCTAAGGGGCCCAAGTCGGACTTCCAGCTCAAGGAGTATCATCCTCATGAGACAAAAGCGAGTTCCCCAAGGAAGTCACAACAGGAACATCATAGCTAGGATTTAACATAGAGACATCCTCAACGTTCACCCCAACCAAACCCAAAGCCTCAAGGTCGACGACAAAAAGAGAACAAAAGAAAGTTGGGAATAATTTTTTTAATTAACCAATAAACATATTCGAGTTCATAGGTATAGCATTAACAAAGTCCTGAATATCTTCAAGCTGAGATGGATTCTCACCAGTTTTTTGGATGTCCCCTTTAGCCATAACGACACCCTTCTGAAAATTACCTCAACGGTTAGGGAATGAATTCCTAAGGTGATCCGTTTGAGCACACCTAAAACATCTGAAGGGCACTCCCAGGTAATCCATCTTCTGGAAGAAAACTGAGTCCCCCCATTGAATATGGATATCTGTAGGAAACCCCTCAGAGATATCAATCTCGATAAGCATAGAAGCCATTCGCTTGTCAAATCAGAAGAGCATGGAGCCTTCCATGTGAATGAAGTGACCAACCATGTTTGCAACAGACTCCAAAATAGCCTGGGTCCAAAGTTGTAAAGGAAATCCTGGGAGGATAAGCCATAGGTGATGCTTTCTGACCTTCTCCTTCAATGGGTCAAACTATGAATGCCACCTATACAGCACTAAGGAGACACCATCAAACACCAAGAATCGGCTTAGAATGAGCTCCAAATGTTCAGAGGAGTGGAAATGAAAATACAACCAACCATTAACCAATAGGCAGACTTTAGGATGATACCAATAATAGGTTTCCAATGAGCGGTAACCCAATCCATCAACTGGACTCTGGAGAGAGAAATTTATTCAAGGTGATCAACCAATGCATGATTAATCATACTTTCCATTCATGCAAGGTTGATATCCTTACCGAGATTCACATGAAAAGGAATTTCTACCTTGCTGATCTTGTTCCTTATTGTTGATGTATATGTAACTTCGGAATGTATTTCATCTATGTATATTGTACTCCTATAGAGATGTTATTATTCCTTTATATGGAAGTGTCGTCATTTGTATTGACAAGTGTCGCAAGTGTTGTAACTTGCCGATGGGTTATTAGACCACCATGTATGGGGTCGACCCTGATTAAGTTAATGTTGGGTTATTGTACTAACCTAGACAAGTCGGCCCCATAAGTTTATTGGGTAGTCAGGACAAGTATAAATAGAGATCTCCCGATCTCTATTTGGATCACTTCATAACTCACTCTTCCATCACTCGGAAAGTGGCACACATGTGAGGAGGAGGATCAGCTGCTAGGAGGAGTCTATCTCTTTGTACTTTGGTGGTACTATTGCTCTATCTATCTTTGAGGAAGTTGTGGGGTTTTTTCACCTTAGGGTTTTCCCCATGAATACTTCGTGTGTCTATTGTCTCTTATGTTTGCTTCTTGTGTATATTGTACATGTTATTCTCTCAGTAAAGATCCTAGAGTATATTGAATTAATGCTCAAAATTTAACATGGTATCAAAGCTAACTTGAGAAGAAGACATTGTGCAGTAACGGAAACCAGGGTTTCTTGTTTATTGGGTTTCTCTCCACATATTTTGGAAAAGTAATATGATAGATTGACTCTCCTCAGCAAGGTGAATCTATCTGTCCAATCAGAATTCAATTCTGAGCACTTTCAGTTTTTGCCCTAAAAATTAGGGTTTCCTAAAAAATAGGAATTTTTGAAATCTGAAGACACAACTAGAAGCTCCTTGGAAAAATCAAATTTTAGAGCTTTGGATCAAGATTTTTGGTTGGATAAATCTCTGGGAAAATCAAACCCTAATTCAGGGTCCTCCCAAGGGAACCCTAGAAGACTAAAAGGCATTTCTGAAGGATGAAGCTTTGCAGATCTCAAATTCTGAATACACCAGGCTGATCAGCTCATCAAGGCACATATTTATATCCTTTCAGAAATTTGAAATTCACATTTTGAATTTTTAGGGTTTCTTTGACAAACCCTAATCCAGGACTAGATCTAGTTTTCAGCAAATCAAGTTGTAAGACCTAAACCTTTTCTATTTCCATTTGAAGTACTCTTTAAAGATGTCTCACCACACCAAGCTTGAGGATAAGCTTGAAGGGGATGATAACTTTCAATCCTGGAAGTATAGGATTGGGTTAATCCTGGAAGAAAATGAATTGGATACATATATAAGTTCTGAAGTCCCTGTCCCAGAGGATGAAGAAGATAAAGCATTGCATAAGAAGAACTTGGTCAAGGCAAAGAGAATCATTGCTGATTCTATCAAAGACCATCTCATACCACATGTGTCATATTTGAAGACACCCAAGGAGATGTTTAACTCTTTGACCAAGCTATTTGAAGGGAAGAACATAAATTAGAAGATGACTCTGCGGAACCAGCTGAAAGGGGCCAAGTTGTTGAATGGAGAGACCATTCAATCTTATTTCTCCAAGGTCTCTCAGATCAAGTAAACAACTTGAAGCTGCGATGAAGTAGTAGATAATGGTGAAGTGGTTATGACTACTCTAAATGGCCTACCTAGGTCATGAGATTCTTTCATTCAAGGAATCTGTGCTAGAAAGAAATTAATCTCTTTCAGTAGATTGTGGGAGGAATGTTCACAAGAAGATGCCAGGCTTGTAGCCTGAGAAGAAAAGATGGGAAATGAAGATCAAGCTCTCACAGCTCACACCAAAAGAAGCAAGCCTAAGAACGAACACTCTCATTACAAGAAATCCTCTCACACCAATTGTTAACACCCAAAAAGTGCTCAGTACCTCATCTACCCCATTACATGACTCATTTGTCCATATTTCCTACCATATTTGCCTCCAAAACCCCAAAAAACCATTAAAAAAGCCTCCAAAAGGCCAAAAAAACCCCTTCCCCCCCCAAAATAATCCAAAATTCTTCCAAAATAGCAAAAACCCTCCAAAAAGGGAATAAAAAATACAAAAAAGAGGAAAAAGAGGGAAAAAGGAAGCAAAAACCCTATACAGCTGACCTAAACCATATGGTGCCCAAAACCATGGGCCAGCACTCCACCACTAAAAATCTATAAATAGGTGATGGAGGCCGCTCATTTCATATCCACAGTCAACCACACCCTTACTCTGCCAAAATCACTCTTGAAACCCTAGCTCACCCTTGAGCTACTTTCACATTTGAGTGCCCCTTTGGCCCATTTCCAAATCCCTTTGCAGAAAGAGAAAGGAACAAAATTGGAGCTTGGAAGCAACCCTATTGGACTGCTGCAAAGGCTTCACCAACCTTCACATTGGAGATATAATCAATACAAAAACCCTTTTTATTATCTTGTCTTTTCTGTTTTATGCACATGCTTAGAGTAGTTACTATTTTACTGTACTGTCTTTCATTTACTGTTTTTCTGAACTGCTACTAAGGAGTGCCTTCTCCTTAGTAGGTGCTCATTTGCACAAGCTAGGGTGAAAACCCTAACTATAGTTTTGGCAACTCCCCTTGTGTTCCTTTGAATTTTTGGTTATAGTTTTAAATATTTTTAATTTTCTGCAATATTTTTATTTTTTTTCTTTTGGTTGTCCCTTTCGGCTGCCGTAAACCGCATCTTTTGCCCCTCGCAGTTGCATTCCGACTACGTCTTTCAGTCATTTACCTGCGATCCAACCGTGGCTCTCAGACTGTTTCCCGCGATCTACCGACGATTTCCAGTCTGTTACCTGCGATCTGACCGCGGCTATCAGCTTGTTTCATGCGATCTAACTGCGGCTGTTAACTGTTGAGATATTGTAACTTCAAAGAATATTATATTTGTACTTTATTATTCTGGAGATGTTTCATTCCTCCTTTAAGATCTTATTGTATATCCAGAGATGTTTATTCCTCCGTCGGAATGTGGTAACTTGGGTTATTAGACTTCCCTAGTGGGGGTCGGCCCTGTATGTGTTATGTGGGTCAAAGGGTTATTAGACCACCCTAGAGGGGTCGGCCCAGTCAGTTATAGTGGGGTATTTAACCCATTGGTTAAATACGAGCCTACATGATTTGTGTAAAAGACAAGTCGGAGTAGTGTATAAATAGAGGAGGTGTATTCCTCATTTAACACACTCACTCACTTGAGAGTAGCGCACTTGTGGAGGAGAAGTCTGTTATGGTGGAGGAGGAGATCATGTCTTTGGTTTGCATCTTTGTATATTGTTGGTCATCTATATTGAGGAAGCTTTGCTGGGTTTTCTACCCCATGAGGGTTTCCCAGGATAAATCTGTGTCTCTTGTGTTCATGCTGTGCCTGTTGTTTCTTCAGTGATCCTGTATATGATATTATTGTGAATGTAATGCTGCTATTTTCTATCTTAGCATATTAAATATTAACATGGTATCAGAGCTAACCTTAAGGAAGGAAAGGTATGGAACTTACGACACTTGCTTTACTTATGACAATTTGAAGGTTAGGGTTTTATATAGCAAAAACCAGTCATCGTGGAACTTTCACCATAAATCAATTTTGGCAAAGGTTCAGGATCTGAAACCTTTACAGGTCGTAGATAACATCTTGACGTATCTTGTGTCCAAAGGACACCCTCAGATTCATTGTACTTTGTGAGTTATGATCAATACAAGTTAGGGTTTCTGCCTCTTCCAGATCTCAGTCAAAATAAGGTGACCTAGGAAAAAAGGTCATAACTTGGGCTAGGAAGCTCCGAATGAAATTTTGTAAAAGGTGACAACTAGTACATAGACTGTAATATCTTAGGAAACGTTTGTAGAGGCTGAAGCTGAACCAGTGACACGTGTCACGCCGTACAAGTTTGCTCTCTTGTTTTATCCCATAAACCGGTCACGTTGCGACACTTGGCATAAATTGGGCTAGGAAGCTCCAAATGAAATTTCGTAAAAAGTGACAAGTAGTACACAGACTGTACTATCTCAAGAAAATTTTTCAGAGGCCGAATCTAAACCAGTGACACGTGGCATGCCGTACAAGTTCGCTCTCCTGTTTTATCCCATAAACAGGTCACATTGTGACACTTGGCACAACTCTCTCTCAGAAAATCCAATTGAGGTAAGACCTATCGAGATGGAAAGATGACAGGTCAGGCTACCACAAAAAAATTTTTCATACCATGTGGAGTGAAAAGTTTAGAGTTACAGCAGAAACAATCAGGTACATATTTCTGTCAAAACAGAATTATTTTTGGAGCACCTTCATTCATGGCTTCCGGAATTTAGGGTTTCGGAGAAAGTTAGAATTTTTGGAATCGGAATCAATGGCTGAATGATACTCAGGAAAATCAAAATTTAGAGACCAAGATCGAATTTTTTGGTTGGGTATAAGACCGGGCTTGATCAAACCCCAGTTCGGGATTTTGATCGGAAAGATGGAAAATTAGGGCTTTAGCAAAAGTTGGAATTTTTGAAGTCTGTAACCACGACTAGAAGCTCCTCAGAAAAATAAGAGTTTAGAGCCTTGGATCGAACCTTTTGATTGGACAGAAGGGTGGGATTCATCAAACCCTAGTTCGGGTTCCTGTCCAGAAGATCCAGAAGTTTCGAAGGCAATTTTGAGGGGTCAAATTTTGGAGATTTCAAAATTGAAGTATGCTAGTTTGATCAGCTCAGCAAGACACATCCTTCCATCCATTTAAAAGTGTGAAAGTCAAAGATTGAATTTCTAGGGTTTCTCTAGAAAACCATAATAAAGCTCCAGATCAAGTTTCAGGGGGACTTGAGGCTAAGGCCTTACATAAGAAGACTACAAGAAGTCTCGATTGGTATGACTTAAGGAAGTTCAGGTATGTCTTGAAATCTGGTTCCTGATTAAATTCATAATGTGTTTGTCTTCATATTGTTTATTAGTACAATCTTGATTAATGTTAGAATTGTCTTATCACCCTAGTAATAGTATGAATGCATGTGAATGATCGAATACATTCATTGATTAGGGCTATATGATTGTACTAATGCATTATGGTGTTATGTGAGGTTGATGTTGTCTGCTAACAAGATACAGGTACATCACGAAAGACAAATCAAGTTCCATGACCATGACAACATGAAGACAAAGACTCATCCATAATCTTTGTTCTACTTACGAGGTATGTTATATTATGCTTAACCTATGAGACATGTAGGTCCTAGCTCAGGATCTCTAAATCATTGAAGAGATTGTTTAGGTATGTTGTACATAACTAAGCAGGTATACTAATCCAGGTATGTTTTCCGATGTCAAGTTAGAATCTTACCTTGTGTTAGGATCCCTTATATAAGTATACTTGGTATGATTGGTTATGCTTATTTATAAAGTTAGTAATCAAGGGTTTATGCATATTATGTCTCTTATCTTGATGATTTAATTAACCAGAAGAGTACTATGATCAAACAAGAATATGCATGAGTAAAAGAAGACTTCCTTGAAACCCTGAATACTAATGATCATGACTATACATATTCAAGATTATTTAGAATTATGATGTTTTGATAATATTGAGAAATACTAATGAATGTATGCTTGTGTATGAGATCATGAGGATGACACTAGTGCACACTTAAGCATGCACAGTGGTACAGAATGAATAGACGTTCAAAAGACATATAGAAGATCAAGCGGGAGGCAACCACACAAACATAAAAGATAAGTATTTGAGTTGTTATTTGAAATAGTAAATGATATTGCTTGTATGCATATTTGTATTCCTAGAATATATCATGCTGAGTGTAAACATTCATAGAGCATTGAACAATATACTACTAATATGCATATGATTAGTAAGTTGGACAAACATTCCATTGTTGCTTGTCTAGAATGAAACCTCTTTGCTGACATGCTGAGAGCTGTGCACACTCTCAATAGTATGTTCTGGTAGAGATGGAAGGCATCTAGATAGCCACTGTATGCATATAGGATATGGAAAAGTGTTGTGCCAAAATATTGGTCAAGATAGTTGCATAACTATGTAAATGATATCTGTATGCATAATAGGTTATCATGTCAACATGATTTCATGATTATGAAGTATTACTAATCATGTACTTAATTTTGATATGTAGGAAAGATCATGAAGAATGATGAACACCGAACAAGTGATAGATGTTCAACAAGAAGGCTCATTGCTAGAAGATTCTCTTAGAAAGAGGAAGAGAATCATGACAAGATGTTTGCTTCAAGTGGATAGATAATACCATTCTCTTAATAGTGTAATTAAAGAAGAAGTGTGAATCAGGTTCTGTATGGGTTCCCAGGATCGATAATCAATTGATGAGCTTAATGATCACCATGGGTGATGTGGATATCAACCTTTGCTACAAGGTTGAATATGGCTTCTATACACATATGACATGGATGTAAGAAGGAACTCACCACAGAGTTCGAATGATTTTGAGGCTCATATCAATAGACCCATCTGACGAGAGATGGCACAGATAGATATGCAGAAGATCACTCAATGCAGAGTGTGAATGATGGACAATTGACAGCTTCTTGATAAAGATTGGGCTTTACTAGAAGCAAAGCTGATCCTAACCTTTACCTTAAGGTTGTGGATGATGAACCTATCATACCGTTATATGTGGACGATCTATTTCTGACCGGAAATAAGAAACAAATTATTGAAAGCAAGAAGAAGCTTTCTTCAGAATTCGAGATGAAAGATCTCAGATTAATGCACTACTTCTTAGGTCTAGAAGTATGGAAAGAACCAAAAGGAATCTTTCTAAATCAAGGTAAGTATGCTGTGGAGATTCTAAAAAGATTTGATATGTTGGAGTGAAAAGTCATGGCCACTCCCATGGACTCCAATCTGAAGTTATTAGTTAATGACTCATCGGAATTAGTGGACCTAACTCTATATAGACAAATCATTGGGTCATTGATGTATTTAACAAATACTAGGCCAGATATATGCTTTGCTGTAAATACCCTAAGTCAGTATCTAGTAGAACCTAGAAAGGTTCACTTAATAGTTGCAAAGCATGTAATGAGGTACCTAAAAGGTACATTAGATTTTGGTCTATATTATCTTGGAGGTCATAAACTCAAATTACATGGTTACTCAGATTCTGATTGGGCAGGAAGTGTCTCAGACAGAAAGAGTACATCAGGTGGATGTTATGGTCTTGGATCTGCCATGATCTCATGGTTCAGCAAGAAACAATCTAGTGTGGCCCTCAGTACTGCTGAAGCAGAATATATAGCTGCCTGCTCTGCCAGTTGTGAAGCAGTGTGGCTTCGAAAGCTATTATCTGGAGTGTTTGACTTAGAAATGGATCCCACTATGATTATGTGTGACAATCAAAGTTGCATTAAGATGACAGAAAATCCTGTATTCCACGATAAGTCAAAACACATAGAGATTCGATACTTCTATATACGAGATATGGTGTAGAGAGGAGCTATCAAGCTCGAGTATGTGAGAACTAAGGATCAAATTGCTGATATCTTGACCAAACCTCTGTCTTGAGTGAAATTTGAATACTTCCGAGACAAGCTTGGTGTAGTTCAAAAGGACCCTCCTCGAAAGGGGGAGTAGTATAATCACTGATGATGAGACTGTCTCATCGAACAACAAGGTCGATGATGAGGTAACCTGTTCACTACATCTAGATACTTAGAAATATTTAGATTTAGGACTCCTATGCTTAGTATACTTAGTTTTTACTTATACATGTTTTTGATGATAGATACATGCTTTTGATGTTGGATGTATTGGTGAGAATACATGCTTTTGATGTTAGATGTATTGGTGAGAATACATGCTTTTGATTGTAGATGTATTGGTGAGAATACATGCTTTTGATGATAGATGTATTGGTGAGAATACATGCTTTTGATGATACATGTATTGATTAATGTACTTGTATGGTTGAGGATACTTGTACTTGTATTGATGAGAATACATGTGAGGATTGCATCATCCTTGAACACACGTTCTAAAGTGAGCTGTAGACAGGTGTCTCCGAGAAAGAAAAATGACTGCATCATCCTTGAACACACGTTCTAAAGTGAGTCGTAGACATGATGTCTCCGAGAATGAAGTCCTTGGTGGACATGAGAGGATTGGATCATCCCTAGACTTCAGTCCTAAAGAGAGCCGTAGACATGATGTCTCCGAGAATTGAAGATAGGACTGCATCGTCCCTGAACTAGGTTCAAAATGTATGTGATGGGATTGCATCGTCCCTAGACATGAGACTTGTCTTAAAGTGATAAAGACTGATCATCCTGGAACTTGATCGGGATTGCATCATCCCTAGACATGAGACTTGTCTTAAAGTGATAAGGACTGATCATCCTGGAACTTGATCGGGATTGCATCGTCCCTAGACATGAGACTTGTCTTAAAGTGATAAGGACTGATCATCCTGGAACTTGATCGGGATTGCATCATCCCTAGACATGAGACTTGTCTTAAGGGTATGTGTGAGGACTGCATCGTCCATGAACTGGGTTCAAAATGTACGTGATGGGATTGCATCGTCCCTAGACATGAGACTTGTCTTAAAGTGATAAGGACTGATCATCTTGGAACTTGATCAGGATTGCATCATCCCTAGACATAAGACTTGTCTTAAAGGTACGTGTGAGGACTGCATCGTCCATGAACTGGGTTCAAAATGTACGTGATGGGATTGCATCATCCCTAGACATGAGACTTATCTTAAAATGATAAGTATTGATCATCCTGGAACTTGATCTGGATTGTATCATCCAAGGACCTATGTCCTAAAGAGAGCGGGATTGATCATCCTGAAATATGATCGTATGATGACGATGCTGATGGTCGTGTGATGATGATGCTGATGATCGTGTGATGACGATGCTGATGATCGTGTGATGACGATGCTGATGATCATGTGATGACGATGCCGATGATCGTGAGGATCCAGATGTTGATGTTGTTGTAGCTGTTCGAGTGCTGCAGAAGATAAAGACTCAGTACTGAAGATGTTGATGTTCTAGTATTGAAAATGTTCTAGTAACTGCTTGAGTTACTGATGATGTTGAGAAAGCTTCCAATGATTTATAGATGTATCGTGTATGATGTTGATGACTCCTTGCTCGTGCAGATGCTGTTATAATATCCTTCTCGTTAAGGGGGAGTGTTGAGATATTGTAACTTCAAAGAATATTATATTTGTACTTTATTATTCTGGAGATGTTTCATTCCTCCTTGAAGATCTTATTGTATATCCGGAGATGTTTATTCCTCCGTTGAAATGTGGTAACTTGGGTTATTAGACTTCCCTAGTGGGGGTCGGCCCTATATGTGTTATGTGGGTCAAAGGGTTATTAGACCACCCTAGAGGGGTCGGCCCAGTCAGTTATAGTGGGGTATTTAACCCATTGGTTAAATACGATCCTACATGATTTGTGTAAAAGACAAGTCGGAGTAGTGTATAAATAGAGGAGGTGTATTCCTCATTTAACACACTCACTCACTTGAGAGTAGCGCACTTGTGGAGGAGAGGTATGCTATGGTGGAGGAGGAGATCATGTCTTTGGTTTGCATCTTTGTATATTGCTGGTAATCTATATTGAGGAAGCTTTGCTGGGTTTTCTACCCCATGAGGGTTTCCTAGGATAAATCTGTGTCTCTTGTGTTTATGCCGTGCTTGTTGTTTCTTTAGTGATCCTGTATATGCTATTATTGTGAAATGGAATGTAATGCTGCTATTTTCTGTCTTAGCATATTAAATCTTAACATTAACCCTTGTTCCCGCGTCCCGCTTGCGACTTTCAGCCATTTTTCTGCAACTCGCCTGCGTCGTTCGACCTTTTGCCCATGTCCCGCTTGTGGTTTTTAGCCATTTTACTGCAACCCGCCTGCGTCTTTCGGCCTTTTTCCCGCGTCCCGCTTGCAGCTTTCAGCCATTTTCCTGCAACCCGTCTGTGACTTTCGACCTTTTTCCCGAGGTCCGCCTGCGTCTTTCGGCGAAAATCCCGCAACCCGTCCGCGACTGTTGCGCTGTTTCCTACGGTCTGACCGCTCAGATTTGCCACAAACCCGCGGTCTGTTTTCTGCACTTTTTTCACTGTTTTGAACCCAGCACTTTGTTGCAATATTTTCTGCACCTGCACAGCCATCTGTCCTATCTGCAGCCATACTTCCCTACAGCCTTTTTACTGCATTTTTATTTCTGTTCCATTTACAGAATATTTTAAAAAAAAAATCAGCATTTTAATTGAAAAGAGAAAATTTTGCATTTCATAGTTTAAATTCTGTATTGTTATTTTTAGTTAGAAAGTTGCCCACCCTGTGGCACTTTTACTTGGGTTCGTCATCTCACACGCACACACTTTGTCACCTAATTCAAGTGAGCCCTAAAATACTACTTAACACAACCAACATTCTAACCCCACTTGGGGAACACATAAGAATTTTTGTAGTTAGGTAGGATCGGGGGGATAGGCATCCAAATAACACCCCTCGGTTACTTACACTTGAGACATAGTTGTTGTCCATTAGGGAACCAAAACCCCCTAGTATTTTTTGACACGGTTTAAAACCAATTTATCGGGAAGGCCTCTCCCCTAGGAGGGTTGAAGTCGCCAGACTGGTTTCGAAAGCCTGAGTGGAATACCGCAATCCATTCAGTAACCAAAGGATACCTTTCACAGTTCTTGGTGTATCACCCATATGGGGATACAACGGCGATAGAACCAAATGACAGATTCACCCAACCGAACGTGTCATGAACGGGGTATCTTAGTTGCTTTTCTTCTAGGATTGACTACCCGGTGTCCCTCCTGGTAGGGGGATATCTTTAGCCACTTGGATCCACTATCCATATTGTCTGACTTGGATTTCATCACCTTGCAGAGGATATGTCTAGTCGAGTCAGAATACTATTTAGCTATGTGTTTGCATGCTCCCTTACCTCCTTTTGGTCTAGCGAGTCCAGTATTTTTATTTTTTAGGAAACCTACTGCTTGTTGGTATTCTGACCATTTTTGTTGATACTCCACTTATTGTAGCACAACTGTTACAGTAAGTGTTTTGAGTTAGTTGTTGGCCTGAGTGCCATATTTTTTGAGCTCTCCTTCTGCACACTCGGTTGCATTAGGGTTTTTGAGCTGTTTTTCACTCAACACAACCCCCAGATACTTGACACCATCTGTCACCATTGAGTCCCCAAGACATTCTCGGCGTCTCCGGGGTGATCCCCCACAGCACGGTTCACTTGACATCACCCATCATAGACATAGATCTTCATCACTTAATACCACTCATCATAGATCTCGAGCCTTGTCACTTGAATCCACTCGTCAATGGAATAGAACTCCGTCACCCGATCTAGACGCCCCTTATTTTGCCTCTGATTATGAGGCAGAGTCCGAGAACCCCACTTACACTGCACCAACTAGCCCTATGGCTGGCGTGATTTCCACCCCTTTCTTTGTAGGAACCATTGGTGGAGCATCCACCACCACACCAGCTACCACACCTTCTTTGGGTATGCCCTCGATGGGGCCCACATCTACCATTCCGATCACTGTAACCATTCCAATAGTTGGCATACCTATCCCCACTCCATCAGTGACTCACACTACCCTTGGCAGTGTAGGATTGTCCCATACCACTTTCGTTCCTCCACTTGGGGGCAACATCCCAAACCATGCCCCTCCACTTGGGGGCATTGGCCCCAACATGGTCACACCCACTAGTATGTCACATCCTTCTACTAGTTTTCCATTCATGGCTAGTCTCAACCTTTCTGACCTAGCTAGACGGACTAACGATCCCATCAGACACGACCCTGCGTGGCCTCACATGCCCACCAAGCTCCCCTCCGACATCCCTAAGTTTGAGGGCAAGGTAGGTGAGGACCCCCAGAACCATATTATGTCCTTCCATCTATGGTGTTCCTCCAACTCCATAGTGTATGACTCTATCCACCTCCGTCTGTTACAGTGCACCCTCACTGGCTCTGCAGCTAAGTGGTACATCGAGCAGACCCATGGGACCCATGCCACCTTTACTTCCCTTGCCTCGACTTTCCTGTGGTTCTTTCAGTTACCTGTTCGCTATGACGCGGGAGTTGAGATCCTACTGTCTTGTAGACAGAACACGGCTACCCACATCACTGACCACATTCATGAGTGGCGTCGACGCCGCAGCCTCTGCAAAATCAAGTTAGATGACCATATCTTCTTAGATTGGTTTCTAAAATCTCTCCTTCTTGTCATTACCAAGGATGTGGCATCCGAACGACCCCAGTCCGAAGAAGAGGCCATCCTCAAAGCCCAGCAATTTGACCTTATTTATGCCTAGTCGGGTTATCTGTATTCCATCATACCTGACGCCCCTCATGGTGATTCCTCCGACACAATGCGCCGGGGGCATCCCATGCCCAAGATGGCATCATTGGCCGTATTGCCTCGCATCCCCAACCCTTTTCCATAGCACATCCTAGCCATGGACCCAACCTTTCGCGGGCTACATCACAGTCGGGAGCAACCAATTCGTATGCTCCCATGGCACATCACCATCATTCCCATGGACCATCATGTCCACCTCAGTGCTTTGGCCATGCCTCCCCTGCTTATGCACCAGTCGCACCTCAGCCATATTACCACCCACCAGCTGCACCAGCTCCTGTGTCCTCTCAAGCCCAACCTACTTATTACCCACCACAGGCAGCCCCTGCAGAAAACCCACAACCCATTCCACAGATGTATCAGCAACCCCCACAAGGTTCAACACCTGAGCAACCTCCCCCTACTCATTATCCACCGCAGCCTATCCCCGCACCTGCACAACCCCAGAATCCACCTGCTTCCCAAGGGCAAGTGTACGCCCAACAGAATCCGCAACAGAACTAAAATAACCAGTGCCAACAGGGCCAGCAAAACTGTGGCAAAGGCCGTAACCGTGGGAACAACCCCCCTCCAGACCAAGGCGGTCAACCTCCCAATCCCCCAAACAACAATAACGCGGCACCTGCCAACTAGAACCCTGATCGGCTTCCCAAGCAGGACAAAAATCCTAATTGTAGCTAGGGTTTTCACCCTATCTTGTGCAAATGAGCACCTAGTAAGGAGAAGGGACTCCTTAGTAGTAGTTTAGAAAAAACAGTAAATGAAAGACAGTACAGTAAAATAGTAACTACTCTAAGCATGTGCATAAAATAGAAAAGACAAGATAATAAAAAGGGTTTTTGTATTGATTATACCTCCAATGTGAAGGTTGGTGAAGCCTTTGCAGTAGTCCCAGAGGGTTGCTTCCAAGCTTCCAGTTTTGCTCCTTTCTCTTTCTTCAAAGGGTTTTAGAAATGGGCCAAAGGGGCACTCAAATGTGAAAGTAGCTCAAGGGTGAGCTAGGGTTTTAGGAGTGATTTTGGTAGAGTAAGGGTGTGGTTGACTGTGGATATGAAATGAGGGGCTTCCGTCACCTATTTATAGGTTTTTAGTGGTGGAGTGCTGGCCCATGGTTTTGGGCACCATATGGTTTAGGTCAGCTGTATAGGGTTTTTGCTTCCTTTTTTCCTCTTTTTCCTCTTTTTTGTATTTTTTATTTCCTTTTTAGAGGGTTTTTGCTATGAGGAATTTTGGATTATTTTGGGGGAAAAAGGGGTTTTTTGGCCTTTTGGAGGCTTTTTTAATGGTTTTTTTGGCCTTTTGGAGGCTTTTTAATGGGATTTTAAGGTTTTGGAGGCAAATATGGTAGGAAATATGGACAAATGAGTCATGTAATGGGGTAGATGAGGTAGTGAGCACTTTTTGGGTGTTAACAGATTGCCCCCTGATGTGTGAGGGCAGGAGCTCATCGTATGGCTGATAGACATCATAAGTCTTTTATGGGTTTCCTGGGGTGTGGAGAAGAGAAGAAACAAACTAGAGCTTGGAACAATAGTCGCCAACAAACTGCAAAAACTAAAAGTACATGACCTCAATAATGAATGAGGAATAATCTGAACATATGGATGAGGCGGGCATTCCCATGCTCGTATCAAGATATAGAACAACAAGAATAATGGGGTCCAAAATATGGGGACCTGACATATACATGGCCTCAAATAATGAATGAGGAAGAATCTCAATATATGGACGAGGTGGGCATACCCATGCTCGTATCAAGATACATAAAAAATAACTGTGAGGCCCGAAAAGGGGGACCTATAGGATACATAGAGAACCACTGTGTACATTATAAGGGTCTAGAGGGGACACAAATCTAGGACATATTACTGGGCTGACCATGTCTGAGTTGAAGAACTGGTACATTGGAATAACTACAGTGCTACTGAGTGGGGTACCAGAGGAACTGATGAGCTACTGGAGCATAGTGACGGGGAGTCATATCCTCAATGGTACACTAAACTGGAACTGAAATGGGTACTTAAGGAAGCATATAACTGGGTGGCTTTTGAATACAATCGCCAACGCAACTCGGACATCCATGGGAACATATAACTGGGTGTTTCGAAGTGACTCACCAATGTGCTAGAGTCGGGGGAAATCCGGGGTCTTCGACCAATAACTGAAGGGATATAAACCCTGCGTGATTCTCAATGATGCAATCAAGGTGTTGAAGTCGAGCATGTGAGAAACAACCACTCAGAGAGGCAATGATGACTCCTCTCAGAATGGTCCGTAGGCAATCACCGTAGATGGTGATGGGTCCAAGGCGTAGGGACCTCTGGGTCTATCCTCTGGAATAGAGGGGCTGTCATTGATAGAAGGAGACCTGCAACTAGCAAGGCAATGATGTCTCCTTGATATGAGCGCGAGGTGGAGAACCGAAGTGTGAGAGTACTGCTAGTAGGACTGTCATACTGTGGGGGATAACTGGGCAAGTAGAGTGGGTGGAATCAAACTTCCTTTGTTCAGAGTATTCTGCAGTCTCCTGCCATTTTACACCAGCTTGAGTATCACTCATCCCAGTCACTATCCTTGATCCATTACAGCTGTGATCCATTTCCCTCCAGTCAGTTTCATATGCCGCCCGATCATCCCCAGTGGAGTTTCCAAAACAGTAGCTAGGGTTTTCACCCTAGCTTGTGCAAATGAGCACCTACTAAGGAGAAGGGACTCCTTAGTAGCAGTTCAGAAAAAACAGTAAATGAAAGACAGTATAGTAAAATAGTAACTACTCTAAGCATGTGCATAAAACAGAAAAGACAAGATAATAAAAAGGGTTTTTGTATTGATTATATCTCCAATTTGAAGGTTGGTGAAGCCTTTGCAGCAGTCCAAGAGGGTTGCTTGCAAGGTTCTAGTTTTGCTCCTTTCTCTTTCTCCAAAGGGTTTTGGAAATGGGCCAAAGGGGCACTTGTTGAATATTGTAACTTCTAAGAATATTATATTTGTACATTATCATTCCGGAGATGTTTCATCCCTCCGAGGTGATTCTATTATGTATTCGGAGATGTTTATTCCTCCGATGGTTTGTGGTAACTAGGGTTATTAGACCCACCATGTGGGGGTCGGCCCTGATTTTATATTTTAGGGGTTATTAGACTTCTCCAGGAGAGGTCGGCCCCATTAGGGATTTTGGTCAGTTGGGAAATAGTATAAATAGAGGAGGAGAGCTCCTCATTTGACACACTTCCACAACTCATAAAGTAGCGCACTTGTGTCTGGGAGGCCTGCATAGGAGGTAGAGAAGGAGGTCAAGTCTTGGAGCACATCTTGTATTTTGGTTGATCATCTTATTGAGGAAATATTTGCTAAGTTTTCTACCCCATGAGGGTTTCCCAGGGTAAATTCTATGTCTATCTTGTGATTATGTTTCTTTCAGTGATCTTGCTAGTCTATTTGGTTTAAACTTAACATGGTATCAGAGCTAGCCTGAATAGAACATCTTTCACAAGGTGAAATTATATTTCTCTCTCTCTCCCAAAATTAGGGTTTCTACAAAAGTTAGTATTTTTGGATTCTAGTTGCATGGCTGATTAGCCCTTCTAAAGATCTATCTTTTGAGCCTTGGATCGAGGTTTTTGGTTGGGTAGAACTTCGGGAAAGTCAAACCCTAGTTTTACCAAAAGTGCGATAAACCAGAAATTCTGTTGCAGTTCCAGAAAAGTGAAAAGTTAAAATTTTCAGGTAAGTACTAATCTATCTCTTATCTCTTGGACTCCCCCAAGAGAAGATGGCTCCAAGCACTAAGCTTGAAGACAAGCTAGAAGGTATAGAGAATTTACGGGCATGGAAATACAGAATTGGTCTCATTCTTGAAGAGAATGATCTTGCTTCATTATATCAAGGATGAAGTTGCAGAACCTGAAGGAGATGAAGCCAAAGAGAAGCATAGGAAGGATTTGATTAGGGCAAAGAGAATCATAGTTGATTCTATTAAAGACCTCTTGATTCCCCAAGTGGCTTCCAAGAAGACTCCAAAGGAAATGTATGATACCCTAGGAAGAATGTATGAAGGAAAGAACATCAATAGGAATATTAACCTAAGGACTCAGTTGAAGAGTACCAAGATGCACAAAGGAGAATCCATTCAAGACTACTTCTCAAGGGTCTCCCAAATCAAGGACCAACTAGATGCCATTGGTGATACTCTTGATGAAGATGAACTTGTGATGACTGCTCTAAATGGTCTCACTAGACCTTGGGAATCATTCATACAAACTATGTGTGCCAGAAAAGAAAGTATGAAGTTTGATGTAGTAGGCGAGGATTGTATTCAAGAAGAAGCAAGGGTATCCAACAGAGAAGCCCTTCTCAAAGAGGATGACCAAGCCTTGGCCACCCACACCAAAAGAGGAAGAAGGGGTCACTTCAAGAAAGTGAACCACAAAAAGTCTCAACCCTCTCATAGATTCAAAAGGAAAGGAGGAACAAACTCCAAAAGAGACCTCTCCACAGTCCAATGTTATAATTGTCTTAAACTAGGACACTATGCTAGAGACTGTACTTTACTAGAAAAGAAGAAGAAGAAGTTTGTTCACAAAAGACATCATGCACATATGGCAGAAGATGATAGTGAAGAAGAAGAAGAAGAAGAAGAGGAAAGGCCTCGAAGGAAAAGATCTAAAGTAAAGAAAGAAGATCCAGAAGAATATGTCCTATTTTCTGCACTCTGGATCTGTGTCTCCTGGAGAGGATACATGGCTCGTTGATAGTGGTGATTCAAAGCACATGACAGGTCAAAAGAAAACTCTCTCAAGACTTGAAGAAAAGTCTTCACCACAAAAGGTATCTCTAGGAGATGATTATCAATTTTCCATCAAGGGAATTGGTGAAGCAAGCTACAAGATTGATTCTGGAACACCCTTGAAAATGAAAGAAATTTTATATGTACTAGGTTTGAAGAAGAACCTACTCTCTATCTCAGCACTAGATAAGAAAGTTTTTAGAGTGGCTTTCATAGATGGACAAGTACTCATGTGGCCCAAAGGAAAATCAATTGAAGATGCAGTTGTTATTGGTGAAGAAGAAGGAGGTCTCTATAAGCTCAAGGGTCATCCAGAAGTTGCCCTTGCTCATGAAACCTCTAGCCCCAGTGAGCTATGGCATAGAAGATTAGCTCACATTAACTACAAAGCCTTACCCTATGTAAGCAAGGTGGTCATAGGATTACCAGATTTGAAGGTTGATCATAATGGCTCATGTAAAGGATGTGAGAAAGGGAAGAATGTCAAGAACCCTTTTCCAAAGAGTGAAACAAAGACTAAGAACATTTTGGAGCTAATACACTCAGATGTATGTGGACCAATGCCCACCACTTCCCTAAGTGGGTTTGAATACTATCTCTCATTCATTGATGTCTATTCAAGGAAGACTTGGATATACTTTCTAAAAAGTAAGAATGAAGTCTTTGGAAAATTCAAAGAGTTCAAGGCCCTAATAGAAAATCTTTCAGAAAAGAAAATCAAGATTCTTAGAATAGATAATGGCGGAGAATATACTTCAAAGGACTTTGAAACTTTTGTAAAGAAGCCGGAATCAAGAGGGAACTAACCACTCCCTACAATCCCCAACAAAATGCGGTTGCTGAAAGAAAGAATAGAACCATCATGGAAGCTGTAAAGACTATGATACATGACCAAGATCTACCCATGTATCTATGGGATGAAGCAGCAAGGACAACAGTCTATGTGCAAAATAGACTATCCCATAGTGCTCTTGAATTCAAAACTCCAGAAGAAGTGTTCACAGGAAAGAAGCCTGAGGTAAGTCATCTCAAAATATTTGGGTGTCCTGTGTACATTCACATTCCAAAAGAAAAGAGAACCAAGTTGGATCCTTCTAGTAAGAAGGGAATATTTGTTGGATATTGTGAATCATCCAAAGCTTTCAGAATTTACATACCATGTTTTCATCATATGGAAATAAGTAGAGATGTAACATTTGATGAAGGAGCAGCTCTCAAGAAATCCAGGAAGTGCCAATTTGAAGAAATCTATGAAGAAGATACACCTCCTAGAATCACAGAGGCTGTGCCCATCCCTGAAGATGTTTCACCAGAGGATCATGACATGTTGGAACCACAAGAACCCCCTATTACAGACTTATCTAAGCAAAGAAGGCCATCATGGGCTAGAGATATTATTCAAGGAGCCGAAAGATATGGAGCTCCTGAAGGATCCACTAGAGAAAGAAAGAAACCAAAGCTAGTGTCCAACTATATGGCCTTGATGTGTGATCTTGTGGATCAACAACCTACTAGCTATGAAGAGGCAGCTCAGAAGAAAGAATGGGTAGAAGCAATGACAGAAGAATATCAGTCAATAATGAAAAATGATGTTTGGGATATAGTTCCCAAACCAAAAGATAAAAGTGTGGTTTCTTCCAAATGGATTTTCAAGGTAAAACATGCTGCAGATGGTAGCATTGAAAAATACAAGGCAAGATTTGTAGCCAGAGGATTCTCTCAGAAGGAGGGAATTGACTATGAAGAAAAATTTGCACCAGTTGCTAGGTATACTTCAATTAGAACTATCATGGCACTTACATCTATGATGAAGTGGAAATTACACCAAATGGATGTTAAGACAGCTTTTCTGAATGGTGTAATTGAAGAAGAAGTGTACATAGAGCAACCACAAGGGTTTGAGGTTAAAGACGGGAGAACTCATGTATGCAAACTGAAAAAGGCATTATATGGATTGAAGCAAGCTCCTAGAGCTTGGTACGGAAGGATTGACAATTTCTTAACAAGCATGGGCTTTACCAAGAGTAAAGCTGACCCCAATCTTTATCTCAAAGTGATGGATGATGAACCAAGTATACTGTTGTTATATGTAGATGATCTATTTCTAACCGGAAATGAGAAACAAATTATTGAATGCAAGAAGAATCTTTCTTCAGAATTCGAGATGAAAGATCTCGGATTAATGCACTACTTCTTAGGTCTAGAAGTATGGCAAGAACCAAAAGGAATCTTTCTAAATCAAGGTAAGTATGCTGTGGAGATTCTAAAAAGATTTGATATGTTGGAGTGTAAAGCCATGGCCACTCCCATGGACTCCAACTTGAAGTTATTAGTTAATGACCATCAGAATTAGTAGACTTAACTCTATATAGACAAATCATTGGGTCATTGATGTATTTAACAAATACTAGGCCAGATATACGCTTTGCTGTAAATACCCTAAGTCAGTATCTAGTAGAACCTAGAAAGGTTCACTTAATACCTGCAAAGCATGTAATGAGATATCTAAAAGGTACATTAGATTTTGGTCTATATTATCTTGGAGATCATAAACTCAGATTACATGGTTACTCAGATTTTGATTGGGCAGGAAGTGTCTTAGACAGACAGAGTACATCAGGTGGATGTTATGGTCTTGGATCTGCCATGATCTCATGGTTCAACAAGAAACAATCTAGTGTGGCTCTCAATACTGTTGAAGCAGAATATATAGCTGCCTACTCTGCCAGCTGTGAAGCAGTGTGGCTTCGAAAGCTATTATCTGGAGTGTTTGACTTAGAAATGGATCCCATTGTGATCATGTGTGAGAATCAAAGCTGTATTAAGATGACAGAAAATCCTGTATTCCACGATAAGTCAAAACACATAGAGATCCGATACTTTTATATACGAGATATGGTGCAGAGAGGAGCTATCAAGCTCGAGTATGTGAGCACTGAGGATCAAATTGCTGATATCTTGACCAAACCTCTGTCTCAAGTGAAATTTGAATACTTCTGAGACAAGCTTGGTGTAGTTCAAAAGGACCCTCCTCGAAAGGGGGAGTAGTATAGTCACTGATGATGAGATTGTCTCATCGACAGCAAGGTTGATGATGTGGATACCTGTTTATTACACTTGGATACTTAGATTATTTAGATTTAGGACTCTTATACTTAGAATACTTATTTTTACTTTTGATGATATATGTATTAGTAAGAATACATGCTTATGATGATATATGTATTAGTGAGAATACATGCTTTTGATGATATATGTATTAGTGAGAATACATGCTTTTGATGATATATGTATTAGTGAGAATACATGCTTTTGATGATAGATGTATTAGTAAGAATACATGCTTTTGATGATATATGTATTAGTGAGGATACATGCTTTTGATGATACATGTATTGATGAGAATATTCGTACTGTTACATATTGATGTATTGATGAGAATACATGTATTGATTAATGTACTTGTATGGATGAGGATACTTGTACCTGTATTGATGAGGATACATGTGAGGATTGGATCATCCCTGGACTTCAGTCCTAAAGTGATCCGTAGACAGGAGTCTCCGAGAAAGAAGAGGGATTGCATCATCCTTGAACACATGTTCTAAAGAGAGCCGTAGACGTATGTCTTCGAGAATGAAGTCCTTGGTGTACATGTGAGGATTGGATCATCCCTGGACTTCAGTCCTAAAGAGAGCCATAGACATGATGTCTCCGAGAATGAAGTCCTGAATGAACAGGTAGGGGATTGCATCTTCCCCGGACCTCGGTCCCAGAATTGAGCCTTAGACTGATGTCTCCGAGAATTGAAGATAGGACTGCATCGTCCCTGAACTAGGTTCAAAATGTACGTGGGGAATGCATCGTCCATGAACTGGGTTCAAAATGTATGTGAGGACTGCATCGTCCATGAATTGGGTTCAAAATGTACATGATGGGATTGCATCATCCCTAGACATGAGACTTGTCTTAAAGGTACGTGTGAGGACTGCATCGTCCATGAATTGGGTTCAAAATGTACGTGATGGGATTGCATCATCCCTAGACATGAGACTTGTCTTAAAGGTATGTGTGAGGACTGCATCGTCCATGAACTGGGTTCAAAATGTACGTGATGGGATTGCATCATCCCTAAACATGAGACTTGTCTTAAAGGTACGTGTGAGGACTACATCGTCCATGAACTGGGTTCAAAATGTACGTGATGGGATTGCATCATCCCTAGACATGAGACTTGTCTTAAAGGTACGTGTGAGGACTGCATCGTCCATGAATTGGGTTCAAAATGTACGTGATGGGATTGCATCATCCCTAGACATGAGACTTGTCTTAAAGGTACGTGTGAGGACTGCATCATCCACAAACTGGGTTCAAAATGTTCGTGATGGGATTGCATCGTCCCTAGACATGAGACTTGTCTTAAAGTGATAAGGACTAATCATCCTGGAACTTGATCTGGATTGTATCATCCATGGACCTATGTCCTAAAGATAGCAGGATTGATCATACTGTAATATGATCGTGTGTATTGCAGAGTATGCTGTAGATCAAGATGATCCAGATGATCCAGATACTGTAGATCGAATGATGATGATCGTATGATGACGGTACTGATGATCGTGTGAGGACGATGATGATCATATAATGACAATGATGATGATCATGTAATGACGATGTTGATGATCGTATGATGACGATACCGATGATCGTGCGATGACAATGATGTTGATGTTCCAGTAACTGGTTGAGTTACTGATGATGATGTATTGAAGAAAGCTTTCGATGATTTATAGATGTATCATCTATGATGTAGTCGATGACTCCTTGCTCCTGCAGATGTTGTTATAATATCTTTCTCGTTAAGGGGGAGTGTTGAATATTGTAACTTCTAAGAATATTATATTTGTACATTATTATTCCGGAGATGTTTCATCCCTCCGAGGTGATTCTATTATGTATCCGGAGATGTTTATTCCTCCGATGGTTTGTGGTAACTAGGTTTAGTAGACCCACCATGTGGGGGTCGGCCCTGATTTTATATTTTAGGGGTTATTAGATTTCTCCAGGAGAGGTCGGCCCCATTAGGGATTTTGGTCAGTTGGGAACTAGTATTAATAGAGGAGGAGAGCTCCTCATTTGACACACTTCCACAACTCAGAAAGTAGCACACTTGTGTCTGGGAGGTCTGCATAGGAGGTAGAGAAGGAGGTCAAGTCTTGGAGCACATCTTGTATTTTGGTTGATCATCTTATTGAGGAAAGCTTTGCTGGGTTTTATACCCCATGAGGGTTTCCTAGGGTAAATTCTGTGTCTATCTTGTGATTATGTTTCTTTCAGTGATCTTGCTAGTCTATTTGGTTTAAACTTAATAGCACTCAAATGTGAAAGTAGCTCAAGGGTGAACTAGGGTTTCAGGAGTGATTTTGGCAGAGTAAGGGTGTGGTTGACTGTGGATATGAAATGAGGGGCCTCTATCACCTATTTATAGGTTTTTAGTGGTGGAGTGCTGGCCCATGGTTTTGGGCACCATATGGTTTAGGTCAGCTGTATAGGGTTTTTGCTTCCTTTTTCCCTCTTTTTCCTCTTTTTTGTATTTTTTATTCCCTTTTTAGAGGGTTTTTGCTATTTTGGAGGAATTTTGGATTATTTTGGGGGAAAAAGGGATTTTTTGGCCTTTTGGAGGTTTTTTAATGGGATTTTAAGGTTTTGGAGGCAAATGTGGTAGGAAATATGGACAAATGAGTCATGTAATGGGGTAGATGAGGTAGTGAGCACTTTTTGGGTGTTAACACTAATTTGTGAACAAACCATCCTTGTTCTACTTGCGGGGTCTATGGCCACTACACACATGCTTGCCCACATTTGGAGCAAGCTCGACAACTCTGGACTGATGATTCCCATCGCCAAGGGCATGCGGCTCCTCAGGTGCCGCCCAACCCCCCACCACGTCAACATCAACCCTTGGTGTTACAAAACCCCTTACCAACTCAAGGCATAGTGAACACTCAGCCGTTGGCTCCCTCTCTAGGCAGCGCGCTACCACAACAACAAATCACTTATGTCGCTCCTGATCAACCCATGATAGAATCATGTATCCACCACTTGTTAATGATGTCATTCATCGATGTTAATCTCCAAACCCATCGGAACCAATATGGATCCACCCCTAAAGCCCCTCCCTCCGACAAAAACACTAACACTCATCCCACTGATCAGATGTTACGTATACCTCCGGCTCCACTAGATGGTGCCTCCAAAGAACCTCGCTTCCCACTTCGTCGCATCAACAATAATCCCAATGCTCGTGCTGTGTCTAATTACAACATTCTAGATGACTTAGCCCAGTCCCTCGCAACCATGTTTGCGTTAGAAGTCTTAAAAAAATGTCCTTCACAGCGCAAGACTTTGCTTTCCGCCATTGGTGCTACTGACCCAAATGATTCATGACTGATGGCATTCGATTTGGACCAGTCCGAACCACGCCTGCCTTCCACTTTAGCGTTCCAAGTTTCTGTTTCCGTTCGAAATCTTGTCATCCATCGGTGCATTATCGATGAAGGTGCCTCTACATGCATTATGTCCACATTCGTTTGGCAGAAGTTGGGATCCCCTACTCTCCAGCAGTCCACCATTGCGTTGCGAGCCTATGATGGTTGTTCGGCTCAACCCCAAGGTCTCTTAGCTGATGTCCTCGTCCAGTTGGCTAGTAAAACTGTGCTCATTGACATAAAGGTCATCAATTCCCAACTTGATTATAACCTCTTACTTGGCTGCAGCTACATGTATGCCCTATGGGTGGTTGCCTCATCCATTTTTCATACCATGATGTTCCCCCATGACGGACGCGTGGCCAAGGTCGACCAACTCACCTATTACGATCCCAATGCCCCCGTTGCACCCGAGAATGTTCTCCCCATGGTTGCACAACTTGTTTGTGGTGCAACTACCTTGTTTGTTTCCTCCGTGGGACCCAGAGTTTACTCAGATAAACCGATGACCTCAACATTCCAATCCATTCCACCCCCGTCATCCGTGACCAAAGTATTTGACCTATGTACCCTTTCCCACAATACACAAACACCTAACAATCAACTGCCCTTGTTACCCAAACCACCATTGGTACCTAGTCACATTGGTGTTACACCCATCCACACAATCCCCTTCTTATTCCCTCCCTCGGGAGTAGTAAGCGCCTCGGTTATGGCTACTCTCAGCCTCCCCGGGTTAACCTTAGGATTACTCGTGTGGTATATTTCGCCTCCCGTTCCCCCATCGACACCAAATGTCATCCTACAACCGGTGCAACCCATTGCCACTACTAGTCAACCACCTCCCGGTGTCACTACCCATTCGTCATCTACGAATCCCCCCCCTCTTATCAAGCACATTGGGGGCAGCGGCCCACAACCATACATTGCTATACCCCCGCCCAAAACAGTTAAAAACCCCCCCGTGTTTCGTGCTCCTCCAAAATGCTCCCAAATGCTTGTTGTGTGATGAGTTAGGCCATCCGACTCATCAATGTCCACAATTACCTGCATTATAGGAACACATGCAAATGCTTGACGATGACCCCAACATCCCGGTTGTCGAACTCGATCCAACCCCTAAGCCTTGTGATAAATCATTGCGTACCAACCACCCTTGTGCAATATGTGGTATTTAGGCCATTACTCACATTACTGTTATGATCTCCCAGATTACAGAGCAGCTCTCTACGAGATGAATAATTTGGACCTTGAGACGGCACCCCCCACAATCGAGGAGATCCACCCCCCAGTATCACCCTCATCTGGAGAGATTAACACCATTTATATGATCTCTTTGACTACCACTCCCTCGTCAACCGATTTGACAACTCAAATTTTCCACAATGATGAGGAGATTCTAGAGGCTCTCATTGCCCCAGATTATACCTGGGAAGACATGCACCATCGTTCCTATTTCCTCCCAGAAGAGCCCTCCTCAACCACAGCCACCCAATTTGCGGTTGAGTCCAAATATTTCCTCCCCACCAAAGTCGACTGGTTTAAGGATCCCATTCCCGCTCCTGATGCCTTTGAGGAAGGTAACATGGGAAAAATCTCACTCGTCATCCACATTGATATCTCTGCCCCAGCCGGTGCTCCTGAAATCATTTTGTTAGGAGCTTCCTGCATCGAACATGAGATCGGAGAGTACAAACAACTTTTCCAAGAGTTCCACGATGTCTTTTCTTGGTCCTATACCGAAATGCCTGGTCTTGACCCCGCTATCATAGAGCCCCACATTGACACCTTTGAGCTAAGGGGCATAATATATTACCTCGATCCTGGGACAGGGGGCATGATCCAACACTTTGAACCTCCCCCATCACATCTATCTCAGTATTTCAATGATCCCATCGTTCAAACCAACACATATGTGATCCACAATCACAAACCCCATGCACATAGCATGGGGACAGGTCATTAACCCTGCTCACTTTTTCACATACGTGATCTCAATCGTTTTTGAGGTCACATGTCACTTGTATATTTGATTTGATTTGATACACCTAGTATTCTTCCCCCGCGGGTAATCATTTCTCCCCACCACTGCATCCTTCGCTTGGTGGGATCACTTTTATTTGCAACCATTTTTAACCTAGTTATTTTCTTTGACCATTCTGGAGTCCTTATGACCTCCATTTTTCACACCATTTGCACTACTGGATTCATATTTCCGTGCCCATGATGATGCTTGAGATCATTTCTCACTCTCACCAGGACCAATATCAACATTGTGTCCCGATGTGAAAATCCTCACAACAGATCTAAGAGATGATGTATAACTCACAAGAGTAATTATGATTAAGCAGGAAAATATAAGAAGAGTGAACAATACAGTATAATGAGCAACAGAATAATATGGTACAGTAGAACTCAGATAGAAGCAATAATACTTCACACACACTAATTAATTAATCACAGTATGGACAAATAAATAGTACAATGGTAGAGAGGATTCGAATGCCTAAGGTGGCAATTCGAATTAGCCTCTTAGAGTGATCATATGATCAATAGAGTGTCATCGGAGCACAACTAGGTGTCCTCATGATCATCAAAGCGCAACTGGAAGTCTTCATCATCATCAATGGAGTCATCAATGCTCAAGTAACTATCAACCATTAGTCAAACTAACTCTGGTAGGTGTAACTGAGTGACAACTGGACTGGTAGGTGAAGAAGGGCGAGTTGCTCCCTAAAATCAAGGAAGAAGGGCGCGTTAAGCAATTGGAGGGCTAAAACTGAATAGTGAGAAGCTCCTAGGGGCTGGCTAACTGAGGGCTAGGTGCTGGACTGATGACTGGGATGCATGCAAACCCTAGAATGCATGCAAACCCTAAAGGTGCATGTATGACTGAAAATGTAAATGATCAAAATACTGGTGGGACTAGGATGGAGTATAGGAATATCCTAACACCCGACACCTTGTCGCCCCAGTTTGCATGCCACATCAACCGTAGCCCGTTTTTGATATATTTTATATCATTGGATTCCCTTTTCCGAGCCCGTGATGATGTTTTAGATCATTTCTCGTTCTCACCCCCATATTTTTTGGGTATTTTTTCCAAAATGCCCCCCATCACCTCGGTTTGCATGCCACTTCGACCGTTCTCCATTTTTGACACTTTTTATATCACCGGATTCATTTTTTCGAGCTCATGATGATGCTTGAGGTCATTTCTCGCTCTCACGAGGTACAGTTTCAACATTGTGTCCCGACACCTTGCTGCCTCGGTTTGTGCACCACATCGGCCACCATCGGATTGTTCCACCTTTTTACATGAGCCATTTACTCCTTTCATACTGCAATTATTTCATTATTTTGCCACCATTCACTATCTCGCAAGGAGGCCCACCAGCGTTCCCCCCCTCCCTTGTTCTTGGTCATCATCAATGTTCCTTGATTGAGCACTTCCTCCTTGCCTGGCCATTCCTTTGGTTCAGTATAATTTTATTCCTTTTTCAGGCCAGACAAGTCCTTTACAAAAAAGGCACTTAGGGAGTTTCTGTTAAGCTCTTTTTTGACTCCTAAAACAATGAAAAGATCGCCGAGCAATCTTGCTTCCTTTCATGCTCATTAAAGCACCTGAAAGGGCATCTATCTGGTATAAGTTTTACCCTTTTCCAGACCTGGTAGACTAATTACAAAAAAAGAATGCTCTAGTCACACCGGCTAGAAGAGTTCTTCATTGCATCCTTTTATGCTTCTTCGGGCCTTGGAGACTAACACACGAAAAAGAAATCCCCTGGAGTCTTCTTATCGCTTTCAGACTCTCTAAAATTGAAAGCCACCACGAGCATGCACCATCCTAGGCTCGTACAAATCCACACGACGGTACCATTCCATTATTTCAGAGTTTTCTTATCGCTTTCAGACTCCTTAAAATTGAAAGCAATCATGAGCATGAATTGTCCTGGGCTCCTATAAATCCACATGACAGTACCATTTTAACCACACTTATTCTAGTTCCTTAACCCATGAAGAAGTCCCCCCGTGCCTCTTAGCACTATGATCGATCATCTCGGCAGCACCCCCAATCAGGTCGCCTTTGTTCAGAGTATTCTGCAGTCTTCTCCCATTTTACACCAACTTGAGTATCACTCACCCCAATCACTATCCTTGATCCATTACAACTATGATCCCTTTCCCACCAGTCAGTTTCATATGCTGCCCGATCATCCCCGCCATCATACTCTGAAAAAAGGAAGTTTGAGTCCACCCACTCTACTTGCCCAGTTATCCCCCACAGTATGTTAGTCCTACCATCAGTACTCTCACACTTCGGTTCTCCACCTCGTGCTCCTATTAAGGAAACATCATTGCCTTACTAATTGCAGGTCTCCCTCTGTTGACGACAGCCCCTCTATTCCAGAGGATAGACCCAGAAGTCCCTGCGCCTTGGACTCCTCACTATTTGTGGTGCGTGCCTATGGACCATTTTGAGAGGAGTCATCAGTGCCTCTCCGAGTGGTTGTTTCTCACATGCTCAACTTCAACACCTTGATCGCATCGTTGAGAATCGCGCAGGGTTTATATCCCTTCAGTTATTGGTCGAAGACCCCAAATTTCCCTTGACTCTAGCACATTGGTGAGTCACTTCAGAACGCCCAGTTATAGGTTCCCGTGGATGTCCAGGTTGCATTGGTGATTGTATTCGGAAGCCATCCAGTTATATGCTTCCTTGAGTACCCAGTTCAGTTCCAGTTCAGTGTACCATTGAGGGTATGCCTCCCCGTCACTATGATCCAGCAGCTCATCAGTCCCTCTGGTACCCCACTCAGCAGCGCTGTTGTTATTCCAGTGTATTAGTTCTTCAGCTTAGACATGGTCATCCCAGCACTATGTCCCAGATTTGTGTCCCCTCTGGACCGTTATGATGTACACAATGGTTCTCTATGTATCTTACAGGCCCCCCTTTTTCGGGCCTCACAATTATTTTTTATGTATCTTGATACGAGCATGGGTATGCTCGCCTCGTCCATATATTGAGATTCTTCCTCATTCATTATTTGAGGCCATGTATATTTTAGGTCCCCATATTTTGGACCCCATTGTTATTATTGTTCTATATCTTGATATGAGCATGGGAATGCCTGCCTCGTCCATATGTTCAAATTATTCCTCATTCATTATTGAGGTCATGTACTTTCAGTTTTTGTAGTTTGTTCGGGACCGTTGTTCCGAGCTCTAGTTCGTTTCTTCTCTTCTCGACATCCCAGGAAAACCATAAAAGACTTATGATGTCTATCGGCCATACGATGAGCTCCTGCCCTCACACATTAGGGGACAATCTGTTAACACCCAAAAAGTGCTCACTATCTCATCTACCCCATTACATGACTCATTTGTCCATATTTCCTACCATATTTGCCTCCAAAACCCCAAAAAACCATTAAAAAAGCCTCCAAAAGGCCAAAAAACCCCCTTTTCCCCCAAAATAATCCAAAATTCCTCCAAAATAACAAAAACCCTCCAAAAAGGGAATAAAAAATACAAAAAAGAGGAAAAAGAGGGAAAAAGGAAGCAAAAACCCTATACAGCTGACCGAAACCATATGGTGCCCAAAACCATGGGCCAGCACTCCACCACTAAAAACCTATAAATAGGTGATGGAGGCCCCTCATTTCATATCCATAGTCAACCACACCCTTACTCTACCAAAATCACTCTTGAAACCCTAGCTCACCCTTGAGCTACTTTCACATTTGAGTGCCCCTTTGGCCTATTTCCAAATCCATTTGGAGAAAGAGAAAGGAACAAAACTGGAGCTTGGAAGCAACCCTCTTGGACTACTGCAAAGGCTTCACCAACCTTCACATTGGAGGTATAATCAATACAAAAACCCTTTTTATTATCTTGTCTTTTTTGTTTTATGCACATGCTTAGAGTAGTTACTATTTTACTGTACTGTCTTTCATTTACTGTTTTTCTGAACTGCTACTAAGGAGTCCCTTCTCCTTAGTAGGTGCTCATTTGCACATGCTAGGGTGAAAACCCTAACTACACCAATCATAAGAATAGGAAAGAGATGAGATGTTTCACATGTAATGAGAAATGACACTTTGCTGCAGATTGTCCCAAGAAGAAAAACAACAACTTCAACAAGAAGAAGAACAACAAGAAGAGATATCATGCTCATGCTGCCGAGGATGATGAACCTCCAAAGAAGAAGGCTAGAGTAGAAAGTGATGATGATAACTCATCAAGCGAAGAAGAGTATGTTCTAATATCTGCTCTCACAGGTACTATTTCTCATGGATGTAATGATTGGCTTATTGATAGTGGGGCTTCCAAACACATGACTGGGTTTAAAGAATCTTTTGTAAATCTATCTGAACATGAATCACCCCATAAAGTGAAACTTGGAGATGACTACCAATACTCCATCAAAGGAAGTGGTGAAGCATCTTACAACCTAGATTCTGGAAAGTCTTTGAAGATGAAAGAAGTTCTTTATGTACCTGGGCTCAAGAAAAAACTATTCTCCATATCTGCATTGGATGCAAAAGGTATGAGGGTTGCATTTGTGGATGGCCAAGTTTTAATGTGGCCAAAGGGAAAGACCATAGATGATGCAGTGGTGATTGGAGAGCAAGAGGGAGGATTGTATAAATTGAAGGGACAACCTGAACATGCCATGGTGCATGTTCCATGGAGCCAAGTGAACTTTGGCATAGAAGACTTGCACATATGCACTACATAGCATTACTAATTGCAAGTAAAGCTATAGAAGGTCTTACTGAAATCAATACCAAGAATGAAGGTGTTTGCAAAGGATGTGCAAAATGAAATAACATAAAGAAGGCATTTCCAAGTAGTGAAAGCAAGGCAAAAGATATCTTGGAAATTATCCACTCCGATGTATGTGGTCCGATGTCATCCAGTTCTCTGAGTGGGTATGTTTACTATGTCTCTTTCATTGATGACTTCTCTAGGAAGACTTGGGTTTACTTATTGAAGAACAAAGATGAAGTGTTTGATAAGTTCAAGGAATTCAAAACCTTGATGGAGAACCAAACTGATAAGAAGATCAAAACATTCAGATTCGACAATGGTGGAGAATTCACTTCAGGTGACTTCAAGAAGCTATGCAGTGATTCAGGGATTAAGAGGGAGTTGAATGCTCCTTACAATCCACAACAGAATGGAGTTGCAGAAATAAAGTATTGAACAATCATGGAAGCAGCAAGGGAAATGCTGCATTACCAGGATCTACCTATGCATCTATGGGAATAAGCAGCTAGGACAACTGTATATGTGTAGAATAGAACACCCCACAAGATATTAGACAACAAGACACCAGAAGAGGTCTTCTCTGGTAAGAAACCTGAAGTCAACCATCTCAGAATATTTGGTTGTCCAGTATACACATATGTCCCAAAGGAAAAGAGGACTAAGCTAGATCCTTCAAGAAAGAAGGGTATCTTTGTGGGTTACAGTGAAAGCTCAAAGGCTTACAAAATATACTTTCCAGGGTTCAAGAAGATTGATGTCAGCAGAGATGTGACATTTGATGAAAACTCAGCATTCATCAAATCAAGGAAGACACCTGTTGAAGATTATGAAGAACCCTAAAAAACTATATTTCAAGACACTACTATGACTGAAGCAATTCCAGATGCAGATCATGAAATTGAAGATCCGCAAGAACCTGTAGATCCACCCCATGAGAATAAATCTCACAAGAGGAAACCTGCATGGGCTAGAGAGCTCATTCAAGATGCAGAAAGATATGGTATTCTAGAAGAAGAACACAGAGCAAAGAAGAGAACTAGATCTCATACCAGCTATGTTGCTTTACATTGTGATATCATGAACAAAGAACCTTCCAATTATGAAGAAGCAACGGAAAAGAAAGAATGGAAGGATGCCATGGTCGAAGAATACCAATCAATAATGAAGAATGATGTTTGGGATGTTGTCCCAAGACCTGAAGGGAAGTCTATTGTGACTTCCAAATGGATCTACAAGATCAAACATGCTGCAGATGGCAGCATAGAGAAAAACAAGGAAATATTCGTAGCTCGTGGATTCTCTCAGAAAGAGGGGATAGATTATGAAGAAATTTTTTCTCCTATAGCCAGGTACACTTCCATCAGAACAGTACTTGCTCTAGCTGTAGTGATGAAATGGAAGATACACTAGATGGATGTCAAGATTGCTTTCTTGAATGGTGTAGTTGAAGAGGAAGTGTATGTGGAGCAACCACTCGGTTGTGAGACACATGACAGGAAGTCATATGTGTGCAAGTTGAAGAAAGCCTTGTATGGCTTAAAGCAAGCTCCTAGGACTTGGTATGGTAGGATGGACAGTTTCCTATCTAGTTTGGGCTTTACCAAGAGTAAAGCAGATTCCAACCTTTACTTCAAGGTTGAGGAAGGCAATCCTGTGATACTACTCCTGTATGTGGATGACCTATTTGTTACAGGTAATGATAGTTTGATTGTTGATACCAAGAGGAAGCTTGCTGTTGAGTTCGAGATGAAGGACTTGGGGATGATGCACTATTTTCTAGGCATGGAGGTGTGGCAGAGTACAGATGGAATCTTCCTTGGACAAGGGAAGTATGTAGTAGAGATCCTAAAGAGGTTCAGGATGATGGACTGTAAGGCCATGGCCACACCTATGGCATCGAACATGAAGCTTCTGTGTGATGATTCATCTGATCCGGTTGATGTCACTATGTATCGTCAGATGATTGGGTCCTTGATGTACCTGACGAACACAAGACCATATATTTGCTTTGCAGTGAACACATTGAGCCAGTTCCTGACGGATCCTAGGAGTGTTCACCTGGTTGCTGTAAAGCATATTCTGAGGTACTTGAAGGGTACAGTTGATTATGGGCTCAAGTATGATCCGAATCAAAAGTTTAATATGCAGGGTTATGTTGATTCAGATTGACCAAGCAGTGCTGCAGATAGGAAGAGCACTTCTGGGTGTTGCTTCAGTATGGGATCAGGTGTGATCTCTTGGTTTAGCAAGAAGCAGTCTTGCGTAGCACTGAGTACAGTTGAAGCAGAGTATGTTGCAGCTTGTTTGGCTAGTTGTGAGGCAGTATGGCTTAGGAAGCTACTGTCTGAGTTATTTGATCTCTCGTTGGAGGCTACTGGTATCTTTTGTGACAACCAAAGTTGTGTGAAGCTGTCCGAGAACTCAGTGTTCCACGGCAGGTCGAAACACATAGAGATCAAATATCACTATATTAGGGATATGGTGCAGAGAGGAGCAGTGAAGCTTCTGTATGTTGTGACGGATGAGCAGATTGAAAATGTGCTTATGAAGCCACTAGCCAGAGTGAAGTTCGAGTACTTCAAAGAGAGGCTTGGTGTTTCAGATTGACGACACTTCGAGGAAGAAGTGATGGACACATTTGCTAAAGCCATTCCAAGCATGTTGGAAGGATGATCCTTCACATGGCTATTGATGTAAGTGCTGGATGATGAGCATTAGGACGATGCTCCAGTTACTGCTCTATATGTGTATGTATGCATCATGTTGGATGCCTGATATGATCAGTTGGATCATTTATATGTATATGTATGTACGCATCATGTTGGATGTTGGATATGATCAGTTGGATCATTTATATGTATATGTATGTACACATCATGTTGAATGAAGTGATAATGATCAGGTGGATACATTGTATGATCAGGTAGATCATGTATGATGATATGTATCAGGTGGATGCATTGTATGATCAGGATGATCATGGATGACAAGCTTCAGGATGTTGCTCCAGATGACATGGATTAGGATAATGCAGTGATCATGATCAGGATGATCATCTGTACATCAAGATGATGATGGTGAGTATCAGGTTGATACTCTGTGGCCATGGAACAGGTTGTGCAGATAAAGCATATAATCCTATCCCTAGGAGTTTTGCAGATAGTCTTTCGAGGTTTTGCCTATGGCATGTAATACTGGCCCTGGGATATCTAGAAAATGCTCTTTCGAGGTTTTTCTTTGGAGGACATATAATCCTATCCCTGGGAGGTTTGCAGATTCTCTTGCTAGGTTTTGCCGCTGGCATATAATAGCTCCCTGGGAGATCTGGCAAATGCTCTTTCAAGGTTTTGTCCTGTGGGATGTAATCCTAGCCCTGGGAGATCCGATAGGTTGAGTTGTGTGCTCGTAATCAATCCTAGGATGCTCTTTCGAGGTTTTTCCATGACCACATGTAATAAGTCCCAAAGATCTATACAGGATGAAAAAGGCCTCAGATGCTCTTTAGAGTTCTTGCTTAGCAAGACACTCTTTTAAGGTTTTGTGGTGGGGGTCACATGTAATAAGTCCTGGAGATATGGATAGGATAAAAAAGGCCTCAGATGCTCTTTAGGGTTCTTGCTAGTCAAGAGACTCTTTTAAGGTTTTGTGACAGTCACATGTAATGTGCTCCTAGGAGATCCGACAGGCAGAGCTGTGTGCTCGTAACATCCTAGGATGCTGCAGCCAGGTTTTGTGGCACACGTAATAAGCCCTGAGGATTCCACAGTATGGCCAGTGATGATGAAGACCTATAGGTGGTGGGCCTACATCTAGTATGAAAAAGGACTGGCTCTGTAGAACTTCCTATGACGAGTAGATTCAGAGATTGATTGAGATAGCAACAGCCGTGATGATGACAATGATTCGAGGATGATGATTCACTGATGATGATCAAAAGAAGAAGACTTGTGCTAGCAGATATGTGTCGAGAAATACCTTCCTAGTTAAGAGGAAGTGTTGATGTATATGTAACTTCGGAATGTATTTCACCCATGTATTTCATTTATGTATATTGTACTCCTATAGAGATGTTATTATTCCTCTATACGAAAGTGTCGTCATTTGTATTGACAAGTTCGCAAGTGTCGTAACTTACCGATGGGTTATTAGAACATCATGTGTGGGGTCAGCCCTGATTAAGTTAACATTAGGTTATTGTACTAAGCTAGACAAGTCGGCCCCATAATTTTATTGGGCAGTTAGGACAAGTATAAATAGAGATCTCCCAATCTCTATTTGGATCACTTCATAACTCACTCTTCCATCACTCGGAAAGTGGCGCACATGTGAGGAGGAGGATCAACTGCTAGGAGGATTCTATCTCTGTGTACTTTGGTTGTACTATTGCTCTATCTATCTCTGAGGAAGTTGTGGGTTTTTTTCACCTTAGGGTTTTCCCCACGGAAACTCTGTGTGTCTATTGTCTCTTATGTTTGCTTCTTGTGATGATTGACATGCTTGCTATGATTGATAGGCATTGATATAATGTACATGTTATTCTCTCAGTAAAGATCCTAGAGTATATTGAATTAATGGTCAAAATTTAACACTTATCCCCCACGACAACCTTACGATGGATACAAGAATGTGGGATACTATACTGGTTAAAGGGGGAAACATGTCCACTATCTAACGAAGGCATGATACCACTAGAGGAGGTAGATCCTAGAAAGGTAAGGAATGTGGGGATCTACCAATAGGGACAAGCGAAAGTAGAGCCTCAAGAGCAGCCTCTCCATCGACATCTCCAGAATCCGTTCCAACACAAACATCTGGAAAACCGGTCTGCTGTAAGAGGAAATATTCCCCACCATCCAGGGAAATCTAGAAACCTCTCGAAAAGGAAACATCCGACAAAGGCACAAAACATGGTGGGTTTCTAGAAGGGTCTTTCGATACCTTCGTCATGTGAAATTCCTTGATAGTGACACCACCTGAAGCAGACCCAACACACATTGATGGAGACATAGTATCCTTGGCACGACATCCAATAGATGAGAGGGAACGATGTCGCACCTGAGACTGTTCGCTAGAAAAAGGAAAGTCTAGACCTTCGAACCCAGTTACGAAATGTCAAGTATGTTCAAAAAATTAGGTTGCCACAAACCTCGCCATCATCAAAATAATCCAAAAGGTCATCCTACATGGATTACCCACCCAAAGAAAAAAACAAAACAAACACCCACTCACAAAGCACAAAGACACTCTGTCAGGGGCCTAACCACCACCCCCCACCAACACGAGTCCAACTACAACACAAAAGAGCTCAATAGAAACCAGGAAAATATGAAAAACTAGAGACCCATGCCCACCATGAGAGCTAAAAATCGAGTATCCCTTCCAAAATCAAACCTTCTTGGCGTCGTGTGTTGAGATATTATTTATGAAATCAATCTATATCAACCTTATCCTTCCATAATATGTGTATGTGTGACGATATTTATATGATAAAAAAATCCTCACACTTAATAATATTATACTTGTTATTGCTTCGGAATCAATGTATACATTGTAAATTGCCATTGTTGAAATGGATACAACAATCTTGTTCAAAAACAATGTTTTCTGAAAAGATCTCCTAATGATATTAGTCCCTAGAATTTTCCCCAAAATACAAACAAAGTGTAATTATAGTCATTGTGGCTTCCCACCCAGGAAAAACAACAAAAGTAAATATAACCTTGTTATCCAACAAGGATAGTTGTTTGCTAATAGCATGGAGACTAGTATGTGCTATCACGTACACAAATATAAACCGTCGATCTCAAGTAAACATTTATCAATAAAATACCAAAGATCCTTGTGTATGTAGAGTCGAGTCCCTCCATTCCCCATAACACAGTATACCCTCTGGAGTGTAGAATCCTCTTTTTGAGAGTGAATTCACTCTAGTGTTGTATTCTCGATATACATGGAAATATTCCAGCTTGTGGAAAGAATATTGTAGATTTTTAATTCTAGACAACCACCATTCCAACACAATCGCTTGAAGAAAGCTCCTATTCTGTTCCCAGTCAAGTATGATCTTGGAGTCCCCAACAATCCTCAAATGACAAATATTCTTGTATAGTGTGTAATGTAGGAGGGCTGCAAAAGTGAGAAGTTCACTTCTAATCTTGGTGCTGAGGAAATATTTAAGGATCAATAATTTTCTCAAAGTGTGGAAACATTGGTGAGTCTTACTAATACTTAAACTTGCAACCATAAAATGTTTGGCGATTTAGAAATTTTTTTTTTCAAATTTCTAAGGACTTTATATAGTTTTTGGACAATTTTGGTGATTTTTAGAATATAAAAGATTATCCCATGGAATATGGGCAAATTATCTTTGAAAAAAGGAAAATTGGTGAATTGTTTTTGGAAAAAAGGTCCAAAAATAGCCCATGGGGTAATTTTGGCCCCTAAAATTTTCCTTGTTTGGTGCCACTGCCACACCCCATCCACAAGTTGAAAACATGTGAAACTAAAAATTTCAGGACTATCCCAACACTGGAGATCACCCCCCCATTCTATGAAACACCATCAAAGAAACCCACCAACAACAATCTATCAAATATAGGAGGAATTCAGATTCTATTGAGTTGTTGTCTCGATCTTTTTTGGTGTTCCAAAAAATATGCTAAGGCTTGGAAATAAATTTTTGAATAGTGCCTAGTCCCATCTTCAAACATAACATTGTTCTGGTGTCTTCGAATGTCCCAACTTACAAAAGCAGGAAGTTACGACCACTAGGAAACAAGTGATGCCCAATTTAAAAGACACTCCTCATAACTATTAGTGAACCGATGCATCTCCAGTTTTGTGATAGCATACACTTCTCGCCAAACCCTTCGTGTAAATCCACAGAAGACAAAAAGATGATTTATAGATTCAACATCTAATTTGCATAGGATGCAAAATCCAAGGCCCTAAGCACCCCTCTTAACCAGATATTCCCACATCAATAATATTCTTTCCAACAACAACCAACTAAAACATTTAATCTTAATTGGGTAGTTCCACTCCCACATCCAGTTGTTCCACCGTTTTGACCCATCACCCCACTTTGAAATAACTATCGAGTCATATGCAAGATTTGTTGTCACATGTCTGTATTTGACATTCCATGACCACAAAAGAACATCTTCCTCATTTGACAACCTTATACTCGCATATTGTAGGCCCTGGATGTAACGAGTCCATTCTAGACTCAAGTCACCCCCTATCTATATCTTTGTCATCGATTTCCAATGGGATCCACCCAAGAGATTCAATCCCTTGGAAAAAACCCGAGAAAGGACTATAACACCTTTTGCCTACAATTCATTAATTAGATTAGCAGAAAGGAAACAAAAAGTAGAATCACCTATGATAGGATCCCTACCAATCCTGATTTGCATGCCATTTCTAGGCTTCCAAGGCAACCAACCCAAGATAATGCCAGTGTATTTTATCATAGCAATCCAAACATTTGAACCACGAATATAGGTTTCAAGTCATTTCGTAATCAATCCACAAATGTACATGTAGCCATGTATTTAGAATGAATAATATTGCTCCAAAGACCACTTGAAAATATACATCTCCAAATATTCTTTGCGCTTAAGGATTTCTTGAAATAAAAAAAATGTTATTTAACCCCCATCCACCCATGTATTTGGTCTAGCAATTTTCTCCCAACCAGCTAGATGGAACTTTTGTGAACCCTTTTCCCTCGACCAAAGGAAGTGAAAAAATTTCTACCTTATCTTCCCCAAAATCAATTTAGGAATATTTGATAGAGACAACTAGAAAACTGGGATATTTTCAAGGATTGACTTAATCAAGATAAGTCTGCCACCCAAGGACAACCACCTATAACACCAACAACCTAGTCTTTATCAATTTTTTTAAGTAGCCACATCCAATCACCAATGTGATAACAATTCAGTTTCAAGAAAAAACCTAAATACTTAAAACCTACCTCCAACTCTTCAGCCTTAAAAGGGAAAACATGTTCTATTTGATCCAGGAACTTAGCATCCAAGCCATAGGTGTAAAACCCAAAATTTTCATTACTAGCAACCATACTCGTCACTTCTCCAGAATGTCCAAACATTCCTTGATAACTCACCATTCGTCAATGGTTCCCTTGCCAAAGAGAAATACATTTTCCACAAAGAACAAGTGGGTGATCTAGATGGCTTCATAGATATTTACGCCACCTAAATGCCCTTCCAAATAAGCCTTATGCAAGGGAAGGCTAAGACCCTCTATGAAAAGTAAGAAAAATAGTGGGGATAATGGGAAACCTTGTCATAACTCCCACAAAGCTCTAAAGAGATCCAACTAATTCCATTCACAAGCACAACAAAATTAGCCGAAGAAATGCATCCGATGAACCAACTAGTGGCTTCGTAACTAACACCAATTTGCAAAAGAACCAGTCTAAGAAAACTCTAGCTTACTCGGCCATAAGCTTTGGCGAGATCAACCTTCACAACAACAACCTTCAATCCTTTTACCTTTATAGAATGTACAACCTCCCGCGCCACCCCAACCCCCAACCGCATCATGTATCTATCATTGTTCAAGAAACCCAAATTGTTCCTTTGAAATGAATCTGGATAGTATGGTTTTTATATGATTGGCAATGATATTTGTAATAACTTTATAGATAAATATAAAATTTATTTGAATATAAGTGACTGTGTTACAAAGTGGTTAATCTTTGTCAAATATAAAAATTGAGAAACTAAATAAACCTTATATTGAATATAAAATTTGATCAGGTGTGGGGGATCCTCATTAATTCTTAAGGAACCTAATTAAACAACCATTCATGGAGTATAGGATTAATGAGGATCCTAAAGGAATCAAGGGCACTTCCTCATCAAGGGTAAGGAAACAAATCATTTTGGGGAACTCTGCCATGATCATTCAACATTTACATTGCAACTCTTTCCCCAATCATAACATCCTGGCACAAATTGTCAAGTGAATAAGGAAAGTAGTGTAATGTTTCGAAGAGATTCGATTCCGTCACATTCCATGTTATCTCAATGTTAAAGTAGATTACCTTGCCAATTTAGCCACTAGATTGGGAGAAGTTTTTTTTGAAAATGGGATTACAACCTTCAACCCCATCCCCTAACTCATTAGTTCTCATGCATGTGAAATATACCATAGGAGGGCCACATCACATCATATTTTAATTCACATAGGGGAAGGAGGTACATAGCACTTAAAGAGCCTTGTATTCACACATGCTTCGACTCAACTTTCTCCATGTTATCAAACAATGGATTCAAAAGTGTGAATACATTTGGGATTTTTCCTCACCACTAGTCTTGTGAGAAACCTAATGTTGTAAGTCATGTTCAAATTCAATTATCATTTTGCTCCAACCTTACACACCAAGAAAGTCAAATTGGGTTTCAAGTATGTTTTTTCTTCAGTTTTGTTAGTTTATCTTCACAGGGAATGTTTGGAGATCTTTGAACTCAAAGAGCCTGATATTTATTTCAAGCCAGTTGGTACCACCAAAGGCCTCTTGGAGGTTGTATGCCTATATTTTACTTTTAAAGGACTCCTTGGAGATTTTTTTTTGTGTTATGTCTTGCTGTTGCAAATTGGGATTTAATGTCTCTTGGTATTGATTTGGGTCCTTTGGTGGAAGTCAACCTGTGGGGGTGTTGGTTCACCCTTTTCCTACAATCCTGGGTTATGTCTCATCATTCACTCACCTCAACTGTGTGGAGCATTTTAATGAGCAGCATGGATAACAATCGCCCACCCTGTAAAAGGGACATACAAGAAATTCAAAGGTTCATTGGGTACCAAGAGTACCTCATCAAGTGTGATAACACCTCAATATTTTCTATAGCAACCAAAAACAGGAGCTCAAGCACCTATAGGCCTCTCAAAATGTGATAATAATGAACATTTAGGTTCAAAGGGAAAACAAATTAAAGATTTGGAAGATGAGTGTGCTCGATTGAAAATCATGGTTTTAGAGTTCAGTAAAGGCTCCTCCTTTATTGTTTCAAACCATATCTTAATGGGATCTATTCCAGTGACACAAGGGGAAGAGGAAATAGTGTATCAACCTAAGATAATATGGAAGTGGACAATATGGAAGCATAACCACCTAACCTAGCCTTAGATGAAGCAATAAGCAAATTTGATTTGACCTAAAATCTTGTTAGTCTATGTCTTGCAAATATCTATTACTTATAGGAGTTTTTGTTAGCTTATATATTACTAGTAGAACCATATTTTGTTTTGTATGGATTATCACCAGGTTTCATTTTATAAGATACATTAGAATGACAAGAGCATCATCTTGTTGGAATTATTGCAAGTGCCTATTAATTTTTTTGTTATTTGGCTATTCAGCGTAGTTGTAGCATCCTTTAATACAAATTATAACTTTAATTTTGTTTTTTTAATTGTGAAAGTAAATAATTTACAAGTTAAATGTAAAATGAAGAAAGGAAATGAAAAATTATAAGAACATATTTTTTTAAATAAAATTTATCACAACATATTGTTTATACACACACACGCACCACACAAAATTGTTAACATTAAAATCAAAACATCACATGAAAAGTGAAAACAACCATTTTTAAGTAAACAAAAATCAACATTGTCATGTGAATATTGTCACATAACAATTTTAGAAAATTCCATACTAAATGTCACTCTCTCATGGATTTATGCCTAATTGATAATAATTTTATCAATAAAAAAATTGAATGAGTGAAAACAAAGTTTTTATCTTAAAAAATATCAATTTAATAAATTGTTTTTTGAGAACATTGAAAAACTTTTAAAAAACTATAACATGAAATTGGATTGATGCAAAGTCAAAGCACTTTGACTTGACTCGTAATATGTGTATTTATTTTTACAAGGGATTATTTCATTGGGAATGTTAGAGTATGTGTAGATTCTATTCAAGTTTGGATAAAATAGTTATTTTAATCCCAACAAGTCATTTAATATATTGATTTTATTATTGCGAGAAAATAGTTTTTTCTTTTTCTTTTTCATTTCATGTTCTTGAATTGTTCTCATAATTACATATTAAATTATTTTTACTTGTACTATCTTAAATTAAGTCCATCAAGTGATCATTTCAATCATTTGTCATCAATATTTTTGTGTATTTGGTTGGTTTGAATTCTCTTAGTTAAGTGCACTAGTTTATGCTAACAAGTTTATTAGAAATGTGATACATAAATGTGGGAAATCATCCCTTGGATTAACCCATGAATGTGTGTGTGTGTTGATTATTAAGTTGCTTTTTAGAAGTATAAAAAAATAACCTACGATACTCAAGGTTAATGTCCTAGCCTATGTTGATATAATCTTAAGACCCCATCATGTAACAACATTATCATGCACAAACAAAACCTGGATACCTAAAATAACACGCTAGTGGTTCTTAAGGGGGTAGACTTCCACTCTTACAGGATGAATCTGGGTCTTTGCAATGCCTTGTTTTGACTTTACTATCTAAACTACCATTACCTATTTGTATTTTTCTTATTAATTGTGGAACTTCGACAATATGCTGACACTGTGGGACTATGGACTTATTATTTGTGGAAGTTATATATATGTGTGTGATGTTAATATTATGAATGATGGTTGTGCTTTAATTCTATCTCTAGCATCAGGGGTGGTAGGTGTGGGAGGGGTCGTCCATGACCCTGGAGGAAACACGATCTTACAATTTACATGGGGTCTAGGAATAAAAACCAACAACCAAGATGAATGCGCTGCCTTGATTCAAGGAGTAGAGTCGATGGCCTCTCTTCATCTCGATTCTTATCTTGTATTTGGGGACTCTAAGATCGTCATACATAAAATGTGTAATATCCAGAATGGACATGCCAAGGATTTGAATAGGATCCAAAAAAGAATCCTTGCTTCCATCCCTGACATCTCCAAAATTCATTTCTTCCACATTCTGCGTCATAACAATAAGGAAGATGACTCCTTGGCTAACGAAGGTTCTAAATTCAACCAATGATTAATTGTTGTAAATAATCCCCCCCATTATCCAATGGTCTCCTTGCTAATCTTGATCCTAGGCTCACTGAACCCCCCAAGGTGGATGAACATGCATTGGATCCTCTTCATTCATTCGATAGGTGGTTTTAATGCTGCCATTGTTATTGAAGGCCATTTAATGGTCGTCTCTTCGAGCATAATGCTCTGCTCCTCCGGAATGAATAATCGACTACAAAAGGAATTAGGTGCTCTGGAGACTCCCGATCACATGAGTTGAAGTGTGTCTGCATTATTTCTATGGGACAACCTTGGTTAAATCGAAGCAGTTTGGGAAATGGGGCTATTTTCATCACGTATCTTCCGCAAGAAGCTAGCAACTCCTCCTTCCTTCTATGGTCTTCTCCTGCTCGTCTTAGAAGTGTATCTATGGAGAGGTTCCTTGCATAATTAAGGGAAATCAGGATTGTGTGTCAGGATATTAAGAAGAACGTTCGGGGCCCTTCTAAGGTCACTTAGGCTGCACTGGAGGAATGCAGACAGACCGGCCTCGACATTTCTCGTGTGGACACTCACTTGGAAGATGTTGAAACTAATACTCGGGTTCATTTTGGCGAGCTTGAATACCTAAAGAAAGATGTAAAGAGTATCAAGGAGAGAGAGACCGCAAAATTTGAAGGGCTTAAACACTTTCTGTTTACAATGAAGAACCAACTGTTCGATAAAATTAAGACTGGAAATGAAAATATTGAAGAATGCTTGGCCCAGAAGGAAGAGGCTTTGCACGAGGTCCAGAGGCAATTTGAAAAGTTGAGCGAGAATTGGGACAGGGAGGAGCAGTGAGATGCGACCTCCTTAATGGATGAAGATGCATCTTTGCAAGCTGATGCCGTTCAGGCCTAGAACTAGGAATGAAGCCTTTCGTTACTTTTTTCTTTTTGTTTAATGTTTTTTTGTATAAGTCTATGTAATCATTTGTCAAGATCTACACTGTTAAAGGTAGAGATTTAGGGAAGTTAGAAGCCAATGTTAAAAGTTTGAACAATTTAAGTTTATTCCTCCTGGAGGCTCTATACCCAAGCTTTTGGTTTTCCCCTTCTAGGAAGGGAATTTTGTAATATTCTCTCTCTTTTAATATAATCTATGTTTCTCGTTCTTGTTAAAAAAAAATTCTATATCTAGCATGGAAATTTAAAAGATGTTGGGTACATGGATACCAATTAAATTTATATGTCAAATAAATGAATGTGATACCAAGTACATGGTACATAGAAAAATGGTTACATTGTTGTTTATCAGTAATGAAATATGTATACATGTAAATGGTTGCATGATATTGCACGCTCTTGTGTCGAGAGACTAAGTGGTAGATGGATCCTACGAAATGGAAGTACATTAGTGACATGAATTTCAAAAGAGAAATGGTATGCTAGTGAAGCATTATTATCTTGTATGAGTATTGGTTTATTATCATGTTGTGTGGGCAAGTGCAGGGTTTCAGGAAACTCAACTGCCCAAAATTGGTTATTCGATGACAAATCCTAAGAACAACAACAACAACACAATTCTATGTCGATGTAGTCATTGACCCTTATTCCATAGGAGGGGTGGACGCATTACCCACCATTTATGCTTCGAAACTTGGAGTTATGGGAAGGTTGTGCTACAGTGCGCTCCCCATGGTGTGTGATGATGACTAATGGGTTCCCGTTGAGGAAGATTGGTTGATATAGCAGGTATTTCCTCTTATGGGTTCGATCTGGACTTAGGTCGATGTAGTTGATGCTCGAGGATAGTCCAATAGAGGAAGGCTATGATGATGAAGTAAGTTGTGAATTAGATAGAGTGAAGTAGGTAGATAGAAATGTAATTGGAGTTATGGAGATAAAATTAATTAATTATGTGTATTGAAAACCCTTGCTTGAATCTTTTATGGTAACTAAGTACATTGTGTTGTTTTCATAGGTTATTGTGATCTAAGTAGTAAATTGTTAGACATTGCAAATTATGGTTTAAGTCTGCATTAATATATAATAACTTGTTTAAATTATGTGTTATGTGAGATTGAATATTGCTAGTACCTACACAAGTATGTAAGCAGTTGCTACGCTTACATAACTTGTGTATATATGCTTGTATGAATTCTAAATCATGAATTATCTATTACACTATTATAATTGGGCATTGATGCATTGTGATTGTGAATAATTACATTATAATTAGTTAAGGATTAATTATTACTTATTTTGATTATGAATTGATCCATTTATGTAAAGTTATTTAATGAATGGCTAAGTAATTATGATAGTGGTTTTTGTCAGAGATATGGATCTAGCTAAACTAGCTTACCTATATATGCAAAACAATAATATATCAACAAGTACAAAAAGAGAACAAGGGAAAAGAGTACACCAGATATACGTGGTTCACCCAATTGGGCTACGTCCATGGGAAGGTAGTCTTCTATTATCTCTAGAATATCTCCCTCAAGCTTACAAGAGAGCAATGCCAATAACCCCAATACAATATAGAAATACTTGTGAATAAGTAAAGATCGTGGTGAGTGATGTGACTCCCTTGAATCTATTATATACTAAGAGATGATGAGGAATTACTCTCACATATTACATGTGGGATAATATAATTCTCCATAATAACATCTCTTTATATAATAATGAATATCAAGAGTATATTTTACCATAATGAATATGGGATATAATGTATTACTCTTTTACATAAGATTGTGGATATCTTTCGACATAATACAAAGACATTATTACCTTCCAAGGAATATAAAATATTCCAACACTCCCCCTTAATAATGGCTGGGAGAAAATCCCACTAACAAAGGAAGGAATGAGTCATTATTGCTCCCCATTGATGACAACTTCCCTCGTCCCAAGTAAATAACGAAGATGCACATACTTCGTTGCTGTTAAGGATTTGGTGAAGATATCGGCTGCTTGCTGCTCTGTAGGACAATACTCAAGAGAAAGAACACCATCTGCAACAAGACCTTGAATGTAATGAGCATCAAGATCGAGATGCTTGGTCTTGGAGTGATATATCGTATTATAAGCAAGTTGTATTGCACCCTGATTGTCACATTTCAACACAGTGGATGATTTCAGAACCAGACCAAGATCAGTGAGAACATGCCGTAACAAAACTGCTTCTTTTGCTGCTTCTTTGGATGCTCTATACTCTACTTCACATGAAGATAAAGAAGGAGTCTTCACCTTTTTGCTGGACCAAGAAGTCGGACCTAAACCAAGATGAAATATATAACCAGGAGTTGACCGTCAATCAGAACTGTCATCTTCCCAGTCAGAATCTATATAACCATAAAGTGAAACTATAGTACTGCTTGAATAAAAAACACCATAGTACAATGTCCCCTGTAAATATCTCAGAATTATCTTTGCTACTTTCCAATGACTTTCATGAGGTTGCTGCATGAACCGTGAAACCATACTGATGGCGAAAGAGATATCTGGTCTGCTGTGAGTTAAACATATCAAACTGCCGACTAATTGATGATAAAGAGTAACATCAACAAGAGGAGTAGTACACTCAATAGTTAACTTTACATCGGACTTAAAATGTGTATGAGCAGGTTTACAATCACTCATGTGGAAATGCGCCATTAAATATGTAGCATACTTTGGTTGAGAGAGAAAAATACCATCTGCCAGATGCCAAATTTGAAGACCTGAGAAATAGTGCAATATACCGAGATCAGTCATTTCAAACTGCTTTTGAAGGTCACTTTTCATACTTTGAATGAGAACAATTTGGCTGCTAGTGACAATAAGATAATCCATATATAAAAAAATAACAATGATATTATCATCAACATGCTTAACATACAAGTTAGGATCAGATATACAACGCTTAAAACCATTATTCAATAAATATGCATCAATTTTATCATACCAAGCCCTAGGTGCTTGTTTAAGACCATATAAAGACTTGTGTAATTTACATACTAAACTTGATGATTCAACATTAATAAAACCAGGAGGCTGTTGCATATAAATGTCTTCATTAAGATCACCATTTAAATTTTTTTTTTAACATCCATTTGGTGTATTTCCCATTTATAAGATGCAACAATAGATAAAATGGTTCTTATTGTATTCATTTTAGCAACAGGAGCAAAAGTTTCATTATAATATACACCTTCAAGTTGATTAAAACCTTTTGCAACTAATCTAGCTTTATACTTTTCAATATGTCCTTCTGCAGTAAATTTAGTTTTATAAACCCATTTACAACCAACTAAATGCTTTCCCGAAGGAAGAGGAACAAGACACCAAGTCTTTTTCTTCATAAGAGAATCATACTCAACATACATAGCTTGTTCCCAATGAGGTTTACCCTTAGCTTGAGCATAAGTAGTAGGATCATTTGTGGCCAAAAAATTGGTCATAAGAGAAAAGTTAGATCTAGTTCTACAACTATCAGAAGGGATTCTGATATCACTTTCTACAGATTCAAAAGTTTTCCGGGCCCAAACAGGAAGGTTAGAAGGGACAGAAGTCACTTCAGGAGCTTCGAGACATTCAGGTGGAATAGTTGAAGAAGAAGAAGGAGAACTAAGATCAGTCATAGAACTGGAAGGAGAAATCGAGATAGGAGTAACATGTGATAAGGGAATATTTAGAGTAACATGAGGTTCGATAGACTCAGGTGGTGGAGAGAATTCAATAAATTGAACATCTCTTCTAATGATGACACTTTGATTAGAAGGATCAAACAACCTATAAGCCTTAGAATCCTTAGAATAACCAATGAATATACACTTGTGAGACTTGGGTTCTAACTTTTTCGGTTTGTCATCAGGAATATGAGCCCAACATTCACAACCAAACACTTTAAAGTTACTAATATCCGGTTTTCTACCATTCCATTTTTCCTTAGGGGTAACATGCTTAACAAATTTTGTAGGAACTCTATTTAAAATAAAGTTAGCACAACTTATGGCTTTGGCCCAAAATTTCTTGTGTAATCCTTTAAAATAAAGCATACATCTATCCATTTCAACTAAAGTTCTATTTTTCCTTTCAACAACACCATTTTGTTGAGGTGTGTAAGGAACAGTCTTTTGATGTTGAATTCCATTTTTAGATAAAAATACTTGAAATTCTTTCTTAATGAACTCCCCCCCATTATCAGTTCTTAAAGTCTTAATATTTTTACCAGATTCATTTTCAACCAAGGATTTAAATACTTGAAATTTAGAAAAAGTGTCACTTTTATGTTTCAAAAAATAAATCCATGATTTTCTACTAAAGTCATCAATAAAGGTAAGAAAATAGACTACATGTGATATAGAAGGAACTTCAAGAGGACAAAAAATGTCACTATGAATTAATTGCAAAGATTCTTTAGCACACCAAGTTTTACCTTTATCAAACATTTTTCTATGATGTTTACCAAGAACACAACCTTCACAAACACCGTTAGTAGATGAAATGTTAGGTAATCCAAGTACCATTTTAGTTAACATTTTGATTTTACCATAATTCAAATGACCTAATATTTCATGCCATAATTTACTTAGTTCATCAACATGAGCAACATAGGAATAAAAAGGTTGTCTTTTAGTTGAATTAAAGCCAACAAATTTATATAAACCAACAATATGATCAACAGGACCAAAAGAAACTACTTTGAAATTTTGATTGATATCTTTAAGAACATATTTATCAGGCCAAGCTTCAAATTTATATCTTTTTTGACATGCACGATAAATAGAAAGTAAGTTGATGGGCACATTTTCAACATGAAAAACATCTTCCAATTGACCATTATCAACATTAACATTATCAGAACCAATTACAGAAAGTTGTTTACCATCACCTATAGATACTTTCTGAGATGTGTTTTTATTATTGTCATAAGATGAAAATAAATAAACATTACCAGTCATATGTCTAGAAGCACCAGAATCTATTATCCATTCCACATTAAAATAATAATTACTAGAAGAAACAATAGAAGCTCACAAAGCTACTTGTGATTCATCAGAACCATTCTTTTTAGCCTTAGCCTTTAAATGTTTCAATTTAAAGCAATTCTTTTCAGGATTGTTAGTTTTACTACAATGTTTACAACGAGGATACACTTTCTTCATCTTACTATTGTCATGATGTGCATTAGAAGCATTACCAGAGTTATTAGTAGGATTTGAAGTGTGTCAATTAGAACCTTTAACATTATTAAAACTTCTCTTATGATTCTTATTATGTGCCATTAGAGCTTTATTAAGTGAGAGTTGTCCTCAAACAATTAACCTTTCTTGCTCATTTATCAACCCTCTACAAAAATCATCAAAAGTAGATTTCGTGGTATTTGAAGACAATTCAAGAGCTCTATTCCTAGTTTGAATGAACATACCAAAACAAGATGGCAATTTATGTTCTACAAGAATTATAAGAGTAGTGTCTGTTTTCTTGTAATATTTACCACAATTATTTAATTTTTCATTCAACGTTTTCACTTCAGCAAGATATAATTATACTCTTTCAAAGTTAGTAGGATCTAGCTCAAAAATCTTCTTTTCAAGGTAATAAGCAGAAACATCATCAGATTTATCAAATAAAGAAGCAACAATTTTCCATACCTCAACGGGGCTGTCTTCTGCCTCTATACTTACCTGAAGACTATCTGCAACCATTTGACCAATGAGCCCTCTTGCTTGATCACATTTATCTTCCCATATAGCCAAAGCTTGAGCATCAACAGGTTTCATGTGTTCACCATTAACAATCCTCCATAGATTCTTACTCCTAAGAACCTCAACATTTTTCTCTTCCATGGAAGATAGTTAGGACGAACAAGTTCAGGAACATAAGCTACTTCTGAAGTCACAATGATAGAAATATTGACAAGAAACCCAAATGCTAGAAATGACAAGAGAAAGAAAGTGAATAACAAAAAACTGATATACTTTACCGTACTGAACTGCAGAAACACTGTAGAAAAACTTCAGTAAAGGAAAGAAACTTTACTTACAACCCTTTTGAAAAAGTGCTAAGAAAAGTCACTTGCGGGTTTTGCCACAGTGGACTCGCGAATAACACTGAAAAAACGTAGTTTCTATACGGCAAGAGTCACGGTTACTCGCGGTTTGCGGTGTAATGGAGTCGCAGCTACTTGCGGGTCTCTGTACTGCAAGGTCGCGGTTCTGTCGAAGCATTCGTGAGCTCAGCACAGGAAGGGTTGCGAATAAACTAAAGTAAACATGGGTTCAACAATGGAACAATTGCGAGTATGCCGAAGCATACGTGGGTCTGTGCACTGAGATGATGCGATTCTGTAGTGTATTCATGGGTTCGCATTAGGAACAGTTGTAGTTAACTGCGAGTTATGGGAAGAAAAAGTCGTGAGTGTCCAGTTTAAGGCTGAAAATAGTGCCGATTATGCCAAACATGGAAACCTGCACAAAGTCTACCAAACTTGGATGAAAACTTCCATTTTGACAACCAGAAGATAGATCTTCTTGAGGAGAATCCAAAAAACATATAGATCTACAAAAAAAATAAAGAAACCCTAATTTTTTTTTTTCAAAAATCTACACAACAAGGTTAGGGTTAGAAGGAAAAAACTGCAGAAATATGCTGAAATCTGAAGAGAATCCTAATGGCTACCAGATCGAAAGCAAATCTACAAAATAAAAAATGCTCAAATGATAAAATATTGTTTTGAAAGCAATAGAAGGTGCTAGCAACAAGCTCTGATACCATGTCAGAGATATGGATCTAGCTAAACTAGCTTACCTATCTATGCAAAACAATAATATATCAACAATAAGTACAAAAATAGAACAAGAGAAAGTAGTACACCAGATATACGTGTTTCACCCAATTGGGCTATGTCCATGGGAAGGTAGTCTTCTATTATCTCTAGAATATCTCCCTCAAGCTTACAAGAGAGCAATGCCAATAACCCCAATACAATATAGCAATACTTGTGAATAAGTAAAGATCGTGTTGAGTGATGTGACTCCCTTGACTCTATTATATACTAAGAGATGAGGAGGAATTACTCTCACATATTACATGTGAGATAATATAATTCTCCATAATAATATCTCTTTATATAATAATGAATATCAAGAGTATATTTTACCATAATGAATATGGGATATAATGTATTACTCTTTTACATAAGATTGTGGATATCTTCCGACATAATACAAAGACATTATTACCTTCCAAGATAAAACATTCCAATAGGTTTGATGGTAATTGATCCAAATAAGTGTTAATAATGTTAATTAATGTTAATTAGACTATTATTAACTTGGTCAATTAACGTTAATAATGTTACTTAGTGTTAATTATACTATTATTAACTTGGTCAATAAATATTAATTAAGTTTTAATTATAATTAAGGTTGATTATTGAATGTGGTCATTAAGTTGGTCAATGATAATTAGACTATTATTAACTTAGAGAATGATAATTGAATCTTGGAAGAGTATTAGTTAACTAATAAATAATTATTAATTAAGTTTTAATTATAATTAAAGGTGTAGTCTAAATATTCTACGTTTTCAACCTTTTCTGATTATACTTTTCGTGTTATTTTGTTCGGAGATCGGCTGGAAATCTTTAACAAAATATTAAAATCATATATATTAGCTATGTAAATTGCATAATTTGGGTGCCATGGGGGTATTTCAGGGTGTTGAATCTATTTATGGACTCGAAAAAACAATTTAAATACTTCCAAATTTAGATTTTACCAAAAAACATTACTAGATTTCGACCAAAACCCACTGTAAAGTCCAAAACATAGAATAAATAGACTACTCCATAATTAAATATTTGATGTCAAAGTTAATTAACTAAATAGTAATATTTAATAATTTGTTATGTCAAAATTATTGTTGAAGTATATTATTAAATAAAACATGTTATGTCAGAATTATGGTTGAAGTATATTATTAAGTAATAACATGTTATGTCAAAATTGATGAAGTTGTGCAGTGGATCTTTATTTAATAAAATAATTAATTTTTTCATGAGACCTCGTATCCATGGGATTAAATATAGAATATATTATTGTTGTTTGAAGGAATGTGGCCCTTGTATTGAGTCCGGATTGGATTGAAAATTAAATCAGTCATGACATAGTGATGGGGGGGGAGTGGTAACACTAATAAAAAGATAAGGGTAGTAAAAGCTCGGGGAATGAAAGGCAGTGAAGATGAATATATAGGCATGGGGATGAAGAAGAAGGGGGATTCATAGGTTTTGGGAAAATCAACAGAGGAGGACTGATTTTCTGATTTGGGGAAAACACTTAAAACTGGTTGGGTTGTTGTTCTCTGGATTTGGGAACAAAGGGCCAAGGAACTGAGTTTCTTGGAGCTAGGGATCCAGTGAGGCTATTCCTAGCTGGCTGGGTGGTAAAACCATTTGGTGGTTGAGCTTATTGTTGCAGAGAGCTGGTTATTGGAGGGACAAATCTACTTCCCTACAGGTATTTTCCCATGCAATACTTTGAAAGTTTTAATTGATAGACATGTTATAAGTAATTCTGAAATATTTAAGATAGAATTGAAATGTACATCTATAATCTACTTTTACCAGTTGTAAGAGAATGAGAAAATTATTTTGGTTTATACTTGCAAGAAATTATTTTGGTTTATACCTGTAAGCAATATATTTGATTTATACATGCACATTGAACATAAATACTAAACAGAAAAAAAACTTAGTGAAATGAAGAAATAAAAATAGAAAGTACAAACAAACTGTTAGATTAGTATTATTAAGACTTTAAGTACCTAAAGTGGTCCTTACAGTATTGGATTCTTGACTTGTTTCCTTACGTCTAAGGAAGACAAGATTATAACCAAAAGGTAATTTCACCCTAAATAGTATCTGCAACTAAGACAATATCCCTTATAGATCATCATCGTGGATTTGCAAATATATTAGCTCAGAGAGAGAGAGAGAGAGAGAGAGAGAGAGAGAGAGAGAGAGAGAGAGAGATAACTTGATTATTAAGTTATAATTTATTATAAATCAAATTATATTAGCTCCAAGATATAGTCCAATTTGTCTAAGGTAAGTTACCGACAAGAAGACGATATGCCATAGATTTAAATTATGTCAAGGTCCTTGGCATTACCAAGTTGATATTATATAGAGTGGTTAAGTTGTCCTCTATCCAAATATTGTAAGAAAAAGGGAATTCCTACCAAATTTTACCAAAAAAGTTCATATCATTAAAATATTTTATATTTTGACAATCATCTATAACATAAATATTTATATAATTGATGATAATGAATTTTTATTGTTGGTTAATAGTTAAAAAATATCAAGGATTAATTAATTTGCCTTAAAAATTTATTTATATACATAACTATAATAAATTTGATGATTAATATAAATATGTATATAATTATAGGTATAATAAACTTGATATGGTAGTTGAAACAAGCTATTGGGATTAATAATTAGTAGCAAATACAATCAAACACATATCATGCAGGGGACATGGGGAGTTTACTCTTAAGAACCCATGAAGGGGAAATTTCATTCAATCATTCTATTCCTGTGTGGGTTTAACTTGTACATTAGGTCCCTTTATATAACATTAGGTGATCATAACAAGTATGTCATAATTAGATATCTAGTTCAACCATATCCATAAGTGTCTCCATGAATCACATAATTTGATTCTATGAAATCATCATCCTAACTTCTCTCCTTGTCCTCGTTCTTAGTTTTATACACACACATTTAAGCTTACAATTATAAGTTATTCCTTCATACTCCCTATTAATGAATATTTGTGATTTCAATATTCAATAATCATCCCATGTCTCTTCGATTGACCTTTAATTAAAATTGATAAAAGATTTTTTTTTTGTAAAGTTGCAGAGGTAAATTTAATTATAAGAGCCAAAAAACATAGCCGAGATTACATAGGTATCCGTATGGTTATGAGCTGGATGGGGAGGCCTTAGGTGATGAATCCACCATCCTAGTTGCTCGAAAATATTGTAAAAACTAGTATTATACAAAAAAAATACCTTATAGAAAAGGCCTGCCCAGAAGTGCTGTTGGGTCTTTTTCAAAAAATATATAACAGGTGCATTGAAAGTGCTGAAAAACAGACTGTAAAAAAGATTGAAGCAAAACATTTGGATGTCACAATAGTAACCCTACGCCTTAGGAGACCAACTAGGGATCAGCTTCAGCATGGAACGTATCCGATTCTTCTTCAATTATGGGGCAGACACCGTAGAGATATTCCACCGTCCCAGGGGAGGGGAGAGATGGAGACAGAGGTTTGGTACTTCTGTTGGGGAGAGTGATAAAGTTTCCCAAGTTTGAGCTACCACCTTTCTACACAGCGTCGGGGGTGGCCAGCGTTGCAGGAGGATAACCAACGTCCTCCCTTATGTGCGCATCCATAGCCTTCAAACCATCACCCTGACCAGTCTGATTTTTGTCTTCTTCATCCTTTTGGAGAGCTACCAACTCATTGTTGTGCCCAATGGAGAAATTTTCCCAAGTCATATTTGCATCCATGATGCTCAGACAGTCTCCCATCTCTGTCAAATTGTTTTTGATATCCTTGAGAGTGCTTATGTTGGTGCTCCAATTAGCCGCCACCTCCTCCACCAGGGTGCTCAACATGTTCTTAATTAACCAATAATGGTTGATGTTCCGTCCATTCCTCCCTGAAGCAAGAATGGCCACGACTCTATGTGCTTCTCAACTGTCAATTAGGCCGTGGGTGGAGGCAGAAATGCTCTCCGCATAGCCATCCATCATTGTCTAGTCCATATTGTTTTTGGGTCTTTTGCTCGAACCTCTCTTGCTTCCACCACGATGAGGGGTTCCTCTTGGTCACGTCATGACTACAGGTCATATGGGATCTTCCTAAACTAGAGCCGAAGGATGATCCGTGAAACAAAAATGAGCAGGAGCCAGAGCAAACGAATGATCTCGAATGCCGACGCTGAATTGCAAGTAACCCAAATTGCGCATGTTAATCCTGATGATGGAATTAATGCGTCTGGCTGTCATTGTTGAGAAGGGTGGCAAGTTAATGCTAGAGGTGCCTTCCAGCACCCTCTGCTATCGATGAGGTACCTTCTGCATGAGGGAGAATTAATGTTGTGCCTTGGGGAGGGTCCCCTCGTCTTAACTATGCACCATCGCCTTGTTGAGTGCGATGACAGGTGGAGATCCCTCTAGAGGGGCTTGTGCAGACGTGGCAGCCTCCAGAGGGGGGATGGCTTGTGTGGGCAAAGTGCCACCCGGATCCGAGGTGAATTGATCCAATATTAATCTTCATCTTTTTATGCTATTCATTTTCATCTTTTTATGCTATTTATCTTCAATATTTTGCAATCTCCATCATGGGTCTTTTTTGTTCTTACTTCTTTTAACTAGATCTTGAATCTAAAAAATATAAGCATCATGTTTGTTGAACTCCATTTTAAAAAGTCAACATTGACGAGAATAGTCTTAATGCACTTGAAATTACATATATAAAAGTATGTTTCATTGTTGGATTGTGCAAATACCAACAAGGCAACCTATGAAGATGGTTTGAAAAACTTAATCGACACATCAAGTCACGATTTTACATAACTTAAACTTGATTTGATATTTGGATTTGACTTTGCTTTGGATTAAGACTCTGAACTTGAACTTGAACCTCAATTTAAACTTTAACTTTGGATTTGACTCAACTTAGCTTTGCCATTGATTTTCAATTGAATTAACTTCAGTCACTTTTACCAGAGTCACAACTTCAATCTTACAACATTGAATTTTCATGACATCACATACCTTTTATTATAAATCTTAGTAATAATTTTAAACATAGGTTATTGGACAATACCAGTCATACACGCGATTTCATTTTATTTTTAATGAGGTAAGATTGGATAATACCAATCATACAATCCATTTCATCTTATCAGTCCCTTCCTTGGTTATAGGGACTATATGAATTGATTTGGTTGAATATATTAAACTGTGCACTGTTTTATAGACATTTTATTCTAAGTTTTTAGCTTATATTCACCTCCAAACCAATGAGCAATTCAAGGACCTAATTTGACCTCATATTGAGGCAAGCAGTCTAAGCAGTTACAAGGTGGGTCCCGAGAATTCTAGTCTATGTTTGCTTCAATCAAACCCATGCATGCGGGTGCTACTCAAAGGAGACTCCACATGATTGTTGTTCTAGATGGAGGGAATGCAATGCGAGAGGGTTAGTGATGCTTTGACCACATCAATTTGCAAAGAGCATTTTGCATTCATACTCTATAATCTACCCGCCATTTTGCAATCATTTATTTCATAGCTATTGTTCTTCGGTAGGGTGGGAATATTTTCCATAACACCTATTACCATCTTGACATCCAACCTTTAGTTCCTACAACCTCTCAGTTTTCACCTCCATATACAAGCCATGATTCCTTTATTGTGGTGGCAACAAAGCTTGTAATCATTTTCTTAGACATCATATACCTTAATACATATTATGTTGCAATATTAATATCTATCGTTGGTTACCTCGTGAAGTATATATCGTGGAACAATAGATTTCCAACCAAGTAGAGGAAGATAAAGCAAGGTCAAGCATTTCTTCCAGAGCCACTGTTCTTCAAAATCCAGTAAGAAATTTGGTTATTTCCATATTTTTTGGGAAATTTTATTGCAATTTGAAACCAACCATTAAAGATTATGTGAATAAATAGTTGTACTTTATGTGCAGGGAAAAATATTTGAAATATAGCAACGTATCCTATGTTGAGCACCATGCAATAGTTATTTAGTGTGTCAGACGACATGAGAATTTCATTAATGCCCCGACTCACTCTTATTTGCGTGACACCAAGGCCATGGCTTTGACTCCCATGGATGTTAAAGAATACCCCAAATATTATGTCTTTATAATAAACATGACCGACCTTAAATCTAACCGCATCAAGGTATCTCACAGTGCTTAAATATCTCAGTAGGTTGTCAAATTTGGACCAACCTTTTTTTATTTCTTCAGTCTTAGTTGTTGTCCAGGGTTTTGTTGGTATTTATTGTATTGATTTGGAATTAACTTTGATGTTCTATTAGGTCTAGTAGGATCTTCACTATTGAAAAAAACATCCAACCGGTCCTATAAAATTAAGTTTAGTTTGTATCCTAGGATTCTAACCTTTGCAAGTTTAGGTAAATGCATTTTCAACAAGTTAATGCACCCCAAAAGCTCCAATTTGCATGAATTATACCATGACCTCTTCTATATCTGCAAAATTCCATATTCTCTCTCACTAGAACTGGCACAAAATCCAATATTGTTGTGCAAAACTTGTGAAATGATTGTCAGTTTCAACGAAAGAAATGTAGTCTAATCTTATTTGTCAGGGTAAACCAAGTCTTACAAGAAAAGGCGAATTAGGGCTTTCTCGCGTGTTTTTCAATTATTTCAATGTATTTTGCTAGAAAAAAATATGGAATGTTGAGATGGTTGGCTTATTTAGTTGAATGAGCCAAGTAAAAATCGCAATAGAGCATATTGTTCTTGAATATTTACACCAGTTCAAGATGTCAAGAGCTTCGGGTGCCCTTAGAGGAGAAAATTGAGTGGATGAATTTTGGTGAGATCCGTATGAGGTCTTGGGAGTAGTGTAGGAATTCATTTAATCTTTTCCCTTCCAACTAATTTTTTTTGACATTTTGAACTTTTATCATGCATGTCACACAATGTTTTAGTGAAAAAATAACACTTCAACAATGAAGTTTTATTTAAAAAAATACCTTCAATAATGATGTTTTTATTAAAGAATTTAATTTTTAATTAAAATATATGTTTTTAATAAGGAGTTGAATTTCCAATTAAAATATGACAATAGTCTCATTTACCCACTTTTTTGTTGATCATGTACTTTGAAAATTGAGGGTGGAATAAAACAAACTACTAACAGTGACACAAACAACTCAAAAGTAAAATGTTCTAGCATTATGCATCTGAAGTACATTAAGTGATAAACTTAAGAAACAAACAAAATATAGAACCTAGAATCCTTTTTGAAGGTTAATGCTAGGCCACATGTAATGCAACATATGAAATTTTTAAAGGTTAACATGTTGCGTCAATGGTGTAATTGAAATTGTGACATTTTTATTTTCAATTACAAAACATGTTTTTATTAAGGAGTTTAATTTCTAATTAAAATATAACAATACTCCTTTACCCATGTTTTTTTGTTGATCATTTACTCTTAAAATCGAGGGTGGAACAAAACACCTACTGACAGTGACACAGGAAACTCAAAAGTAACATGTGCCAGAATTATGAATTTGAAGTACATTAAGCAATAAACTTAGGAAACAAACAAAAGGTGGAACTTAGAATCCTTTAGAAAGGTTAATGTCAGGCCACATGTAATGCAACATACCAAAAGTTTCAAGGTTAACATGTTGCATCAATGGTGTAAATTGAAACTATGACATTATTTCAAAGGACTTGAGTTAAAATGCAAAATAAATATTATATTCCCTTTGTAAAGGCAATTCATTAAAAAAACACAATTCAATCGATATTGTACTATGACGTTCTCTCCTTCCTTTGTCAAAAGAAGTTTAATAAGGCTATTTTTCCAAGGTATGGACTGTTTTGGATTCCTCAACTATTATTGCACATGAAGTGGAGTTGTCTATATTATTCCTCAACTATATTAAGCAAACCTTTCACAGAAGTGGAGTTGTCTTTGTATTATCCATGATGCACTTCGATGAGAATTTGATAAAACAAATTTATTTTGTTTTTCTTCATTCATAACTAAAAGCATTTAGTTTTCTAATATAGGTAATTCGTTTTATTTTAATTTTATAAAAATAGAATAATGTATACTTATATAATTTGACATAGTAATTTGAATATATAAAAATTCCTTTGGTAAAAACTATTTTGTGTGCACAAGTTTTACTAATATAGAGCCAGTGATGTGATACATTTTTCCATTCAAATTGACAACCATGGGGTTCAATTTAATTCTCAACGTGTTTTTGTGGGGGAGGGTCAAAATTTGTACCAACCAAATCATGGTTCTTGCTTTCTCTTTGGGCCATTCACTTTCCCCTGGATATAAATGGATAAGAAGAAACCCCTTTCAACTTCAAACTTGTTTAGAATTAGCTTTCTTTCCCATGAATAAAAGTAATTGTTTCAAGCAATTACTAAGACTACAATAATATGAAAATGTTACTAAGTTTTAACATATATCAAATAAATCATTTTGAAAAAAATTGTGAATAGATACTTGAAAAGATCTTAGCATCAAGGCCTATAAATTGTAACTTGGAAGTATTGGAAGTATACAAAGTAGGATTGCCAGTCTCTCACAACAAAACCTTGTTTCCATACCTATGTCCAATCACAAATGTTAACCCAAATCAATATCAAAATAACAAAAACAATTTCATGTTCACAAATGTTAACCCAACTCAATATCAAAATAACAAAAAACAATTTCATGTTTAAGAAAAAACACATAGAGTTTCATTAAAATTTGTTTTTAAATTATTATCAAATTTATAAAAAAATGAAAATAACATCTTACCAAAATTAGTAGCTCCAAGTTCATGGCAACTAGAGGAGAGCACTTTCAAATTGTCTAGAGGAAGGGGTATCTAAATTCAACAGGTGTTTCTAACTTCTAATGCCCATGACTGAAACACAAGTGTGTCTAAAATTCCATAGGTGATGCTTGGTAAATTCGGTAGCTGATAAATTGTTAATTCTTGGTAAATTTGATAGCCAATAAATTATTGGTGCTTCATGGGTGGCTATGTTAATTCCTTCATTAACATACTTTTAGAACTGATGAATTCTTCTAAAATGGTACCCACCTCTCTCTTAGAGTTGTACTTTTGGACTTGAAAGCTAACTTATACTCTGAAGGAAGGGCACAAAGGCCAAGTAAAGGCACTGAAAGGAAGGGAACGAACCTATATTAGGCCAATATAAGAAAGAAAGAAGAAATGGAATGAAAGCAAATCCATCCCCATTGAAGGCAAACTCACCCTCCTACTCTTCAATCAAATGGGAAATTTTCAATCAAGTGGGAAAGTTTCAATCTGTGTTATTACATATATAATAACAACTACCTAGTGCACTCCACTTATCTAGGTGTACACATATCTAAACAAGCATATTAATACAAATTAATGACAGTTTGAAAAAATAATTAATCGTAAAAAATACGTCTTAGAAAATTGTTTGATCATTCTGTGAAACAATTTGTTAAAATTATTAACATTATTATGATGGATGAAATGCCTCATGACCACGGTAATTTTTAAGGGCGAAATTTCACCAATTGGCTAATTTTGGGGCCTTTTAAAAAAAAAAAATTAGCTATTTGGTCATTTTTAGTCTCTAATATCACCTATATTTACATAAAATATGTTTTTTTATCATAATATTCGCCAAAATATACACATTTTAGTAGTAAATTGTATGTTTCATATTTAATATTCGCCTGCCTATCTATATACATGTTTTTTTCAATCCAAAATAATCGCCTAGGATACTATACTTAAGTATAATATTATAATCCTTAAAAAATACCCTCCTCATGACAAGCTTATGCCATTCAAATTCCAATCCTTCTCGGGAGTCTCTTATGATGTATATGATGAATAGATCAAATCCTCTTATCGTAAGATGGCTTGGATTTAATGTACGAGATTTATTTTCCTTTCTTGTTTTTCCAAGAGAGTTGTGTTTTAGTTTTGCAAGCAACACATAGTTAAGTTATTCCTAAATGGCATATTTGAATATACTAGATTTTTACCATAGCTGTCGAGCTAGATTATGTTTGCAAAGGGCATATCTCTCCAAGCTATTATTTGAATTACCATAACTTTTGAGCTAGATTATGTTTGCAAAGGGCGTATCTCTCCAAGCTATTATTTGAATTCAATTAAAGTATGGTAAATTTACTTAGAATATGCTAAAGAAAGTCCAAATTATGATTTTTAAAAAGCACATGAAAGGAGCTTTTTAGATCACTCTAAAATTTACATGAAATATATTATCTCTTTACCACAACCTTCTTGCTATATTCTGCTAACAACGGTAGTTTTGTATAGGTTAATATTGAATTCCATAGAGAGAGGAATTACAATTATTTTTCTGCAAGGTGGCTCAATACAACCTTTGTGGGTTTAGATCGAAGTGCAGAGATTACAATTATTTTCCTACATACCAGAAACAAATGATGTGAGGAATTGGGCCAAGAGTAGGTGTTTTTTACATGAAGGGGACTATTTTTACTCCGTGTTAGGATTTCATACGTGGACGGTGATATTCAGACAAAAGCAATTCTTGGATGTCTTCCGGCTTGTGTTTCCTTTCATATGTATGCATGAATAAATATGATATTTGGGATACCAAACAAGTATGTCGGGGTTGCATTGTAATGTCCCTTGTTAGGAATTTTATTAAAATGGCAATTTTCCACTTTTTTTCCCTGGTTCGGCCTTTGACTAGTTTTGATCTCTAGGTCCCAAATTTGCCCCAAATGATACCAAATCTTCTGAGAAGGTATATGAATGATATTAGAACATAAATATGTGTTTCAGGGATGCCTTTGGACCTTTAAAATACTTCTGCAAATCCTCTTTCAATTCTGGTCAATGTAGGTAACTTTACTAGTGATTTCCCTTTGACTAGTATTGGTCTCTAGGTCTCAAATTGACTCCAAATGCCTTCAAATATTCAAGGAAGGTGTACACTCAGCATGATATATTTTAGGAATACAAATATGCATACAACTATTACAAGTAATATCAGTTACTTTTTTCAAATAACAATTCAAATACTTATCTTTTATGTTTGTGTGGTTGCCTCCTGCTTGATCTTCTATATGTCTTTTGAACATCTATTCATTTTGTGCCACTGTGCATGCTCAAGTGTACACTAGTGTCATCCTCGTGATCTCATACACAAAAATACATTCATTAGTTTAATCTCAATATTATCAAACCATTATAATTCTAAATAATCTTGAATATGTATGGTCATGATCATTCAATACATGGGTATACTAAGATCCTAGCACAAAGTAGGATTCTAACTTGACATAGGAAAACATACTTGGATTAGTATACCTTCTATAACTAAACAATATCTTCTTTGTTCTCTTCAATGATTTAGAGACCTTGTGCTAGAACCTGCATATCTCATAAGTTAAGCATAGTAGAACAAAGTCATACATACCTTGTAAGTAGAGATTCTATATCGTCAAACATTATGGATGAGTCTTTGTCTTCATGTCATCATGGTCATGGAACTTGATTTGTCTTTCGTGGTGTACCTATATCTTGTTAGCAGACAACATCAACCTCATACAACACCACAGTGCATTAGTATAATCATATAGCCCTAATCAATGAATGTATTCTACTATTCACATACTTTTACTAGGGTGATAAGACAATTCTAACACTAATCAAGATTGTACTAATCTAAATAATATGAAGACAAACATATTATGAACTTAATTAAGAATCATATTTCAAGACATACCTGTATCTCCTTAAGTCATACCTGTCGAGACTTCTTGTAGTCTTCTTATGTAAGGCCTTAGCCTCAACTCCCCCTGAAATTGGATCTGGAGCTCGATTCGGGTTTTTTAGAGAAACCCTAAAAATTCAATCTTTGACTTTCAAACTTCTGAATGGATGGAAGGATGTGTCTTGCTGAGCTGATCAAACTTGCATACTTCAATTTTGAAATCTCCAAAATTTGACCCCTCAAAAATTGCCTTTGAAACTTCTGGATCTTCTAGACAGGATCCCGAACTAGGGTTTGATGGAGCCCACCCTTCTACCTAATCAAAAGGTTTGATCCAAGGCTCTAAAATCTTATTTTTCTAAGGAGCTTCCAGTCATGGTCACAGACTTAAAAAATTCCAACTTTTGCTGAAGCCCTAATTTTCCATCTTTCCGATTAAAATCCCGAACTAGGGTTTGATCAAGCCCGGTCTTCTACCCAACCAAAAAATTCGATCTTGGTCTCTAAATTTCTATTTTCCTAAGTAGCATTCAGCCGTGGACTCCGATTCCAAAAATTCTAACTTTCTCTAAAACCCTAAATTCCGGAAGCCATGAATGAAGGTGCTCCAAAAATAATTCTATTTTGATAGAAATATGTACCTGATTGTTTCTGTTGTAACTCCAAACTTTTCGATCCACAAGGTTTGAAAATGTTTTTTGTGGTAGCATGACCTGTCATATTTCCATCCTAACATGTCTGACCTCAATTGGATTTTCTGAGAAAGAGTTATTCCAAGTGTTGCAGAGTTATTCCAAGTGTCGCAACGTGACCTATTTATGGGACAAAACAAGAGAGCGAACTTGTACGGCGTTCCATGTATCACTAGTTCAACTTCGTCCTCTGACAACATTTTCTGAGATAGTAAAGTCTATGTACTACCTGTCACTTTTTACGAAATTTCATTTGGAGCTTCCTAGCCCAAGTTATGACCTTTTTTCCTAGGTCACCTGATTATGACTGATATCTGGAAGAGGCAGAAACCCTAACTTGTACTGATCACAACTCACAAAGTACAACGAATATGAGGGCTTCCTTTGGACACAAGGTACATGGGAATGTTATCTACTACCTATAAAGGTTTCAGATCCTGCAACTTCTTCCAAATGTATTTATAGAGAAAGTTCCACGATGACTGGTTTTTGCTATATAAAATCCTAACCTTCAAATTGTCGGAAGTGAAGCAAGTGTCGTAAGTGCCATACATTACCTTCCTTCAGGTTAGCTTAGATACCATGTTAAGATTCAATATGATAATATAGAAAATATCAGCATTGCATTTCATTTCACAACAATAGCATATACAGGATCACTGAAGAAACAACAAGCACAACATACACACAAGAGGCACAGATTTATCCTGGGAAACCCTCATGGGGTAGAAAACCCAGCAAAGCTTCCTCAATATAGATGACCAGCAAATACAAATATGCAAACCTTAGACATGAGCTCCTTCTCCTCCAAAGCATACCTCTCTCATACAAGTGCGCCACTCACAACTGAATGAATGAGTGAGATAAGTGAGGAACATCCTCCTCTACTTATACTTGTTCCCCGACTGACTTTTACACAAGCTAGGTCGGCCCCAACTTAATTACTGGGATAAACACCCCATTACAACTGATTGGGCCGACCCCTCTAGGGTGGTATAATAACCCTTTGACCCACATAACACATACAGGGCTGACCCCCCACTAGGAAAGTCTAATAACCTAAGTTACCACAATCCGACGGAGGAATAAACATCTTTGCATATACAATAAGATCTTCATGGAGGAATGAAACATCTTCGGAATAATAAAGTACAAATATAATATTCTTAGAAGTTACAATATCTCAACACACCTTGTTGGGGTCGGCCCTGTATAAGTCATGTGGGTTAAAGGGTTATTAGACCACCCTATTGGGGGTCAGCCCTGTCAGCATTATGTTATGTGGTTAAGTTAAGGCCGACCTAGTAATGGTTATTAGGCAAGTCAAGTCAAGTATAAATAGAGTGCAGGAGGCACTCTATTTGATCATTCACTTTCTCACTGACATAGTCATTGGAGAGTGGCGCACTAGTGGAGGACGAGAAGCTACTGCTAGGAGGAATATCTCTTGTACTTGGGTTGTATCATTTCTCTATCTATCTTTGAGGAAGTTGCGGAGTTTTTCACCTTCTTGGTTTTCCCCGGTGAAACTCTGTGTCTCTTGTGTGCTTGCATTATTGTGTCCATGATTTATATGCTATAGATATGCTGTACATGTTATTCTCTCAGTTAAGATCCTAGATCAGATTGAAATTTCTGAAAAAACTATCATGGTATCGGAGCTAGCCTGAAAGAAGGCATGGTATGGCATTTATGACACTTGTTGCACTTGCGAAGCTAGGGCTTGATATAGCAAAAACCATTCATCATAGCACTTTCGCTATAAATTCATTTTGGAGAGGTTTCAGGATCTAAAAATATTACAGGTCTAAGATAAGATCCCCATGTACCTTCTATCCAAAGGAGAGCCTCTAATTCGTTGTACTTTTAGATTTATGATCTGTACAATATAGGGTTTCTGCCTCTTCTAGATCTCAGTCATAAACATGTGACCTAGGAAAAAAGGCCACAACTTGGGATAGGAAGCTCCAAATGAAATTTCATAAAAATTGGTAGGTAGGGAATGGATTGTACTTTCACAACTATGATGTTTAGAGGCCGAAATTGAACCAGTGACACGTGGCACTCCATACAAGTTCGTTCTCCTGTTTTATCCCATAAACAGGCCACCTTGCAACACTTGGCATAAATATCTGTCAGAGAATCCATTTGAGGTCAGACCTATGGGGTTGGAAATATAATAGGCCAGTCTACCACAAGAAGAATGTTTATACCCTCTAGATTTGAAATTTCGGAGTTACACCAGAAACAATCAGGTGCATATTTCTGTCAAAACAGAATTGGATTTTGAGCACCTTCATTCATGGCTCCGGGAATTTAGGGTTTTGGAGAATGTTGGAATTTTTGTATCGGAGACCACAGCTGGATGCTACTCATCAAAATCGAAATTTAGAGACCAAGATCAAATTTTTTGGTTGGGCAGAAGGCCAGGCTTGATCAAACCCTAGTTCGGGACTTAGATCGAAAAAGTGGAAAATTAGGGCTTCTACCAAAAAATGAGAATTTTTGAAATTTGTGACCATAGCTGGATTATCCTTGGAAAAATTGAAGTTTAGGGCTTTGGATCAAACTATTTGGTTATGTGAAGCTTCGGGAAAATCAAACCCTAATTCAGGGTCCTCCCCAGTGAATCTAGAAATCTAAAAGGCAATTTTGAGAGGTGAAACTTTACAGTATTAAAATTTCGAGTACACTAGCTTGACCAGCTCAAAAAGGCGCATCTTTATATCCTTTCAGAAGTTTGGAATTCAAAGTTTGAATTTTTAGGGTTTTCTTAACAAACCCTAATTTAGCTACAGATCCAGTTTTTGCAAATCAAGTGGATTGGGTTAATCCTAGAAGAGAATGGATTGGTCACCTGCATAAGTGAAGAAGTTCTAGTTTCAGAGGGAGATGAGGCTAAAAAAGATTACAAGCAAACTCGACAGGTATGACTTACGGGTATGTTTCGAAATCTATTCATGATTAAGTTTATGATATGTTTGTCTTCATTAAGATTAGTACAATCTTGATTAGTTTTAGACTTGTCATATCACATGAATAAAAATATGAATGCATGATAGAAGATATTCATTGATTAGGGTTTTTGACACTTATGATTGTACTAATGCATTGTGGTGTTGTATGAGGTTGATGTTGTCTGCTAACATGAAAGGTACATCAAGAAAGACAAATCATGTTCTAGTTCAAGAACATATGACCATGGTGACATGAAGACAAAGATTCATCCATTGTCATGGATCACATAGAAGATCTACTTACGAGGTATGTATAACTTCGTTCTATAATGGTTAACCTATGAGATATGCAGGTTACTAACACAAGTCATTGAAGAGAACAAGAAGACATTATGCGGGTATGTTAGACATAACTAGCTAGCATGCTAATCCAGGTATGTTTTTCCTATATCAAGTTAGAATCCTACCTTGTGTTAGGATCTTTTATATAAGTATACATGGCATGATTAATCATGATTATTTATGAAGTTAGAAATTTAAGTAATCTAGGGTTTATGCATATTATGTCTCTTACCTTGATTGATGATATGACTAACCAGAAGAGTTCTATGGTCAAGTAGGAATATGCATGAGTAAGAGAAGTATTCCCTAAAACATTGAATGCTAATGCTTATTATTTGTGTTTGAAATGATCATGACTATACATGTTTAAGATTATTGTGTTTTGATAGTATTGAGATTATACTAATGAATGTATGATTATGTATGAGATCTTGAGGGTAACACAATGATGATACTAGTAAGCATGCATAGTGATCGAGGATGGATATAAGTTCAAGGACAGGTAATCCAGGAAGCAAAGATCAAGAGGGAGCACACTCCAGCAGTTTCTGCAAGGATGCAGACATTCAGAGGGATTTGACCACTTCTCACAATCCACATCAGAATCGAGTTGCAGAAAGGAAGCAAAGACTGAGAGGGATTCAACCCAACAAACAAAAAAAGATAAGTATTTGAATTGTCATTTCTTGTATACTTGTTTGTTTAAATAATATTGCTCAATGATGTATATGCTTATGTTCCTAGAAGTAGGGTGTGTATTATGCATATTAGAATAATTGCATTAATGAACAGTATACTACTAATATGCATGTGATGGGTAAGTGGCCTATGGCACTGTACAACATTCCATTTGGTACTTATCTAGAATGAAACCTCTTTGTTGACATGTTGGAGTTGTGCACACTCTTAACAATGTTCTTGTAGAGATTGGAAGGCATCTAGAAAGTTACGGGATATGGATAAATGTTGTATTGAAGCATTGTCTAAAATAATTGCATGACTATATGACATATTTCCTTATGTGTAAGAATTTGTTCTGAAAACTATGAGATGTTTCTAATCATGAAATTTAACTTGTCTTGTAGGAAAGATTGTATACCATTACCTACAAAATAAGGACTACAACATTTGTTCCAGTAACAAAGCTATCTATTGAAGATATTGAAGATATTGAAGTTCCCAGGATTCGGGATGAAGTAATGGAAGAATGCCATGATCCGTCGATCATGAAGAATGATGTTTGGGATGTGGTCCCAAGACCAGAAGAGAAGCCTGTTGTGACTTCAAGTTGATATATAAGATCAAGCATGCTGCAGTTGGTAGCATAGAGAAATACAAAGTGAGATTTGTAGCTCGTGGCTTCTCCCAGAAAGAGAGAATAGACTATGAAGAGACTTTTGCTCCTGTAGCCAGATACACTTCCATTAGATTAGTACTTGCTCCGGCTGCAGTGATGAAATGGAAGATACACCAGATGGATGTCAAGACAACTTTATTGAATGGTGTAGTCAGGGAGGAAGTGTATGTGGTGCAGGAACTTAGTTTTGAGACACATGACAAGGAGTCATATGTGTGCATATTAAAGAAAGCCTTGTATGGCTTGAAGCAAGCTCCTAGGACTTGGTATGGTAAGATAGACAGCTTTCTATCCAGTTTGGGCTTTACTAAGAGTAAAGCAGATTCCAACCTTTACTATAAGGTTGAGGAAGGCAATCCTATGATACTACTTTTGTATGTGGATGACCTATGTGTTACAGGTGAGGATGGATTGATTGCCGATACCAAGAGGAAGCTTGCTGCCGAGTTCAAGATGAAGGAGTTGGGGATGATGCACTATTTTCTAGGCATGGAGGTGTGGCAGAGTGCAGATGGGATCTTCCTTGGACAAGGGAAGTATGTAGTAGAGATCCTGAAGAGGTTTGGGATGATGGACTGCAAGGCCATGGACACACCTATGGCATCGAACCTGAAGCTTCTGTGTGATGCTTCATCTGAGCCGGTTGATGTCACTGTGTATCATCAAATGATTGGGTCCTTGATGTACCTGATGAACACTAGACCAGATATTTGCTTTGCGGTGAACACATTGAGCTAGTTCCTAACGGATCCTAGAGGTGTTCACCTGGTTGTTGTAAAGCATATTCTGAGGTACCTGAAGGGTACAATTGATTATGGGCTCAAGTACGATCCGAATCAAAATTTTAACCTACAGGGTTATGTTGATTCAGATTGGGTAGGAAGTGCTGCAGATAGGAAGAGCACTTCTGGGTGCTGCTTCAGTATGGGATCAGGTGTGATCTCTTGGTTTAGCAGGAAGCAGTCCTACGTAGCACTGAGTACAGCCGAAGCAGAGTATGTTGTAGCTTGTTCGGCTAGTTGTGAGGCAGTATGGCTTAGGAAGCTACTGTTTGAGTTATTTGATCTCCCGTTGGAGGCTACTAGTATCTTTTGTGACAAACAAAGTTGTGTGAAGCTGTCTGAGAATCCAGTGTTCCATGACAGGTCGAAGCACATTGAGATCAAATATCACTATATCAGGGATATGGTGTAGACAGGAGCAGTGAAGCTCCTGTATGTTGCGACGGATGAGTAGGTTGCAGATGTGTTGACAAAACCACTATCCAGAATGAAGTTTGAATACTTCAGAGAGAGTCTTGGTGTTCTTTAGATTGATGACACTTTGAGGAAGAAGTGATGGACACATTTGCTGGAGCCATTCCAAGCATGATGAGAGGAGGATCCTTCCCATGGCTATGGATGTAAGCACTGAATGATGAGCATCAGGACGATGCTCCAGTTACTTCTCTGTATATGCATCATGTTGGATGCTTGATATGATCAGTTGGACCATGTATATGTATATGCATCATGTTGGATGATGGATATGATCATTTGGATCATGTATATGTATATGCATCATGTTGGATGCTTGATATGATTAGTTGGATCATGTATTTATATATGTATCAGGTGGATACATTATATGATCAAGTGGATCATGTATTGGTGTATTTATCAGGTGGATACATTGTATGATCAAGTAGATCATGTATGATGATATGTATCAGGTGGATCATGTATTTGTGTATGTATCAGGTGGATCATGTATGATGATATGTATCAGGTAGATACATTATATGCATCAGGTGGATGCATTGTATGATTAGGGTGATCATGTGATGTACATCAGGATGATGTATGGTCAATATCAGGTTGATACTCTATGGTCGTGGATAGGTTGTGTAGATAAGCATATAATAACACCCTAGGAGATTTGCAGACACTCTTGCTAGGTTTTGCCGATGGCATATAATAGCTTCTTGGGAGGTCTGGAAAATGCTCTTGCTAGGTTTTGCTTAGAGGGACATATAATAGCACCCTGGGATATTTACAGATACTCTTGTTAGGTTTTTCCTATGGCATATAATAGCTTCCTGGCAGATCTGGTAAATGCTCTTGCTAGGTTTTGTCCATGGCATATAATTTCTCCCTGGGAGATCTTGCAGGTTGTGTTGGGCACATAATCGGTCCTAGGATGCTCTTGCTAGGTTTTTTTGGTTGCATATAATGTCTCCTTGGGAGATTTTCAGATTGTCTTGCTAGGTTTTTCCTATGGCATATAATAGCTCCGTGGGAGATCTGACAAATTCTCTTGCTAGGTTTTGCTTCGTCACATGTAATAGCTCCCTAGGAGATCTTGCAGGTTGTGCTGGGCACGTAATCAGTCCTAAGATGCTCTTGCTAGGTTTTCTTGATGCACGTAATAAGTCCTGAGGATACACAGTATGACCACTGATGATGAAGACCTACAGGTGGTGGGCCTACATCCAACATGAAAAAGAGTTGGCTCTATAGAACTTCCTATGAAAAGTAGATCAGAGATTGATTGAGATAGAAGTAGCAGTGACAATGACGATCATTTGATGATGATGATCTAGTGACGTTGAACCAGAGAAGAAGAGTTGTGTTAGCAGATCTGTGTCGAGAAATACCTTCCTAGTTAAGAGGGAGTGTTGATGTATTTGTAACTTCGGAATGTATTTCATATATGTATATGGAATTCCTATAGAAGTGTTATTATTCCTCTATACGGAAGTGTTTGTATTAATATAGAGATGTTATTATTCCTCTATACGGAAGTGTTTGTATTCCTATAGAGATGTTATTATTCCTCTATACAGAAGTGTCATCATTTATATTGTAAGTGTTGTAACTTATGCTTGATGGGTTATTAGACCACCTTGTTGGGGTTGGCCCTATATAAGTCATGTGGGTTAAAGGGTTATTAGACCACCCTATTAGGGGTCGGCCTTGTCAGCATTATGTTATGTGGTTAAGTTAAGGCTGACCTAGTAAAGGTTATTAGGAAAGTCAAGTCAAGTATAAATAGAGTGCGGGAGGCACTCTATTTGATCATTCAGTTTCTCACTCACACACTCATTGGAGAGTGGTGCACTAGTGGAGGAGGAGAAACTACTGCTAGGAGGAATATCTCTTGTACTTGGGTTGTATTATTGCTTTATCTATCTCTAAGGAAGTTGCGGGGTTTTTCACCTTCTTGGTTTTTTTCGATGAAACTCTATGTCTCTTGTGTGCTTGCATTATTGTGTCCATGATTGATACGTTGTAGATATGTTGTAGAGATGTTGTACATGTTATTCTCATAGTTAAGATCCTAGATCAGATTGAAATTTCTGAAAAAACTAACATTCTCCCCCCCACCTATTAGTATTGTTGGATAAACCAACACCCACTGCATAATGCCCTGGTCATCAGCTAGGGTCTTGTGTAGTTGATGCTCTAGTGGCTCTTCTTAATATTTTAAGCGCTTTGGCCTATTGGCATAACTTTGTAGGTTCACTAAGGTAAACTTACTTCCCTTATACTTTTTAATCCTTCTATGGACTCCAAACCTAAGGTAAGTGTTGGTTGTCGATCACCTTCTTGATTTTTCCAGTGTAGACCCAGGTACTTCGCGGTTCAAGGAACCAAAAAACCCCAATTCACCGGCCCTTTCGGTAATAGGCTTCTTACAGCCTGAGGTCTCACCCGAGGTGAAGCTAGAGGGGGTGGTTGCGGAATCAAGTTTCCACACTAGGTGATGCAATGGGGAAAATCTAATAAGCAACATAATGCCTTGCGGGTTGCGTAGATAGATAACTGCGTGAAACTTCTGTTTTGTGTTGGATACTTCAGCACGCAACTGCACTTGCGCACTTGCGCCTTCGGTGCACAACTATGCTCTCACCTCCAATGACTGTGCGATACAGGATACCTTTGCGTTACGATAGTAAGCTATCAAGAGCTACCTCGCAGGAACCTTCAATGAATCGACACATCCATGAGACTGTGCATCCTTGACAGGATGTTCAATTCTAACCACTCTACTTAACATCCTTTATCCCTTTACTCCATTCAAGTCTTATTAGTAAATTGTGGATGGTTTAATAACATACGTTACTGCACGCTCCAACGCTACGCTAAAACTCAGTGTTCACTACTTTGACCAATAGATAACTTCATACATTTCAATCAACAGATTCATACATGTTGAATACTTAACAGTCCTCTGTGCATGCATTACTTAACATATTATTCCCATTCACGACGGCGAATACATATAAAAGCAATCACATACAAAAATTTCCAGCATTAAACATACATACCAAGCAATTAAACAATCGTAAAACACATTGGTCACACAACACAGAATTTAACGTGGTTCACCCCCCGGAGGGAGGCTACATCCACAAGAACGGTTTTTAATATTTCTCTTAATGGGAAGGGTACAACCATTCTTAGTCTGCGCACTCAGCTGCAGACTCTCTTCTTTCTCTTAGATAGGTCTCTGCGCACTCAGCTGCAGGGCCTTTACAATGGTTGTCTAAGCTTAAGATTCTACAAAAATCAACGCTTAACCAAAATGAAGAGTTCATCAACCCAACCAACAGTAACCCTTTTCGATACAAAATCATGCCTATTTATATATTATGCACGCAGGCATATCTTTACAATTCATAAGTAAAAACCCTTAGGTCTACAAAATCGGTGTGGCTAACTACCACCCTAGCTATAGTCGTCGACAACTTACTCCGCATGCTCCAGCTGGGGCACTTGTGGCTCACAAGCTCTTCTAACATCCACAGTCCTTCAAGCAGTTACAACTGCATCATGGCCTGTCCCTTTCCACTCCTTCTACTACCTGTCGCCATCAGTGTCATGGCCTAGCTTCTCAACTGCTTGCCACCACATGTTTGAATAGGTCACTTTCATCTGCCATCCACCTGTTCCTTACCCCAACTAGGTCATATCCTTGTCTGACCTTTACCCATGTTCTACCCAAGAATAGCTTATGTGCTACTATGCGCATCGTCCTTCTGTGCGACTATGCCTTAGACATTTCCCTCATGCGACACGCACAAAACCTCAAATTGTTCGTCGCCTACCGCCATGCGCAATGTGCTTTCACCAAAACTGCTTTCTCTTCCCGCCACAGCGTGCACTGCGCAATTATCAAAATTTCCTTTTCTTCCTGCTACAGCGTGCTACGCGCAATTTTCCATACTTGTATATTTTTCCAACCCACTTGGGCCCTGCCCACCAGGCCCCTAACACTCACCTGTGATTCGTCCCAAGCCACTTCCACCTGCAGACTTTGGTACCGCATCTTTCATCGTCCTAAGCTTTACTGTGAAGATTTGCAGAGTTTGCTGCAACTTCGCAACTACGTTCTTGGATTTCTATCTGAACTTAGCGGAAACTATGGATAGGTTGCAATGAACATCGCAGCGACATCCCTCTAAAGATGAATATCATGGTGATGTTTCTCTTGAAACGAATTGACGGGACGCGGCTCGCTGTCATGTACTTCTTTCCAACGAACGTCATTTGCGCAGAACCTTGATCATCTACATCTTGTGCGCTTTTCTGAGTGGTTTATCGGTTGTTTGGCTGGCGCACAAGTTCTTCCACATCACCGAGTTGGGAAACAGGCCAGATGTTTCGGCACATCTGTTTCGCGGCTCGGGTTGTCTCTTGCTAAGCTCTATCTTCCTTTGCTCCCGGTGGGTCTATATGCAGGGAGACCGTGGTTCTTTCAATGATCAATAATCGCCTATACATCTGAGATGAAAATCGATGGTTAAGCCTACCGAGTGCCACATTACTCTTATCGGTTAGGAACTCCATAGAAATCTCAGATTAAACCCCAGGGTGATGTCTCCTGAGGACTACAGCAGATGCCTCTGCGGATTTCTCATGGACTCTTGTCATCCTAGATCTTAGATCACCTGTGGTGCTTCTACTGGAGATGAAGTGCACCATGGCACCTAGTCAGTTCTCTCCTCCAAGGCCTTCTTGGCCTGTCTCTCAACTAGCAACTCTCAGGGTATATCCCGGGCTCAGTCATGACCCTGGACAAAGATGATAACTAGGAATTGTGTTCTCAACACCTTTAGGGTTTAGTATATATAGCCTAATTCATTGACGTTCCTGTATGTCAGAATCCCTAGGGAGGATCAGTTTCGCATGATTTGCGTGCTCTGAACTGAGGTAGCCATGTTGGCATTCATGTAAAATGATTAACTAGTGCCATCCCACCATGATATGTGATTAGTGCTGAACATGCGTCTTTACGACGGCCATGTGCCAAGTGTTGATTCAGTGACCTTCCGCGTGGGTAGCTAGACAATCATTTATGAATGTGATGGGATTTTACTCATGTCGTCTGGAGGTTTGGTGTCACGTCGACCTGATCCACATCTTCCGCCATCAGGATCTCAGTTGTGGCCGTTATAAAGTATTGTCAAGTGGTCTTGACAATCTTCTAATGAGTAGCTATGACAATGCGGGCATTTTGGATAAGGTCACACTATCTGGGAAACCGTACTCTGTTTAACATTTTAGCAGATGAATCATGAACTCTTCTTTGCGGAACAAACTTCCCTGATGCTCTTTGTGTCGAGCATTCAACTACCTTTGCGAACAACATCTCAGCCTAGTGCCGCGTTTCTCCTTTCCTTTTCCAACGGTGCTGAACTTTGAACCAGTTATGCGTGGGAATGTAGATCTCAGTATCCTTTCTTCTGTACGGGCTGTGGTGCAGCTTCAATACTCTGGTTCCTGCAATGTTAACAAAATCATCAAACTCTATGTAAAGATAGATAGCTATAATGCTAAAGAGGGTAGAAAGCTCCTGTTGATGATGTTGATCGAGGTCGTTAATTAGTATCATCACATTGCGGTCTTCAGTGTCAATGTAGTCAGCAAGACTACATTCCAAAACTGTTGCGTCTATGTGGAATATATCAAAAACTGTCGTTTCATCTACTTGATCATCAAACTCGAGAATGCCAATGGTATCAGTGAGGAATTGATTTATTGATATTACCTCCCTCCTCAGCAGAAGTAGTTCCTCTGGATTGAAGGTCTCTTCATCATAGATTGGTCCCGTCAATGGAACCATTTGTTGGCTGTCAATCACCTTCTTGAGGTTTTCAGTGTAGACCCAGGTACTTCATGGTTCAAGGAACCAACAAAACCCCAATTCATCGGCCCTTTCGGCAACAGGCTATGTGCAGCCTGAGGTCTCACCCAAGGCGAAGCTAGAGTGGGTGGTTGCGGAATCAAGTTTCGACAACTGGGTAATGCAATGGGGGAAAGCTAATAAGCAGCGTGACGCCTTTCGGGTTTTGCGTCAGATACTTCAGCGCCCAACTGCACTCGCGCACTTGCGCCTTCATCGCACAACTGTGCTCGCACCTCCAATGACTGTGCGATACAAGATACCTTTGCGTTACAACACTAAGCGATCAAGATCTACCTCGCAGCAACCTTCAATGACTTGGCGCATCCATGAGACTACACGTCCTTTACAGGATGTTTAATTCTAACAACTTTACTTAACATCCTTTATCCCTTTACTCCATTCAAGTCTTATTAGTAAATTGTCGATGGTTTAATAAAATACGTTACTACACGCTCCAACATTGCGCTAAAAGTTAGTGTTCACTACTTTGACCAATAGATAGCTTCATACATTTCAATCGATAGATTCATACATGTTGAATACTTAATAGTCCTCTGCGCATGCATTACTTAACATATTATTCCCATTCACTGCGGCGAATACATATAAAAGCAATCACATACATAAGTTTCTAGCATTAAACATACATACCAAGCAATTGAACAATCGTAAAACACATTGGTCACACAACAAAGAATTTAACGTGGTTCACCCCCTGGATGGAGGCTACGTCTACAAGAACGGTTGTTAATATTGCTCTTAATGGGAAGGGTACAACCATTCTTAGTCTATGCACTTAGCTGCAGACTCTCTTCTTTCTCTCAAACGAGTCTCTACGCACTTAGCTGTAGAGCCTTTACAATGGTTGTCTAAGCTTAAGATTCTACAATAATCAACACTTAACCAAAATGAAGAGTTCATCAACCCAACCAACAACAACCCTTTCCCATACAAAATCATGCCTATTTATATATTATACATGCAGGCATATCTTTACAATTCGTAAGCAAGAACCCTTTGGTCTACAAAACTGGTGTGGCTAACTGCCACCCTAGCTGTCGCTGTCGACAGCTTACTCTGCGTGCTCTAGCTGGGCCACTTATGGCTCACACCCTCTTTTGACAGCTGCAGTCCTTCAAGCAGTTACAACTGCATCATGTCTTGTCCCTTTCCACTCCTTCGCCTGCCTATCACCATCGACGTCGTGTCCTAGCTTCTCAACTTCTTTCCGCCACACATTTGAACAGGTCACTTTCATCTGCCATCCACCTAATCCTTACGCAAACTAGGTCATATCCTCCTCTGACCTTTACCCATGTTCTTCCCAAAAGTAGCTTATGCACTACTATGCGCATCGTCCTGCAGTGCGAGCATGCCTTAGTCATTTCCCTCGTGCGACATGCGCAAAACCTCAAATTGTTCGTCGCCTGCCGCCGCTCGCAATGCGCTTTCACCAAAACTACTTTCTCTTCTTGCCGCAGCGTGCACTGCGCAATTATCAAAATTGCCTTTTCTTCCTACTACAGCGCGCTACGCGCGATTTTCCATACTTGTATATTTTTCCAACCCACTTGGGCCTCGCCCAACAATAAACTTACTTCCCTTATGTAAAGTTAACAAGATTGCATTCATAGGAAGCACCCTAGCACGAACTGAAAGGAGGCACCAACCCTCTATTTTACAATATCCAACTTGGAGAAAGCTCCAACTCCCTGATTACCTACACCAACTGGAAGGAGGCTCCAACCTGAAGGAATCTCCAACTACTCAGCTTACTAGCTCCATCGAGAAGGAGGCTACAACCCCCTAATTTATAGGCTCCAACCTAAAGGAAGCTCCAACTCCTCAGTTTACTAGCTCCATCTAGAAGGAGGATAAAATCTCTTGATTTTCATAATTTCCAACCTATAGATAGGACTCCAGTCCTCAGTAAAATCCAACTCAATATTTTTACTAGAACCAATTGGAAGGAAGCCCCAACTCCCTGAGATAACAAGCACCAACCTAAAGCAGACTTCATTCTCATATCCTTGCCCCATCCTACCACCCTGATATGAATAAGAAGAACAATATTCCACTTCCATTATATCATTGTCTCCATCAACCTATACTTGTATCTATGTCCTTGTACCTGTATCAATGTCCATGTACCTATATATATCATTGCCACAATCATTGTATTGTTGTCACTATCACAATCCCTGTTCGTCACAATGACACAATCATTGTCTTTGTCAGAATGCCACAAAAACTATCTCTGCCACAATGTCAACATGTACATGCCTCAAATCAGTCCTCCCAGAATTCTAATAACTTCTTCCAATATATACTTCAGATGTATAGAAAGACCAAAAAAATGCCTCCAAAGAGTGTAATCAAATACCATAAATAATCACTAATAGACGTCATCTATTTGCACCTTCAAACCCTTACATCATAGACCTCATAGTACATTCCAAAAGCTTCGAGGGAACTCCTGCCAATTACATTACCATGGAATATTTCAATACAATCACCAATAATATCTATGCCAAAATCATCATAGAATGTGCCAAGATAAATTATCACCAAGATCAGCATTAAGTATGATGATCCAATGTGCCAACAAGTTTGTGATTCTAATACCGTATGAGAAAGCTATGCAAGTTTTTGTCAACCTTCTTCTCTTGAATTTTCATTGTCTTTATTATTGTCACAAACCCTAGCATTCAACATGTATAAATCTTAACATGTAATGAATAAATATATGAAAATATGACCACACATTATTCAATATCTATACGACATTTCCTCTAAGGGCCATTCTCTGGAACGTCATGGATTAAAAGTTACAGTGAAAATGCCAAACTAACTTGTTTAAACATGATTTTTCAGTCATTTAAAAGCTCAGTCTTCCCAATTTCATATCTTTAAAAAATATAGCGAACCAAGATCTGAAATTTTAACCATGTGTTCCTATTGATCTATTTTGCATCTCCTCCAAAGGGCACTATCTGAAATATTCTGGATCAAAACTTATAAGGAAAATGCGAAATTGACATGTTTGAAGGTTATTCAAAAACCCTAACTTTATGAGGTCATATCTTCGGAACTATAGCAAATCAACATCTGAAATATTTACCATAGGCCTTCACAAGTCTTTACATGTCTCCATCCCATAAACATTTCATGGTTTGAAAACCCAGAAACACAGATATACTAAAAATTCCAAGATAACCTAAAACAAAAAAGACCAAGTAGAAATCATTGTAAGATTTCATCTTCCACTATAATTTTGGCCTTCTTCACTTCATCTTATGAGAATTCTATATAGGATAAATACCATGAAAGAATTCTAATAGCCAATAATCTTGAATCAAAGAAGTCCTCACAAGAATTAATCAAAGATATGCAAGAATAAGAAGAATATTGAAACATCAACATAAGAGAAGGAACTCAATTGATGGAAATATCATCTCATGTATTATTCCTCAATATGAATACAATATATAATACATCTCAAGGGAGAAAATAGAATTCCTTAAAGGCAAGTTGAAAAGCACAAAAAAGTAAGGCTTACTAAAAGCATAAAAATCCCTTCAGTGTCAAAAGCACATTCCAAAACTGTCTAAAGGATCATGAATTGGATGAATATGGTATGGAATCTCATGAGTGATGTAAATGGAATGTAATGATGACTTTAGGAGAGAAGAAAGTGGTGGAGGTCGAATTGGTCGAGTGGAGAGAGTTTCCAAGTCAACTAGCTTTACCTTATCCATTAGAAAGTAGAAAAAACATGATAAAGTTGTCTAAATCAGGAAAGTGTCTTTCTAATTCACGAATAGAATAAAATAAAAAAGAATCCAAGGAAATATTATCCAGAATCAATCCAAATTGGTCGTAGTGATTTAGGATAGCAAGTGGTCCACGAAAAGACAAAAAATAGACCATTTTACCTACTCTACACCTAGGAAAATTAATCTAGATGACTAATAAAATATATCCTAAGTATGGAATGGGTTTATAAATGTTCCAACACATCTTTCCCTTAAATTTGACCCTCTACTCTTACATCTGAGCTCTTCAATTTTGGATGATGAAGATGAAAATTTTCCTCTGCTATTTATACTACTCTAAGAGCATGATTTTGCTTATTTTATGGTTTAATACCCTTTAAGAGCCTTTAGCTTTAGCTTGAGTAACTCTTGACCCTTGCTTGTGAACTTGAAAGTGAACAACAAAGTGCAAAGGTATTGATGATCAATAGTCAGAGATAAATGAATTAAAAAGTCAAAATTACCAAGATGCAACTAGATGTCCAGTGTGAATAGTTTTTTAGAAGAACTAGAAAGACTCTTTGGGACAAAATATCAGTTGGAATGCTATATAGATGGAATTATTTTGATATTGTACGAGATGAGTTAGAGATGTATGAAACATGTCAAAAGTAAATCAAAGATGTTGAAAAGCAACTTGGAGAAATGATTGAGTAGGATGCTAAAATAATAAATTTCCTGAATACTAGTATAACTAAGAAGTAATTGGAGGACTTGTAGGTTGAAAACAAGACTCATGATAAATATAGCCAACCAAATGATTACAAAGGAGGTATTGATTTCCAGAACTCAAGACAATTAGATAAAGCATTGGTTGATCCCAATTTCATTAAATTTGGACTTATTCCTAGTCTAAATTGGATTTTAAATATGGTTAAGGCACATTTCTATGAGGCTTGGTACTATAAAATAATACCCATTTGAGCTAAATTCCATCTTATACTACCAAATCTCATGGAAACGTTTCTTAACATCATTAAAAAAACAATTTAGACTAGGAATAAGTCCAAATTTAATGAAATCGATTCAAAGGTCTTTATAAAGAAAAGTCTTGCATTAGTCTTGTTTTACCTCATCTATGGGATGGTAATGGTGATATGTATAAGAAGGATGAGTACAAATCCAATCTATTAACTCAAAAGAGAGATGATGTTGCATAGTTTGATTATTTAGAAGGAATCATAATCGGTGATGCAATGGTAGACATCTTGAGAGATGGATAAATCTTAAAAGCACACTCAATTTAAATATTAAACCCCATATGTTATGAGAATATTACTATTGTTGAAATAACATCAGAGTACTTAAGGGACCACCAATTCCCAATTGGTAATTTGTGGAATTCATTTTCCAAATACCTTTGCACTTTGTCGTCCACCTTCAAGTTGCCAAAGGGCTTCAAAGGAGTGAAGTTTGTTATTGAAGTGATTCAAGATAATAGTTTTTGTATTCATGAACATATTGTTTTGGTTCACTCCCTCTTTTGTATTTATCGATCTCTATATTCATTGGAAATTGCATAGATTGTATTTAATTTCCATCCAACCTTGATTTTTCTATTAGAATTTCGATTACTTGTCAATTCAATCTCCTTGATTATAAATATTTTTAAATTTTTGTTTTCATATTGTTAGGTATTTTTTATTTTTCTAAAATTTCCTCTATATGGGTTCTTGGTTTTTTTGGGTTAGACATTGCTTATTAAAAGCTGTAGAGAGGAACGATGCAAATTTTGTTGCTTTTTTGAGAAATTGAATGTAGCCATGCCCAATAATCCAACTGTGTAGGGGTGAAACTTGAAATAGAGTTTATCTTGGGTAATTCATCCCCATTGTCATTTCCACCTCATTTTCTTCACTAGATGCATTCAGGATTCGTGAAACCGGCTCCTTACAAACATCTTTTGCAACATTTGCATTCGTGATTTGTCTAGTGGGCTCCTTATATGACTGGGCTGCTATGAATTTACAGGTATGTGCATAATTTTTCACCATGGATTGGATTTTCAAATATGTGAAGCATTTTGTATGTGGAGTTAGATGTAGGGTTTTAACTTTCCACAACCAAATTGTTTGAAATTTGTAATGCATTATGTGACTAGTCTATGGAGGCAAAGGCTCGAATGACCCACACTAATGAACCAATAAAAAATCACACTTCCCAGATTGTACAACCTCACTGCCATTTTTCGCAATTTCCAAACCTTGAGCGATCGAATTATGCAGATAATATGAAATGGGTTATGTAAAAACTTAAGACCAACCTTAGATGTTATTCCTACAGCATGTTATCTCTCCTTCATTTCCTAATTTAATGTTTCATCTCAATGCCATCTTGGAAGATTGATATTGTTGTTTAGACTTCTCGTATCTCTTATGGTCATCTCTCTCTCTTCTTCATCGACTTTTTCCCATGTTACACTAGATCTTCTACAAACCCATCTACAAGCAATGTCTAGAATTGGTATAATTGATCAAACAAGTGATTTCTTCATATTGTTAGCTTTTTTGGCTTTATGTTTTTTAAATTTATTCTATATGGATTCTTGGGTTATTTAACTAGCCCATATTAATATAACATTTCTTATTAAAGTTTATAGAGAGGAACAATGTAAACATTGTCACTATATTAAGGTCTCTATATAAGGTATCTGACTCCTAATGTCATAAAAATGGGTCTTTTTGGTTGTCTTTTATCCTACGTGTGAACTTTGTGCATGTTAACCCAGTGAAATGCGTGCGATCCATTGGATTTGATTCCTCCTAGATCGGCGATGTTCTTTGCAAGTCCACTTCATGGCCTTCATGATTGCATGTAGGGGCTGCTTCAAATGCACGAAGGGGCTTCAAATGACCAAGGGAGGAGATTGAAAAGGTGCTAAACAATTGAAAAACTTACACCAAAAGTTGCAAACTTGTAAACACGTGGAGTAATAATGATGCAGACCCACTTAGAAGCAAATCAATGGTGGAAATGGGTTTCAATGCTAGAAAGTGCATGGTGGTTAAACTTGGAAAGGTGGAGCGGAAATAAAACCACTTACCACGTGGAAAGAGTTGGTGGAGTCCACTATGAAAAGCAGTTAAAGTTAAATTTCCCATCATAAGTTCCGAAACCACCTAAGCATATGTTATATAAAAGGTTTGTTCGAAGTTTGAAAAAATCCATTTGTCGATTATTTCCTGGAGTAAAAGAATCCACGGGAAACACATCACTTATCTTCGTCAACAAGAACATAAGTCAACAAACTCACTTCACAGGTAGCTCGAAACCCTCATTTTTCAGATTTTGTTTCCCAAATGGGGATCAAAACCTGAGACCTTGTTATGTTCAATGAAAGTTTAGATGAAAATGAGTAGCTTGTAGTAGACAGGGAAATGGATATTTTCAACCATGTTTTGTGTGTCCGTAGTATTTTGCATCCTAAAGAGAAATTAATGGAGTTTTAGTCACAGGTAAAGGATGTATTTAATGTTTTTGGTTCTTTTCTATATTATTTTTGTGTCGAACAGACCCTACACTTCCTCATATTTTTTGGATGGTGTGTGATGAATTATTCGCAGGCCTAAAGTGTAATCGTTAATGTAAATGCAACCAAAATTCTATGTCGATTCAATGCACAGATTGTTCATTAGGTTCTAGGTTTACCTGAAACATTTCCCAAAATCCTTGAGTCGTTTAACAAAGAAAATTTGGTAAAGTTTTATAGAAATTGCAATCCGGAATAAAAAGACAAATTTTTATTACAATTCTTGAAAGATGGTCAGTCACATGAAAACCTATCGTTCCCTTTGAGTATTGATGTATTTCAGCAAGATACCTAGTTAGTTTTGTCCTTGTTGAGTCAAATTTTAGGTCTAGATAGTGATAAGTCAATCATGGAAGTTATGTTAGGTATCCTTCTGCAAGTCATTTCACCTGAGTCACAATTGAGTCCAATGTGTTTTTTTAATTTTGATGAATTCCTAGCTGAAGCGATTCATGTCCAGTTGATGAATTTCCACGAGTTGAATCATTTCCGATATCAATCATATCTCTTAAACTTGTTCTTGTGCTAAAATATTTCCGAATTGAAATTTCGTGGTACCTTCTTTTCTCATGACCTTCCTTATTAGATCAATATTTTTGAGTTCACCAATACAATCATGGTAGAAATTTACATAATTATTTTTAATGGTTAATTTCATTGAGTGTTAGAAGAAATGAAAGAAATGTTGCAGCCTACACCAGAAGTCCAAATAGGGGATTGGTTCTTGTATAAGGAACATACTATAATTAGGGTGTATGTTTTTACTGGAGCGCCATATCTGTTGCCGGCCTTTTTAACACCAAGGGTTTTTTCTGTAGAATTTATTAGACAAAGGTTGCATTCAGAATAAGAACATTTCGTTGTTTTTAGAAAATCACCAAATGTGAAATTCCCTCTTAAATTTGGTCCATTCATCATTAAGACTAAGGAAGCCCTATATATAGTAGAAAAATGATTGAAGATCATGGATTTTCAAGAGGATGAAAGGATTAATTATGATCCTCATCAAATTATAATGCAAAGGATTCCGTAAAATAGAAACAAGGATTTTGATCACCAAATGGTTAAAGGATTAAAAGAAATGGAAAATTTATTCAAATTTGAACAGGATAAGAAAGAAGTGAGTATGGAACAAACAAGCAATTTGGCAATGTTGGTTGACACAGCGGCTAAATATGATATCACCAATAAGAGAACTATTTCAGAATTTGATAGTATGGAATTCGATGAAGAAGTTTCAAGCAAGAAATAAAAAGTGGAACAATAGAAGGAAATTATTAGTATCGAGGAATGAGATTTAATTGTTCCAGAAAAAAATACTTTGATTTCGTAACCACTTATAAATATGAAGCAATATTCTTTTTTAGAAATAAAGGAATATGGAAGTAACTCTCAGTATAAGTCCAAATTTGATGTCCTTTCACAATATTCAGAAAAGAAGAAGCAGTCTTTGGAAGAAACTCAAAAATTGTTCCCTCAAGTAAGAAAGCTGGCAGAACAAAAAGTTTCGCTTCTTACAGTTACGGATCCAGAAATAAGCACTTTAAGGTTTGCAATGGGGAATGATGAGAAAGTTTCTAAAATGGAAGTTAAGCTTGATGCGATTAATATACCCGAGAAGATTCAATTTCATAAACAAATAGGAGATGTCTTGTATTCTGATTTATTACAATCCACTTTAAAAATTTATAAATTGCAGTCCATGATAACAAAGCTGGAGAGTCAATTGAGGCAAGAGAAGGAAGAAAACAAAGCAAATTTGATCCAGATTAAAAGACTGCAAATGGACCTTATGACTAGGGGAGCCAATCCAGGGAACAATTAGTGTACCAAAAGGTTCCTTGATGAAAATGAAAATACCATTCAAATGCTCACAAAAAAATTGAAGGTGCCAAATAATCAACATGTGCAATCTCTAGAGTTGACATCATTACAAGAAGAAAATGAATCCATCTATCAAGAAATGATGGATCACAAAGGTAAAATTTTAAAGTTACAAGATGAAAAGCATGCTTGGGAAAAAGAAAGATTGTATTGTTGTCACAAATTTCAGTGTTAAATACCAATCAGATTGAAACGTTGTAAGTCCCAAAGAAGCCAAGGGATCAATCTCTATGTACAGATGAAGGACAAATGGAAAAGTCCTCTATAGAGGAACTGACCATCGCTATGTCACAAATTAGTCTAAAAGATGTAGAGATGGAAGAGTTGAAAGCGGAAAACCAGAAGTTGAAATAGGAAGTAATTAAAATTTCTGAAGATTAGAAAAAAGCTTTGAGTGATAGAAAACAGTTGCAAAAGAAATTTGATGAATTAAAAGATAGATTTATAGGTAGGATTCTATTACAAGGAGCTAAACACCTTATATGGGATTTGATATCAGTGGAAGTCACTAAATTATGATCACATTTGAATTCTATGGAAGATAAAAATGCTATAGAAAACATAGATCTCCAGAGGTGTAATGTGGAAAACGAGACATTATACAAAAGGCCTTCAGAAACAACTCAAAATATAGTCATAGTTTTAAACACTCTAACCCAATTAGATATGCAAAGTTTTGGAATCAAAGATAGACCATCTATCATAATTTGGGCAAGAAGAATTTGGCAAGCATGATCATGTTAAAGAAGTACAAGACAAAGCACAATAGATGGTCCTTGAAGTTCAAAATTTTAAGGAATTGTTTCTGGGGCCTTTTGAAATTGGTCTACCTTCTTTTTGGAGTGACGATGGAAAATTAATGAATCAAGAAAATTATCACAGTTTGATAGTACAGGCTCGTATGGATCACTCGAAATTTGAAGTTTTGGTCAAAGGATTAAGTGGAAAGTCAATAATTGATAAATCGACTGATGATTTTGAAATAATTGAACAATTTCAAATGATTAAGAAGGATATTCCAGTTGTATGTTACACAACATGCATTGAATTGGAGGTGATGGTGAAAGAAATGATGGATTATGAAATCCCAAATCAAGAGCAATGGAAAATTGTTGAAAATTGTGGGAAAACAAAATACAAGTTATATCAAGAATGAATATTCAGGTTTCTTAATTTGAAATGAAGTTGCGGTTCCTTTGTTAACTTCTCGAGTGTTACATCAGCCCAAATCAAAGAAACACTATACCATCTTGGTCGACAACAAAACAAATGTTCTTGAAGTTTTGAGATTTCTATTTTTAGTGAAAAATCAGGTAGGGTTTATTCAAAGAACATTTTGTGAAAATTTTGATTTGATAATGTAATCGGGGTTGGATCCGAGAGCAAAAAATACAATGATGTAATATTTTTTGAAGACTTTAATGAAGAGAAGAAGTGCAAGTCTATCGGAAATAGAGATTCATATGTTGTCACTTTCTTCGGTCTTTTAATTTCTCTTTTGTGAATGTATTTCATTTTACACCATCTTATCGCTTTGCCTCATATTTGACTATACTATGTGAGTTACAATTCATTTTTTATGCTTTTATTCACACATTTAAATATTTTCAATGTTCTTTCTTCCAAATTAATGTAGAATTCATCCTAGTTAGATGCTCTTTTTTTTCCCAGAAGAAAAAGAGCCTCTTGCTATTCATATTATCAATCAAACAAAATACACATATTCTTGTCCATAAAAGTCAATGATCATGATAATCATTTGTGACATGTGAAACATAATTGTCTCTCAAATGGCCACTATTCCACATGTTACACATGCTTTTATCTCATAATAATCCTGTTTGTCATCTTCCATCCACATCAACATTTAGCATTCCATATCACAATCAATAAACCAAAAAATATTTATCTATGCAATTTAGCTAATATTCTATTGTATTATACAACTATTTTAAGCAATGTATCAAAATAATATTATCCAAAAAATCTTTCCCTACTTAGTATGTATTTATGTCAATTTCATCCAACACCCGTTGTTTGTGAAAAAGGAAGATATGAGCCCTTCCTTCCTCCATAATGAGACCACTTTTTGATAGCATGCATGCATGCATGTTATAGATCCTGCTCAGATGTTTATAACATATCTATTCAAAAGTAAATGCTCGTCCTTTGAATACAACTTAGAATATGTTCTGTAAGAATAGTCGAATGTTTTGTGCTCAGAATCTAATCTGTGCCAACCACAATCTGGAAACCATTTCGGGTGATTCCATGAAGATGTGTAACTCTTTTTGGCCAAATATGGCGATGAAAAATGGAAATTTTACCCATATATTAAATTGAAGCGCTTGAAACTCATATTTGCCATATGAATTTCGACATGCAGTTAAAAAACGAAATGTAGAGAATTATGTTGGCTTTCCAATGATATTTTTTTTAAATATACCAATGCCATTTATCATGTCAAATTTTCATTTAATGAAATATGTGTCCTTAAAAATTTGAAGAGCAATTAACAAGTGGATTGTGTGTGTGCAAAATAATTTAATGTTAAAGTAATAAGTAAAAAAAATGAAATATGTGAACATGATCTAGACAGAATGCACTAGTGCGTACATATTTTTATTTTAATCTTCCTGGAAAAATTAAATTTATTATTATTATTCAAAACTGACCAATGAATATTTCAGTCGCATTTTGCACACATGTGCATGTGTGCGCCAATTATTTGATTTTCTACATAATTTTTGTTAATTTTTTAGCATCAATTCAATGTGATCTAGGATCTTATCTGAGACAATAACATGTACAACATATCAATCACAAGAAGCAATCACAAGAGACAATAGACACACAAAGATTCCTTGGGGAAAACCATAAAGGTGAAAAACCTGAATAACTTCCTCAGAGATAGATAGAGCAATGATACAAAACGCAGGCATAAGAGATAGTCTCCTAGTAGTATCTTCTCCTCCTCCACTAGTGCACCACTCTCCAATGAGTGTATTAGTGAGAAAGTGAATGATCAAATAGAGTGCCTACCGCACTCTATTTATACTTGACTTGACTTGCCTAATAACCTTACTAGGTTGGCCTCAACTTAACCACTTAACATAATGCTGACAGGGCTGACCCCCAATAGGGTGGTCTAATAACCCTTTAACCCACATGACTTATATAGGGTCAACCCCAGCAAGGTGGTATAATAACCCATCAAGTATAAGTTACGACACTTACAATATAAATGACGACACTTCCGTATAGAGGAATAATAACATCTCTATAGGAATACAATATACATATGTGAAATACATTCCAAAGTTACAAATACATCAACACTCCCTCTTAACTAGGAAGGTATTTCTCGACACAGGTCTGCTAGCACAAGTCTTCTTCTCTGGATCATCATCACTCCTGCTGCTATCTCAATCAATCTCAAATCTACTCGTCATAGGAATTTCTACACAGCTAGCCCTTTTTCATGTTGGATGTAGGCCCACCACCTGTAGGTCTTCATCATCACTAGCCATATTGTGGAATCCTCAAGACTTATTACGTGTGTCAACAAAACCTCGCAAGAGCATTCCAAGACTGATTACGAGCACACATCTCAATCTATCGAATCTCCCAGGAGCTTTTACATGCCACTCCACAACCTTTCCACGTCCACAGAGTATCCTCCTGATACTCATGATCATACTGATCATCTCATCGTCTATTAAGCACAGTCCAGATGCATATCACACAGTACTTACATTCACTGGCATGGGAAGACACACTTCAACCATCCGTGAAAGGCTCAACACTCACATCAACGCACATGGGAGAACACATCCACCACCATGTCGGAAAGGCTCTGCACTTACATCAATGCACATGGGAGAACACATCTACCACCATGTTGGAAAGGCTCTACACTTACATAAACGCACATGGGAGGACACATCTACCACCATGTCGGAAATGATCTGCACTTACATCAATGCACATGGGAGAACACATCTACCACCATGTCGGAAAGGCTCTACACTTACATCAATGCACATGGGAGAACACATCTACCACCATGTCAGAAAGGCTCTATGCATCCGTGTCTTCGGACTCATCACTCATGATCCACCTGATCATGTAAAAGCATCCTCCTGATGCATGTCATCATAGTATGATCATTCTGATCATCAATGCATCCACTTGATGCATATCATGTATCTACCTGATACATATCATCATACATGATCCACCTAATCATACAATGTATCCACCTGATACATATACAAATACATGATCCAACTGATCATACAATATATCCACCTGATACATATACAAATACATGATCCAACTGATCATACAATTTATCCACCTGAAACATATACAAATACATGATCCAACTGATCATACAAAGCATCCAACATGATGCATACAAAGCATCCAACATGATGCATACAAAGCAATAACTGGAGCATTGTCCTAATGCTCATAATCTAGTGCTTACATCCACAGCCATGGAAAAGATCCTACTCTCACCATGCTTGGAATGGCTCCTGTAGATGTATCCATCACTTCTTCCTCGAAGTGTCATCAATTTGAAGAACACCAAGCCTCTCTCTGAAGTACTCAAACTTCACTCTGGCTAGTGGTTTCGTCAACACATTTGCAACCTGCTCATCCGTTGCAACATATAAGAGATTCACTGCTTCTCTTTGCACCATATCCTTGATATAGTTATATTTTATCTCAATGTGCTTCGACCTGTCATGGAACACTGGGTTCTCAGACAGCTTCACACAACTCCAGTTGTCACAAAAGATACCAGTAGAATCCAATGGGAGATCAAATAACTCAGACAGTAGCTTCTGGAGCCACATTGCCTCACAATTAGCTGAACAAGCTGCAACATACTCTCCTTCGGCTGTACTCAGTGCTACGCAGGACTACTTCCTCCTAAACCAAGAGATAACACCTAATCCCATATTGAAGCAACACCCAAAAGTGCTCTTCCTATCCGCAGCACTGCCTGCCCAATTTGAATCAACATAACCCTATAGGTTAAAATTTTGATTTGCATCATACTTGAGCCCATAATCAATTGTACCCTTCAGGTAGCTCAGAATATGCTTTACAACAACTAGGTGAACACCTCTGGTATCCGTCAGGAACTAGCTCAATGTGTTCACCGCAAAGCAAATATCTTGTCTCGTGTTCGTTCGGTGCATCAAGGACCTAATCATCTGACGATACACCGTGACATCAATCGGCTCAGATGAAGCATCACACAGAAACTTCAGGTTCGATTCCATAGGTGTGGCCATGGCCTTGCAGTCCATCATCCCGAACCTCTTTAGGATCTCTACTGCATACTTCCCTTGTCCAAGGAAGACCCCATCTGCACTCTGCCACACCTCCATGCCTAGAAAATAGTGCATCATCCCCAAGTCCTTCATCTTGAACTCGGCAGCAAGCTTCCTCTTCATGTCGGAAATCAATCTATCCTCTCTACTGTAACAAACAAGTCATCCACATACAAAACTAGTATCACTGGATTGCCTTCCTCAACCTCGTAGTAAAGTTTGGAATCCGCTTTACTCTTGGTAAAGCCCAAACTAGATAGAAAGCTGTCTATCCTCCCACACTGAGTCCTAGGAGCTTGCTTCAATCCATACAAGGCTTTCTTCAACCTGCACAAATATGACCCCATGTCATGTGTCTCAAAACCATGTGGCTTCTCCACATACACTTCCTCCTCGACTACACCATTCAAGAAAGCTATCTTGACATCCATCTGGTGTATCTTCCATTTCATCACTATAGCCATGGCAAGTACTGATCTGAGGGAAGTGTACATGGTTACAGGAGCAAAAGTCTCTTCATAGTTTATTCTGTATTTCTGGGAGAAGCCACGAGCCACAAATCTCGCTTTGTATTTCTCTATGCTACCATCCGCAACATGCTTGATCTTATAGATCCACTTGGAAGTCACAAAAGACTTCCCTTCATGTCTTGGGATCACATCCCAAACATCATTCTTCATGATTGACTGGTACTCCTCGATCATAGCATTCTTCCATTACTGCATCCCATATCCTGGGAACTTCAATTTATTCAATATCTTCATTTTGAACTTCATTGCTAGAACAAATGTTGTTGTTGAGTCTTCGTCGCTTGTTCTTTGAAACAAGTCTCTCTTGTAGGTGATAGTACATGGTCTTTTCTACAAGACAAGTTAAATTGCATGATTAGAAACTTCTCATAGTTTTCATAACAAAATCTTATGCATAAAAACATATGTTAGACAGTAATGCAATTATTTTAGCCAATGCTTCAATACAACATTTATCCATATCTCGTAACTTTCTAGATGCCTTCCAATCTCTACCAGAACATTGTTAAGAGTGTGCACAACTCCCAACATGTCAGCAAAGAGGTTTCATTCTAGATAAGTAGCAATGGAATGTTGTACAGTACCATAGGCCACTTACCCATCACATGCATATTAGTAGTATATTGTTCATTAATGCAATTATTCTAATATGCATAATACACAACCTAATTCTAGGAACATAAGCATATACATCATTGAACAATATTATTTAAACAATAAGAAATGATAATTCAAATACTTATCTTTGTTTGTTTGTTGGGTGGACTCCCTCTCAATCTTTGTGTCCTTGCAGGAACTACTAGAGTGTGCTCCTTCTTGATCTTTGCTTCCTGGATTACCTGTCCTTGAACTTATATCCATGCTCCATCACTATGCATGCTTACTAGTATCATCATTGTGTTATCCTCGAGATCTCATACATAATCATACATTCATTAGTATAACCTTAATACTACCAAAACACAATAATCTTAAACATGTATAGTCATGATCATTTCAAACATAGATAATAAGCATTAGTATTCAAGGTTTCAGGGAAGACTTATATTACTCATGCATATTCTTATTTGACCATAGGACTCTTCTGGTTAGTCAAATCATCAATCAAGGTAAGGGACATAATATGCATAAACCCTTGATTACTTAAATTTCTAACTTCATAAATCATCATTATCAATCATACAAAGGTATAAGATCCTAACACAAGGTAGGATTCTAACTTGATGTAAGAAAAACATACATGGTTATCATATTTGCTAGTTATGTCTAGCAATGTTTTCTTGTTCTCTTCAATGACCTGCATAACTCATAATTTAACCATTGTAGAACCAAATTCTACATACCTCTATGTGATCCATGACTATGGATGAGTCTTTGTCTTCATGTCACCATGGTCTTGATCTAGGAGTTGATTTGTACCTTCATGTTAGCGGATAACATTCTCCTCATACAACACCACAGTGCATTAGTACAATCATAATACAATCATAAGTGTCATTGTTGAGATATTGTAACTTCAAAGAATATTATATTTGTACTTTATTATTTCGGAGATGTTTCATTCCTCCATGGAGATCTTATTGTATATCCGGAGATGTTTATTCCTTCGCTGGAATGTGGTAACTTGGGTTATTAGAATTCCCTAGTGGGGGTCAGCCCTATATGTGCTATGTGGGTCAAAGGGTTATTAGACCACCCTAGAGGGGTCGGCCCAGTCAGTTGTAGTGGGGTATTTAACCCATTGGTTAAATACGAGCCTACATGTCTTGTGTAAAAGAAAAGTCGGAGTAGTGTATAAATAGAGGAGGTGTGTTCCTCATTTGACACACACTCACTCACTTGAGGATAGTGCACTTGTGGAGGAGAGGTCTGCTATTGTGGAGGAGGAGATCATGTCTCAGGGTTTCATCTTTGTATATTGCTGGTCATCTATATTGAGGAAGCTTTGCTGGGTTTTTTACCCCATGAGGGTTTCCCAGGATAAATCTCTGTCTCTTGTGTTTATGCTATGCTTGTTGTTTCTTCAATGATCCTGTATATGCTATTATTGTGAAATGGAATGTAATGCTGCCATTTTCTGTCTTAGAATATTGAATTTTAACATGGTATCAGAGCTAACCTGAAGGAAGACAAGGTATGGCACTTACGACACTTGCTTTACTTACGACAATTTGAAGGTTAGGGTTTTATATAGCAAAAACCAGTCATCATGGAACTTTCGCTATAAATCCATTTTAGAGAAGTTTCAGGACCTGAAACCTTTCAAGGTCGTAGATAAAATATCCAGGTATCTTGTGTCCAAAGGGCACCCTCAGATTCATTGTACTTTGTAAGTTATGATCAGTACACGTTAGGGTTTCTGCCTCTTCCAGATCTCAGTAAAAATCAGGTGACCTAGGAACAAAGGTCATAACTTGGGCTAGGAAGCTCCAAATGAAATTTTGTAAAAAGTGACAGGTAGTACATAGACTGTACTATCTCAAGAAACTTTGTTCAGAGGCCGAAGCTGAACCAGCGACATGTGGAACTCTGTACAGGTTCGCTCTCCTGTTTTATCCCATAAACAGGTCACGTTTCAAAACTTGGCATAAATCTCCCTCAGAGAGTCCAATTGAGGTCATACCTATCAGGATGGAAATATAACAGGTCGAGATATCTCAGGAAAAATTTTCAGAGGCCGAAGTTCAAACAGTGACACGTGGCACGACGTACAAGTTCGCTCTCCTGTATTATCCCAAAACATGTCAAGTTGCGACATTTGGCATAACTTTCTCTCAGAAAATCCAATTGAGGTCAGGCCTGTCAGGATGGAAAGATGACAGGTCAGGCTACTGCAGAAAAAAATTTTAGACCCTGTGGAGCAAAATTTTTGGAGTTATAGCAGAAACAATCAGGTACATATTTCTGTCAAAATAGAATTATTTTTGGAGCACCTTTATTCATGGCTTCCGGAATTTAGGGTTTCGGAGAAAGTTAGAATTTTTGGAATCGGAATGCACAGCTGAATGCTACTCAGTAAAATCGAAATTTAGAGACCAAGATCGAATTTTTTGGTTGGGTAGAAGACCGGGCTTGATCAAACCCTAGCTTGGGATTTTGATTAGAAAGATGGAAAATTAGGGCTTCAGCAAAAGTTGAAATTTTTGACGTCTGTAACCACGGCTGGAAGCTCCTCAGAAAAATAAGAGTTTAGAGCCTTGGATCAAACCTTTTGATTGAGCAGAAGGGTGGGATTCATCAAACCCTAGTTTGGGTTCCTGTCCAGAATATCCAGAAGTTTCGAAGGCAATTTTGAGGGGTCAAATTTTTAGAGATTTAAAAATTGAAGAATGCTAGTTTGATCAGCTTAGCAAGATACATTCTTCCATCCATTCAGATGTGTGCAAGTCAAACATTGAATTTTTAGGGTTTCTCTAGCAAACCCTAATCAAGCTCCAGATTAAGTTTCAGGGGGAGTTGAGGCTAAGGCCTTACATAAGAAGACTACAAGAAGTCTCGACAGGTATGACTTAAGGAGGTTCAGGTATGTCTTGAAATCTGATTCTTGATTAAGTTCATGTTATTTATTAGTACAATCTTGATTAATGTTATTAATTGTCTTATCACCCTAGTAACAGTATGAATGCATGTGAATGATCGAAGACATTCATTGATTAGGGCTATTTGATTGTACTTATGCATTATGGTGTTGTGTGAGGTTGATGTTGTCTGCTAACAAGATACAGGTACATCACAAAAGACAAATCAAGTTCCATGACCATGACAACATGAAGACAAAGACTCATCCACTTACGAGGTATGTTGTACATAACTAAGCAAGTATACTAATCCAGGTATGTTTTCCTATGTCATGTTAGAATCTTACCTTGTGTTAGGATCCCTTATATAAGTATACTTGGTATGATTGGTTATGCTTATTCATAAAGTTAGTAATCAAGGGTTTATGCATATTATGTCTCTTATCTTGGTTGATGATTTAACTAACTAGATCAAACAAGAATATGCATGAGTAAAAGAAGACTTCCTTGAAACCCTGAATACTAATGATCATGACTGTACATATTCAAGATTATTTAGAATTAGAATGTTTTGATAATATTGAGAATCTACTAATGAATGTATGTTTGTGTATGAGATCATGAGGATTACACTAGTGCACACTTGAGCATGCACAGTGGTACAGAATGAATAGAAGTTCAGAAGACATACAGAAGATCAAGCGGGAGACAACCACACAAACATAAAAGATAAGTATTTGAGTTGTTCTAGTAAATGATATTGCTTGTATGCATATTTGTATTCCTAGAATATATCATGCTGAGTGTAAACATTCATAGAGCATTGAACAGTATACTACTAATATGCATATGATTGGTAAGTTGGACAAACATTCCATTGTTGCTTGTCTAGAATGAAACCTCTTTGCTGACATGCTGAGAGCTGTGCACACTCTCGATAGTATGTTCTGGTAGAGATGGAAGGCATCTAGATATCCACTGTATGCATACAGGATATGGGAAAGTGTTGTGCCAAAGTATTGGTCAAAATAAGTTGCATAACTATGTAAATGATATCTGTATGCATAATAGGTTATCATGTCAACATGATTTCATGATTATGAAGAATTACTAATCATGTACTTAATTTTGATATGTAGGAAAGATCATGAAGAATGATGAACACCAAACAAGAGATGGATGTTCAACAAAATATTTACAAATCAAACACACTATAGAAGGCTTGTGATGAGATGTTTGCTCCAAGTGGCTAGATAAGACCATTCTCTTAATGGTGTAATTAAAGAAGAAGTGTGATTTAGGTTCTGTATGGGTTCCCAGGATCGATAATCAATTGATGAGTTTAATGATCACCATGGGTAATGTGGATCTCAACCTTTGCTACAAGGTTGAATATGGCTTCTATACACATATGACATGGATGCAAGAAGGAACTCACCACAGAGTTCGAATGATGTTGAGGCTCATATCAGTAGACCCATCTGATGAGAGATGGCACAGATAGATGGCTGCAGAAATGAAATTGAAAGATCTCAGATTGATGCATTACTTTCTAGGTCTAAAAGTATGGAAAGTCTCAGAAGGAATCTTTCTCAACCAGAGAAAGTATGCTGAGAAATCTTGAGAAGACTTGATATGTTGGAATGACCACTCTTATGGATTCCAACTTGAAGCTGTTAGGGGATGACTCATCAGAGTTAGTGGATATAACTTTGTACAGTCATTGGGTCATTGATGTATCCAACATATACTAGGTTAGATATATGCTTTGTTGTGAACACCTTGAGTCAGTATCTAGTGGAAACTAGATGTGTTCACCTGATAGTTGCAAAGCATGTGATGAGGCACATAAAGGATACGATAGACTTTGATCTATGCTATCTTGGAGATCATGACTTTAGATGGCTACTCAGATGTTGATTGGGCAGAAAGTGTATCAGACAGGAAGAACACATCGAGAGGATGTTATTGTATGGGATTAGCCATGATCTCATGGTTTAGCTAGAAGCAGTCTAGTGTGGCTCTCAGCACAAGCGGAATATATGGCTGCTTGCTCTGCTAGTTGTGAAGAAGTTTGGATTCAGGATTGTTTGACTTAGAGATAAAACCAACTATGATCCTATGTGATAAATAGAGTTGTATCAAGATGACATAGAATCTAGTGTTCCATGATAATTCAAAGAACATAGGGAACTAACAAGATATGACGCAGAAAGGAACTATAAAGTTTGAATTTGTAACAGGTTACCGTTGTACTAACCAAACCTCTACCTCAAGTGAAGAAGTTACCAACCAAACCTCTGTCTCGAGTGAAATTTGAATACTTCCGAGACAAGCTTGGTGTAGTTCAAAATGACCCTCCTCGAAAGGGGGAGTAGTATAGTCACTGATGATGAGATTGTCTCATCGAACAACAAGGTCGATGATGAGGTAACCTGTTCTCTACACCTAGATACTTAGAAATATTTAGATTTAGGACTCTTATACTTAGAATACTTAGTTTTACTTATACATGCTTTTGATGTTAGATGTATTAGTGAGAATACATGCTTTTGATGTTAGATGTATTAATGAGAATACATGCTTTTGATGTTAGATGTATTGGTGAGAATACATGCTTTTGATGATAGATGTATTGGTGAGAATACATGCTTTTGATGATAAGATGTATTGGTAAGAATACATACTTTTGATGATACATGTATTGATTAATGTACTTGTATGGTTGAGGATACTTGTACTTGTATTGATGAGAATACATGTGAGGATTGCATCATCCTTGAACACTTGTTCTAAAGTGAGCCATAGACAGGTGTCTCTGAGAAAGAAAAGGGATTGTATCATCCTTGAACACATGTTCTAAAGTGAGCCGTAGACAGGTGTCTCCGAGAAAGAAGAGGGATTGTATCATCCCTGGACTTCGGTCCCTGAATTGATCCGTAGATGTATGGTCTCCGAAAATGAAGTCCTTAGTGGAAAGGTAGGGATTGTATCATCCCTGGACTTCGGTCCCTGAATTGATCCGTAGACGTATGGTCTCCAAAAATGAAGTCCTTAGTGGACAGGTAGGGATTGTATCATCCCTGGACTTCGGTCCCTGAATTGATCCGTAGATGTATGGTCTCCGAAAATGAAGTCCTTAGTGGACAGGTAGGGATTGTATCATCCCTGGACTTCGGTCCCTGAATTGATCCGTAGACGTATGGTCTCCGAAAATGAAGTCCTTAGTGGACAGGTAGGGATTGTATCATCCCTGGACTTCGGTCCCTGAATTGATCCGTAGACATATGGTCTTCGAAAATGAAGTCCTTAGTGGACAGGTAGGGAGTGTATCATCCCTGGACTTCGGTCCCTGAATTGATCCATAGACGTATGGTCTCTGAGAATGAGGTCCAAAGTGGACAGATGGGGATTGTATCATCCCTGGACCTTGGTCCCTGAATTGATCCATAGACGTATGGTCTTCGAGAATGAAGTGATGGGGATTGCATCATCCCGGAACCACTAGTTCAAAATGTACATGATGGGGATTGTATCATCCCCGGACTTTGGTCCCTGAATTGATCCATAGACGTGTGGTCTCCGAGAAGTGGGGATTGTATCATCCCCAGACTTTGGTCCCTGAATTGATCCGTAGACGTGTGGTCTCCGAGAAGTGGGGATTGTATCATCCCCGGACTTTGGTCCCTGAATTGATCCGTAAATGTGTGGTCTCCGAGAAGTGGGGATTGTATCATCCCCGGACTTTGGTCCCTGAATTGATCCGTAGACGTGTGTCTCCGAGAAGTGGGGATTGTATCATCCCCGGACTTTGGTCCCTGAATTGATCCGTAGACATGTGGTCTCCGAGAAGTGGGGATTGTATCATCCCCAGACTTTGGTCCCTGAATTGATCCGTAGACGTGTGGTCTCCGAGAAGTGGGGATTGTATCATCCCCGGACTTTGGTCCCTGAATTGATCCGTAGACATGTGGTCTCGGAGAAGTGGGGATTGTATCATCCCCGGAATTTGATCCCTGAATTGATCCATAGACGTGTGGTCTCCGAGAAGTGGGGATTGTATCATCCTCGGACTTTGGTCCCTGAATTGATCCGTAGACGTGTGGTCTCCGAGAAGTGGGGATTGTATCATCCCCAGACTTCGGTCCCTGAATTGATCCGTAGACATATGTCTCCGAGAAAGTGATTCTATTGATGATGTGGTTACTTGTATCGGTAGGATACTTGTATTGATGATGTGGTTACTTGTATCGGTAGGATACTTGTATTGATGATGTGGTTACTTGTATCGGTAGGATACTTGTATTGATGATGTGGTTACTTGTATCGGTATGGATACTTGTATTGATGATGTGGTTACTTGTATCGGTAGGATACTTGTATTGATGATGTGGTTACTTGTATCAGTAGGATACTTGTATTGATGATGTAGTTACTTGTATCGGTAGGATAATTGATGTGGTTACTTGTATCAGTATGGATACTTGTATTAATGATATGGATACTTGTATTATGACGATGCTGATGATCGTGCGATGACGATGCTAATGATCGTGCGATGACGATGCTGATGATCGTGAGATGATAATGCTGATGATCATGCGATGACGATGCTGATGATCGTGAGATGACGATGCTGATGATTATGAGATGACAATACTGATGATCGTGTGATGACGATGATCGTGAGATGACGATGCTGATGATCATGAGATGACGATACTGATGATCGTGTGATGATGATGTTGATGATCGTGGGATGACGATGCTGATGATCGTGCGATGACGATACTGATGATCGTGTGATGACGATGTTGATGATCGTATGATGACGATGCTTCTGATCGAGATGGTCTAGATGACGATGTCGATGATGTTGAGGATTCAGACGTTGATGTTGTTGTAGTTGTTCGAGTGCTGCAGAAGATAAAGATTCAGTACAGAAGATGTTGATGTTCCAGTATTGAAGATGTTCCAGTAACTTCTTGAGTTATTGATGATGTTGAGAAAGCTTCCAATGATTTATAGATGTATCATGTATGATGTTGATGACTCCTTGCTCGTGCAGATGTTGTTATAATATTCTTCTCGTTAAGGGGGAGTGTTGAGATATTGTAACTTCAAAGAATATTATATTTGTACTTTATTATTCCGGAGATGTTTCATTCCTCCATGAAGATCTTATTGTATATCCGGAGATGTTTATTCCTCCGCCGAAATGTGGTAACTTGGGTTATTAGACTTCCCTAGTGGGGGTCGGCCCTGTATGTGTTATGTGGGTCAAAGGGTTATTAGACCACCCTAGAGGGGTCGGCCCAGTCAGTTGTAGTGGGGTATTTAACCCATTGGTTAAATACGAGCCTACATGTCTTGTGTAAAAGAAAAGTCGGAGTAGTGTATAAATAGAGGAGGTGTGTTCCTCATTTGACACACACTCACTCACTTGAGGATAGCGCACTTGTGGAGGAGAGGTATGCTATTGTGGAGGAGGAGATCATGTCTCAGGGTTTCATCTTTGTATATTGCTGGTCATCAATATTGAGGAAGCTTTGCTCGGTTTTTTACCCCATGAGGGTTTCCCAGGATAAATCTCTGTCTCTTGTGTTTATGCTATGCTTGTTGTTTCTTTAGTGATCCTGTATATGCTATTATTGTGAAATGGAATGTAATGCTGCCATTTTCTGTCTTAGCATATTGAATTTTAATAGTCATAACCCTAATCAATGAATGTTTTCTATCATGCATTCATACTTTTACTAGGGTGATAAGACAAGTCTAAAATTAGACAAGATTGTTACTAAACTCAATAACATGAAGACAATCATATTATAAAATTAATCATGAACAGATTTAAAAACATACTTGTAAGTCATACCTGCTTCTAGTAGTTGTTGTTGTTGTTCCTTTTGTTCTTAGGACAATCTGAGGGAAAATTTCCTCTTCTTGGTATGTGCTTGTGAGAGCTTGATCTTCATTCCCCATCTTTTCTTCTCGAACTACAATTTGAGCTTCTTCCTATGAGCATTCCTCTCACATCCTACTGAATGAGATAAGTTTCTTCCTAGCAAAAATTCCTTGGATGAAGGAATCCCATGACCTGGGTAGGCCATTCAAAGTGGTCATGACAATTTATCCATTCTCCACCACTTCATCCACAGCTTCAAGTTGTTCCTTGATTTGAGAGACCTTAGAAAAGTAGGATTGAATGGTCTCTCCATTCTGAAGCTTTACCCCTTTTAATTGGTTTCATAGATTCATCTTCTGATTTATGTTCTTTCCTTCAAACAACTTAGTCAAGGATTCAAACATCTCCTCAGGTGTCTTTAGGGAAGACACTTGGGGTATGAGATGGTCCTTTATAGAATCAGTAATGATTCTCTTTAGCCTTGACCAAGTTATTCATGTGAAAGGCCTTAGCCTCTTCTCCCTTTGGGACTGGAACCTCTTCACATATGTAAGCGTCCAAGTCATTCTCTTCTAGGATTAACCAAATCCTATACTTCCAGGATAAGAAGTTATCAACTCCTTCAAGCTTATCCTCAAGCTTGGTGTAGTGAGACATAAAGAGTACTTCAAATGGAAATCGAAAATATTTAGGTCTTACCACTTGATTTGTTGAAAACGAGATCTCGAGCTAGATTAGGGTTTGTTAGAGAAACCCCAAAAATTCAAACTTTGAATTTCAAACTTCTGAATGGATAGAAAGATGTGCCTTGATGAGATGATCAAGCTGGTATACTCAGAATTTGAAAACTGCAAAGTTTCACCCCTCAAAATTTCCTTTTAGATTTCCAGATTCACTCGCGAGGACCCTAAATTAGGGTTTGAGTTTCCCGAAGATTCACCCAACCAAAAGGTTCGATCTAAAGCTCTAAAATTTGATTTTTCAGAGGAGCTTCCAGCCATGGTCTCAGATTTCAGAAATTCCAACTTTTGCAGAAACCTTGATTTTTGGCTTCACTGGAGAGGACCCCAAACTAGGGTTTGATTTTCCCGGAGCTTCACCCAACCAAAAAGTTTGATCCAAATCTCTAAACTTCAATTTTGCTGAGGAGCATCCAGCCATGGTCTCAGATTTCAGAAATTCCACTTTGTGTGGAAACCCTAATTTTTAGGGCCAAAACTGAAAATGCTCAAAATTGAATTCTGATTGGACAGAAAGATGAACCTTGCTGAGGAGAGTCAATCTAGCCTCCTTCCTTTCAATATATGTGGAGAGAAACCCAAAAAATAAGAATCCCTAGCTTCCGCAACTGCACAATGTCTTCTTCTTAGGTTAGCTCTGATACCATGTTAATTTTTTAGCATCAATTCAATATGATCTAGGATCTTATCTGAAAGAATAACATGTACAACATATCAATCACAAGAAGCAATCACAAGAGACAATAGACACATAGAGTTTCCTTGGGGAAAACCATAAAGGTGAAAAACCCCAATAACTTCCTCAGAGATAGATAGGGCAATGATACAAAACCCAAGCATAAGAGATAGTCTCCTAGCAGTAGCTTCTCCTCCTCCACTAGTGCGCCACTCTCCAATGAGTGTATTAGTGAGAAAGTGAATGATCAAATAGAGTGCCTCCCGCACTATTTATACTTGACTTGACTTGCTTAATAACCTTACCAAGTCGGCCTCAACTTAACCACTTAACATAATGATCACAGGGCCGACCCCCAATAGGGCTGTCTAATAACCCTTTAACCCACATGACTTATACAGGGTCGACCCTATCAAGTTGGTCTAATAACCCATAAAGTATAAGTTACGACACTTACAATATAAATGACGACACTTCCGTATAGAGGAATAATAACATCTCTATAGGAATACAATATACATATGTGAAATACATTTTGAAGTAACAAATACATCAACAATTTTCAAAACTAAAAATACCATTTTGAAGTGGACGCACTGATGTAGCACTTGTATATTTTTTCAAATTTTTTGGATGTGTATTTTGAATGTTGTTGATTTATCTTTGAGCTCATTCGAAGTTGTCCACAGGGCTTTTTAGAATAAGCTTTAGCAGAAATTAAAAAAAATGAAATATGAAGATAAAAATTTGTAAATTATATTTATATGGATAGAGAATTAATCGACGAATCCAACGGTATCAAGTCCACCCATTAATTTGCATTTAATGATATAGTTTAAGCACCTGAAAGGCAGACAAAATTTCCTTTCTGCATAGAAAAGGAATTTATGCCTTTTTTTTAGGCCCTCGATCACGGTATTTGCTCGATCGAGGTTTTTAAAATACCTTGATCGAGGGATAAATTGTAGCAACCAGTTTTCTAATTATCTAAACTTGCTTCAGTTTACAATATATATAATAAAATTCTACAATTTAATTTGCAAAGAGAAATTGAAGCAACAGTAACAAATAAACTTGTAAACTTGTAATTTTTACAACATAGTAACAAATAAACTTGTAATTTTTACAACATAGTAACAAATCCACTTCACAACAAAAAACTAGTAATAGTACCTTTAACTGGAAGAATACCTCTGCTTGTGCATGAGGTGAATCCTATGAATCGTTTGAAGCTATGCAGTAAGCATGGAATTGATCGAGTAACTTGCCCCAAGGTGGAACATGGTTTTACTTCCCAGCCAACTTGGAGCCTAGCCGACTCCTAGCCCCAAGAAGCCATCCAAATGGCCTCCTATCCCTCCGTGTCCAATACCCCCAGAGAAAAAAACAATGATGTGTAGTAAGTTATGTATCTTCTATGAGTTCTTAAACTCATCCAACACTTCCCAACTTCTCCATCAAAACCCAATCCCCCCAAATAAAAGCCTCCCCTTCTCCTATCTTCCTTCACTATTTATTCAAACTCCACCTTCCTCCACCGCCTCTCTCAATAAATGATATAAAACAATAATTAATTATTTTCTTCATATACAAGAAGTTTTATTTAAGTTGAATTATAATATCTTGCGTACAAGTCCTTCTTCATGTGATATCATTAAGACAATTTATGGCAATCCTATCCGTGAAATTAAGTTTGGGAGAAAAATACTAATAAAATACCTTAAATGTCATTCCACATGCCAAAAATAAATGCAATATGCTAATCTTATCTTTGAATTCACGTAAACTTATCCCCTCATTTATTGGTACTCCTATCCCATACACAAGACAAGTAAGGTTTTAGTTGTTCACACATCTATATACATATTTAAATATTACTTGTGTACACGCTTAGTACCTCAATAAGACATATATATAATAATATTCTCATAATTATTTGAATACACATAGTATCTTAATATGCATAGATATATTATTTTTATAACGCATGAAATACTATTGACTGTTAAATATATTTAATGAGTCAACTTGATATTTAATATATATATTTATCACATATACCTACTAACATTTCCTTAATTCATTATAGACATATATAATACTGCAACAATCATATAAATTTCAACACATGGATTATAATTCAACAATCATCAACTAGGTTATCATACTAATGTATTCATTAACTAACCAATCATAATAATGTACTCATGAATTGGCGTGTAGGTAGCCATCCCACACCTCTTAAGCATGGGTACTATTAATCAACATTTGTCATTGATGCATCATTATTATATACTTGCAAACAACATACCGTATAACAACTTAATTAATGTATCATTCATCATTCATACTCATTTATAGAAGAGTCATAAAATAGAATTAGATAAACCTAATGAAACAAACAAGCATATTATATTAATGGTTTATAACAACATAGAACACCATCCAATCCATCGTTGGTCCCATCCATCTTGATAACTACTCAAAAGAACCTATTTACCACTACTTCCATCACCTAACCTCAGCCTCCCATCCTTTGTTAGAATATGCTATGGCGTCGTCTATACCGACCTAACCATATATAGAACACGTAAGCAAAAGTGTCGACTGCATCGACCAAGCTTCCCAACAGGCACCCACTAGCCGTTATCACACATCTAGGGGAGCATGATCAGCACATCCCTCCCATGACTATGGGTTTCGGGGGATAAATGGTGGGAAATACCTCCACCCCCCCTAATAGTACTAGGGTTAACACCCTACATCAACCATAATGTGCCATCACTGTTCTAAGGAGTCTCGTCATTGAAAAACCACTTTGGGCAAGTTGTGATTCCTGCAAGAACTCACACTCACCCACAAGTCCTAGAAATATTTGAATTCACTATTAAACAACATGAAAATCCATATCAGAAGTCATATAAGTATTTCAAATCATAACTTCAATCGTAATTACAACATATAATACACAACTATCTCATAGTTGATCGATTTGTATATTAGCTAAATAACAACAAACATGTCTCATGTATAAATATATCTAACTATTTCAAGTTATAAGGCATTTCACAAACGGATATTGAAATAACCAAGTATGTTCTTTCGCATCACATTACATGTGTTCTATATTCAATGTATATTTTAACTAATATCAAGGTACCACCTTCCACATCCAATATGCATAATCAAATGACATACATAATCGTCACCAAATTACTAAAATAAAATGATAATTTCCATTTACTGTTCATGCCTAAGAAGGTCAATATGTTCACATAACAACAATATTATTTATTTCATATATGTCCAATGGTTAACAACAAATAAAATTGCTAATATAATTCGCATTAGGGTTTAATTACTAAATGTCAAATATGAGGCATCACAATACCTCTTCTCTCTTCTCTTGACTATTCAATATGGTTGTTTCTCAAAGTGTTCATGTTCTCATATGTGCACCAATTCCTCTTGTAACAAAAGGATGATCTAACCTCAGAAAGGAACCTTGTGATGACTTATTATAAAAGAGTGTATGCTGCCCCATGGGTTTCTCATTGATAATATACCTTCTTAATCCCATGTCCCTATCATGTTGTAACATCTAAATCTCTCAATTTTAGTGGAAAAATATACAAATCCATTCTCCACCTCTCAAGGATGGCTTTATCCTAATATATTCTATTAAATGATGGAATTTGCATGCTTTTCATTAAGTCACTCATCACTATAGTACTTGTTAATTGAAGGTGTATAATTATTTTCCCACTTAGTGCCAAGAATATCTCACATGTTGTTGAATAGATATTTGTTGTTTTCCCATGGTCAGGACAATTATTCTCCAAAATAATTTTCCTCATAAGTTCAATCGAGGAGTTCCACCCCTCTTAAAAATATTTACCAACACATATCTGATCACCAACAATTTTTTCTGACAGGACAAGTCTTAACTACTTAATACAAAAAATAAAAAATAAAAATAAAATTCAACTTTGTGCCTTTAACACTACCAGATGGTCACTATGTTAAATTAATCTTTAGTAACATGTAATAGTAAACTGTTTTAATTTACAAGAAAATAAATACATGAAGATACTTACCTGGGTGTAGACATTTCTAGTAATATACTCATAAGAGTTACTTTCATAAATGATTGTGCCTCTTAGAGGCCAGTCAACTCTAGGAACGAAGTGACCCTATTAGAGGGTTACTACAAACCAGAGAGAGAGAGATGACTGGGCTATGGTACAGTCAATCAAAGAAAGTCAATGACATTCAAAAGGCTTAGTAAAATCACAATAAAGATCATCCCTTTATAAGTCTCAGCATCACAATAAAACTGAACAAATATATATAACCACAGATCAAGAACTACACAAAAAATATGAGCATATAAAACGAAGGTCAGTAAAAAAGCCAAAATAACTTAAAAACTTAGTCCAAACTGGCCATACAAAATTTTGGCCCTCATAGATGAGCTGACAGCCAGCAGAATGAGGCCAAAGAGACTAACATCCTCCACATATAATGAGTACACAGAAGGGTAAAGAAAACCCTTGAGACCTCATAGCCCTTACTAAAACAACCAACAGAGAAAAACTAGGGCTCAAAGCTGAGTCTGAGTGTCACAACCTCCCCAACAGGCAGAAGGAGAGCAAATAAAAAAATGTTGTAGATAGAAAGGTTACCAATCAAATCTCAATAACCTTCAAACTTCAAAAACGGATCTGGAAAATAAAAGAGAAAAATAAAATAAATAAATAAAAAATAAAGTAGAATGTATTAGGTTGGTACTAGGGTTACACAATTAAATAGGTGAGGGTACAAAGACTAACCAGTAAGGTACAACTAAAAAAGAAAAGAGTGGGTATAAATACTCAACCATTTGGTCTAAGGGGGTGTACCTCAAATGTGGAAAAACTACCATAGTACCCATAAGACCAAAAACATAAAAGGTGGTACAAATCAAAAGATAACTCAAGATGAGTAAAAGACCCAAAAGGTAAAAGGCAAGGTAACACAAAAATATTATCAAGAAAATGAAAGGACCAAAAGTCAAGCAACCAAGGTGGGGTACAACCAATCATCTCTCTCTCAAATGTACCAGTGTTCCATATAACCTGAAAGTCTATCATCACTATAAAAGGAAAATTCCACACGGATGATGTGATCATGTGGTCCTCTAGATTACTCCTAAGGTCAAGTGTTAGTTTCTCCATAAAGGGGTGTCCAATCCTTTGAGAAGTCCATCTAACTAAACCATATCGAATACCTAGGAGAAGAGGACATCACACATCATCATATAATTGGTAACTTACTGTTTAACAACTAAAAAACCCTAAAGCAACTGAGTGTGCACAAGGGGAGCCAGAAAAAGAAGAGGTGCACAGGCCAAAAGCAAGCTCTAAAACTATACCAAGACCGATGTCACAGCAAGCGTGCTACAACAAAAAGGCCATAATTCCAACAAGTAGCACTATAAAATAAAATACCATATAAAAGGTATGATAGCAAGCAATCTTCCTAACTAAGGTTTGGAGACCTCAACAGATCATATCCTCCGCAAGGTGATGAAATCCAAGTCGAACAATACGAAGTGAGAGACCAAAGTGGAAGGATATCCTTGTATTGAAAGGGGTCCTGGGTAAAAGAATCCTAGAAGAAAAGAAACTAAGCTACCTCATTCATGACATGTCTGAGAAGGTTAAACGCGTTCATGATGACAATGATGATCAAGATGATGATGATGATGATGAGGATGATGATGATGATTAAGATGAAGATGATGATGATGAGGATGATGATGATGATTATGATGATGATGATGATGAAGATGATGATGATGATGATGATGATGATGATGAAGAAGATGGTGATGACGATGGCGATGATGATGAAGAAGAAGAATCCGATGATGATGATGATCATGAAGATGACGATGATGATGACGACGACGATGATGATGATGATGATGAAGATGGTGGTGACGATGATGATGATGATGGTGGTGGTGATTCTGAAGATGATGATGATGATGATGATGATACCACTGACAACAAGAGGCGTCAGATATCACATGTCTGACTTCAAAAGAATCTGATGAGCTCAGTAAACCACCGACGACAAACGTCGTTGGTCTTTCTAGGTATCTTTGTCACATATCACACAACTATTATGATGATGAAGATGATGATGATGATGGTGGTGGTGGTGGTGGTGGTGGTGGTGGTGGTGGTGGTGGTGATGATGATGAAAATGATGACGAATATAACGACGACGACGATGATGATGATGATGAAGATGGCGATGAAGATGATGATGAAGATGAGGATGATTTAGAGGATGATGATTTTGATTATGATGATGATGATGATGATGACGATGAAAATGATGATGATGATGATGATGATGATGATGATGATGATGATGATGATATTGAATATGATGATGATGGTGGTGGTGATGATGACGACAACGATGATGATGATGATGATGATAATGATGATGATGATGATGGTGATGATGATGATGATGATGATGATGATGGTGATGGTGGTGATGATGATGATGAATACGACGATGACGACGTCGACGATGATGATGATGATGAAGATTATGATGATGATGGTGGTGGTGGTGATGACGACGACAACGATGATGTTGTTGATGATGATGATGATGGTTATGATGATGATAAAGATGATGATGACGATGATGATGATGATGATGAAGATTATGATGATGAGGATGGTGGTGGTGATGATGATGAGAATGATGATGATGATGACAGCAAAGATGATGATGATGATGAATCTGACGACCTCCCCATACCACTGACGACAAGAAGCATTGGATATCAGAATTCTGACTTTAAAAGAATCCGACAAGATCTCTAAACCACACTATCAATGCATGAATCTAATATAACCATGCCAAATTTCAATCCAAGCTATGATATATTTAAAAAAATTCAGTGTTGGCCCCATGTAGCACATTAATTAATCTATAGGTACGGTTTTTTATGCTCCAATGGTTAGTGTCAGTCATTTTTGAGTCTGGAAACCCTCCCACAATATCAATGGATGCATCTAGTCTAACCATGCCAAATTTCAGTCCAAGACAACACAAATTTAAACAATTTCAACATTGGACCCGTGCAGTACATGATCAAGCACGCCATTTAGGTTAGCATGATAATTGTGCATTTCCTTACTGATATTCTCTTTGTTTCAAGAATAATTTAATATTATCTACTAAACAAGGCCAACCACGTGAAGGTGGAAGCTCTTATGGCCCCTCCTCCCCCTCACATCACTCTCAATTCCCCATAAACCGACAAAAATATCTATGTACAAAAAAATTAAATGTGTTTTTTGTCATACTCTATAACAAGTAATGTTTCTAATTATAACATATAGGAAAATGGAAAACAAACTAAGAAACAATTAATTTATATGTACCAATAAAAATCAATATTTCTATCACAATATTAAATCAAAATATATAGAGTAGATATATTACTGCATACCTCGTACACTCTAATGGAATTCATCATCTTCTTCATCCAATTCATCATCTGTATCATCTGATCCAGATTCAGCATTGTAAGTATTGGTCATATCATCATCGTCATCGATGTCCATTATGATCATCATGTCATCGTCGATATCATCTTCATGGACATTGTCTAATACATCATCTGATTCAACTAATTCTTCAACATCTTCTTTTGGAACATGATCATTTAACTCATGTTGATCATGATCATCTTCAACATCACCTTCTTCTTCAAGAACCTCTTCATTACCTTCATCTACGTTATACTTTACCGGCCTTCCCCTTGGATCGTGTCTCACAGCAAATGATCAACCTGCTCTAGTTGGAACCTTAGAGCAAAATACTTGTTCACATTGGGTTGGAAGAACATAGGGCTCCGTTCCTGGTTCAAACAACCTTGTCTTTACCATGGTAAATCCATTATCATGTTCAATAATTGTTTTATCGGGATCACGTTGATTCAATCAACACCTGTACCATTTGAAAACGAATAGAAATACCTTGAAGGAGTTAAAGTCACACTGAAGAATGTCTTCCAGATATCCATAGTATCGATTTTCAGAGAGTTTGGGATATCTGTCACTTCTAGAGGAAACATTAGTCACCTCAAAGATTGCAGATATCCCACAATATGATGTTTTCTTCGTTTCATCCAACTTTTCTATGCGATATCTACAGCCATTGCACCACATAGCCTTATGGTGTTTTACCTACAACAATCCATACAAGAAAAGATTACATAATGATCCAATATTTATGACTAAGTGCATGTTTATAATGCCATATAGGGAAAAAAAATCAACGTGTACATTGACAATATGTTTGTAAAAAAAAAAATAGTGTGGTTGATTAATATGCTTACCTGCTTATCTTTTAAACCATAAGCTAAATCAATTTTCCTTTGTGTTAGATTGGTATCTCCATTGCGATGTGCTTCTTTAACCAATGAAGCCACACCTTCCCATGATATTCCATGATTAGATTGTTCACATCGTTCAATCCATACCTTCATCCAGTCAAGATTGTTTGCGATGTATAAATGAATTGCATCCCACTCTCGACCAATTGTTTGATGACAATAAACTTAAAATTCAATACAAATATATATTCACTTAACAAAGTATATTACACTCTAAATTGATGCAATATATTGAATATAAAAATAAAATATGTATGATATATATATACATAAAAATTAGCAGTCAAATGTGTTATATTACCTTTCACCTTCCTCAATCTACCTTTCCCCTTTAGGTACTCCCTTTCGAAATTGTTATTGGAGTATGAATCACAAATGCGACGTAAATTTAGCTTTGACGCTAATTTATGAATGTATTCACTAATATAAAACATGCTTTGGTATACCATATATCCCTCCATCATAGAAGCCTCAGCATGTGCTCGTTGTCTAACCAAACCCTTCATAAATTTCAAGTGCCTCTCAACCATCCACATGGACCTTGAGTGCGTAGGTCCACACAATTCAATCTCTTCAACTTGGTGTATGAGGTAGTGTTCCTGTGCATTGAAAAATGTCGAAGGTAGATGCTTCTTCATTTCACACATGAGATGAGAAATTTCTCTCCTCCAATACTTTATATCTTCTTTATGAAATTATTTAGATGACAACCATCTGCAAGTGACACAAGCCAATCAAGAGATTTAATAAAAAAACATTATATTACATAACATGAATTAGAGCACAAAATTCAAATATAAGTTCTATGCTGAATTAAACAAACACCAAGCGCATGCAAAAAATCGCTACTTACCTCATGTATTTCTCGAGATTATATATTACTTGTTTGTCATTGTTGTCGAAGTTGTCCGGGAGAGAGAGAGGTAGAACATATTGTAACAATATACAAATCGTTTCCTTTTTTAAACAAAGAGTAGACAAACAAAAATACCAATCATATTCACTGGAATAGAAAAAAAATTAAATGCATACCATAATAATTACCTTCATGAAGACTTTCCAATCATACATTTTCACCCCCGCAAATTCACCTTTCTTTGTTCTAATATTCTTCATGTTCGCACAAAATCTGGCGGGAAATTTAATTTTTTGCATGACTTCTTTTACAACATTACTTTGTTGGTTCGTTAACATCCATGGAAGTGATTTTGTATTAATTTGTTCTCCGTTGCTATGAAATTGAATGAAATCTTTCATTGCATGGTTTCCTTCTTGAATGTCTTTGTAAATTTTGACAATTTTTTCTTTCTCACTCCTTCCATCCAATATTTTCCATAATGTTTTAGTCACAATCTTTTTGATATGCATTGTATCAAACAAATGAGCAATTTGTAGGTGCTCATAGTAGGGAAACCTACTAAATTGTCTAGGATAACTTTTCATTCCTCGTGGAATCCCATTAATGCCTTCATGATCACATGAACAACCATCATGAATTGTAGCTTATAAAGAAATTACATAAATCAATGTCAATTACACTAAACAACACACAATAAAAAAAAATAACATTTCATATACGATGATTCAAACGTACCTTGACGATTTCTATTATATTGCAACTTCCATAGGTAAGGTGTCATTCTCTGTGGTTTTAATGCAGTCTCTTGCTTTCCATTGAACATATGTTTTTCGGTAGTTCACATTAGAGAGATTTTGAGGTCAAAAAATGGCCTCCTAAGAGATGTACTACAAAAATATGAGATATATAAAAATATTATGAATTGGGGGTTTTATGGGGTAGGTATATATGACAAGTCACCTCCCACACTATTTTCTATGCACAATACAAATAACCATGGTTGAGTTGCTTTTCAAAATTCACTAGAAATAAAATTAATAAAATAAGTCTACATTGATGTGACTAAGATTCATTGTAAATTCCCAAAAAATTATTGTCCTTTAGCATTTATTTGTCTTGAACTTGCAAATGAAATTAAATAATAAAAAATATTTTTAAGAGCTATTTTTTTAATTTTATATTGACTTTTTATATTTAGTACTTTTCTCATGAATTTAATATAATGTAATTTAATTGAGAATTTATTTATATGTAAAATGTTAATGATATTATTATAATCCACATTGCATTATTATTATTATTATTATTATTATTATTTATTAAATCTATTATTATTCTTTATTAGTTTGACATTATGTTATTAAATAGAATGGAGTGAATATATAATTTAAAATTAAAAACATAAAATTGATAATATATTATTTTATAAAAAAATGTGAAGGGATTTTCTTTATGAATTAAGAGTACTTCACTTGAAAATGACAATAATATTATTTTATGAGAAAGTATGAAAAGACATTCATTATGAGTACTTTACTTGAAAATGACAATAATATTATTTTATGAAAAGACTATCATTATGAGTACTTTACTTTATGATTTAAAGTTACTTACACTACTACCTTGGTTAACTATGTGTTTTGATCCACCATAGAAAATTTGACAAATAAACATTCTTAACTCATGCAATGCCACCTCACCAAGGGGGATGATGTCATCTACTAGAATGTGATTGATTGTTTTTTATAGTACATTTTCTTTGTTTTGAGGCCATTTTTTGACCTCAAAATTTCTCTAATGATACCTGTGATTCTTAGAGAGGAAGTGCCTATACTCATCAAACACCTCCTTTCCTAATCTTTTTGAACGACAAGATTTGATCTTAGGACCACAAATTGGACATGCAAATTTCCCCTTTCTCTGAAGACCTACATAAAGAGATGGAATATCTATGTCAATTATAATTATATACAAAATTAATGGATTATTTAGAAAAACATGCATACGTAGTATATTAACTAGTTCATAAAATTAAATGCAAATAAAGTGGAACTTATAATTACAAACCGCAAAAATGGGTTAACCCTGGGGCATCATGTATTGTCCATACAAGCATTGCATGGAATTGAAATTGACTATGTCATATTAGTCTAGATACGTCATACATACTGATACCATTCCATAAATTTAGTAGCTCATCAATAAGAGGTTCGATATATACATTCATATATTTGAATTGGTACTTACTTGATTGATTTGAACATATATAAAATATAATTATGAGACATACCATTTAGATATATAAACCATATTGCACAAGATAAAAACAATAAATATATATATGACATTATGCAACAAAATACGACAAATGAGATGCCACTACATTAAAAAAAAACTGTAGACACAATATACCTAGAACAATCATCAACAACATTATGTGCTCCCTCTTTATTGACAACCATGGAGGAATGTTATTGTTGATAACAAAAATAGGCCACACCGAGTAAATGGATCTCATCTCTGCAAATGGATTGACACCATCTGCTATCAAAGAAATTCTAATATTATGAGTTTCTTCTTTAAAGTGAGGCCATTTTTCTTCCATATCTCTAAAGGAAGACCCATCTGCAGACATTCGAATAATGTCATCTTGACTTCTGTTCCATGCATGGTAATCCATAAACTGCGTTATGTTTTTGCACCTGAATAGTCGTTGCAAATGTGGAGTAACGGGAGTATAACGAAGAACCTTGCAAGGCACCTTTTTTGCTACTTGATCTGTTTGATATCTACTGATATGTCATTCCGGACATTCTGTTGCAAATTCATGTTGATTATAATATATATCATGGTCATCGGGGCATGCATGAATTGCTTCATACTTGCATTCCAATTTCTTTCACAATGGCAGATAAATCTCGATATGTGTGAGGTAAAATATTTGAAGGTGGTAACAAAAATTCAGCTATCATGCTACAACAAATTAAAATAAAATTCTAGTGAATATAATATATAAATAATATTAATGAAACACATTTCATCCATATTAGTTTGACTTATGAATTGACAATAAAATTATTAGACGAATGGTGATAGACTTTAGCGCGATCATATATATTATGTGATGGAATATATTACATACCTTAACATCCATGTGACTCATATGTTTGAAATACCATTCATAACCTTCAAGTTCATTATCAATAATATCGCAGAGAGAAGATTTGTATTGGAGCCCTCATAAAGGGGTTCCTATGCCTTCTCAAGAAGAGGTAAATCATGAATATCATCAAAATAATCATCATCCATTCTAACATTAAATGAATCATGGATCAAAGTATCTATACCATCATCTTCAACTATGGTATGAGTATGATAATCTTCTTCAATATGATCATTAACTTGTTATCAATTATTCATAGCTCCATATTCCTTCGGTACTTGTTCTGAAAGCACTTCCTCCGGACCATATGCCGTAGGATGTCTTTCCTTTATAATTACATGAAACCAACAATAGATAAAAGTTAATGTAATAAATATTAAAATAATACATACATAAATTTACAAAAGCAATCAAACTAAATGCATATATAATGCAAAACTTACAAATGGACGATATTCATGTCCCCCCTTAGCGTGTCCATGTTCCCTACAATGTTTTCTGGTTGTTGTGATCTTTATTCTTCTCCTCTTAAATCTCCTGCATTGACTACATGGAAAATAACATTTCCCATCACCATTCCTTTTCAGACCATCCCACAATCTAGCAAGCAATTGTCGATTTTGTTCTTCTGGATCAGGAATATTGCTATTTGACATTTTCTCATAAAGAGATTGAATGAAGATTATCGATATTAGAAAATCGATCTCCACACTTCGATCATTTTAATCCCCCCAAAAATAGAAATAATGATGTATTCTTTTATGAAAAACAGTCCACCGAATAAAAACATTTCTGCAAACCATCGCTTGTATAGAAAACATGTCGGAATGTTTCAAAATTTATAGATTTTAAAATTTCAATGTTCATCGAATATCCGATGAATTAAGCATAGTTACTGTTGGAGAATACCTGTTGGATATCCGACATCCGCAAGCATAATATAATTTCGGATATCTGACATTCTCGGGCATAATATAATGTCAAAAATTCGACATCATCAGGCATAATATAAGGTTGAATATCCGACATCCATGGGCATAATATTATGTTGGATAGCCGACGACATTGGTCACTATTCGACAGACATCATCGGATATTTGAGGGCCGTCGGATATTTGACAGACCCTTCTATCAATTTAAAAAAAATCATCAAATTTCGTAATTTTGAAGGTGAAATCTGACGACATAGTCCTTTTCATCGGATGTTGTTGGATTTTGGGTTCAAATTATGTAGTGCATGGATGGGTGTATTCTAAACTATGGGCTACATGGAAGATTCCTAAACTATGGATGGGAGAGGGTGGCCTCTCCATTTAATGTTTTTATGATGAATGGGAGAGGGTGGCCTCTCCATTTAATGCTTTTATGATGAATGGGAGAGGGTGGCCTCTCCATTTAATGCTTTTATGAATTATATATCCAAATTTAGACCATATGCCCCCTAAAATTATGATAATTCCTCCCCCTTAGAAAATGATGGTTCCCATCATTTCATGCTAAAAAGATACACATCATTACAATGTTCCAGTTACCAATGAAGAGAATGGTTTTGTGTGGTTAACCCATAACCGAGGGTTTTATGTGGTTAACCCATAACTATAAGTTTTCTGTAGTTGACCCATAACCATGATTACAATACATAATCATGGGTTTTTTTTGTTGCCCCATAGCCATGGTTTTGTGTGGTTGACTAAAACCTGTGGGTTTTGTGTGGTTAACCCATAACAATTAATAAAATTCCAAATGTTGAAAAATTCATGATCTTTGCTATAGTTAATGTCTTCCTGCAAATCCATTCATAGCTTATGATGTAGGTGATGAAATTGAATTCCATTGAAGACCCATTTGAGATCTGGAAGAGACCTTTCCATACGTATAATATAATTTCTCTATTGTGGCGCAGGGCGTGATAATGTTTGTTGAAGCTCAGGAGACGCATGAGCACTATTTTGTAGACATATGTTACTTAAGTCAATGATATATCTCAAACCAGAAATCAAAATGAAAAATCGTGGAAAAACAATTTTAGCTGATAGAAAGACATTTCAAATGAGATATGGTAGAGCCTTTTAAATGCTATGTTGAGTCTGTGGAACATGTTTGAAGTTTCCTATAGGTGCGGACACATTGTATACATACAAGTGGTGCTTAAAACAGGCATATATCACAAACCAGGAAACAAAATGAGATTTTGTTAAATACCATTTGAGCTTATGGAAATACCTTCCAAATGAGATATGGTAGGACCTATGAAACTTTGTGTAGAGAACAAAACATCTCTCTAAATTTTTCAGAAGTGGGTCATCCTCTAAATGATTCCAAGGGTTTGTAGAGAAACATGGGATGTTGTAGAGAACATGTAACCTCCGGTTGGAGGTTCCATTAAAGTCTACAACATTCCATATTTCTCTACAAAACCTGGGCATCATTTGGAGGATGACCCACTTCTGCAAACTTTAGAGAGATGTTGCAGTCTCTATAGGAAGTTTCAGAGGCCCTACCATAGCTCGTTTCCTGGTTTGTAGATATGCTTGTTTGAACCAGCACATGTCTGTATACAATGCATGTGCATTTTGTAACATTAAATGTGGTGGTTACACAGCTATTTCACAGTACATTAGGATGTTACACAACTATTGGTAGCATTATAAACTGCATACACATCATGTTTATGTATAATTCAACCCCCACTCCTCTCCTTAACTCTAACCCACTACCTCTAACCCCCATCCTCTCTCTACATATCTCTCCTACCTCCCCTACCCCTAACACCTTAAAGCCCCCTATCTGCCTCCAATCCTCTAACACCACCCCCATCTCTACATCTAACCCCTTACCACTAACCTCCTAAGTCCCTAAACCCCCTCTCTCTATCTCTATCCTACAATCCCTATGCCTAAATCCCCCTCTCTATATCTCTCCTACTCTCCCTACTCCTAACCCACCCTCTCTATCTTTGACCCATTAAACCTCCCCCTCCTCTATCTACCTATGACCCCTTAACACCCCCCTCTCTAGCTCTAACCCCTTACTTGTAACCCCATGCCCCTAACCCCCACCCTCTTTCTATCTTTCTCCTACAACCCCTACCCCTAACACCCTAACACTCTCCCTTCTCTACCTCCAATCCCCTAACACACCCCCTCTCCCTCTACATATAACCCCCTTACACTAACTTTATGCCACTAACCCCCACCCTCTCTCTATATTTCTCCTACAACCCCTACCCCTAACCACCTAACACTCCCCCCTCTCTACCTACAATCCCCTAACACCCCCCCTCTCCCTCTACATATAACCCCTTTACACTAACTGTCTACCCCTAACCCCCCCTCTTTCTAGACCTCTCCTAATCCCCCTACCCCTAACCCACTAACATCCCCCACCCCCCTCTCTACCTACAACCTTCTCTCTAGCTCTAACCCCCTACCCCCTCTCTAAAAACTTAACACCCCCCATGCACCTATAAACCCATATCTACCTCTAACCCCATCTCTACCTCTAAACCCCTCTCTCTATACCTCTAAAACCCTCCCCTTACCACCCCCTAACTCTCCCCTACCCATAATCATGCAAAGTCTCCCCCTGTTGCCCCACGAATTTATCTATCTCTCCATCTCTCTCTTTCTCCCACCCTCCCCTTGTCACTAAAAACTCCCTCCTCTCTCCCCCCCTCTCTCTCTCCTAACTCTTACTAAAATCGTCTCTCACTCTCCCTCGCTCCCCTACTCCTCCACCTACACCTAAGATCCACCCCTCTCTCACTCCCTTAAACCCATAACGTTCCCCTACCCCTAATCACCCACACCCTTCCCCCCTTTCCCCATGAATCTATCTCTCTCTCCATCTCTCTCTTGCTCTCACCTTCCTACTCACCCCCTTCCACTAACACATCCCTCTTCTCCCTCTCTCCCACCTCCTCCTCCTAAGCATTCCTAACACCCTCTCTCACTATCTCTCACTCTCTCCCACCTACTCCTCCACCCATAACTAACCCCCACCCATGCCTCTCTCCCATAACCCCCTAGCACACCACTACCCCATTGGTTATCTCTCTCCCTCCCTCTCTCTCTCTCTCTCTCTCTCTCTCTCTCTCTTTCACACACACACACACACACATCCATATGACTCCCCTACAACTAACCCCTTCTTTCACTCTCCTTGAATCTCCCTCACTCACCTACTCCTCCACCTATAGCTAAACCCCACATCTCTCTCTCTCCCCCTACCTCCTAACACACCACTGCTCCATTGGATCTCTCTCTCTCTCTCTCTCTCTCTCTCACACACACACACAGAGACATACACACACACACACACACACATCCCTATGCCTCCCCTAATCCCCCCAATCCTCTAACACCCCCCATTTTTCTCCCTCTATCACCTTCCTATGCCTCCCCCTACCACTGATCCCATCCTCTCCCTAACCCTTACTAACCCATGCTCTCAATATATTTCTCCCATGCTCCACTTACCCCTAATCTCTTAACAACCCCCATTTGTTTCCACCTCTAAACCCTTAACACCCCCCCTCGTTCCACCTATAATCCCTTACCATTGAGAATTCTTTTAATGTTATCATCGCCAACCAAACAGTGTAATTGTAATGTTACATATCGCATATGAGTTTTATCATAACAAATCGCGTACGCGTTATTTTTACCTACACTTTTACCCCCTAATACACCCCCTCTCCAAATCCCAAATACCCCCCCAACCATTTAACACACCCTTCAATCCAATAAAACCACCTACTCCTACTCATACTCCTACCCCAACCCCACCCTCCTATCCCTCTCTCTCCCCTCCTCCTTGTAACTCTTGCTAACCCCCTATCTCACACTCTCTCTATCATAGTTCTCCACCTACCCCTATCTCTCCCCCCAACACCTATTACCCCCCCTCTCTTCCCTTTTCCCCATAACTATTACTAACCCACTCTCTCACTCTCCCTCAATCCTCTACTCCTCCACCTACAACTGACCCCCACCCCTATGTTTCTCCCCCAATCCCCTAACACACCACCACCTCTCTCTCTCTCTCACACACACACATACACACACACACACACGCATGCACACACACACACACACACACACACACACATTCCAATTAAGTTGGCATACTCAAACCATAACATATGACCTAATTAAAATATTAATATCTAATAATCATAAAATATAATTTTTATTATCTTACAATTACATTTCTCAATTTGCATTTATTAATAATAATAATACACATATCATTTTTTTTGTATTTTAAAAATTGTTTCTTTCCCTTATCACATTCCATGGATCTCTGATGGCGAAATTGTTTGGAGGGAGTTATCCCACCCTTTCGATGATAAATTCTATGGCCATTTTCTGTTGGATTGTGTGCATCAAATCCTAAAAATTACAAAATTTATTGCTCGATGGTTATCACCCCTTCTCTCACTCTCTTTATCTCTTGCTCCACTTACCAACAATCTCCTAACACCCCCCTCTTTCTCTACCTCTAACCCCTTAACACCCCCCTCTCTCTCTACCTCTAATCCCTTACCACCCCCAATGTCTCTCCCTTTATCTCTCTCACTCTCTCTCTCTAAATCTAACCCCTTAACACCCTCCTCTCTCTACCTCTAAACCCTTACAACCCCCAATGTCTCTCTCTCTCTAACCCCTTAACACACCCCCTCTCTCTACCTCTAACCCATTAACACCACCTATCTCTCTACCTCTAACCCCTTACTACCCTCAAATATCTCTCTCTCTCTCTAACACCTTAACACCCCCTCTCTCTCTACCTATAAACCCTTACCACGCCCCAATGTCTCTACCTTTATCTCTCTCTCTCTCTCTAACTACCTCTAACCCCTTAATACCCCCCTCTCTCTACCTCTAATCCCTTGTACCACCACATAATATATTTCCCTCCCTCTCTCCCTCTCTCTCTATCTGTACCCCTAAGCTCTTTACAGCCCTGCCCCTCTCTCTAAATCTAACCCCTTAACACCCCCTTATCTCTATACCTCTAACCCCTTTCCACCCACCAATGTTTCTCCCTCTCTCTCTCTCTCTCTCTCTCTCTACTTTTAACACCTTAACACCCCCCCCCTCTCTCTCTCTCTACTTTTAACACCTTAACACCCCATTCTCTCTCTACCTATACTCCTTTACCACCCCCCTATGTCTCTCCCTTTACTTCTCTCTCTCTCTAAGCCCTTAACACCCTCCCTCTCTCTACCTATAACTCCTTACCATCCCCCAATGTATTTCCCTTTACCTATATCTCTCTCTGCCTCTAACCCCTTAACGCCCCCCTCTCTCTCTACCTCTAACCCCTTACCACCCTCCAATGTCACTTCGTTTACCTCTCTCTCTCTCTCTCTACATCTAACCCATTAACACCCCCATCTATCTCCCTCTCCCTCTTTCTACCTCTAACCCCTTACCACCCCCAATCTCTCTCTCTCTCTCTCTCTCTCTCTCTAACCCTTTAACACCATGATGCCCCTTTTCTCTACCTCTAATGCCTTACCAACCCACAATATAGCTCCCTTTACCTCTCTCTCTCTCTCTCTCTCTCTCTCTCTCTCTCTCTCTCTCTAACCCCTTAACACCCCTCCTCATTCTACCTCTGTCATGTCCCAAATTTGGAATTGGGTCACAATGGCTTAATCACATTAGCCATATTCATTAGAGTTTGTAAAATTGATGTTAAGGGTCAAATAATTGCCAAGGAGGAAAATTACTAGTTTCCTAGGTTTGGGGTGGAAGCTTTGGGATTTGGAATAAGGGGGATAATAAATGATGTTTAAAAATTAAAAGGGTTCAAGTATTTAATAAATAGAGTGAATAAATAAATTCAAGAGAAATCCTAGATGACAAATGGTTTTGGAGACATATGGAGGATGTGGGACCCACACTAGCTTGATTTTTCATAATACATGGTATCTCTCTTTTGAAAATTCGAATTAATGGGAATGTGAACACTCTTGCGTGAGTTGGTAAGTCATAACACATTTCATTGAGCATATTAGGTCGAATTGGGAAGGATTGGTAACCTCCATGGAAGATAAAGAGTCAAAGTGGAAGTTTGTGGACACTTGGGCTAGATTCCCTAGTCCCTATGACACCAATGATGGAGCATCTATGACAACTATGACAAATTGCAGACCTGACCTCTGACATCTGACCACTATGACATGTCATCCCCAAAAATAGGCTCAAAGAAGGCTAATTTGGGATTTGGAGAATCCAAAGAGACTCAAAATCGAATTTGGGAGAAGATGGAAGGTTGGAACTAGGAGACAAGCGGAAAATGTGGAATATTTCCTAAATGGAAATCTATTGAATCTATTGAGAGGATTTCTACCCTTAGAAGGCTAATGTTGGTTATAAAATGTATAAATGAAGTATGAGAATGGATTTTGATCATTTGTAGAATTTGCAATTGCATTTGTGAAGAGGGAGAGCTAGTGGATGACTAGTTGCTTGCCTTAGCCAATTTCGAGGGTGAAAGATTCCCATCCAAGTTGGTAATTGGAAAGGCCATTCAGACCTTTAATTTGGAGCTTTAATGGAGTCTTTATTTGCAGGTGTAAGCTATAGGGAAGCTCATGGTTTCTTCTATTGCAACTCACTCCTTCAACCATTTCCTGTTTTGATGGCATATTCTTGATCCTTGAGGGAGGGCATTTTTGGTGAGCTATTGTACTCTTTGGGGGAGATTATAATGCCACATTTATTTTTTAATATGATTTAAATACTCTATTATTCATCTCCAGAAAGTTTCAGGTCGAAATTCCAAGTAGAAATGTATAAATCTCAATTTTAATGAAAGAACAGTGCCATTTCCCCACTACCTTGTTGTGAATCAATGTAATGCTGATGATTTCGAATGAATGGATGATTATCTGATATATTTGTGATAAATATACTTCCATGGATGTCTAATACAAGTTTCATGTACTGTACTTGAGCATTTGAAGCATTTTTACTCAGTTTAGTTGTATTGGGAGGTGAAATAGTGTCATTTCCCCAAGGGTCGAATTGGGGATTTTTGCAGTTGAATGGGAGAAGGTGAGAACAGTTGTAATAAACCAGTAATGGTGCATATGAGACCTTAATAACATACATAACACATTACATACCTCTTTTCATAAATTTGAGTGGCTTTGGAGGCTTTTGGGAAGCCATTTTCAGTACTTACCCCAGGGGGATTTGAACCCCAAATTACTAGTAAAATTGCATACTTGGTCCAGAATCTTAAGAGAGTTTGCAGAGGTCTTTTGGTGGCCATATGTCATCCCTAAACATCATATTCAAGTACTAATATCATTCATACACCTTCATTGAATATTTGAAGGGATTTTGAGTCAATTTGAGACCTAGAGACCAATACTAGTCAAAGGGAAATCACTAGTAAAGTTCCATACATTGGCCAGAATTGAAAGAGGATTTGCAGAAGTATTTTGAAGGTCCAAAAGCATCCCTAAAATACATATTTATGTTCTAACATCATCCATATACCTTCTCAGAATATTTGGGAACAATTGGAGCAAATTGGGGACCTGGAGCTCAAAACTAGTCAAAGGTCAAACTAGGAAAAAAAGTGAAAAATTGCCATTTTAATAAAATTCCTAACAAGGGACATTACAACCTCTAACACCTTACCACCCCCGAATTCTTTTTAATGTTATCATCAGCAAACAATGTAATTGTAGTGTTACATATCACATTAGTATTAGCATTTTAAATTGTGATCTTGGTTTTTGTGAGAAAAAAAATGCATACATGTTATGTTTACCTACACTCCTACCCCCCAAAAACTCCTCATACACCCCCTTTTAAACTCCCAAACACCCCCCAACCCTCTAACACACCCCCCCAACACTCTAACACACCCCCAACCCCTAACAACCCCCACAACCCAATAACACCCTCTCCCAAACTCCCTAACACTCCCTCACTAACTCCCTAACACCACCCCACCAACCTCCTAACACCCCCTCTATAACTCCGTAACACACCCCCTAACCCCCTAATAACCCACATCCTCCCCCATTGCCCCACGACACCATCTCTCCCTCCTGCTCACCCCCTTCCACTAACCCCTCCCACCTCTCCCCCTCTCCCCCCTCCTCCTCCTAAGCATTGCTAACCCCCTCTCTCACTCTCTCTTTGTCCCCCATACTCCTCCAATATCAAAACCTAAACCCCACCATTTCCTCTGTCCGCCAACCCCCGAACACACTATCTCCCCATTGTTTATCTCTCTCTCTCTCTCTCTCTCTCTAACACTCAATAAACCCTTCTCTCACTCTCTTTCTCCCTTGCTCGACTTACCATCACTCCTATAACACCCCCCTCTATCTCTACCTCTAACCCCTGAACACCCCCCTCTCTCTCTACCTATAACCCCTTAACAACCCCCCCTCTCTCTATCTCTCACATACACCACCTACCCCTAACCCCCCTCCTCTCTATGTCTCTCCTACTCCCCCTACCCTTAACCCCAAATCTATCTTTATCTCTCCTAATCCCTCTCCCCTTGCAACTAACCACCCCTCATCTCTCTCTCTCTCTCTAACCCCAACACCCCCACTCCTCAGATATACCCCATTTTCTCTATAATCTCCCTACTCCACCCCAAATCCCTAACTCTCTCTCTCTCTCTCTCTCACCCCTACCCATAACTCCTAACCCTCTCTAGATATCCCCCAATCCACTAACACCCCTTGCTCTCTCCCACTCTCACCCCCTACTCCTCTCCCTACCTCTCTGCCCTCCTCTCTCTCTCTCTCTCTCTCTCTCTCTCTCTCTCTCTCTCTCTAACCCTCTCTAGATCTCCCCCAATCCCTTAACACCCCTTACTCGGTCCCTCTCTGACCCTCTATGCCTCTTCCTATCTCTCACCCCCTCTCGTCTCTCTCTCTCTCTCTCTCTCTCTGTGTGTGTCTCTCCTCCTCTAACTCTTACTAACCCCTCACTCATTATCTCTCACTCCCCTAATCCTCTACCTACACCTAACCCCCACCCCTCTCTCTCTACCTCAACTCCCCTAACACACCACCGCCCCATTTGTTCTCTCTCGCTCTCTCTCTTGCACACACACACACACATCCCTATGCCTCCCCCTACCATTAACCGCCCTCCCTCTCTCTCTAACCCTTACTAGCCCCTTCTCTCACTCGCTTTCTCCCGTGCTCCACTTATCCCCAATATCCTAACAACCCCCTCTGTCTCTACCTCTAACCCATTAACACCTCCACTCCCTCTCTACCTCTAACTCTGTGAAAATGCCAACTCTCTATCTCTCTCATACTCCCCTTACTCCCAACCCCCCCTCTAAGTCTCTCCTACCATGGAAAATTTTATGGGCTAAATTTAGGGGTTTTAAATTTTTAATGGGCTATTATTTTATTAAACACCAATTAGGTATGATTATCCCACATTTTATTTAATTATTTTTAATGAATAGGAGGTCAACCTTGTCGAATTTAAAAATGAGAGCCAAGATAAAACAATTTATCCCTTCTAAAATTGGATTTAAGCCTTTGTTAGCCCACAAAAATATCTAGGTAGCTCCCATTCACCCCTGATTTCTAGAAATGGCAGTTGCTAGGGGCTCTTTCAACTTCTATTGATCATGGAAATTGAAGCCGATTTTACAATCATTCATATTTTATGGGTTGAATATCATTTTGCAAGTTTCTTTATTTCCACACGAGAAGGGAAGTTGATATTTACTATAAAGTATTATAGAAACCCATTTGCATCTAGGAGAGTTCTAAATCCCCTCACCTCAGATCCAAAGTTTCCCTAAGAAACATGGGGATTGTGAAGGTTGCAATCGACGATGGAACAATAACGTTTTTGTGGGTATTTGGGACATCATGTTTGTGGGATCGAACTTCATTTATAGCCCTGTAATTGGGCATGCACGGGGCCATGCCTTGCCAAGGAGAAACTTGCTGAAGGATTCTCCAAAAATTCACAACCTTTTATAATTTAGTGAAAGCTTCGCCAATATTTTACAAGGTTTTATTATTTAGTGAAATATTCACCAAAATTTACAAAATTGTATAATTCAATGAGAGATTCGCTAAATATATATATATATATATAGCATTGATAAAATAGCCTTCATATTTTCCTATATATCATGGGGATTCACCCATTTATTATACATAGAAATTTAAAGGGGCTCTCAAAAATTTTCCTGTCTCCTATTATCCCTACTCTTAACCCCCCCCCTCTATATTTGCATAACAATTCCCCTCCTCTTTCCACTCACCCCCCCCCATGTCTCTCCCTCTCTCTCTCTCTCTCTCTCTCTAACCTCAACACCCCTACTCCTCGCCTATACCCCCCTTTCTATCCAATCACCCTACTCCTCCCCAACCCCCTAACCCCCCCTCTCTCTCTCTCTCTCTCTATCTCTCCCCTACTCCTCTCTTTCTCTATCTACCCCCTTCCTCCTAACCCTCACTAATCTTTATTGTCATTCTATATACATAACCATCCAAATATTTTTCATGTTATCATCACCAAGCCAAGTCTAACACACAAATCATATTTGCTTTCTTCATGAAAGAAGTTCATTCTATATACCTAGCCATCCAACTATTTTTAATGTTATCATTTCGTAGTCAAGTCTAATATGCCTTGAATATTTTTAATGGTATCATCACCGAGCCAAGTCTAATGCACCAAGTCCCCAAGTGCAACACATCGAAAACAATTTTCATTATGTACACCTATCCATCCAAATCCATGTAAAAATATGTTCATTTTATTTACCTAGCCATCCAAAAAAATTTAATGTTATCCTCATAAAACTATATAATGTAATTGTAGTTTTACGTATCACGTATGGCAAAATCCTTTTTTGGCAACCTCATCAATTTGAATTTGCAAGAAACATGTATGAGTTTCGTAGCACTAATACCAACCCTCCACACATGCCCGTGTGTCATTTCCGTGCCTATGTGTCTACTTTGAATTAACCAAACCTATGCCATGGAATCTGGTAAACCATGGCTAATTGAGCATTTCATCCATTTTTTTGGTATATCTTTGTTTTATTGTTGATTACAATATGCTACATACAATATTGTTTTATGAAAATCTAGACACATATAATATTTTTTGTGCAGATTCCAAATATGTATTTTTTTAAAAATATTTTTGCCCTTGTGTCATGACTTAACTCAATTTGGTCCATAACTTTTTCATTTCTCAAGTATTTAAAAAAACAGTTGTATGCATACTGACCTCTACATGCTAAAAATTGTTTCATGATCATTCTATAAGGGCCTTCAAAGACTCCACCCACAATTCAGTTCACCCACACTTAGATAATTAAACAAAAAATTATAAATTATTAAATTTATTTAAGAATAATAATATTATACTAATACTAAATGTCATTAACTTGCACCAACACCCAAAATATACTCATATAAAAATAAATATATAATTTAGTATAATAAAAAAAAAAAAACATAATTTAATATTTGAAACAACTCAAATTAATTTTATTATAAATTTGAAACATGACATATAATACTATTTAATATTCTAATCACTTCTCAACATGTATTTACAGCCACTCTCCATGACCTATTATTACTATTTACTAATATTTATTTAATATAAATAATAGATAATATTGTATTATATATTAGTTATTTAATATATATTAAAATATAATATATTAATGTAAAATTTTATCATTAAACTATTCCGTTTTCCCTTTTGGAAAACTAGGTTTGTGTCTGAGCAGTTGTGAATAAACATACAATATGTTTGTTATCCTCGACTTGTGCTGTCATGTTCATTGGCCCAAAGATGAAACTTAAGGAAATTGATGAACTGTAATATGGAAGCCAACGATGTCAATGATAAATTTTGAGGAAACATTCAAAGAAAACTTTACTGTTGCTCCAATCCTAAAGTTTACTGTGTACACCAGCACTCTAATTCATGAACTTTACTGTCTAAGCCAACGACTTTGCAACTCTTATCCGTAAATCTTCTTACATCCGTCTCAAATGAAGTTATTTGTTAATATTATCAAAATCACCAACTTAAATTTGCAGCATATAAAATTCCCGGAATTTTACCTTAAACACAACTTGTTTTCTTTCTGAATAAAATCACATGATGCGTAGTTATTGATCAAAATCACATGCTGGTTGTAGAATATCAAAATCGCCGTACTACTTTGGTTTAAAACATGCAGTTTTAAAGCTTTATTTTATGATTGTTAGGGTTGGCGAAGGTAATAGTTTAAATTAAATCATATTCGGTGCTTTGGTGCAGTGACTAAGCGATACTCACTCCAAGAGTCGAATGTCAACATATAGACATTATCCTACTGCTACTCAGTGAAATCCTACCATAGTAGTTTGAGCCCGACTATATATATATATATATATATATATATATATATATATATATATATATATATATATATATCGTCGTCCAATGTCTTCAGTTTTATATATATATATATATCGTCGTCCAATGTCTTCAGTTTTATTTAACACGTTGCAGAGTCGTTTGATTCTAGCTGTGACAATAGTTTATGTTTACTGGGCTGAGGAAGGGAATAGTTTAAAATAATTGCTTGTTGGGTGCAGTGAGGAAGCGAAATGCACTCCCAGTCTCCCAGAGTTGAAGTGCAGCCAGAAGCACGGGGCGACTTTGAATTTATATATACATTGAGGAATCGTACATTGACTTCGACTTGAACTTTGAGAGTATTAAAAGACAAAGCTCATGGATAAATGTCTTGGACAGACGTCAAGAAAACAACTTATATCCGTTGGCCAACATGGTTTATCTCGTTTTCTGTCAAATTATTGACTAATTGTAATTGTTTTCAATTTTTTTTTAGGGTTGACGAAGTGTGAGGCATTGCAATTAGTCATGAGCTCAAGAGTGCAGGTTTTCTAGAGAGAATAAGAGAAGTTAGTGGCCATGGTTGGAGATGTGGAGACAAAGTTAGTGTGGGGATCCCAATTGCCCCTCGCTTGGTCAAGGTTGTTCGAGCTCATAGTGCTCATCTTTCCCGCTCAGTACACGTTGGAGCCTTGGAGTGCATATCCCTGCGGAGCTCATACTGCACTGCAAATTTTGCTGGACTCTTGGAGTTAGTATAGTTTCGTCACTATAACCAAGTACGTAATATCATTCCGTTTAAACCATCATCTTGCGTGGGACTAACCACCATTAAAAAAAGTTTGTTAATCATTTTATGTTTTGGATTTTTTTCATATTTTTTTGGTTTTAGATGATAAAATTTTTTTTTAATAGTGATTTTGCATTGTTCAAATTGCATTTTAATTTAACAAATAAATTTAATATCCTTAAAACATTTAGATTTTAGCAATTGTAAAAATGGATTCATTATTCTAAAAAATCTTTGGATATTTTGTTTATACAAATCCAATCACCTAAACCTGCAATTTAAACAATTTCAATAAAATTCAAAAAAACCTCCAAAACCTAGGAAGTTTAATGTAAACCAACTGCAATGTCTAGATGTTAGGTGATCTAGTCCATAGATGTTATGTCTTGAGGTGCAAATCCTTTTATCTTATTTTTTCTTAAACATCAAGAAAATGTTTACATGTCAAGAAATTGGATTCTTCAGGATTCTTATCTGGGTTTAAGAAGGATCTATGAGTCGACCTGAATTTTTTAATTACTTTAGTTTTGATAAGTTATGTCGCCACATGGAAACTTTGCGTAATGTGACAAAATCTTCCCTATACTGGATTGTAAGCACCTTGCTACTCTCGGTGCAATGATTTTTGTAGGCTCCATCTAATGACATCACATTCTTTCAATACCTCTTGCTTGGTTGCTTGAGCTCATCTTGTTCATACTACTCGCATAGTTGTTCAATTCTTGGAGTGCATATTGCTTCCTCACTGCACCCAACTAGCGAGTATGATTTCATTTTAAAAAAATAAAACCAATAGGCTAGTCCATACCTACACACAGTTTGGTATCAATTATGCATCCATGTGATTTCATATTATTTTCAATAAATAATAATATATTTTTCTCACTTAGTCACAAATTCAAATTTCCCAATATTATTCAAAATGAATGTTAAAGCTTAAGCATGGGAACATTACATGCTCCCCCCTTAAATATTAACATTTTCCTCGGTGTACAAAACCAAATATGATAAAAAATACACAAACATTGATGGATATGCCTTCCTCATGGCATCTTCCATCTCCCATGTAGTCTCCTCAGGGAAGTAGTTTTCCCGCCCAACTTTTATTTGAGCAATAGCTCAATTCCAAAGCAACATCTCTCTCTTGTCAAGCATGCAAGTTGGTTCTACTTTGAACTTTCCCTTTCATTCTACCTATATCACAATCAATTAATAATGTGAGAAGCATCATGAATATATTTCATTAATAACGACACATAAAAGACATTATGAAATTTTGTGTTGGGTGTTAATGCAAGCTCATAGGCCATTGGCCCAACCCTTGTAAGTATATAAAATGGCACATAGAACTTAGGCCCAAGCTTGCAGTAGTTCCTGATTCTTAGTGAAATTTTATTTAGTTTCACTTTCAAGTACACATGCTCACCCACTTGGAAATATTTTTGAGTCCTTTGTTGATCTCCACATAACTCTTCTGCATGTTTGGTGCCACCTGTGAATTCTTCCTTACATTCTGTACTACCTATTCCATTTCCTTCAACATGTTATGTCCTAAAATGATTGGATCTACTCCGATGTCCCAAATGACTGGTTTAGTGCATTTTTGTCCAAAAGTATTTCAAATGGGCTCATACAAGTAGATGTATGGTAACCATTGTTGCATGCAAACTCCACCAAGTTGAGGTAATCCTCCCACTTAGTGGGTCAATCCATGACATGCATATGCAACATGTCCTCTGATATCCAATTTGTTCTTTCTATCTATCCATCTATTTGCGGATGGTAAGCTGTACTAAAACTAAGTTGTGTGCGAGGTCCTACAAACAAATCCTTCCAGAAATTGGAAGTGAATTTGGCATCCGTGTCAGAAATCACTTGTTTGGGAATTCCATGCAACTTGTTTGGCAATTCCATGCAACTTGTAAACGTTTCGACGTAAAAAATTCTACTATATTTATTGCTTTAAAATTAGATTTGACGAGTATAAAGTGAGTTTCCTTACTCATCTTATCTATTATTACCATGATTGCATAGTGTTGTTACCTAGAGTTAGGAAAACCTATGATGAAGTCCATAGATATTACTTCCCATTTCCATTATGGAATGTGAAAGAGCTACAATAAACATGCTTAATGCTCTATTTTGACTTGTTGACACTACAAACATCTGGTTAAATATTATACCATTTTTTCCTTTATATTAGTCCAATAAAATTCATTCTTGAGTGTTGTTCTCATTTTCTAGTAGCGTAGATGGCATGGATAAGGATTTTTGTGATGTTCATGTAAATCAAAAGTTTTAGTTCTCTTGAATTTGGTATATAAAATCTATTCTTAGACAAAATCCAACCTTCCTAACTTATGCTGAATTCTGTTATGTTTTTTTTAACACCTTTTTTTTTGCAATTTGTTTTACATATGTTTTTAATGTAAATATGATTTTGTCTTTTAAATCTAATTCACAACAACTAGAATACAATGATCAGACACTCTATTTTATTTTCCTTTTATATGTTTAATCTCAAAATTGTACTCGCTCAAGAAATCTAGCCACCTAGATTTCCAAGCATTTAAATTTTGTAGATCAAAAATATATTAAAGTTGATATTATCCATCATTAATAAAATTTTTCACCCAATCATGTTATGTGGCCACATTTTAATTATGCTAATGATCGATGCGAGTTCCAAATTATGTGTAGCATAATTATTTTCTTGTTCCTTTAGTTTTCTTGACTCATAACATATGATATGATCCTCTTGTAGGAAAAATCTGGCGCAGTCCTTCCTGGATTGCATAAGTGCAAACTACGAAGTTCTTATGTGTGTTAGCTATATTGAAAATTGGGGCTATAGTAAGTAAGTACTTCATCTTATAAATATTGTCGTGACACTTCTAAGACCATACAACCTGAACCCTTTTTTTTGCAAAGAAGTGATGGGGTATGCGAACTTTGAGAATCCCTCTATATATCTATTTTAGTAACCGGTTATCCCCGTGAACAATATGACATCATGCAAATACTATAAATGGGACAATCAATGACAACTTTGGTATTGTTCATATCTATAGATATCCCATCCTCTGATATAATGTGTTCTGAATACTACTTGTTTCTGGTAGAAGTCGCATTTTCTAAACTTGGAAAACAACTCGTGTTCTATTAAGACTTGGAGAACTCATTTTAAGTGTTTTCCATGCTCTTGTTCATCCTTGGAATACATAAGGATGTCATATATAAATACTAGTATAAACTTATCCCAATATTTAGTGAATATGTTGTTCAGAAGACACATAAAGGTCACATGAGCGTTAGTGAGCCCAAATGGAATTTCTATGACCTCATAATTCATGTACCTTGTCCTAAAGGGGGTTTTATTGATGTCCTCATCCTTGATCCATACTTGGTGATAACCTTATCTTAATTCAATTTTGGAAACACTTTTTCTCCTATGACTTGATCAAATAGGCCATTTATTCTAGGTAGAGGGTACTTGTTTTTAATTAGCATCTTGTTACTTGTCTATAATTGATACAAACCTTGAATGTACCATATTTCTTCTTTACAAATAACATTGGTGCTCCCTCCTTGGCCTTATTAAGTTTTTGTCTAACATCTCTTGGAGTTGCATCTTTAACTCAGTTAATTCTGAATTCTCATTTTATAAGGGGCCTTTGATACTGGTGTTGATTTGGGCACCAAGTATATGGTAAAATATATGTCCCTTATGGGTGGAAACCCTAGAATCTCTTTGGGAAATAAATCCCTATAGTCACGTAATAATGGATAGTATTCAAGAGACACTTTGTTATCCTATTCGAAATCATATCCAATTTGCACTCCGTATAATTCACAACCTGTTTTGGCACATTTCTTCAGCTATAACACTTATATCCGTCTCATCGTGATAGCTCTTCGAATGCCTTGGATTGTTCTATCCTGCAAGCTGTCATCTAGACACTCAAAATTTTTGTTATAGAAGTTTAATACTACGCTATGTTCGTCTAACCAATCCACATATTAATATCTTGTATGATCCTAAAGGAAAAATATTTAAATTTAACTTACTATTCATTCCCTTCATTTCTAGTGGGAGGTTACTACTAGCTCAGTCAGCTTCCTCTCAGTTCCTGTATCTAGGTGTGCTAACCATGATCATTTATGTTTATTCCTATGTAATTTACAATTTTTAAACCGTAAGAGGGGTAACATTACTCAAACTAGATCAAACTAGATCGTAGATATAATAAAATAGAAATGGTTATGTCATAGAGTTTACCTTTGACTTCCACCATGGAAGATTGATTGTCAACTTAATGATTTTAAAGAGCAGTGATGATCCTATGCACACTTTGGCCTATGTCACTTGTTGTGGTTGTCTCTTGTAGATTTGTTGGCACCCCAACAGCTCTTCTTAAAATATTCAAAAATTTAAAGGGGACCGCATTCAAAATTCCGTAAATATTATTTTTAGTTTCTCCTTATTGGTTTGCTTGATTTGAAGAGATGATTGGATGTTTAATATTTTGATTCTATAGCTCCACTTTCATGGGATTATGGTTTGGTGGTTTCATTGGTTTTTGTCATTGGCATATTTTTTACTTTGTGGTTTCTAAGTTACACTTTCGTGGCCTTCTATGAGACTATCTAAGATGAGTAATCATAAGCCTTTGTTGTAATCATAAGATGAGTACACCAAAGGCTTATGAAAACCACATGGGAAGAAACCTCCCCCCTCGAAAATGGACATGAAATACACCATAATAATCTCTCCAAACTCCAATAAGGAGTGAACTTGGCTAGATGTCTCGAGGAATCTTCTTCTTGGGAAGAGGTGGAGTGTACTCAACTTAATTAGGAACATAAACAACTACATGATGCACAATGAAGCCATGTAGAACAATTGAGATCTAATGATAGTAGAGCAAATGTAGGTGCTCGTTAGACTTGAACTTCTTGAGATCAGGTCCAAATGAATCTTGAGAATCTCCATCTTCAGGAGGAAATGCGTAGTAGTGGATAGGAAGCATGAGACCAATGATGGTGAATGCATAATATCCAAACTTTGATCTATCCTTCAAAACATCCAATAACACACCAAATGTTGAAATGAGGAAGTTGATTATCTTTCTGAGCAACCATTTTCTGATTCTATGAAGATCAATCAATATGAGCTAATTTTATATCAAAATAGATTTTTATTTTTTTTGAATTTTGTATAATTCATCTTCAAATCCACGTATTACGTATTAATGAGCACAAATATTTTACTAATAATTTTAAGTGTTATGGCACGATTTTATAATAGATTGGAGAGCTTGATTATCACATATAGAAGAAGAAAACATTGCTCTTGATCGACAAATTCTATGTGTATTAAAAGAAAGGAATGATCCTTTTCATGAATTTGAATTTGATAATCAGAAGCTTGATTTGCATACAGAAATTTTTATTAATCATACCAGATATTGATCTTAAACAAATTCCTCATCCCATACTCGACCCCAAATTTTATTGAGAATGATAAGGTGATAAAATATAAATCTATTGAAAATTAAAGTAATAATGATCATTCTAATTCCAGGGTTCTTTTAATTTTCTCATATCTGATTCTTATTTTTCTATATATTTCGATCTCTTTTCAAATGTTGATTTGCATAAGAATTCATTTGATTTTCTCATAACATGTTTCCAAAATCTAATGTTAGAGATATGTCAATCATTAGTGATTCTCCTATCTTCTATGAGGATAATAGATCACAATTTGAAAAATCATTAGATCTTTTCCCTCCTCAATGCCTTAAAATGGAATAAGTTTCGTTACAAGATATTTACTTTCGGAAAAATTTAGAAGAAATTATTGAAATTATTTATTCTGAAGCTAACCATTCCAATACTCATTGGAATAATTTACATGAAGAATCTATGTTGGTGATAGTTTCATTTTTTACGATTCAATTTACATAAATAATGTGCACCACAAATTTGTACTTTTGATTTTTCTATCATTTTCGAATCTTTAAGTCAAATTACTTCTTCTCTTGATATCACGTCTCTTTCGACTCATTCTTTTCACGATTCTACTTTGTATTTGAAACTACCTCTTCTAGATGCTAGTAATTTGATTCCTCCAATTGATTTTGATAAGTTGGGTTCATTATCTATGAGTTTTATTCTATTAGGACATTATTTGCAGTGTGAATTTCATGATAGGATTGGACAATGGCTAGAGCATTCTTAATCTGAAAGATTTCCCCAAAAATGGTAAACTTACCTTATCATTATATTTGAATAAAGTTTTGGATGGCAAGAATTATGCATTTCTTTTTGTTTATCTTTCTCACTTTCGATTGCTGATTGGAAATTGTAATGTTTTTGTAATATTTAATTTTTTTCGATGGATTTATTGGTTGTTTCATTACACTTGATTTCTATTAAAGTTAAAGACTAGGATAGGATTATGATAGTGTATTGTAGGTTTAAGATTATTTTTGTTTGTTTTCTTTCATTTTTCCTTTATCTTTTGGAATGATGCACTTATGAAGATTACGATAATTGAGGATGAGACACTCATGAATGTAGTTTGGAATTTTTCTTTACCTTCTCTTTCTCTTTTAATTATCTTGCTAATGATAAAATTACTAAACAATAACTTTTACGTCCAATTTTAAGTTTAAATTGTTATGACTTAATTATGAAGAGTTTAATGCAAATCTATCTAAGAACATGAAGCAAACATTATTTATGAGAAAGGATATATTTTGATTACTCATTAGATTCTCAAGAAAAAAAAAACATAAATGAATCTTAATTTTCTTTAAACAATGTTGTAATGAAAATTAGTATTAGGATCTATTTTTAAGTTGTTTCTTTTTCTTTGGTAGATTTCTTTTTTTAAAATTTCAATAAAATACCTAATTAGATCAAAATCTCATCGCTTATGAAAAACAACTTTTAATCAAAATTATCATTGGGAAGAAAGACTTAAATGTAGGGATAATTTTACCCCCCCAAAAAAATTATATGTATATTAAATGGGAAAATCTCCCTAATATATAGGAAATTTTGAACGCCATTTTATCAATACTATTATATGTATATATAATTTGTTGACTAATCTTTCATTCTATTATAAAATCTTGTAAAATCTTGGCAAATATTTCACTAAATTATAAGTTATTGTAAAGCCTTGGGGAATATTTCACTAAATTATAAAATATTGTAAAAACTTGATGAATCTTTCATCTAATTTTAAGACCTTGTAACATCTTGGTGAATATTTTTCGAGGAGGACTCAACTTTTGATTTTGCATATTACTTAAGGTAGTGCAATAGAAGAGAATATACTAGAGCTCAACTCTAGACTCTCAAATGAACAAATGCATGAATGAGGATAGGAGGGATTTATTATACATTTCAGAAACAATATTCAGTCACTCACAACTAAAAGTATTGATGAATCACAAATGCACTAACTAGATTTAGGGCAAGTGGGGATTCCACTTCTTATTATGCCCTTAATGGTACAATGGACATGTGGGGACCCAAATCTTGACAAACGAACAAACTGATAGAATTTAACACTTTACACTGTGGAGTGATTATGGAACCCACAAACCATTATTACAACATGAATTCTTATCAAGAACCACAACTTTAATATAGTGTATGAAATCCCAATTAATGTATTTTCCAAATATCCCATTTTTAAGCTACCCTCTAAGAAAAAAATAACTTTCTTATTTTTTTATAGATACTGATAGAAAATTTTCCTTTCATTTGCCGATAATCAAAATTTGAGTTATGTCATTTGATTTAGAATTTTTAGAGTTAGTTAGAAACTTGCAATGGTTAATAGAAAAAAGAACATACACTAACATGAATAGAAAACACATTAACACATCATTAAGTATATCATTAGAACTACTCTGTTAAAGACTACATTTCTTAGATAAACTCAAGTGGTGTTTGTATCCATGTCCTTGAAATCCTTGAAAGCATGCAAAATGCATGGTAAAATTGTTTTAGCACCCTCATTGAATGAAAAAGACAAGATATCAAATAGAAAAATGTCTACATCTGAGGTCAAACATGCCCTATACATATTATATATAATCATGATGGAAATCATGTTCCAACTAAATCATATATTCATAATACATCATAGATCCATTTCTAGATGATGATAGCAATTACACATAAAAAAAATCACCAATTTTTTTTTACTTTTGAATGACCCTTACTAGAAAAACAAAATACCGTAAAAAGAATACTGAACCCAACAAATTTAAGTTACATATAAAATTGACAAACTTGAAAATACAAATAAAAAAATCTACTAGTCACACAATTCTCAATACAAATAAAAGAATCTACCAAAATGCTTTTGACAACTCTACAAGAAGACAATGCAAAAATAATGACCATTCTACTGTAGCCTCACCATTATAATCATTGTGCATTCATTTATATTACAAATGTCCCAGACATCAACAATAATAGACAAAAAATATGAACATACACACTCTCATGAAAGCGTAATATCCAATAATAATTGCACAACAAGATTCTAATTAAAAACACATTTTAAACAACTGGGTCAAATATAGTTTGAATATATAAAAACCATGTTGCATCTCTCCATCAAGAGTATCAACCACTAACAATGTATAAATGTCACTCAATGGTTTAAACATGACAAGGCATAAAATAAATCCTATCTTCTAAGCTCTATAATGCTTTCATGAAACCAATACTCCTAGGATAGATTAAAACCCTAACAACATTGAATGATCCCTAAGAATTAAGAGTTCCCTAGATTTCAACATGCCTTGAAAATCCTCCATGATAAAAATAACGATAAAAGGAAAATTTATAGTATAATAATGTATTGCACATGTAGATGAAAAGCATAAAAATCATTATAAAAGGCATATCTCATTAATTATTGGATGAAAAGCATGATGAAATTATGTTTCTATGATAAATTACATGTTCGGGATGCTCCTTCAAAGCCTAATATTTCAGCAATGGAGATGTTGTGTGAAGATTAAAATCTCAAGAAAACTAAGAATGAAAAGTGGAATCGCATAAACTAGAACCTTCACCTTTCTAATAAAATATGATGTGGGTGAACCATGAATCACTATAGCCTTTATATGTGGAAAAATCACCCTCGAATTTCCCTCCACTATTGGAAATTGAGGGCTCAAAGATGGTATCAACATGAAATTGACTAAGATTCCAGGTGAATGTAACCATATGCCTAAATTAAAGGGAGAATGGAGGGTGAAATAACCCCTAGGAGTCTACATTACTTAAAGTCGAGGGTGAAGGAATGATTTCAGTGGAATTTCTCTAGAAGTCAGGGGTGAAAGATAGATTGGAGGGAGATTTTGCTAGGGGGGAAATAGTTTTTTTCATTTTCCTCATTAATATAGAGGAGGCTATTATTTTTGGATTTATTGTTTTTCTAATAAATATTGGGTGAATATATTTTGGTTGAAAAAACCCTTTCCATATAAGAAAATATCCCACTAAATTTTTGTAATCCCCTTAATTTATACCATGGGATAAATTTAGCCCCTAAAATTATCCATGCTTAAAGTTCATAACATTTTATTCAAGTCTAGCATGTATCCTATTTCATTAAGAATAATGCCAAAAGGTGCTTTTAAGATGCTTTTCTTTGTCAAAAGATTCATTTTTTAATTGGTTCAAATTCTCCACATGGTTGAGGAAATAATACTTTTTTATTGTGAAGATGATGAGTGAGTCAACTAAATAATTGAAATTGGAAAAGTATTTGGCTAAAAAAATTTAATGGGGACAATTTCCACGCAAATCGGGACATTTTATGGCAAAAAAAAGAGTTCACATAGGTTCATCAAGCGTTAGGAAGCAATGAAGGTTGGTTTAATAGTGGGTTAACTATCTTGAATTTCTAAATTGCATTAAATAACCAACGTATTCTAGGAGTGAAGCCTGCAAGTAAACTCGTTTTTAATTTCTACATATTTAAGAAAAGAGTGACATAATTATGTGATAGAAGTGGTGGAGCATCCATTCCTGGTCATGATCTGACGGGTAATAAACTGAGAAACGTTTTTGAAAATGAAAGTGGTTGAACATCCATTCGTGTTCACCCATTTGGTGGGAAACTTAAAAAACAATTCAGGGAAGAAATTAAACTGATAATGTTTTTCAAAAATCAAAGTGGTTGAGCATCGATTCCTAATCACTGATTTGGTGGGTGGGAAATTAAAAAAAAATTGATGGAATAAATTAAACTGATATTTTTTTTCAAAAATACTTTTCTTTGGCGGTGATATTTGGCATGGTCATGGAAGAATGCAAAAATGGCAGTGTATTAGTCCTTACCTTTGGCCATCAAGATGACTCACACCAAAGACAGTTCCTGAAAATTCATCCAATCAAAAATTTATTTTGATAATTTCATTGTGTTGAAGGTACATCATGCAGGCTAGCAATAAACCATTCTATCAAGCCATTGTAATCTCAATAGGAAATACAAATGCACTTGCCTGTTATTATTGATCAATAAAAAACAAGCAATATGAGAAATAAGAGCATGTACTTACTGATGTTTATAGAATTTTTTAAATCATTGATTCTATGTGTATCCCATTCACAAGATATTTTGAGATGATAGTGATGATAGTAAGAAAAATCATTGGTTGATTGGTCGAGGAAGTGTGCATTTCTGTCCTAATCATGAAAAATTGGCTTCCCTACTAAATCATGGATAAGTAGGCTCGGATATGTGTATGTTGACAATTTGGCAGACGTGATTCATGGATAAGTATGCTCAGATATGTGTAAGTATGCCTAATACCATATTTGATACATAGGGTGTACTTGGATTGGCTCGATGTGCATTTTTGTGCTCGACATGAAAAATTGGGAAACCCTATCAACTGCTAATTTGGAAGCCTTGGATTTCAGTGTAGATGAAACGTTTTACAGAAGTGAGTACAAGAACCATAAACCCGATTTACTCAACCTATTAATTTCCTTGGTTGAATCTACAGTTGAAAACTTTGTTCATTGTTTTTATTTCCTTGCAATAAAAATTTGAGGAATGATAAATAATTTCCATGAAAATTTATTATATATCTGAAGTCTGAATTTAACAGTGATTATATAAAATGATTGGTCGAGTCTCTAAATTTCTAGAAATGATGTTTTGATTTTTGGAAATTATGTTTTTATGAAATGCAATGCCAATGGTCAAGTGCATAAATCATCCACCTGCAAGCTAATGCTTTCACAAACATTTTATCCTTCACAGGTGAGAAATGGTGGGCATTTTCCCAAGGCTACTTAAGCACATTTTTCAACACTTAACCAATTTTGCCAATGGCGATCATTTTTCTGGCAAGGTGCAAAATAGAATAAATGGTTTTTTTTGGAAGACAAATATCTCTTTGACCGAAGACTTGTTTTCAAAAATTAGTCAATGGTCAAGTGAATAAATCATCCAGCTACAAACTTATGCTCTCGATTTTTTGTTATCCCTCACAGGTGAGAAATCGTCGGCATTTTCCTAAGGCCATTTAGGCCAATTTTAGTTGAAAAACAAGTTGAGTGGTTGTTTTGATAGGCCAATATTTTCTCGACCATAGACTTTTTTTCAAAACTGAGCCAATGGTCAAGTGCATAAATCATCCACTTGCAAGCTGATGCTTTCAGGAAATTTTTAACCCTCATAGGTGAGAAATGGTGGGAATCTTCCCAAGGCTGCTTAAGCCCATTTTTCAATACTTAACCAATTTTTTCAATGGCGAGCATTTTTCTGGAATGGTGCAAAACAGGCTTAATGGTTGTTTTGGCAAAAAAATATCTCCTTGACCAGAGATTTGTTTTAAAAAATGAGTCAATGGTCAAGTGAATAAATCATCCACCTACAAAATGATGCTCTCAAAAGTGATTTATCCTTCACAGGTGAGAAATTGCGGGCTTCTGCCTAAGGCCATTTAGGCCAGTTTTAGGTTAAAACAAGCTGAGTGGTTGTTTTGGCAGGTAAATATTTTCTTGAGCATAGAATTTTTTTCAAAATGGAGATAATGTTCAAGTGCATAAATAATCCACCTGCAATATGATTCTTTTGGAAATTTTTTATCCCTCATAGGTGAGAAATGGTGGGCATTTTCCCAAGGCTACTTAAGCCATTTTTTCAATACAATGAATTTTTCCAATGGCGAACATTTTTTTTGTAGGGTGCAAAATAGGCTAAATGGCTGTTTCGGCATAAAATTATCTCCTTGACTAGAGACTTGTTTTAAAAAATGGGTCAATGGTCAAGTGAATAAATCATCCACCTACAAACTTATGATATCAATTTTTTTTATCCCTCACGTGTGAGAAATGTAGGGCATTTTCCTAAGGCCATTTAGGCTAGTTTTAGGTGAAAAACAGGTTGAGTGGTTGTTTTGGCAGGCCAATATTTTCTCGACCATGGAATTTTTTTCATAACTGATCCATGGTAAAGTGCATAAATCATCCACCTACAAGCTGATGCTTTCATAAATGTTTTATCCCTCACAAGTGATAAATGGTGGGTATTTTCCCAAGGCTACTTAAGCCCATTTTTACATGCAAATTCACTATGTATTCTACTAATTAAACCATTGTATGTTGATAAACCTCTTACAAAGTTAACAAGAATACAAATTAGTATGGAAAACATAACTGAAACTAAAATACCTAAGTAGATATCTTATAGATACAATTAAATTTATTTTTCAAATTTTAGAAAAATTAAAAATATAAATAAAATGGCTCGAAATCTTAAAATAACATTATTTATTGGTTGTAAGAAACGTGAAGCATATCTTAAATTTAAAACATAATGTATAATATAACAAAGTGACATAAACGTATACATATACACCATGTGATCAACTTCATTCTCTCACTAGTCTTATAGAAATTACTAATGTTAAAAAGTAAATTTTTGCTCGATGTGTTAGCTCAAGTGGTTGAGAGATGTGAGTTGTAAGCAGAAGGTCTCGGGGTCAAATCCCCAGGTGTTTATGCATAAATACCTAAGGGCCTCACTTGATGTCCTAATTGAGTTAGGATCTGTAATGAGAGCTAACGGGGTGAGGCCCATTTGGATGGCCACCCTATGAATTCTTCGTGTAGACATAGCAACTCCTCTATGACATTGTGAACCACATTGAAAAAAAGTGTTTGACACAAAAGTACGAATGAAACAACATAATATAGATAGATTTTAAATAATAAATTAAAAATTAAAACTATAGAGTGATGACTTCATTGTATCTATTTTTTAAAATTAGAGATATATTACTATTCTAATTTTACTCTTATATTACTAATTAATAAAGAATTAAAACTCTTTAAAAATAAATTAGATAGGTTACTATTGTAATTTCACTCTTGTATTAATAACTAATAAATATTTAAAACTATTTAAAATTAAATTACAATATTAAAATTTCATTTTTACCTTAACAAATAAATTTTAATAAATATTATTAAATTGGTAAATTTATAAAACTAGCTTTAAATAGTTCAATAAACACATAATGAGATTTAGTATCTTTTAAAACATAAAATTATCAAGGTATAAGGTAAATTCACATAGATCCATCGTTACAAACATAAAGAATAAATATTACAAATTAATAGCCATTAATTAAAGATATTTAAAATGAAAATTAAGAGGATACAACCCCTCAAAATATGTTCCCAACCCATATAAATAACAGGTCATCATTTGTAAAATATTATCTCATTATCTATTCTCTTTATATATATATACAATTTAATAGAACACAAAATATTTTTATTCTACTTGGTTTTACAGCCAGCATTTGCCATTTTCTCCATTTTCTCCTTTCGCTCATCCTCCTCATTTCACTCTCATCCCTCGTGCATTTCCTACCTCCTTAAATCCACTCCACCTGTGCAAATCTCTCCTCACTTCCATAACTACACCCACACCTATATCTCCTAGAACCACTACATCTATGTCCCGTTTGTTGCTCCAATCCTCCTATGCTTCATTCCTCCATGTGCATTCATATCTCTACATGCACTATCCACTCTCTGACATCCCTCATCCCATCACCTCTCCAAAACATTCCCTCCAATCAAATATATATTCTTCACCAACCACATCCATTCCATGACAACCTCTCTATTCCAGAACCCAATTCCGCCATCGATAACTCTATCTATCCTCCACATCCAATGAGTCCGAAGATAGAGTTATCCAAGTTTGATGGTGAGACAAAATAGAGCATGGTTTGGATCAGTAAGGAAGAAGAATTTTTTCGCATACATAAAATTCATTTTGATGATGAGAAGATAAAATATGACTCAATGCAACTTGCCTCGATGCAACTTGAATTCCATGCATAAAAATAGTATTTGTGGTGGAATATTACCACTAATGTGTCCTCCTAGAGCTAGAACATGTTCAAAAAAGACTTCTTTAAAAGATTTCAAGATGTGACCAAGAATTTTGTTTGCAAAAATCACTATATTATAGCAAAAGCGGGATGTGGAGGAGTACACTTACGGATGGGAAGGCTTAGCAACATGAGTACTAGAGTTAACAAATGATCAAATAATCCCTACATATGCACACATGATAACTAGTTACCAAGACATAAGTGTAACAATTCCCAGTCATATGGATATCAAGTTGGAAAATAATTAGACACATCCATCATTTGTCACAACCATCATTTGTCCAAGTTGTGTCTTATGCATGGTCGTGTCATGGTCAAGTCAAGTATTGGCATGTTGTCATTTGTTGTCATTTAACCCTTGCAACAGTCAGTTGAAGTTTCAACAAGTTAGAGATATTTTCATCATGTCTACTAAATTTGTCAATTTCCGTCATTTAATAAACTCCTTTGTTTCATATGTCACCAACTTTATTGTCACTCCTATAATCGAAAAGTTAAAATATCTCCCTAGAATCTCCTTGCAAAAAATCACCAATGACCAACATTTTAAAAAAAAAAAATATTCCCTCCCCTTTTGTATTACTCTTCTTTTTTATTATTCCTATTGCAAACATTCCCTTTCGATCCCCTTATTTGTTTTCCCTTCTCCTTAACCTTTTTCACCCTTATTCCTTTTTCATATATCCCCTTCTCCTTTTCAAATAAAAAAAATAAAAATGAAAACTCTTTCCTCCATTCTCAATATTACTCTTTCCCTCAATTAAAAAAATATATTTTTTAAAGAATGGCCCTTTCTAAAAAACCCTAAAGAAGCCTATCCTCACTCCTTAGTCTCCCTTTTACAGTATTTCTCCATCCTTTTAAAAATGAAATATATATATATATATTAAAATGGGGGCTTTCTTAAACCTGCTTTAAACTTTAATAGAAAATGCTCCAGATCCCTCATAAAAAAAGGGATTCCATAGTCCAAGGTGTTTTTGAATTATTTTTTATTATTATTAAAGACAAAGGAGGGGCATGATTTTAAGCTTCCTGAAGTCACGAAAAGGCAAATAACCACCATGACATAGTAATGGAAGGCCTTCTCACATGATGCTCAAAACCGCACTCCCAGTGCGGTCCAAACCCAGTCTAGAGCAATCATGACAACCCTGATGAAAAATTTGGTGCAGCTTGGGCTCAGCCTCAGCTTCCTGACATATTGTGCTAGGACTGTGTACTAACAAGTCAAATCCATAGTCGTTTTCATAGGTACCTTATCAAATATTTCTTATCAATGTTAATCTGTTGGTATGGAGTATTAAATTCATACACCTACACCAATCTGTCAACTATTCACGTAAATTTATTAAAATTGAAACGAAATTAAAATTGAACCTACCAAATGTTAACTGTACCGTGACGGGGGCTCTGAAGAAAAAATGGAGGTTGTTTTTTTTCTAGCTATGCCAGCATTTAAATATTGTATTACACCCTGATTTTTTATTAGATTGGGTATACATATCGTATTTCCTTTTCTGTTTCCAGCTTTGTAGGTTATTTCAAACGTTCTATTACCTTTAGATGAATATAATTTGGCATGAAAGGTAATATTCTCTGCATAAAAAATATATTTCATAAATTGTCTTTGATTTAGAGCATTGGAGGGTTTTGATTTGGCATTGGTAGGTGGTTATTATATTTGAGTTGTATTTTTGTATTATTTTAGTGTATTAAAGGCTATCGTTTTTCACTTTAATTCTTTTGATCTACATTTTCTCTTGAACATGGATTTCTATTTTCTTGCCATAATTTTATTTCCTTTTTTAGTTTTCCCTTCCAAACCATTTTTTTCAGGACTTAGAGCAAGCTCCATTGCAACTGAAAAAGGCTTGTCCCTTCCCCATTTTCCATAAATTTTATAAAATGATTGTAATAATAAGACTCCCTCAAACATTGTCTCTTATATTTATACCCTTATACATGATTTGGAAGGGATTAACGATATTGTGAAAGAGTGGGGTATGGAAACTCTAGGCATACCATTATCTCTCTCTACCTCCTTGGATCCAATGGTTCTTGTATATGTTTGCCTACTAGTTCCTTTACATTCAATTGTTTAGGGTGAGGAGTCTAGGTCTACGAGTAGTTACCCTTCCAAATCCATTAATAATATGAATGATGTCAAGAAAAATCCATGATAGTTTTTGAGGTCAAGGAAATCTGAACTAAACCCGGTGGGGAATGGAATAGAAGGGAGGTTAGATTTAGATTCCAAGCAAGCCAATAGTCCTTGTACCCCACGAAGAAAATCGCACTTAACTTTTGCACAAAAGAATGATGAGAGGGAAATTCAAGTCGGAAAGCAACAAACCATTGTCGAAAAGGATTCTTTTTACTATTGGCATGTAAATATTTGTTGTTTATTTTCCTATTAGTCAAATGTAGCATTTTTTTAGATTTGGTAGACTTCCTACACAAGGTTTATTTTCTTCTCACATTGATTTACAGTTTGGTTGTGACATTTTTTCTATTGTGGTTGGGGTTTTAATTACTATTGATAATAGAAGACATTTAATGTCAAGCTTAATTGTTATTTTTGTTGGGGCTTACAACAACTACCAATCGCTTGTATGTATCAAGAACATTGCATTTGGAACCTACATGGTAAATTGTTAGTGTTTTTATTGTCTTGTGAAAGCTGAAATCTAAGCTCTATGAAGTTAAGTTATTTAGATTTTCAGCAATGAGTAGTTATTGATTAAATTTATAGATAATTACCATGTAAAACTAACACACATATATATCATTTTGAATTGGGGATGAGTTGATTGGAGTTTAATTAATTGAATTGTAATAATCTTGCTCTGTTTTTCAACTTGTAAATTAGAATTGGGTTTTGCAATAATCTATGTGCTGTTGTATTTAATTTTTGTTTCATTTTCTTAGACTAAAATTGTATGCCATATAAACTATTCAAAACATACACATAATTGTATATATAAAGGAATGAATTATTCCAAATTTACATAGAATTGCAAATACAAAAGAATAAACTATTCAAAATTTACATAGAATTGCCATTGTAAAGGAACGAACATACATGTTTTGAAATGGAGCTTAATTGGTTGGATTTGCAGGATGATAAATAATAAAATGAGCATTCAGCAATAGCAGAGTGTTTCGAGGGTTATTGTTGCTTACAAATTAAATTTGGGTATCAATTCTAATAATCTTAATATCTATAGTTTGATTTTTTTTTTGTATTCTTTTGAAATAATCCTTTTTGTCTTTATAAATCTTTGCAAGAATTATTGGAAGTTGGATGCAATGGAAAAAGTTTCATAACATGGAAAATGTGCAAGTGCATTTTCAACATTTCAATCACATCCTTCTAAATCAACTACCGAAATTTTCGATCATTGTATGGGTTCCTCATCTGAAACTTCAGCCAATTATCAAGGACATATGCATCTATAAATTTCAATTTGAATAATACATATGATGTTGATTTGGAGGAATATTATAGTACATATAATCAAGAAGCTACTACTGATCATGTATTGGACTCAATATTTGTCCTCAACATGATTATGATATGGAGGAAACCATTCCATTAACTCAAACAGAGGAAAATAAGATTAAAAATGAAGACATAAACAAGGAATGTAGAAAAGAACTATGCCCCCAAAACATTGTGCAAACATTTATTTTGAAGTTTGAAGATGTTTATGTGAACTTAAACCATGGAAACCTTCGTAAGAATCATTGGGATAAAGTCGAAAATGATGTTAATCTTGAATGTAGAACATATTTCACGGGGATTTAGTGTAAGTATAAGTGGAATAGATTGAAGAAGACTTTCAAGAAAGAGAAACAGATGGAAAACAACAAAGGGGGATGCCATAACATTGGAATTTTTATAATGATATGGACCACATTATAGGAAAAACTCCCAAGGTGATTGGTCTCATGCAAGGTTATAATGGAAAAGAATTGGTTAATTTGAACACTTCAACAACATAGAAAGAAACACATGAAATGGGGAAATCACATGAAGACGGCTCATCTATGTACATGGAAGATATTGAAGAAGAAAAGGAACATTAAGAAACTCTACAAAACAAAAATGGAATTTAATGCAAACTCATAAAAGAAAAAGAATTTCCAATGAAGGCTTGGGAGAGATAATGGAGAAAAGTGTAATGCATTTCACTAAATTAATGAAAGAAATTGAGCAAAGAAAAATACAACTTGAGGATAAAAAAATGGAGCAAGAAAGCAAACGAATGGACAAAATCTTGGATGTACATCTCCAAATTGCAAAAAAATTTGCTCATGTAAATAACATTTTCTCTTTTGTAGCAATAACATGGTTGCAACTTGTACATAACATGATCCATACTAAAAAAAATAAAATTTGTTGATGTATATGTAACTTCGGAATGTATTTCATCTATGTATTTTATATATATTTATTGTACCCTTATAAGAGATGCGTTATTTCTCTATAAGGAAGTGTCGTCATGTGGATTAACAAGTGTCGCAAATGTGTGTACTTGCCGATGGGTTATTAGACCACCATGTGTGGGGTCGACCCTAAAATATATATTATATTGTGGATGTATCCAGATAGACAAGTCGGCCCCATAAGGTCACTGGGAAAACAGGTTAAGTATAAATAGAGATAAGGAGATCTCTGTTTGCATCATTCAGAAAGTCACACCTCTCTCACTCAAAAAGTGGTGCACTAGTGAGGAGGAGGATCATCTGCTCTAGGAGACTATCTCAAGTGTATTTTGGTTGTACTTTGGTTGAGCCATTGCTCTCTCTATCTCTTAGGAAGTTGTGGGGTTTTTCACCTTAGGGTTTTCCCCATGGAAACTCTATGTCTCTTGTCTCTCATGCTTTTGATTCTTGTGATGCTTGTCATGCTTATTGTGATTGTTATGGATTGATATACTGTATATGTTATTCTCTCAGTAAAGATCCAAGATTATTGTGAATTAATGCTCAAAATTTAACATGGCATCAGAGCTAACCTGAGAAAAAGACATTTTGCAGTGATGGAAATTTGAGTTTCTTGTTTATTGGGTTTCTCTCCACAGTGTTTTGAAAAGCAATATAGTAGATTGACTCTACTCATCAAGGAGAATCTATTTGTCCAATCAGAATTCAATTCTGAGCATTTTCAGATTTGGCCCTAAAAATTAGGGTTTCCACAAAAATAGGAATTTCTGAAATCGGACGACATAGCTAGAAGCTCCTTGCAAAAATCGAAGTTTAGAGCTTTGGATCGAGATTTTTGGCTGGGTAGATCTCCGGGAAACTCAAACCCTCATTCACGACTCTCCGTGGTGAACCCGGGAGGACAAAAATGAAAATATGAAGGGTAAAGCTTCGCTGATCTCAAATTCTGAATACACCAAGCTAATTAGCTCATAAAGGCACATCTTTCTATCCTTTCAAAAATTTGAAATTCACATTTTGAATTTTTAGGGTTTTTCCGACAAACCCTAATCTGGGACCAGATCCAGTTTTCAGCATTTCAAGTGGTAAGACCTAAATCTTTTATATTTCCATTTGAAGTACTCTTTAAGATGTCTCACCACACCAAACTTGAGGATAAGCTTGAAGGGGCTGATAACTTCCGAGCTTGGAAGTATAGGATTGGGTTAATCCTGGAAGAGAATTAGTTGGACTCATATATAAAAGAAGACATCCCTATCCCAGAGGATGAAGAGGCTAAGGTATTGCATAAGAAGAACTTGGTCAAGGAAAAGAGAATCATTGCTGATTCTGTCAAAGACCATCTCATACCCCATGTGTCTTCTCTAAAGACACCCAAGGATATGTTTGACTCTTTGACCAAGCTATTTGAAGGAAAGAACATAAATCAGAAGATGACCCTGCGGAATCAATTGAAAGGGGTCAAGATGTCGAATGGAGAAACCATTCAATCCTATTTCTCCAAGGTCTCTCAGATCAAGGAACAACTTGAAGCCGTAGATGAAATGGTGGAGAATGGTGAAATTGTTATGACTACTTTGAATGGCCTACCTAGGTCATGGGACTCTTTTATCCAGGGGATCTATGCCAAAAAGAAGTTAATCTCCTTCAGTAGATTATGGGAGGAATGTTCTCAAGAAGAAGCAAGGCTTGTGGCAAGAGAAGAGAAGATGGGAAATGAATATCAAGCTCTCATAGCTCACACTAAGAAGGGCAAGTTCAAGAGGGAGCCATCCCATCACAAGAAGAAATCTTCTCATCATTTTCACAAAGACAAGAAAGATCTAAGGTGTTTCACTTGTAATGAGAAGGGTCACTTTGCTTCAGAATGTCCCAAGAACAAAAGGGACTAACACAACAACAACAACTCCAGCAAGAAGAAGAAGGGTAACAAAAGAAGGTACCATGCTCATGCTGCCGAAGATGATGAACCTCCAAAGAAAAAGGCTAGGGCAGAAAGTGATGATAGTAATGATGACTCATCAAGTGAAGAAGAGTATGTTCTAATCTCTTCTCTCACAGGTACTATCTCCCATGGTTGTAATGATTGTTTGATTGACAGTGGGGCTTCCAAACACATGACTGGGTTTAAAGAATCCTTTGTAAATCTGTCTGGACATGAATCACCCCATAAAGTGAAACTTGGGGATGATTATCAATATCCCATGAAAGGAAGTGGTGAAGCCTCCTACAACCTATATTTGGGAAAATCTTTGAAGATGAAAGAAGTCCTTTATGTACCTGGGCTCAAGAAGAACTTACTCTCCATCTCTACATTGGATGCAAAAGGTATGAGGGTTGCATTTGTGGATGGACAAGTCCTAATGTGGCCAAAGGGAAAGACCATAGATGATGCAGTAGTGATTGGAGAGCAAGAGGAAGGTTTGTATAAATTAAAGGGACAACCTGAACATGCCATGGTGCATGAATCCATGGAGCCAAGTGAAATTTGGCATAGAAGACTTGCTCATATGCACTATAGGGCACTTCCAATTGCAAGCAAGGTTGTAGAGGGTCTTCCTGAAATCAAGACCAAACAGGAAGGTGTTTGCAAAGGATGTGCAAAAGGTAAGAATATTAAGAAGGCTTTCCCAAGTAGTGAAAGCAAGGCAAAGGATATCCTAGAAATCATCCACTCAGATGTATGTGGTCCTATGTCATCCAGTTCTCTAAGTGGGTATGTTTACTATGTCTCATTTATTGATGACTTCTCCAGGAAGACTTGGGTATACTTCTTGAAGAACAAAGATGAGGTGTTTGATAAGTTCAAGGAATTCAAAACCTTGATGGAGAATAAAACTGACAAGAAGATCAAAACATTCAGATATGACAATGGTGGAGAACTCACCTCAGGTGACTTCAAGAAGCTTTGTAGTGATTCAGGGATTAAGAGGGAGTTGACTGCTCCTTATAATCCTCAACAGAATGGAGTTGAAGAAAGGAAGAACAGAAAAATCATGGAAGCAGCAAGGGCAATGCTGCATGACTAGGATCTACCTATGCATCTATGGGCAGAAGCAGCTAGAACAACTGTATATGTGCAGAACAGAAAACCCCACAAGATATTGGACAACAAAACACCAGAAGAGGTCTTTTCTGGTACGAAACCTGAAGTCATCCATCTCAGAATATTTGGTTGTCCAGTATACACTCATGTCCCAAAGGAAAAGAGGACCAAACTAGATCCTTCAGGAAAGAAGGGTATCTTTGTGGATTACAGTGAAATCTCGAAGGCTTACAGAATATACTTTCTAGGGTTCAAGAAGATTGATGTTAGCAGGGATGTAACATTTGATGAAAACTCAGCATTTATCAAATCAAGGAAGGCACCTATCGAAGTTTATGAAGAACCTAAAGAAACTAGATTTAAAGACACTACCATGACTGAAGCATTTCCAGAAGTTGTTCGTGAGTTTGAAGATCCGCAAGAACCTGTAGATCCACCCCGTGAGGATAACTCTCACAAGAGGAAACCTGCATGGGCTAGAGAGCTCAATCAAGATGCAGAAAGATTTGGCATTCCAGAAGAAGAACACAGAGCAAAGAAAAGAACCAGATCACATACCAGCTATGTTGCTTTACTCTGTGACATTATGAACAAAGAACCTTCCAGTTATGAAGAAGCAACGAAAAAGAAAGAATGGAAGGATGCTATGGTTGAGGAATACCAATCAATAATGAAAATGATGTTTGGGATGTTGTCCCAAGACCTAAAGGGAAGTCTGTTGTGACTTCCAAATGGATCTACAAAATCAAACATACTGTAGATGGCACTGTAGAGAAATACAAAGCAAGATTCGTAGCTCATGGCTTCTCTCAGAAAGAGGGAATAGATTATGAAGAAAATTTTGCACCTGTAGCCAGGTATACTTCCATCAGAACAGTACTTGCCCTGACTGCAACAATGAAATGGAAAATACACCAGATGGATGTCAAGACTGCTTTCTTGAATGGTGTAGTTGAAGAGGAAGTATATGTGGAGCAGCCACTCGGCTTTGAAATACATGACAGGGAGTCATATGTGTGCAGATTGAAGAAAGCCTTGTATGGCTTGAAACAAGCTCCCAGAACCTGGTATGGTAGGATGGACAGTTTCCTATCTAGTTTGGGCTTTACCAAGAGTAAAGCGGATTCCAACATCTACTACAAGGTTGAGGAAGGAAATCCTGTGATTCTACTTCTCTACATGGATGACTTATTTGTAACAGGAGATGACAGATTGATTGCAGATACTAAGAGGAAGCTTGCTACTGAGTTCGATATGAAAGATTTGGGAATGATGCATTATTTCCTAGGTATGGAGGTGTGGCAGAATTTAGGTGGGATCTTCCTTGGTTAAGGGAAGTACACAGTAGATATTCTGAAGAGATTTGGGATGATGGATTGCAAGGCCATGGCCACACCCATGGCATCGAATCTAAAGCTTCTATGTGATGCTTCATCTAAGTCGGTTGATGTCTCTATGTATCGTCAAATGATTGGGTCCTTGATGTACCTGACGAACACGAGACCAAATATTTGCTTTGATGTGAACACATTGAGCCAGTTCCTATTGGATCCGAGGAGTGTTCACCTAGTTGCTGTAAAGCATGTTCTGAGGTACCTGAAGGGTACAATGGATTATGGGTTCAAGTATGAAGCAAATCAAAAGTTTAACCTGCAGGGTTATGTGGATTCAGATTGGGCTGGCAGTGTTGTAGATAGGAAGAGCACATCTGGGTGCTACTTCAGTATGGGATCAGGTGTGATCTCTTGGTTCAGTAGGAAGCAGTCCTACGTAGCACTAAGTACAGCTGAGGCAGAGTATGTTGCAGCCTGTTCAGCTAGTTGTGAGGCAGTATGGCTACGGAAACTACTGTCTGAGTTATTTGATCTTCCATTAGATACTACTAGTATATTCTGTGATAACCAGAGTTGTGTGAAGCTGTCTGAGAACCCAGTGTTTCATGATAGGTTGAAACACATAGAGATCAAATATCACTATATCAGGGATATGGTGCAGAGAGGAGCTGTAAAGCTCCTGTATGTTGCGACGGACGAGCAGATTGCAGATGTGCTGATGAAGCCACTAGCCAGGGTGAAGTTCGAGTACTTCAAGGAGAGGCTTGGTGTTCTTCAGATCGACAACACTTCGAGGAAGAAGTGATGGACACATTTGCTGAAGCCATTCCAAGCATGTTGGAAGGAGGATCCTTCACATGGTTGTGAATGTAAGCGCTGCATGATGAGTATTAGGATGATGCTCCAGTTACTGCTCTGTATATGCATCATGTTGGATGTTGGATATGATTAGTTGGATCATTTATATTCGTATGTATGTACGCATCGTGTTGATGTTGGATATGATCAGTTGGATCATTTATATTTGTATGTATGTACGCATCGTGTTGATGTTGGATATGATCAGTTGGAACATTTATATTTGTATGTATGTATGCATCGTGTTGATGCTGGATATGATCAGTTGGATCATTTGTATGTATGTACGCATCGTGTTGATGCTGGATATGATCAGTTGGATCATTTGTATGTATGTACGCATCGTGTTGATGCTGGATATGATTAGTGGGATCATTTATGTATGTATGCATCATGTTGGATGCTGGATATGATCAGTTGGATCATTTGTATGTATTTTGTATATGCATCATGTTGGATGCTTGGACCATGTATCTGTATATGTATCAGGTGGATACATTGTATGATCAGGTAGATCATGTATGTTGATATGTATCAGGTATGATCAGGTGGATCATGTATTTGTATTTGTATCAGGTGGATCATGTATGATGATATGTAGCAGGTAGATACTTGGTATGCAACAGGTGGATGCATTGTATGATCAGGATGATCATGATGATGAGCTTCAGGATGTTGCTCCAGATGATATGTACCAGGATGGTACAATGATGATGAACAGTATGATCATGGGCATCAGGATGATGCCTCGTGCGATGATGATCCATTGGATCATGAGTATCAGGTTGATAGTTGGAGGTCAGAGATGATATGTGGCAGGTTGTGCAAATAACATGTAATCAGTCTTGGGAGATCTTCTCGGTCATGCTACGGCACATAAATGTTCCTAGGGCAGTCTTTTCGGTATTGCTATGTAGTATGTAATCAGTCCTCAGATATCCGATAGGTTGAGCTGTGTGCTCCTAATCAGTCCTGGGATGAGGTATTACTACGGAGACATGTAATCAATCCTGGAGATCCGAGAGGTTGAGCTGTGTGCCCGTAATTAGTCTTGGGATGCTCTTTAGAGATCTTGTTGGTCGTGCTGCGGCACATAAATGTTCCTAGGATGCTCTTTAAAGGTTTTGTCTATCCACATGTAATCAATCCTAGAGATCCGAGAGGTTGAGCTATGTGCTCGTAATAAGTCCTGGGATGCTCTTTAGAGATCTTGCCGGTCGTGCTGCGGCACATGAATGTTCCTGGGATGCTCTTTAAAGGTATTGTGGAGGAGATGCATGTAATCAGTCCTGGGAGATATTTCCAGTCATGCTTAGGCACATAAATATTCCTGGGATACTCTTTCCGATATTGCATCCGCACATAAAATTAGTCCTGAGAGGCCACCTCTATCAGACCGTTCGCACAGATGATGAAGGCCTGCAGGTGGTGGGCCTACATCCAGCATGAAAAAGGACTGGCTCTGTAGAACTTCCTATGATAAGTAGATTCATAGATTGGTTGAGATAGTGGCAGCAGTGACGATGATGATGATGATGATCCCGAGAAGAAGACTTGTCTAGCAGAACTGTGTTGAGAAATACCTTCCTAGTTAAGAGGGAGTGTTGATGTATATGTAACTTCGGAATGTATTTCATCTATGTATTTTATATATATTTATTGTACCCTTATAAGATAGGGTGCACAAAGAGGAATATGACACAGTGGATAGGGACAAAAGAAATGTGTCAAGAAAACCCTAGGTAGTTCAAAGGAGACCATTTGAGGGAAGGAAACTACAACATTCATTTCTTCCCAATGAAAGCAGTAAAAAGTTGACCGCAACCCTAACCTACGCATAGCCACAATTGAGGAACCAATGCACAGGAACACGTGGAAAAAATGAGCAAAGTATCCTTTGGATCTCCATGCAATATTCAACAAAGGATAGAAATTGACATAATGAGGATGACGACACTGAAAATGTGCATTGTCCTAGAAAGAGGATGTTGAAGAAGCGTAGATGTTGGATATATACACAAAGGTACTTAATAAAAACAAATGGATAGATCTCTCCACGAGGAATCCACACACAACATGATAAGGGAGAGAAAATAATAGAGTTGGTGGGAGGAAGGAAACACATATAAAAAATATTGAAAATTAAAGATAGGAAGATTGCCATTGAGAGAAAAACCATTGAGAGAAAAACCATATACAGAAGCATTAATTGTATGATTACAATCCTAATAGAGGCATCAAGGAGAAAATTAGATTCCAAAGAAAGAAAAGAGGGCCATCAAAATGCACAAAGGAGGATGTGTGGTTGTGAAAGAGTGACCAATTTAAAATATACAAAATGCATATCTAGATTACTCGATATACGCCACCACAAATGTAGACCAGTGAATATTATTAATTACAAGAAAAAATAAAATATAATTAGCACAAATAAGGCAATCACAATACAAGCAACGTTATGGACAAAGAAGTTTATCCTGGAAAATCCGATGTGAGGAGAAAACAACACCAATGAAGATCTTCAATACATGGCCAAAACCGGCCAACCAAGCCAAGTGAGATAGCCACCACTCACCTCTACGTCACTTTACAATGGAACCTCCTCAAGCCTTATAAAAGCTTCTTTATATGCAATACCTTGGGCCAATACCATGGGCTACAAGAAACCATGTTCCCAAAACCATGTGCTATACCTAAACCACCTTTCACTCATTCTCGATTCAAGGTTAAATCTAACAATATCCCCTTTAAGCTAAACTTGTGGATCTCAGATACACCCCCTATAACCTAGGTCTATCTCATGACTTTATAGGTGATGTATGAGGGGTATGCATGTCTTACTAGGTCTTACAGCCATATTCCCTTTTACATGCAAACTGCTCAATTAATTTTTTTTCATGTGTCTTCATGGTGACTACACCATGACCATCCATTGTGTGAGGAAGCTCTAAAAATTAAATGATGAAAATGCACGATATATCAGAAATATCAGAACACATAAGATATTTATTGATCACAGGGGCCCACTTCGAGGGGGAAACCTCCTTTGAGCAATCTCAATACAAATAACTCGTGGATGCCTTCACTGGCCTCAACCCATATTTATATACTAAGTCTAAGCTAAACAACTATTAGTCCCCATGAATGGGGATAATACAATATAATCACGGGATGCCTTACAAAGCATATGCATCCAACAAGAATATACTAACAATGTGGGATAATACAATATACTCGCATGACGGCTTACAAAGCATATGCGTCCAAAAACAATATACTAACAATGTAAAGAGAAGGGTTGACATGGGTTCCTAACATCCCCTCCCCCTTAGAAAAAGATTTTTTCTTAAAGCTTTAGATGAGGAAATTGTTGTTGAATCTGAAGGAGTGGTTCCCATGTAGCATCCTCTGGTTGCATTCCATGCCACTAAATTAATACCTCTATGATAGATCGAGAGCGAAGTGTTAGCATATTTAGACACTTAGGAATTAGTTAAGATCAACTTGTGTAATATATCCGTTAGGAAACGTGTGTTTCTTTAGTATGCATTAGTATGCATTTGTAAATACTTAATTCGACGGTCACGATATGTTCCCGACATAGAGTGATCTAACGACTCAACTTCTCTTAGATCATACCTACCCTTGATTTGTGGCTTAGCACCCGATTAGTCCATGATCTCTATTTAAAGAGCATGGAGGGTCATTGGATAGTTGATCGATTATGAGAAGCTCATTTGTAACTTTCTTTCTTTGCAGAATAAATTGTCCCGTAGAAGCTATTTGGCCGGGGTCGTGGAGTGTTTCCCTCATGAGGGTTTAAACCACGTCAAAACATTGGCGTATCGATCTATGATCTGTTTGTGTGAAGTGGTTTGTCTAGGTGTTCAGTCTTTTGGGAGTACCCTGTGTATCCGAACATGGTATCAGATCTTTTATGAAGAGCCGCTTCCGGTTATGATCTAAATATGGAACTGTTGTTGCCGAAACTTGAAATGGTTTCCGGTTCTGGTATTTCTGTGCATTTATGGGCCATAGGAGGTGTTCCATTATGTCCGGAGCACCGTTTCCATTGGGAAATAGTTTTCGTTTGATTGAAAACGGTTCTCGGTTGCTTCAGAAATGCCTATTTCATCAGATGTGAAGGCATAATGTTACAGTGACGCATTTTATTTGTTTTAAAAATATCTCATATTTTATCAGTTTTTATTGATAGATTTTTTTTGTTTCGGATTGTTGCTTTCCTTGTCTGTGTATACTCTTTGCCATACACCTTGTGCGATCTCGGCAAATCAGAAACATAAAGGAAAGGGTTTTTCTTGGCTGTGTATGCTCTTTGCCGTGCACCTTATGCGATCTCGGCAAATCAGAAACAAAGAGAAAACGTAGACTTTTCGGGCAAGCTATCGAGATCTAACCCCACAAGTGTGGAAATTTTTTTTTTGTTTCGGTTTGTAGTGTGATTTGCAGGAAAAAAAAGGCAAGCAAGGAAACTGAGCAAGAAGAGTAAAATAAAAATAAAAAAGCCGCCTTCCTCATTCCCATATTTTACATACCTTTTAATCTAGCTCACTTGGTTCAAAGTTGTTTTATTCCTTAATAGGTCTTGAATTCAAGTCTTAGGAAGTTACTTTTAAAAGAAAAAAGTGCATACAATTTCTATTTTCAAGTTACTTTATTGTAAAAGTGCATCTCACTTAAATAATAAAAAATACAAATACAAAGTGAGTCACTTAAGTTCATTTTTATTGTTGCACTATTTCAAGTATCATTGTAAAGTGAAATCACTTATTTTATAAAAGTGATTCACTTAAAGAAATTTTCTTGTAAAGTGATTGTCAAAAGTTCATCTTGGGAAGAGGGGTGTCCTTTTTTTTAGCTGATCATTCTCTATGTGTCACGTCACTATTGGGGACATCTTCAACATTTTCTTTGTTCAAGCATAACTTCGTCATCCGAAGTCAGTTTTCAGTGCCGTTTTTTTTTAAACTGCCTATTTTTTTGAGATCTTTGCATTCAAACTATTGGTTTATGCTTTTATAACCATTAGTTTACAAATATGGCCTCCCCTTGTGATGTTCTACTTACCACTTCCAACTATTTCTCATGGAAATCTCATATGGAGGATGTTCTACGAAGTAGGGGACTTTTCAGAATTACCTCAGGGAAAGAAATAGAACCTACTGATGATGATACTAAAATAAAATGGGAAAATAGATGTGACGAAGCTCATGGATTGATTGGGATGTCAATCTCTACAAATTTGTAATTCCACATATCTAGAATTGATGAACCTGATGCTACTTGGGACAAGTTGGAATCTGTGTTTGGTAAACACAATGAAATTTAAGGTCACCAACTCGAAAATGAGTTGATTTCTTTAAATCCAAGTGATTTTTCATACATCCAAGATTATTTATCTAAGTACAAAACTATTAAAATCTTATGTGAAGAATGCAATATTAAGATGGAAGACAAACAATGCATTTATCATATTCTTTCCAAACTTGGACCTGCATATTCTGTTTTTGTATCTACATTTTACTCCATGAAAGAATCCTTAAATGCAGCTGGCTATCAAGAGCCTAGTCTTGAATCCTTTAGTGATTCATTGATTAGAGAGCAAGATAAACTCATCCATCTTGGAATAATCAACAATGTAGATACATATGAGAAAGCCTTATTGTCCCAGTAGAAAGAAAAGTCCAAGCCTCGCAAGAAACAAATTTTTTGCAATAATAAGTCAAACAAGGGTCCCAAACCCTCTCAGTCAACTCCTTCTTTAAAAAATGACAAAGGATCCAAGCCAAAAGGAAAGAAGACTGAGCGTCATTGCAACTATTGCGGGAAAGATAATCATGATGAATGTAAGTGTTTCAAGAAGATGGCAGCCTTGGAAGTAGCAATGAAGAAGCACCACATCATCCTAGATTCGCCTTCAGAATCTACCTCTCATGGACATGCATTTTGTGCTTCTGGTTATTCTTATAATGCATCCTATTCTTCTACTTCAAATGAATGGCTCATTGATGCTGGAGCATCTTATCATATGGCTAAGGATCAAGCCATCTTTTCTACTATGCATGAATGTAACACCAAACAAAATTGTTGGTGATGATAGATCTCTAAGTGTTGTAGGAGCTGGCATAGTTCCAGTAGATAATGTTATTTTAGTGATGTAATATGTGTTCCAAGAATTTCCTGCAATTTGTTACCAGTCTATCAAATCACTCATTCTGGTGAAGGTAAAAATGTGATGTTTACACCTCACCAAGTTGTAATCACGTATTTTAAAGATCGTCAACAGGTCCTAGCTATCAGAATTGTTGATAATATTACCAGGTTGTACAATTTTAACAACTTTGGGTCATCACCTTTTCTTTCAGTTTTTTTTGCTCATAGTGATAACTTGAGCAAACTTTGGCATGAGCGATTTGGTCACTTAAATTATCGCTCATTGCAACAACTATGTAAAGACAATATGGTGACAAGTCTTCCTATGGTATCTTGCAAGGATGGTGTTTGCTCCGGTTGTATACTTGGAACACATCATCGGGACATTTTTGACAAACATGCCTCTTGGCACGCCTCGGTTCCCTTGGAGCTTGTGCATAGTGACTTGTGTGGTCCTCTTCAAGCTGCTTCCTTTTTTAGTTTCAAATATTTCTTAACTTTCATTGATGATTACACAAGACGCACTTGGGTTTATTTCATAAAACGTAAGAGTGAAGTATTTAACATGTTCTTGGCCTACAAGGCTCTTGTTGAAAAAAAATCTGGTCATCAAATTTTTAAGTTAATTTCTGACAATTGAGGAGAATATGTTAACAAAAATTTCACTACTTTCTGCACTGAAAAAGGAATCCAACAACAACACACTGTTCTATATACACCACAACAAAATGGTGTAGCTGAAAGGAAGAACCCCACTTTAAAAGAAATGGATAATTGTATGATCCAATCTAAGGGACTACGTCTTCAATTTTTGGCTGAAGCCATTAATTGTGCAAATTACATAGCTAATCGTAGGCCCACTAAAGCATTACAAGGTATCACACTGGAAGAAGCATGGAGTAAAATTAAACCAGATGTAAGTCACTTCCGTGTGTTTGGTAGTGAAGCATGGGCTCACATTCCAGATGAGAAACGGAAAGCATTGCATCCTAAAAGTGAAAAGTGCATATTTGTTGGATATTATGAAGATGTAAAAGGTTATAGACTTCTTCAACCACATTCTCATGATGTAATCATTAGAAGATATGTTAAATTTGATGAAAATCTCTTGGCCTGCAAGCCTAACTCGGCGATTGTGCCATCTTTGGCCTGCGAGCCTGATTCGACGATTGTGCCTTTTTCTTCTTCTTCCAACTTCCTTGACAGGTTTCCAACTCCAGTTTCTGATGACGATAGTGAGGATCAAAATCCACCTCCACCTGCTCATGTTCCTCCAGTTGCACCAGCATAAGTGCTTCCTCGATGGGTTTGTTCAACATGTGAAGCAGTTGGTGATCTTGCCAGTGATCCTAGAGATCAACGTTGAACACATTCTCAGTTTCAGCGAGCCCCTTCTCTTTTGGCTCAAGTTTCCAAGAATCATGATCCAGAAACCTTTGGAGAAGCTTCAAGAAATCTAGATTGGGATATAGCTATGGATGAAGAATATCATTCCTTAATGGCGAATGATACTTGGGATCTTGTACCTCTTCCAAAAGGAAGAAAAATTGTCAGATGTAAATGGGTCTACAGAACTAAGTATCCATCACATGGAAATGTTGAAAGACTTAAGGCAAGGTTAGTTGCCAAAATGTTTTCCCAAGTTGAAGGGATTGACTACAATGAAACCTTTGCTCCTGTCGCAAAAATGAACTCCATCCGCCTTGTTCTTTCCCTTGCAGCTTTACATAACTAGGAAGTCCATCAAATGGATGTCAAGTCTGCCTTCTTACATGGAGATTTACAGGAGGAAATTTACATGGAACAACCTCCTAGATATGTTTAGAATAAATCTAGCCTTGTCTGCCGCCTTAAGAAATCCTTATATGGCCTTAAGCAAGCTCCTAGAGCTTGGTATGCCAAAATGGATAGCTTTCTCCTTGACACTGGTTTTTCTAGATGCCATTCTGACTCGAATGTCTATACCAAGAAAGTAGGAAACCATCTCATCATACTTGTTCTATATGTTGATGACCTTATTCTTACTGGTAGTGACCCTAAGCTTATAACCCATGTGAAATCCAATCTTAACCAAAATTTTGAGATGTCAGACGTAGGACATTTGCATTATTTTCTTGGTCTCCAAGTCCTACAAACCAAAAAAGGAATCTTTCTTTCTCAGTCTAAGTATGCTTGTGACCTTCTTCGTCGCTTTCACGTGGAAGATTGTACACTAGCCCCTTCTCCCTTCCAGTCCAGAATCAAACTTTTTTCCACTTGTCCTTCACCTGAAGTAGATGCCACCTTATATCGTCAGCTTGTTGGTAGTCTCTTATACTTGACTCGTTCACATCCTGACCTTTCCTTTGTCGTTGGTCGTGTTGCCCGTTATATGCAAACACCTCATGGAAGTCACTGGAAAGCATCTAAAAGAATACTTCGATATATTTGAGGTACAATTCAGTTTGGGATTCATTATAGTACAGGGGGGAAACCTTTGTTGGTTGGTTTCACTGATTCAGATTGGGCCAGCGATCCTGATGATTGAAAGTCTATTGCAGGTTATGTTTCAGTCTGGGATCTGGACCTATCACTTGGGCTTGTAAGAAACAACAAACTCTTGCTCTTTCTTTAGTAGAAGCAGAATATCAAGCCATAGTTAATTCCAGTCAGGAAGCTTTATGGCTTTGGCAGATCCTTTCAGAGTTTGGATTCGAGCAGCAGTAGCCTACTCCACTTTGGTACGACAATCAAAGTGCCATCAAGCTTGCCAAAGATTCAGTTCTACAACAACGCAGCAAACACATTGAGATACATATGCACTTCATCAAAAATCTTGTTCATGATCGTGTTCTTGAAGTGCTCTTTTGCCCTACAGATAACCAAGTTGCAGACATCTTCACCAAGTCTCTTACAGAAGTGAAGTTTTCTAAACTTCGATCTATGTTAGGAGTTCTGGAACTTGTCATTAGGGGGGATAGTCTCTAATGCCTCCTTCCTTCTCCTAATAGTGTAACTTTTGTAAATCCTTCAATCCTATTCCAAGTTGTTCTTAAGGGGGGATGTTAGGATATTTAGACACTTAGGAGTTAGTTAAGATCAACTTGTGTAATATATCCGTTAGGAAAAGTGTGTTTCTTTAGTATGCATTTGTAAATACTTAATTCAATGGTCACGATATGTTCCCGACATAGAGTGATTCAACGGCTCAACTTCTCTTAGATCATACCTACCCTTGATCCGTGGCTTAACACCCGATTGGTCCATGATCTCTATTTAAAGAGCATGGAGGGTCATTGGAAAGTTGATCGATTATGAGAAGCTCATTTGTAACTTTCTTTCTTTGCATAATAAATTGTCCCGTAGAAGCTATTTAGCCGGGGCCATGGAGTGTTTCCCTCACGAGGGTTTAAACCATGTCAAAACATCGATGTATCGATTTGTGATCTGTTTGTGTGAAGTGGTTGCTCTAGGTGTTCGATCTTTTGGGAGTACCCTGTGTACCCGAACACGAAGCTGCCGAGTGCCCCTATTGAGTATGGCCTCCGGTTCCAAAAGGATGGATCCTTCATTATCCATTTCTGGTAAAATAGTTTGTCCTCTGATGTTGGTGCCAAGAATTTTCTTTGGACAAGAGACATGGAATACTGGATGAATGTGGGAAGAAGGAGGAAGTTCCAATTTTTAAGCAACGGACCCAATATTCTAAAGAACCTTATATGGACCATAGAGCTTTGGAGCGAGCTTATGACTCCCTTTGAGTTTCAGGGAGGATTTCTTGTAAGGATGTAGACGAAGAAAAACCATATCACCTGCTCGAAAAGTGCGTTCTGAACAGTGTTGATCATCTTATTGTTTCATTCGATTTCTTGCCATGTGAAGATTGTCATGCAAAATGCGAAGAATCTAATCACAGTTTCAAAGAACCATGTCAACTTCCAGAACTGGTGAACTGTTGGGGGTGTATGGAAGAATCACTCACGGTTCTTGACCATAGACTACATATGGATTCATTTTAGATGCAGTGTGGTAGGAGGTATTGTAGCACCATTCAGTGAGAGGGAGCCACTTTTCCCACTGATGTTGTTGTTCGGAGGTGAAGCAACGAAGATAAGTTTTCAAAAATTTATTGATAATTTCAGTCTGACTGTCTGTTTATGGGTGATACCCTGAACTCATCTTCATTTTGTTGCCGGTGTGGAGAAATAGTTCTGGCCAAAAATGACTAGTGAAAGTTGCATCGCAATTCGAGACAATAGAAGAAGGGATTCCATGAAGACAAAATATTTGGTCCAGAAAAATTTGTGCGACTGAAGAGGCAGTATAGGGATAGCTAAGGGCACAAAAATGACTATATTTGGAGAGGCGATCAACCAAAACCAAAATCATTTTCTTCCCTTCATATTTAGGGAGCCCTTCAATGAAATCCATAGAAATATCTTTCCAAATCATTGTAGGGATGGGAAAGGGTTCAAAAAATCCCGGAAGGAGTGTCGTTTCACCCTTGTTGCACTGGAAGGTATCACATTCATCCACCATCTACTGAATTGTCCTTTTCAATCCATGCCAAAAGAAGTTATGTCATGCCTCCTCATACATTTTTAGGAACCCATAGTTCCCTACCAATGGAGAAGCATGGAGTTCATATAATACATCTTGTTGAAGATCTGTGCTCTGGGAAGCATCAAACGACCCTTGTATCTCAGGGAAGCACCATCCCAAGAGTAATTTGGTACAACAGAAGTGTTGTTTTCCAATGGTTGGATGATTTGAGATAATGAGGAGTCATTGACATAGCCCTGTTGAACATATTTCAACCAATTTGGAATAGGCATAGAAATAGATGAAAGAGAAACTTGATTGTCAAATGTGTGAGAAAGAGCATCCACCAAAAGATTGTCCTTACCCTTCTTGTAAGTGATCTCATAGTCATAACCCATGAGTTTTCTAACCTATTTCTGTTGTGTTTGGGAGGAGACCTGTTGTTACAGGAAATATTTTAGACTCTGGTGACTAGTCTTGATGCAGAAATGATTCCCTAATAGGTATGGCCGCCACTTCTGTACTGCATGAAAAATAGTCATCATTTCGTTCTCATATGTAGAGCTAGAAATTTTTTTACCGGAAAGGGATTTGTTGTTGAACATAATGGGATGTTCATATTGAAGGAGAACAACACCAATTCCATTGTCGCAAGCATCACCTTCAATAGTGAAGGGTTGAAAAAATCGGCCATAGCTAGAACATGTGTAGTACACATAGCTTGTTGTTTTTCAAATGTACACCTAGTAGCATGTGTCCATGTACAAGCATCCTTTTTCAATAGAGTGGTTAATGGAGCTGCAATATTCCCATAATCCTTGATAAACTTGCGGTAGTATCCATTCAATCCCAAAAACCACGAAGGCTCTTGAGTGTCTGATGATGCAGCCAATTTTTTATGGCATCTATTTTGGCAGGATCCATGCAAACCCCTTGTGCTGAAATAATATGCCCGAGATACTCTACTTCCTCCTGTCCAAAAACACATTTAGACTGTTTGGCGTGGAGATGATGATCACAGAAAAGTTGTAGTACAAGATCTGGATGTTGGAGATGCTCAGCCCATGTTTTATTATAGATGAGGATATCATCAAAGAAGACCAGAATGAATTTCCACAAGTAGGGTCAGAATATTTTATTAATCAATACCTGGAATGTGGAAGGAGCATTAGTGAGGCCAAAGGGCATGACCAAAAACTCATAGTGGCCATCATGTGTGCGGAAAGTTGTTTTAGGGATGTCATCCTCATGAACCCGAATTTGATGATACCCAGAACGAAGATCCAACTTGGAGAAAAAATGAGCACCATGAAGCTCATCAAGAAGATCATCAACAACAGGAATTGGAAACTTATGCTTGATTGTGAGGTGATTAAGTGCTCAGAATTCAATGCATAGGTGCCATGACCCATCTTTTTTTTAGACAAGAAGAACTAGTGAAGAAAATGAACTAGTACTAGGGAGAATAATACCTTGCTTCGGTAAGTCCTGAATGAGCATCTCAATCTCTGTTTTTTGGCGAAATGGGTAGTGATAGGTCCTAATGTTGGGAGGAATGCTTCCAGGAACGAGCTGAATACGATGGTCCTCTGGTCTTGAAGGTGGAAATCCCACTAGTTCAACAAAGACACCTGCATATCTATCCAAAAAAAATTGTATATCCAAAGGAGTAGTGGAGACCGTTGATGGGTGCATCTGAATGGAATGGAGCTAAGTGATGACACCATGTGAATTCTTCTTAATGAAATTTTCTATGCGATGTGAACTGATGATGCTAAGAGACCCTGGTTGTAATCCTTCCAATGTGTTTATTTTCCCATTGAATGAAAACTGCATCCAAAGTTCAGAAAAATCCCATAAGATGGGGCCATGTCTGTGTAACCATTGAGCACCCAAAACCACATCACATCCGCCTAAGGCCAAGGAAAACATGTTGTAGCTCAGGTTATAATCTCCCATAGAGATACGCACATTGCAAGACTTTCCCTTGAAATTTAAGGTGCCCCCATTGGACATCATGACTTCAAAGTTGGAGCAAGGATGGACAAAACGACTAGCCCGTTTGTCAATCTGAGGGTTAATGAAGTTATGAGTGCTACCAAAATAAATGAGTATTGTAAGAGAAAGCTTCTTGGAGTAACCACTAACCCACATTGTTTGTGGGGTGGTGACTCCGACTAAAGCATGGAGAGATATCTCTTGGTGGTCGTTCTAAGACGGAGGGTCAACATGACGATGCTAAATGCTGACCTAATCATCTATTGTATCTGGAGCTTCTTCAACAATTTCATAGGAAGGTGGAGAAAAAACATCCAATAGATAGATATTTTTCTCAACACATCTATGTCCCTGAGTGAATTTCTCATCACAATTATAACAAATCCCTTTTTCTCTATGTGTTCGCATCTCTGCTTCAGACAAATGCTTGATAGGAGTTGGTCAAGGAGCTGGCATGATGGGAGGTCTTTGGGAAACCATATTGATGAATGGAACAAAAGTGGATTTGGAGCACTTTTGGGATGTTATCTTATCCTCTTCCACCTTATCCAACCCTAGGGATTCCATCATTGTGTTGGGACAGAACATTTTAACCTCAGATCGGATTGCATCCTTTAGACCACTAATAAAACAAATCCTGTAGAATTCATTAGGAAATTCTTCTGTGTGATTGGTCAGTTTCTCAAATTATGTCTGATACTCTCTCACAGTTCCAATTTGGTGAAGTTTAGTGAGTGCTCCTGTGAAGTCATCAAAAGCACTAGGACCAAATCGTTGCAAAAGGAGTTGGCAAAAATCTATCCATTTTGGCTCTTCATGAGCCTTGATATACCAATGGTACCATTGAAGGGCTTCATGTTCCAAATGAAAGGATGCAAGTGGAACTTTTTTGATATCAAAAGTATTATGCAAACTTAAATATTGCTCTACCTGGTATATCCATCCAATCGGACCATCACCATTGAAGCGAGGAAAATAAAGCTTCGACCCACGAAAATTGCTGGAAGAAGAGAACCCAGTGTCTGTAGAAGCCTATGGTTGTCTTATATTGTTCATGGATGAATGTTGAAGATGGAGGCCAAGAATTTTTTCATCCAGATCTTGGAGTTTGGTTTTGAGGGCTGCAAGTTCTTTCTCCATGTTTTTTTTCTCCTGTGTGAGTGACAACCATAACAAGGAGTTTTTTTTTGAATGGGTAGAAAAACAAAACCGAAACGTCTTTAGTAAAGGAAAATTTGGATTTGGTAAAAACTCAGCTGGGTAATTTTGGTTTAACTAGGTTTTGGACACTTTCCAATGGACAAGGAACCAGAAAATGGGGATTTCAGGAGCAGGGTGAAAGAATGGGAAAACTTTTCAAAGAGGGACAAATAAGAAGAAATAGGAAATGAACATTGTGGAAACATTTGAAGGCGATTGGGTGAAAATCAAAGAAGTTATGAAAAACCCTAAAAGTAGATAGATGTGGGATTTCTAGCTTTGGGAAGTGGAATTTGGGATAGGGTCCTCAGGAATGAAATATGCAGAATGGGATTGTAGTGGTGTCAGTGAATTTTCAATGGAAACAAAACTAAAGCAAAGAATATGTGTAGAAATGGATCTGCAACAACTCGGAATTGATATGCAATTGCTCTGGATAGATGTAATCTGCTATTTATCATCTATAAATAGATATTAACCCCAGGTATGCTCAGCTTCGTACAATTTCAAGTGATTCACTTGGCCAGCAATGTTTTCTAACGACTTACATATTGGGGTAGTACCCCTCACTCCACGACTCAGGTAAAAATGACAACCACTTTGCAACAAACGACAACTCTTGGTTTACCTCATGGATGGGAAGTAGTCAATCAGGTAGGGGTCATTGCCATTTTTGTTAGCAGGTCCTCTCAATGGGACAACTACTTCGGGGTTCCTATGGTAATCATGACAATGTGTTTTAGGGCTATTCCCAAGTACTTCCCATAGTTAAGTAGATAGGGATTATTTCCAGATCCGAACCTGCAATTGAAAGGAACAAATACAAATGTGAATAAAAAATAGTATTGCAATAATAACAGTGCCTAGAAGCCACTACGAAAAAAAATTTGGCAGAAATTCTACCCAACGAGCCTAAGAAAGTGCTCTGATACCATATGTGAGGAACCTCTACCAATTAAATGATGAAAATGCATGATATATCAAAAATAAAAGAACACAGAAGATATATATTGATTACAAGCCACTTCGAGGGGGAAACCTCCTTTGAGAAAGCTCAATACAAATAACTTGTGGATTCCTTCACTAACCTCAACATATATTTATATACTAAGTCTAAGCTAAACAACTATTACTCCCCATGAATGTAGGATAATACAATATACTCACGGGATGACTTACAAATCATATGCATCCAACAACAATATACTAACAATGTGGGATAATATAATATACTCATGGGACGAATTACAAAGCATATGTGTCCAACAACAATATATTAAAAAAGTAAAATGAAGGGTTGACATGGGTTCCTAACACATAGCTTCATCCTCTCACTTTTTCATGCTCTCTTTCTTGCTTGTTTACTTTATCCTTATCTACCATGCTTGCTTTTGTACCTTCTCACCATTTTTCCTCGTGAGTGCTTACTTTCGTAGCTTCCATTCACTAGATCAACCATTAATCTTAGGCACTCTGTGCAATTTGCACCTAGATTATTTTTCATGCTACATTGGCATCTTCCACATGAAATGATCTGTTGCACTCGGACTAAAATTTTCATAGTATGACCTTCCATCTCCTTTGAAACATGGGGGGTTCACTCAGTCAACTTATTACATAGCACAATCATTCGCATGATATTAAAGAAGATTCTTAATTTCAGTAAATGTTGAAAATGTCTCATAAAATTGTATTGTTGAACCCCCCTTCCAATATTCCTTTCCAATTAAGAAAAACCCTAATTTCACCCGATATTGTACATATCCATTTTTATCAACCCATTTTTAAAACCCCTTTATATCATATTATCAAGTTGTAACAAATAGGATCCCTAACACTTCTTAGTATAAGCAAACAAGATGCTAAATAAAATAATAGTATAATGCCAATAATGATCCCATGAGGACTTCAGAGGCGACTGATCAATTTGTAGTGATGGATAGTGGAAGACCCAACAAAATAGTACTAGGGAAGGAAAAATGCGTAAAAGGGAACCTAGTCAAGAGATCAACATAACAAAGAATGTAAAAGACTCCTAGTCCAATTGTTAGTGCAATGTTAGAAAATATGTGAATTGCAGATGTTTCACAACACATCCTACCAATCTACCAATTTGATATCATGTAAATACAAGCATATCCATAGAGAGCTCATGTTTTTGGTAAGCATAATAAATTAAATTCCATAAAAATGCAAAATTGAAACCCTTTTCTGATAGACTCCCCTACCTTCCTATCAAAACAAACATCATCGATCTTTGAATCCATATGAACATAGAAAAATTCCTCTTACTTTTCAATAACACCATATGATCATGTGAATAGCTTGGATTTGGGTCATTCACAAGATCCAATGAATTGCCTCCACTTCCTCTACATGTATTCTTTCAATTAAGGGAATTAACAACATTTAGTTACCTTTTCGTGGGTTATATCTAGTTTTTTTTTAATCTTTATAGGAGAGGGAAAAATATCCATTGTTAGGTTTCAAGCATGCAATAGTTATAAAGATACAAAGATGGTGAAACTTATATGATACCATTTCATGGTAATGATAACACATAGGATATGTAAAGAAGGATTTGTATTTTCACCTATGTTCATGTCAGTTTCAATACAACATTAAGACATATGCCTTGCATATAAGAGTTGAAATTACAATTATGAATGTGCAAAATATAACTCAATCTAACAACTATTCCTAACTGGTAATGTGAAAATATTAAAGAATAATACAAAAAGTTGAAAGAAATAATTAGTCGAGAAACATTGATCTAACTTTTCTTTGTTCCAATGAGCTAAGAAATATTGATCTGACTTTTCTTGGTTTATGTGGAGCAAGGTTTGATTGAATCTCAATACACACCTAAACCCCAACCTAAAAAATGAAGAGTTAGATCTTTTAGTTGAATGCCTTAAAAAAATACAATACAATTGTTCACGTCTGGAACTCATGATTAGCTACATATTTAACTTAAATATGAAAAACAATATACCATCAATTCAAACCAAGCCTAAATAATCTATTAAATGAGGATTGATCAAGGCCAATAATACAAAGATACTTCCACCGATATTATCATTGGTACACTATTATCATACCTATGCAAAACTTAGGATCATAAGCAATATCAAATAACAATGGAGGGTCCTTAAGTTTTCGGTGGGTATGAATTGAGCCCATGATTTGGAGGTATGAATCCATCCCACAATTTGGAGTTTACTCCTCATGCCACCCAAATAAAATAACCCCCAATATCTATATTACTATGTCAAATTAGAAAAACGCCCTTGACCCCTTAATATGGGGAAATATATTTTTTAGATTTTTAAGAGTATTCAAATGCCCAATATGAATGGACGTGATATGATATTGCCTCACCAGTGAACCCCCCGTGCTTTGAAACAATATATTATATAACTGCAACAATATCTTATGGGCATGGCATGACTTGTTTAAGCCTACAAGCTGTTCATTTTCACCTGCCATCAATATTTCCATCAGTTTCCTTCTTCATCATGTTTAGCTTGTTCCCCATAGTGTCGTGGGATCTCATGCAGCCTTTGACTCAACCATCTCCAACAATAAACTGTTTCGAAATAAATCTAATATTCAGGCTCTGAACGACTCTTTTCACATGAGTTCTAGCATGATTTTAGAGGCCTTTGACTCTTCTATGCATCAATGTCTCTATTCACCACATGGACAACAAGAAATATCTTTTCACAATGATGTAATAAAAATTTCGACAATAGTGGCAGCCTCCCTCTCATGTAGCTTACAATTCTCCATTTGTATCATCAATAACACGATGACTAAAACACAAATCTTTGCAAAAATTACTGTGGCTCTCTCAACATGTTTTACTCCTAAATTGGACACAACCCCTTCATGCAATTTCATATTTGGAGGCTTACTCCTTTGCTAGGCATTTTTCTCTGTCAAACTTTGAATGAATCCACCTCACTCTCAAAAAATAGGCGTGGCCTCTCTCTACCTCAGCCTTTAGTAATACCAAAACTATATCCTCCACCTGGATTGCAGCATCATTCTCCACTAGAACGTGTCACTCCACCATATCCGTCACGTCTTCCATGAACTTCTTCTATGATGGTGTAGTATAGATATAGGCTTCAAAAATGGTGGATTTCCTTCTTAATTACCCAATCATAGCCCTGGGACTCCTCAAAAGCTCAAAAGTGCGTTGGTCTCTTGCAACAAAGTGGTGGATGTTTTCTCTCATAGAGGGCATGACTTGTAATACCCATATTTTGACCCTGATGGTTTTTGGCTTAATGTAAATGTTGTATACATGCTGTGTGTGTGTTTTCCCTAGTGTTGAGCTCAAGGAAAAGGCCCCACTAGAGGATGTTTGTGTTTTATTTGCACATGAAAGTATTTGACAGTTTGATATCCATGATTTGTTAAGCCATGGATATTTGTAAATGATGTAATTATTAACTAATGTAATAAAATACCCAAGAAGCTGGCTAAGGAGGAAACCAATGAGAAGGGGCCATGTTTATCCATTAGGGAGAGGTGAGGGGGTTATGGGATTGGTACTGATGTTTCCACATGTCCAATTGTGAACCCATTTGACTCACCATGCTGACATTAATGCAAACTGTAAGAGGGTGGTTGAGAAAACCTAACTCATGAATTCAATGGAGTATGGGGCAACCTATGAATCCATATGAAGGGCATGGCCCTATGCGTTGCTTGTCCCTTAACCCATTCAATGCCTGGGAATTTTCCTATCCTGTTTGATAACCAAGGATTGACCAAGAACCCAAGTCATACACAGACCTGCAGAGGCCAACCATAAAGAAAACAAGAAAAAATTTAAATTCCTGTGAAAGCTGAAGGTGCAGAGCCGAGAAAGCCCAAGTAAACACTATGCAAGAATGACACCGGTTGGGACAACCATAGATCGGTTTTTGGGATAAATTGCACATCGTTAATGACCTAGAGAACCCTTAGATCAATTGCAGAAGACCGAATTGGTAGGGAAAAGCATAGGTTGCGGCCTTGTAAAGAATTAGCTAGTATAACATAGTCAAAGGTCACTTAGGGTTGGGTCTTCTTGATAAACCTAGTGAGGGCTCTAATCTGAGGAAGAACAACAACTGAAACTTTCTATGCCCACCCTGAATAGCACTCGAAGGAAGGGGCCTTGAGGGACTGTGCAAGAGAGAAGAGGACCTTCCTTGTGTTGGTGTCATGCTTGCTGAGTGTTATGAGATGCTTGTAGCTCTGTGGTAGATCTCACTAGCTTAGGAACATCCCCCCTTGTTCCCTGGATTGCTTGATAAACCCAAATATACATTGGCTTAGCATTGGGATGAGACCTTGACTCTAAGAGAGTTCATTAGCCTTCCTTAGTGGATACACAGCTCAGCTTGGGGGAGGTCTCTCGGCTAAAAGAGTACAAGCTCAATAGAGACCTAAGGTCGGGTGGAAAGTTTTTCTTACTTAGCTAGTTGCTAGGGGCAGTTTCAGTTCCAAAGGTAAGTGTTTCTATGGGTTAAATGATGTTATTTCATGTATTATATCTAGTTTTTATGCTATGATTGTCTTTCTCTAGGATAATGGTTGAATGGTTACATGGAATGCATCAATAGGAAGCTATGTGTAATCATGAATATGAATTTGAATGTTTGTTTGATTTCCCCCTCATTTACATGAAATATATGCATGGCTAACCCCTGCAGGTTCTTGGTATGTTAACTAGTTTAGTCCATTAGATGTGTTTATCATGCATTTTATTCACCCTTATAAGGGATGGCTTGACCTCACCTTGACTTGGGGAAGAAAGGGGATAATCCATGATGTGTTTTGAGAGCCCTTTGTGGTCAGGTGAAGGGAGAAGTCATGGAAAGAAAGATACATAATCTCTGGTGGAAGGATAAAGGCACTTAGGTGGAGTTATGAACATAATTTAAGTTTGTAATTTGTCATGCTTGGAGTGATCAGATGGGATGGGGATTTCACCAATGGATAGCTCTCTCCAAGATCGTTCCAACAGTACCAAACTTGTCCAATTTGGACCAAGGATGAGGGAGTTATGCCTCTCAGAAGTTTACCCTGGAAGCATACTGGAGAAGGTGTCTTTGTTCCTGAACCTTCCGCAGCCATAAGGTCCTTTCCACATCTGCAATGCGGATTGTGGATTGCAGAGATCGGGAACCAAGCTTGGTAGTGTATGGAAATCTGCATTTTGGCATCTACAATGCGGAATGCAGGTTGTGAGAAGCAACTATTGTTGGGAATGGAGGAATCCGACTTTCGAGTTCTGCATGCGGATTGCAGAACTACGGAAGTCAAATGGACTGATTTTTGAGGCTGGAAATGGATTCCGACTTCCAACTTCCTCATTGCAAATTGCGGAAGTCAAAAGCACGATTTCAATTTTGAATTGGTTTTAGCAATTTGATTTTCGAGTTCTGCATGCGGACTACAGAATGCGAAAAGGAAGATTGCGGATCGCAATGGAGATTGCAGACCACAATGGGGATTGCGGACCTAATCCCACTGTGGCTGTGTGTGGAATTGGATGAATTTGGAAGAAAAAAAAGAAATAGAGGGTCTCCCATGGCATCCTGAGAGGTTAGGGAACGTGACATGCCCTCATTCCCTTACCTCATCTCTCAGAAAAATGATTACAATGATCTAGAGATGATCTCTCTTTGCAGTGTCTTGAAAACCTAGGGTTTCTCAATAGCATGGGCATTTTCTCCTTCATGGCGCTGACTTCTCTTCACACCATCCATAGATTAATAAAAAGGGCCAAAATCATAGAACTTCCGTAGCTTGTAGCCGTTGGTTTCCTTCACACAAGCTCACCTAAGCTCTGATACCATTTTGTCACGTCCCCACTTTGACCCTTGTAATATTTTGGGTTATAATGTAAATATTATATGCATATTATGTACGGTTCCTAGTGCGGAGATCAAGGCCAAGGCCTCGCTAGTAAACAATCGACCTTGAAGAGGAAAGTATGTTGGTATTATTTAACCCATGTGGTAGTGAGCCATGGGAATTGTAAATATGCATTTTAATATAAATACCCACAACTAGCTATGCAATGCAACAAGAGATGGGGGCATGATATTACAAGGAATTGGGAGGGAAATATTCAAACCCTTGAGCCATGAAGTCAAGCCAAGTGTCAATGAGACAACCCATCAACCATCAACTACCCATGTTGACTTTGGTGCTCAATCATTCATTTCTCCCAAGAGTTGGGTGAAGAAGTTAATGCCTTGGGGATTGGGGAGGAATGGCTGTCCAAATTCAAGTATGGGCAAGCCACCCTAATGGAAAATCATGTTTCTCCTTCTTGGGAAAGAAAACATCCACGAATTTTCTTCCCAAGCCATTATTCATGACTAGACTTCACTCTCTCACGTTTTTAGAGCTTGCTGGGCATTTCTCTCATGGAGAACGCTGTATATCCACTGGTTTTCAAGATGAGAAGGGCGTTTTTGTGATGGCTGGACTGTGGGGAAAGAGTAGAATCCATTGGAAAGCTCAATAGATAAATTTTGATAGCTTGTTGTTCCATTATTGTTGTAAAAACGTTTTTGAATTTCCAGATTTGGGTTTCATTTGTGGAAAAATTGTTTTTGTGAACCCAACTGTTATCTCCTACCATAGAAATCGTTTTTTGAATGTTTCCATCAATTGTATGACTATGTATATGTCAATTTTGGGTGCCAACCTGTCACAGTTTTTCCCAAAATTCGTTTTGGTTCCTTGCTGCCAGTTAATGACTGTGTGAAGGCCATTTTGAGAGATTTCGTCTATCACATCAATGACTCGAATTGTTTGAATGTTTGCATTGAATTGTATGACTGTGTGAAGGTCGGTTTTTGCCCTAGAATGCCCCAAAATCATCTTCTGAATGCCCAAACGTTTTTTGGAAATGGTTTTCTCTCCCAGGGTTATTCCCCAATTGCCATTTCGTGTTTGGTTGCCAATGTTTTTTCTTCATGCCCATAAATTGTGATTTTGCTGTTATGAGTATCCATGCTTAGTGTTGAGTTGCTATGTGTTAAGATTGTTGGGGTTGAAATGGGTTTCCATTGTTTTGGCTTGAGCTTGAGTGGAAGCATCCACAAATCAAGAGGGTTCAGATTTAGCCTGATAAACCCAGTTGTGGACTAGCTTGGCTTAAATGCAAATGCTTAATTGGTTGTGTATGAGCTGAATGTCCCCTTTTCCTGGAAGATATCATGCCCAGCTCGGGGGTGGCCTTTGGACGGACTGAGTATATGCCGTCGAAGAGCCTACGGTTGGGTGGAACATTGCGGCGACATAGCTAGTTGTTGGGGACAACATTACAGTGAGATACGTATATTCTCTGTTTGTATTTAATTCTGCAATGTGTTGAATTGAATGGAAATTGTGAATTGTGTGTGGATGGTGTTTATTCCATTGTGCATGTTAAATTGATTTGCATCTGCACACCTTTGAATTTTATGGCTATGAAATGAATGAAGGGGCTTAGTTTATGTAAAAACCCCATAGATCGGCTTCATGCTCACTCCCTTGCCTTGGATGGATGGGTGGGTACGTGACAGTTGGTATCAGGGCTTAAGGTTCAAAACTACGGCTGTTGGGCCTTACATAGAGATAAATCATTGTGTGTACATGTATTTTGTATTTGTAATTAAAATGTATTAAAGAAACATGAAGATCTCATGGCTTCTATTTGTTAGAATGAGAAATCATTCCCATGACTATTTTGGGGATTTTTGCAAAACTGCTTCCATTGATTTCATCTTATGGAAGTGAGGAAGGAGGGGGAAAATCCCTTCTCAGGTTGAATGCTTACTTTACATTGTTTCTAGTGCAGTAGCAATTTGTTTTTGTATTTGTTGTTTGCCTCCATGGAGGAGCGAAAGGAGGCGCAACCCCTTGCTATCTGTATATTATTTATTTGTTTTATTTTGACATGAAGAGATGCAATTTACATCTTTTTATTGTTCTGTTATATGCGAAGTATGATCTCTAATTATGCTTTTTGTTGAGAAATGATCATCACAGAAAGAAGAAGGAGAAAAAAATTCTAACTGTTTTGAAAAATTTCTAAGTGTCTGCTGCTAAGGCTACGGCGGCGGAATTAATGATAAGTTTTGCGCGCGGCGGTGGCAATTTAACTTTAAAATTGCGACAGAGGCTTGCGCGCGGCGGCGGTAATTTAACTTTAAAGTTGTGATGGAGGGTTGTGCGCGGTGGCGATTTTAGCCTTAAAACCTGCGACGCTGTCGCAGCGACGAAGGCTTGCGGGTGTAGAAGTTAAGGTTAAACTTTGCGACATAATCGGCGGAGAAGTTGGTAATTCTGTGCTAAAAGGCAGAGAAAATCTCAAAAATTTCTAAGTGTTTTCGAATTTCGCCTAAGGGCTGTGGTGGTGGCGAAAAATAGATTCACTTTTTGCACGACATGGTGGCGAAATTTAAGCCAACTTTCTGCGCGCACGGCAGTGAAAGTTAAGCCAACTTTCTGTGTGCGAGGCAGCGAAAGTTAGGCAAACTTTCTACGCGCGCGGCATCGAATGTTAGGCCAACTTTCTGCATGCGCGCGCAGCGGTGAAATGGCTGTTAAAATCCGCGCGGAACGAAAGCGGTCTGCGATCTTAAGGGAAAATCCTACGCAAATGGCGATCAAGATATGGTTACTAATTGCACTAAGCAGCGTAAGCTAACGATAGCCAGTTTACGTTTTGCGCTACAAGCAGCCAACAAAGGAATGCGACTACCGCTGAGGTGGTGGATTGTCGATTAAATTTTGCGCCGGCAGAAAACGTATCATTAGCAAATGCGCCAAGCAACAGATTTATGTTTATCAATTGCGCTAAAGGGTGGCCTTCATATGTTCAACATTAGCACCAAGCGGAAGAGTAAGGCTAAAAATTTGCCAAAGAGTCCAAGGTGACCTTGCCTTAGAGAAAATAATTGAGAAATTTTTTGGGAAGCAAGTGTTGAAATTTTGCCTAAGGTTATAGCGGCAAAATTAATGTTAGTTTTTGCGTGCACCGTCAGCAAGTTTAATGTTAAAAATCTGCGACCGACGGCAATTTTAACGTTAAGATCCGCGCGGGTTTAGCGTTAAATCTGCGATGCGCACGGCATGCGCGGCGAAAGTAATGTTAAATTTCCGCGACAATGGCGGCCATTTTAGCCTTAATATTGCGCCAAACGGGGAATTCTCTCACCTTAAACCATTTATGTTTATAGCATGATAATTGCATGTTTGGAAAATATCAAGAATGAATGATTACGCGTATGTATATGTTGAATTGCTAATTCATGAGAAGATCATAGCTAATGGTTGCTCGTATTCTTGGTAGAAAAATCCAAGAAAACGATCAGCTATGATGTGGAGGAGGAACTCCATGTTATGATGAGGAATGGGAAAGGGAGAATTCCTTAACTCCTCTATTGTTATTATATTTATATTCCCTAAGTTTATATACTGAAATTTATGGCATAGGGATGCTGAAAATGCAAGAGAATAGTGCATGTGAAAATGTTTTTGAATGTATATGATATTGCATATCGGTAAAATAGTGAGGTTTTGCATATACAATAAGCCACTTAAGATAATGATCATGGTTGCTAATAATTAGATGTGTTCGCATTGGCTATAGGACCAAAGGCAACTGAAGCATGACTAAAAAGATGAGGATGATGTTGTTGCACGTGACCAACGACCTTATGAAGAGAGGATGGTGCAACAAGTCCGTGATCATGATGTTGGCAAAAGGATTAAGTAGCCTTGGTAAGAGGCCAACCGATCAAGTAACATCAAGTGATGTTAATAACAACCATGCAGGTAATGGTTATTTGTGCTTAATTGCATGAATGTGGAAAGGGGATTTGGTGAGATCCCTTCAACTATGTTTTGAACTATGATGATTTGGTTTGCATATGGTATTGAGTGCCCGAATGGGACTGTTAACGTACCAAGTATGGTGAGGTATGGGTAAGTGAAGGCAATGATCATTACACCCTATAATTGCTTAGAAATCTCAATGCATTCATATGAAATTATGTCATGCCATTTGTGTATGCCGGTTGTGAGTTTAACAACCAAAGCAAGTGAGGGTTTATGGTCATGTTGTGAATGTGCATGCATATGTGCGAGTGCACATGTTGAGGTGCATTGTGTGAATGCATGGTTGTGATGTATATATATATATATATATATGTTTCAATGCAGTTAGATAATAGATGAAATGGCAGACTATTGTTAATCCTGATATCATTTCATGAGTTGCTATGAATACAGAAGAATGATTGCATGAAGAAGGTAGACATGTGATGGGATACCAGAATGCTCTGTTGGAAGGACATAATTGCATGGAATGTGAAGTAATGAGTATTTACAGTTTATTTAAATTGCATGGATAATGTGACTGTGTCTTGCAATTTTATTGTGACAATGATGCATACATAGGAATGTATATATTTCATTGCATTTCAAATGTTAACAGTTGAAGGTGTTTGAATTATTGAGTGTCATAATTCTGAGATCACTTCAGTGACTGTTGTGGCAATGAAAGGATTATATGCATAGATACTCACAATGTGTTTGGCTGATTGAAGTTCAAATTTTTAGGTAGAAAAGTCTTACGTATGGCAATGAGGATAAGTCCATAGTAAAGACCGAGATCTACCATGTGCAGAAGCCAAAGGCTATGAGAAGGTTCTCATGGTTGTAAAGAAGACACATTGCAGGAAGACCATGTGTGATGGCCTGCAGAAGCCAAACTAGATGGGAAAGATCCCATGCTTTGGAAATGGGTTTCGGGTGAAACGTTATTGATAATATCTCATCCTACATGTCGGTAAACCATGAGAATGAGATGGTAAAGCTATGCCCAGAAGGCATGTGAGATACATCTACAAAATGAATGAATATTCTGTGACCCTAGACAAGAACATGCATGTCTAAATTATTAGGGTTAATATGTAGAGCATGCTCTATCTTATTTATATCATTGCAGACTTCTTGAGTATGATTAGGGCCTACATGGCGCACATCGGAAAGGGGGTGCACACCTTTTCTGGTGCTGGGTCATGATAGGGTTTTCAATATTGACTACACCCTAAGGGAATGGACACATTCCTGGTGTTTCAATACTGGATAGCGAATGTTATGAAATATGATTACAATTTTTGAGCAGCAATACTGATGAGCCTACTTATCCTTCTTGTGTTGTCAGCTTATACGAATGCAATTTGGTTTTGCATGTTAAGGGGCAATGTGAAGAGAAAGTACTCAAGAGGACTGTATGGGAAATGGAAACCTTTCTACACTCACACTAAAGGAAACTAGAAGAGATGGATAGGCCCGAGGAGCTGTGTTGCAGAAAAGGGGTATCATCCTTGTGTAGTGTGAGTGGGTATTGTGGGGCCATGCTAGCCTGCAGTCAAGTGAGTCACCTATGGAGTTTCTAGAGGGAACCACATAGTTGCATAAGAGAAGGAGCCACGTAATCATATTATGTTGTTCATATTTCCTGGTAAACCCAGTCGATGTAATGGCTTGGCAATGTTTGTTGCATGCCTGATAAACCCAGTCGGTGTACTGGCTTGGCATTGGTTATTTGCATGTTGTGGAGGTATTGGTGAAAGGTGTTATTTCCTGACAAACCCAGTCGGAGAACTAGCTTAAAAATGGTTATGGTATGCTTGATAAACCCAGTCAGTGTACTGGCTTAGCTTACTGATTTTTGAAATCCTTGATAAACCCAGTCTGTGTACTGGCTTAGCATATTGATTATAGGGATGCCTGATAAACCCAGTCGAAATACTGGCTTGGCATTGCCTATTCAGATGATGCTTTGGAGCAGCATGTGTGCTGGCCAAGCATCCACCCCACAGGTGATCCAAGGCTTGTAAAGCAGAGAAGGAAACCTATGGAGTAGCGAGGAAAATGCACAATACAGATAAGTATTCATTTCATTTATTTCTTGTTTGGAATAATGAATATTTCAGGTATAAGTCTTATGACAACCAAGCTACTACACTGTTGTTTCTTTGTTGGAAACCTTGGCCATTGCAGGAAGCAAGAAACCTGAAAGAACTATAAAATGATCGGTAAATCCAGAGAGTAACTGGTTGGGCACTGAAATGCTTAGTAAACCAGAGAGTAACTGGTTGAGCGCTGAAATGCTTGGTAAATCCAAAGAGTAACTGGTTGGGAGCTGAAATGCTTGGTAAATCTAGAGAGGAACTGGTTCAGAGCTGATATTGTTGGTAAACCAGAGAGTAACTGGTTGGGAGCTGAAATTCTTGGTAAATCCAGAGGGTAACTGATGCTCAATAAATTCAGAGAATAGTTGGTGGGAACATTAACCACTTGGTGTTGTGGAGCAGCCGGTGTGCTGGCCAAATATTCCTTAATTAATTGATAAAAACCCAGTTGGTGTACTGGCCTGGCATTGCCTATTCGAATAGTTGTGGAGTAGCCTGCATGCTGGCCCAACATTCATTATTGTATCCATGGGAAATCCAATGCTTGTAAAGCAAAGAAGGAGCCTGTGGAATAAAGGGAAGACATCCGATACATATAAGTATTTGGTTATCTTGCAACTTCTTGCTTATGAATATACGTGCGTATATGATTTGATTATGATTTCTCAAACTCTTGTCTAGAGATAAATCCTATGAAAATACACTAAACATGTGAATTGATTCAATGTTTGAGTGTAGGTATTGCTAGAAGCAAGGACTATGAAAGCATCTGGAGATTGCATGTGGACATGTGACCATCCTAAGGAGAGCTCAGTATGAGCGGTAATGAAAGATGGTGCTAGTGGACATGTGTGGGTCCTAGCAGCCAAAGGTTATGTAGGCAACAATGGGGAAAGGGGTTCCCTAGTTGAAAATCCTAAGACAGAGCTTAGACACTAAGTGTCATAGCCAAAAATGGCACGGCAAGCATTCACATTGAAGTGAAAGAGACTAAGGAGCATGAAACCACAGTGATGGTGTGGCTCCGAATTGGAACAAGACTAAGAGAGGGAAACTCTTACTCTTCTCTTTCCTTTTTGATTGACGCATTTCAGAAACAAAAGATTGTTGAATGCATGTTGAGAGAGGAAGTTGATTGTGTTTATTGCTTGAAAGGAATTGTGAATGCTAAAATAGTTATTTTCCTGTGAAAGGATGAACGTGAATGAGTTCATGTGTATGTAGGAAAGCATGAAATGTGTGGAAGTCTCATGAGTAAAGCATGGACGTTCCAAGTCAATTAGGAAAATAGTTGACTAATTTTAACATTGTGTTATGTTTGTCCTAACAGGAATTGACATGATGAGTCTCATAGGTGAGAAATTGAAAGATGTTTGTTTTGGCTGGAAGACTTCCTCAAATAGTTGCCAAGACAGCGAGAAAGATGGCATCCATGAAATTCCAGACCTGGAGAGTAGCTAGAAGGTGAATGAGAGGAAGGGATTACTGTGGAGCAATGCCCACCTACAGAGATGGAAGGTCAAAACCAACAAGAGTAGCTTGAGGAAGCCAAAGGACTTGATCCTGAAAGTTCAAATTCAAGAGATGAAACGCAGGACAAACCTGCCACCAGTTGTGAATTTTGAGGCATGCGTAAAGTGGGTATATATTCTGAAGTATTGGAACACCGAGGATGATGTTATTCCAAGGGGAGGGGATTGTCACGTCCCCACTTTGACCCTTGTAATATTTTGGGTTATAATGTAAATATTATATGCATATTATGTATGGTTCCTAGCGTGGAGCTCAAGGCGAAGGCACCGCTAGTAAACACTCGATCTTGAAGAGGAAAGTATGTTGGTATTATTTAACCCATGTGGTACTGAGCCATGGGAATTGTAAATATGCATTTTAATATAAATACCCACAACTAGCTATGCAATGCAACAAGAGATGGGGGCATGATATTACAAGGAATTGGGAGGGAAATATTCAAACCCTTGAGCCATGAAGTCAATCCAAGTGTCAATGAGAGAACCCATCAACCATCAACTACCCATGTTGACTTTGGTGCCCAATCATTTATTTCACCCAAGAGTTGGGTGAAGAAGTTAATTCCTTGGGGATTGGGGAGGTATGGCTGTCCAAATTCGAGTATGGGAAAGCCACCCTCATGGAAAATTGTGTTTCTCCTTCTTGGGCAAGAAAACACCCACGAATTGCCTTCCCAAGCCATTATTCATGACCAGGCTTCACTCTCTCATATTTTTAGAGCTTGCTGGGCGTTTCTCTCATGGAGAACGCTGTAAATCCACAGGTTTTCAAGCTGAGAAGGGATTTTTTGTGATGGATGGACTGTGGGGAAAGAGGAGAATCCATTGGAAAGCTCAACAGATAAGTTTTGATAGCTTTTTGTTCCAATATTGTTGTAAAAACGTTTTTGAATTTTCAGATTTGGGTTTCATTTGTGGAAAAATCGTTTTTGTGAACCCAGCTGTTATCTCCTACCTCATAAATCATTTTTTGAAGGTTTCCATCAACTGTGTGACTATGTATATGTCAATTTTGGGTGCTAACCTGTCACAGTTTTTCCCAAAATTCGTTTTTGTTCCTTGCTGCCAGTTAATGACTGTGTGAAGGTCGTTTTGAGAGCTTTCGTCTATCACATCAATGACCCGAATTGTTTGAATGTTTACATCGAATTGTATGACTGTGTGAAGGTCGGTTTTGGCCCTAGAATTCCCAAAATCATCTTCTGAATGCCCAAACATTTTCTGGAAACAGTTTGCTCTCCCACGATGATTCCCCAATTGCCATTTCATTTTTGGTTGCCAACGTTTTTTCTTCATGCCCATAAATTGTGATTTTGCTATTATGAGTATCCATGCTCAGTTTTGAGTTGCCGTGTGTTAAGATTGTTGGGGTTGAAATGAGTTTCCATTGTTTTGGCTTGAGCTTGAGTGGAAGCATCCACAAATGAAGAGGGTTCAGATTTAGCCTGATAAACCCAGATGTGGACTAGCTTGGCTTAAATGTAAATGCTTAATTGGCTGTGTATGAGCTGAATGTCCCCTTTTCCTGGTAGATATCATGCCCAGCTCGCAGGTGGCCTTTGGATGGACTGAGTATATGTCGTCGAAGAGCCTACGGTTGGGTGGAACGTTGCAGCGACATAGCTAGTTGTTGGGGACAACATTGCAATGAGATAATTATATTCTCTGTTTGTATTTAATTCTGCAATGTGTTGAATTGAATGGAAATTGTGAATTGTGTGTAAATGGTGTTTATTCCGCTGTGCATGTTAAATTGATTTGCATCTGCACACCTTTGAATTTTATGGCTATCAAATGAATGAAGGGGCTTAGTTTATGTAAAATCCCCATAGATTGGCTTCATGCTCCCTCCCTTGCCTTGGATGGATGGGTGGGTATGTGACACATTTATTAGGTTTATGAGTATAAATAAAATATAATTAGCGAGAATAAAACAATCACAATATAAGCAACCATATAGACACACAATTTTACCCTCTAAAGCCCCATGCAAGGAAAAACCAACGCCAATGAAGATCTTCATTACATGGCCAAAACTAACGAACCAGGCCAGGTGACCTAGCCACCACTCACCTCCAAGCCACTTTACAATGGAGTCTCCTCAAGTCTTATCAAAGGCTTATTTACATGCAATACCTTGGGCCAATACCATGGGATACAAGTAACCATGTGCTAGACCCAAACCACCTTTCAGTCATTCTTGAGTCAAGGTTAACCCTAGCAAATAGTGAGAGTGATGGCGTGGAGTTAAACCGATAGGCTAGACATAATTTATTACATCAAGAGGAATGGAGGAAATCCTAGGGAGGTGGGAAAATGTAAATGAATGCCAACTCTAGTAGATAATGCATGACCTATGGCGAGGAAATATAGATAGGGAGGATGGAGGCAGACCTCCACCATGAACAAGATATCTTGACATGGGAAACTGAATAGTTTCGTCTCAATCCCCACATGATTCAAATTGTATATGTAGGCAGGGGGCTTTCAGTTTTTTTCATGGGGACAACACAAAGAACGAGTTATTTTTTTGTCATGAGCACCCTATGAAGACGATAAAGAACCAAACAAAGCACTACATCCATCAAGGTATGTATTATGTACACATTGGTCAAATTATGTTGTTCAGAACTGCTACCATTTATTGCTGTAAAAAATATACAAATGAAATTTAATAATGGTGGTAATTGTTAATTTTGCCATTCAATGAGCCTAAACAATATAGCAATCACTTGTGGTTGCAATAACACATTTGAGAAGTTTATGAACCGATATAAATATATAGCCGAGATATTGATTTATCTTCGGGACTCGATTGAGGAAAAGAATCCCCTTACTCCAAAAAATGTTCAGGTTGTCCTAGAACATTTTAAGCTTCTTATGAACCACAAAAAAAATGATGCAATTACCATGGCCTCTTTGAAAGTTTCAAAGTTATGAAAACTCAAATGATGCTACTTACGATGTTTGCACTTCGTGAATCAATATTTTTCCTTCCACATCCATGGCTAAGTGTCTGTTGTTGCGGTTCACCCCTCTTCATGATGCACTCAAAAAACCAAACAATGCAGCAACATTTCAACTTCTAAGGCAACCAAAACACTTCACTTTCCCTACATGAAACCTATAAAAGCAAGACGAACCTATCAAAACTAAGATCTCACACCCGAGGTAAGAGGTGGGTAATGTTAGATTCAATAGCTACATTTTTTCTTCCACACTCAATTATCCATGAGCATAATAGGAGATGATTGCATGTAAAGCTATGTTTCAGGTCCATTCGTTAGGGAGAAGGCGAAGTTTCCCTGTGTCGGAGGTACATTCTATGTTCTTGCACGTAATTCATGCATTCATGTATATTTTCATTTGTGCAACTTACGGTCAGCACAATCTGAGTGGGGAGTACTTCCATTGTCTCGGTTTCACCCACGTGAACATGAAATGTTGAGAGCTACCTAGGATCCCGTAAACCTCGTGTTCTTAAGGGTTGAACGGACTACAACCTATTGTACTTGATGACTCAAATTCCTTTCCATGAATAAAAAATCCTATTTGGACATATTTGCGTCTTTCCTCTATCTTTTTCATTTAGCTTTGCTATCCTTTTTATGCTTTTTTTTTTTATAATTCTAAAAAATTGTATCATATGTACATTTAGACTATAAATATGATTTTATGTCATTTTTCAAACTAAAGTAGCTATTACACACTATTTTTCACAATATTTAATTTCATGCAAATAATACAATTTATTGCATTGTTTTAAGCATAACGATCAAATGCAAAAGACATGCAAAAGTATTTTTTTATGCATTAAAAATTTCTTCATAAATCTACTTAGTCGTTAAAGAAATACAAAATATGAATGTGTTTATGTACTTATAAAATGCTAAGTTAGCATAACTAAGTTCATCAACTGAACGTAGGTAAATATCTTAAATTAATTTATTTTATTATTTAATTAGTTAATTAATTACCAAAATTAATACACCTATGATTAGATAGGTCGTATGATTAGATAGGTTGCATTTAGTTACCTTAATGAACTTGTGCATTTAATCATGCATATCACTTGTGCTCTCATTCATTTATATATTTAGCTTCCATCCTCCTCTCCCTTGACTAGTCTCCCTTGACTAGTCGTCCAAAAGTGTTTACTGTTACCCAAACCTCTCACAAACCTTGTAATTTTTGTTAGCATCAACAATATTTATCGTAAACTTTTATATCAGATGTATCATATAAAACTCACTCATATAAAAATCACCGATCTTTACACTAAAGTAATTTTTTTATTTTTATTTTTCAATAAAATAACATGGATGCATTGAAAGCATATGATGACATCACATGCCTAAACCAAAATCATCACAAGGTGACGTTAAAAACATGTTTTAAGAATAAGATGGCATCATCCATATCTCCCAAATGAATGAGCTATTGCCATTAGTTTACGTTATTATTATTTTTCTATGTTTGTTCGGGTCGTCGAAGGTGATAGTTTAATGATATTAGGTCGTTTAATAATTTTTTTATGTTTGTTCCGGTCGGCGAAGGTGATAGTTTAATGATATTAGGTCGTTGGGTGCAGTGAGGAAGCGATAAAGACTCCAAGAGTCCAACAACTCCGCTGACAAGATGAGCTCTACAGTATGACCTCAGCACAGATACGCACTCGAAAATTCCAACGTCTAATGCGCGGGCAAGATGAACAACCAAGCAACGGGCAATTTGGATCATATTTTAATGTAGTTCTGCTCAGGCCCCAATCTCACTTTGTCTCACCATTTCCAACCATGGCCAGTTGGCCACTAACTTCTCTTATTCCGTTTGGAAAACCTGTACTGTTCTTGCCATTCAATTCTTCGAGTGCATATCGCTTCCTCACTGCACCCAGTACGAATTCATTAAAACTCTTTATCTTCCCCAACCCCAACAGACATAAAATTATGGAAACCAGCTGCAATTCTTCATTCATCTGACATTGGAAATTGGTAGTCCTTGCCTGCACAGTTTGCTTTCAATGCACCCATGTGATTTCATTTTGAAAAAATTAAAAAACATGTCTTACTGATCTGATATACTACGAGCTGGTTTAAATGCATCATGTGGTTTTATTATTTAACAATCCATCCATCCTGATCCGATTCTATTCATAGAAGTGTTGAAGACTTTGAGAACGTTTGAAAAAAAACACATAGATGATGCATTGAACGACAAAACGACGAGTCTCGGGAAGAGGCTCCACACACTAGAGGTTAGACAATGATGTTTATGATTGGCACAACCCTAAAGTTTCCCTTTAACGTTTCCTCTTTCCTATTGACATCTTTGGCCTCCATATTACAGAACTAACATATTTGTTAAAGGATCAAAGAACATGACAAAACAAGTGGAAGATAACAAATATTGTTTTATTTAGAAAGGCTAGTGACCTAATCCCAATACCTAGCTTGGTGTTTATTAAATAACATTATTTATTTATAATTATTAACTATTTTCTAAGATCCCATTTGTGAATCATTATAGATGGATAAAATGGTTTAAAAATGATGGGGGAAGAAATTGGAGCATTGTTAAAGATTCTTCCATCTAATCTGTGATAAAAATTATATATAAACAAAATTTGAATACAAATTTTAAAAAGCTTTTACATATTTTTCTAAATTTTAAGTGGATATAGATGAATACAAATCTTAAAAAGCTTTTACATATTTTTCTAAATTTTAAGTGGATATAGAAGAATATTGATTGTCTTAGATAAAGCTACTAGAAACTCTAAGTTCATGAATTCTTATTGTAGAGGGATAATTTCATCTTGGTAAATAAGGTGAGTAAAAATTAAAATATATATATATATGTTTGTACAAAATGTCTTTAAAATCTATTGTTAGAATATTGTTGTGTTTATTTTTAATAACATATTTTACTTTTTATCTTATCATTGTTTTTAGTGTTAATATTTCATGATTTAGTAGAAACATATTAGCATTATTTATTTCAAGTGCATATAGTAAAGCCACTATTGTTGTTTAGATGTAGGATTGATGCAACAAAGGCCTTGAGGCAAACCATCTTTGTCCACATGTCAAGATTAGGCATAAATATTGAATGCTAGCTGTAAATTGGAACAATTTTAACAATGTAATGAATCCTCTCTCTCTTTTATGGCATGTTAAACATTTATATTTTTAATGCAAGTTTAACATCACCTTCATAATCATCTACCTTCTATGAACACCATTATTTGAAAGAATAAAAAATGTGGTAGATCCAAGGTGTTATAGTTATATTTGCTCACCGTCAACACCATACCATTGGGCAGAGCTAGGACACATTCATGCTTTCATTCACTAGCTTGTAAAATCCTCTTAAAACTCTCTTCCTTCATGAAATGAATTAGTATTTGTTGTTTAATATCAATAAACTATGAACATCTCTTTTCTTCCCACAAAAAAATATGATTGTAAGAAGTTAAATTATTTACATTTAATGTCTAATTTGTGATGAAATTATTTTTTTCATAATTAATTAGAATAAATAAATAAATAGATCCATGCTTTTATATGATTTACACTCTTATGACCAATTATTGTGTTTTGTGTGAAAGTAGCTAGAGAAAAAAATGAAATAGTGAAATGCATGCCTTTATGTCTACATGTAAGGAATTTGCAAAGGACAACCATATGAATAAATGCCTTGCTTTATTATTTTTTTTATGTTCACCCTAGTCATTGGGGATAATCATTCCATCTAAAACAACTATGGTATTTTCTCCTTGAAGGTTTCTCTCCTCTATCTTTTCCCTTTCTATTAAATACACACCTATTTTACTTTTATGGTATTTTGTGAATTAGTTTTCATCATTTTCCCCTTACCTACACCTATTTTAACATATAAAAGTTTGTACCCAATACTTTGTTGTACAAAAGGTCTATGCACCCATAGACTCCCTTAAGAAAACCCATGGGTATCGGCTAGAAAGTGATAATTTTTCATCCTTTCTTTTCATTCTTTTTTATTGAATATTATAAAATTAAAAAAAAAAAATAGTAAATTTAGGGTTGATTTAGTAATCCCTTAGGTGGTTTAATGCATTCAAACTTATTGCATTTGAAAAAGGATTGAAAATTATGCATTTGAAAAAGGATTGAAAATTACTTTCGTTTGCATGTTCTCATGGATACCAAGATGAATTTATTGTCTTTGTTTGAATTGTATTTTTTGAATAGTTGCATTGCATTGAGGGTTTGAAAATGTTTGCTTGGTTTTTGTATTATTCTTAAGTTTGTTGAATTCAAACACATTTTCAAGTATAAAGTAGCCTTTCTATTTACAAGCACTTTTTTTTGTATCTTTTTCATTTGAGAACATATTTTTCTCACGTCGTAAAAGACAATCAAGTTAAAAGAAATGCTTAAAAAAATGAACTAAACATGTTTTTACTTAATAGAGAACCTACAATAGTCTAGGTTGTAGGTCCTGATTGTAGGTTTAGTGAGTCCACCCTCCAAGTCCATGAAAATTGAAACTATGACAATTAAAGACTGCAAAATCCATTAATAGCTAAAAGTATTTATCAAGAAAGAATGTCTCGCATGCACGTAAAGGGTGAGGTCAATATAGGAAATCATATATATTGTCCCCTCTTGTATTGGATATGTGTGTACAATAGATTTGGTAGATATGGAAAGTCCTTCAGGTCACATTATTTCTCCAAATTTTCAAATCTAGGACTAAGCCTTACATTCCCTACCCATATGGAAATACCTCACCCATGATTGTTCTACCTATTTGTCCTTTGCAAATTGGTGTCCATGGTGCATTTTTATAGGTTTACGAATACAAGACTACAAGTGGGAAGTGCTTTCTATACCTAAAACAGATGCATAACATCTACCCCAACATTTGTAGAGGGAGTCCATCTTCACATGGGTACTTTCACCTTTGGGTTGCTATGGTGTTAATGTTATGGTAGTTTTCTCTCACACCTTCACTAGTGGGACTTGGGCCATCGTTATGCCAAGATCATTTCCGTAAGGCCCTATTCTCAACACTTTACTAGTTGGAAGGGGAAATTAATTACCCATACCTGGATTTTGGAAGAGTGTGTTTTCTAGGATGAATCTTAAAGAGTCTTATATAGATCTGTGTTGATTATAAATTTTCAACACCATATAAGAAGGATTTAGAGTTTTTATTATTTTCTAAATCAGAAGTTATGGGAAATTTTCTTGAAGGTAGCAACCAAAAGACTCCTTTGTAAGGGGATCCTTGTGTGTTTCTTTTGTTTGGAAACATTGGTTACCCTTTGATGGATACTTTGAATTTTCATGGATTCACTATGGGATTTGTAGTTCGGTTTTTTTCCATTTTGAATATCATGGATGCCCTTGAATGCTTCCCAAGTAAGAACATTATGTCAAGAGCATCATTGAACCAATTTAAATGCCTTTTTTTATTTGCAAGCCAAATCAATTCCTTCTTCTTCTACCTTATCTAGTGATAGTATTCCAATTAGTTCGATTATTACCCATACGTCTTACAGGAATAAGAGGAGGAAGAATAAAAAGAAGAAATGAAGATAAGGGGTCAATCCACCAACCAATGGAAGAAGAAATCAAGTTAAGGGAGAAAATCACCAACCAATGCAAGTCATGCTAGAGGTAATCCACCATACAATGCAAATTATGCTAAGGGAAATCTCTTAGCCAATGCAATTCATGTTGGGGGTGATCCCCCAACTAATGCAAGTCATATTGGGTGCGATTAACCGTGGATTACCCAACCAATGCAAGTCATGCTAAAGGAAAGAAACCATCCAATACGAATCATATTGGGGGAAATGAACCAGGCAATGTGAGTCACACTCAAGGAAAACTTACTAATGAGAGTGATGTTAGGGACATTGATACTATTAACAAATCGATCCAAATTGGAAACAAGCATAAATTTCCTTGTAACATTTGCAAGGGATTACATAATAATCATCTATAACATTTAATTCTAGAGGAAGAGTATATCATGATTTATCATGGATTTTGAGTACATATAATGGATATGGGGATAATGAATCCGTGATGGTTGATCTCTCTTAAAGCAAGAAGAGAAAAGCTGAAACTATATCAATTCTTTATAGTATATTTATCCATATACATTGCAAATGAGATTCATCCATCATTCTCATGGACATTTTTTATTGGATTATGTCTTCGCTTTTGATGGACATATTTTTATTCCCCCTCTAATGAAATGAAAAGCCATGAAGTAGAGGACAAGATTTTACATTCACTTAGGGTGTAATATTTTCTTGATGTTGAGACAAAATTAAATATTTGCATATAATGAAGCTTTCTAGTGACGAAGATGACCCATGCTTAAGTGATAATCGATTGAGATGCATCACCTAAGTCATAAGCATAACTCTGTAAAAATGAGAGTCAAATTTACAATTGGATTCATTGGTATATTCCAAGTATTATTTTTAGCTCGGATATTGTTTAGAAATTTTTTAGTTTGTTAAAAGGAGATATGTAAGTATTAATACTCCATAAGTGTATTTTCAAAAATATAAAAGAAAAAAAAAAAAAATTGAATAAAAATTGAATATTAATTAAAAATAATTAATATAAAAAATCTAAAATGTAATTTCACAATTAAAATTAATATATATATATATATATATATATATATATATATATATATATAATTTGTAATATTTTTATTTATATTTTATATAAATTTAATATTGTACAATGATAAGAAATAGTAATATTTAGATATCATTGATATTTTTAGTTTTTTTATTTATTTGTTGATTGTAATAAATAAATTTGATTGACATTAGTATTGTATAAATATTAATTGAATTAAACTAAAAAAATAGACTTCAATAAAAATAATAAAATTTAAATTAGATCAATAGAATAAATTAAATTAGGAGGATTTCATTTAATTTTAAATCTAGTAAGCTTTCAAAGAAATACACAAACATTTTTTTTAGTATAAAATTAGATCTCATTCCATCTTTAGTTGATTTATACTTAAAATGTTTTTATGGTAATTATAAAAACACATATTTTCACTTTGAATTAGAAGATATATCTATAAAACTAACATTTAGTAATAAATGAAATAAGATACACAACATTATTACACTAACTTTACAACTTGTTTTGAAGTAAATATTTACAACTTTAACAACACTATTACCCCAACTTTACAACTTGTTTTGGAGTAACTGATTATAACTTTAACAACATTATTACACCAATTTTACAATTTTTTTTGAAATAAATATACACAACATTATTACACTAACTTTACAACTTATTTTGAAGTAAATATTTACAACTTTAACAACACTATTACCCCAACTTTACAACTTGTTTTGGAGTAACTGATTATAACTTTAACAACATTATTACACCAATTTTACAATTTTTTTTGAAATAAATGTTTACAAGTTGTTTTGAAATAAATGTTGTTATCACTCATTTTAATGTTTTAATTTAGATGTAATAAATTTTAAATACAATATTTTAATAGTTATATAAAAAATCAGTTTTACCAATTTTATATTATTTTAATATATTATCTTTATTTCTAATTGACAATTCAATTTATATATTCAAAACTAACGGTTTTGCAACCTAACTTTTCCTTTTTCCAATCTCTCTCTTAATATAATATATGAGCATGACTCCCTTCTCACAATCTACTCGCTAATATATTTCCATCATTCATTGCTTGACATCCTCATTCATTGCTTTACCATCCTGCTGCTTCTCAAGATTTTTTTCCCATTGTATTGCACACTGGAACAAAGGCGAAATTAGATCATCTTGCCATCTTTTGCTTCAGGACAGCTCAAGCAAAGACTTTGATATCCAACCATGGCCATGAGCTTTACTTGCTGCAAGAGGATTGCCCAGTTTCGTTATGTGCTTCAGAAAACCACTGGTAAGGTCTATCACAATATATTTCTTTCAAAAACACTCTGAAGTCTCATCAAATGGATGGTTTTAAAGCCGATTTCAGCTTACCCATTTTGCACATTTCATGCATTTTGCAGCAAATCCCATATTGGATCATGGAGTGACAAAGATCCTGAAGCCTGTACATGTTACAAGAATTGGGGTCCGGGCTTTATGTTCAGTGCCGGTGGGCGGGAAGCATCAGAGATTATCTTATGAAAACGAAGATTGGGATATTCTGGAGCTACTGGAGGACCCTGATCTTTCTTCTAACTCCACGGCTGCTGTAGATCTCTCGTAAGCTGAAGCTCTATTGCCCTTTATCTATATATAACTAAAAACATACTGCAAAGACTGGATATTTTTAGACTTGGCTGTTATATTTTTTTAGGTACCCGCGTGGTACTGTTTTAAAGAGAGCATTCCAGAAGTTCAAAGTTGTTTATATAATCTGACTGCTCGAATGGGTCTGATTTAGAAACAAAAGAGACTCTTATGACTTGAATGGTAATTGGTTAGGGAGAAACTGGAGAAGATACAAAATGAAAGGGGATTGGCGCATTTACATACCGATATTTTAAGGAGGGGGTAAGTTATTCTGTAGCTTGTCATTTTTTTAACTGGTACGAAAGGAAGTCTTGCAGCAATATAGTTGGTCAGAACCTTTACATGAACTATAGAAGCACTCTGATATTAACAATGAGGTTTAAGTTAAAGATTATTATTGCATATGAAGATCATCCAATCTGTGTTTTGGCGTGGCGTGAAGATTATCCATACGATCTGTTGATGTTGCTAGAATCGTGATTGCAGAGACATGAAATCAATGTGGAACATAGCTGGCGCTGGCTATAATAGTTGGCGTGCAGCTGCTATCCTGCCCAGTGAGCCCCTCTCGCCAGAGAAATGGATTGGGCTGAGTTGGAAGAATAAACGAGGTATTAAATCATATTTTCTCATCTGCAAAATATTATTTTGTCACATAATGTTGCCTGGATACAGAGTGTCTTGGCCGAGGTCTATTGGTAAAGCCTGGCTAAGGTCCAATATTTGTAAGTTCTAGTAGGCTCAGCTCTATTTCTAAGTTCTAACTTTTCTGGCTGTGCTTCATATCAAATTGTAAAAGGGCTTCCATGGTTTCAATCGATCTGCGGTTTGGAAAGGATCCCTCGATTTCCTTTGGAGGGGAACAAATTGGAAATGGTAATTGGAGCGTACCTCTTATTCTGAACGATCATTCCAGTTTATTTCTTTCAAATCATATGTTTGAAGGATAATTTTTGCAGACCTAATTCATTTATAAACGGACGGAAATCATTTGTATGTGGCAGCTAATTTGTTGCGGTCGCGGGATCAATGTGAGCGTACGTACTGTCATTTTTCCAGGTACTATTAGTTCTATGTTGCTAAATGAATATCTGGGAATCTGGCCATCTTCTATTTAAGAAATTAGAATTTTGTTTGGTTTAAATTGAGATTTTAAATTTATAAATGGATTTAGCATCTTCAAAACCAAATTGGAAATCTTTAAAATTCCAAAAAAAACCATTCAGATCCTCGCATCCCTTTCATGTTGAAATGCTATGTGACATTTACGTTTTCGATGCATATGCTTGCAGAGAAATCGGGGTTGCTTAGGGTTGAAATGAATCCTACTGATCACCCGGAAGGCGAAAGGTGTGATCTGGCCCTTAAATTTGGCGATGCGAAACAACTACTTCGTCAGTGTCCTCTGGATTTGATAAAGCTAGGTAAATGGTTGAATATTGTCACTTAAACCAGGAATTAACTTTACATTTAGGTTACTTGTTATGCTCGCAAAATGATGGAAAGTACATAGACAAACGAATGCTTTGGAAAATCTTTTGACAATGGTAGACTCCCTTAACCTGTTGTTGGATTTAACAGTAGTTACGTTTTTTTCAAAGAATTGGTAAGAAAATAACTTTAGTGAAATCCAATGCTCGAATATGGCATAAATAAATTTAGCACAGAATAGAGCATAAAAGTCGTGATTCCTTACTGAAAGTTAGGACTGAGACATGCATGTGTGACTATAATAATTACATCAAAGTATATTAAAACAAAATTCATTATGATCTCTACGATTGAGTGTTTCGATTTTATATTGAAAATTAGGTTTTAAAGTTGACTCATATTTCAATTGTGTATATTTGCCTTACCTCCCTCAATACGACTTACCAAGTACATAAGAAGCCACACAAATAAGGAGAAATGGTTTTGAAAAATATGAACATACATGTCTTTGATGTGTTATGCTATCACTCATATAACATGAGGATATGTTATAACTTATATAACATGAGTACCAATTTGAAGACCTTGGCAAGTAAGTTACTAGGAGGATTTTGGTTTTGAAGTCAATGTTTAGTGTTTTGATGCATATTTAGTTTATGGATTATCACCTTGATGCATATTTAGTTTATAGATTATCATCTTGGTAGCTTCATCATTTCATATGCTAGAGGCATGCATTTTTTATTACGATGGACTTTCACACTTGACGAGGGTCTTGCACACATGATATGCATGTTTTATTCTTGGTGCATGTATCGAGAGGGAGACTCATCAACTAAGGCTTTTTCCTAAGTATTATACTTCATTATGTGATTCAGTTCATCATTGAAGTAGTTTAATGGTTTTCTTCTCATGTTGGTATTCATATTGATCTTTATGCACCTTTATATTTCTAATGGTTTACTTGGAAGGATGAAATGCTTTCTTGAGAAGCATTCCACTTGTGTCTAGAGCACCCCCCTTCCTTGTTTTCTTGGTGGCTAGAATTATAGTCAAATTGACATGCCTCGAACATTTATTCAAAGTGCTCTAGCTTCAATTTTTATTTTGGGCATATTTTGAGGGTTTTGAGGAGTTCTAGTGGCTTTGCACATAGATCCATGCTCTTGGCACATTTGATGAGGAGTTGGATTTGGTCAAATGCATTAATTGAGGTTTCATGCACATTCTTTGAGGGAACCCTTGTTTTAAGTTGTTGCTATAACAACGAGTGCCTACTTTCTCCATATATCTATGTAATGGGATTAGTTAGCATAATTTAAGGAGTGTCCCACATCTTATTCGCATGTTGTTGATGTTTCCCTTTGTTTGATGAATTGTCATACAATTAATGGACCATTTCTTCCACACTTATCAATAGGATCCACTTTTGGAGGAGTTTAAAGGGTCATCCTAGCTCACAAGCATATATCTTCTAATATCTTGCAAAGATTGTTTTTGGATCAATGCTAGTAGATATAATGGGAGCATAATTTCAAAATTATTGTCATAATAGAAATTTGGACAAGCATTGAGGAAGTTATGGTGGTTACAAATCTATCTCCTAAAAACTATCATCGGGTTTTGACAGATTTTTTAAGAAGCAACCCATCTATGTTGCTTGAACATTTTTGTTATTTTGAGAAGAGTGAGATTAATGAATGCACATGTTAGAGAATGCTTTGCACAAGGGGATAAGATTTGCATGTCTTGAAATTATCTTTGAAGGGAGTGCCAAAGGAGAAGAGTACAAGTGGCATGAGGTGTTTACTTTATTGGTTAAAGATGCTTCATTCAAAGAGGTTGTTTGCTTGAAAAAGATACATGTGGCATTCCGTTCATCATTGATTATCTTTGTCAATAATTTTTGTCTTGGAGATCTCTATATGTATTTTTATTGGAGTAAAATATGCCTCTAAAAATATTATATGGCTATCCTTTTGAGATATTTAAGGATCTAGATTCTACTAAAGGATGTTTTATTTTAAATGAGATGAAGGTCAAATTTATATAAGTATTTTCTCCCTCCATTGTTATTAATAGTTGAATTTACGTTGGTTTCCCATTGGAGCTTATTTGAATATCTTATGAAGAAAATGGAGGGATGAGGATTTAATATACATGTTGTTGGAACACACAATGATACCGAGACTTCGGGGGGTTGAATCAATATCATTAACATTTTTAACTTCTTTCAAATTTCTTCAAATACTTATTACTTAATGAAAAATTCTTAAGTAGAATTCAATAGGAAATGTAGACACAAGATATATATGGAAAACTCAATGTTGTATATTGATAAAAACCATATGAACTTTTACATCAAATCATGGAGACTACAATCTCCAAGTTTACCAGCTGCAACTGGTAATAGGCTGCAATCTCCTTAATTTCAATTAGCTCCAACTAATATGAAGTTTCTATCTCCAACTGGAAGAAGCCTACAACCTTCTCAAACACATCCTTCTTTTTCTAGCTCCAACTAGAAGGTCTACAACCCTTTCTTAAATATTGATATTGGTTTGCTTTATTAGGAATGTCACACATATAATTCCTTCCTTCAAATTTTATTTATCACTAGTATTTTTCACTATTAAGTCTCCTCACTGTCATGTTTATCTTCAAGGTCTACTTACATGCTACTATCTTCTTTCACTGATGGATTTGCTCATTTTTTTGTTCCTCTTGTAGATTTGCTCTTTTATCACTAGCTTATTTCTCTTATAGTCATATACATCTACTCATTAAGCAGTCTTATAAACTCTTCTCTTATGTCACTGTTTCACTTCTTTTGTAGGTCATCTTGCATACCCCTTTTATAATGCTTTTGGAGGTATCATCGATCCACAAAATCAAGATGTCTTCAATGCATGCATGCACAATAATATATCTTTGGTGTATGCTCTCATATTTTTCACAAGTCAACCTTCATAATTTTTCCCCTAAAACAAACAAGACTTCTTGATGCCCAAACGAGTATCTAACTCAAATATTTCTACAATTCTCAACACCAAACTTTAACTAGCCTTCTACACTTATATATCTCATTGAGCTTAGTTCTTCATATTTTCCTCAAACCTACTTCATCTTTTGTCACCAGCTCATTAATTTTTTATGCTTCTTATAGATCTGCTTCACTGATGCCTTTATTAGTTATTGTCAATGCTTCCTTTACAAGGTGAGCTCATTACTTGAATATTTAATTGTCACAAGTATGCTTCAGCCCTTCTTCTTGCTCCTTATGTCCTTTTTTGGTGCCCTCTCAAATATACCTCATCATATTTTCCACACCTTTGGATCTTCCTGAGATATACTTCTTCTTATTTACTCATGCCTATCCTCTCAGGCATGCATCATATTTAGTAGGAAGGAGTGCCAAGATTATCCTTAATTCAACAAATGATTCTACCCCAGTAATATGTCAATCTGAGCCTTAAAACAATAGAAAACAAGATCTTCTAAGGTGGGTTGAAAGTCTTCTTCAATGTGCCCTAAAAATAGTCATATATAGATTTCATTCTCCTTCTGAAATTTTGACCTTCCTTCGTTCCTGCAATTTGTTTTTAATTAAATCTTATTTGATGACTTAATACAAACGAAGCGCGCTACCTTGCTATTTATACATGTGCACATGTCTCTAGATAAGAGTCGACTTTTATGTTCATCTTCAAATAATGTTTTTTCTTTAATATTGGGCCGACATATGCTTGTATTCTAACACAAACTTTTTAGGTCTTATTCTCTTGGAGCCGACCCATAATAAGTTCTATTCAATTGCTTCATTAGGTCTATTTATGTTTGCAATTGGGATTGCTTCCTTTAAACGGCTATTATACCAACCATATTTTTATTATTTAATTCCTAGTTACTTCAACAACCACTCAATCATGTCAATACTAGATGCCTTTTTTCTTGGGACTACCATTTGACTGTTTAGATACATCTTCAATGGATTGTTGGTTTCCTTGGCTATAGTATAGGTAATCCCACTCTTCTTGTTCTTCAATAATTACTATTCTTCTTTTTCTTGAATAATTACTATTGGACATCTTATTATTGGGAAAAGTTCCACTTTTCATGACTTGGAATCATCCAACACTTGTCATTCACATTCTTCTCATGTCACAATTTATTGCCAACACTTGTTGACATCAATGACAACACCATAAGTCCAACAATATATCCCTTTGGCATTGATGGAAAAACTAGAGTAAAACAAAATTTGCAACAAATCCCCCTCAACCAGAGACTTTTTTTACTCTACTTCTTCTCCCCCTTTGACATCAATGACAAGGGTTGGAGTGACTTCAAAGCTACATGAATTAATCTGATGTCTTTTTTTGTCCTATAGATGCTCACACACTTGTTCAAAAACTTGATCTCTATCTGAGTTACTATTGCTAGAAATTTACTTCTACTTGATGTTGGAGTCTTTCCTACCTTGATTGCTCCCCTGATAACCTACTCAGATATGCCATTTATCATACGTCATCAAGTATTCTCATTCATTGAGACTTAATATACTGATGTAAGTAATTTTCACAAATCTTCTTCCCTTGTTACATAGCTTAGTTTTTTGAAAATGGACCTTGCTCCCTTGTGGTTGTGTTGACTCTCCCTGTCAAAATTCTTCTCCTTCGAGTCACTTGTTTTACTGAATAATCTCTCCCCCTATCACTTATCTCTTCTATGATTTAAACATTATTTTATTCATAATAGAAATATTTAATTGTTTGAAAAGCATTGTTAGTGATTGAGTCTTTTGAAACACCCTGCAAGTATCCTACTTCCATTCTTTTGTTGTTCATCCAAATAGGATTGAAGAATCATGAACCGATATTCTAGGTCCATCTCTGCTACACGTGTTGATTAAATTGCTACTTCTTATTCCATCTTCAACTTTTCTATCCTAGATAACTGTGAAGAATTTTGGATTAAGTTCTATTCAAAAGGTAAGTGATGTCCTCAAGTGTGCTCATCAAACAATGCTACAAATATTTCCCAAAATATTATTGTTTATTGCTTCATCATGATAACCAAAGTTTGTCACAATAAATCAAAGAATGAACTCTTTCTAGTCATTACAAATCTGTTGTAGCTTGCTTAATGAATTTGAACTTTCAAGACATACTAATGAGCCAATCTCAACAAACCACACTTCAGTTTATAGTCTTTCTACAATAGCCTACAGAAATTTTTAAGACCTTTGCTTTAGCCAGTTCAGAGATACACAATTCATTGCTCAAGGACCTCTTGTAAACATGAGTTTTTCTTATATTGCAATCCATTTTTTCACAAAGGTTTATCTAGTTTGGCTCATATCATTTTCACAAAGATGACATACTCTATTTCATGGTATACTTCAATGTCTTGCAAAGAGTAGTGACATTTCAAAGAATATTTTCATCGAAAACAACTATCTCCCCCTAACTATTACACTTAGATGCAAAAGTTCTTCCAATGATGTTCAAGGAATCACATTGGATAGATCTATTCACTAGGTTTTATGTCACTTTAAGAAGATACAAGGAAGAGGCATAGATCCCAAAGGTATTACATCAAATTAAATGCTTTCCGTAGATAAATCCAAGGTAATACTTGATCAATGGTGTTATAGAAGCTAACATTGAAGGTTACTTATTGTATATAGGATTATAGTTATTGTAATTTTGAGTGAGTGATAGATCCAAGGGTATTATGAACTAAATAGGATCTATCTCATAATATTGTCAAATATTTCAACCATGCACCAAAGACCATCATTGCTACATGGACCGTTGTAGAAATATATTCATCATCTTCTGCCCTGTGATCATGCTTCGTATCTAAATGCTTCTTGTGGATGAAATTATTTACTCTCTCTTTTTATTTATTGCTTTCACTATCAATAATTATTCATTTATATTTTTATAACAATCAATCATTCAAGCATCCATTCCTTGTCACACAAGAACCATGGTTTGTACTCAATGTGCTATGAAGTGAGATCTATCCAAGTGTAGGTTCAATACTCAAACATACTCATTCAAATAGACATTTTAAGCATAATCTTTAAATTGTTTCTTCTTATTCTTCCCATCAAGGAGATATGTCACAAGTCTTTTATAACATCAAGTTGCTCCAAATGACTGTTAAACTAGAGAGGGATGATCCATAAGGTTCCTCTTAAAACACTACTCCAAATCTGCTCTAAAAAATCTACTCAAGTTTCTTCACTATCTGAGAGACTTTCTTCCCCTTGGACTGAGCTCATCTTCTTTCCAAGGGCTACTTATCGCTTTTTTGTAAATTCATAAGCATGTTGAAATTGTCCCCTGTCCTTTATCCACCATTTTTCCTGGAATATTTTCTTTCTTGATTTGATTGATTATTGCTAGAAGACATGTACTTGCATTCTCCTTTCTTCTCCAGAATTGTTTGAGTCCCTTCTTAGAGTTGCATGGAATATTTCCTTTTGATGATGGCTTTATTAGCTTCCTACAAACCTGTGCTTTGTGACCTAATTTATTACATCTATGACATTTTCTTGTAGGACAATATTTTGAAATATGTCCAATGCATTTTCATTTCTAGCATCTTACAACATACAATTTACACTTCAAGTATTTATGAGCATACCCATTACAAGAGAAGCAATATTGATTGAAGTGAACTTCATACCCGAGTCCTATATTTCTTCTTGATGGTGCATATTTCTTAAACTTATCCTAGAATGAAAAAATTATCTTTTGAGCATCCTCTAGACATGTTCTTCTGAACCTAATTTCTTTGGAAAATTTAAGGCTCTGGTTTCTTGCTTCATTCTCTTTCATCAAGGAAGGTGGCATTACTTGATTGTTACAGATATGATCATCTTCAACCTTTTCAATCTTTCTTTAATAACCAATCCCATATTTTTCTTTTGGAGATCTTTGTCTGCTAAGTATGTCATTAAGAATCATAGTGCCTATTTCAAACTTTGACTTTGTCTTTAGCTCAAACCTTGTCTTGTCCAAGCCTTCTCTTAGGAAGATGATCTCAAGTTCTTGTCTTTGTAAGATTTCATCTTTCACATGAAGTTGGATTCTTAAATATTCTTTAATCTTATTAACCTCATATACTTGTCCTTTCAAGCCAGCAATAGTCCTTTCATCTTTCTTTTCAAGTAACTGAATCCTTTGTCCATCAAACATCTTCTTAGATTCTTCAAGGTGGTTTACCATTTTCATTCTCAGCCCTTGACATTCCTCTTAGGATTTTTTCACTTGATATTTTAGATAATGGTTTTCTTCCTTCAATTCTAAAATCTCTTCTTCATGTTTCTCAATAGGCTTGCTTTCCTTCTGCAAATCCTCATCTAGAGATATAATTTATTTCTCTTGAAATTCACATGTCTTTGCTTTTCCTTCTACCTGGTTCTTGAGCATAATGATTTCCTTAAGTTGTTTATTGTTTTATGTAGTTGAATTTTCAAGTTCATCTTCTAATGAATCAATTTAATCTCCTTTATTTGAAGTGTTTCATCCATTTATTGCAATTAGATGGCCAAGTATGCTGCCATTTTCTTTGACTCTTCGTCTTTATTTTTCATACTTTATGGGGATATTTTCACTAACGCTTTGATTGGATCTATGTTTTTTCTCTGTATCATTTAGTTTACTTGACAACTATTCTTCATGATATTTATATTTCTTCAGCTAGTTTTTGAGAAGATCAGTTTCTTTAGCTTGCTTGTTAACCATTTCTCTCAAGTCATCAATCTCTTCCAATGATGCTACCAATTCATCTTCATGATTCAAAATCCTGTCATATTTTAATTCAATCTCTTGATCAAGTATGTGCTCTTCTTCTTTTTCTTTGTGTGTATAAGCTTCTAGGTATTTGGTGGCTTCCTCATCATCCTATTGTTGCTGCACATTAATTTCTTCATCTTTGATATTTTCATTTGAGTAGAGATATTTTAGTTTAAGCCATAATTCTCTTTATTAGGTGCATTGTGCCACATTTACTTTTATGGAATCTATCCATCCATCAAGTGTAGCTTATATGGCCATCAAATTATTCTTCCCTTCTTCCTTCTGAGTTGTAGAATTCACATTCTTTGGTGGAGTGTCACCAATGACAACTAAGTTCCATATGTCATATCCTATTGCATTCAAGTACACCATCATGTTAGAAAACTAGGATCACGAAACAATAGCATAAAATAAGATGCAGAAATAAAACACATAAACAAAATACAAGAGAGACACCAATATACATGGTTCACCCAATATGGGCTACGTCCATAGAAAAATTGCAAATCATTTTATTATACCATCTAACAAATGAAGGGATACGACCTGTAGCACATTTGCTGCAATTTCCTCTTCACTCTCTCATAGTCTCTCTTACACAATCACAGAGATATTTTTTCAAAATACTATAATGCAATACACAAATGTATTACAATGCCTTCCTTTTAAAGAGGGATTACTATGGGAAAACAACATGGGATACCCAATAATATGGGCCCGTAAACCATTGGCAAAAAAAAACCCCAAAAAATTCTTTCAGGGGCTTCACGCCCAAACCCCTGCAAGGGATCCACTAGCCCCTAGACCCCCTAGTTGGGGGGCTGGGCACCCCTGTACCCCCATACTGGGGGAAAATACCTCTTGCTAGGACGAGTGTACATTCCACCTGCATAGTATATAAAAGTGGGGTACAAACAAGGTTGAACAACAAGATCTATGAATAAGATAATCAACCTCCACAACCAACACCTCAATCTTATATTCCATAATGCATAGTTAGTTCCATCAAAAAATGGTGTTCCATTCATGGAAATAATTAATCTTCCCTTCATTGTGTGCTCAAGGATCTTCTTCAATTTGGTTATGCAAGTGAGAAGGAATTTCTCTAATACCAACTGTTGGAACACACAATGATACTGAGAGGGGGGGTGAATCGGTATCATGCATAGTTTTGACTTCCTTAAAATTTATTCAAATATTTAATGACCAATTATCAAGTAGAATTCAATACAAAATGTAGACATAATATATATATGGAAAACTCAATATTGTATATTGATAAAATCTATATGAAATTTTACAACAAATGATGGAGACTACAATCTCCACATTTACCAGCTACAACTGGTAAGAGGCTCTAACCTCCTCAATTTCAATTAGCTCCAACTAATAGGAAGTTTCCATCTTCAACTGGAAGAAGTCTACAACCTTCTCAAACACTTCCTTTGTTCCAACTGGAACGGATACAACCCTCTCTTCAATATTGATATTGGTTTCCTTCAATAGGATTGTCACACATATACTTCCTTCCTTCAAATTTTCTTTAACACTGATATTTTTCACTATTAGGTATTATCACTATATTTTTTCTCTTCCAGGTTTGCTTACATGCCACTGTCTTGTTTCACTTGTAGATCTGCTCACTATTGTGTCCCTCTTGTAGATATGCTCTTCTGTCAATGTCTTATTTCTCTTCTAGGCCTATACATCTGCTCATTAAATGGTCTTATAAACTCTGCTCTTATGTGACTGTTTCAATTCTTTTGTAGGTCATCTCGCATACCATTGTTGTAATTCTTTTGGAGGTCTCCTTGATCTACAAACATAGGATGTCTTCAATACATGCATGCACAATAATAGATATTTGGTGTATGCTCTTAAATTTTTCACAAGTAAACCTTTAGAATTTTGCCCCTAAAAAAATCAAGGCTTCTTGATAGCCTAGAAGAGTAGATCTCAAATAGTACTAGCATACTCAACACCAAACTCTAACTAGACTTCTACACTTGTATATATCATTGACCTTAGTTCTTCGAATTTGTCTCATACCTATTTCATCTTGTTTTCATTGAGCTTATTACTTGTTTTATGCTTCTTGTATATCTACTTCACTGATTCCTTTATAATTCACTATCAATACTTCATTTATCAATTTTGATCATTAGTTGAATAAATTGGTCACAAGTATACTTTAATCCTTCTTTCTTCTCCTTCAGTTCTATTTTGGTGCCCTCTCAGATATACGTCGTCAAATTTTCCACACCTTTGGATACTATCCCAAAATATGGAATACATGTTCAGTTGGAGACACCCCACGCATCTTGTTTTAAAAAGGGGGCCATAGCAAATGCTACCTATAAGTACTAAAACTCTCATCATGGAGCTGAGGCATTGATTATGCTAGGGTGGTATGCATGTGGAGAAAACATGATTATATTCTATAAAAAATGGAGAATAATATATGGAACAAAACCATGAGAGTTGTGTAAGTGCCCCATTGTTGCATCTTGTGTGGGAAGATGCATGATGTCTACATCATAATTTGCATGAAGAGATAGTCCAATAGTATAGAGAGTTAAATGTATGAATATTTGTACTTAGACTATAGAGGGGCCATTATGCATTTTATTCTATCAAGGGAGCATGTTGCAGTTGTATATTGATCAAGATTTATATGTAAATGAAATGAAAGAACACATATAGAACATAGTACACAAATATATATTGAAAAGAACACAATGATACAATAAAATAAAACTCTACAAATTAATGAAAGAGAACAAACCATAAAATGTAGAGTACGAAATAGCTAGAATGGTGGTAGCTAATCTCGGAGGAGAAATGTGGTATCTATGCTCATATGTAATAAGTTGAGCTATAATGAGACCGAAACTATCCTTTTAACATAAAGCATCAATGAGAAAACCCCCAAAATAAAAAATAAACTAACGGGCAGAATATTAAACAACAAAAGGTTTGTGGGCTTCATTCTGGTTAGTTGATACTTTAACTTCCTGGGGGTGTAACATTTGCATAATTTATTAGTTTGTGGCACTTAGTAGTGTGAAATTATAAATCATAGTAGATCTAAGAGTTGAGTGTACCTCATAGAGAAAGAATGAGCAGAAAAGATGAATTAGAGTGAAAATTGCAGTAAATATGAGCAGACAATTAATCATGCATGAGAACTCAGATAGGAGCAAAATAATGCCACATGATCCAATAATAAATATAGTCAACAATGATGTTACAATGGAGAGAATTCGAATCACATAGTAGAATTCGAACCTCAGTTGGTCTAGCATAGGAATTGTCACCACTAGAGTGCTCCAGAAGACTCAAACTCAACCAAACTGAACATAAACTCAATTAACTAACCAAGGAGAGTGCATTAGTAAGTTTGTCATGAAAAACAATCAGAAAAGCGAGCATGAGGCCACAATCAGTGGCATTCGGAGCTCTAAACCACAACAAGAGTCAGCTAACTCAGGTGGACTGAACCAGAACATTGAGTAGGTTCCTATAAAATAGGGAACTAACTAAAGTGGTGCTGAAATGAAGCATGCAGGGCTCAGAAGGTGGTAGATGGATCTTGGATGACATCTACACACCACCAGGGGGGGAATGACATCATCAACTACTATGAAAATGAAATAATGCTAGGTAGGACAACGATGGAGTATTAAAATATCCTAACTACCCCCCTTAATCCATACTTTTGCATCCTGGGAACTAGTTACTAAGACCAAAGGTCACCCATACAATCAAATAAATGAAAAAAAATAAAGAACTGTCCATGAACCAAGGAAATGGGGAAAACCCCCCCTCAGAATAGGACAACAGGAAGCTCAGATAGATTTCACACCAAGTAGAGATATGATATAGATAAATATCTTATGAGTGAAAAACTTAGTGAATATGTCTGCAATCATATCCTCTGTAGGACAATAATGTAGTGAGATGGTCATGTTGTGCCTTAGCTCCCTGATGTAGTGCATGTGAACCTCAATATGTTTGGTCCTATGCTTTTGTATTGAATCACTAGAGATCTGGATGGCACTGTCATTATCAAAAAATAGGTCAACTGAAGGAGAAGTGTGAATTCCAAGCTCAGTCAAGATCCCATGAAATGAAACTGCCTAGATGGTTGCATTCGCAGCCCCTATGTACTATGCCTCAACTAAAGATAGTGAAAGTGTTTCTTGATTTTTCCTTTACCATTAGATTGGTCCCGATCCAATCATGAATATGTACCTTTAAGTGGACTTCCTATCAGTACTATCCTCAGCCGAGTCTGAGTCAGTAAAACCAACCAAATCTAGTGGAGCACTAGCAGAATAATGGATCCAAAAATCTCTAGTGCCTTGCACATAGTGAAAGATACTCTTAGCTTCTTTCCAATGCAACTGATGTGTCTCTTGCATGTACCTAGCCACAACACAAACAACAAATGATAGATCTGGTATCGAATGTGTCAAATATAACAAGCTACCAATCAGCTGTTTGTAGAGGGTGCTATCAACCAAGGGTGTGGAACCACCTTCTTCCAATCTAATGACAGATAGGAAGGGAAAGGATGTGGCTTTGCGATCAGCCATATGAAACTTTGTCAGTAAATCAGATGCATACCTTGAATGTGAAACCATGATCCCTGAAGCATTTTGAGTCACTTCAAGACCATTGAATTGTCTCAACATTCCCAGATCTGTCATAGTGAATGCTTTGTTCAAGGAAGACTTGATGTGCTTCAACCCAATAGAAGATCCATCGATGATGAGCAAGTCATCCACATACAAAACAATCAAAAACAAAAAATTTCCCTTCTATTGCATGTAAACATTGCAATCGGATTTGCATCTTTCAAACTTTAGTGATAGTAAGAAGGAATCCATATTTGCATACCATGCCCTTGGGGCTTGCTTGAGACCATTCAATGATCTCCTCAGTCTGCATACCAAGGAAGGATCATCCATGTACCCCTAAGGATGTCTCATTTAGATATCTTCTTCCAAGTCACCGTGTAAGAAGGCACTCTTTACATCCATGTGATGTACCTCCGATGCATACAAAGCTGCAATGGACAAAACAACCCTCACTGAATCCATTCTTGCAACATGAGTCAATGTATCATTGTAGTCCAACCCTTAGACTTGTGAGTACCTCTTTGGAACCAACCGATCCTTGTACTTGGTTGTATATCCATCAGATCCAAGCTTAGTTTTGTAGATCCATTTGCACTGAACTAGTTTCCTCCTTGGTGGAAGAGGGACAAGATCCCATGTTCCATTGTTTTGCAGTGACTCATGTTCTTCATCCATGGCTACTTTCCATATCGGATCATGGAAAGCCTCTCTGTAAGACTGTGGATCAGATCCTACCATCATGAAGCACCTCCCAGGGAGAAGTGGATATGAATGGAAAAGTGCAATGTTTTCATCTTGGTATCGAGATCTTGTTCTTCTGTAGTCAGGTGGATCTATAGAAATAACCCCAGTTGCCTCAAGGATTTTTTCCATTACATCTATGATCTTCTTCATAAAATAACTCTCAGGATGATTACTCTTCTTGTAGTATGTACACTTGGATCTCTCAAACTTCTTTTGTTTGTCCTCCTTGGAGCTGGAGGATGCTTCTGATGGACTTGACTTGGAATTCTGCTTGGGTTCAGATTGTCACTTCTCCTTTCCCTTGTGCTTCCCTTTTTCATTTGCACCTTTTGCTTCTCCAACCATAAGAGCTTCATTTTTGGAGGCCTTCAAGGCACCCATCTGTATCAATTTATCTTGTTCTTGGATTATAGATTCATTGAAAACATCTAAGGATGGCATATTCCAACCAGTAATTGACATTCACCATGAATGGAAGGTAGAGACAACGATGGAGAACTCAGGACCTAGCTTGCTCATAATGGATAGCACCAACTGCTCATCGTTCTTCTTAGTGCCACACTACTTGCTTTGCATGACCAGAGATTTGAATTTGGAAAAGAGTTGCTGGATGGTCTCAAAATTGCTCGTTTGAAGAGAAATCAACTCATTTTCTAGAATATGGCCCCTTAGCTCATCTTGTTTTCCAAAGAGGGTCTCTAACTTCAGCCATAGCTCTCTTGGAGTCTTCAATCCATCGAGGTGGAAGAGTATATATATGGAAATATGAATACACATGAAACCAAATGCTTCATCCAATCTATTCAGATACTTGCCCTTCTCCACAACTACTTGTGGTTTGACCTCCTTCTCCATTGTTACCCTGTATAGTGACTTGTTGTGCAAGACCATCTGTATATCAGCCATATAATTAAGGTAATTGAAAGGTGTCAGGATATTTGGAGAGAGAGGAGAGTTTTAACTGTCCATGAGAATTGATGGAGTGATTACAAGGTGAATTAGTAAAAAAATGGCGCATGAGGCCACAATTAGTGGCATTCAGAGCTCTAACCCCCCACAAGAGTCAGCTAACTCAGGTGGATTGAACTGGAACATTGAGTAGGTTCCTATAAAATAGGGAACTGACTAAAGTGGTCCTAAAATGATGTATGAAAGGCTCGGAAGGTGGTAGATGGATCCTAGATGACATCTGCACACTACTAGGGGGAAATGACATCATCAAGTACTAGGAAAATGAAATAATGCTAGGTAGGACAAGGATGGAATATTAAAATAGCCTAACAGGTATATTTTTGGAAAGGTCTAGATGAGATGTACACATTTTGAATGTCCCTCGGTACATAGATGGAGTCTATCTATTGTGTTCTATCCTACCCAAAAAAAAGACATTTAGGGCCTCAAAACCTGAAAAACCATAAAAACCTACTAACATGGAAAACTATGTTTTGAGCTAGTGGACTAGGTGGGCAGCCACTGTTTTCCATCTAGAATAGTCATCCCCACTTATCAATAAAATGTATCCATTGTGTCAAGTTTCCTTATCATATGGGGAAATTTATGTTGAATTTGACTCTTGTTGAGCCACTTTCCTTAGTGAAGAAGTTACCTTATTTTGACAACCCGATAAAGTTGAACATGTTGTTAGCGAGTTACGTTAACCTATGTATCCATGATACAATACATGGTGTCCTAATCCAAGTATTAATGGTTGATTTATGTAGGTTCCAACCACTTTTCCACCCGTGAGGTTTCCAATAGCGTAGGATAATGTGGACAAATGAGCTTTGAATTAAATATTGGATGTAGGCCAAGGAACGGAGGAATTATTAATTCAAAAGCATTCTCACCTACCTCCTTGGTGATGGTGTAGGCCCATATCGAAGTGGATGAATATCGTGATGGTGTCCCGTGAGCCACTCTTCCTATAAATGAAACCAAACCTTATCTCCCACCTGAAACTTACGTGAAACCCAATGTTGGTCATGTCCCTGCTTGTACTTGGCTTTGGTTTTATCAAAAATTTCATGGAATTGTTGGAGGATGTGCTAAATCCATTCAATAAATCTAGTGGCCTTGTCAAACCCAGTTTGAGCATGGGAAGATTCCTCTTATGTGGTTGAAATCGGAAAAGATACATCAATTGGGGCCAATGGTTGGAACCCAAGAAAATTTAAAAATGGCTATGACCTATAGATATATGAATGGATCTATTGTAGATGTGTTGAGCATATTGAAGACTCTCATCCGATGTGTCGAGATGATTATAACTGTACATTCTCAAAATATCCACAATCATCCTATTAACCACCTTCATTTGTCAATCAATTTGGGGGTGGAAGGAAATTGATTTAGTGAGCTTGGTTTCAATCAGTGACCATCAGATAGATCAAAGAGTGCTTAGGAACTTGCTATCTTCATATGAAATTATGGTCTCTAGTAACCCAAAATGAACCAAAAAATGTTTGAAGAAGAGCTTAGTAGTGGCCTTGGTCTTGATACTCTTCTTGCAGGGTGTCAAAATGGCCATCTTACAAAAGTGAAAAACTACTATGAATACAAAATCATTACCGTGTTGGGTTGAAGGTAGTCTTGACATGTAATCCATGGAGATAGACTCCGATGGCCGATTGGGAGTAGACAAAGGGGTGTAAGACCCTTGTTTCTTAATGGCAGGTTTAGCAATGGCATAGAAAGTGCATGATGATCTGACATACTTGCTAGCATATTATTATATCTTTGGAAAATAAAAATACTTCTGTAATACTTCTCCCATATTTTCCACACCAAAGTGCCTTGCCACTAACTGTAATGAGCTTCCCAAATTCTCTTTGCGCGCTGGCTTGAAGGAAGAAAGAGATGGTCTAGATTGTACAATAGTCCATCCTGGAGATGACAGTATATAACTAAATCTCCTTCACCTAGTGCTTGATAGGTCGTAGTGAATTTAGGATCACTGTCATATAGTTGGGGCTATATTGAGGTCTAGTGGACACGAGAGTTGAGTACCATTTTCAAGGCTGCAATTGGAGGTCAACTTAGGCAATCGACTACTCAATTTTTACTTCCCTTCTTATATTTGATGTTCAAGTGGAATTGTTGTAAGTACATGGAGCACTTTTGGTGGCGATCATTCTATAAATTTCCTTGATTTTGCCTCAACTGTAGGGGCTTATGACCAATATGGATGACCATCTCTTTTCCTACAATGCAATGATTCCAATGGAGACAAGCTTGGATGATGGAGTACATTATTTTTTCATAAGTGGGGTATTTACTAACTGCATCTAAGAGTGTCTCACTATGGTATGCCACTGGATAGACATATTGAGTGAGGATTTTACTAACAACATATTCTTAAGCATCTAATTCAATCTCAAAGGAATATGGAAAATCTGGTAGAGTGATTACTAGTGCTAAACATAGGTGGTATTTCAGATCCTCAAATGCTTTAAGTTATGGATTATCCTTAAAAAAAACTTGCTTTGAACTCATCCTTGGTCACTTTGGTAAGGGGCCAAGCAATCTGTGAGATCCCCAATATGGACATGCGATAGAAATTGTCAAGGACCAAGAAACTATGAAGATCAACTATGGTTATTGGGGCCAACCAATCATTAATGACTTGGATCTTGGATTGATCCATGTGCACATCATGATTATCCACAATGTACCCTAGATATTTGATTATCTACATGTCAAAAGAGCATTTATCTAGATTAGCATATAATTTGTGCTCTACATGTTGCTAAGGACATATTGAATGTGTTGCAAATGCTCATCCCAATTATTGTTAAAGATGAGGATGTTGTCCAGATATATGACCAAAAAACAATTAAAGAATGGCCACAAGATGTCATCCATCATCCTCATGAAATTTGTTGGAGCATTGATCAAGCTGAAAATAATGACCAACCATTTGAAAATACTTTCTCTAGACTTGAAGACAGTCTTCCAGACATCAGTTTTCTCAACTAGGACCTGGTGGTATATAGACTTCAAATCGATCTTACTAAAATACTTGGCCCCATTAAGATGGTAGAGAATATCATCAAAATGTGGAATTGGATATTGATTCCTGAATGTGATTTTGTTTAGAGATTTGTAATGAATGTAAAGTCACCATTTACCACCCTTCTTCTCTACCAACAAACTTGGGCTCTCGCAAGGTGAGGAGCCTGGTGAAATGTTCCCTTTTGGAGTAAATCCTAAATATGCTGCTTGATTTCTTCATTTTATAGAATTGAGCACTAATAAACTAGGCCACTAGGTATAGAAGCACTGGGTACCAAATTAATTGAATGCTTTAACTTGTAGTGTAGAGGAAATCCGGACAATGAGGTGAAGAGATCTATATATTCTTCCACTACTTTGTCCCCCTACTTTTGTTGTAGGGAGATATCCTAGGTAGAGTTCATATATGTTGCACAAACCTTCAGTACTTCTAGATTAGATCATGAAGAGGATGAATTTCCTAGTTGTGGAGATCTCCTTCTTGCACTGCTTGGCTGAGATCAAGGATACTACAGTAGTTGGAATGACCTCTGGTATCCTATAGATTTGTTCTCCGAAATAAACAATGACACTACGTGGTTAAGACTCATATGCACCATGAGGTTTCCACATATATGGATATCCTAAAGGAAAATCACAAACATAAAGAGGGGAAATATCATAGTAACTCGTCTTTGAAGGGATTGATGTCATAGGGTATGCGACATTGTTGATTGATATAGATGTCATGAACCTTTCTTATCCATCCGATGTTGTAGGGATATGGGTGTGTTGTTGTCATAAAATTCAACCTTTTCACAACCTCCATTAATATCATGTTATTTTGACTCTCATTGTCAACAATTAAATGTAGTAGAGAACCCTTCACCCACATCTAAGAGTGGAAGAGTTTCTCACCTTCCTCCAAATATTTAGGATTGCTTGGCTGGAACTTTATCATATTGACCGTGATGCCAAGGTGACTCATGGTAATATGTCTCTTTTCCGCTTTTGTGGTGATGAAGCTAATGAAATAAAAATATTTGTTCATAAATCTACAAATCCGTTAAGAATTAGATAATGGTGTAATGAAACAAAAAATTTCATGAGGAATGAGCTTTTATATGATATATATATATATATATATATATATATTTAATATTAATTATTTCATTTTCTTTAAAGACCATTTATTATTATTTGAGAGATCTCATAAGTACTCACAGAACCGACGCCCCATATATCTTCATTTATTTTTTCAATTCCAATTTTTTCGAAGATGTTTTTTATAGACACTTGTAACATTGTTGTACATTTCTTTTGAATTTTATTTTATGATATATTTTAATTATTATTAAATTATTAATATAAATAATAATTTTTATGCATACATAAAAGAACAACCCCAAAAACTATCATTTCAAGACTTGAAAATACATATTTTTTTTTACATGAATATGAAAATAATATACAAGTGATTGTTAAAGTTATTTTTTTTAAATACATTTTTTCATTTTTATACTAAATATTTATAATAACAGAATAGATTTATATTACCGTATAGTGAGACACATTACCATGCTTCTGCACCAATGATCGACTTTTCCTTATATGTGACTATGACGTTGGGTTCTGAATTTGAATCAAAACTGTGATCTGATTCTGAGGCTTTGAGATCGACCGCCAATGAATCCTTTTAGCAACATGCATGAGTGTTGCACAAGGGGATGTTTTGGAACTTGCACCACTTCTTGATGCCCTTCTTCATCTTACCATTACCCTTCTTTGCTTGTGGCTTGGAAGGGTAGTTATGAGGTTGGTTATCCTTTCCATGTCCTTCATTCTTCAAGTTGGCATTTCTTTTACCATAATTTTATTGCGATGAATTTACAAATACGAAATATTTATTATTCCTTTGCTTAAATTTCTGTTGTATTTTTATAGCATAATGATGGGCGACTCCTAATCATGAGATGTCCAAAAAATTCATTTCAATTTGAATGTACCAATGTACTCACCCATGATATTTTAGAAATAGATGCCACTTGGGGTATTTGATACCCAATTTGGTGCATGGGGTATGGAAGGTATTTGTGAACTCCAGACATGTTTGGTCCTTCTCCTAGCATAGGGTGGTCCATCTTATGTACTAGTAATCATAATTTACAATATGCTAATATTGTTCCTTGACGATATATATAAAAGATTCCCAAGTGGGAGTTGCCCCAAACATTCGAGACTCTTTTGTATTGTTTTTCTCACCATAATTTTCCCACCATTTTTTGACATGGAGGACAACCTTAAGGAGCACAAAGGTGATCTTTTCCCTATTAGAAAAATTCTGTACAAATAAATACCCTTTTACTAGATTTAACCATTTTTCCAATGCATCAGCATCTATCTAACATTTAAATATGGGAATCTCGAAATTAAATTGTTCCTTGAAGGGTGTTTCTATCCCAAAGTGGTTTATTGTTAAATGTCCCTCTATTGTTGTTGGCATATGTCGAAGGATTTGGGTGACATTATCCATCATCTCATTCCTTTGTCGTGCGAGAGATTCCTCAAGCAATATCTTGAAATGATCTCCTGCTCCATCATCTCTCTTTTTCTCCTCCATGGGACATGGTTTGGGTTGTTTAGGGTGGTCTTTATCAATATCAACTAGTTCAAGACCCAATTGTTTATATCATGACCTCATCGTGGAAATGCATGGATAACTAACAAAAGAGTAGACTGCTTTGATACCACTGGTATAGATTTATGTGAGAACGAAATGAAATAACACATATATAAAAAATTCATAGATATATATCTCAAAGAAAATAGTGATACATCAAACTCAAAATATATAAATTAATGAAAGAGAACAAACTGTAAAATGTAGAATACAAAATAGCTAGAATGGTGGTAGTTGATCTTTAAGAAGAGATGTGGCAATTACATGCTCATCCATAAGAATTTGATTTACAATGAAGCCAAAAGGGCCTTTTAACATAAATCATCAATGGAAAAACCATAAATATAAAAAATCCTAACCCTAGAAGGTGAAACACAAAAAGGTTTTTGGGCCCCATTGTGTTTAGTTGATACATCAACTTCCCAAGGATATAAATTTTGCATACTATCTCCATTTGGGGTTCTTATTATCGCGTCGGAAGGGTCTAGTCGATAAGTACACATTATGAACAACATTATACATAGTTAAAGCCCAAATATTAGTGTTGTGTACCTAAATAGTAAAAATATTAGTTAAATTACAAATAAAATTAATTAAATAAATTAATTAGTTAAATTCTAAGGGGTACATTGTTCCATTGAAATGATACCCAATTGACCTATAAATGATCAATGCTTGTAAATGTAATAATCATCTCATCAAAATATTAATCTTATCAAAATGTACGATTTCAAATATTTAATGGTGTTTTAAACCCGTCATCTCACCTACCCCTCTCTGTTGCCACCTCCACTACCTCAGCTCCGCCCTCATGCTTCCATCCCACGCTCCAGCATTTCCCTCCCTTCGGATCTTACCCATCCACCGCCTCCTTCGTTCCCTTCTCTCGTGCACACCTGCATCACTCACCACCACACCCCACCCATTCCATCTCCCTGCACACGTCTCCCCACATAATCCTCCTCCCACGTCCTCGCTCTCACCGCATTTCTCCCCCACCGTCGTCCCTTCGGTCCTTGCATTCCTTCTCCCTACCATCCTCCCTCCTGTGCAACTCTCCCTGCATCTCCCTCCTTCCGCGCCACCCCCAATTTATTCCTCCCTCACTCCTCATGTGTGCCCCACCCCCCTTCTTCCTGCCCTCCTCCCATCCCTCTGCACTCGCTTCTTCTCTCGATGCTCTCCTTTGTGTTGCCACCCTTCCCTTCCGCCACCAACCTCCATCCCACTGATTCGTCCATCCATACGTAACCCTGAGAAAAAAACAAATAAATAAAATATATATAAATATATATATATATAATATTGATTAAAAAGTTAATTCAAGTTTTTTTTAAAAGACCAAAAATAAAATAAATAAATAATAATAATAATAATTATTTATTCATTTATTTTTTTTATTCACGTAAATCAAAATTTCGACGTGCACTAGATCTATTCATACACACAAATGTCTTCGAGACATCATAGCTTGGTTCAAGAAACGATAAAAATTAAACAAGAAATAATAGGAGATATTTCAAAAACTATAGACGAAATAATAAAAAGATGCCATGCTCGAAATATGTTTGAACAACCATGTGAAGAAAAAATAAAAAAGAGAATGAAAGCCATGAAGGCCACCAAAATAGAACAATTCTATCATACACAGAATAACATCTTCATGAATCAACACAAGTAGAAAAGAACACAAGAGATTGTTTCGGCAATCACGAGCTTGAAATTGCATCTATTGAGAGCTTTAAGGTTTATATTGTTGGTGCACAGTCATTCAATGATGACAAAGGTATACTAAACCATTATGCCAACAACGAATAGAGTAAAGGTATCAATCAAGATAATAAGCAAGACAAAGTTATAGAATAGTGAGATTGTGATGAGGATCAAGCCAGTATTACTAACAACAACAAGGATCAGTGCATCGACAAGAATGTCACAATAATAGATGCACGAAGAACATTTGTAACCCCATAGATCACTATAAATAACATCTATAAGGTTAATCATATACAATATGAGATTGATGCTCATGTGAACGTTATAAGTACAATAATTCCCTTCAAAGGAACTGACATAGAATGTGTTGGGAATGGCATCACAAAAATAGTTTATACTATCAAGTCTATCAAGTATTTTCAAATGGCGACAAAAGAAGTTAAAAGCAACAACCACACAAGTAGCAAAAGTGTCAACGAAAATTCAGCAAGTACATACTTAATGTGGATTTCAAAACAAAAGAAACAAGAAGAAGCCATGCATGTAATCAACCTTATATGTCTAAAGTCATCAGTTTGACATAGAACCAAAATAAAAGACAACATCAACAATCTCATCTTTGAGGACAAATCTTTCCTTAAGGGGAAGGCAATGTTGTGTACCTAAATAGTAAAAATATTAGTTAAATAAAAAATATGATTAGTTAATTAATTTAATTAGTTAGATTATAAGAGGTACATCGTTCCATTGAAACGATACCCTATTGACCTATAAATGGTCAATGCTTGTAAATGAGATAATAATCTCATCAAAATATTATTCTTATCAAAATGTGGGATTTTGAATATTTGTGGGTGTTTTCAAAATAATATTTGTGGGTTTCTGAAGTATTTTATACTTCAATTAGGCAATGTGTCGTCCAAAAAAAACATCGTTTAGGGCCTCAAAACGATCCTCGAAGATTAGGTCCCCAAAATACCGTAAAATGCTGCCAAGATGGAAAACTATATTTTGAGCCAATAGGCTTGATGAGTGTCCACCGATATCCATCTAGATCAGTCCTACCCCTTATGAAGCACTTATTTCCATTACATTCATGAGATGAAAAAATTTATGTTAAATTTAACTCTTAGTGAACCACTTTCTTTAGTAAATGTTTTTACCTAAAAATAATTTAAACATTTTATTTCATACATTTTATTTCATAATCTTTTTAGAAATAAATAAAATAACTATATTATAAAGTTCATAATCTCATAAGATCTTATTTTTTAAATTACCCTTGAAAATTATACCAATAAAGAATGTTAAAGGAATTTTGATGTTTTATCTATATTAGATATTGATGTATAGAAAAATATAGTTTTAAACATTCAAATATAGATATAGTAAAAAAATAATATGGCATGTAACTATCACTTGAATTGATTTTCACTTGTTTTATCTATTAGAATCAAACTTTTAAAGCAATTTCCAAGATGTTAAAATTGATTTCTTTACATGATAAAGTGTTATCACTTTTATATAAAAAAAACTAAGTTAAAATATAAAAAACTAATTTAAAGTGCAAAAGACAAGAGCTCATGTTAAATCCATAATATTCTATAATATCAATACACAACTTACAACTTACAAGGGAGTAAACTTTAAAAATTTAAAATTTCATAACTTTCATGTGTTGAGGAAGAAATATTATCATAATATTCTATAATATCATGATACACAAATTACACGATAGTGAACTTTAAAAATTCAGAATGTCATAACTTTCTCATGTGTTGGGAAGAAATATTAACATGTCAACATTAAGTGATGATCAAATCAAACCATGGTTGTTTAATCAAGATTTTGTTAAAGGACATTTTCAAATTTCAATCATATAAATTGGTAATTTCACATATACGCCCATTAATTTATGTTTTTTTAAAAAAATTTCTGACTATATAAAACAAAGAGCTCCATCGAAATATAGTGCTCAGTTGGGGGGTTTTGTTAACGCAAATAAACTCTTAATTGGTGTTGGGATTTCTAACCAAATTATAGCATTTATTTAGCAAACCTATGATCATAAGCTTTATTAGATTTTGTACATTCATCAAATATTTTCAATTATTTTCAATTACCTTATTCTTAGATGTAGCTTGTTCCAATTTAGAGATATCCTATAGCTTATAGAGTATATGTAAATATTTTAGTTCACTATTAAGAAATCATGAATATAAAGAAGAGCTTGACGCAATTTATGAATCATAATAAAATTGTATATTAAAAATATTTTCGATTTATAAAATTTTAAAGATTGAAATTTCCAAGTTTAAGTTTTTATAATATAAGAGAAAGGTTTAAAGAGTAAGAAATAAATAGTTAACCATTTTAATTAAGGAAAATTTAAAAAATATTAAATTTATAATTAAAAAAACTAAAAACTAAAAATATTAAATCCATTAAATATTTATAGTGATGAAATTCAATAAATATAGTATTTTAATGTATAATATGAACTTTACAAATAAATATCAGATTCAGTTGTCAAATTTTAGAATCAAATTTAATATATAGAATAAGTGAATATTGTAGCAAAATAATTATGTTTTGGTTGCAAATTAAAATTTTATACATATAAAAATTCCCATCATGATAAAAGTTTACAATGTTCTTGAAAATTATTAGTAAGTTTAATGCATGGTGAAACAATGTCCTTAGAAATTATTGTCAATTTAGATTATAGATATAAAAAATTATATACATCCAAAAAAGATTACACTTATTAAAAAAGATAGGTGCTTAAACCAAAATAGATCAACGCTGATTTAACAAATCTAGGGAAAAAAGTAAAAGCTATATAACCTTTTTATGACGAACAAAATTGTCAATAACCTCCTTTGATTGAAGGGAAGGATGACCATGACTTAGTTGGGGTTGTATTCAAAGCGATCTTAGGTCAAATATTGCATGTTTCACATACATAGCATAGTAAGATTACATTACAAGATACAAACCGAAAATTTGTATGATACAAGTGAAAGGATATCAGTGTTTGCAATTACAGATATGAAAATTATAGAACGAGGCGTGCAATAATTTCTATCCACGTATTTCATCCGTAAAGACTTGAGAATTTTTCTATCACTGAATATTTTTTTCAGTAGTTTAGGTACTAACACAGCAAAAACAGTTTTCATATTTGTTCAAAGCTTACAACAAACATGGTACACCTAGCAAAATCTCTCTTTCAATTATTTTGAGACTTTACATTCTTTATTGAATCCAACTGTAGCAAGATAACATTGAATATTTCATAATCTAATTGTTAGTGTAACAAATAGTTGTTCTACAATCTTATGGCTCTAACTTATAAGTTCATTTTATTGAACAGATAATGCTTATAAAGCTGAGTGGAACAAGGCTCTTCACGTCATTGCAGGTCAGAGTTATAATTTCTTTACAGCACAAGCCATTGCAATTAAGATAAAGACATATTAAATGAAATCTGAAATAAAGAAATATGATAGATTCTATCTCTCTTTGATTGGACCGATAATTGGCAGACAGGTTTGCACTATATAAACATTTGTAGACGTTTGTACTCTTCTCCCTCTATCTTCTGTGACTGTCGCAGCTTTTATTATGATGCCTGTTGTGATTTATAATCTTGACAATCTTCCCACAACAATTGTTTTCACACCGCTTATACACAATAATTAATGAAGAAAGTGAGAACCTTGAAAGCTTGTAGGCAAAGTGATACTGGTGTAATGAGAGTCACACCTGGGCTTCAGATAAACGAGGGCTCATAAAAACAAAGATGTAGGATTTCGGCCTACGACACTGCATTTTAATGGCCCCTTGCTATGGTTTTTGCCTCTCACAATATTCAGTTTAAAGCACCATTATACTACTATCTTATTATTTTACTATCTTGTATTTCTATTATCATCTAAGAAAATAGACGTCATGAGACAAAGAAGGAGTTTCAAGAGGACTGCATATGTCACTATGAATTAATTGTAATTGTTCTTTAGCACTTCAAGCTTTGCCTCATTTAGTTGAGATGTTTACTAAGCACACAACCTTCACAAACACCTTTAGTAGAAGAAATTGTACACAACCATCACAAACACCTTTAGTAGAAGAAATTGTAGGTAAGCCAAGTACCATTTTAGATAACATTTGCATTTTAACAGAATTCGAGTGAGTAAATTTATATAAACCAACTTGACCAGAAGAAACAACTTTGGAGTTATTTTTTATACTTTTTAGAACATATTTATCTCGTCATGCTTCAAATTGATGGGCATGCCTTGAACATGAAAAACATCTTCCAATATACCATTAATAACTTTAATATTACCAAAATCTACAACTATAAGCTATTTACAATCACTAATTGAAACTTTATATCTTATGTGCTTATTAGTGTCACATGATGAAAATAAAGAAGTTGTGCCATTCATATGATTAGAAACACCAGAATCCATAATCCATTCTAGAAAAGAAGAGGACAATATCACATAGTTTAAATAAAATCTTCTTAGTGTGATTGTTTTTGCCACAATACATACAAGGATTAAACACTTTCTTTTTAAGAGCATCATAAGAGGCATCATTAAAATAATGATGAGTTGGGACCTTAGTATGTTGTTTAGAGTTTTTATTAAATCATTTATTTGGATTCTTTAACTATGTGCAATTAGATATTTACCATTAGTTAATTTACCTTAAGCAATTAATCTATATTGCTCACGTATTAGTCCTTTACAAAATATTCAAAGATGGCTGACATAGACCCCTTAGGCATCTCAATGGCCATATCCCTAGTTTGGATGTAAGGTCAAAGGAAGGACGTAATTTTTGTTCTACAAGTATATACAGGGAATTATCAATTTTCTTGTAATCTTTACCACAATTATTTATCTTTTCATTATAGGTTTTTAGTTCAGCAATAAATAACTCAATTCTATCAAAATATATAAGATATAGCTCACAAATTTTCTTTTCAAAATAATAAGCAGAAACATCATCATATTTATCAAAAAAAGAAGCTAAAGTTTTACATTACCATGTAACTAAGTCCTTAACATTTTTTTGTTTCTTAAGTTCATTCTTAACTAAGCACCAAAGATTACTCCTCAAAATGCCAACCATCTTTCTCTTCCAAAGAAGATAGTTAATACCCATTAACTTCAAAATAAAATCTACTTCTCAACTAATAAAGATGACTAATACACTAAACGATAATGCATCATGACAAGAAGCTAATAACTAGAAGAAATAGTGAATAAAACAAAAAAAAATTCACTCACATTGAAACCTTGTAGTACCAAAGCCATGCATATTCAAACCATATGTAAGAAACAACAAAAGGAATCAAATTACAATGATGTATTCACTTTGAAAGTTAGTGTAGATGCACCATTAGAGAAGACAATTCAAATGGATATGCACCCTCTATGGATGCCAGTCACATATGTATATGCCTTCTCCATTTGCAAATTGCATACCTATTTGTTATGGCCATGTAAATGTAGATACGCAAAAGTTGAAGCCATTTGGATGGAAAGTTACAAAAAAATGAACTAAAAATAAAAATAGACAAAGTGCCATATATTCTACTAGAGATAGATCCTTGATAATAAGTTAGTACACAATGTATTTCAACTTCATCTCTACAAAAAAAACACAAGTAAACTTGAAAATTTCCAAAAAAAAAATTAAAAAATAAATAGTGAGGTTAGGGTTTTGAGAAAAAAATCTCAAACATGTAGAAAAATGTGCATGTTGAAGAAAAGCCTCATTGGTTTTCTAGATCTTTTGGAAAATATACTAGAGGAGGAATGGCCAACAATTTTTTTTGTAGAACTTGCTACTTGTAAAAACAAATTAACAAAATTTACGAAAGGAGGTAGAGCATAATAACCAACTCTGTACCATGTTAGAATATTGAGAAATATGCATAAACATACAATAATACATTTAATAACATGTAAATAGGAATATATTAGTTTACTCTCCTATCTATACAAGCACAAAATAATCATATAGCAAGAGAGAAAAAGAGAAAAGAGATATCGCACCAGATATATGTGGAAAAACTCCAAATGGTGAAACATCCACATGAAGGTATGTTCTTCTTCATTCTTCAGAAATTTCCTCTCTTACACTTGAGCACCACCCACATATGCTTATCACAACTTTACAACAACATTCACAATAACATAATCATCATGCACTACTCCAAAGGGTCTCCTTCACCTCTATTATATAGCTAGAGGTATGGAAGAATTACATACCATAATACATGTGGGATAAATGATTTTCCACATCTTTATATAAAAAAGGTAATCAGAGAATATTAATCCATGATGCATATGGAATATCTCTATTTACATAATATAGAGAGAATTATGCTTTGCTTCACTACATAAATCATCATAATATTTTACGACGCCATGTTAAAGGTAGTGGTATCTGAGGATGTCCCACGGGGGCTTCACTAGAAGGCAATATAATATCACGTTCATTCATATTGCGGTATTAAATACTCATGAAAACCTAAAAATTATATTGCTTATATAAGGGGCAAAGGGTTTTTTTATTTAATTTAACAATACAAAAATACTTTGGGGTCTTTTTTATATGGGTGGGCTGACAAATATCCACCAAATGGAGATGGCGAGATCACAGTCGGATGAGAAATCGGGTTGAGGCAAGGCTCGGGCTTTCCAGTACGCAGGGAAATCACGTCTTAAGGCATGCTTGAGGTCAGGGGTTTCAAGGTGAAGTGGGTTTCCGGTCAATCATAGTCGAGAGACAATGGTCATTGATAGCCAATTGTTACCAATAGCACTCAACCAGTTGTTACCAATATCCTCGGGAGGCTCTAAGCCTCCAGGTCCTGTTATAGGCCCTCGATAGGCCTTGGGGGCTTGAATACCCAACCACTCATGCCTATTACAGGCCTTGGGAGGTTTAGCCAGCCTCCTAGAGCTTGTTATTGGCCCTGGGGGCTTGGATACCTAGCCCACAACAGGCTTAGTTAGCGATTGGGGAACTGCAACATGCACTCTAATTGTTGTACTTTGTGCATTAGCTATAGTGACATACAAGAAGTGATCTCCTATCTCTTCATTAGACCATTAGATGTTACAAATAATAATGATATGTGGTTGAGTAATTGCATTGTGGGTGAAGTAATGTGCATTGAAGTAAGGTGCATTGTAGAATGTATGTGGGGTCATAATCGGGGTATCATATCAATATACTAGGTAGAAATATAAAGGGGTGTACAAAATGTTAATGAAAAAATTGATACATACAATATCTAGTGAAAATAAGGGTTTTTTAAATTGGGAAGGCATATTGGGAGGGGGTTAAAAAAAACAATTTTGGAAGGTATGTTCCAATGCTTAGTGAAATTAGGGGTATTGTTTCATATGCCATGAATGAATGTGCTATGATAGCGGTTTATTGAGTGAATCCTCGTGAGATGTCCTCCATGTTCAGATGCCTAGCATGGAGGTACACTTTCTACATAGGCATGATGAGGAGGTAGAGGGTGAGATGAATCTACCAGCTGGCATGAATCCATTGGAAGATGCATGTAGACCTTTCAAGTTGATTTGCCTCATACATGAATCATTTCTGCATGCTCACCTTTTAATTAAAAATGCATGCAAAAGTGATTTTTCGCATGCAATCATATTAGGTTTATGGTAAACCTAATTTATCGTTGAGATGTTATAAGGAGGCAAGAGGTCACCGAAAAATATTATTCAATAGAATTATTAGAGAGAGATCAGTTTGGAGTGAGGGTGACTTGGGCATGTAGGTTGGTAAAATTTACGAGAGAGGAGCTTCTGTAGGAGGGAGAGTGAGGGGATCCGAGTTGAATTAGTCCCCACTTGATCAGAGGCAATTTTTTGACAGAGACTATGGGTTGAGAGAGCTTTAGAGTCTAGTTTCTATAAATTTTAGAGAGAGGGCGACTTGTTGCAAAGGGGGGGCACACTTCCTAGAGAGAGGAGGACGTTTTGGATCCAGATTGAGGCCAGATTAGTTGAGATTTCTAGAGGAGGTATTCTTCACTGTTTGAATAAGATCTATGATGATCTCAGATCAGATTGGGAGAGACCTAAGCTAGGGCGTTTTGTTAGAAAAATAGGATTGTAGAGAAATAATAATAAACAAGATGAAAATATAAATCACATAAACACAATATAAGAGAGACAACAATATAACGTGTTTCACCCAATTTGGGCTACATCCACAGATAAAATTCTATTCCTTTTATTATTATACCATCCAACAAATGAAGGGACACAACCTGTATCACATCCGTTGCAACTTCCTCTTTAATCTTTCTCAGTCTCTCTTACGCAATCACAAAGATCTTTACAATGTTACAATACATTACACAACCGTATTACAATGTCTCCCTTTTAAAGGGAATTACCATCGAAAAATACTATGGGCTACCCAATACCATGGGTACATAAAGGGTTGGCCAACAAAACGACCCATAAAATTTCTTTCAGGGGCTTGACCCGCAAACCCCCATCGGGGACCCGCTGGCCCTCAGACACCCATGGGGGAGAGATGCCCCCCCACGCCCCGCCACTAGGATGAGTGTACTTTCCACCTCCATATCATATAAAACTCATGTACAAACATGAATGAAAAAACAACATATCTTAATTAAGAAGATCATGATCCACAAGCAACAATCTCCCACTTGGAGAATGATCACGACAACCCCACCACTGCCGCACTTGCTGGACTATGCTCTGAACCTTGGATCTAGAAAATTTCTCATCTTCACCTCCATGTTAGAATTCCAACTAAAACTGAGAAGGAACTCAATATATCTCTAGTTACTACATTTGTCAACATGTCTGTAGGATTTTGGCTAGTGTGTATATTTTCCATCTTCGACAATTCATCTTCTAGAACAGACCGTATGAAATGGTACTTCAACTGTATATGTTTAGTATTATAATGGAAGGATGATTTCTTTGCAATATGAATGGAACTCTGGATATCACTATACAATTCGCTATCCTCCTACTTCTTACCAAATTCCTCCATGAACCTCTCCAACCAAAACATCTCTTTACTAGCCTATGTAGCATCAACATACTCTGCTTTTGTTGTTGAAAGTGAAACAACCTTTTACAGCTTCAAAATCCAACTTACTATTTTTCCACCTACAGTAAACACATCTCTTTACTTAGATTGAAATGGATGGCCAAAGGTGTACTAACTAGTTTTGCATTCTGCATTCTAAACCTGTCCAACACCTTTTCTATGTACTCACCCTTAGACAATGTCAATTTGCAATTTTTCTTGTCTCTTGTTATTCTCATACCAAGGATTTTCTTTGCAGCACCCAAATCCTTCATTGCAAATGAATTAACTAACTTCCTCTTGAGCACATTTATATCCTACATGTTAGACCCTATAACAAGCATGTCATCCACATACAATAACAAGATAATATATCTTCCATTATCTAGCCTGTTGAAATAAACACAATGGTTAGAATGACATCTACTATAACCTTGTTCTATCATAAACCTGCCAAATTTCAAATACCACTACCTTGGATCTTGCTTCAATCCATACAAGCTCTTCTTCAAGCTGCATACTAAATTATCCTTACCTTTGACCTCATACCCTTGTGGCTACTCCATATAAATCTCTTCCTCCAAATCCCCATGGAGAAATGTTGTTCTTATATCTAATTGTTCAAGATGCAAATATTCTACTCCCACTAGACTTAAAATATTCTTAATTGAAGTCATTTTAACAAATAAGAAAATATTTCATCAAAATTTATACCTTTATTCTGTGCAAACCCCTTTACAACAAGTTTGGCCTTGTACCGCTTCTTTCCTCGATCTTCCTCCCTCAACCTATAAACCCATTTTTTCTGCAATGTGCTTTTACCTATAGGAAATTGAACCAAATCCCAATTCTAGTTTCTTACCAATGAGTACATCTCCTCATTTATGTCTTGCTCCCACTTCTTTCTAGTTTCCACCTGCATTGCTTCTTCATAACATTCTGGTTCACCAGAATCAATCATCAATAAATAATACATTGAAGGAGAGTATCGTTTAGGGGGTGTAATTAGCCTGCTAGATCTTCTAACACTTGCAGGAGTTTGAGGTACCTGTTGATGTTCTTGATTTTCTGGCACCTCTAGAACTTCCTTTTCTTTTATTTCATCAAGCAATGTGTACACTGTGTTTTCATTTTCATGTTTCTTTCCCTGCAACTGATCTTTATACATGACATTTTCATTGAATACCACATCTCCACTCCTAATGATTTTGTTACTTTCATAATCCCATAAGCGATAACCAAAATCATCAACCCCATATCCAATATAGGAACATTTCTTGGATTTACTCTCAAGCTTTGTTCTATTTTCTTTATTAATATGGGCAAATGCTTCACAACTAGAAGTTCTCATAAATGAGTAGTTTACCTTTTTACATATCCATGCCTTCTCTATAATCCCACCATCCAAAGCGCTTAATGGCCCTCTGTTTAAGTAAACAATAGTATCTACAACATCTTCCCAAAACTGTAAGGACAACCCTACATGCAATCTCATACACCTTGCATGTTCCATGATCATCCTATTCATCCTTTTTGACACAGTATTTTATTGTGGTGTTTCGAGGATTGTCTTCTCTCTACGAATCGCATGGTATGAACAATAACTATCAAACTCCTTGCTCCAATACTCACCTCCATTATCCGATTTGAGACACTTCAACCTTTTTCCTGTCTCATTCTCAACCAAATATTTCCATTTCTTAAAAGTAATAAACACATTAGATTTATGTCTAATGCAATAAACCCAAGTTTGTCTAGTTTCATCATCAATAAAAGTAACATAATAATGAGAGCCACCAAGAGATTGTACCTGAGCCGATACCCATACATCTGTATGTACAAGATATAACTTTCCACTCTTCTTTTGTTTCCCAACCCTGAGAAATATGACTCTATTTTTTTTTCCATAAACACGGTTCTCACAGAATTCCAAAATTACCTGCTTCATATCTAGCATCAACTTCCTTGAGTGGAAAATCTGCATCCGCTTCTCACTCATGTGGCCAAGCCTATGATGCCACAATGTTGTATTTGTTCATGTGGAAGCTAAAGATATAGAACAGTCAATATTATGAGGACATAAATACAATGTACATTTCCTATCTCCTTTCGCTATCACCATCGATCCTTTAGTGATATTCCACCACATTTCTACAAATGTAGATAAATAACCACCATCTCCCAACTGCCCTGTTGAGATCAAATTTCTTTTTATAGAATGAATATGCCTTACATATTTCAACAACCATTTAGTTCCATTCTTTAGATTAATCTGTACCTTTCCAATTGCAACAATTTTATATGGCTCATCACCACCCAATATGTAGTGTCCCTTTCAATGAATTTGTAAAAACTAGGAAAAATTGCAAATTTTGGCCAATTCGACCCTTAGACTAGTATTGACTCAAATGCCTCCAAATCGCTCCAAATGACTTTGAATTGGTTTAGAATGTGTTTGGAATGTATTAATACATAAAAATGATTCTTATGGATTCTTGGATACTCTCAAAATACTTCTGCAACATTCAATTACAATCAAGAAAAGATAGGGAAATTTACTAGTCAAATCGAGGTTCAAATCCCCCAAGGGTACTAGGCAAATATGGATCTCCAAATGCTATATGAACTTCCCAAATTTCAGAAAATATACATGGTACTGTTAAAGGAGTTCAATGGGCTCCCAAATACATCATCAATCAGTTTCTAAAATCTTTTGAAACTCCCATAAATCAGAGGTTTGTGGACATGTCTTCACATAGGGGGGAATGCTAGTAAACTTCACCACTTGCTATGAAATTCGAGATTTTTGTTCCAAAGACTTATTAAATGTATATGAAACTTATTAAAGGCATTGATGAATCTCCATAAATCATAAAATCAAATATATTAACTGATACAAGTCAAAATACATAAACTTCAAGCTTTCATAACAAGATGTAGGGAAAATGGCACCATTTATGCATTGTTTGGTATTTTTCCATAGTTCCGCTTGGTATTTCAACTTGAGAGTATTATGAGAATTAAATACAGAGTATATATATCAGAATAAAAATAAATGGGGACAGAATATCTCCCCCAAATATTACATCATCTCACCAAGTGCGCCCTTCCTCAAAGAGCCAAAATATGAAGAGAAAACTGAGAAAGGTGTGGAAGCAAGTTGAGGATGAGAATGTCACGAGATTCCCTATAGCTTCATCCAACAACAAAGGAATCCATTGTAGCTCCAAATGAAAGTTCTGAATGGCCTCTCGAATTTCCAATTAGGATGAGAATCTTTCACCCTTGACATTGGTACTAAGGCAAGTAGAGCAAACACTCCGCAAGCATGGATAGGCTATGCTCTCCAATATGCAAAATGATAAAAAACTTATCTACTTCTTTGTTCTTGATTTTTATAAACTTCCAAAGGATTCCTTAACTTGAATTCCATCCGTGATCTTCATGCCAACTCGAATTAGGAATAGATTCCAATGTGTGCCACTTCTCCCTCCATTCCTAGCTTCCTCCTTCACGCAATTCGGATGAGTGATTCTTTGGCTGCTGTAACTCCATTGTGCACCCTCTTGGAGTCTATTTTTATCACTGAAATTTCATATATGTAGGATGTTAGTAATCAGGTCTAATTTGTGTCATATGTGTCATAGCATCTTCATCATTGTTGTCATAGAAGGTAGGGAATCTATCCCATGTGTCTCAATTTCTCTCAAATGCCTCTTCCTCTTCTATGGGATTTACTCTTCCACTCCAATTTGACATTCATTGATTCATTCCAAGTATATTGACATTCCAAATCCCCCAAGAATGTGGACTCCACCTAGGATTCGAATGGGTGAGAGTGGAATTCCATGTGGCATGGGGAATCTTGCTTAAATGGGCCCCACATCTCCCATTTGCCATCATGACCAAGTGACACTTTATTTTCCTATCTTATTTATTTATTTATTCCCCATTTAATATATTTGGTCAAACTAATGTCCATTTTTGGTTTTATAGTTCCCTTATTCCAAATCTAATGTTTCCACCCCAACCTAGGAAACTAGTAGATTGGCGGAATTTTCTCTTTTTGAGATTTATTTGAATGGGCACATTACAGTCCTCCCAAACCAATATTTCTTGACCTCAAACAATTCCAAATTAGGATGCTGCAAAAAAATTTCCTCCTCCCATGTGGCATCCTCACTTGGAATATCTTTCCATTGTACCAAATACTCCCTTATAGTTCTGCTCTTCAATTTCCTTTCTCTTGTCTTCAAACTTTTTTCTGGAATAAGTATGAGTTATAATTCATCATCTAATGGAGGGAGGGTTTATGAAACAAATATTTTCTGACCAATAGCCTTCTTAAGGAATGAAACATGAAATACATTGTGGATTTTTCTTCCTTCCAGAAGTTCCAACTCATAAGCCACCTCTCCAATTTTTTTCGAACTACCTAATATGGACCATAATATCTTGGTTTGAGATTTTACGATCATTTCACCTTCAAGGATGCTTGTTTATATGGTTGTATCCTCAAATAGACCAAATCATTCACTTGAAAAATTCTTTCCACCCTATTTTGATCCACATAATGTTTCTTTTGATTTTGGGAAACCTGCAAATTGTCTTTTAAAAGTTTCAAAATCTCTTGAATTTCCTACACCCAATCCTTGGATTTTGGGGATCTACTATCACCAAACATGTGCTCAACAAATGTGAGTGTTGCATAACCATAAAGTGATTTGAAAGGAGACATGCCAATGGACATATGGAAAGTAGTGTTGTAGCAAAACCCAAGTGTAGCCATTTCACCCATGTTTTCTGTTGCTAACCAACATATTTCCTCAAGTACCCTTCCAACCATTGATTCACTCTCTATGTTTGGTCATCAGTTTGAGGATGATATCTTGTGCTTTGAATCAATTGAGTTCCCACCAACTTGAATTTTTTTTTCCAAATGGAACTCATGAATCTGCTATCTCTATCACTCACAATGTTCTTGGGAAGTCCATACAATCTAAAAATTCTTTAAAGAATAGATCAGCCACTTGTGCAGCGGTAAAATATGATGTAACAGAAAATAAATGAGCAAATTTAGTGAGTCTATCCACAACAACATAAATGCAATCCTTACCTAAATCCTTGGGAAAACGTGTGATGAAATCCCTGGAGACACTTTCCCATTTTTTTTGTGGAATGGGAAATGGTTGCAATAGACCAACATGATGTGTATGTTTAGATTTGTTTTGCTAACATAACTTGCATTCATTCACATATTTTAGAACATCTTCTTTCATCCCTTTACAAAAGAACATATCACTTAATTGCTTATATGTTTTGAAAAAACCAGGATGGCCTGCTAAAGGAGAATCATGAGCTTCCTTCAAAATATTGTGCTTGAGATTCAAACTATGAACCAAGTATATTATATCCTTATATTATATTATACCATAAAAAATATTGTACCTATCATCACCTTTGACACCATCTAACACATCACAAGGAAAACTATATTTGGCATATTCAACTATTAGCTTATTTTTTCAATCTTTGAAATGTCCATAAGAGAAAATGATGGTCTTCTAGATAATGCATCTCCTACAATATTATTCTTCTCCTTAACATATTCAATGTCAAAATAAAAATCTTGGACTTTTCTTACCCACTTTTTTTACCTTTCATTGAAGTTCTTTTGTGTGAGAAAATGCTTCAAACTGTTATGATCAGTTTTGACTACAAACTTGTTTCCCAGCAAGTATTTTCTAAACTTGGCCAAGGCATGCATGATGGATAACATTTATTATTCATAAATGGAGTATATCTTCTCATGTGGCTGCAAATTTCTTCTCTCAAAAGCTATCGGGTGTTTATTTTTCTTTAGGACCACCCCTATCCCTTCTCCTGATGCATCACATTCCAAGACAAATGGTTTAGAAAAATAACATAACGCAAGTACTAGACAACTTATCATTACCTCTTTCATTATTTGGAAATCCTTTTCAGCCTCTTCATCCCATTTGAAAGCATCTTTCTTTGTCGAATCAGTAAGTGGAGCAGTCAATTTGGCAAACCCCTTCACAAAATTTCTATAGAAAGTGCATATTCCATTGCATCCTCTCAATACTGTGATGTTTTTGGGTAATGGCCATTCAAGAATAGCTCTTATTTTTTCCAAGTGCACATTAACTCCATCTTTCCCAATGATGTTCCCAAGATATAAAACTTCTTTCAACCCAAATTCACACTTGGACAACTTAGCAAACAAATATTGTTCATGCAAAATTTTTAAGACAACTTCTAGATGGTGCAAGTGTTCCTCCCATGTTTTACTGTAAATTAAAATTTCATCAAAGAAAACCAAAACAAACTTACGGAGATGCTTGCTAAATATTTGATTCATGCATGACTGAAATGTGGTTGAAGCATTGGTCAAACCAAAAGGAATGACAAGAAACTCAAAATGGTCATAGTGACATCTGCAAGTTGTTTTCTATACATCCTCCTCCTTCATTCAAATTTGATGGTAACCAGATCTAGGATCAATTTTTGAGAATAATTTTGCTCCATGTATCTCATCCATGAGCTCATCTATTCTTGGCATGGGATATATATTCTTAATCATCTTCTTGTTTAGATCTCTAAAATCAATGCACATTCTCAAGGTCCCATCTTTTTTCTTTCCCAAAACAACTGAAGAAACATAGGGACTAGAGCTTGGTCTAATGAGTCCCAATTCCAACAGCTCTTGCATAGCCTTTTCAATCTCCTCTCTGAACTTTTTGGGATGTCTATATAGTGGAATTTTTATAGGTGAAGTTCCCACCTCCAAAACAATGTTGTGCTCAACTCCTCTATCAGGTGGCCTTCCAGGAAGAAGGTCTCCAAAAACCTTTTCATATTTGTGTAGTAGCTGCCTTATCTCTTTTGGATGTTCTGAAATATTTAGTTTTGGTTTGGGTGAAGTGATGCAAAGTTCAACATCCCATTCAATATCGCCATGCCTCAATATGGGCCTCATACTGTGGGAGGACACTACTTGATTCACATAGGTGTGCATTCCTCTCACAACCCTTTGTTTTCCTTCCGAATCTTTGAATCTCATTTCAGGAATTTGATAATTCACTATATGTTCCCCTATAGAGTACATCCACTGCACTCCCAATACCACATTAGTATTAGCAACATAAACCACATAAAATCTATCAAAAAAAGTGTAATTACCTATCGTGAGTTGTAGCTTTGGAATCCATGTTTTGCATTCCATAATATTGTGACCTGGAATGATGACTGTGAATCCATCGAATTGTTCAGTAGGTATATTTCTCCTCTACACCATGTCTGCATCAATTAAGTTATGTGTGGCTCCTCCATCTACCAATACCGAAACCCTTTATCCTTGTACTACTCCCTTGCATCGAATAGTGTGAAAACGAGGCACTCTTGAAAGCACTGTCATTCTCCCTTTGTCAGGTGATGGGTGATCTTCTTCTTGTTTCCCTTCTGCTGCTGTGTCATTTCCCTCTTATTGGGATGAAATATGTCCTTCTTCCTCCATACCCCCTTCATACTCATCATCATAAGAAAATACTTCAATGAATTGTGCTTTCCCCTTAGCACATTTATGCCCTGGTACCCATGGTTGGAAGCATGTGTAACATAGTTTATTTATTCTAAGTTCTTCCTTGTTTGGTCCCTCTTTTTTATCCCTTGCAAATGTATTTTTTTTCCGTGGATTCTTTACAAATCTGAACTTGGTAGGAAAATTAGGCTTGGGAGGAAACCTTGTCTTGGGTAGCACATTTTGTAGGTCTCTTGTCAAGTTCATAGCATCTTTCAATGAGGTAGGTTTGTGGGCCTTAACTAAACTCCTCAAAGGTTCACTCCAACCTTCATTAAATAGCAATACTAATCTAACCATAGATATATCAGCCACCTTAACTGAGAGTTTTTGAAATTCCAACATATATTCAACAAGGGTTCCAACTTGCTTCAATCGAGCTAGTTCATTGAAAGGCATTTCTGGGTGTTTTTGCTCAAATATTTCTAATAACTTGTCAACAAATTATCCATATATTGTAACCTGATAATGTACCAAATTTTTAATTCCATGGAACCACCAATCATTGGCTTCTCCTTTGAGATGCAAAATAGTCATTTTTAGAGCATCCTCTTCAACCATTGGATTTAGCTAAAAATACACATCTAGTTTTTGTACGCAAGTATTTGTAGAAATTTAACATGAGCCATAAAAGGTAGGAAGGGACATTTTACCTATGGCATAATTCAATTCTTTATTCTGAAAGGGATTCCTATTACTTTCCCTCATTTTGAGTTTGTTTGAGACAGTAAAGTATTGATCAAATGGTAGAGTCCTTATGCAATCTTCACTCAATTTTTGCCATTATGTTATAGCTTCTTGCATATCATATTGGGTGTTAGGTTATTCTTTGGTCTGAAGAAACTTAGGTGTGGTAGCTCTTTTTTAGCTCTGAAAGTCATGAGATCAATTATGAGGCCTCGTTCTTGAGAAAATGCTTCCACCCACTGTCTTTTTTTTCTCACTAAAGGAGCTGCTAGTGCCTCCTGTGGTTGATTCGCTAGCAATTCGACTAGCCATCAATTTGAACCCTTGCATTATCTTCCTTGTCATATATTCAAAAAAATGTTTCATGAATTTCCTTAACTCGTTTTTCTCCTCCATATCATAATTTCCTTCTCCATTCTTAGCCATAGTCTCAACAGAATACACCTCTTCTCCCTCTTCTTCCTCTTCACCAAGGTCACTTTCAGTGTCATTTTATAAGGGTGGGGGATGATTTATTTGGATTCTTGTCTTCATAAATGGTCATCCACATCAGGTGCAAGTACCATGCTATGATACCACTTGTAGTGTCCCTTTTAATGAATTTGTAAAAACTAGGAAAAATGCCAAATTTTGGCCAATTCGACACTTAGACTAGTATTGACTCAAATGCCTCCAAATGGATCCAAATGATTCCGAATTGGTTCTAAATTTGTTTGGAAGGTATTAATACATAAAAGTGAGTCTAATGGATTCTTGGACACTCTCAAAATACTTCTGCAATATTAAATTACAATCAGGGAAAGATAGGAAAATTTACTAATCAAATTGAGGTTCAAATCCCCCAAGGGTAGTGGTCAAAGATGGATATCCAAATGCTGTACAACCTTCCTAAATTTAAGAATAGAGACATGGTATTGTTAAATCACATCAATAAGATCCAAAATACATCATCAATGAGTTTCTAAAAGGTTCTGCAGCTCCCATAAATCAGAGGTTTGTGGACATGTCTTCACATAGGGGGAAATGTTAGTAAACTTCACCACTTGCTATGAAATTCGAGATTTATGTTAGAAAGACTTATGAAATGTATATAAAAATTAATCAAGACGTTACTAAATCTCCATACATCATAAAAATCACAAATATGAACTGATACAAGTCGAAGTAGAGCAACTTCAATATTTCATAGCAAGATGTAGGGAAAACGGCACCATTTGTGCATTGTTTGGTATTTTTACATAGTTCTACTTGTTATTTAGACATGAGAGTATTTTGAGCATTAAATATAGAGTATATATATCATAATACAAATAAATGGGGCCACAATATATCCCCCAAAGAGAACAACATCTCACCAAATGCGTCCTTCCTCAAAGAGCCAAAATATGAAGAGAAAACTGAGAAATGTGTGGAAGCAAGTTGAGGATGAGAATGTCACAAGCTTCCCTGTAGATTCAACCTGCAACAAAGGAATCAATTGTAGATCCAAATGAAATTTCTTAATGGCCTCTCCAATTTCCAATTAAGATGGGAATCTTTCACCCTCAAAATTGGTACTAAGGCAAGTAGAGCAAACACTCCACAAGCATGGGCAAGCTATGCTCTCCAATATCCAAAATGATAAATGATAAAAAGCTTATCTCCTTATTTGTTCTTTATTTTTATAAACTTCCAAAGGCTTCCTTAACTCGAATTCCATCCATGAGCTTCATGCAGCCTCGAATTCGGAATAGATTCCAATGTGTGCCACTTGTCCCTCCATTCCTAGCTTCCTCCTTCACTCAATTCAAATGGGTGGCTCTTTGGCTGCCATAACTCCCTTGTGCACCCTCTTGGAAGATATTTTTAGCCCTGACATATCATATATATCATATGTCAGCAATCAAGTCTGATTTTTTTCATAGGTGTCATAGAATCTTCATCATTGTTGTCATAGAAGCTAGGGAATCTAGCCCAAGTGTCTCAATTTCTCTCAAATATATCTTCCTCTTCCATGGGAGTTACTCTTCCAATCCAATTCGACCTTCATTGAGTCATTCCAAGTATATTGACCTTACAACTCCCCCAAGAATGTGGACTCCACCTAGCATTCGAATGGGTGAGAGTGGAATGCCATGTGGCATGGGGAATCTTGCTTAAATGGGCCCCACATCTCCCATGTGCCCTCATGACCAAGTGCCACCTTATTTTCCTATCTTATTTATTTATTTAATCCCCATTTAATATATTTGGTCAAGATAATGTCCATTTGGTGTTTTATAGTTCCCTTATTCCAAATATAATGTTTCCACCCCGACCTAGGAAATTAGTAGATTGGTGGAATTTTCTCTTTTTGAGATTTATTTGAATGGGGACATTACACAATAAAACATGTCCAAAATTGCTTGGAACATAATCATGATAAAATTTCCTATTGGGTGTAGCATGACATGAAGCCCCTGAATCTACTGCCCAGTAATCACTAGTATTATCTAATGCAAGAATCAAGGCATCTTGTAACACATCACTTGCTACATTTTCTTCCTGACTAGTCTCATGTTGTCCATCTCCTTTCTTCTTTAGATATTTTCAGTATTTATTCCAATGTCCTGTCTTTCCACAGTTCCAGCACTCTATCTTTCCCAGTATCAACTTGGATCTACCATTCTTGGACTTGCTGCAATTACCTGAGCTCTTTCCTCTCTCCCTTTGTCCTCCCCTACTCTCCTTGGTCAATGCATTACTTGATATCTCACCTATGCTTTTCCTTCGCATTTCCTTGCTAAGAATAACACCAACAACATCATCAAATTTCAAAGTGTTTGAACTAGAGATAGAGTTACTTACATCCATGACCAATCCGTTCCAGATTTATGGCAATGAACCCAAGATTATAAGATCACTAACCTTATCATCAAAGTTCACTTTTATAGAACTTAGTTGATTTGTCGTTGTATTTAATTAATTTAAATTGTCAGCAATAGATCTAACTTCTAACATCTTCATATTAAATAAACGATTCATTAGAAATACCTTGTTGGAGGCCAAGGGTTTTTCATTCAGCTTACCCAATGCGCTCATCATAGCTTCCATTGTATTTTCTTTTGAAATATTAAAAGCCACCGATGAAGCCAGGCACAACCATATTGTTCCTAGTGCCTTTATGTCAAGAACCTCCCATTCTTCATCCTTTGTAGTCGCCGATTATTTTGTTTTTCCTCCCAATGGTAGGAATAGATCCTTCCGATATAGATAGTCCTCCATTTGTATCTTCCATAACAGGTATTTTTGGCCATTAAATTTCTCAACCTTGAAAATTCCTTCTTCCACCATTGCTCCCACTCAAACCAGGAACCCTTCTTTCATGTGAGTTTATATGCCAAATAGACCTTTAGTTTTACTACTAATTGTTAGAAAAACAAGATCGCAGAGAAATAAAAATAAATAAGATGCAAGTATAAATCACATAAACACAATACAAGAGAGACACAAATATAATATGGTTCATCCAATCTGGGCTATGCCCATGGAGAAATTTTCAGTCCTTTGATTATTATACCATCCAACAAATGAAGGGATACAACCTGCAGCACATCCGCTACAACTTCCTCTTCAATCTCTCTTCGTCTCTCTTACACAATCTCAAAGATCTTTACAATGGTACAATACATTACACATTTGTATTACAATTTCTTCCTTTTAAAGGGAATTACCATGGGAAAATACTACGGGCTACCGAATAACCTAGGCTTGTAAACTGTTGGCCAACAAGACAATGCATAAAATTTATTTCGCGGACATCACCCCGCAAACCCATTTCTCGGAGGGGCTGCCCCCAAACCCCCACTGGGATGAGTGTATAGTCCACCTGCATATCATATAAAGTTGGAGTACAAAAACGACTGAAACAACAACATCTCTGAATTAAGAAAATCAGGCTACACAACGAACACGTTTTTCGGGCAGTTGGAGGGAGGGCCCCCTTTTCCATGCAAAGCTACAGGGGTGCATTCTACATTGAGTAGTAGTAGGATCTCATCTTAGACTAAACATATTAGGGATTTGCAGTATAGAGAGAGGAGGTAGATCCAGAGATAGGTTGAGGCATATCTTCAGAAGGTTCATATCCAAACTGACAGTAGGGGGTGCATTTCCCAAGAACAATAGTTGCAACTACAATAGTTCTTAGGTTTTCTAACTAGTCAGGTTCAGTTATTTGTTTATGAAGAGCTGCAAGGGCACATTCTACATTAAGCAATAGAAGGATTTCAACTTAGACTGAGTAGATCAGGGTTGTGGATTATAGATAGAGGAGGTACATCTTGAGATAGGTTGAGGTATATCTTAAGAAGGTTCAAATCCAAACTGAAAGCAGGGGGCGCATTTCGCAAGAGCGACAATTACAGTTACTATAGATCTTGGGTTTTCTAACCCGTCAGGTTCGGTTATTTGTTTCTGAAGAGTTGTATGTGCTAAGTCACTTTTACTTTTCTCTGGGCTTGAGAAAGAAGAGATCCCCATAGAAAGATGGTTTTCCCCATTCGGGGTTTCCAGTTTATATGGTCAGTTAATGTGTGATTGATGTTTATTTTTGGTAAGTGTTAAAACTGATTTGGTAGTACTTTTTGTTATAAGTCAGCATTTTGTTATTTCGCTTAGAGAGACTGAAAGTCATTGAGATCTCAAGGTTTCTAGAACGAGTAGTTACCTCTGGATAATATTGACACACCACACTTTCAAAATTAGCTTTACACATTCCAACAATATAAAGATTAACATTAACTAGGAATACGGATCTCCTTCATCTAATTTAGATGTTGAAATTCAAATTGATAAAGTAGAGAAACTTACACTCTAAGCAAAACGATTTCCTTCATTTGAATATTATTATTTTTATAATTAAAATACTAACCATAGACATTTTTATTTTATGACTAATATATTCAACACATACGTTGATCTTGTTATGATTAAAATATCGAACACGGATTGATTCTCTCAAGGTTGCAGCAAATATTAACCCTCCTTGCTTATGCTTACAATCCATGATGGACAACACTTAGTTATCTAATGCAGCTTTTTATACGAGTCTCATGTTTTTCACTGTAATAAAATGAACATGTTTCAAAAGGAAAAGGATACTTGCCTTTCTTTATAACCAACATATCTGTCAATATGAACTCATTTTTTATTTGTTCCATTGGTTAGATACATCTTGTTCTCATGTTTTTCACTTTAATAAAATAAACATGTTTCGAAAGTAAAGGGGTACTTTCCTTAGTTTTTAACCAACCTATCTCTCAATATGAAATCATTTTTTATTTGTTTCATTCGTTAGATACATCTTGTCTTGGTTTGATGTTTCAACTCTCTAGAAATACAAATGGAATTGATGTTTTTAGTATTCAAAATACTTTGTGGATGGTTTATTCGCACTTTCTTGTTAAGGTTTGAAAATGTCTTTAACTTTTTAGACAAGCTTGAATCTCTTAGGTAATTTAATTACTAATCAATATGTATTATGATAATATATGTATTATGATAATCTATGCTTTTGAATATACTTTGCATATTATGATAATATAAAATAGTTAGACATAATATTATATTTATTTATTTAATTTTTTGAATATACTTTGCATATAGTGATATATTCTCTTATGTTTAATTGCGCTATCATTCTGATCATCATGTTATGTTTTATTGTTTTATTATACAGCTACGGACCCATGGCCTTTGAGCCACCAATTTGTAGTTTATATACGATATATTGGTCCAAATCTACTAGTAGGCCAGTCATGGAAAGTGGATGAGGAGTCCAAAATATTTTGTGGAGATATTTTACTCATCAAAGATCATGCAGCCACAAAATAAGATAGTACTATGTGCACAACTTAATACATCTTTATTTTATTGATGCTACAAGATTTCCTTTTAGTATCATCTAAAACATTTATTTCCTTTCTAGAATGTAGGGGTTTTCATGAATAATTTCCAATAATTTCCAAGTCCTTGTAGATTTGGTTTAATGGAGTTCAACTATGCTTGGAAACAATACTCTTATGATTAAGTGGATTTTTATCAGGTTTCAATATATCATCTTTTAATATTTTGCGTATGTCATATATCCTTTCTTAGTTGTGTGCACATTATGTGATAGATCACTTATTGAGATCACTTAATGTTGACTTTGCATGATTACATCACAAACATATTTATTTTAGTAACTCATTGCTCATTTTTTTTGATTTATCATGCACTTTAAAGAATGTAATTTATAATACAATTTCTTATAATTATGTAGATAGACTTTTTAATTTTATATTTCATCCTTATTAAAAAAAATAGACTTCTAAAATATTTAAATTTGATCTCTTTAATAATAATTTATTCTTATTATCTTTCAACCATGATATATATATATATATAATCATTTTTATACACCTTCTTTCAACTTAAATTCACTCACTATTTAGTATCTAAATTTGTTTCTCAATCTTATTGATATTCAATTTAATAAATAATTTCATCATTTATAATAAAACACTAACCCTACTATCAAACATGCATGTCTTAGATATTATCTCCATAATGTGTATTTTTTCTTTTTCTAAATTTTAGTGAATTTTATGATAATCACATTATCTCCCCCATTTATATTTTTCTTCCACTAAATACTAGTGAGTTCTATGGTAAACCCATGCATTGAAGTTCCTTCTTTTAAGATTATTATTTTATTTTCTTTAAAATTTCTTCTATTAAATTCTGAAAATGTTATATTTATTACAAGGAAGTTAGGCATCACAAAATTAACAAATGGTTAGCTATTTTTTTTGTATTTTTATAACAAATTATTAAGATATATGTTTTTTACAATTAAATCTTCATTAATTTCCTAACATAATACAATTTTTTGGTGATAAAGTCAAATTATGAATTCATTTACTACCATGGCCAATTCTAAATTTGATCTCTCTTTTCCCATCTTCTTTTGAGAAAAATATCATATATCAACTAAAATAAGGATTTTACTTGTATTGCCTCAAATTATTAAGAGATATCTAATTAGATGATTCTATATATGTGGAAATTCTAGGAAATGTTGTTGTTCAATATGAAACGTCATATTAAAAATTTCAAAGTCTAAACTATATCTGAGACTTGTATTTGATTCATTTAATGAGTGGATTTAGTGTTATGGGTATTCAAATAAATAAATTAAACTAATGAGGTAAAATGGATGCATTTTTTATATTACTTTGCACGAATAATTGAAATAGTTGGTTTTTTAATTCCTATTTTTACACTTAAGGTGTCTTTTAAGAGAGTAGACCCCTCAAAATATCTCGCTCAATCCTTCATCCAAAACAAATTTTAATATGGTTTTATCAATATTCCCACCACTTGTTTCTTCCTTCAAGTCAGTCCACCAATGTCTTCCTTCAATTTGCATCCAGTATGTCATATTTCATGGACTAGTCAAAGATGTATCCATTTCCATGGTGGTTCTCAACACCCTCAAAACTTGTCACAATATGCTCTAGATGTCTCTTCATTCAAGTTGTCCTCCATTGTGTCATATTTCATGAACAAATCCAAAAGATACACATTGTAGTATTTGATCACAACACCCTTGAAGTTGTTAGGGTCCCACACTAACCCCCCTATTGTATCAATGTACAAGGCCACAAGGCCCATTAAATAGTTAGTGTATAGTGAATTAATGTAAAAGGCCCTCTTTATTAAATAAAGGCCCTTAGGTGGTGTAACTTAATCAATATTGGGACCACAAGCAGTTAGTATTTTGGCTATTGAGACACTATATACAAAGTAGTAAGATATGTAATGTTTAGTTGAGAATTGTAATTGTATTTAGATGTTTACTCTTGGAGGTTACCCCCTTGAAGAGGCAAGTGAAAATAACTATGTATTTCATCTATTATCTCTTGTATTTTTCTATATTTTCTATGATTTTATGGGTTTATGCATATTACAAGTAGTATTATAGCTCTTTCTTGGGACAAAAATAGGAATTTTATGGGGTTTGGCTCTTTCAAATGAGTCATCTTGTCATTTTTGCTTCAAGATTTTTTCTATTCCATTTAAGGATATGAAATAAAGAGAATACATACAAAGGTATCTTGTGTCCAAATTTTAGCTTCTAGGTCTTTAAACGTTTGGATATATATTTTGTGAAAGTTAAGGGAAATTTTCCTAGGGTTTGGCTCCTTTAAATGAGTCATCATGGAATTTTTTATCCAAGTTTTTTCAGTGAATGCTTGAGTTATGAAAATTTTAGAGTATAGAAAGGAAATAGGGAGGTAACTTGTTTCCAAATTTTAGCTTCTTGGTGATACACTCTTTGTAAATTTGTCATTTTGAATGACTCAAAAACTAGCCATAAACACTTTTTATTGATAAAATTGTTATTTAAAAATAAAAATTGAGTGACAATAGTTGTATTTGAAATAAGACAGACTATAATAGTTTTCATAATGATTTCATATTGGGAAACGAAAAATTTGACACATGGAATGCCATACAACTTCACCCTTCTAAGAAGACCAAAATTGACAAGTCTCCATAAAATTACCCTAATTTTTACTTGGCACATCATAATTTAGTAAAAAACACGGCATTGTAGAGTAGACATATCATAATAGTGCAAAGAAAAATGCTACACTCACATGTGTGCACATTTGAGAGTACAAAATATTTTATACTATATCCAAATCAAGATTTACAAGGAGTTGTTTTTATTTCTAAATTTTGGCCTACCTTGAAAACTAAGTTATTTTCCAATAATTGTAGAGATACTTTTTTGGTTAGGGATCTCATTTTTTTATTTTTTATTTTAAATATGTGTTTATTCATCTTTAAATAACAAAAATATCTATTGTTGAGTAGGTAAACCTTCATTTGGGGAAGCATACAAATAAAAAATACAAGAGTACTTAAGGCACATTATTATGCACTTGTGTAACTTTTGTTGGTACAACTTTGAGTAGTACCACATTATACAACACATTTATATGGAATTTCACTTCCCTGTACCCTCAGGTACATCAAAAGTCCCATAGGTGTACTTGGAACCATATTTAGATAAAACAATCTACAGACTTGTTTCTATAGTACGCTATGAATAAAACTAAAGGGGATCACTCTCTAGTAGCTGGGTAGTTGAGTATTATGGTTATGGACATGATCTAGTCTCTTTAGTTAGTTCCTTGAGATATTGGGTTGATTACTACTGTCAGACCTTGAACATATATCATCAATTTATAGCACCTCACACTCCCTCGTCTTTGAGACCATATAAACCTTACTATCCACCAACCATCACATGGTGGATGATCCTCCTCGTTATAGACCACCTTGCAAGATCCTGAAAAACATGAATACTCGCTTTAATGTCACAAATATTGATGCACTAGATGAACAATAAGATGATGTTCAGGAAAAATACAAGAAAATGATGACTGATATATGGGAGAGATTCAAAAGCTTTGACAGTAAGTAAGCAGCCTTGGGATTCAAAAACTCATTTCATGGTTTAGGTTAAAAAGATTGAATATCACAACATTCAATCACAATTAATTTTAGTAAATTTAATGGATGTCAAATTAAAGGAACTAGAGGAGAAAGTGTGAAGGAACGAATATTTTGGAGAGAATATTCTAGAGGAGGGGCAATGAAATAAAAGAGGGAAAAAATTGTTGTGTTTAGGGTCACCATGGGAGGCTGAGACTAGGGTTTTTGGATATTGATGTGATCATATTGAAACTATAATTTTAATGTTCTAAAATTTAAATGAAAGTAATTGAATGATAAATTGCATGTTTTCTTAATTCTCTGGTTTTTTTTGTGTTTGTGTGTGAAGGTCAATAGCCTAGTTGTTGTTTTAATTTTCAAAATTTTAATGACCTCATGGGTTGCACCACAAATTCAAAAATAAAATGACTAGGAAAATCGAACTCAAAAGAGAGTTTTACTTGTAGCTTCAAGACATTATCTAAACACTCATAAATGACAACATATAAATATCTACAATCATAGAGAAAAAAAATAAAATATTGATTCGATTGCAAAAGTTTCCAATCTAAGGAGATGGTATTTGGAAAGAATAAAGATATCCAAAATAATGTTAAAACCAATCATAGCCTCCAATAAACCTTTACCTAATAGAAGATCATGACCTTGGAGAGCACATCTCTTGGAACATTCACTTACGCCAACGTGGGGTAGAATGAGCTCCAATAAACACTTTAGATAAATCACATGATCAATTATTGAGATAGTGTCCCAAGATTGTGTGCATGAATCGAAAGTATCCTTGTTAGTATAAAATGAGCACATAGGATATGACACCAGATAATTCACCTATTGCGGGGTAGTGTATATTGAAACACTAGAAATAAATAAAGGCACAACAAGGTACCTTCAAGAACATTACCCATAATTTCTACTTCAAAAAAAGAAAAACTCTAAGGTCTTATATGGGTTGGGTTGTAAAATTACAATCAACAAATGTTTATATAAGACTCTCCAAGACTCAACCAAGAAATCACACTCTTCTAAAACTCAAGCAAGGGTTATTAATTCCTAGTACTCAACTAGTATCAAGAAGATGAGGGTCCAAGCTTAACAATCAAAGTTCTGAGAGACAGTTACTATAACTTTCACGTAACAATCACCCAAGGTGCAAGTATCCATGTGAGGAAAACCCCCCTATAGGGGAGATGAGGTGGATGTTATTCATTTGTATAAATTTCTAAAAGGAATTTATGCTTGTATTCATCAATGTCAAAATGTGGGAAAATCCACTATGATCACAAATTGGAAAAAGGTAGATGAGAAAAATAGTCAAGTCGATCAAGTGTCTATGTATGGATAGTAGGATATTATCCTAGACCTAAAACTTTGTAGAAATTATGTCACCCTGAGGTAAAATTTACCAAATCTATTATACATGCATATAATTCTAAACAAGTAGGAAGGGTTAATCTATATACATTCCTATATTGAGCTCTTTCTTGATGTGCATGTGAAGTATGCTTTCCGGACAAATTATTTTCTCTACTAATGAATTTTTCTCTTTGTTAGTCTTAGTTTCAATTTCCATGGATTTGGAGAATTGAATCTCTAAATCGACACTCAAACTAGAGTATTGTAGGTTTTCTATTAAAGATAAATAATTCTAGTTCATTTTATTAAGTGTTTCTTTTAATGGTTCTTTTTTATGAAGTGAGAAAAATATTTCCTCAAGTGAAAAATATATCAAAAGAGAGATTGTAAATGGAAAAAATACTTTGTACTTGAAAAATAAGATGGAATTTAAAAAACTTATGATAAGTACAAAAACCAAACAAACATTTTAAAAATCCAAATGGAATACAACTTTGTTAATCCCTATCCCTATATATTGTGACATTACATTTCTATTATTATATTAGTAGAAACACACACACCAAGGAAACTTAGTTTTAGGATCATCTCATCTTGTATTGTCATATCCCAAATTGTATAAGGAGGTTTCTTCCTCGAAGAGGGTTCATATTAATTTGTTTACTTTATTCTTAAGGCATTGGATTACTCTCTCTTTCTTATTTTAAGCTCATTTGGGAACTTGGTGCATAACATTTCATATCAAAGCCATTTTATCTATAACTTTTATTGGGGGGTTTTCAAAAAAATATACTTGTAGGAGTCTTATAGGAGATAGGGACCTATTTTTGGTACAAATTTTAGGTCTTGGTCATTATAAGTTCAAAGCTATAATCCCTAAAAGTTTGGGTTTTTTACTAGTCCAAAAACTAGTCTCAAAGAGGTGTCTGGGTAAAGCTATTATATATGAAGCTATATAGATCCAAATGGAGTGCCAACTATTTCATAATAAATAATATGAGAACATTTTTTGATAACCATTTCATAAGAATATTAGGACAATTTGAGATGTTGAAGGTTGTGCAAGTTCACTCTCCTAAAAAGAAGAAAAATAACAAGTTTTGGGAAAGTTACCATAACTCTCACTTGACACATCAAAATTGGGTCAAACCTATGGCATTGAAGATGATACATACCAATATACTACAGAGAAAACAAAAAAATACTTGGAGAGGCCAAAGTTTTAGAGCTAATTTAGGAGCACAGTTGGCTAGCAAGACAACCTACAGGCCATAGTTTTTAAAGGTGTATCAACTTGAAACTTGCATAACTTTTTATTAAAATATATTTTTTGGGTGATTCAAAAGGTGTAATAAAGAAAAATAAATAAGAACTTGGGTGAATATCAATGATATCTAATGGAAGGATGTGGAGGAAAAAATACTTTTCCCACTAAACCTCCTGAAATCTCAACCTTTACTCATGAAGAAAATCAAGAAATGTGTAACCAGCTGTCCAATTTGGAGGCCAATTTTAAGGAATTGAATGATAGATCAGTGACACACTTCCAATTGGAAAACATAAAAAATGATATATAATTTGAGTTTAAAAAGATAGTCAGTAAAGAGGATCTCAAAAACTTGTCCAAAAATGAGGATCTCAAAAAGATGTAATATGGAGAGATGGCTAGTAAAGAGGACCTCAAAGTTATGAAGGGGGTAAATTCTAAATGAGATGAGTTATAAAGGAAACAAGAGGGACTTGTGCTAGCCACGCATTTAGAAAATTGAAAAACAAATGGAGAACAAAAGATAGTTTGATTGAATGAAACTGTCAATAACCTTTGGAAGAATGACTAGGGATTGGTTGGGATTGTATTTAGGGTGATATTAGGTGAAATGCATGTTTCACATACAAAGTAAGAGTACAATATACACTCAAAATTTTCTAAGATACAACTGAATCGATTATTAGTGTTTGGAATAACAACCGTGAAAACTATTAGAAATAATCATGCATTCATTTCCATTTGTGTATTTCATCCAACATACCTTGAAAACTAAATTGATGCATTCCTTTATTTATATATATATAATTTCATTGGCATACATCTTGGGAGTTAGTGAGTCCCTTGTTTTTCTATTACATAATATTTTTTCTTTAGTTAACATAATAACACAAAAAAATAGTTATCATATTTGTTGAAAGCGTCCAACCAACATGATACACCTAGCAAGATCTCTCTTTCACTTATTTTCAAATTTAACATTCTTTATTAAATTGAACCGTCAAAAGATACCACTGAATATTTCATATAATTCCATGTTAGTGTAATAAATAGTTGTTGCACAATCTCATGTTAGGATATTCCTATACTCCATCATAGTCCCACCAGTATTTTGATCATTTACATTTTCAGTCATGCATGCACCTTTAGGATTTGCATGCATCCCAGTCATCAGTCCAGCACCTAGCCCTCAGTTAGCTAGCCCCCAGGAGCTTCTCACTATTCAGTTTTAGCCCTCCAGTTGCTTAATGCACCCTTCTTCCTTGATTTTAGGGAGCAACTCGCCCTTCTTCACCTACCAGTCCAGTTGTCACTTAGTTACACTCAGTTACACTCAGTTACAGTCAATTATAGTCAGTTACACTCAGTTACACTTAGTTACATTGAGTTACAGTCAGTTACACCTACCAGAGTTAGTTTGACTGATGGTTGACAGTTACTTGAGCATTGATGACTCCACTGATGATGATGAAGACTTCCAGTTGCGCTCCAATGATCATGAGGACACCTACTTGTGCTCCGATGACACTCTATTGATCTTATGATCACTCTGAGAGGCTAATTCGAATTGCCACCTTAGGCATTCAAATCCTCTCTACCATTGTACTATTTATTTGTCCATACTGTGATTAATTAATTAGTGTGTGTGAAGTATTATTGCTTCTATCTGAGTTCTACTGTACCATATTATTATGTTGCTCATTATACTGTATTGTTCACTCTTCTTCTATTTTCCTTCTTAATAATAATAACTCTTGTGAGGTATACATCATCTCTTAGATCTGTTGCGAGGATTTTCACATGGTATCAGAGCATGTTGAGAGAATTGTTTATCTCCATTCTTGAGAGTTTTTTGCAGGTTATTACCAAGATTTTGAGTGCAGCAGTTGCAGCAGTTTCTGGATCTTTGCAGCAGTATTCTCTATTGCTTTTGCAGGTCTTCTACAGCTTCAATGTATCTAGAATTAGAAGAAATCACTCCTCTTTCTCTATTCAACTATGATGAATGGAAACCAAAAATAATAGCATATTTGAAGAGCCATGATCTCTTTGATTCTTATTTTGAAAGAGAGTTCGAATCCTCTGAAGAGAAGATTGACTGGTTGAATAAAGGTGACATGCACATTGGAAGAATGAAGCTTACTATGCCAGATTACATATTGCTCCCAATCATTATTGATATTGGGACTCCAAAAGAGTTATGGGCTCACATGGAGGAAAAATTTGGCAGAAAGAATGAAGGACTTGGTCCTAACCCATTCAAAAGCAAGCAAAGTGATGCATTCGCTCCTCTTGATGGTCTCTCACATCATGAACCAGTATCATCTCATATTGAAGTTGTTGACAAAGAACTTGTAGATTCTCCACTCATGCTCCAACTTTATTCTCTTTTTGTGCCAGCTCACACTCTAGATATTGCAGAAGGTCGTAAATCCTCTCTTGCACCATAGTCTGTTGGTTTGCATCATGATCACATGATTATTTTAGAGGTCAAAACAGCTTTTGAAGGTAATGCATTTGCTCCTCTCCAGCTAACTCCTCTTTTATATTACTATATGATCATAATTCCATGCTTTCAGAAGGTCATTGAAGAATATGGCCATTGCCATTCGCTTGGGATAATTTCTCATGCATCTATTGGTTTTGATCTCACCTCTCATGGTTCAAAGGAGATCTCAAGAAACCATGATTCAAGTCTTGGATCTAATTTGGATTCTAAGCAATTACTGCTTGGGATAATTTCTCATGCATATGATAGTTTTGATCTCACCCCTGCTGGTTCAAAGGAGATCTCAAGAAACTGTTTTTTAAGTCTTAAATCTGATTTTGATTTCAAGCAAACATGTAATAGTTATTTTTGGCATAATCTCACCCATGGTGGTTCGAAGGAGAAGACAAAAGACTATATGCACTTTCACAGATTTGATCCTACCTCAGCTGATTCGAATCACAGGTTCAAGGATCATTCTCATATTGTTGGATTTGTTCTCATCACATTCGATCTGAAGAGCAAGTACAAGCACATGCTTTTTGAGCATGATCCACTTCTTCCCAAGAAGAAGTTACCTCCAGACATATGACCAAGCATCACACATGCTTGAGTTTGGAGCATTTATTTTTATGTGTGCCTTACAGTCTAATTTTTGAGGAGGGGGTATGTTTCCCATGAAATTTTCCCACTTCCTCGGTTTATTGATTGTTATTATTCATTGTATTGGGTGACCTTTGGTCTTAGTTACCATGGCCCAGGATGGATTAAGGGGGGGTGTTAGGATATTCCTATACTCCATCCTAGTCCCACCAGTATTTTGATCATTTACATTTTCAGTCATGCATGCACCTTTAGGGTTTGCATGTATTTTGCATGCATCCCACTCATCAGTCCAACACCTAGCCCCCAGGAGCTTCTCACTATTCAGTTTTAGCCCTCTAGTTGCTTAATGCACCCTTTTTCCTTGATTTTAGGGAGCAACTCGCCCTTCTTCACCTACTAGTCCAGTTGTCACTCATTTACACTCAGTTACACTTAGTTACACTCAGTTAGACTCAGTTATAGTCAGTTACACTCAGTTACACTTAGTTACATTGAGTTACACTCAGTTACACCTACCAGAGTTAGTTTGACTAATGGTTGACAGTTACTTGAGCATTGATGACCCCACTGATGATGATGAAGACTTCTAGTTGCGCTTCGATGATCATGAGGACACCTAATTGTGCTCCGATGACACTCTATTGATCTTATGATCACTCTGAGAGGATAATTCGAATTGCCACCTTAGGAATTTGAATCCTCTCTACCATTGTACTATTTATTTGTCCATACTGTGATTAATTAATTAGTGTGTGTGAAGTATTATTGCTTCTATCTAAGTTCTACTGTACCATATTATTCTGTTGCTCATTATACTATATTGTTCACTCTTCTTCTATTTTCCTGCTTAATCATAATTACTCTTGTGAGGTATACATCATCCCTTAGATCTGCTGTGAGGATTTTCACATCTCATAGCTTCTAACTTATAAGTTATTTTATTGAACATATAATTCTTATCAAGCTAGGTGAAACAAGGCTCTTCATGTCATTGCAGGTCATATTCCAATATAGTAGAGGCCATTGCAGTTAAATAAATATATATTAAATGGAAAAGAACTATAAATGAAATATGAACTACAGTAACATGAAAGACTCCATATCTCTTTGGTTGCACTGATAATTGATAGATAGGTTTGTACTATTTCACTAGTGTTTTCACAGGTAAACATTTTGAAAAGAAAAATGAGACCCTATGTAGAATTATTTAAATGTACGTTTCAAGCTAAATAACACAACCCATCCCGAAGAAGAGATACCAAGAAGTGTTTAATGATATCTGACTAATTTAGCTCTACACAATGTGATTAATAACATTTAATTAATTGCTAAGGTGTTTAAATTATCTCACTATGTCAGGTATTTTTATCTAGGACATAAATTATTACCTAAAATTAACATAAAAATTAAGACCTAAGGATGATATAAATATAGAATTAGAGATGACTATGATAGTTTAATAATTTACTAAATTTAATTAAAGTTTAGATCTTTATAATATTAATTATTATATAATCCTACATATATCATCCTTATAAAAAAAATTAGGTCTTAATTTTAGGTCTTAACAAAAATAAATGACATGGTGAGGTAATTTAAACACCTTACGCATTAATTAAATACTGTTAATCACATTAAGTAGAAATAAATCAATCATATATCATTAAACACTTCTTGGTATCTCTTCCTAATGATGGGTCGCTATTCAACTTGAAACGTTGATTTAGATAATTCTACATAGGGTTCCACCTTTCTTTTCAAAATGTTTGTACTATATAATCATTTTCATACATTAATACTCTTCCCTCTTTATCTTCTATGACTATCGAATCTTCCATTATGGATTTTGATAGTCGTAACTATGATTCGTGTTGCGATTGATAATTTAAACAGTATTAGAAAATATTTTAACAACAAGAGCCACGAGGTGGCAATGTCCCTGCAGTTGCTAATAGGAACAACAACTATTACTATAAGACAAAAGCTATAGAAATATGATACTCTTTCCACAAAATCATAATAGGAGAAAATATTATTTTGCCACACAACTACTTAGCCATCGAGTTTACTGCAATGAATAAGATGATGAAACTTAAAATTTTATCTTAATTTGATATGTTATGTAAATTTTGCTTCTTTTAAATTAATTTGTTAAACCATAATTTTATTAAAACATACAATTTGCACTTAACCTATCCCAAACACACTTTATTTTTGGGATATTTATACCATGTTATGCTGGATGGAACTGAAGTCAAATTAATTTTATATTGTGTTTTAAATTTTTTATATGGTTGATGTGATATTTAGAATAATAATGTAATTGTTAAACTATGATCTTACTAACCGTTGAATGATCATTACTAAAGTGTGAATTGGTGTATAATATTTTTATTATTTAAAGAATCATCATCACACTCTACACAAATTTATAAAAATAAACTTAATAATTAAAATATTTATTAACATTGAATTATTTACCTATAATATAGTTTAGCTTAGCTGAATATGTACGCTTTTACATGAGTAAAAGCATAGAAATTTGAAATATGTCACTTGGATTATTGCATTTTCTATGATTGTTAGCTTAGACTTTGTGAAGTTCCTATGTAGTTTGGGGTTACAATATATAAGAATGGAATAAGTAGAACCTATATATTGATCATTTTATTTTAATTATGCATATTTTTGTTATGTAATAGAGATATATAAGCTTATTTATAGTGATTTATCACTCCATGAAGAACATTTACTTGACAATATATATGTCAACCATAAATGGAAACAGTGTTTGTATGGCTAAATATGTATTTAAAGATTAACCTTATATAAGTAAGAATCGTAATTAATTTTGATTGAAATTCACAAATGACACTTTATGACATTTAACAAACTATGTATGCTATTATTATAAAATAGGAATCTAGCTCAAAATTAAGACCAAATATTTGTAAATATAAATTCGTAATCATCATGGAATGATGCTAAATATAATGTGAATAGTAAACAATATATGTCATTATCAATGATAAAATATATTTTTAATTAAAAAAACTATTTTAATATATTTTTAATTAAAAATATATATGATGATAATGATATCTAACTTGTACCTAAATCAATTTTAATTTAAATTATTTTTAAAATATTAATTATAAATAATCATATTTATTGTAATAAATATGAAACACAAATAATTAAAATTGTTTATTACAAAATTAATTTCCAAACAAATTTTAAAATGCAATTCCCTAAACTAACCTACTAATTCAACTCGCTGCTTTTTCGGTGCAGGTGTAAGGTTTCATTATTTCTTTTGTCTCTTTCACTGGGCCATCTGTTCTCGCTAGCTTAGCATATTTATTCCACCTAAGTAGCTCCCGCCCACCACATTATCCAAGCAGAGGCTTGACAAAGAACTATACCAAGCTCAACCTGCTCTCTGTATCAGATGTTCCATAAAAGGTCGTACAATACTTCGAACAATAGGTGACAGACAGACACGTGCAACTCGTGCTCTAATACGACGCAAGGTTTGTGACTTTTTTTGCTAATAAAATCAGTAGTGAAAAATGGCTCTTTTGGGAAATAGTTCAATGGCGAAACAGGACTCGATCTTTTATGAGCCGGATCGATCATTTGAATTCATGTGGGTTTATCAAGTGTAATTTCATAGGCTTTAGGAAGAAAGGCGTTAAAGCCTAAAATAATATTGTGGTGTCCTTTGAACAATTCCTTCACCCTGGCAATAACACCAGCTGTATCGATTTTGCAAGGCGATGAAATTAGGTAAAAAATGGAGGCACCTTTCAAATAATGAATAACTAAATATACTCATTACTAATATCAATATAAAATATCAAAGTTCAACCATTGTACCTTGAAATCCTTCATCACTTCGAGAAACTCATAATACTTTTCCCTCCTATCCTTAAAATGTCTTAACTGGTTTGAGATAGGCCAAAGCATCATCGGTTTTTAGCCTTTGTGAACCTCCCATAGGTTGATGCGGTATAGAGCTATTTCATATCACACAAAGCTAATAAAAATTCAGTAATACTATCTCACTGTAATATACTACATCCATACACAAGAGAACCAAATTTTGAGAAATTTAAAGGTGATACTCTAAGCATATCATGTGCTTAAAGAATCACAAGTTCTACAAAATACATGTAAAATGTTAAACTGTTGTAAATGAAAAAGGTTCAGTGGCTGTAAATCCTACGATAAAACTTGATTTAGAAATATCATACTAACATACTACCAAAATAACTTATGCTAAAAAAATTATCAAAGCGTAAAGGTGTACGTCTTATACTGTATACAAAGTGGATTGCAAGAGGCAAAACAGAGGCAAATGACATAATTCTATCATGCAGCTGTCCGTAATCGACATTGACTTCTTTTCTGTGCCAAGGAAAAAAATCATCAATAACATTACCACACTTGGATGATAACCTAATATCAACAACAGAAAAAATTTCATAGCTGAAACTCTTAAAATCAAAGCCTTTTACACATAAATGTGGATCCTCAACCAAAAAGACCTAATGAGGATCTCCCCAGCAAGAGGTACCCATGACCATTAAGTTTTCATTCCAATAGCTTGTTAATAGACGTGCTACAGCGTCAGTTGAGGATAAGACTAGTTGCAAACAAAATAAGGTTACAGAATTTGCAAAACTTGGTTACCGTCCAAATATTTTGATCCAACAATCATGACACGGTAAAATAAAATGGAACTATGTTATGTGGAGATTAATACAACAGTATACTCAAATAGGTGGACCACACTACCGGGCCTAAATCACGAGCATCAGACCAAATGGGTTTACAAAAACAGTGAACCAGATTGGCCTACTTTGTTATGACAATTCGAGCAGATACCACTACTCCATAAAAAAATACAAACATATTGGTTTCATTATATGAAACTATGGGTGTTTTGAGAAAAATAATAATAATAAGAGTTTTATTTCACATCTAGATTCGACGATCATATCTAAAACATTTATAATCCAACTGATGGAAGAATACCTTCCCCATCCCCTCAACCAAAGGCAAGACAAGCAAGACACCAACGCGCCACGCCTCAAGCCAAGCAATTCAGCCTAAGATTGCACACTTTCCCTTAAATGTCGCATGCCATGGCCTAGCTCGCTTTCAGAAAATATATTGTAGTCTGAAGACCTTCACCATTGCATTGGGCAAGCCTCCATTCATGCTCACTTGCTTGAAGAAGTCCTCAAGGATGCAGCGGTAGAAGTAAAAAACATTGAAGTAGAGTTAGCCAAGAATGAAATCTCCCTGAAATGAATGCTCCCTGCCCCTTGCCAACACCATTGTAAGAGAAACTGGCATGTGGGTCAACTATATAACAGAGGTGGACAAACCAGCAAAGGTGGAAGCGCTCGTTTTAACAGAAGCTCCAGCCCCGAGCTGATTTGGTATTACATGATTATCTAAATATGAACTGGAAGCTATTTTGCCTCTTTATCTCAGTTGTAGAATTAAAGACAGCTGGATTTTTGTTTATGTTTCTCTTGTAAAGCATTTGGGGAATTATTCTATTTTTGGTAAAAATGGCACTAAAAGACAAATCAAGAAATTCCTTGGGTTTAGGGTACACATAGAAGCTCTTGGAGCATTTTGTAAAGCTATAAATAGATGAATACACAAGAGTAGTAGAAGGACTTTTGGCAAGTGAAAGGACATTTTTTGCCTTGTACATGAATTATTTTGCTACATATATAAAGAAAGCTCCATTTTGCCTGGGAAAGCCTGCACTACGTTTTGCTTGGGTTTATGTTGAATGATTGCTGAACTATTTCTACATCTTTCATACATACACTGTGAGATCTTTCCTAACTATCATGAGTTAATTCTCTGTTAAGAAGGGTTTCATTTTCCATGCAAATATCATGTGTTAAATGAGTAATGGAATGTTTTAATTTAGTGAAAGCTAACTTTGATACCTTTTACCTTCTGCTGGAAACACATCTATATGATTGAATAGCTATCTGTGAGATCTTTGGATGTTTCTTTCAACGTATTACTCATACTTTCATTTTGGTCCTTGCAATGATAGATTAATTTGCTTAAATAGTTGTAGATCAAATTTGTTTAATAGCATGCATTTAGTTAAAAGCACTTGCATATCATCTTTAAAATTAAAATACATAAACGGCGGATCGGGCCGCAACCAGTGAAAGAAAGCAAATCTTTAAATCTTATATGGTAGCCTGTCCGTTAACCAGATGGATTCCCTACACCAAACGGTGAACGATCTATTTGGGCTTGCTTACTGGGGAGAATCCCTTGCTGATTGGTGCTATGATTTTCGAGGCATCAACAGTTTTTGGCGCTAGAAGGAGGGCCACCAGTGCATGGATGGTAGAGGAGATCCTTTCGTTAGAAGGAATCCCTTTGAATACCCGCTTGAAACAACTATCCCAGATAATTCCGATATGGAATCAAGAAATCAAGAAGATCCCAATTCTGAAATTGAGGAGCAAGAAACATTGTACGATGTTCCCTTTGAAGAAGTAGCAAATTTCAAAAGACATACCCGTTCTTATGTTAGAGAACTTGGTGGTTTGAACATAACTCCCCTACTACCCAGAAGAAGAGATCCTAGGAGGGAGACACAATATACAAGAGATTCAGTTCTTGTTCAGAATTTAGAAGAATTGGTGGATCCATCTTTAGAAGAAATCACATAGCCTTTTGGAGAAATCAGACTCAAAACTCCTCCAAATCTAGAAGAACTACATACTCCATGCAATTCTCCACCAAGAGTCACGGTTGTTCCTATGTGGAGAGCAATAGGAGCACTGAATTTAGGTCGACCATTCCATGCTCTTCCCAAGAATCGAGAAAAGGTTTTTCCCAAGTATGATCCCGGGAAGGGTTTTTCTGTTGAAGATCATCTTAAGAGTTTCTATTTGGCTTTGAATCTTCTTAATGTAGAACACAAAGACGTAGTCTGCAGACGGTTTCCCTATACTTTCGAACCCAAGGTATCTTCCTCGCATTTTAGTTTGGAAGCTAGTTCAATATCAAATTGGGAAGATTTCGAGAAGTGTTTCTTAAGAAAATACAGATATCAGAAAACAGTCGCTACACTTATGAAAGAATTGTTGTCCATGAGAATGGAAAAGAAAGAAAAGGTTCAAGAATTTAATCAAAGATTTACTACATTGTTAAATAAATTTAGTGGTGCAGCAAGACCCTTTGAAGAGTCTTTAGTTGAATATTATACAACAACACTTGATCCTCCCATAGCAATGTTTGTTACAAGAACAAAGAAGACTACCTTGATAGAAAACTTCGAAGAAGCCAAGAAGGTAGAAGAAGAAACAGATAGTATTGCTAAGCATTATCTTGATCTGGAAATAAAGCCAACAACTATTAAGAAACCCCTTTTGTTAACCAAAAATAAAGAATAACCGTCAGCTGATTTAGAAAACGTGGTCAAAATGATGCAGAAGCTATCTAATAAAATCATAGATCTGGAGAAAGATAAGGCAACTAGCACACCTAGGCAACCATTCGAACCTTTCTATAAGAAAAGGGATGAAAGTGGGCAATTGCTCCCACCTGTAAACAATCCTATTGTGTTAAATCTAAATGAAGTAGTTATGGACCATTTTTGTACTTTGCATCAAGAAAAACACTCTGAAAAGAGATGTCCTCATTGGATAAATTCAATGAGCTTGGTGATGAATCAAATGCTAGATGCTCAAGTAACAGATCAGAAGGATCCTCAAGAAGAGCAGACTTTTGAGCAAGAAGAACCCATGCTCAATACCACATTGGTCCTATGGGATTGGGCACCTGCACAAGAGCCTTCGTTTGAAGCGCTTGCTGATGAATGTCAAATTGCATCAATCAATGCCACTACCAGGAGTAAGGGTCTAGTTTTCGATCAAATCCTTGATGTCCCCAAGACCAAGTTTGCAAAATAAATGCTGAAGCAACATATAACGGTCATTCCACCACAACCTAGGATAAACCCAGCCGCGGAAAAATAATCAAACGCATAAATAAACAAATAGCCAAAGGTTGCACCAAGCAAAACAGAAAATCAAGAAAAGGTTTCAAAAAATCATGACAGGGGATATGACATAATCGAAGACATTAAGAAGACAAAAGCAAATGTCTCTATTTTTTATATGTGTAGTCTGCCCCAGCAAAGAAAGAAGTTGTTGGAAGCCTTTGACCCATAATCTACTACTTTGTTAGAAAACATTGAAGAAAATCCTGAGATTAATGAAGCTAGCATTGGTGGGAAATCTAGATCACAAACTTTGCCTTTTCTATTGACATTTGAAATTTTTAATCATAATGTGCATAACTATTTGGTAGATTACGGGGCTTCTTCAAATGTCATGCCTTTGTCAATTTGCAAAAAAATTAATGGACAGCCAATCCCATCCCCATCTCAAATCATATAGTTAGATAGAACTGTTGTTAAGGTCATTGGCGAAATGAGGGATGTGCTTATTAGGTTCTCAGCGGATCCTAGAGTGTGCCAATTTATTGATATAATGGTGGTGGATATTCCTGAGGCTTATGGTTTGATATTGAGCAGGGACTTGTCTAGGAAACTAAAAAGTTATTTTGCAATGGATTGGTCTCACTTGTGGTTGCCATACCAGAATAGACAAAATCATATTAAAATACTGAGAGAACCTCACATGAAGCAAAACGCAACTCAGTTAAAGGAAAAGAATGAAGCTATAGCTTTCTCATCTTCAATTTTGGGAAATTATTTCTTAGAGATTGAACCGGGTAATTATCAATTAGAAGATGTTAGCGATAATTCAGATAAACAGTCTAATCTCCTTCAATTTTCTCAGACTCATGATATTGACTATAACATAGTAGGGCTAGTTACTAACTTAGGTAGTAGTGATACTAACTTATCTAAAGCAGAAAATGTTTTTTGGGTTCTATACTTTGGTCTTGCTCGTCTTTACTTTGCAAATCCAGATCATGATTTTCTTCATCGATTATGGCTTCCTGGAAAGCATCTTCATTTGTTATGAAACTGATGATCTGATCATTATCATCAAATACTCTAAAATATTTAATGTTGTCCAAGATGGATGGCCTGAAAATCAATTCAATAGAGCATTTGTTATTGGTAGGCACTAATCTGAAAGCAGAGGTAGCTAATAAATCGGTTGTAGCATTCTGTAATCTAGGAATAGAATTTATAGTAAAAGCATCAAGGTGCAAAATTAAATCCCATACCTCAGACTGATAACCTTTTAAATGTGGTGAAAGACAGTGAATTGTATCCCTCACCTGTCTCACAACTATTTATGAGTCATCCAAGACTTTCAATTATTTGACATTTAAACTAATAGCATTCTTTAACCCATGGACTAAAGCTTCATATTCAGTAGTGTTATTAGTACATTCGAACTCTAGTTTACAAGATAAAAAGTTTTTGTTGGTTTCAGGATCAATTAAAACACAAACAACACCGAATCCTTCTTGACTTTTGGAACCAAAGAACAAAGAAGACTACCATGATAGAAAACTTCGAAGAAACCAAGAAGGTAGAAGAATAAGCGAACAGTATTGCTAAGCATTCTCTTGATATGGAAACAAAGCCAACAACTATTAAGAAACACCTTTTGTTAACCAGAAATAAAGAAGAACCGTCAGCTGATTTACAAAACGTGGTCAAAATGATTCAAAAGCTATTTAATAAAATTGTAGATCTGGAGAAAGATAAGGCAACTAGCACACCTAGGAAACCATTCAAACCCTTCTATAAGAAAAGGGATGAAAGTGGGCAACTACTCCCACCTGTAAACAATCCTACTGTTTTAAATCTAAATGAAGTAGATATGGACCATTTTTGTACCTTCCATCAAGAACAACACTCTGAAAAGAGTTGTCCTCATTGGATAAATTCAATGAGCTTGGTTATGAATCAAATGCTAGATGCTCAAGTAACAGATCAGAAGGATCCTCAAGAAGAGAAGACTTTTGAGCAAGAAGAACCCATGTTCGATACCACATTGGTCGTATGGGATTGGGAACCCGCGCAAGAGCCTTCGTTTGAAGCGCTTGCTGATGAATGTTAAATTGAATCAATCAATGTCACCACCAGGAGTAGGGGTCTGGTTTCTGATCAAACCCTTGATGTCCCAAAGACCAAGTTTGCAAATGAAATGCTGATGCGGCATATAACGGTCATTCCACCATAACCTAGGATAAACCCAGTCGCGGAAAAAGAATCAAACGCAGAAATAAACAAACAACCAAAGGTTGCACCAAGCAAAACATAAAATCAAGACAAGGTTTCAAAAAATCATGACATGGGATATGACATAATCAAAGACACTAAGAAGACAAAAGCAAATGTCTCTTATTTTTATATGTGTATTCTACCCCAGCAAAGAAAGAAGTTGTTGGATTCCTTTGACCCACAATCTACCACTTCGTTAGAAAACATTGAAGAAAATACTGAGATTAATGAAGCTCGCATTGGCGGGAAATCTAGATCATAGACTTTGCGTTTTCTATTCACATTTGAAATTTTCAATCATAATGTGCATCATTGTTTGGTAGATTCTGGGGCTTCTTCAAATGTCATGCCTTTGTCAATTTGCAAAAGAATTAATGGACAACCAATCCCATCCCCATCTCAAATCATATAGTTAGATAGAACTACTGTTAAGGTCATTGGTGAAATGAGGGATGTGATTATTAGGTTGTCAGCAGATCCTAGAGTGTGCCAATTTATTGATATAATGGTGGTGGATATTCCCGAGGCTTATGGTTTGATATTGAGCAGGGACTGGTCTAGGAAATTGAATGGTTATTTTGCAACGGATTGGTCTCACTTGTGGTTACCATAGTAGAATAGACAAAACCAGATTAAAATACTGAGAGAAACTCACATGAAGCAAAACATAACTCAGTTAAAGGAAAAGAATGAAGCTGTAGCTTTCTCATCTTCAATTTTGGGAAATTATTTCTTAGAGATTGAATCGAGTAATTATCAATCGGAAGATGTTAGCCATAATTCAGATAAACAGTCTGATCTCCTTCAATTTTCTCGAACTGATGATATTGAATATAACATAGTAGGGTTAGTTACTGACTTAGATAGTAGTGATGCTAACTTAGTTAAAGCAAAAAAATGTTTTTTGGATTCTATACTTTGACGGTTCCAAAACTCAAGAAGTATCCAGAGCTGGTTGTGTTTTAATTGATCCTAAAACCAACAAACACTTTTTATCTTGTAGACTAGAGTTCGAATGTACTAATAACACTGCTGAATATGAAGCTTTAGTGCATGGGTTAAAGAAGGCTATTTGTTTAAATGTCAAATACTTGAAAGTCTTCGTTGACTCAGAAATAGTTGTGATACAGGTGAGGGATGCAATTCACTATCTTTCACCACATTTAAAAGGTTATCAATCTGAGGTATGGCATTTAATTTTGCACCCTTATGATTTTACTATAAATTATATTCCTAGATTACAGAATGTTGCAGCTGATTTATTAGCTACCTCCGCTTTCCGATTAGTGCCTACCAATAACAAATGCTCTATTGAATTGATTTTCAGGCCATCCGTCCCGGACAACATTACAATTTTTAGAGTATTTGATGATAATGATCATATCATCAGTTTCCTAACAAATGAAGATGCTTTCCAGGAAGCCATAATCGATGAGCAAAATCATGATCTGGATTTGCAAAGCAAAGACAAGCAAGACCTGTTAAGGGAAACTTCGTGCCCAAAGGAGTGAGAACTCTTGAAGGATTGTTCGATCTGCAAAACAAGTTCAAGAGGCCAGCAAATGTCAAAACTAACAACTCCTCCATGCAGCATGAATCGGTAAACCTAGGAACAAAAGTTGGGCCAAAATATGTCAATCTTGGTAAATGTTGCTCGCCAGGCAAGAGGGATAAGTTCATCAAGCTGTTTTAGAAGTATAAGACGTCTTTGCATGGACTTATGAAGATCTGAAAACATATGATACTGGCATTATACAACATATAATTCCAATGAAGCCAGGAGTTAAGCCATTTCAGTAGCAACTAAGAAGAATGCATCCAACGCTTCAGCCCTTAATACAGAAAGAGTTAAAGAAGTTGTTGGATGCAAAGATCATTTTTAAAGTCCGAAATTCTGAATGGGTCGCTAGTTTAGTTCTCGTATGGAAGAAGTCGAGAGAGATAATATTATGTGTGGATTTTTGGAACTTGAACAAAGATTCCGATAAATACAACTACCATATGCCTCCAATGGAGCAAATTGTACATATGGTGTCAGAATCATAACTTTTTTCTCTACTAGATGGTTTCTCTCGATATCATCAAGTACTAGTAGCAGAGGAAGACCGACTCAAAACCACTTTTCGTACAAAGTGGGGAACCTTTGCATATCAGAGGATGCCATTCGGATTGATAAACATAGGAGCTACTTTTCAGCGAGCCATGGACATTTCCTTTTGAGGATTGGGCAGTCATTGTTTTGTAGTTTATCTAGATGATGTGACAGTTTTCTCAAAAAAGAGGGAAGACCATGTTTTCCACTTGAAGCAGATCTTTTATCACTGCAGGAAATATGGTATTTCTTTAAATCCCAAGAAAAGTGTTTTCGTGGTTCTTGAGGGTAATCTCTTGGGTCATATCATTTCAAAGAAGGGGATCTCAATAGATCAAGAGAGAGTGAAAGCTATCAGCAAGACTCCCATGCTCCATAACAAAAAATCTATGCAATCATTTATGGGAACCATTAGTTTTGTTCGAAGGTTCGTGCCTGACTTCGCTCATATCATTAAATCTTTCCAGCAAATGGTAAAGCAAAATGTACAGTTTAAGTGGACAGACTTGGAGAAAGTTGCATTTAGAGAAATCAAAGTTATCATAGCTATTGCACCTTCTTTAAGAATTCTAGATTTCTAAAAGGATTTCATTATGTACACCTTTGCTTCAAATAACTCTCTCGCAGTTGTGCTCACTCATAAGGGAGAATCAGGAGACGAATACCCAATTTGATTTATGAGCACTAGTCTGTAGGGCGCTGAACTGAACTACCCTGTTGTAGATAAGCAAACATACACAATATTCAAAGTAGTGAAATAGTTCAGGCCATATATTCTAAAAAACAGAACTAAAGTCATAGTGCCCCACCCCGTTGTTAGATCTCTTTTCGTTCAGAAGGAATTGGGAGAGAGGAGAGGAAACTGGGTCACCGCTCTTCAGGAGTATGAATTGGAATTCAAACCAGCTACCATTATAAAAGGTCAAGGGTTATGCAAATTACTTGCTGATAATCCAGTTGATGAAGAGTTGGACTAGAAGAATGAAGTTGAACTGAATATGATTGAGGCGTGTCCCATTTTCACCGCTCCCGAGTCTTGGTATAGGGACCTAGTACACTATTTGCAACAAGGATATTTGTCGGAGCACTGGAGTTCAAAGCTATTAAGAGCACTCCGTTTGAAATCAGTATCATATCAAATCATTGATGGAATTCTCTTTAGAAGAAATTATGATGGCATTTTTCTCAGATGTCTGGAGAAAGAAGATGCAAATAAAGTGGTCGAAGAATTACACGATGGCCCTGCTAGGGTACACTATTCAGGAGATACCAAAGCTCACAAAATACTTAGAGCTGGATATTATTGGCCCACCTTATTCAGAGATGCTCACGCCTATGCCAAGAATTGTGATGTGTGCCAAAGAAGTACTGGGAAATTGTCAAAAGTAGCAGGAACTCTGCAGCCAATCATTATCTCTGAACCATTCGAGCAATTGGGCATAGATGTTATTAGAGAACTAAACCCGAATTCTTCGCTGCAGTATCGGTACATCTTGACGGCCATGGAATATTTTACGAGATGGACAGAATCTTCTCTACTACTCAAAGTTAATGAAGATGCAGTTACCAAGTTCTTAGAAGAGAACATCATAACCAGGTTTGGGGTTCCAATTTCCCTAGTATTTGATATTGAAACTTATTTTTCATCTTTAAAAATAAATGAGTTTGTTTATGAGAAAGGAACTAAATTGCACTATTTATCCAATTACTATCCCCAAGGAAATGGATTAGCTGAATTTACAAACAACAACCTCATCCGAATTCCTAAGAAAACCGTTATTGAAAATCAGAGAAGTTGGCATACAACACTCCCAAATGCTTTATGGGAAGATAGAGTCACTCCAAAGAATTCCTTAGGAGTTTTCCCGTACACCCTAGTTTATGGTAAGGAAGCCATCCTCCCTCCGAACATATTACTCCCATCCTTACAATTGGACCAATCCTCCCAAGGTTCCAACATCCAAGTCTTACAATCAAGAATTGATACCCTACTGAATCTTGAAGATTCACAACAGAAAGCCAAAGACCGATTCCACCAACACCAAGACATAGTCAAAAGGTGGTTTGATAAGCGAAAATCTGGCAAGAGAAGTTTCGACGTAGGTGACTTAGTTCTGAAGTGGGATCACCCACATGATGGTAAGGGAATGCACACAAAGTTTCAACATTTATGGGTTGGCCCTTACCAAGTTTCTGAAAAGCTTGGCCCATCGATGTAAAAACTGAGAGACGGAAGTAAATCTCCCTCTCAACAGCATCGTTTTAAAGCAATACTTCTCATAGTCCTAGGAGTACTTTTGTACATAAATAATTAGTGTTGTTTCTTTTCTTGTTTTTTGTGTTTTGTTGTTTTCTGTTGCTTTTTAGTCTTTTTAGTTAGCTTGGTTTGATTGCTCTCGTTTGAGGTTTACCCTTCTCTTTGTTTAATATTTTTTCTTTAATAAAGGCCATCCCAACTCTTGGATTAGCTGAAAGATAGGGCTCTGAGAAAATATCAAAATCTTGAAAGGAAGAAATCTACTTATGAAGAAAATGTATTTTTCTAACTTTGCTCTTGCTGATTGGTTTCTAGGAATGAAGAGATCCCTTTTTTGTTTGGTCACAATAGCCCCAGTTAAATAACTAAGATTTATCATTTCCTTGTTACTCTCTTGGGGCCCCAATCACTCTCACATTAATGCCTGTCTCGGGAAGTTCACTATACTGGACCCATGGAGAAGAAGCATGTCTCGTAGATGTATGGTATTCAAAATGATCCCATGCTGCAAATCAAAATCCCAAAAATCTTAGAGTCTGTTTTCCAGAAATTCTCACCTCAATTAAAGCATGGCTGAGAAAAGCAAAGATGTTCAATCAAGGAAGTTGTTCAAATAATAAGCCCAGCGAGGTTCTTCTCCATCCGTGAAGCATGACAATCAAATAAATCTTTGGCTCACACAAAAGGACATTATGGATTAAAGAACCTACATCCATTAGAGAAATTTTGAGGTCAAAAAATGGCCTCAAAACAAAGAAAATGTACTATAAAAAACAACCAATCACATTCTAGTAGATGACATCATCCCCCTTGGTGAGGTGGCATTGCATGAGTTAAGAATGCTTATTTGTCAAATTTTCTATGGTGGATGAAAACACATAGTTAACCAAGGTAGTGGTGTAAGTACTTTTAAGTCATAAAGTAAAGTACTCATAATGATAGTCTTTTCATAAAATAATATTATTGTCATTTTCAAGTAAAGTACTCATAATGAATGTCTTTTCACACTTTCTCATAAAATAATATTATTGTCATTTTCAAGTGAAGTACTCTTAATTCATAAAGAAAGTCCTTTCACATTTTTTTATAAAATAATATATTATCATTTTTATGTTTTTAATTTTAAATTATATATTCATTCCATTCTATTTAATAACATAATGTCAAACTAATAAAGAATAAAAATAGATTTAATAAATAATAATAATAATAATGCAATGTGAATTATAATAATATTATTAACATTTTACATGTAAATAAATTCTCAATTAAATTACATTATATTAAATTCATGAGAAAAGTACTAAATATAAAAAGTCAACATAAAATTAAAAAAATAGCTCTTAAAAATATTTTTTATTATTTAATTTCATTTGTAAGTTCAAGACAAATAAATGCTAAAGGACAATAAATTTTTGGGAATTTACAATGAATCTTAGTCACATCAATGTAGACTTATTTTATTAATTTTATTTCTAGTGAATTTTGAAAAGCAACTCAACCATGGTTATTTATATTGTGCATAGAAAATAGTGTGGGAGGTGACTTGTCATATATACCTACCCCATAAAACCCCCAATTCACAATATTTTAATATATCTCATATTTTTGTAGTACATCTCTTAGGAGGCCATTTTTCGACCTCAAAATCTCTCTAATGAAATATTGAAAGATTGAAGAAATTGATTTCTGGAAGGCTCAAACGACAAAACTCATCAATTAAGAAACATCCAAAAGGGATGAGAATAGCATGGGAATGAGGAACAAACGAATATGTCTGTGAGATATTGTTACGATCCTGTGGAATCCTATTTTAGCTGGCATCTGAAAGACAGATTTTAAAAATCAACTCCACACTTTGGCCCTGAGAGAGTTGTAAAGAAGTCTAATTCAAAGTTGTCTTTTCTCCAATGACCATTATGATAAAGTGATCAATGCATTTACAGAAACTAAATTGTGAAGGTATTTTGTCACGTATGTAGCCAACAGTTTGTAAGTTTTCTGACCATGAGAAGAGTTTTTTCAGAGATCCATGTTCACCAGCGATTCGCCAATTGTTGTTGCTGCAACATCCCCCCCAAACATTTTTGTAAATATTCCAGCCCCTCCTTTATATTTTTGAGTAAGTTTTGCTTTGGAATCAAGTCTCGTCCAAAGTACCTTTTCATACTTAGTTTTTTGAAGAAATATTAATTCCTACACGTTTTTTTTCTTAAAGTAAAACTCAATTATTTCAGCCAAAATGGCGGCACAACTTACCGAGTTAGGCCGCAATGTTAGGTTTTATTTTTTTGAGTTTTAGAAGTTTTTTCTTGTGTCGGTGCAACTCAACCAGTCTCGCAACAAAGGGCGTTTGTTTTCATTAAGTCTCAAGGTATTTTACCTGTGTCGGCTTGACTTTACCAGTCTCGCCACATCAGTCGAACGAACTCACCCAAGCCCGTTGAAGCACATCTTTCGACTTATCCTTTTCCAAGGTTTTGTGTTGCGAAAAATCTCGCCGAGTTCTACCGATTCGGTTAGCGGCCTATTTTATGTTTTCTTGAAGCACCTCGTTGCAGCATAACTCGAGAATCTTGCCCGGAGCATTTTGAAAAAACTCAAACTTTGTCGCCGAAGTGAAGTAGCAATCGGAAAAACATTTGTCTCTGCATTGAACTCAGCAAAATCCATCGGCGCGTTGCAAGACCACTTGGCCAGTGTTGTTGATATTGGTCACTCCAAATGGCCGAGTGGTACCGATTTTGATGGCTTTTGACGTCCATTTTTGTTACCATTTGTTATCAAGAAATATATTATGAGTGGCGTTATTTTCACTATTTTGATATAATAAATCACTTTTCCGCCATTCAGACCATCAATCAGACCCAGATATGATCATAATTACATATCATGTGAATCTTGGTTAAAACTCATCATTATTGTGATTTATTAACGTTTATTTGATATTTTTTGGCTTGCTTGGAAAATACATTTCATTCTACGGGTGATGGCTCTCAAACTAACCTTCATTCAAACTATGTGTTTATATTGCAAATGATCAGCCGCATTCAGCCCGTTGTTCAGCCCCGCATTCAACCCACGAGATCATTGGTTGAGATATTCTCGGGCCGTTGAAGAGTAAACCAACACATGGGTTCTGTTTAGGACGTGGCCCTTATGGTGCGTGAGTTGGTGTTCTAGAAGATTCCTTCTCCTGCACGCTCAACTCGAAAGCACAATTATCTCTTCCCACGTCAAAGAGAATTAATGCTTCAACAATTGCGTGGAATATCGATGCCATAGAACCTGGAAGATCCCCTATGCGCTGTCATGAAACATTACAAGGTCGTTCCTTAGCTTATATGTGTCACAGGGTGATTAAAAAAAAGTTTTTCCTTGGCTTATGCATTGTCACCGGATGCTGAGTAGAGTTGTTCTTTGGTTATGCATTGGCACGAGATCTTAGATAGAGTTGTTTTCTTGTATTAAAAATGTCTATTATTAGAGCAGTCAACCACTAAAGGGTCGACTTGCTTCCCCCAGTTGTAATCATGTATAAATAGACGTCTTTGTGACTAAGAGGAACTAAGTCTTGTCATTTTTTGTAAAAGTTTTGTTTTGTTGACATGATTGAGACGGAGTTAACCTTGATTAGTTTTTCCCAAGCTGCAAATAGACACAGAAATACTGTAACGCTCTCTTTTTAATTCAATATACCTATGTTCTAGTTTTTATGAAGATTCAGCAGCATGCGTGGTGATTGACTGATCAGGGCGCAACCTCTGATTGCTGAGATGAGCCCCTCAACAACCAATGGTCTCCTGTCTGTGTATATAATTTGTGTTGTGCAAATAAGCTATGTTGTTTCCATATTTATTTTGTGCATGATGGTGTTGTCTTGTGATAGAAATAATGTTCTGTTGTTTACATAAATGAGATTCCTATTTCGTATTATGTATTTTGTCACTATTCATGTCTTTTTGTTCATATAAATAAAACTTTTGTTTTATGTTATGTGTATTTTGTTGTTATGTTTGCAGAATTTAGTATGACCGGTCAAGCATAGCTTTCTTGATTACTTTCAGTCTTTTCTACAACTAGATAAGTTAATCAGGTCAATTTTTAAATTCAATTCATAGTTAGAATTAGTCCTGCTAATGTTTTTCTTGTCAACTGTATTTTGCTTCTAACATAATATCTTCTTTAGGATTAGGAATGGTCGACCAAAAACTTAATATTTTGTAGTTTGCTTCAGTTTTCTTCTCATCATCTGTACTTAGATATTGCTTCGAATTCTTCCATAGTTAGAATTAGTTTCCTTAGCCTCTTTCTCTCTAATAGATTTTCTTCCTGTAGCTATAGGTTACTTCTATCTTCCATCATTAATCTTGCTTTAACATATCATAGAAATAGTTCATCTTCTTAGATAATGATTAGTATAAATAGTTTTCTTGTTAGTTTAGCTCCTAACTAATCAATCTATTGCTTCCTTTCCACTGTAGGATCATATGCATTAGCCAGCTGGTGACTAAAGACATCCAAAATTCTTCTCTTCCTTAGTTTAAATCATTTTCTTACAGTCGGACTGACATTCGGACCGCCATTCAGACATGCGTTCATATCGTCATTCGAACCTTTACACTTTCTGCACTGTTTTAGGCCTTTTTCAAAAGCTGATTTCTTCTGCCTTTCAACCATAATTCTTCTTGTTTCTAATTAACAGTTTTTAATGTAAATAGCATGTTTTATGTTACATAGAGTTTTAATTAAGCTTTGTCATTCTTCTTAGTTTCCTTTCTATTTCTTCTAATCTTATTTTCAACTAATTTTCAGAATTATGTCTTTTATGTTGGATTTGCTAATAATTACTGTTTTAGACTGTATCATTTTTATTTTTAAGTGCAGTTTATTATAAGTTTTCAATATTTGCTTTAGATAAGATCGAATAATTCTATTTTCTAAGTTATTTCAGTTTTTATAGTTTCTTCATTAATCATAGGATTAGTTTTCCATTTCATATAATTAATGAAGATGATCATAAAATAAGATTTGGATCATAAATAAATATCCTTATCAAGTTTTCTACTTATTTCTATGCCAAAGTTCACTTGGATCCATGGATTCATGTACCATGGCATGTTCAAGTTGTCCCTTCAATTTATACAAACCTCCCTCTTGCTCTCCAATCACTACTGCATCATCTATGTTCTTTTCCTTTGGCCACATTAAGACTTGGCCATCCACAAATGCAATCCTCATGCCTTTTGCATCCAATGCAGAGATGGAGAGTAAGTTCTTCTTGAGCCCAGGTACATAAAGAACTTCTTTAATCTTCAAAGATTTTCCAGAATCTAGGTTGTAGGAGGCTTCACCACTTCCTTTGATTGGGTATTGATAATCATCCCCAAGTTTCACCTTATGGGGTGATTCATGTTCATATAGATTTACAAAAGATTCCTTAAACCTAGTCATGTGTTTGGAAGCCCCACTATCAATCAACCAATCATTACAACCATGGGAGATGGTACCTGTGAGAGCAGAGATCAGAACATACTCTTCTTCACTTTATGAGTTATCATCACTTTCTGCCCTAGACTTCTTCTTGGGTGGTTCATCATCCTCCGTAGCATGAGCATGAAACCTTCTTTTGTTTCCCTTCTTCTTCTTGTTGGAGTTGTTGTTGTCCTTCTTGTTATTGGGACAATTTATGGCAATATGTCCTTTCTCATTACAGGTGAAGCATATTCTTCTTTCTTTGAAGTGATGTGAAGATTTCTTGGAGTGAGATGGCTCTCTCTTGGACTTCCCTTTCTTGGTGTGAGCTGTGAGAGCTTGATCTTCATTCCCCATCTTTTCTTCTCGTGCCACAAGCCTTGCTTCTTCTTGTGAGCATTCTTCTCGTAGTCTACTGAAGGAAATCAACTTCTTTCCTGCACAGATTCCTTGAATGAAGGAGTCCCATGACCTAGGTAAGCCATTTAGAGTGTTCATGACAACTTCACCATTCTATACCATTTCATCGACTGCTTCTAGTTGTTCCTTGATCTAGGAGACTCTTGAAAAATAAGATTGAATGGTTTCTCCATTCTAAAACTTTACCCCTTTCAATTGGTTCCGTAGGGTCATCTTCCGATTTATGTTCTTCCCTTCAAATAGCTTGCTCAAAGAGTCAAACATCTCTTTTGGTGTCTTTAGAGAAGACACATGGGGTATGAGATGGTCTTTGATAGAATCAACAATGATTCTTTTTGCCTTGACCAAGTTCTTCTTATGCAATACTTTAGCCTCTTCATCCTCTCGGATAGGGATGTCTTCTTTTATATATGAGTCCAACTCATTCTCTTCCAAGATTAACCCAATCCTATACTTCCAAGCTCGGAAGTTATCAGCCCCTTCAAGCTTATCCTCAAGCTTGGTGTGGTGAGACATATTAAAGAGTACTTCAAATGGAAATAGAAAAGATTGAGGTCTTACCATTTGAAATGCTGAAAACTAGATCTGGTCCTGGATTAGGGTTTGTTGAAAAAACCCTAAAAATTCAAAATGTGAATTTCAAATTTTTGAAAGGATAGAAAGATGCACCTTAATGAGTTGATCATCCTGGTGCATTCAGAATTTGAGATCAGCAAAGCTTTACCCTTTAGATTTGTCTTTTTGTCCTCCCGGGTTCACTCGGAGAGCCCTGAATTAGGGTTTGAGTTTCTCGGAGATCTACCCAGCCAAAAATATCGATCCAAAGCTCTAAACTTCGATTTTTGCAAGGAGCTTCCAGCTATGTCTTCATATTTTAAAAATTCCTATTTTTGTGGAAACCCTAATTTTTAGGGCCAAATCTGTAAATGCTCGGAATTGAATTCCAATTGGATAGATAGATGTGCCTTGATGAGTAGAGTCAATCTACTATACTGCTTTTCCAAAATCTGTGGAGAGAAACTCAATAAACAAGAAACTCAAGTTTCTGTCACTGCAAAATGTCTTCTTCTCAGGTTAGCTCTCATACCATGTTAAATTTTGAGCATTAATTCACAATACTCTAGGATGTTTACTGAGAGAATAACATATACAGTATATCAATGCATGACAATCACAATAAGTATGACAAGCATCATAAGAATCAAAAGCATAAGAGACAAGAGACAAAGAGTTTCCATGGGGAAAAACCTAAGGTGAAAAACCCCACAACTTCCTCAGAGATAGAGAGAGCAATGGCTCAACCAAAGTACAACCAAAATACACTGAGATAGTCTCCTAGCAGTAGATGATCCTCCTCCTCACTAGCGTGCCACTTTCTGAGTGAGAGAGATGTACTTTTCCGAATGATCTAAATAGAGATCACCTAATCTCTATTTATACTAACCTGTTTTCCCAATGACCTTATGGGGCCAACTTGTCTAGCTAGGTACATCCACATTATAATATATATTTCAGGGCCGACCCCACACATGGTGGTCTCATAACCCATCGGCAAGTACACACACTTGCAACACTTGTCAATCCACATAACAACACTTCCTTATAGAGGATTGACACATCTCTTATAAGGGTACAATAAATATATATAAAATACACAGATGAAATACATTTCGAAGTCACATATACATCAACACAATGGCAGGAAGTTAATGTAGAGTGGCGAAAAAGGACATCGGTCCCCTCGCCATAACGACGTTTTAATGCTCAAACCTACCAGTCTAATCAATTTTAATTGCTCAAGCGTGTGGGGTTTTACATATAGTGTGTGGGGTTTTGCTTTTATTATTATTATTGTTTTTTTTTAAACTCTACAAAGCTTGTTCGAGGTCGCTCCCACCTCTCTAGGACAGCTAGGTGCGTAGCTCCATCAACAACAGCAAGCCCAATCATCGGTTGAGAGGTAGGTGGATTTATCCTTTGTCATAAGATTGTTTAACTTGTTTTTCTAAGATGTTTACGTTAGGCCCCAGTTAGCATAACCCTCTCCGCGACCACCTCTGTCCCTTTTGGACTTTCCCCTCTACCCACTTAGTCACCCTCCAAGTTTTTTGAGAATCCTCGTTGAACCTTATTTCCCTTCCCAGCAAGCTTTTCGCAAAGTTTAACTAGCCGAACCAAAGCAGTGGGCAATGCCCCGATCGCAGCCACTCGAACTAATTTTCTTACTTACATTTTGTTATGTTCATCCCTGTGCTTCGAAAAAAAGAATCAAGCACAGTATCATCATAGTCTCACTCTCTCCAGTTGACTTGAGAGAGGAAGCTAGCTCTATCATTTTTGTTTTAACAGAAAAATAATGTTTTATTTACCATATGTTTTTAAATTACTGCTTGAAGTCTATTTGAAACGTAGAATCATTTAAGGAAATTTAATAATGTTGTCTCACTCGCGCTCTGCTTGTATAATGATAGGTTTTGGCTCAAATATTGATTATGTATTCTACTCATTTATGGTTTTTTTCCAGGTTTAGACACGATGCCGAAAGGAGCCAAGAAGAAGTCTAAGATGTCTGAGCCTGAATCAGGTGGCGAAGTTCTTCTGGAAGCAAGGGTAGAAACATTATATGAGGATACCAGGTTAGTTATGGGCATTGCCCCTAAATTCAAGTGGGGGGAACTCCACCACATGATAAGAGATTAGGATATTCCCAGAGCAGTCCTCGAGGAAATGTATCTATACCAAAACATCAAAAAATATGGCATCACAAAAGTAGCAACGCGACCAGAGCTCTTCCCTTACTCGGAAGTCATCAGATGGATCCTAGTGCATGATAATGCTCATTCAAGGGTTTTATCTGACAGCATGGGAGAGGCTTTTGCCTCATTCCACCCAGCCCATATTTTGGTAGCCTACAAGTTTCCCTATCCTCAAACGTTGTTGAATGACAATTGGCTCGAAAACCTCAACATGGATACCTTGGATTTTTCCAAGAAGTTGTTGATACCAGGTAAGCAGCTGAGGGTGAAGGAGAGTGAGGAATATGAAGTCCAAATGTTAAGGCCTCCTTTTAGAATCATTTCCCTCATGCTAAGTAGAATCTTCGGCCAATATGATGGAACTGTTTATAAGCTGAGTTGGATTCCTTTAAGCCCCCATGTAGCTTTCAGAGGTATAGTTTTCAATTGGGTGGACATCCTCTCTAACATTCTGTCATCAGCCATATTTGCTGCTAAGGAAGCATTGGTCCGGAAGAAAGCAGAATTCTACATGTCGTCATACCTTGTAGATTGCATTCTGTCAAGAAATCCTTCCCCAAAGTTAGGATGAATTTGGAACAAGGATGACTTCCCAGTTTATACAGCTTATAAGATCCTGTGGGCCCAAAACTACAAAAGCCATTACAAGGCCATATGCGAAGAGATTATCATGTCTCTGTATGAACTGATGTTCAATAGTGAGCCAAGTTGCCTATCTGAGAATACCATGGAAGTCATGGAAAGATATGGTGATTTTTATCTTTCAAAGGAGGGAACCTACATAAAACTGTATGGAGGTTCCCATCCACCATCTCTCCTACCCAGGTATGCTATCGATTTTGTGGTCCACAAGGAGGCAATGAGGCGGGTTTTCATAGATGGAGTTGGTGGTTTCGTGAAAATATTGATGAAGGCCTCTTTCCCACCATTTCCCTTCTATATCGGTGCATACAAGTTCTCTAAGGTTAAATCAATTCAAACCTTTGTTAAGGAATTAAGATATTTTCACTTTGGGGAAAATATTTTCATGAAGAATGACAGTCTTAATAAGGTTGTTGACCATTGCAGAGAATTCAATGTACACTTTGAATATGCACACTACTATGATGAAGATGAAGAAGTTCTCAAAAGGGTTAGCAACGTGATCGAACTTAGAAGGCGCCTTTGCCTCAAGGGGTGAGCTAGTTCCAGCTCCACTGCTACCCAAGATTCCAAGGAGGAGTAATTGTAAAAGTAAAGAGAGGAAGCCGAAGCTCTGATAAAGGAAGAGAAAAGGCTCAAGGAGGAGGCTGAAATATTCTGAAGGGAAGCAGCGGAAAGAGAGCAGAAAGAGCAGGAAGACAAGCTCCAAGATGAAGAAGCACACAATCTCTGAGATGAAGAACCTCAAAGGTTCCGAGAATAAGAATTAGAGAAGATCAGAAAAGAATAATCTGCCAAGCTACAAGAAGAAAGGGAGAGGAGAGAAAGACAAGCAACTGAAAAGCAGCAAAAGGCCGCAGAAGAAGAAAATCGAAGGAAAGCGAAGGAGGAGGATAAATCCAAGAAGGATGCAGAGGCAGGAAGCCTAGGCATGCAGGACATGGACATAGACTCGTCCCATGTGTCCCATGCCATAATCGTGGAAATCTACTTCCCCATAGGAGAAATTTCGCTTGTTCTTTTTACCCCGTCGAAGAGTCACACTGTGTCCCATTGGGACAAATTTTTTTTTGATAAGAAGAGAAAATCCATTGTAAGAAAGACAAAGACAAGGATGAAGAAACCCTTCCAACCAGACATCATCACCAGGCAAGAAACCATTGTTATACAAGGCATGCAGAGTGATCCCGGTTTCATAGCCTCAATCAATATAGCTGCTGCCCAGGCAAGTGAAGACAATGTTCACAAGCTAATGAATGATGTGGAAGTGGGAAAGAAGAAGGCACACAGGTTGCAGCTTACTCTGGTAAAGTGGTGGTCATATGGGGAGTTAATGATAAAGAAATATGATGCCCTCTTATCAGATCAAAGTGAATTATCAAGTAAGTATCGGCATCTAAAGGAGGAAAATGAATATTTGGCGGTACAGATGATGATATTAGAAGGAGAGAAAAATGATCTTGAAACAAGGACCATTCAGTTGGAGTTAGTGCAATAACATGTCAACCAGCAAATAGAAGAGTTAAGAACTAATGTTGAGGAATTGGAAAAGGGGAAAGAGTTGGTGATAGAGTAGTTAGATCTAGCAAATAGAAAGGAAAGTGAGTTGAGCCCCTTCCATGAGTAGTCCTATGACATAATAAAGAAGATACATGAGTCATAGGAACTTATCACAGAAGAAGTTTGCAGGATGAAGGTGATGGTTGCCAGGATGAAAGAAATCAATTCTGAGGCCAATAGGATCAGAAGGAAATATGCATGTGTAAAGGAAGACATCGGGAAGCATATTGAATGGAGAGAATGGATGTCAGGCTTCCCCACAAACCTCCCTCTCAAATCCGTAGCAGATTTTAAATCAGATGCAGGCTTTATGGAGTTTTGTAAGAATTGTGGTGTAAAGCTAAACTTTGTAATCCAAGCCACCAATGGGAAATGCAGCAGTATCTGTCTTAGAATCCAGACAACTCAGGAAATGTGTAAAGTGGTGGTTCCCCAAACTCTAAAGGACTTTCCAGACAAAGACCAATGCTTGTTTGAGCTGAAGAATCAGCTAAGCGCAGAGATAGAATATGTGAAGAAAATAGACGTGTTAACAACATAATACCTTCACCATTTCATCAGGAAAGCCTCCATTCACGCTCAATTTCTTGAAGAAGTACTCCAGGATACAACAACATAAGTAAAAAACATTGAAGTAGAGTTAGCCAAGCATGAAATCTTCTTGAAATTCAAGCTCCCTGCCCCTGCCAACACCATTGTAAGAGAAACGGGCATGTGGGTCAGCTATATAATAGAGGTGGACAAAACATCTAAGGTGGAAGCGCCAGCTATAATAGAAGCTCTAGCTGGGAGCTGATTTGGAATTACATGATTATCTACATATGAACTGGAAGCTATTTTTCCTCTTTATCTTGGTTGTAAAATTAAAGACAGTTGGATTTTTGTTTCTATTTCTCCTGTAAAGCATTTGGGGAATTATTCTATTTTTGGTTAAAAGGGCACTAAAAGACAAATCAATAAATTCCTTGGGTTTAGGGTACACATAGAAGCTGTTGGAGCATTTTGTAAAGCTATAAAAAGATGAATAGACAAGAGTAGAAGGACTTTTGGCAGGTGAAAGGACATTTTTTACCTTTGTTAACACCCAAAAAGTGTTCACTACCTCATCTACCCATTACATGACTCATTTGTCCATATTTCCTACCATATTTACCTTCAGAACCCTAAAATCCCATTAAAAAGCCTCCAAAAGGCCACAAAACCATCACAAAAAAGCCTCAAAAAGGCTAAAAAACCCCTTTTCCCCCCAAAATTATCCAAAATTCCTCCAAAATAGCAAAAACCCTCTAAAAAGGGAATAAAAAAATATAAAAAAATGAGGAAAAAGAGGAAAAAGGAGGAAAAAACCCTATACAGCTAACCTAAACCATATGGTTCCCAAAACCATGGGCCAGCACTCCACCACCAAAAACCTATAAATAGGTGATGGAGACCCCTCATTTCATATCCACAGTCAAATATACCCTTACTCTTCCAAAATCACTCTTGAAACCCTAGCTCACCCTTGAGCTACTTTCACCATTGAGTGCCCCTTTTGGCCCATTTCCACCATTGGAGAAAGAGAAGGAGCAAAGTTGGAGTTTGGAGCAACCCTCTTGGATCATTGCAAGAACTTCACCAACCTCTACACTTGAGGTAAAATTTTAATACAAAAGAAAACCATTTATATTCCATGTTTTATTATCTTTCTTAATGCTCATGCTAGTTTAGAATTTACATTGTCTTAGCATTTTAATTTTATTTTTATTGAATTGCTACTAAGGAGTCCCTTCTCCTTAGTAGGTGCTCATTTGCACAAGCTAGGGTGAAAACCCTAGCTACAGTTTTGGCGACTCCCCTTGGTTTGAATTTCTGGTTATAGTTTTTAAATATTTTTCTATTCGGCTGTCGTAAACCGCATCTTTTGCCCCTTACAGTTGCATTTCGACCGTGTCTTTCAGGCACTTACCTGCAATCCGACCGTGGCTTTCAGACTGTTTCTGGCGACCTACCGGTGGTTTTTAGTCTATTACCTACAATCCGACCGTGGCTATTAGCTTGTCTGGGACGGTCCGACTGCAACTGTTAACCCTTTTCCGTGACCCGCCGGTGGCTTTCGGCCTTTTTCCCGCCACCCGCCTATGCCTGTTGGCCTTTTTCCCGCATCCCGACTGCGGCTTTCAGCCCTTTTGCTGCAACCCGACCGCGTTTGTCAGCCTTTTTTCCTGTGACCCACCTGCGGCTTTCGACCTTTTTCCCGCGATCTGACTGCATCTTTCAGCCAAAATCTCGCAACCTATCCGCGACTGTTTAGCTGTTTCCCACGGTCTGACCGCCCTGAATCGCCACCAACTCGCGGTCTGTTTCCTGCACTTTTTTCACTGTTTTTGAACCTAGTACTTTGCTGCACTATTTTCTGCACCAGCACAGCCATCTGTCCTACTTGCAGCCATACTTCCCTACATCCTTTTCTGCAGTTTTATTTCTGTTACATTTACAGAATCATTTTTTAAAAATTTGAAAAAGAGAAAATTTTGCATGTTAAAGTTTACATTCTGTCTTGTTATTGTTAGTTAGAAAGTTTCCCCCCTTGTGGAACTTTTATTTGGGTTCATCACCTCACACGCACACACTCTGTCACCTAATTCAAGTGAGCCTTAAAAAACTACTTAAATCAACCAACATTCTAACCCCACTGGGGGAACACATAAGAATTTTTGTAGTTAGGTAGGATCGGGGGGATAGGCATCCAAATAAAACCCCTCGGTTGCTTACACTTGAGACATAGCTGTTGTCCATTAGGAAACCAAAATCCCCTAGCATTTTTTGGCATGGTCACGACCAGTTTATCAGAGGGCCTCTCCCCTAGGAGGGTTGAAGTCTCCAGACTGGTTCCGGAGGCCTGAGTGGAATACCGCAATCCATTCAGTAACCGAAGGGCTACCTTTCACAGTTCTTAGGGTATCCCTGTATAGGGGTACTGTGATAAAAGGAACAAACGGTAGATTCACCTTTCTCGCCAGGTCATGAACGAGGTATCTTAACTTCCTTTCTTCTAAGATTGACTACCTGGTGTCCCTCCCGGTAGGGGGATATCTTTAGCCACTTGGCTCTCTTATCCATATTGTCTGACTTGGATTTCATCACCTTGCAGAGGATATGTCTAGTTGAGTCATAATACTATTTAGTTAGGTGTTTGCATGCTCCCTTACCTCCTTTTGGTCTAACGAGTCCACTATTTTTCTTTTTTAGGAAACCTGCTGCTTGTTGGTATTCTGACCATTTCTGTTGATACTCCACTTATTGTAGCACAACTATTGCAGTAAGTGTTTTGAGTTGGTTGTTGGCCTAAGTGCCATATTTTTTGAGCTCTCCTTCTGCACACAAGGTTGCATTAGGGTTTTTGAGCTGTTTTTCACTCAACACAACCCGCAGATATTTGACACCATTTGTCACCATTGAGTCCCTAAGACATTCTCGGTGCCTCCGGAGTGAGCCCCCACAGACGGTTCACTTGACACCACCCGTCATAGACATAGATCTTCATCACTTGATACCACTTATCATAGATCTCGAGCCTTGTCACTTGACTCCACTCGTCAATGACAGCGATCTCCATCGCCTGAGCTAGACGCCCCCTATTTTACCTCTGATTCTGAGGCAGAGTCTGAGAACCCCATTTAACGGCACCAACCAGCCCCATGGCTGGCGTGACTTCCACCCCTTTCTTTGTAGGGACCATTGGTGGAGCATCCACCACCACACCAGCTACCACACCTGCTTTGGGTATGCCCTCGATGGGGCCCACCTCTACCATGCCGATCACTGCACCCATTCCAGCAGCTGGAATACCTATTCCCACTCCATCAGTGACTCACACTACTCTTGGCAGTGCATGACCGTCCCATACCACGTTCGTCCCTACACTCGGGGGAAACCTCCCCAACCCTGCCCCTACACTTGGGGGCATTGGCCCCAATTTGGTCACACCCACTAGTATGTCAGATCCTTCTACTAGTTTGCCATTCATGGCTAGCCTCAACCTTCCTGACCTGGCCAGATTGACTAATGATCATATTAGACACAATCCTACATGGCCTCACATGCCCACCAAGCTCCCCTCTGACATCCCTAAGTTTGAGGGAAAGGCAGGTGAGGACCCCCAGAACCATATTATGTCCTTTCATCTATGGTGTTCCTCCAACTCCATAGTGGACGACTCTTTTCTCCTACGTCTGTTACAGCGCACCTTCACTGGCTCTGCAGCTAAGTGGTACATCGAGCAGCCCCACGGGACCCATGCCACCTTTACTTCCCTTGCCTCGACCTTCCTGCAGTTCTTTCAGTTAACTATCCGCTATGACGCGGGAATTGAGATCCTACTGTCTTGCAGACAGAACACGGCTACCCACATCATTGACCACATTCATAATTGGCGTCGACACCGCAGCCTCTGCAAAATGAATTTAGATGACTGTATCTCCCTAGATTGGTTTCTAAAATCCCTCCTTCCCGTCATTGCCAAGGATGTGGCATCTGAACGACCCCAGTCTGAAGAAGAGGCCATCCTCAAAGCCCAACAATTTGACCTCATTTATGCCCAGTCGGTTTACCTCTATACCATTATACCTGATGCCCCTCGCAGCGATTCCTCCCAGCATGATGCACCGGGGGCATCCCATGCCACAGACGGAATCATTGGCCGTGTTGCCTTGCATCCCCAACCCTTTTCCATAGCACGTCCTAGCCTTGGACCTGACCTTTCACGGACTACGTCTCAATCCGGAGCAACCAATTTGTATGCTCCTATGACACATCACCACCATTCTCATGGACCCTCATGTCCACCTCAGTGCTTTGGGCATGCGTCCCCCGATTATTCTCCCCCGGTCGCACCTCAGCCATATTACCATCCACAGGCTGCCCTAGCTCCTGTGTCCTCTCAAGCCCAACCTGCTTATTATCCTCCACAGGCAGCCCCTGTGGCAAACCCACAACCCGCTCCGCAGACGTGTCATCAACCCCCCAAGGTTCAGTACCTGCACAGCCTCCACCTACCTATTATCCACCGCATCCTTCTCCCGCACCTGCACAACCCCAAAACCCACCTGCTGCCCAAGGGCAAGTTTATGCCCAACAGAATCCGCAGCAGAACCAATACAACCAGCGCCAACAGGGCCAGCAAAACCATGGCAAAGGACGTAACCATGGGAACAACCCTCCTCCAGACCAAGGTGGTCAACCTCCTAATCCCCCAGAAAACAATAACGCGACACCTGCCAACCAAAACCCTAATCGGCCACCCAAGCAGGCTAAAAATCCTAATTTGCAAACAAACCACCCTTGTTCTATTTGCGGGGTCTATGGCCACTACACACATGCTTTCCCACATTTGGAGCGAGCTCGGCAACTCTGGGTTGATGATTCCCATCGCCAAGGGCATGCAGCTCCTCAAGTGTCACCCAACCCCCCACCCCCTCAGCAGCCAACTTTGGTCCTGCAAAATCCCTTACCAACCCAAGGCGTAGTGAACACTCAGCTGTTGGCTCCCCCTCAAGGCAACACGCCATCACAACAACAGATCACTTATGTCGGTCCTGATCAACCCATGTTCAACTCAAGTACTCACCACTTGTTGATGATGTCGTCCACTGATGTCAACCTCCAAACCCGTCGGAACCAATATGGCTCCACCCGTGAAGCCCCTCCCGCCGACAAAAACACTAAGACTCATCCCACTAATCAGACTTTACGTATACCTCCGGCTCCACTCGATGGCACCCCCAAAGCACCTCATTTCCCACTTCGTCGTATCAACAATAACCCCAATGCTCACGCTGCGTCAAATTACAACATAGTAGATGACTTAGCCCAATCTCCCGCAACCATGTCCGCATTAGAAGTCTTAAAAAACTGTCCTTCACAGCGCAAGACTTTGCTCTCCGCCATTGACGCTATTGATCCCAATGATTCACAACTAATGGCATTTGATTTGGACCAGTTCGAACCACGCCTGCCTTCCACTTTAGCGTTCCAAGTTTCTGTTTCCATTCGGAATCTTGTCATCCATTGGTGCATTATTGATGAAGATGCCTCTACATGCGTTATTTCCACATTCGTTTGGCAGAAGTTGGGATCCCCTACTCTCCAGTAGTCCACCACTGCGTTGCGAGCTTACGACGGTCGTTCGGCTCAACCCCAAGGCCTATTGGCTAACGTCCCCGTCCAGCTGGCTGGTAAACCCGTTCTCATTGACATAGAGGTCATCAATTCCCAACTTGATTATAACCTCTTACTTGGCCACAACTACATGTATGCCATGCGGGCAGCTGCCCCATGACGGACGCGTGGTCAAGGTTGACCAACTCACCTACTACGATCCAAATGTCGCTGCTACACCTGAAAATGTTCTCCCCATGGTTGAACAACTTGTCAGTGGTGCCGCTACCTCACTTGTTTCCTCCGTGGGACCTGGAGTTTACTTAGATCTGCCAATGACATCCACATTCCAATCCATTCCACCCCCGTCACCCAGGACCGAAGTATCTGACCTTTGTACTCTTTCTCACAATACACAAACACCCAACAATCAACCGCCCTTGTTACCTAAACCACCATTGGTACCTAGTCACATTGGTGTTACACCCATCCACACAATCCCCTTCCTAACCCCTCCCTCGGGAGTAGTAAGTGCCCCGGTTATGGCTACCCTTAGCCTCCCTGGGTTAACCTTAGGATTACCTATGTGGTATCTTTCGCCTCCTGTTCCCTCGCCGACCCCAGATGTCGTCCTCCAACCGGTGCAACCCATGGTCACTACTAGTCAACCACCTCCCAGGGTCGCTACCCCTTCGTCCTCTATGAATCCCTCTCCTCTTATCAAGCCAACTGGGGGCAGAGGCCCACAACCATACACTACTGTGCCCCCTCCCAAGGAAGTTAAACCCCCTCCCGTGTTTCGTGCTCCCACAAAATGCTCGTTGTGTGATGAGTTAGGCTATCCGACTCACCAATGTCCACAGTTACCTGCATTACAGGAACACATGCAAATGCTTGACGATGACCCCAATATCTCGGTTGTCCAACTCGACCCAACCCCTCAGCCTCATGATATATCACTGCGTACCAATCACCCTTGTGTGCCATATGCGGTATTTATGGCCACTACTCACATCACTATCCCGATCTGCTAGATTACAGAGCAGCTCTCTACGAGATGAAAAATTTGGACCTTGAGACGGCACCCACCACAATTGAGGAGATCCACCCCCCGGTATCATCCCCATCCGGAGAGATTAATACCATTTATATGATCTCTTCGACTACCACTCCCTCGTCAACCGATTTGACAACTCAAACTTTCCGCAATGATGAGGAGATTCTAGAGGCTCTCACTGCCCGGATTATCGCTGGGACGACATGCACCATCATTCCTATTTCCTCCCAGAAGAATCCTTCTCTACCACCGCTATCCAATTCGCGGTTGAGTCCAAAGATTTCCTTCCTACTAAAGTTGACTGGTTTAAGGATCCTATTCCTACTCTTGATGCCTTTGAGGAAGGTAACATGGCCAATATCTCACCCATCATTCACATCGATATCTCTGACCCACCTGGTGCTCTTGAAATCATTACCTTAGGAGCCTCCTACAGTGAGCATGAGATTGGAGAATATAAAAAACTTTTCCAAGAATTCCGTGATGTCTTTTCCTGGTCCTATACCGAAATGCCCGGTCTTGACCCCACCATTATAGAGCACCACATTGACACATGGCCTGATGTACCCCCGGTTCGTCAGAAATAGCACCCCATTCATCCTTCCAAGCTCCCCGATGTTAAAGCCAAGGTTGAGAAACTTTGCAACACAGGATTCATTTATCCTATTGCATATACCACCTGGGTTTCAAACCCCGTTCCCGTTAACAAAAAGCAAGGCACCATTAGAGTCTGCATTGACTTCCGCAATTTAAACCGAGCTTGTCCCAAGGACAACTTCCCCATGCCATTCGTTGACCAACTCATCGATGCGTGTGCAGGGCATGAAGTCCTCTCTTTCATGGATGATTTTTCCGGATACAACCAAATTCAGATCCGTAAGGAGGATCAGTACAAGACAACCTTTACCACCCCATGGGGCACCTTCGCTTACCGCGTCATGCCTTTTGGCCTTAAAAATGCTGGTGCCACCTTCCAGTGAGCTATGGCCTATTGTTTTCACGACTTGGTCCATATCCTTCTAGTCTATCTGGATGACCTTACAGCTCGCTCCCGGAAATGATCCGACCACCTTAGCGACCTCCGACAAGTGTGTCTTTTGCGTTCCTGCAGGCCGGTTGTTGGGTTTCATTGCTTCCCCGAAAGGAATTGCTGTTGATCTCCTAAAAGTCCAAGCCATCTTAGACCTTCCCTCTCCTTGCACACTTCGGCAACTCCAGAGTCTGTAGGGGCGGTCCAATTTCCTTCGTCGCTTCGTTCTCGATTACGCCACCAAAGTTCATGCATTCTTACGCCTACTTCGTACCCACATACCCTTTGTTTGGGATGAGCAAGCAGAAGCTGCGTTCGATGCCCTCAAGAAAGCTCTCACACAAGCCCCTTTGATCTCCCCTCCGGATTTCTCTCAGGACTTCATCCTTTACGTCTCGGAATCCAAGCATGCCGTGTCTAGAGTCTTGGTTCAAGAAGATGCCTCTCACCAAGAGCATGTCATTTATTACGCCAGCCAGACCTTGTCTGGACCACCCCTACGTTACCCATATGAGGAGAGACTAGCCCTAGCTATGGTCTTTTTCGTCCAAAAGTTGCGACACTACATTTTACTTAGTCATACCAAGGTCGTCGCCGAATCCAACCCCATGGTATATCTCTTAAATCGGTGGCTACTACAAGGTTGTTTTGCTAAATGGGTCATTATCCTCCAGAAATATAACCTTACTTTCAAAACCCCTAAGAGCACCAAAGCCCTCGCACTTGCCTAGCTCATCACCAATCTCCCCTCCCTTCTGCCGTCCCCTCCAATCTCCGATGAGTTACCCGACAAGCACTTGTTCACCATCTCAACTAATGACCCCTGGTACGGTGACATTTTGTTATACCTTCGCACGCAAAAGTTCCGACCCAAAGTCACCCATAATGGTCGCCATCGTATCCGTCACCAGGCCTCTCTCTATCTCCTCTTAGGTGATGTCCTTTACCAGCGAGGGGTCGACACGATTCTTCGTCGTTGCCTTACACATGAGCAAGCTGAACATGTCCTCAATGACTGTCATAGCAATGCCTGTGGCAGCCATTTTTCTGGGATGGCCACTGCCCAAAAGGTCGTCTGCCCCGGGTACTTCTGGCCCACACTTTTCACCGACTGCATCACTGCGGTCAAGCATTGCCATAATTGCCAACTTTTTGCCCCCAAGGCCCGGACACCACCTACTCCATTACACCCAGTCATCACCGTTGGTCCCTTTTGTAAGTGGGCCATCGACTTCATGGAGTGTAAACCCCCATCTTCCAACGACCATAAATACATCATTGTCGCCGTCGATTACGTTACCAAATGGGCCGAAGCCATGCCCACTTTCAATTGTACCGCTGATACCGCTGCCCGTTTCTTTTTTAACCATGTTATCACTCGATTCAGGGTTCCCAAACAGTTGGTCTCAGACCATGGTTCACACTTCAAAGATTCTGTTTGGCGCGAGTTATCCACCCTCCTCAAGTTTGAACATCAATATTCCTCTGCTTACTACCCCCAAGGGAACGGCCAAGTAGAGGCCATTAACAAAATTCTCAAAACCATCCTTCAACGCATTGTTGATCGACATAAGTCCAATTGGCACCACATGTTGTTCCTTGCCTTATGGGCTTACCATACCTCTACCAAGACCGCCACTAGTTTTACCCCGTTTCACTTAATTCACGGTGTAGAGTCTGTCCTCCCCATTGAGTGTCAGATACCTACCTTACAAATCGCCGTCGAGCTTCTCCCCGACACCTCCCCATTTGAGCAACGTCAACTATCCCTCCAACAAGCTGATGAAGACCGACGTGCCACTCTCCAGACCATTGAAGCCGCCAAGAACCGCTCCAAAGATCGTTACGAAAAACATGTACACCCTCGAACTTTCAATGAAGGGGACCTCGTCCTCGCCTATGACCAAGCCCACGACAAAATCGGTAAAGGAAAGTTTGAATCCATGTGGCAAGGCCCTTACATCGTACAGACCTTCCTCGCCAAAGGGGCCTATATTTTAACTGACTCAGAAGGTCGCCCTTTGCGCAACCCTCGTAACGGGTTGTATCTTAAACGTTTTTATCCCTAAACAACTCACGGCCCCATTGGTCCGCATTGTACAGTTTGCTCTCTTTTTGTTTTTCACTTTTTTTACCTCGATCTTACATTCATCATTTTTGCATGCCCACAGATGGACCATCTTCCACCTCATTACATTGGCTTCGCCAATGGAGCAAGTCGCTGGTCTCCTAACCTGGCTTCTGCAGCATGGGTCTTATATTCCCCTTCACATGAAATGATTCACCTTGACGGAATCAGTATAGGTGCTGCGACAAATAACCAGGCAGAGTATGATGTTGTGACCAGTCTCCTGACTGCTGCCCTCCAGATGGGAATATGTCACCTTCATGTACTCCTTGACTCCCAGCTACTTGTCTCCCAGCTCAACAACTGTTACCAGTTGCGTGATCCCTGCCTCTTTAGAAAGTTCCTGTGCACAAAACAACTCAGCCGACAATTTGAATCCATAACATTCACCCATGTCCCAAGAGCTCAAAATAGTGTTGCAGATCAAATTTCTAACAACATCCTAGATTGGCACATCAATCACACCATGTAGAAACCTCCATCATGCATCATCATCCCATAACATCTCATCCAAATATATAAAAAACCCAAAAAGATTGCAAGCGACATCCACGTGCCTATCATCACATAAACATTTGCATCCATATGCAAATAAAAATCATAAACACACATTCATATACAGGGTCATCCACATTCCTAATCCTACATACCTAATGTTGCATACATCACATAACATATACAAGGGACATCCATGTGCCCACCATCCTATACTACTTGCATCCACGTGCAATACAAACATATAACAAATCATAAGCGCATCCACGTGCAATACAAACATATAACAAATCATAAGCGCATCCACGTGCATACACCAAAATCATCATCACCAAAAAGATGCATCCATGTGCATATATATATATCAAAAAATGAATGTCATACATGTCCTGAGTATCCCTATACTCAGCTATACAAAAAGAATATCTATACATCCCTAAAGCCTCATAGAATACATGTCGTAGCTACAAAATCAGGGGGAGTCCGCTGCACTCCCTAATGAGAGTCATACCCTGCATCACTTCCTACATCCTCTACCTCTGAGTTCTCCCCTCGCTCCTCCTCTGGAAACTCCTCATCCCTTGCGGGCTCATGTGCCCGCCCCCTATCCGCTAAGATGGCCACCTGGATCGCGATTGACCAGAACTCTCGTGGCGCCCTGAGACAGTCCTAGATCACCTCTGCATCCACATCCCACCACCCGTCATCGGTCACTCCCAGCAGCAAATGATCCAACAACATCCGTACGGACTCTAAAGTCCCCTCTGCGTCCCACCGACGCACCTCCCCTTGGCCTGGTAAGGATGGTACCACTACATGCCCTCGACGCGCTACATGCCCTCGTGGTGGTCTTGGGCCAACATCTAGAGATCGCCCAACAGTCAGCAACAGTATCTCCAAAAAAATATCATACATAAAACTTGACATCCATAATATGCAAGTAAAATTAATATGTACCATCTGGTCCCCATGCATGTCCTGGTGCCTGTGGTGCCTCTGGATCCCCGGTATAATCCATATCCCTGTATGGAAAGTCATTCAGTGTCAATGGTATCTGTAACCACTGTATGTACAGCTCCTATGTGAAGTATCTACCAACCTCGCCGCCACCTCGGCGGTGCATCATCTCTCCCCACCACACCATGCGCGGCTCCCTTAGTCCTCCTGCCCTCACCGGCACCCGTGCCCGCAGTGTCGGTACCCGCTCCATGAAGAATGCACATAGAAAGGATCCATACCAGAATCCTTTGCCAGATTCCTTCACTGATGTCAGCTGCCGCTGCACACAGGTGAGGAACATCCAGCCCCACGCATAGTAAACACCATCCAGTACGTGCTCCACTAGCTACATCTGGCCCCCAGAGACCTTCTCCGGTGACAGGGACCTGAACACACGAACCACACATGCCACAATGGCTTATACCGATGGATCCTGTAGGTCCACCACCTGGAGTGCATTCCTATGCACTCTAGCCTCTGGAACACAGTACCTCTCTAGCATATCCTTCATAGCTACATCCGTGGATACTCGCAGCTGCGTATCCGCCACCCTACCCAGACAGGGCAACCCCGTCAGAAAGTATACATCCACCAAAGTGAGGTCCACCCTCTCACCCTGCACCCTGAATGCCTATATGTCTGGCTCCCAGAAACTCACTAGCCTGTTCAGCAGTAACCCTGCTGAGCGCATCATAGGTACCAGTGCGAACTTCAGTAGTCCATACAATCCCAGCACCGACTGCACATGACGATCCTCCCGGATGACAGTCACTATCTCATCCTGGACCTCCCGCTCTCTCCACAGTAATAGCGGCATCCTGTCAAACACACAAGGAAAACTCGTCAGACTCATGACAAAAGAAATCAACCTACCCCCCTCCGAGGAGGCCCTAACAGCTTGCTCCCATCGCGGCTTTCGGGCCCCTTGCCGCAGTTTTCGACCACGGCTGTCGGGCCTACAGTCGCGGTCCGAAACCACGCCTGTAGGGATCGAACTTGCGGTTTTGAACCGCTTGTTCAGCGTCGGAACGCGCGGTACCAGACCGCGCATTCCAACCCAAACATCGCGGTCCGCTGCCGCGTAATCTACCCTGGAACCTGCGGTCCCTCACCGCAGTTCCACCCCACAAACTAGTGGTCCAGCCACATGGATCGTATAATAACAAACCCTGGGACCCACCCCCTACCCCAAACCCGAAAAAAAAATGCAGGTATGCGTTCGACAGAATACCTGTAACTCCCGGATCTGAAAACGACCGGTCGGATCATCCAGAAATGCCACCTCAGCTCTGGTCCACTCTGATCACTAGTCAAAGTCAAATAGTACAAATGACACTTGTCATGTTGGACCCACTCACTATTTATAGTCTGTTGAATTTTTCTTGTTTTGGCCATTCTGACCTCGTTCGGAGTCCATTTTTCGAACCGTTTCCACAGTTGGAATCAGCAAGCTGAGACCGTCATGATGGTCCACTTGTTCTCTTAGTGTTTCTGCTTTATTTTTTGAGCATTTTTTCGACACCACTCATCGCCTCGGTTTGCATGCCACATCGGCCGTTCTCCGTTTTTGACACTTTTTATATTGCCGAATTCATTTTTCCAAGCTCGTGATGATGCTTGAGATGATTTCTCACTCTCACTTGGTACTGTTTCAACATTGTGTCCCGACACCTTGCTATCTCGGTTTACGCGCCACATCAGCTGCCATCGGATTGTTCCACATTTTTACATAAGCCATTCACTCCTATCATACTGCAACTATTTCGTTATTTTTCCACCATTCATTATCCCGCAAGGAGGCCCATTAATGTTGCCCCACACCCTCGTTCTTGGTCATCATCTATGTTCCTTGATTGAGCACTTCCTCCTTTCCTGGCCATTCCTTTTGTTTGGTATAATTTTATCCCTTTTCCGGGCACTTAGGGAGTTTTTGTTAAGCTCTTTTTTGACTCCTAAAACAATGAAAAGATCACAGATCAATCTTGCATCCTTTCATGCTCGTTAAAGTACCTGAAAGGGTGTCTATCTAGTATAAGTTTACCCCTTTTCCGGACCTGGTAGACTAATTACAAAAAAAGAATACTCTAGTCACACCGACTAGAAGAGTTCTTCATTGCATCCTTTTATGCTTCTTTGGGCCTTGGAGACTAACACACCAAAAAGCAACCCCCTGGAGTCTTCTTATCACTTTCAGATTCTTTAAAATTGAAAGCAACCATGAGCATGCACTGTCCTGGACTCGTACAAATCCACACGACAGTACCATTCCGTTATTCCAGAGTCTTCTTATCGCTTTCAGACTCCTTAAAATTGAAAGCAATCACGAGCATGAACTGTTCTAGGCTCGTATAAATCCACACGATAGTATCATTTTACACTCACTTCTTCTAGTTCCTTAACCCATGAAGAAGTCCCCCCGTGCCTCCTGGCACTATGATCGATCATCTCGGCAGCACCCCCAATCAGGTCGCCTTTATTCAAAGTAGTTTGCAGTCTCCTGCCATTTTACACCAGCTTGAGCATTCCTCATCCCAGTCACTCTTCTTGATCCATTACAGCTATGATCCCTTTCCCCTCAGTCAATTTCATACGCTTCCTGATCATCCCTACCATTATACTCTGGACAAAGGAAGTTTGAGTCCACCCACTCTACTTGCCCAGTTATCCCCCACAGTTTGTCAGTCCTACGATCAGTACTATCACACTTCGGTTCTCCACCTTGCGCGCCTGTAAAGGAAACATCATTGCCTTGATAGTTGCAGGTCTCCCTCTGTCGACGACAGTCCCTCTATTCCGGAGGATAGGCCCAGAGGTCCCTACACCTTGGACCCATCACCATCTTTGGTGAGTGCCTATGGACCATTTTGAGAGGATTCATCATTGCCTCTCTGAGTGGTTGTTTCTCACATGCTCGACTTCAACAACTTGATCGCATCGTTGAGAATTGCGTAGGGTTTATATCCCTTCCATTATTGGTCGAAGACCCCGAATTTCCCCTGACTCTAGCACATTGGTGAGTCACTTCGGAACGCACAGTTATATGTTCCCGTGGATGTCCGGGTTGCGTTGGCGATTGTATTCAGAAGCCATCCAGCTATCTGCTTCCTTGACTACCCAGTCCATTTCCAGCTCAGTGTACCATTGAGAGTATGACCCCTTGTCACTATGATCCAGCAGCTCATTAGTTCCTCTGGTACCACACTCAGTAGCACTGTTGTCATTCCAGTGTATCAGTTCTTCAGCTCAGACATGGTCAGCTCAGCAGTATGTCCTAGATTTGTGTCCTCTCTGGACCCTTATGATGTACACAGTGGTTCTCTATGTATCTTATAGGTCCCCATATTTTGGACCCCATTGTTATTATTGTTCTATATCTTCATACGAGCATGGGAATGGCCGCCTCATCTATATGATCAGATTATTCCTCATCCATTATTGAGGTTATGTACTTTTAGTTTTTGCAGTTTGTTCGGGATCATTATTCCGGGCTCCAGTTTGTTTCTTCTCTTCTCCACACCCCAGGAAAACCATACAGGACTTATGATGTCTATCGGCCATACGATGAGCTCCTACCCTCACACATCAGGGGGCAATCTGTTAACACCCAAAAAGTGCTCACTACCTCATCTACCCATTATATGACTCATTTGTCCATATTTACCTTCAAAACCCTAAAATCCCATTAAAAATCCTCCAAAAGGCCACAAAACCACCACAAAAAAGCCTCAAAAAGGCTAAAAAAACCCCTTTTTTCCCCAAAATTATCAAAAATTCCTCCAAAATAGCAAAAACCCTCTAAAAAGGGAATAAAAAAATATAAAAAAATGAGGCAAAAGAGGAAAAAAGAAGGAAAAAACCCTATACAGCTGACCTAAACCATATGGTTCCCAAAACCATGGGCCAGCACTCCACCACCAAAAACCTATAAATAGGTGGTGGAGACCCCTCATTTCATATCCTCAGTCAAATACACCCTAACTCTGCCAAAATCACTCTTGAAACCCTAGCTCACCCTTGAGCTACTTTCACCATTGAGTGCCCCTTTTGGCCCATTTCCACCATTGGAGAAAGAGAAGGAGCAAAGTTGGAGTTTGGAGCCACCCTCTTGGATCATTGCAAGAACTTCACCAACCTCTACACTTGAGGTAAAATTTTAATACAAAAGAAAACCATTTATATTCCATGTTTTATTATCTTTCTTAATGCCCATGCTAGTTTAGAATTTACATTGTTTTAGCATTTTCATTTTATGTTTATTGAACTGCTACTAAGGAGTCCCTTCTCCTTAGTACGTGCTCATTTGCACAAGCTAGGGTGAAAACCCTAGCTACATCCCTGTACATCAATTATTTTGCTACATATATAAAGAAAGCTCCATTTTTCGTGGGAAAGCCTGCACTGTGTTTTGCTTGGGTTTATGTTGAATGATTGCTGAACTATTTTTGCATCTTTCATACATACACTGTGAGATATTTCCTAACTATCATGAATTAATTATCTGTTATGAATGGTTTCATTTTCCATGCAAATATCCTGTGTTAAATGAGTAATGGAATGTTTTAATTCAATCAAAGCTATCTTTGATACCTTTTACCTTCTGCTGGAAATGCATCTATATGATTGAATAACTATCTGTGAGATATTTGGATGTTTCTTTCAGCGTATTACTCATACTTTCAGTTTGCTCCTTGCAAGGATAGATTAATTTGCTTAAATAGTTGTAGATCACATTTGTTTAATTGCATGCATTTAGTTAAAAGCACTTGCATATCATCTTTAAAATTAAAATACATAAACGGTGCATCGGGCCGCAACCGGTGAAAGAAAGCAAATATTTAAATCTTATACGGTAGCTCGGTTGTTAACAAGACGGTTTCCTTACACCAAACAGTGAGCAATCTATTTGGGCTTGCTTATCGGGGAGAATCCCTTGCTGATTGGTGCTACAATTTTTTAGGCATCAACAGTTTATATATAAATATGTACATATATACATATACATATATATATATATATATGAGTAAAAAAAAAGGAAATTGTTAATTTCTTAGCATTAATTCAACATACTCTAGGATCTTTACTGCAAGAATAACATGTACAGCATATCAAGTATAACAATGCATATCAATCACACGAAGCAATCACATGAGACAATAGACACACAGAGTTTCACTGGGGAAAACAATAAAGGTGAAAAACCCCACAACTTTCTCAGAGATAGAAAGAGAAATGATACAACCCAAGTACAAGAGATTGTCTTCTACTAGCAGCTACACCTCCTCCTCAACTAGTGCGCCACTTTCCGAGTGATGTAGGAGTGAATAATGAGATGAAAAAATATAGATCTCCCGCTCTCTATTTATACTTTTCCCAACTTGCCTAATACACTAGCAGAGCCGACTTCTCTAGAAGGGTCTAATAACCCATGGTTACATTAATCCGGGCCAACCCCTTACTAGGTGGTCTAATAACCCATCACAACAAGTTACAACATTGTTATAACTTAAAATGACACCTCTCCATCTGTGACGACACTTGCATTCCTTGGTCGCATGATGACACTTCCTGAGATCAATTAGTCACACAACAGGACACTTGTGGATTGAGGGGTCATTTTAAGCTATAACAGACACTTGCGACACTTATGAATACAAATGATGACACTTCTGTATAGAGGAATAATACCATCTCGATAGGAGTACAATATACATAGATGAAATAAATTCCGAAGCTACATATACATCAACACTTCCTCTTAACTAGGAAGGTCTCAACACAGATATGCTAGCACAAGTCTTCTTCTCTGGATCGTCGTCACTGGATCATCGTCATCGAATCATCATCATCGAATCATCGTCATCATCACTACTGCTGCTATCTCAATCAATCTCCAATCTACTCATCATAGGAAGTTCTACAGAGCTAGTCCTTTTTCATATTGGATGTAGGCCCACCACTTGTAGGTCTTCATCACTGGCCATACTGTGGAATCCTCGGGACTTACTACATGCATCACAAAACCTCACAAGAGCATCCCAGGCTATTACGCGCACACAGCTCTACCTGTAGGATCTCCCAAGGACATATTATATGTGACCTCACCACAATACCTCGCAAGAGCATCCCAGGATGTTACAAGCACACATCTCCACCTATGGGATCTCCTAGTGACATATTACATGTGGTCACCACAAAACCTCACAATAGAATCCTAGGACTTATTACAGGCACACATCCTAACCTATCGGATCTCTCAGGGCCATATTACATGTGGTCATGGAAAAACCTTGCAAGCGCATCCCAGGACTTATTACGGGAACACAACCCAACCTATCGGATCTCCCAGGGACATATTACATGCCATAGGACAAAACCTCGAAACAACATTTGCCACATATCCCAGGGCCATATTACATGCCATAGGAAAAATCGAAAGAGTATCTGCAAACCTCCCAGGGCCATATTATATGTCCTCCTAAGAAAAACCTCGAAAGAGCATTTTCCAGATATCCCAAGGCCACATTATATGCCATAGACAAAGCCTCGAAAGAGTATATGCAAATCTCCCAGGGCCATATTATGTGATTATCTGCACAACCTGTCTACAGCCATAGAGTATCAACCTGATACTCACCATACATCATCCTGATGTACATGATCATCCAGATCATCATCAATGCATCGTCCTGATGCATGTCATCATCACATGATCATCCCAATCATCGTCATAGCATTATCCTGATGCATATCATCTGGAGCAACATCCTGAAGCTCATCATCCATGATCATCCTTATCATATAATGTATCCACCCGATGCATACACAATATCTACCTGATACATATCATCATACATGATCTACCTAATCATACAATGTATCTACCCGATACATACACAAATACATGATCTACCTGATCATATAATGTATCCACCTAATACATATCATCATACATGATCTACTTGATCATATAATGTATCTACCTCATACATACACAAATACATGATCTATTTGATCATATAGATATACATGATCCAACTGATCATAACAAGCATCTAGCATGATGCATATACATAAACATGATCCAACTGATCATCACAAGCATCCAACCTGATGCATATAAAGAGCAGTAACTTGAGCATCGTCCTAATGCTCATCATCCAGCGCTTAAATCCACAGCCATGGAAGGATCCTCCTCTTACCATGCTCGGAATGGCTCCTGCAAATGTGTCCATCACTTCTTCCTCGAAGTGTCATCAATATGAATAACACCAAGCCTCTCTCTGAAGTACTCGAACTTCACTATGGCTAGTGGCTTCGTCATCACATCTACAATATGCTCATCTGTCGCAACATATAGGAGCTTCACTGCTCCTCTCTGCACCATATCCCTGATATAGTGATATTTGATGTCTATGTGCTTCGACTTGTCGTGGAACACCGTGTTCTCACACAACTCTAGTTGTCACAAAAGATACCAGTAGCATCCAACAGAAGATCAAATAACTCAGATAGTAGCTTCCTTAGTCATACTGCCTCACAACTAGCCGAACAAGCTACAACATACTCTGCTTTGGTTGTACTCATTGCTACATAGGACTGCTTCTTGCTAAACCAAGAGATCACACCTAATCCCATACTGAAGCAGCACCCTAAAGTGCTCTTCCTATCTGCAGCACTTCCTGCCCAGTATGAATCAACATAACCCTGCAAGTTAAACTTTTGATTCGCATCATACTTGAGGCCATAATCAATCATACCCTCCAGGTACCTCAGAGGCCTATGCTGAGTATATCCTTCTCCAGCGCCTACCTGGTTTTTTTTATGGCAAGGTACTAAATGGGGAAAAGACTTCAACCCGAGAACTTCATTAAATGTTACTAGTCTTGGAATGCCTCTGTGGCAGTAGGTTTTGATGGAAGAAGAATATTTGATGTCATAATGTTTGTAAAATGAATATGAGGACTGTTATGAGCTACTAGAAAATTTAGCTATACTTACATCTGGAATGGTTAATGACATACTTTAATGCCTGGTCATTTCCTTTCTTTGTCGGTGAAAAAGAAATGCAATTCTCATGTTAGTTTGTTCTAAATTCCTGTCACAAGATTTTATTTGTGAAACCATTTATGTATTTTTTCAGTGGTTGATGTTTGTATTCGGAATTCGTTTCTTCCTTTTCTTTCTACGATCTAATCCGGAAGCTCTAAATTATTTGCAACCGAGGTCTCACATTTTAGACTAGAAAATGATAGAGATTGCTCTCCTATTTGGTTGACTGTAAAAACATCTGGTTATAAGTAGAAATCATTTGATGAGTTTTAGGTCTTTTTTTAAACAGTTGAAAACCTCTAAATAAGGACAGAAAGAGTGTGGCCCTAAAATAAATCTTATGCGGTCTCTATATGTGGATTCCCATACTTAGTTACTGGCGAAAGCATATAGCTTATGTCCCTTAGAAAGGTCTTGATTGGTAAGGTGTTTAAATAGTGAATTATTGGTTTCTGGAAAGTGAAAGTAGATCTTTGTTTTCATGTATATGTGTTGTTTCAATCTAATGTATAATGATTTTCACGGCGTTTTCATAGTAGTTTCTTTTTCTACTTATTTTATGAGAAAGGTTACTATATTATCCCAAGCAAAGTTTAGGGCTGATTGCCCAGGTAGCAATATCTCTCTTGTATTAGGGTTACGGAGGATTTCCTCCAAATATGTGTAGTACTATGATAAATTTATCATTTAAGAAAAACGTAATAACTAAGTCAAAAATAATATAATATAATAAAATTACATTTAGATGAAATAACCCTAAACAGGTCTGGAAAATCAATAAGATTTTTGAAACGAAGGGCATTTGCAGCATTCCTTCATAAAGTTAATTCAGTAGTTTGAGATCTATTCTAAGCAGACTTTAAGCCTCACGGATCTACATTTTCTTAACAAATAAAATAGGCAATGGATGTTGACTACGGATCTGTAATCTAAAAAATCCCATACAATAATCCTAAGAGATTTAATACAGAAACCTAGGGTAAGATGATTGATCTATAAAAGAATTTAGGTTTAATAAGATCAATGATATTATATAGGACCCTGCAAAATACCGGGTTAGAGAGATCTGTATAGGAGAGGAATATAAAAGCTGAATCCGAATTTATCTTGACAGAAATGAACCAACGAAGAAACCTAGCTTGACTATTTGCGAATTCACTTATTGCAACAATGCATCTGCGCAGTACTGTTTAGGTAGAGCATCTGTATCTTAGTAGCAAGAAAGGAAATAATGCATTAAGTCATAAATAACAAAAAAAAGATTTAAAGTACTTATCAGTAAGCTTACTGCAGACTAACTGATTGACGAGCTTCCATGTTCCTCCCAACCTTAGACCGCAATATGTTCTTGTATCGTTCCACTGGTCACCCCCAAGCCAAGCTTAGCATAACAAGAATCTAGACAGACCTAGGGTAATTTTCTATTTGCTACAACAGAGTGTCCACAAGGTTCGTTTATCAGCCTATTTGGTGTGAGTCCATCTGTATGATAATTCCCATGCAGTAATAATAATATAGTCCTCCCAGGATAGTCCTTTATTAGACACACCAGGTTTCAATACCTTGCTGTTTGAGCACTCAGACTCATGACTGGACCCTCTTCAGTGCACTTGGAAAAACGCGCTCAACAACTTTTCCTTCTCTACTATTTATAATTTTTGAGGCAAGGCTGCTAGGTATTTTGGGTCTGACAACACTCAGTTCTCTAACTGACACCTAACATATTCAGTTATTAATTTTTAATTAATATATGTTTATTTTAATCCTCACAGTTCATTTTAAATCTTTTACTTTAATAAATTAGACCTTTACTCTCCTATTGGATGGTTACGACTTTACTTGGGGGGCTATTGACCTGTCTAGATTCTTGCATGCTCAGCTTCTCTTTGAGTGGTTGCCCCAGTCAATTTGAAAGAATAAAATAGTAATAAGTCATTATTATTAAAATAATCATTAGTTCACTTGATGCTCCAGAGCCTCTAGCTCAACATTAGTTATTTAGTTCGAGTAAGAGTGCTCCAGAGCTTCTTAGCTCAACACTCTCTCAACTATTAGTGTCCTCCGAGCCCCATCGGCTTGTGCACGTGTCGTACATTGTCAAATTTATCACAACCTAAAAATAAAATAATATTCAAATAATAGAGTAGTCTTTTCTTGGGATGTTACATCCCTTCCCGCTTAAAACAACACCATCCCAGTGTTAGGGACTTGAACCAAAACCATGAAACAAGGAGGGCTAGGCCTCTTTCATTTCGGTCTCGTTCTCCCAAGTAGCCTCTTCAGGTTCGAAATGTTTCCACTGTACCTTCAGTTGGACGATGGTTTGCTTTCTGAGCGATACCTCTCTCCTGTCTAGTATCTGAAGGGGTTCCGATACAAATTCCCCTTAGGGTTCTACCTGTAACAAAGACCAATCAATCGCATGTTTAGAATCGTAAACATATTTCTTAAGTAAGGATATATGGAAAACATTATGCACTCTTATATGTGCAGGTAGAGCCAATTCATAGGCCACTAGTCCTCTCTTGGCCAGTATTTCGAATGGCCCACAGAAACGCGGAGCTAATTTTCTACATTTTCCCAAACTAAGAGAACTCCTTTTTGCTTTGACTTTTAAGTATACATGTTTGCCAACTTGATAGTACTTGTACTGTCGTTTTTTGTTTGCATAAATTTTCTTCCTATCTTGTGCCTCTTTTAAATTCTGTTGCACCTTCACAACCAGTTGTTCTAGATCTTTCAAGAGGTCTGGTCCCAACATAAGTCGATCCACTAGGCTGTCCTAGGTGACCGGGGTCCTGCATTTCCTGCCATACAGTATTTCAAATGGGCTCATTCTAGCTGAGGCTTGAAATCCGTTATTGTATGAAAATTCTGCTAAGTGTAGATACTCCTCCCATTTGTTGGGATTGTTCATGACATACATCCTGAGCATGTCCTCAAGAATTTGGTTGACCCGCTCTGTTTGTCCGTTTGTTTGCGGATGGTAAGCAGTGCTAAATTGTAACTCTGTTTCTAAGCCAGAAAATAAGGCTCTCCAGAAATTGCTTGTAAATTTTGTGTCCCTATCGGAGATGATGGCCTTAGGTATGTCATGCAGCCTAAAAATCTCCTTTAAAAATATATCTAAAATATTAACAGCCTTACGAGTGGACTTAACCGGAATAAAATGCGCAGATTTAGACAACTTGTCTACAACCACCATAATTGAGTCGTTCTATTTCTTGCTTTTTGACAAACCGGTGATAAAATCCATGTTGATTACTTCCCATTTCCATTCTGGAATGGGTAAAGGTTGCAACAGCCCTGATGGATGTTGATGTTCCGCCTTTACCAATTGGCATTCTTGACATTTGGCGATAATCAGTGCTATATCAGATTTTAATTTTGGCCAAAAATAAAATTTCTTAACCGTCGATATCATTTTTTGATATCCTGGATGTCCAGAATAAGGTTTCTGGTGAAATTCGAGTAACATATCAAACCCGATATTTCCACTGTCGGGAACGTATAATCTGTTTTTTGACCAAAGTAGTCCTATGTCATCAATTTTGTAGTCTTTCTGCTGTACAAACAGTCTGTCTTCCTGTATTTTCTACCCCATTTCAGTGTAAAAATGATCATATTTGCATGCTGTCCTAATTTGATCAATTAGGTCAGAACTGGTTTGAGTTACTATTATGTTGTGTAATAGGTGAACTCTGCAGCTTAGTGCGTCTGCAATTTTATTTTCCTTTCCCTTGATGTGTTTCAACTCAAAGTTGTACTCACTTAGGAAAGCCAGCCATCTAGCTTGTCTCGCATTTAAATCAGGTTGGTCAAAAAGGTATTTCAGACTCATGTTATCTATCTTTAGAAGGCATTTCTTTCCCATCAAATAGCGTCTCTATATTTTTAGCGCATGAATAAGGGCAGCTAGTTCGAGGTCATGGGTTGGGTAATTATTTTCATGCTCCTTCAGTTTCTGTGACTCGTAAAAAATTATGAAATCATTTTGAAGGAGGACTCCTCCAAGGTCTTCCTTACTTGCATCAGTGCAAACCGCAAAGTCTCCATCCGGATCTATGATCCTTAATATGGGTATAGTTGTTAGTAACTGTTTCAGCTTCTGAAAGCTCTCTTCACACTTGGCTGTCCATAAAAACTTGCTTTCCTTTCTCTGTAGTGAGGTCATAGGACATGCTATTCTAGAAAAGTTTTCGATGAATTTCTGATAATATCCAACTAGCCCTAAAAAGGATCTAATATCTGTGACGTTTGCAGGTGTCGGCCACTCTTGGATGGCTTTAATCTTCTCTAGATCTATAGCTATCCCTTTTTCAGAGATAATGTGTCCAAGGTATTGAATTTGATTTCTATATAAATTGCATTTGCTGAACTTGGCATAGAGCTGATGTTCCCTTAAAATTTCCAAGACGGTCCTGAGGTGCTCCTGATGTTCTATTTCATTCTTAGAGTAAATAAGTATGTTGTCTATGAACACTAGTACAAATTTATCTAAGTACTTACTAAAAATACTGTTCATCATACACATAAAATTTGCGGGTACGTTTGTTAGCCCAAAGGGCATCACCACGAGTTCATAGTGTCCGTACTGTGTCCTAAAGGCAGTTTTGCTTATGTCTTCTTCTTAGATTCTTACCTGATGGTACCCGAAGCGCAAATCAATTTTGGAAAACACCCTTGCTCCCCCAACCTGGTCGAATAAGTCATCTATCCTTGGAAGTGGGTATCTGTTTTTAATTGGGATTTTGTTTAGCTTTCTATAATCAATGCACATCCGTAAGGTTCCATCCTTCTTCTTGACAAAGAGGATGGGTGCTCCCCACGGGGACACACTAGGACGAATGTAACCCTTGTCTATAAGCTCTTGTAGTTGAAGTTTTAGCTCTACCAATTCGGGGGTAATCATATGGTACGACGCCTTTGAGATGGGCATAGATCCTGGTAGTAATTCTATTGAAAAGTCCAAATCCCTCTTGGGTAGCAACTCGGGAATCTCATCTAGAAATACGTCTCGAAATTATGCTAACACAAGGAAATTTTCAATCTAAAGTTCGTTTTCTACCTCAAGATTATATATATTAACAGCATGCAATTTATAGCCCTTCTGTGCACATTTTTTAACCTGTAAAGCTGAGATCTGACAGATTAGAACCTTTTTGGGTATACCTTGTACTTTACTCTAGTTTCCATGCTAGTATGTGCATGTAAAACTTTTGTTTAGACAATCGAGCATAACCTAATGTTGTTCTAACCAATCCATACCTATCAGCAGGTCATAGGATCCTAAAGGTAGAATATTTAGGTATGTTTCCATTTGTAAGCCATTAATACTCAGCTGGCAGCTTTTAACCAGCTCGGTTATCTTTCTTTTTGTACCGGTGGCTAACTGGACTAGCCAGGGTTTGATATATTTTTCTTTGTTCAATTTACAAGTTTCGACAATTTTAGGAGAAACATAACTTCGGCAAGCTCCTGGGTCAACTAAAATAGATACAGGTATGTTTGAAATATTACCTTTGATTTCGACCATGGTGGATTGGTAGTCCGCATGTCTTCCTTCTAAGGCGGCGCGTATCCGAGGTGTTCTTGCTAGGTTCTCTACAATTGATTCTTCCTGTAGATTGTTGAGGACCTTTACAATTTTATTGTTTGAGCAGTATTGGTAGTAATGGGGTCCTTGACACCCCCATCATTTTCCTACTGTAGGGGCTGTCCTAAATCCTTTGTCAAAAGTGGGCTTGTTAACAGTTCACTCCAAGTTGTTAGGATGTGTCACAGTCTTTGGAAAAAATATGTTTGGTGGAAAAAAGTTATTCTGCTTTCTGTAGGGAGGGGGTCTGAACCCTTTCTTTCGGCTGTCAAAAGTTGGCCTCATTTTGTCCTTCTTTTTATTTAGAAGGTCAGTTCAGTGTTGATTGTGTTCATAGCAGAGTCGGGCCTTATGCAAGGCCATCTCTAGTGTCTTAGATGCATCAAACTCGATTTTGTTTCTGTAGTACGTTGGAAGGAAGCCTAGAAACTATTGCATTTTTACCTTTTCATCTTTCACGTATGGTACGTAGTGTAGCAGTTCTAAGAATCTGTTAATGAGTGCATCCATAGTGAGAGAGTTTAGTTGCAGCTCGTGAAATTCTTTAATCTTTCTATCAAAGAACCTTTCTGACATGTATTTTTCTTGAAAAAGTGTCCTAAAATCCTTCCAACCTACTTCCGCTCTTTTAATATCTTTGGTGTGTTTTAAATCTTGCCACCACCTTGCAGCCTTACCATTTAAATTGTAAATGGCCAAGTAGTCTTTCATATGACTAGTATAGTGATGTACCTAGAAATACTTGTTCATCCCCAACAGCCATTCTTCGGCTTTTTCTCCTTAATCGAGGTCGGCTTCAAAGGTTGGGGCCTTAATCTTTTTGAATTCTCCTTGAAGGCTATCCTCCTTATACTTTTTCTTGTGAGGAAAAGGAACATACGAATCAGAAGAATATTCAGAGTCATTGTCAAGGGAGCTGGAAGAATTCGACTATTCGGAGGATTCCTCAAGTTTCCTAAAATCTGGGCTATAGCTTCTCTTTCTGTAGTGATGTTTAGGTACTTTCTTGGATGCTGAATGGGTGGTTTTATTATGGTTCTTCTTCCCAGTTAACTTCTGTAATATTTCCTCGTTAACCTCATGTTGTTCCCTTCTTTTGTTGAGATTATCATCTTTGAAATTTCAGAATTCAGCGTGCAGATTCTGTACTGTCTTCAACAAATCAGAGGTTTTGTCAGTCCCATCACTGTCATTTAGTTCTACTACTATTTCCTGTTCCCTAGGGATTGAATTTAGGTTTCCATGTTGACTGTCCTCTCTTTCGGCATTCATAATTTTGTTGTTTCCTGAACAATGCTCAAAAGTGTAACAACAAAATTTAGTCAGTTTACAGAAGTAGGCCCATAGGCCTCAAGTTTCCGAACCTCGCTCTGATACCACTTGTAACATCCCTAAAATGAGAGGAAAATTAAAAGAAAAAAATAAAATTTAAAGGGGTAATTACTCTCATCGTCCTAAGGTATAAATTGGTAATATCAAACCCTAAGGTGCAATCTACATATGTGTGTAGCTCCAATTCGTAAAGGTGGTTGATCCTAAATATACCATGGTCTTAAAAATGATATCGAAGGTTTCTTATAACCTAAGGCTTTGTTGAAAGGTTTGTAGTGAGGACTATGTAATGACTGAGGCCTTGCTTGTGAGAAATTAATGTGATATGACCCTAGCAGAGGAGGCATTCAAAGCCGCCATGTGAAACCGCAGCTAGTGGGAACCACGTCAAGACATGGGAAAAAGGGACCATCATTTCATTCTTCATTTAACATTTTCCCTGTATTGTTAAATAATGTGGTTGTGGAAGAGCCCATGGGGGTTTCGTCGATGGTGTGAGTGCTCTGGCCATGCTACTTGTCCAAATGTTGCACCAGTTGCAGAGATAATTCTATGAACATTTATATGAGGTCAGAGCATACTTCTCTGCGATTTCTTTTGCATATATGTATCTATTAATTCTTGGTTTGGTTTTTTGGTACCTGCTGGTGATTGAAATGTAATTTCTATGTTGTTATTGTAATAGGTTTAAGTCATTCTTGTAGCTTGAGCTCGCTGGAGGTGGTGACCGTTAAACTATGAGGCTTCACTTCGATTCCTGGTAAGACCTGGGGTCCTGGGGACATGCCCTTGCTGTTGTGGTTTTTGTGTTGGCGTTTTTAAATGGAGAGGAAATGTAATATGTGGCCTACGCTGAGTAGCTCCTTCGCCAACACCTACCTATTTTTTTTATGGCAAGGTACTAAATGGGGAAAAGACTTCAACCCAGGAACTTCATTAAATGTTACAAGTCTTAGAATGCTCTGTGGCAGTAGGTTTTGATGTAAGAACAATATTTGATGTCATAATGTTTGTAAAATGAATATGAGGACTATTATGAGCTACTAGAAAATTTAGCTATACTTATGTATGGAATGGTTAATGACATACTTTAATGCCTGGTCATTTCGTTTCTCTGTCGGTGAAACATAAATGCGATTCTCATGTTAGTTTGTTCGAAATTCCTGTCACAAGCTTTTATTTGTGAAACCGTTTATGTATTTTGTCAGTGGTTGATGTTTGTATTCGAAATTCGTTTCTTCCTTTTCTTTCTACGATCTAATCTGGAAGCTCTAAATTGTTTGCAACCGAGGTCTCACATTTTATACTAGAGAATGATAGAGATGGCTCTCCTATTTGGTTGACTGTAAAAACATCTGGTTATAAGTAGAAATCGTTTGATGAGTTTTAGGTCTTTTTTTAAACAGTAGAAAACCTATGAATAAGGACAGAAAGAGTGTGGCCCTAAAATAAAGGTTATGTGGTCTCTATATGTGGATTCTTGTACTTAGTTACTAGCGAAAGAATATAGCTTCTATCCCTTAGAAAGGTCTTGATTGGTAAGGTGTTTAAATAGTGAATTATTGGTTTCTGGAAAGTGAAAGTAGATCTTTGTTTTCATGTATATGTGTTGTTTCAATCTAATGTATAATGCTTTTCACAGCGTTTTCATAGTAGTTTCTTTTTCTTCTTAATTTATGAAAAAGGTTACTATATTATCCCAAGCAAAGTTTAGGGTTTATTGCCCGGAAAGCAATTTCTCTCTTGTATAAGGGTTATGGAGGATTTCCTCCAAATAGGTGCAGTACTATGACAAATTTATCATTTAAGAAAAAAATAATAATTAAGTCAGAAATAACAGAATATAATAAAATTACATTTAGATGAAATAACCCTAAAAAAGTCTGGAAAATCAATAAGATTTGTGAAATGAAGGGCATTTGCACATTCCTTCATAAAGTTAATTCAGTAGTTTGAGATCTATTCTCAGTAGACTTTAAGCCTTAGAGATCTACATTTTCTCAACAAATAAATAGGCAATTGATGTTGACTACGGATCTATAATCTAAATAATCCCATACAATAATCCTAAGAGATATAATACTAAAACCTAGGGTAAGATCATTGATCTATAAAAGAATTTAGGTTTAATAAGATCAATGATATTATACGGGACCCTAGTAAATACCGGGTTAGAGAGATCTATATGGGAGAGGAATATAAAAGCTTAATCCGAATTTATCTTGACAGAAATGAACCTACGAAGAAACCTAGCTTGACTATTTGCTAATTCACTTATTGCAACAATGCATCTACGCAATATTGTTTAGGTAGACCATCTGTATCTTAGTAGCATGAAAGGAAATAATGCATTACGTCATAAATAACAAAACAAAAGATTTAAAGTACTTATCAGTAAGTTTACTATAGACTAACTGACTAAGAAGATTCCACGTTCCTCCCAACCTTAGACTACAATCCGTTCCTGGATCGTTCCACCGGTCACCCCCAAGCCAAGCTGAGCATAACAAGAATCTAGACAGACCTAGGGTAATTTTCTATATGCTACAGCAGAGTGTCCACAAGGTTCATTTATCAGCCTATTTGGTGTGAGTCCATATGTATGACAATTCTCATGCAGTAATAATAATATAGTCCTCCCAAGATAGTCCTTTATTGGACACACTAGGTTTTAATACCTTGGTGTTTGAGCGCTCAAACTCACGAATGGACCTTCTTCAGTGCACTTGGAAAAATGTGCTCAGCAATGTTTCCTTCTCTGCTATTTATAAATTTTGAGGCGAGGCTATTAGGTATTTTGGGTGTGACAACACTCAGTTCTCTAACTGACACCTAGCATATTCAGTCATTAATTTTTAATTAATATATCTTTATTTTAATCCTCACACTTCATTTTAAATCTTTGACTTTAATAAATTAGACCTTTACTCTCCTATTGGATGGTTACGAATTTACTTGGGGGGCTATTGACCTATCTATATTCTTGCATGCTCAGCTTCTCTTTGAGTAGTTGCCCCAGTCAGTTCGAAAGAATAAAATAAAAATAACTCATTATTTTTAAAATAATCATTAGTTCACTTGATGCTCCAGAGCCTCTAGCTCAACATCAGTTATCTAGTTCGATTCGAAGTGCTCCAAAGCTTCTTAGCTCAATACTCACTCAACTATTAGTGTCCTCCGAGACCCCTCAGCTTGTGCACGTGTCATGCATTGTCAAATTTATTACAACGTAAAAATAAAATAATAGAGTAGTCTTTTCTCGGGATGTTACAAATTTTATCTGGACGGTTAGGTGAATGCATGAGGTGAGTACATAATCAGAAGCATAATGCAAGTCCTAGCTACATGCATGAAATATTATTTTCTTTCAATGAATGCTACCTATGAGAGGGAGAATTTTTTTTCTTTATAACGAGATTTTCCAAAACAACACAATGCAACAACTCCCAATTCAAACAAGTTTGACTATGAAAGCATTCTTTTCATTTTTTGCAAAACTCAAAAATTACAACACTACTAATCCAAATCACAACATTTTTCTTTTCTTTTTCCTTTTCAAAATGAAAATGATGCTAGGTAATGAAAAGAGAGGATTCTAAGATAGAGTATTCAAGCTTTTCAATTTCACTTTCAATGGCCTAAAAGCAAGAAGAATAAAAAATGCATCTATATTTCCTTAGCATGGAACCAATTTTGCAAAAAAAAAAAAATGAAGTATATTTTGGATTTTTTGAGAAAATGAGAAACTCATAATTCAAGAAAAACACAAGTGATCACACATTCATTCAATTTTTACGAAAATGTATAAGCAAAACATCCCAATGCATAGACAATTTTCTTCAATAATGCTTGAGAAATGATGGGAAAGAGGCACTTTTAACTTTTCAATGGATGCATCAAAAGATTAACTTGATAACAACTATGCTTTCAGATGTAAATGACTGAAAACAAAAAGACTACTTGAAGCACTCAGTGCACTCAGAAAACTCAAGAAATGTCAAGCACTCAATCAAATTGAAATACACACTTAACTCAAAGTCAGACAATAGCAAGCAAACCAAGCAAGCAAAGCTCAAAAATTGATGTAAATGAGGTTTGGGAGCTGATCTAATGCAGTAACTAGATCAGTCAAGGAGAGGAGGGAATACAAGGGTGAGTGGATTAAGGTGGAGGAGACAAGAGTGTCTGCCACTGCCGGTTCTCAGACTTGTCCAAGACGAAACCCACAATCAATCCAAACAAAACCAAACACTCAACACACAAATTAAAGATGGGATCTCTGGTTGGATCTTGCAGCACAGAGGGAGTTCATACAACAAACAAAAGCTCAAATTAAGAAATGGAGATGGGATGCCTGCATGCCAGATTGAACAAATCGGCGCACTCTGTGCTTTTACACAGTGCGACATCACAGTTCACCAATGTGGGGAGTGCAACAGTGTCGTAGTATGCCAATGAAAGGCCTACGACGAGTGGCTAACAGACAAATAATAGAGACCATAAAAGACATAGTGTCGCTCTATTTTCACTAACCAAGTGCGACAGGTGAGATCTAAGTTAAAAAATAAATCAAATCTCCAAGCAATGAGCTGGGAAATGGTTTGAAAATGAGTAGTACAAACTCAGAGAAAGCATATTAGAGTCTTCAAGATGAAGATCTGATAGTGAAATCAACTCAAGAAGTAATTGACAAATAGAAAGATTGTGTCAAGCAATCAACTGAAAATGACTCTCAAGCAATTACAGAACGAGACGTAATCTTCCCCAGTATGGTCGCCAGATTTGTTTCACGGATAATCTACCGAGAGCGGACTCAAGGCCTGATCTCCCTATCTTAATGTAAGTCTAGAACAAATAGGACAGAACATAAAATACTTTCCTAGATCATATAGAGGTACAAATGAAAGAGTATATCATTTACCTTAGATTTGTAGATCCCTTTCTCCTTCATTGATCCAATGCTCTGGTGCTGCTAGATTGCGAGTGACTAAACCTTGTTGAACATATGAAAGACCACGAGAAGTGAAAGCCTATATTTCATATGATAGATCTAAGCTAATAGTTAAGGAGGAAAGCTCTAAACATCATCAAGAGCCAATACTTATGGAAATAAATTATATTAACTGTATTGAAGAATGGAGAAGTACAATAGAAAAGAGGATTACAACCATTTCCTTAACGTTGCAAGCTCCTTCCAACAAGCCATGCCAAAGCTCCTAGAGATAAGTGGATGTTCCCCAAGCTAGAGTGTTAGGTCTATTGGGATTGATTTCACCAGCATGAGAGTACCATAGAATTCCCCCCTTTAGAATGGGAGTGAGCTTCATTTAAATAGGACTAAGTGGATAGGATATGGAAAGGATAGGTTACGATATGATAGGAGAGACTTAAGGGATCTTTCCAAGGTGTTAGGAATCAAGTACCAACTCTCCCAAGAGGTCAGGGGTCCCAAGTCAGCAAGCTTCGAGAAGGAGCTCGAAGAAGCTATTTTTTCCATCTAACTGACTTCGTCGCACCCTGTAATAGAGCAAGGTGCGATGTCACATGTTGCATGAGTGCAACCTGCGACGACCTATAGAAACCTAGTACATATGGGTACAAATCCTTCCAGGTCAATCACTCAATCAAGGTAACTCCAAGGGTGTAAACACTGAATCCCATGATGGGAATATTTTAGGTGTAACACTCGACCAACATATAGGTCTAGATCCAATCATGGAGACAAAACCAGATGTAGATTTTGATCTGAGCTATCTCCATCCCAATCCGAATCAGTATATCCAACTAGGTGCAAAGGACACCCAGTTGAATAGTGAAGCCTATGAGTCTTGGTACCTTACACATATTGCAAAATCCTCTTTTTCGCTTTCCAGTGAAGCTCATGAGGCTCCTGCATGTATATGGAGACAGCACTAACTTCATATGATAGATCAGGCTGAGTGTGTGTAAGAAACAAAAGGCTACCAATCAACTACCGATACAAAGTACAATCTACAAAAGCTGTAGAAGATCCATCCTCAAGGCTGGTCCATGAAAGAAAAGAGAATGCAACTGGTTTGCATTTTCTCATGCGGAACCTATCAAGTAGATCTAAAGCATATTTGGATTGAGCAACCTTGATTCCTGAATCACTCTGAGTGACTTACAGACGAAGGAATTGTTTCAAGAATCCCATATCTGACATGGAGAAAGAGTTGTCCAAGGCGTATTTTATAGATATAATACATGAAAAACTGCTCCCTATAATCAACAAATCATCAACATAAATTGCAATAAGAAGTAAGGAGTCACCATCATGACTCATGTAGACATTCAAATCTGATTTTCACCTCTGAAAGTATTCTGAAAGCAAGAAGGAATCCATCTTGGCATACCAAGCTCGGGGAGCTTCCTTAATCCCATACAAGGTTTTCTTCAATCTACAAACAAGTGAAGAATCATCAATATGACCCTCAATTTTCTTCATGTATATATCCTCCTCTATACATCCATGAATGAAAGCACTCTTGACATCCATATGATGCACTTCCCACTGTTTGGATGCAGCAAGAGCAAGAACAAGGCGGATGGAATCCATCTTAGCAACAGGAGCAAATGCCTCAGAATAGTCAATCCCATGAACTTGGGAGAAACCTATTGCAAACAATCTAGCCTTATATTTGTGGGAGGCTCCATCTAAATCCATCTTAGTTCTGTAGATCCACTTGCAATGAACAAGTTTCCTTCTAGGTGGGAGAGAAACAAGCTCCCAAGTCTCATTTCTTTGAAGAGAATGGTACTCTTTTTCCATAGTATCTACCCATCTTGGATCTTGGGAGGCTTCAAAGTATGTATTTGGATCAGATCCAATCATAAGAAAAAATATCTCAGCTAGAAATGGATATGAGGGAGAGAGTGCAGTTCTTGTATCATGAAGATTTGATCTATCTTTGACAAGATCAATGGTGGAGATAGGAGCTATGGTGGCCAATGTAGCAATAGGAGATGAAACTGTAGGTGCTAGATCTTCAGGTTCTTATGGATCTGGATATAGCATTCACACTTCTTCAAGAGTCTTCTTTTTCTTCATCTTCTTTTGTGTATCTTTTCCCTTTAAGCAACATTTGCAGGTACCATGAGAAAACTTATTATCTAGAAGGCATTCAACAACATCTTGAGCTTGCATGTCCTGCAAATGCATGCAGTTGAGATGTCTAAATCTCTCATGCCACAATCTACTTTCTTCATTGGCATGAATATGGAAAGCAGATGGCTTGGAGAGCGGTAAGAAGTGTGAAAACTCATAGAGTTTTGAAGCATGATTTGTAACTCATTTTGCAATGACTTCCCCTGAAACCATGTGTTGTATCTTGACTTCATTTGGAGAAAAGATCACTCTTTGGGGCTCTCCAATATGAGTCATTTGATACATTGAAACTAAATTTGCTGCAAGAGAAGGAACATAAAGCACATCAGAAAAGTAACCATAGTAAAGATTGATTCTTCCAATCCTATGAGAGGAGACTTCTGTATCATTTCGCAATCTAATGGAAGGTCCAACTAAACATTCAAAACTGGAGAATAGATTGTTGAGGCATCGTATGTGCAGGGTATGCAAAGTGCTGGAATGAGGTTCCTAAGCTCTCAACAGAGGGGGAAAACCTAGATTGAAAGGCTTCAAAAGGCCATACACAACGACAGTTCTATCCCCATCATGTTTGGTGTAGTAATCTCCCACGAACATTCAGCCTCCGCTGGAAGTCTAAGAGTTTATAGGTTTTGATCCAAAGGATTTGTTTTCAAATGAAGAAAAACTAAGTGTGAAAGTCTGTAAACACTAATCTACTTAAAGCAATCTAAGCTAAGTTAGATCTATTCTAAAAACGTGTTTTGGAATGGGTGGAGATTAGCTTGACATATAAATAAATAGATCATTAATGAAATACACAGAAATGTATAAAAGGTTCAGTGATTTGTTCAGCTCAAGTTGTAATTAATTAAAGAAAATCAACTCATGGCAAATTGAGTTCGTTAAACATTCAAGACTTGATTTGTAACTTGACATGTTAATTGAAAAATTAAAACCATTTGTATCTTACTGCAAGAATCATTTGCAGAAATCGATAAAATATTTTAATAGAATAAACTCTTTAAAACCCTTATGAACACATGAATCATGAGTAATGATAAACCAAAACTGTATATTGATATGTTTAATAGATTGCAGAGATTAAAAAAGGTTGCAGATAAACAACTTGGAGAAATCTCATTCATCAAATAAACTTGACAAAAGACAAAAGTGGATCTGAAAAATAACTTTACTGTATTCAATAACCAGTTTGCAAGAAACTACAAACTTGCATCAAAACAAAGCATCTCTAGCCTCTCCTGTAGATTTTCTCTCCAAGTTTCATCCTCCCTTGTCTATGAGGAATAATCTCTTGAAATTAGAGTTTACAAAATAATAATACAAATAGTAAATTCTCACAAACCAGGATTACAAAATCAAAACTAACCTATACAACACCTTTCAAGGCTATTTTTTTTCAACAAAATTCTCCAAACGAGAGTCATCTCCTAATTTCAGGAAGAATCTCGTCCCAAACTGTAGAATTCATCGACGAATTACTCGTTGTCTATAATAGGCAACAAAAGATCCGAAAAAGCTTCCTTAGTAACTTTTGAATGATTGACAATGTCTTCAAAAACGGAGAAACCATCAGCAGGTCTTTCTTAACATAGGTTGACGAAGTGATAGGAACCTCATTGATTATAAAATCATGGATAATGGTATCATCTTGATGAATTGACTCTTTAGGAACCTCCGTTTTCTTCTTTTGAAGGAGCTGCATGTAGACGGATGGAAATTCAGAATCGTCCTCTTCGCTGCTACTACTCGTATCAGGCACACCTGCATCAAAAGGTGGTGACATAGGTTCTTGATACAACAAAGACTGAAGTTCCTCATCTATACAAAATCTGTTCAATGATTTGTGATCTGTATGCATGTTGCTCACACAAGATTATTCGAAGGAAACCTCTAGAAATCAAATACAAAACGGTTGCACAGAATCTAAACACTGAATTAATTGCCACATATCTATTCCCGTATTTAAAAAGAACTGAGAAAAACTGTAATTATTGAGCATAATGAACTGCTATTTTTAAAATCTTACGATCTGGGAATTGCAATCATTTAAGTTGTAACGAAGCAAGGAGTAACATGTATTAACCAGATTTGGATTAGGATGAAGTAGAAATTCAGTTAGATCATGCATGACTAGAAGTCGCATTTGAAAACTCATCATTACGGCTTAATCCAATCAACAATTATGACTTCAAATTTGAGCCGAAGGTAAAAACCACAGTCAAAAAGTTTGTTTCCAACATGAGGAAGAGCAGAGAATCTGCACGTTCGAACAAACGACGCATTTCAAAACTGATAACAACCAAAAAACCATGAAGGGGACTTTGGTAAGAAAATGGGAGTAAAACCCCCATAGGAGTGTAAATTTCTGACAGTAAAAATGATAACGAAAAATAGAAAAATCGTATATTTATGGGTTTTCTAGTCAGATCAAATATGGACCGTAGATTCTCAATAAATGAACGGTTGAGATTATCCCCAACAGGATGCAGGATCGAGTTCGAAACCAATCTTTATTCAAAATTTCGGAAATCTACAATCCGAAATTCCAAGTTGCGGGTTTTCGGTTTTAGAAATTTTACCAAATAAACAAATGTGTTTCCGAAATCCGAAACCCGAAATTCTGGGTTTTGGGTTTCGGAAACGAAAAACCAATATCAAAGTAAAATAACTTTTTCCGCAACCCACAATCCGCAATTTGCGGGTTGCGGGTTTCGGAAACACACAATGCAATTTATTGGCTTAACGAATTTCTGCAACCCAAAATCTAAAATTTCGGGTTTCAGGTTTCGGCATTGAAAACTCTAAAATATTTACATGGTCTTTCCGCAACCCGCAATTCCGGGTTGTGGGTTTCGGGTTGACAAATTTCCAAAATGATAAACAAACGATCCCCGCAATCTGCAACTGTAGGATTTCGGATTTCAAGATTTCAGGATTTTGGGATTTGCAGTAAGAAAATGATTTTGGGAAAAATCTAAGGTTTTCTGCAAATCAAGAAAACAACCAGAAACTTAGAAAATTTTCAAAGGAGATAATAATGATAAATAAGCAAACGAAACAAAGGGTGTTATGCCATAACAAACCAAAACTTAAAACTTACCCAAATACCTCTATATTTACAATAATAGGGCTCCCATGATTAGCATGAAACACGGGATCTGTTGTACCTACAACAAATGGCGATGGGCTGGGAATGACCAATTATCTCTGCAAAAACTTCATCAAAGAAAGCATGTCACCCTACTAATTTTCAACTTGAAATATTTAGAAAGTGTTTACGAAAGATAATCAACATGCATAATTAGCAAAAGATTGATATATTCCCATTCTTGATCAAATTAAAGATAATGCAAATCTGATAAGGAGATTCAGAAAACAACAGGAAACCTTTTGTCAATATGTGATTCACAGGAAGACAACTTTAGATGAACCTAGGGGAAAGCTTCATAATACTCTGGATATCCAAATCATATACCACCTTGACTTAGTAATTACCTTATTGACCTAATTTTATTATTTTTGTTTTCTCCTTTCTTTTCCTTTTTTTTTTTTTTGAAAATAGAAAGTTGAACATAAGATGTTGTTAGCATAAGACCATTTCCCTGACTTGGTGATCAGATTTTGGCAATGGCATTCACAAACATGACCTGAAAACTAAACAAGCTAACTCAGTAATGAGACTCCTTATCTTCCAGCTATGATACTGAAAGCAATTATCATGGATTGATGACCATATAATGATAATTTCAGTCCAAAATCAAACCCATGATCATGGTAGGGATGGCTTGTAATAAGACCCCCCTGTCGTTATGTACAACATTGTCTTATAAAGAGAACAAAATAGACAGTTTATTAAGGTGCAAACTGTAGGACACCGCCATGGCTTGGTGACCATATGATAGTGGCGTTACTCACTGATGTATTGCAGATCATGGATGGACCAACCTGTAATAGGATCTTCCATCTTTCATTAAACTGAAAGCCATCTTCCAATTTTGGTGGCTTGGTGTGAATATGTCATTCCACTCACATCTATGAACCTAATGGGTTGGCTTGAAACAAGACCCCCATCCTACAATCCACATTTATTAAAAGATGCTATTTTTCGAGGTGATTGTCATAGGATCCAAAGCAGATAAAGGTTTTCCAGGTTATCAAGATATGTTGTATTACACATGTGAAACATAAGACATAAGTCAGTCATTTTCCACAATCTCAATTAAAAAAATGAAGAATGTATAAGATAATGACCAAGGTGGAAAGGTATCAATCAAAGTTATGCACTGATGACCATCTATTCTTTGTAAAACAAATTCTGACATAGGTTGAGAAAGGTAAGATTGATAGACCATCCCATAACTTTAACTCAGATTATCTTTGAGACAAACTGACCATCAACCATAACCAAATGTACAGCGTTTATTTAAAGGACAAATTAAATAAAAGAAAACCATTCAAAACAAAGAAAATGTAAAACACACCAAACATATGTACAAAGTGCACCAGACTATTTAGACAAAATACTTTTTAAGCAATGAAACATTCACTATATAAGTGTCAATGAACCCATCCAGTGTCTGTAACCGAAATGTTCTTGGGCCAGTATTTTCTATAATAATGAAAGGCCCCAGCCAAAGGCATTGGAATTTAGTATAGTGGTTTTTATCCTTGTGTTGTTTATCCCATCTTAGCACCAAACCTCCTACTAAAAATTCCCTGTCAAAAAGGATTTTTCATCAAACCATCTCTTAACCATTTGTTGATGATGATATAACTTATTTTTAGCCATCTCTCTGCCTTCCTCCAGCTTAAGCAAAGTATCAATCCTCTACTAGGGAGGAGAGGAAACGTCCTCTTCAATAGATTGGGCTAATTGCAGTGATGGAATGGTAAGGTTGGATGGAAGAATGGCCTCCTTTCCATAGACCAAACAATAGGGAGAATTCCCAATTGCTGCCTTTGGTGTGATTCAATCTTCCCAAAGAGAATTATAGAGCTGTGTGTGCCAATCCCTGTGATGAGTGGCTACTATCTTCTCAAGGATATTTATCAGGGTCTTGTTAGAAGATTCAGCAATCGCATTACCCTGTGGGTAATAATTGGCATAAAATTTTAATTTAATCCCTCTTTCAAGGGCATACTGTGTCAAGTCAATCGAGGAAAAATAGGATGCATTATCAAAAACAAGATACTCGAGGGCACCAAACCTTGTAACTATCTAACTGTCAAGGAAAGAGATTACTTGGTTCGTGTTGCACTGCTTAAGGGGGACTGCCTCTACCCATCTGTTAAAGTAGTCAGTTTTTGTAAGGATATACCTATGTTGAAGGGAGGAGGTAGGATTAATGGGACCTACAAAGTCCAATCCCCACTGCTAGAAAGGGAACTAGATTGTGACTGGTTGTAAAGGAAAAGTACGTTTCTTCAACTTCCCTGCACACTTTTGACATGGTTCACACCTCTTGACAAAGGCATAAGCATATTTAAACAGAGTAGGCCAATAATATCCAACCCTGAGTATATTGTGCGTTGTGGTTTCACCTAAGAAGTGGCCTCCAACAGGTCTTGCATGAAATTGAAAAAGGATGTCCTCAGTTTCAGTTTTGTCCAAGCATCTAAGAAAGACTCCATCATAATTTTTTCTAAAGAGAACTCCATTAATGAATTGATAAGGAGCAGACTTAAACCTTAAGGCTCTGCATTTTTTGAAGTCTAAAGTTTCGGGGGAAAACCCATGGTTTAGAAAAAATCTGATATGGTCATACCATTCAGATGTCTGAGTATCTATTGCATTAACATAATAAGTTCTTGCTCCTGCTCCCACTCAGTCTGTTGTTGTACCGGGTCATTCGATTGAGCAGTAAGTAGGCACAAACCTTGTCCTTTTACAATTTTTGCTAGTATGATTTCCAGATCGTATTCCTACAAAGCAGTCATCCAATGGGCCCTCTTTTCGCCCAGTTCTTTCTGGATCAACACTTTTCTTATATCTATATAGGGCACAATCACCTTTGTTTTAGATTTCAACAAGTAGGGCCTGTAATATTTCACAGACTTGTACACTGCGTAAGCCTGCTTATCAACTTGGGAGTAATTAAGTTCAGCTCCCTTAAATTTTGAGCTCATAAAGGAAATTGGAATTTTAGTATCGCTATCCTGCTTCTGTGTCAAAAAAGCAGCATAAGAAAAATCAGTAGCGAAAGTATAAAAAATAAAATCCTTACTAAAATCGGGGGACATCAGGGAAAGAGCTTCTGCGATAGCATTGTGAATTTTAACAAACGCATCTTTCTGTTCCCGTGACCAACAAAATTGTACATATTTCTTAACTAATTGCTGCAAAGGCTTAACAATCTATGCAAAATTAGGAACAAACCTATGTACAAAATTGATCTTCCCAAGGAATGTTCGCATGGATTTGCGCGAGCCAGGAAAATCGATCTTTGAAATAACATCAGTGCGTTCAATATATATAATCATACCTTCTTTGGAAACAATGAAACCTAAAAGCGTACCTTGCGTCACTGCAAATATAGACTTCTTGGGGTTCAATGATATTCTGTATCTCCTGCAGCGTTCAAAAACCTGTTTCAAAGAAGACAAATGTTCATGTCATTTCCTGGAATATATAGTAATTTTATCTAGATATACTACGATAGAATTATGCATTAAACCTCTGAAAGCTATGTCCATAGCTCTCTGAAACATTGCCCTTGCATTTATCAGTCCAAAGGGAAATCGCCTGTAGGTGAAGGTACCCCATGGGGTTCTGAAGGTTGTTTTGAGTTGGTCATCAGGGGCAACCATGACTTGGTTGTATCCTAAAAAACCATCCAAGAGGGTGAACATTTATTACCCTGCTACCTTTTGTAGAATCTGTTCCATGGGAGGAACAAGATAATTATCCTTTTTGGAAGCCTTGTTGAGATTCTTGAAATCGACATAGAGTTTGATTTCGCCATTCGTTTTTTGGATAGGTACTAGATTAGTTATCAATTGGGTGTGTCTGACATGGAATCTAATTCTTTCTGTCAGTAGCTTTTCAAGTTCTTTTTTAACATAGGGATCCAAACTAAAATGCATCTTTCTCAGTTTCTACTGGTAGGGTATAACTTATGGATTCATTGGTATGTTGTGATGCAATATAATGCTAGTATCAAATCTTTTCAGTTCATCATAAGTCCAGGCAAAAACATCTTTATATTCTTTACACAACCTGATGAAAGCTCGTTTTTACTCCAAATAATAGTCAATTCCAAGGTTGATGAATCTAGGGTTCTGTTCAGTGCCTAGATTGACTGGTTCATAATTCAGGGAAGAGCTTTGTGTCTTGCAGTTGGTCTTGTGTTTAAACTTGTCTTGCAAGTCATAAAAATTTTCTAGGTTGATTACTGACTTCAGGATAATGTTTGAGGGGCTAGCCAGCGATTTTTCATGTTCATCGTCATCTATTTCCATGTGTTGAAAGGTATCTTGAGCTGAAAGGAAATCCAATATCTGTTGATCATCATCAAATACTTTCCAGCTTGTAACATTGTTAGGGATGGAAGGTCTATACATCAATTCAATTGAAAAAGTTTTAGGTGACAAGCCTTCTGGTGGAATTAACCTAGATGTAGTGTTTCCTAAGAGGTCAACATCAAAGTTCTGTGACCGAGGGACATAGTTAATGTTGAATGCAGAAAAGGAATTGGTGAGTTCTCTTACAATTTTCTGATAATTAGTCAAACGGGGAGAAAGGCAATGTATCTTATTCCTTACATGTTTAACTATTATTTCTAAATCACCAAAACACTCAATAACTTTTGCACCCATATCAATATATTTTTTGAGTCTCTGCACCAGAGCTTCATATTCAGCTACGTTATTTGTACAATCAAATTCAAGCCTGCAAGCAATCATAGTTTTTGTTCCTTTGGGATCAATCAGTACACAACCTTCTCCAGCCCCATCATTGGATCTGAAGCCATAAAAAATAAAGTCCATGAAGTGGGATCTAACCTAAAATTGGTATTGAGATTATAAACATTATGTACAATGGTTCTAGAGAATGGTATTATGGTAGCATTGATAATATGAGATTCATTTTGTGCATTCTACGGTGATAAATCAACAGGAAAATCTCCAAAAAAGGTATGAAACATAAAATATTCAAGGTGTGAGCTAAAATAGTAGGCTGGTTCACTTGAATCATTTAGATCAGTCACAATTTGTTTCATGAATGGCTCCCTACTAATCTTGATCTTATTTGGCTGACCATTGTAAGGTAACCACAAGTGAGACCAATCAGTGGAAAAATAGCCCTTAAGCTTTTCTGACCAATCTCTGCTTAACCACATCCCATAGGCCTCTGGAATGTCAGTTATAAAAATGTGATTTCTTTGATGAATCTGAGGATCAACAGACAAAGTAAACAACACATTCCTCAATCTCCCTACTACTCTTACTTTAGATCTATCAAGTTGGACAATCTGAGTAGGACAGGGTTCCCATGTGGCATTAAGTTTTCTACAGACAGACAGTGGCATTACATTGGAAAAAGCACTAGATTCTATCATGAAATTATGTACGTTCCTGTTGAAGATTTCAAAAGTTAGCAAGAAGGGAGGTGTCTTCTTGCTTCAAGATTTATGATCTTCTGGTTTAGTAAGAGATTCAAAGTTGTTGTTTTGTGATTCTCTTGGTTGTTTGATTACCATGGTTTTGGGTAAAGAATCCCTCATAGAAGGAATCTTTAGAAGTTCAAACAAAGAGATGTTTGCTTTAACTCTTTTTAAATCCTCAGTTAAAATATACTCCAATTCATGAATTAATATATCCTTTTGAGGAACAATTTTTTTTTTTTGGGAGGTGGTGTTGAAGATGAAGGATCCTAAGTGGGTTGTGGTCTTGACCTAGTGTTATAGTGATGTTGAACATTAAACACTGTCTCAGATTCTTCCTATTCTTCATTCATTAGCAATTCAGAGAAATAGCTAACATTATTCACCTGAGGATCCTCTTCTTCATCTTCTCCTTCTGGTAACTATGGATCTTGATTTGCTTGGTCTTCAGAAGATTCAAGGATGTTTTGTGATTTAGTGGCAAGGGCTTTCAAAATGGAATAAATCCTTTCAGAAGTTAATCCTTCATTAGGATTAGGAGGTGGTGGATTTTGAGGAGGTGGATAAGGACTCCTGAAAGGTGGCCTTACAAAACCTCTGATGTTGTTTTGATTCTGATTATTGTTCTTTTTAAGATCAACCATCTCATTTGACATTTTCTGAAGAAATTTCTTAATATCAGTCATTTCAAAGGGGTCCTTGTTTTGGATAGTGGGCTTGGGAGTATTATCAATCTTCTTCCTAGATGTAGATGTAGATGGTTGTTCTTCTACTGCATCAGGTTATCTTTCAGACAATAGATATCCTTTTCAACTTGAATGGCTTCGGCATAGGCTTCAAACAAATAGTCTTTGTGTGCCCTTTTTACCCACATTGCAATGGGAACAGAAAGACCTGTTTTCATAATAGGAAACTAAAAGTTGCTTTGCTGGTAGAACATTGGTATGGATTCTATTCTTTAGGTAAGAAAATATTTGGTTCTAATCTTTAACTCTTTATTTACCTTTCATTTTCATGGAAGATAACTCCAAAACTAAATCCTGTGGTGTTTTGTCATCCCCAAACTTTTGAATAAATAATTTTTCAAAATCATCCCATGATGTTATGGTTTTGGCTTCCAAGGCAAAATACCATGTGGAAGCTTTGCCTTCAAATGTGTAAGGGAAGAGTCTGCAAACCACATCCTCATGTATAACGCTCCTAAGTCTAATAGCCTGCATGAAAGTTTTGATATGATCTAATGCAGGTGACTTGTCATCTGGGTTGAATTTGGGAAACCATTTCTCAGAGTTTTTTGGTGATCTATGTTTATCCCCAAGTATCCACACAACATCTTGGTCAAGACAAGGTCTGTTCTAGCCTTCCTCAGCCATAGGTTCTTCTTCTTCTTCTAATGATGAAGAGTTAGAAGAATTTTCACTCTCAGATGAGGAGAATGATGATGAAGGAGGAGAGGGTGTCAGTCCACCTGAAGCAGTGGTGTTTGAAACTTGTTATGTTTCAGTAAATAACAAATCAAGATTAAATTCAGGGGACTGTTGTTGGTTTGAAGAATTGTTGTATTCGGTATCCTGTTCAACTGAATTTTTATTATCTTGATTATCTTGAAGATTTTCCTGTGGATTAGTATTTTCTTGGTGAATTGCTCCTAACCCTTGATTTCTCTCTACAGAGAGTCTTTGCTATAACTTGACAGCACTATCATTAGACCTTTTGAGTATCTCTTCAAGTAAGATTGGTCCTCTAGTAGGTGATATGATAATAATGTCCCTTGTTCTAGGATCTCGTTGAGCTGAAGGGGTAGCAAAGATAGTATTAGGATGTTGCATCGGTTGCTCAACAGAAGTAGATGCTTCTGTGTGGCTACGGGTGATAATAGGTATTCTTGCTGGAAGAGGTTCTGAGTATTCTGTTTAGGCATAACTTATTGCTGGCCCTCCTTCTAGTGCCATTTGTTGAGGCCTCGGGTGTGTAGGGTATGCAAAGTGATGGAATGAGGTTCCTAAGCTCTCAACAGATGGGAAAAACCCAGACTAAAGGCTTCAAAAGGCCCTACGCAAGGAAAGTTCTATCCCCAGCCTATTTTGTGTAGTAATCTCCCACGGATATTCGGCCTCTGTTGGCACTCTAAGATTTGATAGGTTTTGATCCAAAAGATCAGTTTTCAAATGAAGAAAACCTAAGTGTGAAAGTATGTAAACACTAATCTACTTAAAGGAATCTAAGCTAAGTTAGATCTATTCTAAAAAGGTGTTTTGGAATGGGTGCAGATCAGCTTGACATATAAATAAACAGATCATTCATCAATTACACAGAAATGTATAAAAGGTTCAGTGATTTGTTCAGCTCAAGTTGTAATTAATTAATGAAAATCAACTAATGGAAAATTGAGTTCGTTAAACATTCAAGACTTGATTTGTAACTTGATATGTTAATTGAAAAATTAACACCATTTGTAACTTACTAAAAGAATCATTTGCAGAAATCGATAAAATATTTTAATAGAATAAACTCTTTAAAACCCTTATGAACACATGAATCATGAGTAATGATAAACCATAACTATAGACTGATATGTTTAATAGATTGCAAAGATTAAAACAGTGTTAGATAAACAACTTGGAGAAATATCATTCATCAAATAAACTTGGCAAAAGACAAAAGTGGATCTTAAAAGTAACTCTACTATATTCAATAACCAGTTTGCAAGAAACTACAAGCTTGCATCAAAATAGAGCATCTCCAGCCTCTCCTGCATATTTTGTCTCCAAGTTCCATCCTCCCTTATCTATGAGGAATCATCTCTTTAAATAAGAGTTTGCAAAATGATAATACAAATAGTAAATTCCCACAAATGGGGATTACAAAATCAAAACTAAACTATACAACACCTTTCAAGGCAATGTTCCTTCAACAAAATTCTCCAAACGAGATTCATCTCCTAATTTCGGGAAGAATCTTGTCACAAACTATAGAATTCATCAACGAATTACTCGCCATATTAATAGGAAACAAAAGATCCGAAAAATATTACTTAGGAACTTCTAAATGATTGACAATGTCTTCACAAATGGAGAAATCATCCAGCGGGTCTTTCTTAACGTAGGCTGACGGAGTGACAGGAACCTCATTGATTATAACATCATGGATAATGGTATCATCTCGATGAATTGACTCTCCGGGAATATTCTTTTTCTTCTTCTGAAGGAGTTGCATGTAGATAGATGGAACTTCATAATCGTCCTCTTCACTGCTACTGCTCATATCAGGAACACCTGCTTCAAAAGGTGGTGACATAGGTTCTTGATACAATAAAGACTGAAGTTCCTCATCTATACATAATATGTCCAACAATTTGTGATCTGTCTGCATGTTGCTCACACAAGATTATTAGAAGGAAACCTCTGGAAATTAAATACAGAACGGTTGCACAGAATCTAAACGCCAAATTAATTGCCTCATATATGTTCCCGTATTTAAAAAGAACTGATAAAAACCTCAATGATTGAGCATAATGAACTGATATTTTTAAAATCTACGATATGGGAATTGCAATCATTTAAGTTGTAACGAAGCAAGGAGTAACATGTATTAACCAAATTTGGATTAGGATGAAGTACAAATCTAGTTAAATCATGCCTGACTAGAAGTCGCATCCGAAAACTCATCATTACGACTTAATCCAATCAACAATTATGACTTCGAATTTGAGCTGAAGGTGAAAACCACAGTCAGAAAGTTGGTTTCCAACATGATGAAGAGAAGATAAAATGGCAAAAAATGGTAAGAAAATGGCAGTAAAATCCACGTAGGAGCATAAATTTCTGACAGTAAAAATGACAATGAAAAATAGAAAAATCGTATATTTATGGTTTTTCGGTCGGATCAAATCTAGACCATAGATTCTCAAGAAATGAACAGCTGAGATTATCCCCAACGGGATTCTGGATTGAGTTCGAAACCAATCCTTATTCAAAATTCCAAAAATCCACAATTGGAAATTTCAGGTTGTGGGTTCCGGGTTTTAGAAATTTTACCAAATAAAAAAACTTGTTTCCGAAATCCGCAACCCGAAATTTCGAGTTTCGGGTTTCAGAAATGAAAACCAATATCAAAATAAAATAACTTTTTCCACAAACCGCAATCCGCAATTTGTAGGTTGCGGGTTTAGGAAGCACACAATGCAATTTATTGGCTTAACGAATTTTCGCAACTCAAAATCCGAAATTTCAGGTTTCGGGTTTTAGCATCGAAAACTCTAAAATATTTACGTGGTCTTTCCGCAACCCACAATTTCAGGTTGCGGGTTTTGGGTTGACGAATTTCCAAAATGATAAACAAACTATTCCTGCAATCCGCAATTGTGGGATTTCGGGATTTCAGGATTTGCAGTAAGAAAATGATTTTGGGCAAAATCTAAGGTTTTCTACAAATCAAGAAAACAACCAGAAACTTAGAAAATTTTCAAATGAGATAATAATGATAAATAAGAAAACGAAACAAAAGGTGTTATGCCATAGCAAACCAAAACTTAAAACTTACCCAAATACCTCTGTATTTACAATAATGGGGCTCCCATGATTAGCATGAAACATAGGATCTATTGTACCTACAACATAAATCTTTGGAGGAAAACATGTGTCTTGATGCTCCTGAATCTATGATGAAAGAAGAATCTATTGATGCACTTTCCATGAGGGCATGGCATCTTTCTTTGTCTTTGGATCTAGAAGGTTCAGTATCAGGATCTTTCTTCTTTGTACATGCAGGGACAGGAAGATTGTTCTTCTCAAGTAACTGAGCCATCAAATCTATAGCTTTCCTTATACAAGCACTCTCAGGATGGAAACCTATAATACAATAGGTGCACTTGGATCTTTTATTCTGAGAATGCTTGGTCGTCCTTGAATTTGAAGCCCCATCTGACTGGTATGGACTATCTGTAGGCCTTGCATCATTCGATCTCTTATGAGAAATATTTTTCTTGGCTTTACCATTTTCTCTCTCATAGACTGTAAGGGCGGAATCCAATTTGGGTTTGATCATTCCCATGGAGATCAACTTCTCTTCCTCTTGAGTATGAGATTGGATGAAGTCATCAAGTGAGGGAAACTTTCATCTTGGAATGGACATCTTAGCTGACTGGAGAGTAGAAATAAAAAATGAGAAGTTTGGCCCCAATTTTGAGAGAATGGAAAGAATAAGCTACTTGTCTTCTTTCACTATATCATATCTTTTCAACTGTGATATCAAGATTTTGAGCTTGGTGAAAAAGGCATTGATAGATTCGAGGCTGTCATGACTCAAGGATATGATTTCATTCTCTAATTTGTGTCCTTTCATATCATGTTTCTGTCCAAAAAGGGATTCGAGCTTGTCCCAAACCTCTTTAGCAAATGTAAGATCAATGACATGGAAGTGAAGATCTTCAGAAATTGAGAGAAGGAGGAGGCCAACTGCTTCATCAAGCCTATCAAAGTACTTGGACTTTTCAACTGCACTGAGAGGTTTTACCATCGTTCCATTGAATATTCAGGTAAAGCTCTTGGTTTTCATGAAGAGAGTCCTCTTGAATTTCCACTCAACATAGTTGGAAGATGTGAGATTTAGATCCATTTGAATAGAGAAGTTTGAATAGTTGAAGAAGAATTCGAATGGGTGAATAAAACTACAAAACAAGAAAAGTTTTTGTTGATGGAGAATGCTACACTTCGACTGAACACTACCTTTTGAACACTAAGCACATAGACTAAGTCCTTCACACTTGGCTAGACCTCATTGGAATTCTCCAATGAATTCAAGTAATAGCACCAAGATTTTCTGTGGAAATGCAGAGGCTTCTGATGCTCAAGTGAAAGATAGCTACTCAAAGAAATGTTGCAATGGCTGCAATTTGAATAGATGCTGACTGCTCTGATACCATGTGATAATTTGCAGGGGATCTAGCAACTGTAACAAACTCACAATCAAACTCTCAAGAATGTTACAAAGAAGAAGAGAAGAATGCGCTCAATAATCAATCATAAATACAGAATAATGAACAATAATAGTATCATACAATGAATAATGAATGTAAAGAATGTGTTACAATAAATTGTGAAGTAGCATCATATAGGATTCAAAGTAGCCAAGTAATGCATTCAAATCTAGGCTCAAAGTATAGCTTGGATAACTATGGAGACATCATCCAGTCAGTAGTATCAGTCATAAATGGTAAGATTCAGTCAAGTGTTTCCAACAGAGTCTAACAGAACCATCTAGGCATAAATTAGGGAATGGAGACTCCAAAGGGGGTGCATGAGGTTGTCATAGGGTCAAGTGGCACTCCAAAACTAGCTAACTAGGAGCTACAAGTAGTTAGGATGAGCAATCAATGGAAGAACTATTCAATCCATGCACTAACTTAGTGAGAAATCCCCGTAGGTGAGATAAGGCACCCTAACTGAGTGATAACTGAAGGTAGGTAAGTAAAGGTGCACTAACTGAGTGTGGTAGGTGAGAAAGGCACACTTTCCATGCAAAACAATCAATAAGGGTGCATCAGGTAGGTAGGAGGCCAAATCGGGGTTGTAGATAGGCTCTCGAGAGCTAGAAGCAAGCTCTAGCTACTAGGAAGACCACCATGATGATGATTGGATGCATGTAGTGGCATGCAAATGCATGTAGCATGCAAAATATAAAAATGATAGTGTGAATATTCCAACCCCCCCTGCAAAATATACTATGAGAAATAACTGAAAACAGTAAAATATGTCCCTGGTGACTAAGACCAAAGGTCACCCCATACAATCAATCTAAACAAAATAAGTGAGGAAAGAGAGAAAACCCAATGGGAAGAAAGTCCTCCATCAAATAGAGACTGAAGGATGCTAATGAAGCATATCATCTCTCACCCCAAGAAGAGACCTAAGGTAAGTGAAAGTCTTCACCGTGAAGGTCTTGGTGAAGATATATGCAATCTGCTCTTCCGTCGGAAGGCAGAGCAGTGAAATGATCTGATCATGCACTAATCCTTTGATGTAATGCATGTGTATCTCAATGTGTTTGGTTCTCTGTCTCAAAACAAGATTTGTGGAGATCCTAATGGCACTCTGATTGTGACAATAGATGATAGGTGGAGTATTGAATCGAATCCCAAACTCTGATAAGATTCCTTTAAGCCAAATGCACTGTGTGGCTACATTTACTGCACCTCTATACTCGGCCTCTTCTAAAGAAAGAGATAAAGCAGTTTGCTTTTTTCTCGAACAACATATAGGTCTAGATCCAATCATGAAGACAAAACCAGATGTAGATTTTCGATCTGAACTATCTCCAGCCCAATCTGAATCAGTATATCCAACTACGTTCAAAGGACACTGAGCTGAATAGTGAAGCCCATTAGTCTTGGTACCTTGCACATAGTGCAAAATCCTCTTTGTTTCCATCCAGTGAAGCTCATGAGGCTCCTCCATGTATCTGGAGATATCACTAACTCCATAGGATAGATCAGGCTGAGTGTGTGTAAGAAACAAAAGGCTACCAATAACCTATCGATACAAAGTACAATCTACCAAAGGTGTAGAACATCCATCCTCAAGGCTGATCCATGAAAGGAAAGGGAATGCAATTGGTTTGAATTCGCTCATATGGAACATATCAACCAGATCTGAAGCATATTTGGATTGAGAAACTCTGATTCTTGAATCACTCTGAGTGACTTCAAGACCAAGGAATTGTTTCAACAATACCAAATCTGAAATGGAGAAAGAGTTGTGAAAGGCATATTTTATCGATCTAATACATGAAAAACGACTCCCTATAATCAACAAATCATCAACATAAAGCATAATGATAAGTAATAAGTTACCATCATGTATCATGTAGACATTCGAATATGATTTGCATCTCTGAAAGTCTTCTGAAAGCAAGAAGGAATCCATCTTGGCATACCAAGAAGGAAGCAAGTGAAAAATCATCAATATAACCCTCAAGTTGCTAAATGTAGATCTCCTCCTCTATATATCCATGAAGGAAAGCACTCTTGACATCCATATGATGCACTTCCTAGTGTTTGGATGCAGCAAGAGCAAGAACAAGACGGATGGAATCCATCTTAGCAAAATGAGCGAATGTCTCAGAATAGTCAATCCCATGAACTTGGGAGAGACCTCTTGCAACAAATCTAGCCTTGTATTTGTGGGAGGCTCCATATGAATCCATCTTCGTTCTGTAGATCCACTTGCATTGAACAAGTTTACTTCCAGGTGGGAAAGAAACAAGATCCCAAGTCTCATTTCTTTGAAGAGATTGGCACTCTTCTTCCATAGAAGCTACCCATCTTGGATCTTGGGATGCTTCAAAGTATGTCTTTGGATCAGATCCAATCATAAGAAAACATTTATCAGCTAGAAATGGATCTGAGGGTGAGAGTGCAGTTCTTGTATCATGAAGATAAGATCTATCTTTGACGAGATCAATGGTGGAGATAGGAGCTGTGGTGGCCAATGTAACAATAGGAGATGAAACTGTAGGTGTTAGATCTTTAGGTTCTTGTGGATCTGGATCTAGCATTCGCACTTCTTCAAGAGTCTTCTTTTTCTTCATCTTCTTTTTTGGATCTTTTCCCTTTAAGCAACCTTTGCAAGTACCATGAGAAAACTTATCATCTGGAAGGCCTTCAACCACATCTTGAGCTTGCATGTCCTGCAAATGCTTGTAGTTGAGATGTCCAAATCTCTCATTCCACAATCTGCTTTCTTCATTGGCATGAGTATGGAAAGTAGATGGCTTGGAGAGAAGTAAGAAGTGTGAAAACTCATAGAGTTTTGAAGCATGATTTGCATCTCCTTTTGCAATGATTTCCCCTGAAACCATGTGTTGTATCTCGACTTCATTTGGAGAAAAGATCACTCTTTTGGGCTCTCCAATATGAGTCATTTGATGCACTGAAAGTAAAGTTGTTGCAAGAGAAGGAACATAAAGCACATCAGAAAAGTAACCATAGTCAAGATTGATTCTTCCAATCCCCTAAGAGGAGACTT